>CM055091.1:4091450-5427376 GCA_029204025.1 Blomia tropicalis | reverse complement strand
ATGTGTAGGACTGTAAATTGTTTCTCATAAAAATGAAATTGAGTTAAGAAGTGTAAAAACCGATCATTATTTTTTTTTGCCAAAAAAATTGGCTTCGTTCACAATCGGCAGAACACATTGTTCGTGTATTTTGTTAGATTATAGTTATGAAAATCAAAAAAAGAAAATATGTCAAGAAAAAAACCAAAAATAACTATGGTTTGTCGTGTTGAATATTGATTGGAATGGAAGAAACCAAAAAAAAAAAATTTGATAAATATAAAGGGAATCAAGTGAATATTGGAAAACCACAGTAGACTTGAAACTGGACCTTATGGTCATTCACGTCCACACACAAACACACACACACCATCCAATTTGACCATAATGGTAGATGATGATGATGTGAACAATAGGAAGTATTCCACATCGACCATCTGGTTCATGATGCCCTATTAGTGCTCCTCCTTATTTTTTTCAGTTCACAAATTCTAGCTTTTTTGTTCCTGGTTGAGCAAAAAAAAAAATAATGGTCGAAGTGAATGAAAAGCTCATTCCGATCGATGATGATATACACCAAGAGAAGGTTATTAATTTTGTTTTTGTCGTTTTTCGGTTCCTGGAATACGTTTTTCCACCATCTCGTTGTAACATCTGTGCTAACAAAACCCAAAAAAAAATCGGTAGAATAGATGTATATTCACACATTCAAGAATTTGGCACGTTTGAAAACGTTGTTTTTTCATTTATCTCGTTAGTTTGTGTTTGCTTTTCAACTATTGTCGCCTCATATTTTTGTAATATAAATTCTCACCATCGTTCATTTTGATTGAAACCGGCCTAAATTTGGTGCCAACAGTAGCAGCACCATATGGTCAAATAAATCAGCATGGAAGAATGAACAAATGAAATATGCCAATGTGCGTGTGTGTGGGTGGAAGGACAAACAAAATGTAATAATATGCTTCTTGTATAATTTAGTTTAAAAGATAGATTATTACATAGATGGATGGATGGTTGAAAACAATCTGGCAATATGTGTACAAAATGGATAAACGAATGAATGAATGAATGAATAAATGAATGAATGGATGGATGGATGGATGAATAAGTGAATGAACTTATAAATGTCCAGAAGGCAAATTTTTTCTGGTTGTCAAGACAAAAAAAGGAACAATAGATTGTGACAAACAATTGTGGCAGAATGATATTATTAATAAAAATAAAAGAATTTCAGTCAGAATAAATGAATTACAACATCAACTTGAGTCAATTCAATCTTTTATTTTCTATTATTATCTGAGTATTGCAATGTGATTGAACGAAATTGAGATTCAATTTATTTGATTGAAATTTGCCCTTAAGGTTCATTCAAACTAATGTCAAATTCTTTGATTGTTGTGTAAAACAAATGAAAAAATAATGAAATTTGTAATATAAAATTAATATAATTGCACAAAAAAATTCTATTGATTTTTCTCTGATTTCCTGGTTCGGTTTGGATTCTTGAACTTTGGAACATTGCTTGACATTTAAGTAAGGTTTAATCTGACAAAAGATTGACATTTTCAAATATAGGAAATGAATGAATTTGTATCTTATTAGCTTTAATCATGGGTTTAAAACTTTTCCAAAAAACACTTTTTGACTACTAATGAATTGAGATTTGCATTTAATCGCAATTTCCATCATTACAGATTAAATTGGCAACATTTTGGACCAAATCATTAAGCATACAAGCAAAAACTTTTGGCTAATAAGACTAATAAGACTAATAAGACTAGAAAGTTTCAATCTTTGATTATTCGCCCACAATTTGGCTCATTTGAATGACGACTTAGATTTAAGTTAGTTTTATTTTATTTGGATTATCTATTAGTTTATATAAAATTTGACATCTCAAATAGAATTTGAAGTGAAAAAATTATCAATCCTCAAAATGCAATTCTATTGTATATATTTTGAATGAAACTTTCATTTCCTTTTGTTATTTTTTATCTTATAATTGAAATTGAGTTCAATGAATGTGATTGTTATAAAAGAAGAAAGAGACATTTTGTGACGGCAAAAACTTTTGAAATTGAAAACAAAATAAAGAAGATTATTGCCAGATTATCGTTTTTTTGTTCAGATACTGTTAGTAACAAAGAATCTGGCAACAAAAAGAACGTAAGGTAGAAAAGGTGATTGATTTTCACTTTCTTTTCTCATGAAATCTTTGCCAAATTCAAAGAAAGAGGATTTTGATTGGCAAATAGTATTCTTCTCAATAATCTTCTATGGCATAAGTTCAACTTTTGCTTTATTTCATTCAATTTACTTAAAAAGTGTCATGTGCTTTTCAATGAACAAAAACAAGCAAAAGTAATGGAAAAGAATAGAAAAATATTTTCGAATTTAATCCAAATGTACAAAAAAAGGCAAGCAAATGAGATCGAAAACAAATTGATAGTTAAAGTTCAAATCTAGGATTTTGTGCACTTCTGGAAACATAAGCCATCAACTTATCGAATAGAATTGAGGTCGTTACAATTTTTCCAGAATTTGGACATTTTCTTTGCAGAATTCTCAGTAAATCAATTAAATTTGTTGATTGCTTTCATCTTATTGGTTTCATTTGGACTAATGTAAGCCAAATTTAGTGTATCGATAATGGATTGAAGGGTCCCAGAGGAAGAAATCTAGGAAAAACATTTCACTTTCCGTGTTGAGTTGTTTATGATACCCATGTGTACTTAGATCAACCTTAAGTGAAACTTGTTTTTGTTTGTTTCTTTTACTAATTAAATGTAAAAACCAAAAAAATCTGGTAACGAATTGACTGGAAATACTTGCGAAATCGGTTTAGTACCATTTATTTCGAAATCGAATTGTGCTAATTATTATTTCAATTTGAATATTGAATTAAAAACTTCAACAATATCTATTGAGTATAGTTTAAAAACTGTTCATTGTCAAACTTTGGTCAAAAGAGGCTTATTGTTGTTTTCAACAATCGTTTCGATTTATATAACAAATATATGTATGTATCAACTAGATAGAGATAATAGATAGATGATTTATGTACAATAAAAATTATTTTTTATATACTTCGGTTGTTTTGTGTTTTGTCTTTTTTGATTAACTTGATTGATTGTCAGTTGTATTATAGTTAAAAATTGGTTAAAATGCAAAAATATGGTTGTCAGCCATTTTTTTCCATTCGCATTCAAACTCTTTGTACAATATTTCGAAGCCACGTTTTTTCGTTAGGCTAGTTTCCTCTAAACTCAATTTACACAATTGATCAAAATTTGACAAATTAAAAATGGTATCGATTCCTACTAATTCCAACATTCTGAATCCAACAAAACTGTTCTCGAGCTTGTACGATCAAATGTATCATATTGTTGGCCTCTTTTCACTGTACAATCAATGATTTGGCCGCAACTTATCTATCGTTATACATACATGACTTGTCATGAAGTTCATGTTTATCCTATGCCATAAAACTATCAAAGTTTAAACTAGATTGTATGTTCTCGTATGTTTTGTATATTACTAGTTCATCGTTGGTCCCTTTCTTTCAGTTTACAACTAATAGTTGACAACAACCCATTGATCGATCATCATGCTTTGACATATAGTTTAGGTTTACCATTTGCCTTGTTCAGTTTAACATGAAATTTTATCGTGTTAATCATGATTCAAATGATTCATATTGTTGGTCTCATTCTTTCACTTTACAATTAATGCGGTTGGCCGCAACTCATTTTTCGATCATCATGCGTCGACATGAAGTTCATGTTTACTCTTTGCCATATTAGCAACATAAAATTATCAAAGTTTAAACTGAAATGACTATTCCTCGACTATAGCATTAAAACACATTGAACATAGGAAATCTATAGCTGAAAGTAGTATCAAATTTGTGTATATAAACTCAACCAAAAGCCAAGCATACACCAACAATCGTTTCGTTGCCTTCATTTGTGGTGACTACCAACTACAAGAAAACAACTTTTCAACAACCAAATCTTTTCATTTTGCTTGATGCTAATTTTTTTTATTTAAGTATCATTTTATTTACTTTTTAATCGATTGACCAATCTCTATACATCTGCATCGGGAAGGTCAACGTCGGTTATTGGAAAACTATTTGAAACGTTACGAACTCGATAATTTGGTCATCATATATGGTATAGATCTGCATTCAAGGAAGCTTGCAATAGTGCATATGAAAATATTGTCAAGCTAATTGGAAACAATTTTGTTTATTCTGGTTTGGCTAACTCTACACCATCGTATGATTATGGCCATGGAAATAGTTTGCTTGGATCGACCGATAAACGTGTCATATCGGCCAACTAAACCAAAGATGAAGATATTAATTGTCTATTGCAATAGATCAGAAATCGTCAAATCGACGGCAACCAAACGAACGCCAAAAAACAACATATTCAAAATTAACGAGTATTGCCCGGCCAACATCACTCTCCTTATTGACGATGAAAACGTTTCAATGGTACATCAATTTCAACATTTGGGTCATGAAAATGACCCAAATTTTATCCAAAATCAGCAGACATACGTGATTCAATTATCAACAAGTTGAAGGCCAAGACGCCTGTTAATTTAATAACTGACGTTTTAAGAGAAGAGGAAAACGAGAAATGTTCTGAAAAACTTCAGTTAATCGATTATGCTGATGTCTACAGGGTAAAAGACTTTTTATATCAAACGACGAAAAAAGATAATTTAAAATTGTTTTTTTCGTCATTAATTTCAAAAAACCGGTTTTTTTCCGGTTCGATGTATTATGTCTGATGGTGACAAAATTTTTTACAATTCATGGTGTGAAGCCGTAAATCAACAACATCAGTGTCCGGAACCACAATGGATCGAGTGTGGGTACCACAAACTTAAAACATGGGGTCGACAAGGATTAACTAGTCACCCACAACTTTACCAGCTTTTTCGACTTACACTTTCATGTACGGACAACACTAAACATAATGAACATTTGATGAACATCAAGCGATTTGTTGATGACAATATTTTGTCGCCAAAAACAACGAAATACATCGAAGATCAACTATTACACATCGACCAGTGGGCATATATTCATCGATTAAATGTTGGCCCAACCACAAACAATGTCGTTGAATCTGTTAATAGTGATCTCAAAAGAAATCTTATCAATCTTGAGTTATCAATCTATTATTTTTTATTAAACATGCTTTATTTTAAAATTATTATCTCAAAACCTACAATGTTTTAATTTTGAAATTTATGATTTTAATAAATAAGATAATCCATCCATCCATCCATCCATCCATCCATCCACCCTTAATATAAACGGCTAAGGAAGCACTGTCAAAGAGGGGAGTACTCGAAAATGATGTCATAGGTGAAAAAGAAGAATGTATTCCGATAAGTTTCAATGAGTTAAAACTGAATATGCAATAAAAAATTCAAAATTCTTAGTAGTTTTTGAGATAATCAGATTTTAAACCAAATAAATTAGAAGTGGAAGCATGCGTCAATGAAAGCAAGCATTGTGGTGTGAACAGGCAAGCTGTGGGATTGCTAGCGGAAATTTTTGCCGGAAAGCCCAACTTAAAAAAATTAAGGAAAGCATTGTTAAAGAGGAGAAGGGTTGAATTTGATATAACAATTAAATAGAAAAGATGGTTTCCGATAGAATTCAACGCATAGAAACCAAATATGAAAACAGAAATCAAAAATTTGAAGTAGTTTTTGAGTTAATCAAATTCAATGGTAACAATGGATGGTACCCGAGCGAAGCGAGGGGACCGATGCCGGCCGCGATCGCGAAGCGATCGCCCGGCGGCTGGTGATCTATAAATTGACAAATTGTTTATTTTTGTAAAGCTTATCAATCATTGCTTAGCAATGCCTGAAGTTGGCCTAATTTTTTTAGTTATATAATTAATAACTCAAGAATCGTATAAAATTAAATTTTGATTTTGAAACATTTAAAACTTATAAATTTGACAATTTTTGATCGATTGAAATTATAATCAATTTTTTACATTCTTGAGTTACATGCGTTTTTATGGTTTTATGGTTTTTTGTTTTTTATTTGTTTAAAAATTGATAACTCAAGAACTGTACAAGACAAAATTTTGAAATTTAACACAATAATAGATCATTAAATTTTTAAATTAAATTTTTAAGTTTTTAATCAATTTTGTGTAATTTGTTATTTTTGAGTTATAGCGGTTTTTAACTAAGTAAACATTCAAATTTTGAATGTCTACTAGTTCAATCGAAGTCCAAACTGAAATGACTAACTTTAACCCTACATACCACATTGAACAGCTAGCAAATATGTGACTGAAGTAGCGTAAAATTTGTATATAAACTCGATCATAAAACAAAACAGATTATCAATCGTTTCTTGGCTTTCACTTGTGATGATCTACCACCTATTTATCAAGCAACTCTCTTCGTTTTGGCTGAAGCTGATGGTCCTGTTCGATGTTTCTTGGCTTCAAATCATTATAATGGCCAATGTTCAAATTTCGTTTTTTTCCGTTCTTGATTCATTCTATTAGCTACAATGATGGAACCAAGATGAAACGAAGGAATGTAAGATCCTTGGCTTATGGTGGAAAAATGATCATGATAAATTTTGCATAAAACGGTGTCCAAAGGAGGTTGTTCACACGAGAAGACAGCTCTTAAGCTATATTGGAAAGAATTATGATCCGATGGGCTTCGTTGACCCACTGAAGTTATCGTTCCGGTTTATTTATTTGCGGTCACTAAACTTAGGATGGTACGATCCGTTTCCAGAGCAAAAAATTTTGCTGGTTAACAAATTGATGGAAGAAACACATCTAGTAGATTACGTCATTCCGCGTTGTTTTAACAATGAAGGAGAAGTTTTGGTATTTTGTGATACCAGTCAAAACGCGTTTGGATATGCTATTTACATCGATTGTAATCTCTTTTTTGGAAAGTCAAAACTGTTTACGAAGTCGACCACTATTGTTGACAAAGAGTTATAATCACTATATGAGTTGATGAATGCGATACGGAAGTTGACCTTACACATTACAATGACCAACGTGAAGGTATTCTTTGACTCTCGAATTAATTTGGATTGATTAAAATCATCACCGAATGATTTTAAATTGCTTGTGGCACGTCGATTGGTCATGATACTCAAGATACGTATGGAATTTAATGCGTCGTTTTATCATATACCTGGGACGAACAACATCGCTGATTTGTTCTCTCGACTGTGTGATCCGTCGGAATAAATGATGAAACAACCTTGGCCAATCAATCGAGATATCATAAGGGTAGTCACTCAAATTCCGCTATCATACCAAACTACCCCAAGTCATCGACCTCTGGGACCGATACAGAATATTCAGAAACGTTTCAATCCACCGTTCGAGTCTATTAGCAAACATGTGTTTGGACCTTTGCTATGGGCAAACAGACGCAAATGTTATGGATTGCCTATTATTAGTCGCACCAGTCGAGCGGTTAAGATGAAAGTATTGTTAGGCTGGCAACACATTCAGTATTGTCAAGCTGGCAACACATTCAGTATTGTCAAGCTGGCAACACATTCAGTATCTGGTCGGATCATGCTACGAACTTGATAGGTGTTCGATCTAATTTGTCAGAGAATTTCTCATGGCAAAATGGGACTGCGGAACGACTGATACGAACAGCCAAGGAAAACCTTTCAAACTTGACGAGCAAATGTCGCTCACTAATCGAACTTCACCGACGATTCAAGAAAATTGAAGGAATAATAAACGACATGATGGGAGATTGATATCGGCGTTTGAAATTGCGAGGGAAAACCCATGAATTCAGCGCCCTCGGCAGCATATGATACGTTGGCAGTCATGTTGGAATGAAATTCTTGAAAGATGTTAAAGCACTTTGGCGAAGTCAATATCTCCCGCGACTAACAAGGAGCAATGGCAAGGATTCGGTAGCGCTCAGCGTGGGCGACGAGGTACTGTTACCTGAATGGTCGTCAACGTGTTCGCAAGTTTATTCGTCCCCATCAATCCACATTTATTTTACCAACATTCGTTTGTAAACCTTGTGTTTTTATTGCTTGTATTGTAAGAGTACATCTTGACTTATGTTCTCATTTCACCAAACATTTTTTATTCACTTATAGATTTTTATTGTAATGATGTACAATACTATACTATAGCACCACTCGTACAAGATCAGGGGCCTCACGTGTATGATATTTTATAATTGATCTTTTTTATATGCATGCTAATCCTTAAACTTGTATTTCAGTTTATCCACGATTTAGATCTAGTGAGGCATTCTATTTCATGGTTATAATTTTCAACAGTTTTAAACATTGACATTATTTATTTTATTTATAGTTTAAATATAGAAAAAGCAAAATATAGTTATACTAAATTTTGTATTGATATTTTTTTAATAAATAATAAATTTAATGAAATTTATAATTTTGGTAAATGTAAAATGTTAATTGTTTATTGGGTATTAATATTTATTAGAAAATTACATTTAAAAACATTTAAATTTTTTTACAATAAATTTTATTATTGATTGGTGTGTAACAATTATTGGAGATAATTGGTATTGGGATAAAAGATGGTTGAGAAGACGGTTACAAATGAAGATGAGACGTTTTTGATGATGGTTTGTTTCGTGGAAAAGTGGTTTTCAAGATAACTGGTTACCAATTCTTCAATTTGATGCCAAAGAAACAATTGAAAGCAAAGAAAACAATTGGATGCAAAGGAAACAATTTGTTACCAGAATCTGAGATATCACTTAGATACTAAGAAAACAACTGGATGCAAATGGTACTGGTGATGGCTTTCTTAATTCAACCCATATGAACCTATGGAACAATTCTTTTGAACTTTAATCCCCTTGAAACCATTATGTATATATTTAATGATTTTCAATATAAACTAAAGTTAAAATTGGTATAGTAAATTGAATCAAACGATACTTAGTTGAAAACGAACATTGGCAAAAACAGGAATAGATGGTAAAACATCAATACCAATTGATGTATTGATGATACATTGATGATGGTGATGGCGATTCTCTTGAAGGCTAAATTAACATTAGTGATCATTAAAAGGTTAAAATTTTCAATGTGATCTGTGACCGAATCACAGTTTTCAGTTATTGATTGAAAACTGAAAAAATTTAAGCCTAACATTCATTATCCTAAGGTTTTAAATTTACTGGTTTAATATAAAAATTGAGCAAATATAAATTTAACATACATTTTTTTGTGGTGGAAACAAGATATTAGCAAACAACTTATGACCATAATTTAAAAAAAAACATTTAACATAGGCTGGCCGCGGCTACTTCTGTGGCTCTCCTGTAGATTTCTCCACAAAAATCTGGAGAACCTGGAGATTTGTATTGAAATAGTTAGTTGAACATTTAAAATTACAATTGGAAAATTCATTTTATGGTATTTAAAAACCTGGAGATTAAGAATCTTGAACTGGAGTCGTCAAAATTTCAGTGAAAAATCCTGTAGTCTCCAGGAAATCCTGTAGAAACGGCCACCCTAATTTAACACTTTAATTTTTCTTCTATTTGATATGATAGGATGAAGGCCATTCAAACAATGATGGGAATGGAATTTTCCAATCATCAAACGTGTGATGTTGACCCAAGAATGGTTGTTGATGTTGACAATCATCACACACATTAAATTGCAATTAAAGTTGTAATCACAACAAAAATAGGTGATAAGTGTGAGTGAATCAAATCGGATTGGATGATCGGATTGATATAATCAACACTGAAGTGGACAACTTCCGTGTACAAGCACAAATATATTGTTAAGGTGTCATTGTTAACCGATTACATGGATTTTGTATGTGACAAATTGTTAACATCCACTTTCATGGTCAACGATCCATTGATCTAACCGTCATCAAATGTTAACGTATAAGAGGCAATCATAATTTAATCATTAAATTATAACTCTTGCTTACAATTGATGGACAACATCTCCATTTTATAAAATCTTAACTTTATTTTTTAAAATTATTTATAATCAATCAAGAAACAGAACAAAAATCATTCGCCAATTATGACCAACGTTTATTATTCCATAATATTATTTGTTTTTATTCAAATTAATATTACATTATCAAATGAAATGTATTGTAATATTGATTATGATTGTGAATCGATACCAAATACAATTTGTGTTGATAATGAATGTCGATGTGAAGCAAATTATCGACAAATTAATCAACTTTCAATCAAGAATGGTTGTAAACGTTTCTATTGTGAAGATGATGATCAATGTAAACAATGGGATATCAATCGTATTTGTACGATTGATCAACGTTCATGTGATTGTCCCAATAATTATGTTTTGGGACATCTTTCACGTCGATGTGAGGCGCCATCTACCGATGTTCCAATGAATCGTGTCCTTTTAATTGTAACAATCGTACCAATTGTTTTACTATTATTGGCTTGTATCATTCTTTGTACACGTTTGGCACGTACCGATGTTCGTATGAGAGAGGCTGCAACCAATATTAAACGAAGATTATCGAAAATTAGCTTAAGACGCGGTTCCAGTGTCAATGTTATCAATGGTAATCAAATTGATCGAAAAATAAAGATTGATATCGTTTCCGATATAAATAATAATAACAATAATAGAATAACATCTCAACAATCATCTCCATCGCCCTGAACAATAATTTAGATTCTTTTTTTGTTGTTGTTGTTGTTACATAAAACCAAAATAAATATCATTAAAATTAAACACAAATTAAATATCGTAAACAATTAGATATCCCATGAGAAGAGATGATATTTGATTAACATATCCCAAATGCCTTCTTTGGTTACCGGTGATTTCGGTTGTTGTTGTTGTTGATGTTTTTGAATATTTTCCATTTGTCTTCCAACAGCAATCAAACTTTCCTCATCATCATCATCATCATCATCATCATCATTATCTTGATCGGAAACATTGGTATTCGATGTAGTAGAACCACCATTCGATTTCATCATTATCTCCTGTTCTCGTAATTGTTGATGATAATCAATTTCAGCATCAGGATTAAGATGAAACGAAAATTGAAGCAAAAGTCTATAAACAAATCATAATATGTATATAATCGATAAACAAATGTAAACAAATGTAAACATACTTTAGTTCAGCATAGATTAACTTCCATACGGGATTGCAGAGGAAACTATTTGCACCATAAAAACGGCCAATCAATGGTGGATAACTGGTACAGATCAATTGAAACCAATCATGAAGAACATATTGGTTAAGACCATGAATGATCAATGAACGAAACTTAACATCCATTGGAACATTAACATGGCTATGGTTAACGGCCACAATGCTACGATATAGCAGTTCAGCTGGCGTCAAGATTCGTACATGTTCATCCAAACGGAATGTTCGCGTTAACACCAAACGGGAATAGATTTGTTTAAATTTTCCACTATTCGAAACATGTTCGGCAATTTGTTCAATTATCATCCATGGATGAATGGCAACAAAATATGATTGACGATGAAGATCATGAGAGAAGATGGCTTTCATTGCGGAACAAAAACGGCCACGAATAAGATCGTTAGCGAATGGTATAACACGATCATCGCCAGCAATCGTATAGTCTCGATCACGTTCATTTATCAATTCAACAAATCTTGCTGGAAACCAACCAACATTTCCATTTAGTTCACCAATCCAACAATGTTCATCACGTTCACTCTTAATTGTAATAATCTCATTTTGATGAAATGCTAATTCATCTGATTCACATGCATCGAAATCAAGCAATGCACGTGCACGTCGTCGAAATGGTCGTGGACGTTCATTAACAGGCGTACTACAATCGGTACCAATTTTAGGTGTCGATTCGGTAAAATTTGGTTCCAAATTGTATCGTACTTTCAGATCATATGATTGAAAATGATATGCAATCGATACAATTGAATCATGTAATGACATTAATATATTGGTTTGTTTTACATTCTTTTGCCGATTTTTGGTATCAATCTTTTGTTGTTGTTGTTGTTTCTGTTCATCAATTGTTTGAGCACAATCTTGTGAACTATTACGTCGAAATTTTTGTTGTAATTGAATGTATCGATGACGACTATTTTGATCGAAAAATAATGATTCCGATTCAATTGGTAATGTAATCATATTGTCAACAATATTTTTTCCCGTTTTCCACGCATGACCAATCTTGATATCTGAATTTTGTTGTTGTTGTTGATCATCGATGATAAACATCGATGGAAGATCGGAAAGTGCATTAAACAATTGCGCAGAATCCGATTCATATTTTTGTAGACGTCGTCCATCGATAACCAACATTCCGATTGCAATTTCAACCAATGCAATCGGGCCATCCATAAACAATAGATCCCATATACGAAATAAATGATAAGTATCATTAACCATTCCAGCATAAAGTGTGGTAAACCAATTGGTTACAATAAGGTCAAGATCAATATCATGACGACGCAACATTGCCTCAATCGATGGTACACATTTAGCTAATGATGATCGTACAATAGTACAACAACTTTCAATCAATGTATCACGATTCAATTTGACCAACAGCCAAAATGTATCCTCTTCATTACATATCAATAATAGATAAGCAACAATCAATGAATGATTCAATGTTACCTTAATAGTTTCTTCCGATTCTTTTTTGTTATTGTGATCTTCTTGATCTTGTTTTTCTTTTAATTGTTTTAATCGATATTCACGATGATCAAGATTGATCTTCATCCACCAACGAAAACATGCTAATATTCGTTTCATACGTTGTACACATGGTAAATCAATTGATTGAAAACATACATTGTTTGGTAATACTTGAATAGCTTGTTGATCGGTCAAAACCGTTGTATCATTTGATAATTCACATAATTGAGTATAGGTAAACTTACATTGCATTTTCATTTGATTCGATTCACTCATTTTGGTCCAAAAGAATGGTCGATGTTCATTGGTTATTGATGTTTCCGAAAGCAATTTCATCATTCCCGGCATTGAACGATCGATTTGTTCAGCACCACTCTTCATATCACAATTCAAAGCATCATCATTCTTTTCATCTTGATCATTTTGTTGTTTCAATTGTTTCATTTGTTGTTGTTTTTGATGATAAGTTTCCAATATTTTGGTCCAACGTTCTTTGGTTTGTTTATATTCATCTTTTTGTTGTTGTGTAATTTCTTGTGATGTTTCAACCATAAAACCATATTCATCATATCGTTGTTGCAATTGTACATCGTTTAGTTGATTTAGGACATTATCTGGTAATAATGATCGGTTTAGATGACAAAATGGTGCACCATATTCTAATTTGCCGGAATACATCTTCCACGTATGCCATATGGTTCAAGTGGTATAATGCCATAAATATATAAACAGAGAAAAAAAATATGGCAACTAAAATTATAATTTAAGTTAAACAGCACCAGGAAGTATTGTTCCTGTGTCATAAAATGGAAGCATAAATTTATGTTGAACCGTTCGTTTGAACGGTTAGGATGGGAAATGAATTCTTTCCATCAGATTTTATAATAATGTTTTTTGGCCAAAAAAAAAAATGATTTGCTTGTTTGTCTGACATTTAAAGCTCGACAATCTATTCCCCACTCACATTCTATATATATTAATACAGTGAGCATACCGCTATTGGTCCGTCAGACATTTTTTCCCAACACCTAAATGGCAAATACCAATTGAGGAACCAGAGTGTAGATTCCACGAATCAAGTAAAAACAACTTCAATGCGCACGCGTTCCAAAATGAGTGTTTGCGTGTTTATTTGCCAAAAAAAATGTTCAACTGGAATTTCGACACCAACACCCACCATTTTGAACCAAAATATTATTTTGAAAGAAACCAGATAATTTTCTTCAATTAAACTAATGGAAAACCAAAACATACAACAACAAAAACATTGGTAACACTCAAAACACACATTTTGTACGGTTTATGACTTGTTCATGTTGTTCATCATTGAAAAAAAATACATTAATCTAATTATATATAATTAAAAAGAGGAATAAATGGATGATATATAAAAAAAGGGAATATTACATTCTGTATTTGAAGCTGCAAAACAAGAGTTCATTTCAATATTTCTATATAGCAATCTTATTATATATGGTTAAACAAATTCAATATAAAATAAAATAAAAATAGTTCATTTCAACATTGTGCGAGTCGGCTTTTATATCGGCATTGAGTCGATCATACAACCATCGATGCTGTATGATACATTATATATATAATAATCAATAATAATAAAAAAAAGAAAAGGAATGAAATCATAAATAAATATGAAGAAAAAAGATGTGAGCTCACTAATTAAATGAGTGGCCTTGTTTTGTTTTTTTTTTTGGTGTTGTGTTGTAATTTGGTTCTCGTTCTTGCAAGGTACAGAGTGGATTTGCCATAATTTGGCTTATGTTGGAGAAAAAATTGGGAAAATTCGTTTGGTAACTATGATTTGATTGAAGCCGATGGTAATTTGTTGTCTTGGGGACCAGTTGATGGATCATAATAATAGTTGATCGGTTGATGAGAATTTTTCATTGAACTCGTTGTCGTCGTCGATGATGATTGTTCCGATGTTGAAGATGATGATGATGATGTTGATGGTTTTGATAAAAAGTCTTGTAATGCTGCAGCATGTTTTGCAATGAATTGTAGTTCATCATCAGCTGATGCAGAATTTGGTTTAGGATAATTTGACGACGACGACGATGATGATGATGTTGACGTCGTTGGAGTGGTCTTTGTCGTCGATACATATGAAATTGGTTGATCCAATTGTTGTGATGATAAAACATTTTGTTTAATGGCAGTTTTGTAAAGTACATCATCGTTTGATTGACGTCTAAAAATTTATTATTAAATTAAATTATATTTATTCACAAATAATTGAATTAACTTACCGAATACTATGTCCATATGATGTTGGTTTATCACCGGACGATGAAAAATAGAATGGATATGAGATGAGTTTCTTGATCGATACTGCTGGTTTCAAATTCGATTCTGCGCCGTACATTCCACTTTTAACACTATCATGATCACCTTGTGGTGATAGACCGGCTGAACGAATAAATTGATCTAAAACTTGATGTACATCAATTGTTCCCGGTGATTGTCCATATGGTTTTGCTTGAAAATAGTTTCGTTGATCAATTGGTCCTGGTTGAGCTGATTGTGGTTGTGGTTGATAGGCTGACATATATTGTGGACGATTGTACGATGCTGCAGCAATATTATTGTATTGACCTTGTGCACCATTTCCATATGAATCAGATTGTTGAATGTTACCATAGTTTATGTTACTTGATGCACCAATACCGTCTTGATCGGCAACCACCGATCCACCTTGTTGTTGTTGTTGTTGTTGTTGGTGATATGATACTTGTGGTTGTTGTTGCTGTTGTTGTTGTTCTTGTGTCCAATGAATGTTCTGTTGTGCTGATTCGTCCGATTGAAATTGTCCACCATTCGATTGATATTGATGAGATGGTGGTAAATAATGGGTTGATGCACCATGACTTGGACTATAGTATTGTTGTTGTGATTGTTGTTGGTTTGATGATTGTCCATAAACCGATCCATACGGTGGATAAACGTATTGTGGTTGTGGACCTTCACCACCTTGTGCTGCTTGAATCGATTGTTGCTGTTGTTGTTGTTGAATTGATCCATAGTTTCCATAATTGTATTGAACTTGATTACTTGCTTGTTGTTGGGGTTGTGGTTGTTGTTGTTGTTGTTGATTGTGAACTTGTCCAGGGAAAACATAATCAGCTGCATGTGCATATGGTTGATACATAGCATTCAAATTAGATGCTGCACCAGTGTAATAGTCTGATGATAGAGCTGAATTTTGATTTTCAGAGTTTCCATAATAGTTTCCAGCACCACCGCCACCACCATAAATTGGTGATGCTTGTTGATGATGTTGTGCTTGATTCGAGATTGAATTCTATATTGGAATTTGATGTAACATTTATCAATTTATTATTGTAGTTTAGCAAATAAAATTAACAAAATAAAACATTAAATAAAATATAAATTAACAAACCATTCCGGGAACGGTTGGACCAGATGCATTCTTCTTAAACAATCTTCGAAAGAAATCGCTAATACCACGTTTATGACGAATTTGTGCCATTGTCGTTGATTGATATGATATAATTACCATAACGAGTACAATACTCGTCCATAATGGATTGTACACTTTCTGTAACGATAATAATAAGATGATTAAAATCAGATTTGGAACCAAATAAGATTATGGAATTGAAGTTTACCATTGCTATAGATTGTGAACGCTTGTTTGTGTGTTTGTGTTTTATAAAACCCTATGGTGTGATTGGATAGATGGATGAGGTTGAACGATCCGATTCGTACTGATCGAGTGATGTGCTTCTGAAGTCGACTAACGTTTTGTTCAACTCGTTCAACAGTGAACACGTTAATTAACCATGGAGAGACGACAAATGCCTTCAACTACTAACGACCAAAGAAGATGATGTAAAACAAAAGAAACGAGACTAAGAAGAAGAAGAAGAAGAAGTAGAAGAAGAAGCAGAAGGCTATGAAGAAGAAGAAGAAGAAGAAAACGAGGTTAACTTCGGCAGGTCTGACATGTCGGTTGATTGGGCAAAGTTATGCAAACTATTTGCCTATGTTCCGTGCCTACCTACCTGCCTGCCTGCCGGCCTGCCTCCCTCCAACAACAGAAACGTTGGATAACGGTCTACATACTCATACAGGTGAGAGAAGCTGGACAAAGCAAGGAAGAAATAGTCACAAGTTGAATTATGTACTGGTGACCAATAATAACCAGACCGGTTTAGTTAGTACCTGCCAGCCAATTCAATTTGTGTTCATGTGTGTGAGCTCATATTGCCATAGTCTTGTATGGGCCAATATCTATAGACCGATACCGGTAAAGATGGTAATGAAGCAACAATGAATAGATCAAACATGTCAAACTTAATCTTAAATATATATAAAAGAATGTATTTGAAATCAACTCAAAAGAATACAATGAGATATAGATCATTATTAATTCATTAATAATAATAAAGAAAAACTAAAAAACCTTTTATATTCACCCACCTCTTCTTATTCTTCTTCTTTAGATGACTATTTGACCGATACTAATGAACGTATTGAATCTATTGTTCTGTGAAATTGATTTCAATCATTATATATATTATATATATATAAACATGTTAAATTTTAAATAGATTTTTTTATGGAAAGTTGAATTGGATTGAAACATTGCCTAGCGGCAATGTTCCTGTTGTTGTAGTTTTGTATATATCTTTATGTACAAACACCATCATCATCATCATCATCCTCATCCTCAACATCAACAGCAGCAGCAATCATGGATGGCATATAAATGTTTTAAAATAGATTGTTGTACATAGACACACATACACAGATTGGCACTTGCACATGTGTTGACCATAGATGTGTAACATACCATTAATTGTGGCAAAATGGGCAAAATGTGTGTACGAGGACGTGAATGAGAACACGAGACGCGAACACAGTAGTGTCGCCCGTACTACAGTAACAACAGGAAAAAAAAAATAAATGAGCAGGATACACTTTTATCGAGACTCCTATTTACTAACACCGAAACGGATCTAGATGTGCGAAATGTGTCACATTATTAGCATCAATCGAATGGAAGAGTATTCACTCAACTCAGCTCAGCTCACCCAATACATGAAGTTGTTCAATCTGGATCGATCGAACATGTGGCACACATATTACATTTTAACGGTAAACATGGACAACATGGACAATGTCGATCTCTCTCTCAGTTTTTACTACCTTTCGCTCCCATTTTATTTTATTTTATTTTTCCGTTACCCACTCGGCCATCATCTTTCTTCTTTTTTTTTGGCCGGTCCTGTTCAATGATCGTTTTTTTTTTGCTTGCCCTGATCTTGTTTGGTAACTTTAGTTGGCTATCGTCATCATCGTCTATGTGGTAGCAAATTGACCATTGAGAAGGGAGGTTGGAAAAGGTCGTGCTTCGCTCATCCGTTCGTCCGTTCGTTTTTCTGTAGGTCATGGAGGACAGCAAGCAAGCAAGCAACCGGTAATTATGCACTTACCAAAAAGCTTGAACGGGGTCGACTTCCACTTTGGCGGCAATGGCGACGACGACGACCACGGCGGCGGCGGCATCAAATGAGAGGTTCCGTTCATAAATATATAAAAAAAAAAAATGTTTGACGACCACAACTTACATTTGAGGTTTTACTTGAACGATTGATTAGTTAGTTGGTTGTATGGTAAGGTTAGATGGTCGATCCAGAACATTGTACAAGTGTCACACTGGTTGTTGTCACATTAGTGGCGATACCAATCAACATATATATACACACACACACACATGGTTAGACAAGACATGATTACATCAATTGCCAATTTGAATTACAGATTAGTCGGCAATAGACCAGTTCCGTTGCTGTGGCAGCGTCAACGTCGACCTCGATCTTTGCGATCAATCGATCAATGAATAGTGGTGGTGGTGGTGGTGGTGGTGGTGGTGGTCACACCATAAAAGGTCACACACACACACACACACACAACTAGATGTTTGTGTCCAATCAATAAACCCGAAACAGACAAATGCCCATTGGCCATTAAAAATATGTTTTAGTATAATTGAATTTAATATGACTCAATCCATATAATAATAAAATATCCCATATTTATATATTTATAATAATGTATTTTTGATAGCATGCATTCACATAGATCATTTGACCACTTTTTTTTTGTTGTTGTTTTTGTTCAATCAATTGGCAATCAATTCACAATGTTTTCCCGTATAGCCCAACGTACATTGACATAGATAATATCCATTCGATCGTTCAACTGAGATACATGTTCCACCATTTTGACATGGATTCGGTTGTAAAATTGGACCGGATGTTGAATCGATTGTTGATTGATCATCCGATTCTGGCATTGTTATATTTGGCCGTTGTGAAACGGGTAATTCACACCAATTTAAACGTTCATTACATGTGAATCCACCCCAACCGGATTCACATTCACATGTCCACGGTTTTGGTGTATGTGGCGATGGACCGGACAACAATCCATTCCCAATGGAATTGGTTGTTCCAATTTGATGTTGACTATCCATATATTGATTCGATCGAGCACCAGTTCCGGTAATGGTTCCCGCACAGCCGCCATGTTCACAACCAGGATATGGAACACATTCGGTACAATTCTCACCTCTAAATCCAACTTTACATCTACATTCGTTTGGACGGCGGCACCAACCATTGGCACAATTGGGCGAACATATTGCTATATATATATATAAATCAATTCAAATAAATGAACACACATAAAATATATATAAATTTAAAAAAAAATAAAACAAAGATGCCACCTACGTGTAGAGCAAAATGTTCCATGCCATCCTGGTTCACATATACAATCTAACGAATCTTGACATGTTCCATGTTGACAACCAGGAAGTGTAGAACATTCGGTACAATTCTCTCCTTGCCAACCGAATTTACATTTACATTCTCCAGGTACCGTACAATAGCCATTGATTTGATGGCAACCATCCTTACATTTAGCTATATATAATCCAATTTTCAGTTTAAATTTCAATTGAATTCCCAAATGGAAAACTTACGAGTGGAACAAAACACTCCAGTCCAACCTTCCTCACAACGACATTCCAATGGACGTGAACAATGTCCGTGAACACAACCAAAAAGGGTTAAACAATAGGAACAATCCATTCCGGTCCAACCAAATTTACACAAACATTGTCCTGGTTGTTCACAATATCTATTTGAAAATTTAATAAAAAATATTAATTAAAAAAAAAAGACTTAATCAAATGATTCATACCCATGATCTTGATCACATCCTTCCATACAGATTGGTATGGAACAATCTGATCCTTGATATCCGTGAGGACATCCGTCAGCAGTTAAATTTAATGATATTAAATCATCTAAATCTTCATCATTGTAACCGAATAAAATTGAATTTGCATTATTGGAATCGGTGTTTGGTGTGCCATCTCGTGATGTTTGTATCTTATTACGGGATAAAACCTTAACGTGCCAACGAAATTTATAACGGAAAACCGATGGATTCGGTATCGATGGTTGAGATTGTCGTGTTTTAAGCATGTTATTGTTGGATGATGTTGGATACGTTTGACCAGTTATGATTGGTGCAATCCAATTGGAGAGTAGAACGCCGGTCGGTTGATTTGTGGTTACCGATGAAATGATCGATGATTTTGTTCTTGTCATATAACCGGAAAGATATCGATGACGATCGAAATTAGTCGATGTTTTACTATCCTTATCCTTTCGTCGATCGGTTTCAGTAGAAGCAACAATTGAACTTGTTGAAATCGATGATGTGGATGAAGCAAATTCAGCATCAGGCGATGGTAATTGTTTACCACCATAAAACCAATCACTTGATGTTGTATCTGAATCCATAAAAACATTATAATGTTGAATTTGTCTTGCAATCAAACGATTTCGTGAATCGATTCGTGGATTCTTGCTCCAAATCTCTACAATACACATTACGTTTCGATCAATTCCATAACCGCCAGTGTTACGAATGTTTGGTGTCATTTGCCAATTTAATTTACCACGCATCGTAATGGGAAATTGTGTATCCGATTGTATGACGTCGGAAGTCCAAAATCCAACACGACACGTTGATGGAGATATTTTGTCAAGAATTTCCTTTAATTTAGTTCTATCAGTCGATGAACGACTACCAACACCATAGAAACCTAATATTCTACATATATGGAAATAATGGAATAATTTAAATTTGAATTAAATTTGTAAGATGTGCAACTCACTTGGAGAAAAAGTTGGAAATCACTGACGGCTTCTTCGTGGTGGTTGTACTTATGCTTGGAAATATTCTCGATTCTTGTGGTTTATGATGATGATGATGTGATAATGTTTGTGGATGATCATCACTTCGACGACGGCTGGCAAAGATTGGACCGGTCATGTCGGGCGTCATCTCGACGATACAAACACGCCAATATGGAAGACAAGTTGTATTTCCACCCTTACATTGTGAACCGATTGGTCGTATTCCATTGCAACAATAACCATTTTGCATTCGACCATCATGTCCAGACATGTCAAGTATTTCAAATTCTGATATTAATAAATCTGGTTTTATTGGATGAATTGGTCCATTTTCCTACAAAATCAAAAAAAAAAGAACAATTAAATTAAATTTTGTTAAGAAAAAAGAGAGAAAAACTTGCCGTAATTTTAAGATTGGATCCAATTTTGCAAACAATAAAACTATTGATTGCAATCAAATAAAAAAACAATAGGATATGGTAGATGATTTGAGACGACATCATCATCATCATCAATGATATTAATTTTGTATTTAATTGAATTTAATTTTCAACAATAAATGAGATCATCGTTGTGTTTCATATGATGATGTAAATAAATAAAATGCAAATGAACAATTGTTGTAACCGTTTGCTTGTTGACGATGTCTGCCAATCGAATGAATAGTTGAATGTTGGTTTGTGGTTGATGGGGGGAGGAGGAGAAGAAGAAGATTGGACACAATTCGATGTACAACCTTTTTTTTCTTCTTCTCCGTTCTTCCTTTCATTTTGGTGTTGAAGGTTATTCTACCTGATCACCTAACTGTTGGTCGGACAACTTTCCAAACTTGACCAATTCATGATAATGTTGAACAACAAGTTCATTGATCTCCAACTTCATACAAACGGATTGCATCTTGAAAACAGAAGAACATTTTCCTTTTTTTATTTCAAGAACCCGTTTGAAGGGGTCAAATTTGATCTGATCTTGTGTCAAGTTATGTCGTCGTCATCGTCGTCGTCGTCGTCCACTTGAACACTGGTTCGTCAAGTGTCCATTCCAGTTTACGGAAGTTTACTTTTGCCATCATCATCGTAAGTTTATCCATTGTTAATAATTGAAAAACAAAATTATATGAATATGTTTATTATTACGTATTATTTTATTGCACCAATAATAGTTTTTGGAAAACTGTATTTATCATATTTTATTCAAATATTTTTCAATCTTTATGTCAAACGTTAGAACGAGAAATGACAAATATAGTTATTAATAATAATCTTTATATAACTATAAGTAATATCTTAGGTGTATTATAGACCAATTATTATAGACATAGTTTTATTTGTTTAATTATTTGTTTTTTTTTGAAAACGGTTTCATTCTTTCATGTTAATTATTTATTTAGGTTATAAATCAGGAACTATTGATTTTATCCATGTAACATATTGCGTTACGTCTGTATAAATTCCTCCATTTGTTCCACCACCACATATATTCATAACTTGATGCCACGATGGTATTCCGTACAATATGCCTCGATTTGTTCCGGGTCCACCATTATCACCGCGGCAAAAATCAACCTCTCCTAATGGACTGCCACAACAAAACATATTCTTTGTTATGCTAGGATAATATTCCAAACATAATTCTTCATCAAATTTGGTAACATCTGCAAGTTGTAAGTTTTCTTGATATGGTGGATTGTTGCCATTATAACCAAAACCAGATATGTTCAATAATTCATCATACTCCAATGTTTTACCTTGTTCTGGTAACATGATAGAATGTGCAATTGTTAAATTCATCGGTTGCGTCATAACCAATGCAATATCATTATCTTTAGTTGTACGATTAAATCCTTCATGAATGGTTATATTCATTATCTCAACCACTTGAGCATAACCATGCAATCGAGTAGATTCATAACGTACAAATCCTTTACTGTTAACAAATGTTTTAAAATGCAATTTAACAAATAAAAAAATATTTACTTACGTTAGGTCACCTAAACAAAGTGCCGATGTGACAATCCATTCACTGTGAATTATGGTGCCACCACATTTTAACTCGTAGAGATGATCAGTTATTGCAACTTGCCGAGGAACTTCTTCAATTGTTGCATCACGTCCACCCATAATATAAGGCACAATATCAATTCCATTATTCAATTTTCGATTTGAGTTATTATTGTTGATAGTAAATACGAAATTGATTAAATAGAAAATTATTAAATAATTTATTGGTTTTGAATTCATATTATACATTATATCTCGGTATCTTATACATTAATGAACAAAGGTTTAATATCTTTGACATAAAAAAAGAACTTTATATATAGATGATGCTTCTGAAAATTGAATTATCATTAAACTTTGGTATTTCGTAATAAAATTATATTTGTTTTTGTGGTTATATTATTATTATGCTAAATTATATTTTATTCTTATATAAAACAATTGAATAACATTACATAAAAGTTTCCTTAATGGTATCCTGCATCTATGTAATTTACGTGACAAATGATGTTACCAGTTTATGAATATGTCCTTGGGATCTCCATTTTACAGATAATTAGGATGTAGTCACCCAATGTGAGTGTGGTTGGTAATAGGCTAACAATTCCGGTTGGAATGACGTTTAGATTGATTGATACAGTTTCGAAATCAAGATTTAAAATCGGTTTCTTGACTATGAAATTGTGAATCGGAGGGTGTTAACCATACGAGCAATAAATCTATTCTAATTATGGCAAAACGAACAATGGAAACGGGAAAAAAGGTATTGCAAGTTTTGGATGTCATATAAAAGTATATATACGTGAACCAAGTCGTACGTCGTTTGTTGAATTTTCTGTTATAATGTCATTTGTGTTAATCATTCATCTACCAACTTATTGTAACCTATTGCCATTTACTTTTTTAACTAGAAATACTAGTATACTGTGAATCTTTCTATGATATAAAGTTTGCGCACGCGCAAACACACATGGTCGACCACACACGATTTTAAAAACACGCGCACGCGCTAACACACATGGTCGACCACACACCGCCGCATACATCCTTACAACTTTATAATAGAAAGATGTTCAAGAAGAAAGTTTATTGAGTTATTGGGACTCGAACTAATCAAACCATTGATAATTAGACGAATTCAATCTGGATTAGTTGGATTACAAACAGAAATTAGAAATAACATCAAATTAACATAGTTGTAACGGAACAGAACAAAAAACATGCATTAAGAATGGGCGAAAATTCAACCATTTCAGCATCCAGAGTCTGATATGTCTGAAATGGATTGTAAAGATGGCCCTAACACTACGAATTGTACAAAAGAATCTACTAAAGCACCGGAACAGCAGCGTAATTCCTTGGTCGCAAGTCCTTGGCACACGAACGAACCAATCAATTCGAAGGGGAAAGGCCCCGAGAATAAATGATCTCCCCCGTGGCGTCCTTTCAAAAAGAGCCAAAAAAAGGGCAAAATTTTTAATAAGAGGGCCTAACTCCACGTCATTTGACATTGGCAGTTCGAAAAGATAAAGAAATTAATAATTTATTATTTGATGTAACCTTTTCAGAAGGTGATGTTTTTCCTAAAATTTAACCTTTTTAGTAATTTTTAACATTAAGAAATTTATGTATTCACAACAAATTTCCATGGAACTCCTTGATAGTTTAAGTTATCCTTAACTTTTAGTTGTTCCATCAACTCCTGGCCAGTTGATTATTTTTTTATTAATTTAATTAAAAATTTTAAATATTATTGACTGTAGTGTTGATTATAGTTTTATTAATATTATTTCTTTTTTTTCACATTTATAACCTGCGGTATTTGCAAAGCAAATAACCGAAGGTTTCACCAGAGGGCTGAGGCAAACACGTAGTGTTTGCCCATGCGGCTGGTATAATAATAAAATTAGAATATATTAGTTAGTTATAACTATAGAACCATAGACAACAAATATTAAAATTAATCAATCAAGTTGTGTCACACAAAACGATTGAAAATTGTCTTAAAACAAAAAAGTCATACAACAGGCATTGTACATGCGTGTGTGTGAATGCTGGAACGCAGCAATAGTCTCCCATTCTGTACAGAAGACCACACTTACCACTACAACTGTGAAAGGGATCAAAATATTTGAGCGTTCACCGTTTGGAGCAGTGGCCATACCATACTCGTCTCTCAACACACACAAGCACACAGTACAGTTAATAGTACAGGTTTAAATTAAATAAATAAATTATAACGACTTCAATTCTTTTATTATTCTTAAATTATATTAATCATTTTGATTAAAACCAGATATTTTTGCATGTATCCACTCGACAAATTGAGTTACATCTGTGTAAATTCCTGGATCACTTTCGTTGCCACATTTATCCATTTCTTTATGCCATGATGGTATTCCGTACAATACACCTTGAAATGAAAGCGGTCCACCATTGTCGCCTTTGCAAAAATCAACAATTCCAATTATATTACCAGCACAAAACATTCGGTCCGTTATGTGTGGATTGTACTCTTTACATAATGTTTGATCAAAATTGTTAACAAATCCAATTTGTAGTTTATTTGAATATGGCGGGTCGTTGCCTTTATAACCAAAACCAGATATATTCAATTTCTGATCAGTTTGCAATGTTGAACCTTGTGTTGGTAGTTGTATATAATGTGCAGTATGAGTTAAAACCATATTTTGCGTTTTAACCAATGCGATATCATTGTCTTTAGTTTTGGAATCAAATTTTTCATGTTTGATTATTTGTTTTATTTCAACCACTTTAGCAGAGCCTTCTAGTTGAGTAGATTCGTATCGTACAAATCCCGAACTGATAAAACGTTTCAAAATGCAATTATTGCACAAATTAATTAATTAATTTACTCACGTTATATCATCTAAACAAAGAGCTGATGTGACAACCCATTCATGGTGAATTATGGTAGCCCACATCTAAAAACGTTAAAAGTATCTGTTATTGCAGCTTGCCAAGGGACTTCTTCAAGTGTTGCATCATGTCCACCATAGATATAAGACGCAATGTCAATTACATTAATTGGTTTCCGATTCAAGTTTTCACGAATAGTATAAACAACATTTACTAAATAAAAAAACATTAAATAAATTATTGATATTGAATTCATTTTGTATATCTAGAGAGATTAACAATGGTTTATAATAATCAACATTGTTAAGAGCTTTATATATAACTTAAACTTCAAAATTTGCAATAATTATTGAGCAACTTAATACAATACAATAATTTTTAACTAAACAATGTTGATAGTTGTTAATTTATTATATTTGCTTAATGTTTTTCTTTTACCTTGCATACAAGCAAAATTCTGTAAAATTCAATAAATAGCTTTTATTATATTTGATTCTCTAATCAAGCATTATATAAAATTGGAGTTTCCTTTTGTATTAGTCAGTTGTGGGAATCATTGTTTACTAATCTGGTGATAAAGTAATCAGTAAATTTAATTACATCGGAAAACAATACGATAAATATGCTGAAATACTTGTATATAATTTGTGATATCTTTTTATTAATAAGTTTTTTGAGTTAGTTTTGTTTGAGGCTTTCTAAATAAATATCTTAACTAATAAATTAACTTGATGTTATGCGAAATTGGTTAAAATTGCTCTCTTTACTGTAATATATTCTTACAAATAAAACCAATACATTTAATATCAAACATTCACTCTTATTAATAGAATAAATTGTATATAGATAAGAATTTAATTTAATTAAAATAATGGAAATTTTATGTTATCTCAATGTTTGTGACGATATAACTGTTTTTTTATGATGATAAATAAATGGTGTTTCTCATGGTTTTCTTACATGGTTCATCATTATGTTTGTACAAGAATTTGTATGATTTGTAAACTTTCCTCGCGGGAAAGATTGTCTCCATCATAACGAATGAGATAAAAAATCAATAAAAAAATCAAATGTTCTGCTTTAGTATACCTTCATGAGCCTTCATGGCCTTCATGAGTTTTGTGAGTAGATGCATTGGCCTAGATGCTCAGGTAGATGCCTTGACCATTATTGTAGACTATATAGGAAGAAAATAGTGAATCACCTTGGGTGACTCCTGATTCAAGTTTGTCTCCATCAATTTGTTCGTAGAAACAAATTTATATCGTGTGCCTTGCACAATAAAATGAATTGCATAGTATAAATTAAGAATTGTTTAGATCAATAAATTGCTTACTGCGCCACTCCGTTCAACCTTCCGTATGCTCTGTTTACATATTGGACTCGCCTAACTGTTCGTCATTACGATCTTGGACAGCCAACCATATTGTCGACATTTTTCCTCAACGTTCAACTATCTTCAATTGCATACAACTATTCATCAATTTTCTTCAAATTCAACTATCTTCAATTAGATACAACAATTCATCAATTATCAACATCAAACAACATGGTTGTTTACCGAATTGTTACTGATCCCCATCTGATTGAGGGTTTGTTGAATCGAATGGCAATCCTCTCAAATGCGGAACGACGCATTTATCGACCGTTCGACGATCCAGGATTCACAAAATTCGATTTCCCATTTGATACTTCGAAAATCTATAAGTATTCAATTGGGTCAATTTCCAATGTTGTGTATAACCAAGATACACACATTGTGGAAAGTTTTGTCGTTCATTGGAATCCATCATGGATTCACAATAACGACACCGATGATATGAAACAGCTTAAACAAGCATATTGGACCAGCTATAAAACCAACACCGAATTGCTGGATATATTTTCCCAAGGTGACATTAATAACATGCATAATGTCCGCCGAATACTTGACCATGAATTTATTTATGGTAAAGTATACATATGTCCAGTATACTTGGTTGAATGGGTTCCCGAAACTATTAATCGAGAATTATTTGATAATGTCGATTATCAGTTTTTCGCAGGCATTGTTCAACAATATGTTTTGCGAAACCATCGGGGACGGTTCAACCGAGCATCAATAAACCAATGGTTCAGACGCCATTAAAGCTTGATGGCATGTTTCATTATCATCTTTTTCAATATATATTGTTCATATTATTTGTTATATTATTATGTTTATATATTTCATATATTTAACATTTTCCCAATTTCAAGATACTTCATCAACAATTAATGGGTTTAAACCCGTTATGTGTTGATTCATCGTATCTTGTTTATTTTCATCCTAAACATATAATAATGTAAAATATTTAATGTAAATCTATTTATTCTATGTAAATTTGTATCAAAAATATTCTTATAATAAATAAAAAACATATTGATCACCTAAGAAACTAAATTCAATTTTTTTCCTTGTTAAAACTTTCCCTATAATTCCGTTATTTTCCTTGTAACAAAAAGGAAATTGGTGCAGCAAATACTGTTTCCTGTGAAAGTGCACTTGACATGCGCGTTTCAGATGGAAATGGGAAATGACGTCAATGCGCTTAAAATGGCATAGTGGCAGACCATTTACAGACATTTCTGGTCGATCCAGATAGTTGAAAGTTTTGTCGATATCAAATTTTTATATATATATATATATATAGTTTGGCATGCATCCTATGCGGGTGCGTAGATTTTTGGGTTGACACGTCGACACACGAATACACACACACGGGTACGGGACACGTAATTGCAAAATGCATACCAATATTTGCTTGCATATTTGACATGCTTCTACTCCGCAACCAAAAAATGTGGAATCGTACCAAAACATATATACACTATGACCATTCGGAATGCTACACACAAATGCACATCACACTGAAGATCGACAAATTTAAAAATTTGATTTAGTGATAGTTCTTAAAATATATATATTTTTGATGTCACAAAAAATATGTCCGATTATATAGAGAATCAACAAACGAAAAAGATTTTAGAGCCAACAAATGTTGGTCCAACCAATTTAAATGATGATGATCCAATTGAAGCAGCTGTTACACAATTTGACCATCTGGCACAAAAAGTGTTGCATGAAACGAAACCTAAACCGCATAGAACCAATAGAAAACAAATAAAATCATTTATTGAGTTTGATGAAGAACATTCCGGTACTATTGATGAGAATGGAAGAATTGTTGGCCGATCACGTATTGGCCGGTCCGGGCGTCTTTCATCGGCGTCAACATTGAGATCCACAACAACAACTAAAACCAAAACAATGGAAAAACCAATTCGGCAACATTCATTAGATGAACGTAAACATTCCTATGATTATGATTTAAATAACATATTTCAAGGATCGAATGAAAACGAGATCGTTTCCAGTGCATCAAGTGTATCCGATTTGAATCGAACCAAATCTGATGAGAATCAAGATGAATCATTCATGGCCGATGATGATTGTACTCCACCGAACAATGGTCGTCGTACACGTTCGGAGATTGTTCGTCTTGCTGAGATTGAAGCTGATAATGAATTGTTAAACAATTCTTTACGAGCATTATCAACACATTTTGCTCAAGTACAACTTCGCTTACAACAGATTGTGGAATCGGACATATCGGATTCAGCTAATTTGGAGCAACGTAATGAAATGTTGAATGAATTGCAACAATTTGCTAATCGTGGCATTCCGGAATTGATGGTACAAAGTATGAGTCATAAGGGTTATTCCGTCAAATCATGGATCAGTGGAGCGAGCAATCTGTTTCGATCAAATTCGATGGCAACTAGTCTTATGGCAGATGACGTATTTGATGATGATGATGACGAAATTGATATCAATATTCGAGACAATGAATCGAGTTCAGATGATGATTTTGATCGTGACAATGATTTTAATCGAAAATTTCGACAACCACGCCCAAAATCCTCTACTACCATTGGAAACAATGATCATCTATTGGTATCGGAGGAGTTCATCAATGAACAACGAGCTCGTCAACGTGAATTGATTGAACAATTGAAACATCAATTGGATGAATTGGAACAATATGCATATGAGGCAGGTGATCCAGAAACGGTTCCATCTTTAATGTCATTGGAGAAGCGTAATGTAATTATTGAAGAGATTCGTTCAAAATTACCCGTTTTCTCATTGGATGAAATCGATCGATGGTCAAATGAAGAATTAAGAAAACGTGTCGACATTGCCGTACGACAATTGATCAATCCAACAATTATGAAAGAACAATTGGTTGAACAATTACGAACACAGGTTACCGATTTAGAACGATTCATTAAATTCCTACAAACAGGTGCTAAAGATAAACGATTGTTCAACTTGGATTCATTACCAAATGATTCGGCATCGGATCGTTCTTCATTGATAAATCGAATATTAAAGTTGAACCGAAAGAAGAATCGTCATCAAAAGATGAAAATGGAACAAATGAAACCAAAGGTTGAGAGTGAACCAAAACAAAAACCGGTGGATTCTGCGCAATCAAAGAACGAGAATGAAAAACTAACAAAAAAAGAGTCAACGAACCAATCAAGCAGCAGCAACAATGATAACAACAATGAGGCAATGAACATTATGAAACGTATTATGTCATTATTGCAGATGTTTACTTTAACACATCTTGGTATGTTTTATCATAAATTAAAAATTTTAATATTAATTAATTTTAATTTTTGATAAAGGTCAAAACAACCAATCAAAGAGTAATGTTGAGGTACCAACAGCAAGAGAAAGTGGAAATTGTTTTGAACAAAATTCAATGAAAAAAGCAACCAAACATTGGGGAGATTTGCGTGCTTCATTAGAATTGTCGATCAATTCAGTTTTGGAATTATATCGAAAAAATAATTTAGGAAATGATTCCGATTATACTTCTGATCAAGAGGATTTCATCTCGATTGGAAATGTTAAATATGTTTCAGATAATTATTTTGCATATGAACAAATGAGTACATTGGTTCGTAAAGAATTGGTCCAATCATTACGTGCTCTATTGCAACATGGTCTAAGTGGTGCATACGAACAAGGTTTGGTTTTGGTTCAAGTTGGACCAAATGGTAAACCAAGACCTAGTGGACCTGTTGTACAATCTGGTGCAAGCTTATTGAGCATCGGTCTCGGCTGTTTTGGCCTCTATTCTGATCAAATTAGTCAATCTGGATCTGGATCGGCACTGAACAATACGGCGAACAATCCAATTGGTTATCAATCGAACAAAAAACCAATCCATGCTTGGGAATTAATTCTATATTATTATCATTTAAAGGTATACAAAAATAAATGAGATGATAATTACAATTTAATTGTTTTCCATTAGAATGGAATGAAACATCGTGCAACACCAACTCGACGTTTATCGAAATCATTTGGATTAAATGTGATTTCACCATCAGGATCACGTCCATCGTCGTCGGCTGGAAGAAAGATTGGTCATCATTCAATGGGATATTGTAAACAACTATTATTATCAACCATTGATGATATTATCGATTCACATACACGAATGAATCGATCGATGGATTCACATTTTAAGGCATTCGTTTGTATGGCGTTAAAGTAGGTTCCATTTAACTAAAATGATAAATAAATGATAAATTAATTATGGTTTTTCTATGTGTGTGTGTTTGTTTAGTGCTCGAATGTTATCCTCATGGCTACGATTGATTGTACGAAATGGTACAATAGTGGAAAATTGTTATGAAAAATGGAGCTATACTGCAATGACAGGATTTGAAGATACATTACGCCAATTGGATCGATTCTCAACAATGCGTTTCTGTTTGCCAGCTGATATTGCCATTCGCCAATTGCAAAATATTCATGACGCTTTCTAAACACGCACCAAAACAAAAAAAAGATTGGTTTTATTCCACCTTTTTTTCCATACATTCAGGAATAAATGAAACAAAAAAACAAATTATTATTTATTATTATTATTGTTATTGATGTTAATGTTAAAACTATGGACAAAAATCTAATAATAAATATATATATGTTTTGCTTATAAAAAAAACATGACTGTGTTTCAATCGATTGCAAGGTTGCGCTGAAATTGCTTATCGCACAATATTTTGTTTTGTGATTAAGATAAATAAAAAAAACTAAAATTGACTATGTTTGATAAGCACGTTTGTACCTTGGAGTATTGCTATTTTTGCCTCTCACTAGTACAACTTAGTGCAAATCATAAATGTCAAATGTAACCAATTCGGAATAATGAGAATATATAACACCAATATATATATATACGAGTATGACTAATAAATGTTGCCATTTTGGTCAATATTGAAAAAGGTTGAACATTTTAGTTTGATTAGATTTTGATTATAAAGAAAAAAAATATGTTTAGGTTAAAGTGCAACATGTTCAATTTATTCGTACGTGCCGTTTATACAGTAAAATGGTCAAAATCAGTAAACGGTAGACAAATATTGCAATCTAAATATAATTAAATTGATTAGTCTCAAACATATAAAAATGGGGCGCAAATCTCCCAAATAGAATCATTTTAAATCTCATTTATTCGACAATCAAGTAATACAAAAAAGAAGAAAAAGAAAAGAAAATGGCATTAAACAAGATGTTGGTCGTTTTCATTGTAACCCTATTTGGTTTGATCCAAATTTCAATAGCACAAAAGCAAGAAGAACTATCGACCAAAGAGAAACAGATTCAAAACATTGCAAAATTGGCAGAAAAGTTGTCGGATCGACAACATCAAAAGTATTGTGAACGTTTTGGCTCAAAATATGCACAAAATCCTGAAGCATGGAAGATGGTCAAAGGTGAATGTGTCGATAAATTGGTCTACCATCGTGATGAAGCTCATTTGCCAGCCAACTTTCCGGTAGCTAAAATGGTTTATCTTTATTAATTTTATTTTTTTATTGATTTTTTTCCCTGTTTGATTGCAATATAAATAAAAATAGAAAATCGACGATGAAATGCAAATGAAGATCATGGGAATCCATAATAAATGTGCTTCGTTGGTTCAAACTAATCCATGTTTACCAGAAGAATGGGCAAATGTAAAGAAATGCATTCGCGATGAAGGAATTCGAGTCGATCTGTTCAATGTGGGTAAACCAAATGGTGTTATGCCAAAGAACATGGCAACAATCAGTTTGGGTCTTTCAACCTCAATCTTTGAATGTAGTAATCGAACACTTCAATAAAACACAGAAAAACAAAATCCAACATTCAAATTCAAACCAAAATTCAACAATTTATTAGAATTATTACAGATATATATATAAATTAATGATATAAAAAGTAAAAACAAAATGATAAATCAAAAAATGAATGTTTTTTTCCTATTAATGTCATGATTGATCGTCAATGACTAAATCATGTTCATAAAATGAGTCATTCAATTGTTGTTGCTGTTGCTGCTGCTGCTGTTTTTTAGGTTGTTGCGGTGGTTGTTGCTGCTGTTGCTGTTGTTGATAATTACCCAAAAAGATTCGATTCTCAATTGAATCGATTGCACGATGAAATAATAGATCGCGAAGGTTAATGATTGGTACATCTGAAACCGATAATGATCGACGTCGATCATTGTTACCTTGTGATTGGAATGGTTCATTATTCAAAATTGGTCGTAATGTTACATTACGATGGAAAAGAATATCTTTCAAATCTTGTCCCATAACTATTAGGTTCAATGATGATATTAAGATAAAATAGATAAGTATTGGTTGATTCATGTTGGTGGCTGTTGGATTACGATCAGGAACGATTTATCGATCGATTGATTGGTAAGTTGATTGGTTGACCAGGAATATATGTGTCTATATACCATCGAATCATCGATCACCATCATCATCGAATGATCAAATTCGGATCGAGACCAAAATAGTCAGGATATCCTTTAACGTCAAATATCATCTGGTCCAAACATGGTTATCAAATAAATGTGTGTGTGAGGGATGGGAAAACATTTTCCAATTCAACTCATCATTTCTACATTTGCCTTCCCCTTTCCTTTCCACCCTTGATTACATCACAATTGCCCCCAATTCCAATGAATTGAGGAAATTGAGACTTTTGTCAAATGTAAATGAAAACCGACAGTAAAAGAAAGAAAAAGGGAAAAGTTTGGTTTTAAATTGACGTCAAAGCGGCAATCAATCGAATCGAATGGATATATAAAACCATTTGTTTATAAAACAACATTTACAAGTTATGAAAATCGATTTCAATTTAATACAAACATAAAATAATAATAATCTAAATATAAATAAAATAACAAATTACGTTCAAACACTACGCTCAAACTTGGTTACCTTTTCAAAATATATTTTAAAAAAACTTGTGATTTTAAAATATATTTTTATTTGCAACTTTTTTAAAAATATATTTTAAACTTTTTTTTCAGTGAATTGAATATATAATTTTGATAATCAAATTGTATTTTACTAAATTTTGACATACATTTCAAATAGCAAAAAAGCAAAAATGATTAAATTTAAACCATAGAGTACAAAACGAGTACATTAAGTTTGAAATGAGGCTTTTTTTGGTTTAATAAAAAAAATAATATTTTATTTCCATTATAATAGTTGGTTATATTGGTTCAAAAATGATACACACAAACCAGCAATGTGATAATGTTGATAAAGGCAACTTTCATCATACAACAAATGTGGATGTACTGTTTTATGTTCATATAATGTAATCTAAAGCCTATTTCCATGATGTGTCATCATGGACTTATGCATTTATCATTATTGTACTCATTATATCAAAAAACAAAAATTGAACTAAGCCTCAACATTATCAATCAATATTTGATGTATATAAAAAGAAGCCAATGTCATACAAGATCGTCAGAATATTGTGAAAACAAGAGTAGAAAAGAAAAATGTTACAACAAATAATACAATTGGATTCAATTGGATATCAAAATATCCTATGGCTTCTTGCATCATTGATTGCATTTACCTATTGGTATGTTTGTTACATTTGTTTTTTTAATTTTATTATTAATTAAAATAAATTATTGAATAATAAATAGGTACTCGACACGTAATTATAACTATTGGAAGAATCATGGAATCGATGGACCAGCTCCGACACCATTTTTGGGAAGCTTTTTCAACATACGAGTTCCGATGCCAATATCACAAATGGATCAAGTTCGTAAATATGGAAAAATATTTGGCATTTACATGGGATCAAAGCCACAATTGATGATTTCCGATCCAAAATTGATCAAACAAATTGTCGTATCAGATTTTCATATGTTTCGAAACCGTCCAGATAATCGTGTTAGTCATAAAATTTTTGGTGAAAATTTAGTCCGATCACGTGATGACAATTGGAAACGTATTAGATCAATATTGACGCCAATGTTTACCAGTTCAAAGCTGAAAAAGATGGAATCATTGATGGATGATTGTGTCGTATCGATGCTTAAATGGATGGATGGAACAGCAAAACGTTCGGAAACATTTGAAGCAAAAGATTCAATGGGTGCATTTACGATGGATGTCATCGCTAAATGTGCATTTGCAACTGAAACCGATGCTCAAACGACCAAAGCAGAAGAGAATGCTTTTATCAAAAATAGTAAAGCATTATTCAGTGTAAACCGGTTACGAATGGTAGCACAAATGATGGTACCAAAATTTATTCAACGTTATTGTATGGATAATAATATTCGACCATTCTATGTGCAAGAATTTGATTTCTTTGAAAACATAACACGTCATCTGATTAAAGAACGACGAATGAATCCAGATAAACATCAAGATATGCTTCAATTGATGGTAAATGCTGAACACAATACCGAGATGTTGGATAAAACCTATAAGGAAGAGTTAGCAAATGCAGTCGATGGTCATCATGTCAATTCTGGTAATGAAGAATTGGAACAAGAACATGAACAATTTCGTAATATAATTGGCTCGAAATATTTAAGTGAAGCAGAGGTAATGGCACAAGCAATGGTATTCTTCTTAGCCGGCTATGAGACGACCGCATCGACTTTATCATTTTGTTTACATGAATTGGCACACAATCAAGATATACAACAACGTTTGTATGAGGAAATACAACGATATAAAGAGGAAGATCCTAAACTACAATCGACAACATTGACAAAGATGGATTATCTTGATGCCGTATTATCGGAAACGTTGAGAAAATATCCGCCAGCATTGTTGATTGGCCGTGAAGCTGGACAAGATTATCCAATTCCAGGAACGAATATAACACTCAAAAAAGGACAAGCAGTAAACTTTCCTATTTATGCTATGCATCATATGGAAGAATACTTTCCCGATCCAGAACGTTTCAATCCGGAACGTTTTACAATGGAAAATCGACACAAAATTATTCCATATACATATTTTCCATTCGGTGGTGGACCACGAAATTGTATTGGAATGAGATTTGCATTGACTGAAGCAAAGATGGCACTTGCTAATTTAATTGATAATTTTATAATAATTCCAGGTGATGGTGCTACCAAACAATTGAACATTGAAATTGGTTTCATCTTATTGAAAACGTCGCCCATTTTATTGAAGGTTAAAACACGTTCAAAATAATTTCGTTCTGAGCCGATAGACGGCGACAATGTTGCATATAATCATCATAATAATATATTCCGTTTTTTATCGAACAAAATTAAAAACCTTTATTATACAAAATTTATTGTACATTTATATACAAAAATATCAATCAATATTAATTTAAAACAATATATGAAATGTATGAACGTAAGTTAATGATCGTTCAAGATCAAAGATACATTGTCGCAAAATCCATTTACAGATGGAACAGATCATCAATTGTGAGTTACAATTTTAAATTAAATTCATTTTCACTTTGTGTAGCGTTGTGTTGGCGATAAATGGGAACGCCGTTTGAATCATTAATCTAACGGTTGGAAAATGTCGACAACTTGGACAAAGTTAGAACAACATTGACATTTATCAAAGTAGCATCCATCCATTACATTGGCCGTATCGTATCGTATCGATCAATGGGGTCGATCCATACAATCCTACTACTTTGGTTCGTATATATTTATATATATAACATTGTTTGTTTGAATACATTGTTGTTCAATATTTACTTTCAGCTCAACAACATTCCACTTGGTAAAGTTCATGATTTTTTTTTCGTTCATAATAAACAACAATATATCTGCATACAATTGCCAAACAATGGTATCCGATTTTTTGGTTGATCGGAACGTATGGTACATACATATATACTAACTTACCATCAAGGAATTTTAATTTGGTCGACAATGGAATTCGGAAGGCGATAATAAATTGACTTGCCAGCTGTGAATGCGTGTTCGTGTTAATTGAGAGAATAGTGTAAGGAAAGATTGGGTGAATAAGTTTAAAGAGTGCTAAAGAATTCATTGTTTATGAGAATCATTTTTTTGTGCGTTTGTGTGTGTAGATTCCTTTCATCTATAAAGGGGGTTAAGTCAAATTCCAGAATTCCATTACTTTTTTTTGCTGATGGCAATAATAGGAACAAACCAAGATCGGTTCAATGGTTCGATCAAAGGGAACGAATGGAATCTTATGTGATATATATATATATACCATTTATAATAAGAAACTATAAAAATAATAAAAATTCAATTGATCAGGGATCGTGAACCATTTGATTGAGTAGTATAGGATTGGTTTTAATGACAAAATGGAATGAATGTTGATCGTTTGACAATTTTCCATTTGTGTGTTCAAACATCCCTGGATTAAAAGAAATTGGTACAATTGGATACTTCATTTTGGAAAAGCTAGTGCGTGCGTGAACAAAGATGTTGAAATGTGAAGGTCCATTAGTCCTAACATGAAACGAAAGCCACGATCTGGACATGGCCAGTTTTGTTTAGTTGAAACACTTTCTTTCTTTGCCTTTTGTTCATTTCCCAATTCTCTCTTGGATACTAATTACGAATTCTATTGGTTCATCCACCAGAACCAACTGGACACACATACACACACGTATCGGACACTCTATTTCATTGAATTTTTCCCAATGGATTCATCTCTCTTTTCAAGTGTCTTAATCAATCGAATTCGACTAGAAAAATGTCAAACAATGTTTTCCAAAATGGTTTCTATTATCGAAAGTTTATTATCAATTATTATTATTGCTTGAACTTTATTGTTTGTGTTTGTTTTCTTTTCTTTGTCATTTTTTTCTTTTGAAACTAGATAAAACGTGTATTATGTTATGATATGGATAAGTCAATCATCAATAGAATAATTCTACAATAAATATATACGTATTAAATAAATAAGAATTAAATTAAAGAGATAGACAAATAAATGGACACTAAATTTTATGTTGTTTGTTTGTTTGTGTTTTGTCTGGAAACTTAAAACGTTGTGAGGTAGACGCTGTTGTACAAATAGCCTCTATTTGTCAAATGTTTTCATGGAAATGCTTACCACAAATGTTGACAGTGTACTATTAGATTGGCTATTGTGCTCTATTTATCTCGTATTTAATATAAGATGATAATAATAATAATAAGAATAAGAATAATAATAATAATAGTAATTGATTATTTAAACTGAATGTGTTTTGTGTGTTTTGTGTGTGTATTGAATGCTTAACAAAAAAAATGATTGATGTATTTAACGACGACGACGACGACGATTGTAACAAAGAGACTAGCATAATATAAGAGTGTTGGATTTAAATTAGCTTCATTAATTAATATGGTCTCCAAAATCCATTTGATTTGTGTCCGGCAGCAGTTTGCGCTAATTGCGTCCATGCTGACCCAAAGGCAGCAGCCGCAGCAGCCGCTGCTACCATCGATTGTTGATGATGTTGTTCAAACGATGAATGATTCGATGATGTCGGTGATAATGATGATGGACATCGATTCGGTGATGAACCGGTTCCATTTGGACTATTGTTTGCTGATGAATAATGATGTATTGAACCATTGGTCAATGATAGAACGGATTCGGATGTTGCCAAGAATCGATGTGATTCACCAATTGGTACATTTGATTGGTGTTCATCACTAAACAATTGAAGATCACATTCACTTTTCAATGATGAATCATTGGAAGAAGTGGAAGAGGAGGATGATGATGACAATGATAATGAGGGTGATAAATTGGATGAATTGGATAATGAACTTGACCGAGAACGAGATGATTTAAATTGTTTTCGACTTCGAATCATATTAATTTGTTCACCATTTTCATTTAAATGTTCAATATTAATCTTATGATCAACAATATCATTCTTTTTAATCTTTTTCTCATCAATAATTTCATTCTTATCTTTATCATTCATTTCAGAAGATTTAATATTACCGTTCAATTTACGTTTACCAATTCCCATAATACTATTCATCTCTTTGGTTAATTTTTCACTATCAAGTTCAACCACATCGTCGGATTCGACCACATCGACAACATTAGAATTGAGATCATCCTCTTCTACATAACCATCCGAATCGGAATCGATTAAATCGGTTTTACATTTAAATTCAACTTTTTTCTTTAACTGTTCTTTGACATCATCTTCATCATCCTCCACATTGATCTCTTCATCGTCTTCAATATCAATCTTCGTCGTTCGTGATATCGATTTCTTTGATTCATTTGTTGTTGCTGTTGGATTGTTTGAATCGGACATTATACCCGATTGTGGCTGGGTTAAGGGCGGCGGTGGCGGTGAAAGAAACGGCGTAACGGAAACATTGTTTCCACCATGCGGTACAAATGGATCAATCATTGTTCCGGTTGGTGGTGGACCAAATGGACCAAAAACTCCTCCATTCACTGCTGAGGAGAGGAATGCTGCCGCTGCTGCTAGATGATTATGTCCACCATGATGGGCGTGTGACGATGGAGTCTGCGGTGGGGGTGGAGGTGGCGGAGGCGGCGGACCCATTGGTAAAGGTGTTGACACTTGTTGAGATTGGTGTGATGCCATAAATTGTGAACTCAAATCGGTATTCAATGCATCTAATGACGTTATTGATGATGATGATGTTCCATGATGTCTAGGCGCAATCGGAGACGAACGATTGTTTGCCACTTTTGTCGGTGTAGATCCAATGGATCCTTTTATGGATGCATCTGTTTCAAGTGCGAGAAAGAAAAGAGAGAGAGAGAGTGAGTGTCAAAGAAAACAAGGCAAATTAATGTCAAGAACGAGATGGAGAGGGTATAACACAATTACAAGGTGGTCGCAATGGGAATATGGGAAAATATGAACCGAGAAGTGAATAGAACAAGCAATGAAGCAAGTATAACACAACCCAAACCAAACCGTGCTGTCATAGTTTATGAATGGCATCATTAATCATCGAGCATTATGGCAACTATCACATGTGGAACAGACGGGGTCAAGCTTATGCTTAGATTGTGTTTGCGTGCGAGTGCGAGTATGATGCATCGAAGAGTGCATTATCGGGCTCGAACCAGAAACCAAGAGGCACAGAAAAATGAAGCGCGCAGAAAGGGAGAAAGCAAACTAAAATTTGGGAGAAGAGAGTCACAAATCAACACGCAAAAGAAAAGAATAGAAAGTAAAAAAAAAAATGATCACCACGCACTAAATAGAGGTTGCAAATGGTTCCACTTCGATAAACTAAATAGGACAAATACGATTGCAATGCAATGCCTCCTTTCCCATTGTCTGGTTCGATTATCATCAAGATGAGAGGCTTTAAGTGACTCGAAGCGAATATAAAACGGTAATGCGATTAGTGTACACAATAAACTTATGCGACAAAATGAATGAGACAGGCAGATAGTGCAAAAGAGAGAGAATGAGAGAGAAAAAGAAAGAATAAAAGAGCAAACTTATATGGGCAAACGTTCGATAGGAAATTTACTTACCTTTATGATGAGTCTTCAAACCACTACCATGATGATGATGATGATGATGTTGATGTTGATGATGTTTTTTGTTTGTTCCAGACTTATTATTACCACCATTATTTGGTGATTTCGAATCCAAATTGGTAATGTCGGTTATGGTTGGCCCGTTCAATGACGATGTCATTGATGGAGGTGGCCCCGGAAGACTTGGCAAACCTTGCGGCCCGGGTGGATAACCGAGACCAAGGGCTGCGGCTGCTGCCGCTCGTGCTGCTGCTTGATGATTATGTGCTGCAGCGGCGGCAAATAATGGAATATTCGATGCATAATAATGTGACCAATCGGGTGGCGGTGGTAACTTGTTAAATGCTGATCCATGATTATTCTCACTTAATGTACGTCCACCATTCTCACCACTCGAATGATTTGTCGCTGATGCTGATGATGATGATGATGTGTTACCGTTTCCGGTTGAATTCGATCCTGTTGATGCCGACGATGGTGGTGGTGGTTGTGCTTGTTGGCCCGATGGTGGCGGTGGCGCCATTGGTCCCAATGCTTGTGGATGTGTTGGACCACCACCACCACCAAATCGGCGTGGCATTCCTTCTGCCGCTGCAACAGCAGCTGCTGCTTGTATAGCCCATTGTTCAGCTTGTGCCTTGGCTGCTAATCGCCATTCAGTGGAACATGGAACGGGCGTCATTGGTGGTCCACCAATGGGTCCAGTGGATCCATTTACCGTAACACCGTTTCCTGAGCCACCTGAACCGGGCCGATCACCACCATTTCCAGCAGCAGCGGCGGCAGCTGCCGCGGCAGCCGCAGCCAATGGGTGTCTCAATGCACTGGGATGAAGTTGAAATGAACTGGCAAATGCACGAAATTGGGGCGATTGATGTGCACCGGGAAAGGGCCAACATTGGTTCATCAAGCCAAGATCGGAAAAACCTTTGAAAATGGAATGGAAAATAAAACATGAGGATTCAATATAATAACCTTAAGGCGAAATATGATATAAGTAAATGGTGGACATTTTTAATGGATGCAACATGACTCCCATTATTAAAATATATATATATGTGAAGGGAAACGTAGTTATAATTCTGCGTTTTAAATGGATAAGGTCAATATGCAATTTGGGCAGCAGATGCAACCGGAATCGGAGAATAGGGTCTATTAGAGGGGGAAGGATGGAGGGGGATGACAATACAAGGGCAAGTGTTCAATACGACCAGATGGGTAATGTAATGGGTCGAGCACATTATGGGTGGCACACGAACATTATGAGTTGCACGTGCAACGAAGTATTGGGAACAAACAGTATTCCAATTTTTATTCGACCCATTGGCACTTTGCCCAATGGTTGGGAACGTAAACCAAAAACTTTTGTTTGAGCCGACTTTCCCGTTCGTTGAAGATAAAACCGCGTTCACTAGGGTTCACCACCGAGATCACCACCAACCATCACCACCGCCGCCAACAAGCTTGGTCGGTCGGTCGGTCGGTCGTTTGGTTGGTTGGTCGGGTGGTTTCGTTATGCGGGCAAAAGGTTACCCGACCAAAATGAGAAAGATTGACTAGTGGGGGGAGGAAATGGCATTCTCCCGAGAGTTAAATATATATATTCGTCAATGAACCCGGACCAGAGTGCAACGCACACACACACACACTCAATGTGGCAAGGTCTCATTTTGGTTTGTTCGATCGATTACCACACTTCATCTCCCACGGTGCTAAAGTATCGGTGCATTCAAACTTAACAACAAGAGGATGAACAAGTTCAAACAAGACACATTGAACCGGTACAAATAATAAAAAATAAAAAAAACCGAAATTAAACTCCTCAAATTGGGAGACATGCGATGTCAACCAAGTAATATCTTGGTTCAGTTCAAGTTCAGTTCAAGCTGTTGACGGTTGAAAACGATTGGCACCGAAAAAAAAAAAGAAAAAAGAAATCATGCATCAAGCATGCAAGCAACTAATGAGATTGCCAATTGGCAAATAACATTTCATTCTTGATATGACATTCTTCCTCTATTATTAATAATAATAATAAGCTTCAACAAACGAGATGGTTCCGATTCCCTTCAGTCAGCGGTTCATTATCGTCATTTTTTTCTGTAAATATTATATACATATCAAACAAAAACTTCTGGAACTTCCACACATGAACATAACAGAAAAAAATTGAAATTTAATTAAATCTCTATAATATAATGAGAATAAGTATTGAGTCAAATTGAGCTACGTCTTTGAAAACGAAAACGAAAACGACGGTTCGGTCGTTTGGACAAAAAGTCACGAACCGTAAATATTTGATTTCATACGTTTTGTATGTGTGCATGTACGAAGTAAGGTTAATTAAGGCAAATAGTATTGAAATGCATCTAAATTGGTGAATGGGACATTGCACATTGAAAGTAATGTTAAACTTAATCCATACAAAAGAAGGAGACAAAAAAAATATATATTTCTTATATCTTAAATATAATATATTAATGCTTGAAACGTGCCTATGCACAATTGGAACAAAACAAAAACGAATGAACGTTTCAAACTCATCTTGTATTCAATGGAAGTTATTCACGTACTTGTGTGTGTAAATCACTGCATCCTTATTGAAACAATGGAAATACTAAAAAGAGCTTTGTGAACATAAAAGAAAAAATATTTAAATTTGATCGTTCACGAGCTAATGCATCTGTTTTTGGTTGGTTAACTTTGAACTAAGACTCTGAAAACTATAACGATGATGGTAGTAGTGATCACCATCACCATCACCATCATCATCATCATCAATGTTGGAATATGCATCGAATTGGCATTTAGCATTATGTGCTTGTGTAAATTGAGACCAAGTGGCACAATCTTTCGATCTATTTCCCATTTGCTCTTGCATTCGATCGTAATTCAGTTTGGGATCACTTCAAAAAAAAAATGTTGAATAAGAGAGAAAGAGAACGAATGGAACTGAACATAACACCCATTCCATTGAAATGTAATAGAGCAACCATTTAACCCCGCGGAGCGAATCACAAGAGAATGAATGGCGCGACGAGAGTGAATTACCCGGAGACATGAGACGGAATCGGGTGGCAAGTGATCCCCACTGAAGCATTTATAACTCAATAAAGATCCATTAAACCCGAATAGAAAAGGATGATGGGTAGTAAGTGAGTTAGTGAGTGAGTTAGTGTATCAAATGAGATGAACGATTTTGGGGATCAAAGTTTACAATCTTATTATTATTCCTTTTTCTTTCCTCTTTTTGTTGATAGATGGAATAAAATATTTTCCTTTTTTTTTGTTGACAATTACCTGGAAATTCCGTTTCGGATCAAACCACAAAGCAAAAACCACAATAGAGTCACAAATGAAAGAAAAACTGACCAATAGTGTTCATGTGGGGACAAATTAGACCATTGACCATAGGCCAAAGGACCGGTGAATAACAATAGATTTTCTTTCTTATATGCGGCCCGCAAGTTCAAAGCTCAAAGGGTCGATTTGGGTATCTATTCAACAATGGGAAGTTTTGAAAGCAATTTTAAACTTTGACGTCTTAATTTGACATTTTTATTTTTTTTGTGGTCCACACACACACAGACACACACACATACATACACACCGAATGTCACAATACTAACACAATGGTTAGTCATAACAAAAACAACCAAGAAAGAAAAAGAAAAAAATTGATTGACGAAAAAGAGCAACTCAGAAAATGTAAGCAGGAAAGTGGACTTTCAAGGTTGCTTTTCAATGGCAAGTGTCGTTTAAAATAAAAATTGGAAAATATTAAACATTAGCTCTGTTTTTTTGGTATATTCGGTACTTTCCAATAAGATTGAGATTAGTCCAAGTGTGGTCACAATGTTCAGGGGGATTGAAAGAAATGTATCCCCCAAAAACTATGAAATGGACTCGATCACTAGTAGAGCTCTTTGGCTTTTGTGTGGCTTAAACTCTCACCATGCACGTACACACACACAATATACCAAAAAGGAAAATGGGGAAACTTGCAAATGGCTAAGGGAAAATAGTGTGAGAGAGAGGGAGAGAGAGGGGAAGAATGGGATCCAAAATGGATCAACCGAGTATGGGTCAACCGTCGTCGTCGTCATCGTGGTCGTCATCGTGGCAATTCTCATTGTGTGTGTGTGTGTGTGTGTGTGTTGTACGCTTGGGTCGGGTGAAGGGACTAGTCGGTAAGCCTCAGGAACAAGCCTCAAAAGTGAATGAATAAAAGCAAGAGCGAAAAAGCGAATGAAAGAGATCAAAGTGAAAATGGGAAATGAGGAGGCAAATGGTGGCAAATGGCAATGATCGTCAATGGATGAGTGAGGGGTGCCACAACATTTGGACCAAAATCACAATAGGAACAGTAACACCAGCAACACCAGCTAACAATAGACAGCAACAACAGCAACAGAAGGGTCCTAGACGACAATGTGACGCGTGTGTGTGTGTGTGTGTGAATGCATTGAACTCAGCAATGGGTCTCACCAAACATTTCATAATTTGCGCTGATTGATTAGGAAAATATTTTATATATTATATATTATTATTCACTTACTTGATTTGGATCGTGGTTCACGTGGTCCATCCACCGTAACTTTGATTGCCTTCGAATATGTTCCAATTTGAGGCGGATTCGTACTAACCGTTATTGTTAATGAAAATGATTTTCCTATATGAACGAACACAAAAAAAATTAAAAAGAATTTGTTAGAAATGAATTAGAATGAAGCTAATTAATAGTTTAAAACAATTGAAATGAAAATGCAAACATTTGCCAACTGACAATTTTAATAAAGTTAATCAAATAAATAAACAAACATACATTACATACAAAACAAAATGGAAACGAGAACATTTGCAAATGGCAATCATCATCATCATCATCATCAACATCAACAACATTATCATTAGTATATTTAATTTAATTATATATTCACATTTATGCTGGACCATTCTGACAGCGACATGAATTAATGTCATAGCTTTAATGTGAAAGTTTGTTCTTTTCCTCCTCCTCCTCCTCCTTCTTTTCTTCCACCCCCTCTTCCTCCCTCTTTCCGTTCTTGTTAACATTCTAATTTAACATCATTTGCAGTGAAATGTTATTTCACTGATAGAACCAAAAAGAAGCAGAAAAAAAATCATAACATTAAAGTGAAATGAACAACAGAACAGATATTGGACAAATTTTCGAAAACAACTTGAATGAAGGATCAACTTGTGCCTAAAAGTGGACACTTGGCGAGAATAGGATGGAAGGCCATCTAATTAAGAGAGGATTAGGACATTTCAACCGAATCGAACGAACCGAACCAAATGGAATAGGTCAGAATTGGATGAGAGCCATCATATCGGCTTAGTTCCCACTCAAAGTGAATGGAAAATGACCAAGTGGAGACCAACTATTGCTTCACCAAAAAAAATTTGATCGAAAAATAATTGAATTTCTATTCCTCTCTTTTCTCTTTCTTTCATGTTTTGGATCTATTTTTAATATAAATATTTTTTTCTGGTTGTCGTAGTTACCGTGCTTGTCACAACGACACATATCAAGGTGATGGTTAAACAAAAATGACGAGGACACATTTTCAATAGTGTCCAATTTTATCGATCGGATATTTCCTGTGTTGTCCATTCGTTTTTTTTTTATTTTTCTTGTGTGTGTGAGTATGGGTATAATTTAAAATTCGATCGTATATTTTTGGGGTGTAATACACAAAAAAAAAGAATAGAAAATTGTTTATTCAATGGGAGTAAAGTAAACGAATAGCAAGTGAATGTTGGCGTACATTGCCGATCGTTTTTGTGGATCATTTGTGAAAAGAGAGAGAGAGAGAGAGAGAGAGAGAGAGAGAGAGAGAGAGAGAGAGAGAGAGAGAGAGAGAGAGAGAGAGAGAGAGAGAGAGAGAGAGAGAGAGAGAGAGAGAGAGAGAGAGAGAGAGAGAGAGAGAGAGAGAGAGAGAGAGAGAGAGAGGACGCGGGTCAACTCAAATATTTACTTTTTCCTCATTACACAACATGGATCGACAAAACACGACAAGTAAGCAAAGTAAGCAAAGCAAGCAGGCAAGCCGTTTTTGGGCAATGTCAGGATCGGCATCGTTTGTGTCGGCTCTTGATATCCGATCTCAATTGATTTGGCCATTCATTCAGACCCGCGGGAGCATAGGGAACCAATTTGAACAGAAGGGACAACGTAAAACAGAAAGAATAAAAGCAAAGGGCAAGTATAGAACATCATTGAGATGCAAGTATACGTACTGATAGGAAACGAGCTTTTCCTTCCTTCCTTGAAACATCCAATCGGTCTTTTTTTTTACTTTTAGTCTCTCACACTAAAAATGGACATACATGAATTGAAGCAAAATGTTTCTATTACATTGGTCTCGATGTGATTTAAATTCAAGTTCCGAAGTAGAACTTTCTTACATTAGGTTGAAAACGACTCGGCCCATACGACTTAATCCTCTTTTGGTGACATAGCCATACTTTCCCATTACGGAGGCATTCACCATTCACAATTCAGTTGTCCACTAAAAGTCCAGCACTCTCTTTCCATTCTCTCTCTCCTTCTCTGATTCGAAAATCTGTTCCTCTTTCCTTTTTGTTGTTGCTGCTACTTGTGCTTACGAAGCACAAAAAGCAATCTCCTGAATTGAACGAAAATCAAAAAGGCAAAATACAGTGCGAGAATGGAAATCGAAAACAAAGTGAGTGAGATGGACATTAAGTCTTGATGGACTCCCGACTATTGCCACTCTTATTCCCACTCACATTTTGTGTCATTCCATTTTCTTTATTAACTTTGTAAACTAAAAGTCAGGAAATCATCTAAAATATATATAAATAATAAAAATAAAATAAAAATAAAACGGAAAATGTCTATCGATGGGTGCAATCGTATGGCAATACGGCAAGAATGTTAGCTAATCTTTATTATCGATTTCAAATTTTATTTGTTTCACACTTTCTATATATAGACGAGTGAATTGCAATTATTATTCGGAAGAAATGAAACAAATGAAAAAAAACGAGAAGAACAACATATGTTTGTAATTGAGACATTTGACACTTGTGAACACATTTGCCATTCGTCTCGATGTTCATCGTCAATGTATCAACTATATTTACAACTCAAACATTTATTGCTTACAGACGGTTCTGTTGTTCTTCATTGTGCGTTTGTGTGTGTGTGCGTCAAAACTTTTTTCACTTTCTTTTATCGCCCAAAATTTTATTGCAACACATCAAACAAAACAAAAAAAAAAGACGAAGAAGAAGAAGAAGAAAGCATTGAAAATGGTGTTATGTTGCCAAGTCTAAAGTCGTCAAATTAATAAAATCTCACTTTAAACATGGCACCCGATGGGTCTCAAGGGTCTCATCATCATCTTCAACAAGAAGAAGCCAATGTGTGCATTAATAAAGTGCTAGGCGTGTTCATGTTCATCTTAAATTGAGTACAACACCAACATCAACGACGACGACGATAGGATCATGATTTTTAAGAAACACGAAAACAAAAAATTCAAATTTTTCCTCTACCACACCTCCCTATTTATTTTTTATATGTTGTTAGTAAAAACTAGAAAGTATTGAAAACATTGATCAATGGAAATGTTGATCAATTGATCGATCTTCTTCTTCTTTTTCTTGATTTTCGTTTTGTTATTTTTATGTTGCAAAATAATAATGTCATCATCATGTCTAGTCGCCCAGAGGGTCAAACGGGTACGAAAATGCACTTTGATTCCATTTACAATTCTAGCCAGACAGACATTGACATAGATGAAAATGGAAGAATCACCGAGACAACCGATGGGAATTGAAAAAAAAAACGAACAAAAATTCTGTACGGCACAATTCCGCGGGGAGAACACGAGAAATGTGTATGGAAAGAAAGGGAAAAGAATATTATATTTGGAATCAATGGAACAAACAGGCAAATTGAACTGTAAAATAAATATAAAAAAAAAAGATAAAAGAATCGAAATCACCTCTTTCTCTTCCTCTTCTTCTTCTACTTTTTCTTTGCCCTCTTTTTGCAAATTAGAACATAGAAAAAATCAAAATAACAAAACAAACAAAAAAAATAGGTAAAAGTACACCCCATTTAGAGTGATGATCATAATGACAAGTGGAAAACATGGAATCCTATTTGTAACAATTGGTCGACAAACAAATGAACCCTCGATACAAAAAAGAAATTGAGAGAAAGGGAAAGAGTGGAATTTGCATTCTTTCGAACGAACTCGAAGAAAAAAAATGTTGAAAGCCTTGAATTCTACACACACAAATTCAAACAAATGTTCTTATTTGAACATTTATTTATTCTCAGCAAACAAAAGGAGATTGATGCCGACTATTTACATATGCCCAACTTGAAGGCAACCAACCATCAAAAAGAATTGAAGGAAAAGTGCAAACGTCATCGCCTTCCAAATGATGATGATGATGACTTGAATTTGAGGCGCAAACAAAGAAAGAAAGAAAAAAAAACGAACAAAGTATAATGAAAAAAAATATGGAGCCGAGTTGATGATGGTGGCATAAAATGTAAATTGTCAAATCTCAATCTAGATGTAGATACACACACACACACACATACATACATACAATGGCACAAATGGTTAAATCCTTCATCAAAAAAAAAAGAAAAAGTGAAAAGGGGAAAGTAATGTTGTTTGAACAATCTCATCATCAGCACCCAAAAAACGGGTGAAAACGTAGACTCATAATCATATATTAAGTGTCACAAATGGGATCAAGAATCGCGGGACCAGATTGTTGACGCACAAACGATGAGTAGAGTGAGAGAGAGCAAGAGAAAAAAACATAATTTCCGTTTATTCCAAACGAAACAAAAAAAAATAAAAAGGGTTCAAACTGAACGGAAATGAGAACCAAAAAATCAAGCCCCATCGAGTCGATTCATGAAAACAACAATTAATCAAACATAATAATAATAATAATAATAGTGCAAATGTTTTTCAAGAAAACTCCTTCACAAGCAAACTCTTCAGCATTCAGTATAGTCTCTTTTTTTTATGTTGTAATCTAATTAATCGATCAATCATGATCTAGACATGTCGAACAATAGAATGAATAATTTGTAGAATTTGATGCGACCTTAATTGAATGCAATGTGTTGTTAGGAGAAAGCAAAGAAAAAGAAAAAAGAAAAAAGTTTCACTTGTTCGACATTGATTGAGTAATTATCAGGCAATGGGATAACAAGAGATGCAATACGCGTTTGCATAATCAAATGGTAACCTTACAAATGTTGATTGATTGATTGAAATTAATGATCAGTTTACGTATATATCTAAATCTATATAGTTTGAAAATGGATATTATGTTGTTGTTGTTGTGAAACTTACCGCGACCACTACGACCAACGAAACGGAGATCATTAAATTTTGCAACTTGATTCTTCATGATTGCCGAATTGTTACGCAACTCTCCACACCAATTTTCATCATTTCCAGCGCGTATTGTTACCAATGTTCCATCGGCTACCTCACCTAATGCTACCACCTTAAATGCAACCGGTAGCGTCTTGTTCGAACGCCAATGAGTTGGTAACGCAGAACAAATGATCGAAGGAGAACCGGTTCGCATCAATTCACCTGGATGTTCATTCATCACTTCGTTAAGTAGACGTTCGCCGGGAAAAAGAAAATCAGCTGCCATGATCAATTAAAGATTGTATGTTTATGCGTGGGCGGATGAATAGATTCTTTTTTTTTCTAGATTCTTTTGATTGATAAATGGATGGATTGAATACGTCCAATACACAAAGTGTAAATGTACCACAAGTAGATAAATTTGTATTTTTTTTGGATGATGATGACAATAATCACCACCACAAAAGGTGGATAGAATTATGGATACCAATTCTCTCTCACACAGACAAACACAATTGAAATTTAGTTGTGTGATATCAAAAGATTTGAATTGTATTCGAAGCGCGCGAACGATACAAAACGAAATGGTTTGGTTTTGGCAGTTGCGCGCAATGGTCACCGTTCGAATGATACCAGACCTAGCTGTGTATTGTGAATGAGACCAAATACTTAGAATGCTAATAGATCCCTCCCACCAATGGTGTGTGGCTGCCTTTGCACGGTATTGAATGTAATTGGAAACCTCACCCACAAATGGGAGGAGTCTACTACTGTACCAATTGGTATATTAACGGTATAACGGTGGGGAAAAGCATATTGACGACCATAGATGATGGAACATTGGGGGATGGAACTGGGGACATAAAGATGTACTTCATTGGTCCCTTGAAGAACTAGTCCCTTACACAATCATCAATTGATGGTGATGGTGATGGTGGGGATGATGATATGAGAAGCTCAACATTAAAACATCGGACAAACTAAATTTAATTGGCATGGCAAGGGATACATTGTTCATCAGTTTTAGCTATAATTAATGATGATGATTTAAAATAATAATAATAGATAAAAAAAGAAAAGAAAATGAAAAATGGGCAAATGGAAAAGAATAAAATGAGCGAATGGAAAGTTAGATGTTCGAACATGATTTTCTGCTAGAAAGAACAAATTTATTAAAACAAAAAGAAGAAGAAAAAGGGGAAATATTATTTTTAGATCTAAATGTTACAAATTTAATGTCGACAAATGAATGAGTTGAATACAAAGTAATTGATGAAATTGTAATGCAAACTCGTCCAAAACTAAAGTTTAAGTGGGTAACGGCTGGTTGAAAATGGTTTTCACTTGCCAAGTGCATAAGTGTTTCATATATTATGGACATTTCGATTGATGCATTGCATAAAGTGTCCCCATCAAGCCTCCCCTCTCCCCCTCCCCCCTTCTCACATTGCATCAACTCGATCTCAATTTTATGGAAAAATATGGAAACAGATGTTTCAATGATAGCAATCAAATGATTCATTAGTATGAAATGGTGATTCAAGCGATTTCATCTTCAATTCATTTTGCCGCCGATGCGGGCAAAACCGAAACCGAAAAGTACGGTATGGTACCAAGTACAAATGAAAATCAGAATCGACATTTAATAATAGCAGGGGTTAAGCGGAGATCTCGCGCCAACACGCCATAACAATTCAAGTGTCCAAATCGATTTTCACTGGCTATCTGTCAATTAAGCTCTTGTGTTCATTGCCTCTCGTGTTACATTGGTGTGCGTTATCCTATTCACTATTTTCCACTCTTTTCATGCTTCATGAAGTGAATTTAATTTCCTAAATTGTTGGAACAAAAACATTGAAGAAAGAGAGGAGAGAGAGAGAGAGAGGGAAAAGGACCATTGGTTCATTTGAGGGGGAGGGATAGATGTGGGGGTGGTGGTGGATGATGTTAATACTGTTTTTCGACTATTTCAGTTGTTAGATAGAGAGATTCAATATGAGAGAGTGTATGGAACATGATTTGAAGATGCCAAAAACTAACTTTAGCAATGTAATGGTACATCTCATTGGATTCAAATGGACACTTTGTCGCATATAACACTAGTCCCAGAGATTGAGAGTAGAGATGGATCGGAGAATAAATATAATAATAATAATAATAATAATAAGACTGGACCAAACTCATCGAACCGTATCGAAAACAGTACCAATTGCAATTGTGATTGCAATGTTTTTGTATCGATCCATTGCTTATGTTTACAATTGCATAGAGTAAAACAATTTTGGCTTCAACATCGACATGACACAAACACCCCAAACAAATACAAATACAATACTGGACACTTAGATGGGTTCCATAATAATAAATGGCCGAAAACGTCTATTACAATGTATTGAAGTATATAATGACTACAGATTTGACTTTAGCTTTCCTAAACAATTTAGCTATTTTCTTATTGATGGATGAATAGCGTACAAATACAATAATAATAATAATAATAATAATGGCATACTACAGTAGCACATTCAGTAAAATTCCATTTCGATTATTAATTGGCCGATGTCGCATGTCGTATTGAAAGAAATGGACAAATGGATGAATAAAGTTGAATGGACAAATAGGCAAATGTTTGCCGACACACACACAAATACAATAAGATCAAACAAGCATTAAAAAAAAAACGGGCCGATTGGTTCAGTAGGCGTGGTTGCCTAATTTCAATGTGATTGCGTGCAAATTGAGTCATAAGTCAATGTGGGAAAGGAGCCTTCGGTCCAGAAGAAAAAGAATGGAACACAATAGATCGTCGGGTTCGAACCTTTGATCATGGTCGGTAATTGGACATGAAAACATATGTAACCATGTGGCATGTTACCAATCGCCTTAGCATTACACGATTTATAATTATGGCAAACAAGCTAGCATACAAGCTTACAAAACGTGCAAACAATGACAAGGTTCAACAACAACAGGTAATTTGTCACCGACAAAACATGTGTCACATAAATGTGTGCGTACTATAGTTAGTTCCCAATTGGAATAGGAAAAACATGACAATAGGTTTCGATTAGTAACATAGGGAGAAATACATTGATTCGTTTGGGTGAATCGACTATTTCTTGTCGTCTTTCACAAACATATAATACATCAATTATTCAATGACAAATTGTAACATTCACATGATCAAAGGTCAATTGATGATAATGGAACAATATAAAAATAATATGTGACATGCAAACATTATAAATGCGATATGTTCCCAATGGATAAGTTGATTAAAGCTACATTTTTATTTTAAAATTTGCCAAAAAAAATGCATTTTTATTAAATTTTCAATGTTAAACAATTAAATATGATAAGCAATTCCGTTCGTAATAATCAAATAATGTTACAAAAAGCTAGAATAAAATTATCAAATTCAAATCAGCCAGGCCATCTAGTGGTGCGAATTCAAAATGTTGGTTCAAACTGGCGGTAAAGAATAATCTGTTTTATCGATGCATTTTTTTTGTCCATTAAATATTGATAAATGAATAACTTTATTTAAGTTTTTACAACTGTAGTTACATCAATAGAGGCTAATAAGAAGGAATGTTCATTTTAGCCTTTCGGCTCTAGTCATATATATTACAAATAAATAAATTCATACTTTTGTCTGATATTTAGAATCTGTACGGTGTCGCAGTTGTTGAGGTTGTCCAGGTTTCTTTCATGTTTCGTCGGTTTTCAATTTGGCTGGTGGATAATAGAAGCTGATAAGTGTTGCCGTCCAAACGGTCTACAGACATCAACAAAGGTTATAATGAAAATTTATTTCTGTGAGTAAATGTAAATGATGATAGATTAAAAATAAAAGTTGGTAAAAATAAATAAGTACAATAGTTGATTAGTTACCAATTTGTGGCTTATCAGCCGAAATTATATAACAATAAATTGAGAATGTGGTAATCAAAAATTGGAGTGTCCTTTTGAATAAAAATGTTGACAAATATGAATAATTTCGTATTAGAATGTATAATTACCAAATTCAATTCTTTCGATAATTTTCAAATCATAAATCAATAACAAATTTAAACAACAATAATACGATAAATGAGTTTCTCATGCCGACGAAATGAAGCAGCCAGTTCGAGCTTGTCAGGAAGAGGAAGTCCTTCTTGGCTGGCCATGTGCATGTTCAAGCTCGTTATGGTTTATTATTTATTAAGTGAACGCAGCGATATAACATGGATGAAAAGAAAAAATAATACAACAAAATTGATGAAGAAAGCCAATGTTCTGAAAGTGAAAGGAACTATCATTGATATGTTCGATGATAATCATATGTTTTCTTACAAAACAATCACCATAAACGTACTGCAACCGCAGTCGCCTTTTATATGCAACATCACTCATTTATCAGCTTGATCGTCATGCTTTGAACCAAGTGAGGTGGCGTTACTTAACACGGCGAACACAAAATACAAATTTTCAGCTGACAAATGTCCGCTGATTCGGTATCAGTTTTCACGTTGGTCCAAAAAGCTTGTTTTAGCTGCTTCCTTTCAATTGTGTAGTCATTGTGATTCCATGATAAAATCCAATTAACCACAAAACTTTCAACAATGTGTGTATTTTGGTCATACACAACATTATGGGTTGACCAAATTGAATACTTGTAATTTACAGAAGTATTCAACGGGAAATCAGCTTTTGTAAAGCTTGGGACGTCAAACGTTTGAAAACTGTGTTGTTCAGCTTTTAAGAGGATAGCCATTCGTTATATAATAAATTGGCAAACAAATGGCGATCTTTAACAATTCGTTGATAATTGAAGAATTATTGAATAAATTGATGACAGTTGAACTTGGAAAAAAATGTCAGCAATATGGTTGGTTGATAAAGATAGTTTTGTCAAGCTGTGAGGTTTTGATTAAAAAAAAAGTTGGTAAATCGACTATAGAACTGATTGATCGAGATTGATGTAATAAATGTGGCAATGGCTGCAAAAAGCTTGAGCTTTTAAACCACCATGTTGTTCTATTAGCCTATTGTGACTCATTGGTTGTCATCGAGTTAGGTCCCGATTGGTGTCGCTACCGAGTCTATGATTGGTTAAAATAGGTTTAAAATAACTGAATTCATAAATTGTATTATACCCCATCCTGATTAGTAAGGTGATATTTGCAATTTGTTGGGTCCCAATCACTGAGAATTGGTTCATCATTATTGGGTCCCAATCACTGTGAATTGGTTCATCATCAATAGATGATAAATGTTTGTACATGGCTGATATTTCCTTGCTCATTGTAGCTGCGTCTCCAATATTGGAGAGAGAAGGAATTTATTTCAGCCTTTCGGTTCTAGATAAATACAGTGAATACAATAAATACAAATTACAATCGTGAAAAATTTCTATGATAAATAAAATCATATTTCTGTCTTGCGTTTAGACCCCGTAGGGTATCACAGTCATCGATGTCTCCGAACTCTGCCACCCCACACTGAGAAAAATAAGTTTAAAATATATTTTGAAAAAATTTGCAAATCAAAATATATTTTAAAATCATCAGTTTTTTTAAAATATATTTTGAAAAAGTAAAAGTTTTTTACAATATATTTTAAAATGCAAATTATTTTTCTCTGTGCACATAGTCGGCATTTGCACGTGTTTTCCCAGTGCTTGTGGTAATTCTTGTTTATACACAACCGATGGTGGTGACCGTGTATTATCCGCCCAAGCATGAAGTGACGAGGTTGTCCAGGCCTTTTCCATAACTCGTCGGTTCCACAATGACATCTGGATCACTAGTATTTGTAGGTAGAACAGGTAACCCGGTTTGTGTGGTTCGTTCAAGCATCAGTTCCGCAATTGTACGTCCGGTTGCTTTGTGAGGCGTGATCCTATATGCGAACAAGAATGGAACTATACCCTTTGCCACAATTGTTTGGTCTCGAATTTTCTTGCTTTATTAGCGTCTTGAAACGACCTGTTCAGTCTCACTACCATTCCATTGGCGCAGGGTCAGTACGGTGGTGTTCTCAAGTGTTCGATGCCTTTTTGGTTTAGATATTCATACAATTGGCAAATGCAATGCAATACATCAATTGGTGCCAATATTTATATTGACCAAAGTTCTTCTCGATAATTAGAATAAATAAAATGATGACGTCTCGTAACATAATAAATAATCGTAAATTGGAATAAAAATGCTGGAAACAGCCAAAATTCTGAATCTGTTATTTGCTATTGAGTTTGATTGTTTTATTTTCAAAATCAACAGCAGTGAATTTGGGAAATTTCCGGGCCAAACATTCTTTCCCCATGTCATAATTCCGGTCTCTTCAATAACTTTCAGCGTTGACTTAGCTGAAAATGAGAACAGGAAAACGGGAAGAGGATTTTGGTGATGTAAATAACACGTTGATTTCGTCCGTTGATGTTGTAATCATATTTTCATTACAAATAGATCACTTTTTTGTACATTGGTGTTATCAATATCTATATTTAAATATATTAATAAAAAAAGTGAAAAGTAATAGTAATGTATTTCAATGGGAAACGATGAAATTTCAAATTTTATTAATTTTACAATATGTTTTAAAAATTTAATTTTTCAAAAACTACAACGATTACAATCTTGAAGTTTATGATATTAATAGATAAGAAAACGATCTATCAAATGACATATTGATTACATTTTTACAAATTATCAATCATTAGTTATTAGTTTTCAAAGTTAATCGAATTTTTTAAAACATTGTTTTTTTTTGAATTTTTTTTAATACTATAACTATCAACAAGTTATGTGTCTAACATTATAATCTATATTATAATTGGAAAGTTATTTATAAACCAAAAAAAAAAATTAGATGTAAAAATGGTAAATGATCGACCAAAAAAAAAAAAAAAAAAAAAAAAATGAATTTACGAATTATATAGCGGAGCAGATGAATCAACACACATGCACAAACATTCCAACACTTCCATACTCCGCCTCCACTTTTCTCACCACGAAATTCGGTTCCATTCTTTTGAATCAAGAATTTAAGACTTGACGCTTTTTTGTTGCTTGTTCAGTTGCGGTTTAGCTATTCGATCGTTATGATCAATTCATGTCCTCAAACAGAAAAAGAAAATAAAAATCGTATTCGATCAAGATGAGATCAACATTTGAACTGTTGACATCGTTCAATGTGTATTCATCAATACAACAATAACAATTTCAAATCGATAACATCAGAAAAAAACATTTTATTTATTTTTTTATGTGCAATAATATTGCTGAATATAAAATAAGTTTCATTATGACTTGAAATTATGGATGATTGAATCATTAATTTTATTATCAAGTTGTCTTCTTCTTATTCTTCCTTTTCGAACCTCAAACATTATCATATCAATCATAATGGTCCATAATTTGTCACATTTAAAGTGTATTTGTTAAATGTATATATCCATTGATTGATTGTTGAACGGAAACATTTTTTTAAGACTTTCTGATCTAAACAACATAGTCAAACACACCTTATACATGAAAGATGACATCAACCAATCATGAAACGAATGCAATGTTTACCCATTCAAAAATGGGCAATCATCATCAACAACAACAACATCATCATCAATCAACATCGAAAATGATCGTTAACAACAATGATGATGACAACGATGACGACGACGATGATGTTGAACCATTGATGCAATTATGTACTCATATGGAAACAATGTTTACAATCAATGATCAAGTTAAGGATCAAACGAATGGATCAACTCGAAATTGTCCATTACAAATGGACAATGTCAATGATTCGGTTGCTGCTGATGTTGCTGTTGATGGTATAGTTGACCAAAATAAGTAAGTTGATCGAATTCTATGATGATGATGCTGTTGCTGTCACGTATCACACAAATTGTAAAGGAATAAAAGTTCAATTCTTGCTTACGTTCGGATTATAAAGTTTCACATGTAAAAAAAAGAATCACTAAATTGGTGAAAAGTCAGTTGGAGTAAAAAAAAACTGAAAAACTTTCTATTTTATGCTTACGCTTGTGTGTATTTATCGCTTGCACAAACTGTACGTGCTTTTGCAATTGTTTAGAATTTCTTCGAATATTTTTTTTTGTTTTGTATTTGGGTAACAAACACCAGAGTTTGATAGCATAAACCAGGGTCAAAAGGGTCGAAGTGAAAGTTAAATGTGAAAGTGAAAATGGTTGAACTCATAAATAGCAACATTTGCATTGCCATGTCAAATGTAATGTGAAGCCAACAGAAAAAAATGTGTATATTCAATTATTGAAATTGAACCACATCAAACAATTGAAATTTTACTATTCCATTTGTAAATGAGAAATATTTGGAGAGAAATGGAAAAAAATGAAGAGAAAAAGATTTATTGGTCGTGTGTTCTGTGTTTGCCTAATGATGACTCGATTGTCTCTCGACCAAGTAAAAAAAAATGTAAAAAGATGAGATGAAAAAAAACTGGTGACTCCTATAGGACATCTGGGATAACGATCATAACTGGCACATTTTTTTTTTTTTTGCTTTGCTTTGCTTCAGAATTTGCTTTGCATTTGCTTACTTTATGGCCATAAAGGCATAAAGTCATACTATAGATTATATCTTTACAGTTTCAGGAACGATGGCACCCGACACGCGGTGGAAGCAATAAATCCAGTTTGTATTCCATTTTATTAGAATTTTGGGGGGAGGGGGGGGGTAGGTAACAACAGAAAAAAAAGGAAGGGGACAAATAAATCCTGGTTGCACAGATACGCCAGACCTAGTGTATGTCGTGTGTGTGTGTGTCTATTGCTTCACCCATTTGTCAGGATATAATTTAAATTCTATAAAATTAAACTATAGTAAAGAAGTAAAGAATCATAATAAGATTGTGGTACAAACGAGCTTCAAATATAATTCGAATAGAACGGATATTCTTCATTTAAACTTTTTTTCTATATGAATGAATGAATGAATGAATGAAAGAAATGGAAATGCCGGAAATGTTGTTATGCCTTCAAGAATGATGGAAACATTTCATCCGATCATATATATGGAAACATAGAGCAGGGAATAAATAATAAGAAATAAATGTAAATGAAGTCAATGTTGAAATATCAACACTTTTCCATATATATATATATTCGACATTTTAAGAAGAATTGATGTCTATAATCTGAAATGTTTCTGACATGAACCATTTGCATTGAGTATCAAATTGTCTCTAATGTGTGTGTGGGCAATGGACGATGTTATGGCTACACATTAACATTAACAGTTTCCAATTCGATTCGATTTGATTGTGTCTTGCTTGTGGACACAAATTGTCTCCCATCATCAAGAAGATCGAGATCATAAGATTCGTTTCGATTGTAACACATTTTGTGAGACATGGAATAAAATAATAAGCAACCAAATAGATTGGTGTCTCATAAATCGTTGCCTCATTAAGTGGTGACTCGTCGCGCTATACCCCAATTGGTGAACGTTGAAACAAACTCATGTTTCAGGAATGTTCAGGCTTTAACATTTTTATTTTTGCCACTAATTGGCGTTTCAATTATTTATTATATCAGCACATCCCATCGCCATTAAAATGAGAAGAGAGAGAGAGAGAGAGAGAGAGAGAGAGAGAGAGAGAGAAATTGGATCATCAGCACAACGTGTACCAATGGAATGGTATTGATGCGGATTTGTGCGTATTGACAGATCCAGATTGGACAATTTGAACCATTGCACCCATTGTCGCCAATGGGCGAACCCATTTCCTTGTGTCCATCACTGTCGATGTTTATTCGCATTTCTTTAATTAACACACAAAACCGAATTCAAGTCCACCCATGACAGTCTGTTCTGGTTTGATCCTTTTCCGTTCTTGATCACGCGTTCTCTCTCTCTCTCTCTCTCTCTCTCTCCCTTTTCCTTTTTCTTGTTCTTTCAATTAAGCAAAAAGTGGTCGACAAAAATAGGATTCTGATGGGATTTGTGTCTATAAATGTGTGTGTGTGTGTATGTGTGTGTGACCAACAACCAAATAAAGTCCAACACTAATGGTTAATAGTCTCGTGTTTAGATTCTTTTGGTTTTTTTTCTCTTTATTTCTTTCTTTTTTTTGTTGGTTTTAGTTGATAAAATGTCATCACCAATCGACATTTTGTTTAGATTATGTTTCAAATGGAAGATGATGGTTATGAAATGTTCGTTCATTTGAGGGTTTGTTTAGATTCAGTTACCAAGGTCAACTGGATGGGTCATAAAGCAATGGACGGAGAAGATTGGCATTGGTGAAATTGACTTTGATCCAAATGGAACGCAAAAGAGGCAGAGTTGAAAATTGAGTACAAGACCATGCAGGCCAATCAAGCAAATAGAGGTCTATGCTCTTTCCCTCTCTTTGTGTGTCTCTCTTTCAGTCGTTTTCTGCTTTTGATTGTCGTTCGGCCAATTGGCTTTAACAGCTTTCAACTAAATACTTGCTCCTGCAGTTTGCAATGCAATGATGATGATTTACAATTCATTGGGGAGAATGGTGGTATTCTGCCTTTAAATGTGTGTATTGTGTGTGTGTGTGTGTGTGTTAGAATCCACGAATGGGGGAAAAGCAACAACAAGCCACACACATAGGAAATGGACATGAGTGAGAGGGATAGAACAAATTAAGAACTGGACAATGGATAGAAGACAACGGAAGACAACGTTAAGACCATGGCGTCAAGAAGAACACCGAAAAAAGAATGTTGTGCAAGAAAGAGAGAGAAAATGGTCGTAAATTATAAGCCTAGTTTGGTAACACGAACACACTTGACCCCCAAAAGAATACATTTCTCTCTCTCTCTCTCTCTCACATCATAGTCACACAATTTAAAACTTTACTTTTAAAAGTGATCCCAAAGAATTGGTACATCGAATGAAGGAATTAAATTCCATTCTAATGCATGCTTGTTAGCACTACTTCTACTACTATTAATGCTTCCATTGTACATTGTGTTGGAATTTAAATTGATTTATCCCCATTTGATCTTGCTTAAATCGATCACATAGTTTAAAGTTAATTCCTATTTTCACTTTTCGCTGTTGCTGTTGTTGTTGTTCTTTATATGATATGTGAGATTCCAGAAACAAATACGAAAATAACAGTTTAATTCTTTTTTTAAAAAAATGTAATGTTAAACTTTGAATTTGAGATCGAGTTGCACACATTGTCAACAATTTCAACTATGACAAATTAATTTAGCTAAATAAAGAAGCCGAAAAAACCAAACCAAACACTTGTGTTTATATTGGAGTAAATAGAATTATACATAGAATAGATGCACATTCGGAACATTTAATCCAAAACAAAAACCATTAATAATACTTTGTTTTCTAATTAGATTTTAAAAACCAATAAACTATTTATAGAATCTAAATTCGTTCAATTAATGCTAAGAACATAAAGAGAGAATACCATAAAATGTGTGAGCGTGATTAGAATTCATTGTAAACATACCAAATAGAAATGGAAACGATTTCCACCCAACCTTGAGATGTAAAATTAAATTATCATCGGCTCAGTTTTTGATGCATGTGCCGAAACACACAAAGATGTAATAATAATAATAATAATAATCATCATAATAGAATTGATAGTTAGAATATATTAGATTGAGCAAATAATTGAATTTTTGTGAGCAAATGTTGAGTGAGTTTCATGTGAAAGGATAAATAGCCGAGAGATACAAGATTGAACCGATATGAAAGGCGACTATGTCGACCAGTTGTGTCCACTATGTGTGTGTGTGTATGTCCATCTCTCAAATGGATGCCTTTAATTAGATTATAGTTTGTCGTCGTCGTCGTCTTCGTCGTTTGACAAGCAAACAATATATTGACAACAATTGTAATATTATTTGATAAGATTGACAAACACACACACTAGCACACACAAAAAAAACGCATCCACATTCGCACTCGATTTGTAGCAATGACCTCTTAGTCATCCTTTCAAGCGAATGCAACTTGAAACTTTCAACAAAAAGAAAACCAACAACAAGAATTGATCCATAGAAAAGAAAGTTTTTATTTCTTCTTATTCTTATTCTTTTTCTTTTTTTCGTCTTCAACACCACCAAGTGGAATATAAATGGAATGGCCATTTACATATATTGCTTGAGCCATAAGTTGTGTGGATCACGAGGTGTTTTGTTGTTCACCCAATTGTTTTGTTGCCTTAAGTTAAGTGTATTGTATATATTCTATTGCTTTATGAGTGTGTATATATTCTACTGCTTTTTGTTGTTGATGTTGTTGTTGTTGTTGTCGTCGTTATCGTTCTGGTTCAGTTCCACTAATAGTGGGCAATTGGGCTCACTCGAACGAGTACTAATAGAATGGCAGCAATAAAAAGGCAAAAACCGTAAGTGTGAGTGTATTAGAGAGAGAGAGAGAGAGAGAGAGAGAGAGAGAGAGAGAGAGAGAGAGAGAGAGAGAGAGAGTAAAAACCCTTTTTTTGGAAGGGGGAGGAAGAAAATGGAACTCAATGGACGAGGTCATAAGTCATGTTGCCGAAACAAACCCGATTCGAGCCACATGTTAATAGTATTTCGGAGTATATTATATGTTCACTCTATAGCCATAAATTGTATGCAACAAAAAAAAACTTACAAAAGATCTACACATCAATGAAATTAAATGGATCAAGTATTTTCTTTCCTTCTTTCTTTCTAAAAGAACGAAAGAATAGAACGAAAAGAATGAAAGTATATTAAAACATTAAGCTTCAATGTTAAATGTGCTGTTTAAACTAGACTAATACTTAAACCATATGTGAATGGCTATAACCCTTTATCAAAAATTGATTAGACGCCTATTAGACATCTATTCAATATAAAATACTATTGGCGTTTCTCATATATAGTGCCAATAAAATAGAAGAAATAGAGGAAATAACCGGAAAAAAGCACCAAACCAAACCAGCAAAAAAACAAAATAAATTATTTGAGCCTAGAATTAGTTAGTAGACCAATGATTAATTGATGCGGTCGATTGCGTGTTGACCATTGCCAAACCAACACATGCTCGTGCATTAGACATTTGTGTTGACTAATTATGGGACGATTGATAATAAGCCAAAAAACAAAAACAACAAGAAAAAAAATGGAAAGTACACACCAAAAAAAATAGTGAACAAGTATTCAACACGCAATCGACATTGCTCATCGGACCAAACAAGACAATTGTTTGCACGCAAAACTCATTAATTATAAACTGATAATAGAAGAAGAAAAACAATTCCATTTTTTTTATTTATTGAATTAAAACGAATAGTGAACGAATGAAAGATCAAATCATTGTTACATTTTTTTCCCCAAACTTTAAATTTAATTTTAAAATAAAATGGGGAAAAATAGATAAATAAATTGAAAATTGAAATTGATTAGATTTTGTTGTTCTAAAGTAGAAGAGTATAAAATATATATATAATAAAATAAAATGTAATGGGAATTCTCACTTGAACAGAAGAGATACGAAGAACCAGATGTGTCCGAAATAGTTCGTGTTTTCAAATATTATTTCCAATCCAATTAGTTTTTTTTCTGTGTTTTGTTAAACTCAATTCAATGTTTGAGATTGGTTTAACAAAAAAGCAAAAGAAGAAGGAGAAGAAACAAAACAAGAACAATTTAATCCATTTAAATCATCTAATAGCAATGATAAACCAATTTTGTGTTGTTATTTTTATGTGAGAAACGTTTAGTACAAGTTACAAGCATAAAGAATATACATTTCCCAAATTGTTTCAAGTAGATTCTGGTAGTAGAAACAAAAGAACAACCAAACAAAAAAAATAAGAAAAGATAAGAAAACATTCCAATGAATAGAATATTGTCGTATAATGGTTGATGGAATAAATGTATGTATTCTCTCTCTCTCTCTCTCTCTCTCTCTCTCTCTCTCTCTCTCTCTCTCTCTCTCTCTCTCACTCTCCATCTTTGTTGTTACATGAGCATGTGGCCTCAGTTGAAAACAAAACAATTCAAGCAAAATAAAAAATAGGAAAGTAACGAACAATTCACACAAAATGTTTACGGCTACATGAACTTATACACTAGATTTGTTGTTGTGGTGATGGTGGTGTCGGTGATGATGCACATCCAAAATGAATGAATGAATGAATGAATGAATGGATAGATAGATGGATGGAAGGGCAGCCAGATTTGTAACACATTCTAGAGTTGGATCATCATTATTATTTATTTATATATTTTATGCTTCTTTGCTTTTACATTGCAATTTAGCTTGTATGTGAACCATAGTGAACACAAGTGACAACAACGATAACAAAGAATTTTTTTTTGCTTTTTCTTGTATTTTTTTTTTGTCAAAATTCACCTAAAGGTGTTGATTTATTGTTTTGTATGAAAGAATATTTATTTGGCCAACATATCATTCATAGAAACTATAAGTTCAACAATATCAACATTTCCGTTTATTTTTTTTTTGTGAAGATTAAATCTACTTCAATTGTCGTTTGGCATTTATGGAATAAAAAAAATTCCAATCTATTTTGTTGTCTTGGTGTGTGTGCAAATCACAGTGTGCAATAACATTCTGCAAACTGTTTGTGTGAGTTTGATCTGTCTAATTTGGTTCAATTCTTCATTTGAATTCACACACACACACACAAATGGAGTCCATTTTCTTTGCCGCAAAATAAATTCCAACACCCACTTCTTATTCGCCTATTCTTATGGGAAATTAAAATAAATTTGGTGCGCCACTAGATAGATCTACACTAGAAGAACTTCATGGGTTAGATACGTCTCGCTTGCTTGAACACATTTGGCCTCTCACACACTTCTCATTCTTGTTCACCTCATTAGATTAGGGTAGGATAGATAGATAGATCGAAAATGATCGGAGATCCACAACAAATAGGAGAAACAAGAGCAAATTGAGAATGAAAGAATGAACGAATAGTTTTGTCATTTTCCATTGCAATCCATTCGATGAATCAATGAATGAATGTAAGAAATAAGACTCTAAGAATCTCATCTCAATTGTACATTGCAATGGCCAGTTCTTAGTTCGATTCTTCTTCTTCTTTTCCAAATCTATTATTATCAATTATTGATCATGATCATAGATAGATAATACAAATTGAACAAAAGAATATCTAATTCATCATTCACTTACAATGGAAATGGAATACAAAATAAAACAAAAGCAAGGGAAAACCATTTGATGAATAGTAATGTTTGGTTGACCATTTGTTTTTTGTGTGTGTGTGAGTGCTTCATAACTCTAATAAAGAATTTCCCTTATTTTTTCATTATTTAATTTATCATAAAAGCAAATGTAATAAATTGAATATTCCTAACATTCAATTTAGATGAAAGCAACTATAATTCAATGTAAAAACACTAATATAAATGATGGATTGAATCGAACTTTTATTATTATTATTATTCTTTTGTTTAATTTAAGACTTGTCTATAGTATGGGAAACGGGAATTGAAATTGATTCCAATTCATAAAGTGTTTTCCATCATTTTTGATCAATTTGGATGATGTTTGATTCATCATGTTTGATGATGGCAATTGTACAGACATCTTAAACTTGATACACAACGAAATAAAATGAAAATATAAAAAGAAAATAAATATATATATATAGCAATTTTGATATATATATAAAGAAATCCTATACTAGACTCTCCGTAAATAGATGTAGTTTACGTTAATTTCACTCTTATACTACTCGTTCATTTGCCAATTTCAATCTTATGCGTCTTGAATTTAGATTAGCCATTCTTTCACTCACATTTCGTTTCACCCATACTCGCTCCCATATGGGTTTTTAGGTTTGGTGTTGACGTCTCAGATCATTGCAATTGGAATCATAGCAAGTATAAAAGAGTGAACAGAGAGAAAAAGAGAGAACCATAAGAGTGAACTGTTATGAAGAATTGACCATAAATAGTTTGAACATTATGAGTTGAGCTTGCAACTGTAAGTGACACTACTATTTGGTGAGTGATGTAATTGAATCAGAGATTCTCAAATCTCTATATGATGGTCCCACCGATATATATATATTCTTGAGACTTGAGAGAAGAACAAAAATGTTAATTGAGTCCACCCAAAAGTTTGGATACCTCTGATTGAATGTTGTGCCTTTATACAATGCTTTTCCAAATGTTTGTGTCATGATTTATGTGTGTGTGTCCATTCGGTATAGGATTATGGCGCCCAACCGAGCTCAAACCCGTAAAGCAACGAGATGCACTTTCAATATAAAAGAGGAACGAAACAGAGGATTTACTAACCAATTCCATATATACTACTTTTCATTTTTTTATATATATTTCTCTTATTTTGTGTTGACCAGAATCACATTCGACGACGATAATGTTAACCAATTTAAATGTATACACACTAATGAATGTGACAAGCTCTCATTTATCGATCTCATTTAATCGTCTTTCTTTTTATTTATTTATTTATTTATTTTTTCTTCTCTTTTTCGTTGTCTCAACATGATCGGTTAATGGATCTAATTATCCAATATATAATATTGGTTTAATGGATATGAAACAAGCCGACAACAAGGAAGACAAGAGTGGTGGCATCAATTGTTTCAATCATATACACTCTTATGTGTAAAGGAAACAATTTGTGCAAACCATTAATTATATGATGGACAATTAACTCTCACTTTCCTTTTATACTCTATTCTATTCTATTCTTTTCTTTTCTTTTTTGATGATGATTCTTCCCGTTATTTCTAAATATAAACTTACATCTAACACAACATCTGTGACCAAATAATTCTAATTATTCTATATCTAAATCTTTCACAATTAATAGGCACAATAACGATGAAAATGTACATTACATCAACGACCGTATCTATGCAAGAGTGAACAAATCAATTCAACGATGTAAACAATCGAATGAAAATGATAATAATAATAATAATAATAATGGCAAGTTGAGTGATTATCTTCAATGTATTGAACCATATCACAAGATTAAGAATCATAAACTGATCAATGGAAAGATAATGAATCCAATGATTATATACAATGGAATGATACAATCGTCATCGGATGATAATAGTGGAACCGGAATAAAATGCATAACAGGATCAATGGAACATAGGATGAGAACATTACCGGTTGTGGCATTGTACCAGTTGATCCATTGTTTGGTTCAGTGCACGTTCACAAATGCTGTGATTCTTACATTTGGCGGCCATTGGTATAGTCCATTTCAATCTAATCTGATTCGCCGTTGCCTAATGTTCCATTCAATATGGTGGACATTCGATTCGATTGCTCATCGTTCGCGAGCCTCCATCAAGTTATCTGCTTATTCAATCGATTATGATCGAATGGTCGATCTAATGGCAATCGATCATAATACTCAACTAGTGCCAAGTGAACATTCATGTTTCAATAAGAGGCAAGCGGCTGATCTATTGCAACATGCATTTCAACGTTTCGAATCGAATACCGTATTTTACCGGTTAAGCGCCGCGGCGCTTAACACTTTTGTAGCAAAATTTGTGCGTTCCTTAAACGGGAGCGGCGCTTAATTGAGAGCGGCGCTTGAAAATTTACTAATTGTTTTTTAGAATTGTGCATCCATTCAAAATTCATAATACCCACAATATACCACATATTAGTAACAAATGAGACCCAAGAATGTCCTTGTATCATATTTATTAATTATATGAAAAAAGTGCGTCGCTTAATCGAGAGCGGCGCTTAAAAATTATTTCGCATAACGCTGCGTACCTTAAACGAGAGCGGCGCTTATTCGAGGTGCGTCGCTTAATCGGTAAAATACGGTATATGGAAATATACATATATAACTTGTCTCATTAGGACATTTTTTTTATTATTTTATTAAAAAATAAAATATAATTTAATATTCAAACTTGTGTATACAAACCAAGACATTTGCATGAAATCCTAAATTGAGCAAACAAATAGTTGATTTAACATTAGGTGAACACTAGGAATATATGAATTCTTGATTAATCATTAAATCATTTTTTTCGTGTTGGAATGTACTAGAACATTCTTTTTGAAAGCATGTAGAACATTAATCGATTAGATGGAAATGTAAGCAAATGTTGTCCCATGTGCAATTGAATGTGGACTTGATCACACACACACACACATTAAAATTGGGAAATTACGTTTACATTTGAATGGATTCGATCTTTCTTTCTCTCTTTTTCTTTTGGTTCCATTCCATCCAATCCAATCAAATGGATAATTAAGAATCGTGAACATTGAAAGAATCATCGTTGTCATATTCAAACCAAACCAAACCAAACCAAAAAAAACGTACGAATTCGTGATTCCGTCACACATGAAAGGCTATTCTTACATTTGTAAGTAAAGTTGGACTAATTTCAAAATCATTGAATATGAATTTCGATGGACATGTGTGACAATAGGGACCGAACCGAATCGAACACTAACCAAAAAGCAAAAAAAAAACGAGACAGGTTGAACTAATTGCCTAATACCAGTTTGCACTTATAGTCTTATCATATACATATATAAGATGAAATGTATGGAACACATACATGTTCCAGGCCAATAACCCAAGAATATGGAATCCAAATGGAACGAACGTACATAAAGGGAGAGAGAGAGTCAAGAATCCAATGGCAAGTGAATGAATGAGTGAAGCAGTACAAAAGTACATTCAATGTGTTCCATACCAAATTGATTGGATTTACGATCATGAAATGAGCAGAAGGCTGTTGTAGCCAACATTTGGAGTCGATACAACTTAAGCCGATGCAAGTGTGTGCATTCGATCGATTCCATTGGTCGTCGTTTCGTGATTGATTGATCAATTTAGGGTTATATACTCTCACTCTCTCTCACTCTCTCTCCAATCTAATTCTGATCGGTTAAAAGAAAAAGAAAAACGTTAAGAAACTAAATGTATAACAAAGAATGATTATGGTCAAAGTTAAAAACCGAAAATTATCAAATTTTATACATTTTTCTAATATATATGCAATAAAATCAAATGTGAACTAATCCTTAAACGGAAAAAATATATTTATATTTATATTCTAATGAATAATATAATAGTTAATTCTTATCGGTTAAAGCTTTAATTAATTGAATTCAATTAATTACAAAGCTTATTTTCACAGTTGAATGCATCACATAACATTAAATATATAGGGCAAAATTGGTATTCATTTTACTTGTCGTAATGTTCTTTTTTTTTGCTCTTGTTTTTTTTAATGCTGACCGGGAAAGTGACTTTAGTCTAATTGGCTCGAGAGGAACAATGCTTAAAATCGATCGATTTCTATTTTCGTTTTCAATCGGTTCACCTATTATACGCAAATCGTATTATGAGATGGAAAAAAAATTCTATCTGAAAACAATATAAATTAATGAGTCCAACAAAGGCTTAGTTCTCAAACCGTAGCGATATTTGGAAATTGTCCTCAAACCATTTGATTTCAAGTGAAAATCGATCGATCGTATTTTTGTGTGTATCACGAATTTGCCCATTTCAAATCGAATAGAGAAAGAGGCAATGTCACAAATGGCAAACCTATTATCCATTGATCGCCATAGATTGTAATTGTACTTAAAATTTCAATTTATTCTATTCTTTGGTTAAAGAGAGTGTATAAGTTATCCAAATAAACATCCGGACAAACAAGTCAAAACACTGAGACATTGAAATTTTCATTCATCGATTTTTTTATTCTTTTTGTTGTATTCCAATTTTTATTTTTATTTTATATAAAATAGAAATCAATCATAACGTTTGTTGAAATAAAAGTTGTGAACCATTGAGGATAATGACAAACAATGTAAAGAAAAGACGAAGATCTCCATCATCACACACAAAAAGAGTATACTCTTAAATCTTGTGATAAATAAATAGCGAGAAAAGAATTTTTATATAAATGTGCGTGCGTGTGTGTGTGTGTGTGTGTGTGTGTGGGTAAGAAAATAAAAGAAAATAAAAATTTGTCACGTTTCCCACATAGAATCGAGGCGTCAAGGCGAATTGGGCGCACGATTAAATAAGCATGAGACGTGCTGGTGTACACACCAAGCTGCCATACGATGTGACATTTCCTTTCACAATTGCACAAATTCAATTCAAGGCACACAAACATACAAATAAAAACTAAACTTGCACTTCAAAACTTGAAATGATTCAAATTATTTCCATCATTTTATACTTTATATATATTTATACATAAAACAAATTTGTACAAACTTAAAGGATCATCATTACGACGTTTGCAGTGCCACCTAGTGGCAGTGAATCAATACAATTTTATTTTTATAATGATAATTATTTGATATGAATTTTTTACCTTGATATATATTACAGTGATTGGATCTCATTCTAAATTGTGTATCATACAAATTGGTAACAAGAATGGACAAGAATCAATTATCGATAATGGTTCATTGTCAATCGAACAACAGATTGTTGATCTATTGGAACGTGGCAAAACAATCGATTCGTAAGTGTCCAGAGATTGAATCTATTTATAAAATTTCATTATTTTTAATACATGTACTTTTAAAATTTTTTCAGTAAATCAAATGTAATAGAAACAGTTATATCGTTATTATCATCGAAAGATGAACATCAAAACAACTCTGATCGGAATGGTAAAATTCATCTTACTTTAATTGGCGATCTTGATGAAAGTGAAAAGAATCAAACGACAAATAGTCGATTGTTTCGTTTATTTGATCGATTAAAAAAATTGAAACAATTTGAATCGATTGATAATTGCATAACCAATCAACAATGGTCTAATGGATCACAATTATCGAATGATAATGTTGATGATAATGATGAGGATAACGATGGAGATCGTGAATCGGTTCCAACAATGGTGGTACAACATGAAAAGCATCGACGTGTACGACATCTTCATAATAATGGTAGTGGTGAACATGAACAAAGACGTCGTCGTCATTCGATTGAATCCTCGGCAACCGAATCGACGAATACAAAGGCACGATTACGTTGGTGGTCAGATCGACGACGACAACACCACACCAATAGCAATAATAATAGGCAAAAATCCAATCCTCATAATCATCCACATCATCGATGTCAAACAAATGAACTCTATTCTAAACAAACACCAATCAAACGAATACGAAGAAAGAAGATGAAAAATCTCAATTGGACAGAAGAGTTGTGGGTCGATGGACCAAATGTTATCAATGGCCTTTCGATGACTTCATCTACAACATCACCACAACAATCGAATCAAACAACGAACAAATCAATAATAATAAATAACGATTCTAATGATATTCAACACAAAAATCATCGAATAGAACAATGGATTCGTGCTACATTCAGTTCGGATACGAATGAACAATCAATTAATAATGAGAATGTTGATTGTAAGCCAACAATTGATCAGGTACATACAAATAATAAAAAAAATAATAAATCAAATAAATTAATTTATTTTATTTCAGACTTTATTATGGCTTAACAATCAACAATCTTCAATTATGGAATGTTATTTACCATATGGTGATCTATCACAACTATCCGATCGTAGTCAAATTTGTGATCAAACTATCGATACAAAACGAATGTTTGTACGAAAGCAACCACAGCAACAATCACAGAAAAATGTTGTAAATTATGGAAAACTATTGAACGTTAATGATTTGTCGGGAAATAATCCAGACAATGCAACAATGGTATCAACAATGTTAATGTTACCACCAATGGCTGAACCACCAAAACAACTAAAATTAGAACAATTTCTACAACAATTAAGTCAAATTACTAATTCATTGACACATAATGGCGCTCAACATCATATAAAATCTGGTAATTTAAATTCTGGTAACACATTAATTGGTGAATTAAATTTGCAACCATTAACAATGACGGCAACAAACACAACTACAACGACGACGACAACAGTTGCTCTCACCGCTCCTCCTACCGCCGCCACCACCACCACAATATGTGGTTCAAATGGATCATTGAAGAATGTGTCAAATGATAAGACAAATGGAATGATGAAACGTAATACAACATCGACAACAACTAGTGGCCATGGAACAATAAGTGAAGGTGAATGTTGGTCCATTCTGAACACCACCAAATGTGGACAACAAATGATATCATCAAACATTATCAATGGTATCGGAATGAAACGTACTGATTCTGCTAGCAATTCTACGGGAACAGCCATAAGTAGTACGGCGCTACAATCGAATTGTAACAATTTTCAACGATCATCACAACCATCACGCCCATCGGCGACGGCGGCGCCACCATCACAACCGTCAGTGGTGATCGTACGACGAAATGGATCGAATAATCCAACATCTAGTGGATATGAGAGTACGATACAAGATGATGATGAGGAATTTGATGTTGATGATGTTGTCGTCGGTGGTGATGATAATCGAAACCAAAAATTAGATCATGAATGGAATGATGATGGTCATGTTGGTTCATGGGAAACAATGAATTGTTTTGGTAAACGACAAAAGTTGAAAAAGGTTAAAAATGAAAACAAATCAAAAATGGATTCACATTTGCTTTATCATCATCATCCTCAGCAGCAGCATAATCAATCTAGTCATATAAACAATGAATTGACGACCAATTCATACAAGGCTCCTATCAATGCTGCAACCTTGATCTATCATCAACCAAAGGGCGCCATAAATGGTCACTCTAAGTTGACCATCACCACCACCAAAGCCGCTAATGATTCAATTGAATTGGACCAAAGGTCAATGTCATCAAACATTCAAGCACAATGTTGTACATTATTCTGTTGTGCAATTAAACGTAAATAAATATTAATCCATTTTATACATAAATACATTATACAATACATTGATCATCAGTAAAACAATCAATCAAACAAAATTTTTTTTTCAAAAAATTTAATTATTTATTTTATTTCTGAAATAACCAATTATAATAGTTCGATACAAATTTCATTTATGGAAATATTTTCCAAACACAATTATAACTGAATAAATTTTGGAATAATATTGAATAAAACGTGATTAAATTGAAATGTAGATAACGGTTCAGCAATTAATAATCAATCGTAAAATTTGTCGCCAATCGATGCATTTGTAGTCAATCATTCGGTATGAACCTATTTATTTAGCTAAAATGATAAAAACAAAATTAATTATAAATGAATAAACATAAAATGAATAAATAGTTACGTGTCGATAATAGAACTAATGTAGAAGCACAATCCAAGTCTCTTTTAGTTGGTCCCAAATTAAATAAAGTTATATACGGAATGTTGTCGTTTGTCGTTTCAAGTCTTGCCTCAATTTCATCCATTTTGCTTGGCTCTTCCACACGTTCTTCGGTCTTCTTTGCACAAGTTGCCTTTTTCTTCATTGCTTGTTGTTTATCGATACGTCGTTGTTTATCATCAATCAAATAACAATTCGCCTTTTCATTATCCTCCTTCATACAAACCTTACGTGCATATTGAATTGCATTACGTAGATCAATAAGTTTCAATTCAAAAATAACCTGAAAATGACGATTAATATGGGATGGTTCGAACGAAACATCGGACAATCGATGATGGAAAATACGATAAAAGTCAATAAAATTTTCCGTATCTTCCTTTTCAGATGAACGGGAAGATTTTTTTGGGTCAAAGTAACGTGCAGTCCACAACTTGGTGCAAAAAGTAACCTTCTTCTTCTTCAATGACTTCACCACTTGAACTTGACCCATGTCAACATTATGATCATCCATGTTTGAGAGAGCAATTTTGGTTTGATTCAAAACACAATATAAACATTGTTCATTTTCAGAAATTTTTCGTACACATCGTGCACCACAATACCAACGTCCATCCAAACCATCATCATCTTCATTATCGGAATCTTCATTCGGAAAGTACGTAACATCACGCATGCGTTCCGCTTCATATTGTACGACATCAAATGCACGTCCATTGACAATATCCATCTCTTCCAAAAATTCTGTATGAAGTTTCAAATTGAAACGTTCATTCTCCATTACGAACATATTGTCCCATGCAACATGTTGATAATATGTCATTATATTGCATTGTTCAAAATCAACCTCCAATATTTGCAATTTGCGAAAATATTGTTTCAAATCATCGGTAACATTCTCCGATAATTGATATGCCAATTTATCATCATTGAGAACGTACTCATTGCCAGGTGGATACGGTGTATAAGTATAAGCTTGGTTCGTTGGAACTTTGGTTCGTCTATATATAATATAAAATTTGATTAATTAAATTTTTCTTTTTTTTGTTTATATAAGTTTATGATACGAACACTTCTCGTGAACCAAACAGAACGACATCGATATAATCCTGTTCCAAAAATGTTGAACTTTCATCATCGATCGTACGTCGATATCCAATTATCAATGCCGGAGTGAAACTTGATGGTTTCAAATCATTTCGCAACAATGTTCCTTTCAAATCAATCTCAGCGATAAGATCTTTCGAATCATGTATCAACTTTTCATCACGATTAGTTAGTACCCAAACCATTCCATGCGGATTTGGATAGCAAGGAAAGTCCAAATATCGGTCTGGTTTCAATCGAAGATTGTAACACCAATAACAATAGGCCAATCGAATGTAATTCTTGTGTCCAAAGTTGAACAAAATCTTAGCTAAACGATGAGCTGATAGAGCAATTCTACTTTTTCCAGGATTGAAAACATAACAATTGTGAACAAGCTGTTGAGGAAAAAATATTTAAAAAAAACAATCATAATCAACATTAGATAAATTAATTAAATAAATAAATGAATAAATATAAATGTCAAGTAAATGTCTTACATATGTCAAGTCGAACAAGAATTCTTCGGCTGAATTATAGGCCCCAATGTCAGCTTTTGCTTTCATTTTATCAATATCGATTGGAGTCTTAACATATTCTTCATAATTGAATATCTCAATTTTACGAAACATTTCAGATTCTTCACATTCAAACAAGGCCTTGATTATAACCAATAAATGTCGGTTCAACAAGTCAATTGATTTTATGGTAGGATAATATTTTTTTGCTTCAACAAGAATTGAACAAGCTGAACACTTTCGTTGAGCCTTTGAATCAAAATTCATTAAAAAATGACTACCAACATGTGTTGATCCAATATGATCGTTAGCCTTCGATCGACCATAATCCTGTTCACAAAGCATTAATCGTTGTGAACGTCGTTTAACTTCACCATTCTTCGTTGATGTTCTCCAAACACATTGACCACGAAACTTATCACTATGATAGATTCGGCCACAATCTTTACATCCAAATGCCATTTCCTTGTTGGTAGTATGATGACAATACCAACAATTGCTATCTAAATCACGTTTACCTTTATCGTTTTTAACCGTTTTAATCGATGGATTTTCATTTTTGATTTTCGGTTCATCAATTTCGGTTGTTTCCGATGAACTTTGTTGTTTCAATGTAGAATCGTTCGTCATTTGTTGACGGGAAGGGTTTTGCTTCTCAGAACTCTCAAACGGAGAATCTGCCATTTTGTGTTGATTGAGCTCTAACCAAATGGCAAATGACAGTTATCCGTTTGCACATTTATATATTATAAAATGACAAGATGTTTTAATTACAAGATGACATTCACAAATGAAAATGTCAGTTTCAGTGTGTAGTGGTGCGCGGTAATATGAAACTATTGAATGAATATGAATGTATGTAAACAAGGACTGTCGAACTTTATAACGTACCTTATGAATGAAATTGGTTTGGATAGCATCATTCAGCCAAAAAAAGAGAAGTGGAATGTGAAATGCAAATATTTTAAAAAATGAGTTAAACACGATTTTTCAGTTGCACCTATTCATATGGATAGCGTCGTCGTTGAATGTATCGACACCCACAGTGGAGTACCAGCTTTTCAATGGGGCGCTTTTCATGTACTAAATAATGTAATAACTCTAACTAAAGCAAACATGAAACCAAATTGGCCAAAGAAAAATTCTGCTTGTGTTGATTTGCGTAACGAAATGAATCTATTCACATTTAACGCGATCAAAGTTCATCCACCAATATACATGTATGTATATGTGTGTGGGTTGATTTAGTGAAATACCAATTTTCAAATTAAAAAAAAGAAGAAGTAGAAGCTAAATTAAAATATATATAGTCAATTTGATTTGGCTATAGCAGGAAACATTTATTAAACTTTTAAAATGAGAAAATAGGGAGAGTGAAAGTGAAGGAGAGAGAAAGATAGGTCATAGGTAATACACGATACCTCATCACACATACGATAAACGATAATAACCTACTATACACAAGAACACGCATGAATTACGAACAAACTACTACAAAAAAAAGAAATTTCGTTTTTTTTTCTTTTCAAATGAGTCAAATCGGAATGCTAATTGCCATTAAATTTTCACCAAAAAATCAATTTGCAATGCATCAAATAATCAATGCTCTAAATTTGGTCAATTTGATTTGGCATTACGTGTTTCGATTAAATGTTCTATAATGGTCTCGTCGGTGATTGTGGAAATATCGCCAAAATCATGATCACCTTGTGCAATCTTGCCCAATACACGTCTCATAATCTTTCCGGAACGGGTTTTGGCCAATCCACGAACTGGTAACATAAGATCGGGTGTAGCCACTGGTCCAATAGTTTGTCGAACTATATAATTCCGTTAGTAATAATAGATATTAGTATTGTATTATATCAATTCAATTGGTATATTACTTAGATTGCGAAGATCCATTGCTAACGAATCATTCCAAGCATAGCCATTCTTGGTAACAACATAAACACAAATACATTGCCCTTTGACAGAGTGTGGCATTGAAACGGCAGCCACCTCGGAGATTCGTTTATCATTCAACAATGCCGATTCGACTTCAGCTGTCGATAGAAGATGACCGGAAACATTAAGCAGATCGTCGGTTCGTCCAGTGATCCAAAAATAACCGTCCAAATCACGGAATGCAGCTATAATTAATTAATATAAATCATCATAATATTGTTATAATAATAATAATAATAATAATTAATTACCATCGCCAGTAAAATAGTAGCCAGGAAACTTTGCAAAATATGTTTCCTCAAATCGTGGATGATTTCCATCAACGGTACGTGCAATACCGGGCCATGCTTGTTTGAATGCCAAGTAACCCGATTCGGTTCCACTAATCTCCATACCATTTTCATCCAAAATAACTGGTACAATACCAAAGAATGGCAATGTTGCCGAACCGGGTTTCAAATCCACTGGACCGGGAATTGGAAATATCATTGGTGCACCCTTAATAACGAAATAAAAAGAATTTAGTTTTTCATTTGCAATTGAACAAAAAATAAAGTTACCGTTTCAGTTTGAAAATAGGTATCAACAATTGGACAACGACTTTTTCCAACAAAACAAAACAGCCAATACCATGCTTCACGATTGATTGGTTCACCGACCAAAGCCAATAGTTTAAGATGATCCATCGAATATTTGGCAACATACTTATCGTCATACTTCATCAATGCACGTATGGCGGTTGGTGCCGTATAGAAGATGTTCACACGATAATGATCGATGATTTCCCAAAATCGATCAGCAAATGGATAGTTTGGTAAACCTTCAAACAAAACACAGGTGGCTGCATTAGCTAATGCACCATAAACATTAGCCGTATGACCGGTAATCCAACCAAGATCAGCGGTACAGAAGAAAACATCGCCATCCACATAGTTGAATGCATACTTGAATACCAATGCCGTTGTCAACATATAACCGCCAACCGTATGGACCACACCTTTCGGTTTACCCGTAGAGCCGGAAGTGTACAAGATAAACAATGGATGTTCACAATCGACCCATTCCGGTTCGAGATGATCATCCGATCCATCAGTACGGATGAGATCATTCCAATAATGAATGTAACGTTCATATGGTGAACGATACGATTCAACGGTTGATTCATATTGACTTTTGTTATGTTGAATCGATGATTCAAAACGTTGTACCACAATAATCGATTTAAGATTTAGGTTACGTTCCAATGCTGATTTTACAGCATCATCAATGATTGGTGAAATGTGTAAGAACTTTTCACCACGAAACGAACCATCAGCGGTTATCAATACAACACAATTGGCATCAACCATACGATCGGCTAATGAATGAGAGGAGAATCCAGCAAACTAAAATAACAAATTTTATTAAATAATAAACAATCGGGCGATACCAAAACACTTACGACAACGGTATGAATGGCGCCAATTCGAGCACAAGCCAACATTGCAACCACCAATTCAATGGTAACCGGTAGATAGATAGCCACACGATCGCCACACTTAACGTCTTGTCGACGTAAGGCGGCGGCAAAGCGGCAAACATCTTCTTTCAATTGTTGATAGGTAATTGAACGTCGTTCATTCGTTTCATTTCCTTCCCAATGATAAGCCACCCTATCACCATAGCCACGTTCAATGATACGGTCCAATAGATTATAGCTGATATTCGTACGAACGCCCGACATGAATTCAATACGAATCGAATCCTTATTGAGATCAAAGTTATAATGAAACATTCGATCCACATCATTTGGCAATGGTGTGTGCCAATAGAAATCTTCCGCCAATTTGGACCAAAACATTCCCGGTTCCTTGATCGATTGTTCATAAAGACGACGATATTCATCCATCGTACGGCAATGAGCAATGCCATTGATTGGAAATGTTTCATCCACACGAATACGTTCGACATGTGATAAACTATCCATGTTTAATTGTTTCTAATCCCAAAAATATATAATAATAACGATATTATACGTTTCATACACACCAAGAATATGCGGATAAATAATGAAACTGTAAAAAATGAGGAAAACAAAATTATTATTGCAATATACAATCTACTGGTAGTGATGAATTATGATGAGGATAAAGATGATGGTCAACAAAACAAAAAAACAAGCGGATATAACAAACATATATATATATATATATATATATACGACGACATACACAGTCAATGTAAAGTTGAATTATTATGAAAATCAATTCATTGAAAAGGGAAAAAATTGTTGATGCTTTAAAAATTGAAGATTAATACTTTTTTCATGCAAACAAAAAATAAAAATGGTAAATTTACAAAACAAAAAATGGAAAATGATGATGTTTGTAAATGCCAAAAGGTATTGTGTGTTAGTGTGTTGAGTGTGTGTGAGAGAGTGTATTATGATCCTTTATGCCAACATTATGCATGTGATGTGAATTACCCATCCACACTTTTTTAGATTTTATATTATTTATATATGTAACATATATATATATTGGCGCGCCGCACAAAGGGGATGAAATTGATGACAGTGTATATTTTATTAATTATAAAAATAGATCAATTGCTTATTAGCTAGAAAACCAATCGATGGATTGTGGGATAGATAAATGAATAGATAAACAAACACAACCACACGCGTATTTGATAGCAATGATCTCACCATTTGGTTACTGATTGTAGTTAATGTACAATTCGTATACCACAAAAAATAAAAGATTGGTAACCGTACACTACTATCATACAGGCAACAAATGTTGGTGATGTTGGTGGTGATGGTAGTGTTGGTGGTGGTGTTGGTGGTGGTGGTGGTGGTGGTGGTGTGACACCATCAAACGATCACGATGTTAACCATCGTCACCGACGCTGACGTCACCCGAGAAATAGGTGGTAACATAGATAATGGTATATAACTGTATTGTATTTGGAAAAAATATGACGAGAGAAATTTGGAAAAGGAGAGAAAAAGAGAGAGAGAGAGAGAGAGAGAGAGAGAGAGAGAGAGAGAGAGAGAGAGAGAGACAGTGGTTCTGTCTATGTCGATTAAGGTTGTACATTCTATTATACCAATGTGGTGATAGAAAAAAAATATGAAAATTAAATATGATTATGTATATTCATTTCAATTATACTCTATTAATATATTATTGATGATCCATTATTATTAGATTCGGTTCAAACAGATTAAATGTGACTAGACGAGTGGTGTCAAGGCTTCTAGACGCGACCAATATATAATACAATATATCGAATATCGATTGATCAATTGAAATCAATCATTGAATTATTAAATTCTAGTGAACCATTAAAAAATGATTCATCGACACCTATTATAATATCTTAATTGTATTATAAATGGTGATGAAAAGGGAGAGAGAGAGAGGAAAAGGAAGAATTCACAAATTTATATATATATAAAGAGGAAAGTTTAGCATTTCATCATACATCCTAAATAATGGTTTGCCCTTTCGTGCCTCAGTTCATATTTGGTTAGGTACTTGTGTAATGAGTGTGCATTTTGAGTAACGGCACCAACACACACACAAACCGTAGCCTTTGATCAGGAAAATTTGTACAGATTTGCTTGCTAAATACAACATAAATAAAAAAATGAAGGAAAAGGGAAATAGGGTTGGTTGAAATAGGAAAACATTTTTTTTGTTGTTGTTGACATTGCATCATCATGGCTATATATTAATAATAATAAATAAAAAAAAAATACTAAAATACTATATACTAAAATCGATCAGATAATCCAAATATGACAAGGTTAATGTGTTTTTTTGCATGCGTAAACCATTGGTATACTTGAATATCGATAAGAATTTAAATGAAATTCCACAATAATGATATATGAGTTTGGGTACATTAATAAATAATAATAATAAATATAAAAATATTTATAATAAATAACTTACATTTAACTTTGCTATGGAATTCGACGTTAACAATAATAATGGACAATAGTAGAATTATATTAAATTGATATATATTTTCTTCTTCTTTTTTTTGGACAAAATGTTTAACGGCAAAGTATTCACAACCAAAGTATCAATCAATCAATCAATCAATTTGATTTTGAATGAAATTTAAGTTTTTTTTTGTTTTGTTAATTAAGCCACCGATAAGGATTCACAACCATCGATTCAAGTTAATAAAATGTTTTTTTTATGAAGATTATTTCATTTTCAAAATATAGTTTTTTTTATTATAATTTATGTATGGTTTCATTCGTTCCGTGTTTGTTGTTCTCGTCTAGCTTTATAAAGCAAATGGGAAAAAGGTTAATTTATTTTTTTTGGTAATCCATAATGAACGCCTTTTTATATTTAAAAATGAAAATGATACTTATACGTTTAATGAAACCTTCGATCATACGTAGTTGACAATCGATTTCGTTTCGTTTTGTCGATCGACCAAAACTGGGAAAAAAAGTGTTCAAGGATTACATTGACGATTTAAAGATGCAAAAATACAAAATGAACAACAACAACAAAAAAAAACGGTTGAGATCGTTTACCTACCATACAGATAAATCCTATTTTAAATTATATACTCTACCACAACCATGATATTGTAGGTTTGACTCGTTGTATTCAAGTCAATGTCAATTGTTCCACAATGTGAATTGACGTACAAATTCAATCATTGTCGTGATGTAGAGTCGGCGCGAGAATGTGCGTTCAAGGACGCTGGTCGAGAACCAAATGCCAAGTGCGTCATGAAGCTGGTTTTTTGTCCTAGCTGGATATATAATACCAGATTCAGATCGACCTAGTTTTGTGGGATCGGATTGGTCCAATATATATAAAAATATATCGAGCGCGCAAAGCGAAACGGCCGAAAGATGCGACCCACAACAATATAGTTTTTGATGACTCATTTGGTAGATATAGTAATAGAGATCCAAGGTTATTTGGTTGCAATAGTATATTTATATATGTAACAATATAACTTTTTATATATCATTATCATATAATTGTGTTCAAATTAAATTAAATTAAATTAAATTAATGATTCAATGATTCAAATATTGTTTAACATTAAATTTTATTACCAAGAATTAACAAGCGTCCCATAAATTGTGTTTTTTTTTTGAAAAGCAAAAGAGACATAAATATACATAGATGAAAACAGAATTAGTATTGTTTGAATATATGTGACATATATAATTATTATTATTATTGAATGGTGCGATTTAGTTTAATATTAATAAAATTATATAACTGAATCAAAGTTGTATACAGTGAAATAATAGTGTTAAGATGGGTATATTGATGATTATAACCTGCAATGATTATAGTCGGATTATTTTTATTGTGTTTGTTGAGAAAGAAAGAGATAGTGCTGTGTATCACATAGTTTGAACTAAGATATATCTAATGATAAGAATAGTAGAAAATGGTTAGATATTATATATACAAATAACAATTGTCATCTTGTAAACCAAAATTTACATACCATTTTCTAAGTGTTTTTAATGTTCTTGATTGATGATAACAATCTTTCTGAGACACTTCTCATTGTGTAATGATTATTCATGCGTTTGTCGATATTTTTCACGAGCTTTCGCTCGTTCAGTTTGCCAATCTTTACGATACTTTCGATTTGTCTTTATTGATGGATATGGTGGTCGTGTTGGTGGGGGTGATGAATCTTTGTTGTCATCCTTTCCAAAGGTTGGCATCATAAATTCAGAGTTCAACGACGGTTCTTTATCGTTATCTTTATTATTTTGGGATTTGAAATTAGGCCATTGTTCATTCTTTACGTGATCGCCATCGTACATAAAATTCTTCTCCAACAATGATGCAAAGTTATTCATTCGATCAGCAAGATAAGTAACAACTTCACTTTGCATTCCTTTATGAAGGATTCGTTCACTAAAATTATGAACATTCATAAATGCATTCTCCAAAAATTGTCCCAATTTAATCAAATTGTCGCCATTCAATGGAATTTTTTCATCATTATTATTCGAATTGTCTTTAGTTCGATCCTTGTAATTCGATCGTTCTCCAGAATTAGCATATTTGGAACCAAATTTAGAGTTGAACCGGTCCCATTTGGTACGAACTTTATTCACAAAACCATTTAGCAATTGTTCCGAATGGTCCGTAATAGTTTTAAAATGTTGTTTCCATTTTTTTCGTAGCGAAGCAAAATAATTTTGTTTTACAAACTTTTGCTTTTGCCATTGTTCTTCACTTGATTCTTTCTCATCAGTTTCATATTGGTCATTTTTAATATCATGAAAATTGGAGAAAGTTTCACCATCTTTTGGAAACAAATTTTCTTGATTTTGTTGCTGTCGTTGTTCTTGTCGTTTAGATTTTTCAATTGTGATTTGATAATTGCGTACATGTCTAACCAATGTTTCAAATCGTTCTTTCCATCGTTTGACATCGTTTCGTTCCACCTCCAATTGATGTTGCAATTGATTCATTGTTGCCAAAACATTATCCGAATTATACTTTTTATCATTATATTTATGTTGTTTACGTTCATACTTCTTTTTCTTTAATTCTTTTTTCAACATTTTCATTTTCTTATTGTCAAATTCGGAATCATCGTCCATGTCAGTTGGCATCGAAATCCAACGATAATGAGCCACCTTATTACGTAAATCTTCATTTTCAGACATTAACTGATTGATCTGGTCCCTTATGAATGAATATCGTGTTGAATAGTCCAACTCGGAATTATCATCTACAGTTATGTCTGGTTTCGAATCAAATTGCTGTTCAAGTCGTTCAATAATTTGCAACAATTCACTATTCTCATCACTTAATTTGGTGATTCGATCCTCCAAAGCAATGATAAGTTTTCTGTCTTCAACATCATCGTCCACAATTGTCTTTCGTAATTCTTCATTTTCATTTTGCAATTTAACAACTCGATTTCCCCATGTATGTTCCAATTCTAAATCATCAAATTCTTCTTCAACCAATTTCTGTTTTAAATCTTGATTTTCCTCTTCCAACACATGAATACGTTTCTCTCCTTCACGTTTAACTTTTTCCAATTTATCAAGTAATTTTAAATGTTCCATCTGTTTAACCAACATATCCAATTTCAACATATGAAATGCTTCACTAGTAGTCTTATTGACACATTCAGCTTCTCCAATAACATTATTGTGATGACCATTTTCATTGAAATGTTTTTGTGTCTTTTGAAACAATTCAATTAGACCCTTATTTTCATTGAATAGATTTTCAATTCGCTCTTTCCAATAAGCAGAATCTCGATGACAAACCTATGATCAATGTACATTATTAGATAAATACTAAACAACAACAACAACAACAACAAAAAAGCAAACCTGGCTTTCATCAAAGATATGGACCGAATCTTGACTTTTCAAACACACAAGTAGATCATCTTGAAGTTGTTTCAACTTGATCACCTGACCCATTGACAATTGTTTTGCTTGTCGCCATTGATTGGACCAACCAATGAAATGGCCAATACCAAGTCCGACAACGGCCGTAACAGATAGAATAAGAATGAGATTCAACTTTCCATTGAGTACAGTGTTTGGTGTATGAACATATGCACGAATACGATCGCCAGTGTTGATGGTGTCGTCTATGGAGTCGGCGCTAAAATAAAATCAATGATATAATTGATAATATATATAAATATATGTATTGATTTACCTTTGGTTTGACATTGCAGCTGCAATCAGTTCATCGTCGGTGACTGATGTAGAAGCGCCATCTCCCATTCCAAAATATTTAAAATAGGCAAAACGATCGCGATTATTCTTTTGCTTTTGTAGATGTTGTTGTAAGTATTGTTCACGCAACAAACTTAGATTCGATGTTTGCGATATAACCGAACTGATTGAAGCGGAAAGGATCGATTCATGATCGTCATTGATGGTGCCACTTTGATTCAAACTTGGATCGAGTAAATCTTCGTCATCATCATTGATTATGTCAATATCACTCGATTCATAATCTTTTTCGGCCAACAATGAAATTGGAACCGATGATAACATGTTTTGCTCATCGTTTGACATTTTTTCATCGACATTATTTGGATGTATCCAACTACTATCGCTGCATGTTGACTGTTCCATTGGTTGATCATTCCATGACAAATGAGCCATACACGGAGTTAACATAGAAATATCTCCAGAATATTCGGGAAGTTTCCAATTAGGATTGATTGGATAACCTAAAACTTCGTGTGTTTCATATTCATCATCCGAATCAATGTCAGCATCAGCAACATTGTCATCGTCTTCAATACGAGCTTCTTCATCTTCTTCTTCTTCTTCTTCATCTGATAGTTTAGCATTCTATAGATAAAATGTAATAGAAAAGTGTTAGAATGAAAATAAAATAAAATTTCAAATACTCAAACCTTATCATCGTTGTCTTCTTCTACATTGGATAAAATCGATGAACCAGAATCGGAATAGACTACAGTCCATTCGGATGAAGTGGATTGTTCATCAGAGTTTAATAGGTTTTTGGGTTTCATTTTCAAGTTTTCAGTTTTATGCGCAAGAGTTTCCATTGTTGAAGGTGAATCTAACTCATTTTCTGGCGGAGCCGTCGGTAATGGTTGATTCTCATCCATTTTGATTTACAACTTTACTCTTACTCATGAAAACATATGGATGATTCAACATTGGTTGATTGCAGATTTAGTATTTATCGATGAATCTAAACTAAAATAACTAAATTATATTAACTCAAATCGAATATAAACAGGAACCGAATGAATGATTACCAAAAAAGCATAACAAATATAAAATGGATATCGACCATAAAAAGGCTTCTTTGTAAAACAATTTCTACGTATTATAGACCTAAACTATTATATATTACTAATGTTCGATAATATAGACAAAGCTAGAACATAGTTTATCTACTGTAATATAGACAATTCATAGATTGCAAAAGTACATGAACTAAGATTGATATCAAATTGATAACCACATCAAATAACTTTCGCACTGATTCGCACTTCAATTGATTAAGTGATAATGTAACATTGATGATAAGATGACAATTGCATTAATTGATTAAATAGAAAATTTTATAAAAAAATCCAAGTTTAACTGACATAAGACAAAACAACAAATGTCAATTAAAATATAATTTCTTTTTTTTAATTTAAAGGCTGTAAAATATCAACATAAAACATACCGTTAGAAGTTGTTTCAAAGTACATGTACCATATGGTAAATAGTGGATGTTATCCAATGTTAAACGATCGTCTTATTGAATACGATAAAATTTTAATGATTGATGATTTTACTCGTTGTCAACGATATAGTATAACGATAAAGTATCAACTGTAAATTGAAAAGTGCAGTAGTATGTATTAATCAAAAAAAAAGAAAAGTTTGTAATCGATAGTGACCAAATGATTGATTGATTACTCGGCATTGATTTTTGAAATATCAAAGATAACTTGGTGCTGATTGTAGTCTAATATAAATAAACGACATTAATAGAGTTGTGAATTGGAATGTTTGCCTTAATAATTTCCAGATGATTTCGTTGCAAAAAGATCCATAAGTATTTTATTAAATTTGATAACGATTTAAAAGTTTCATCAAACTAAGTTCACCTAGAGAGAAAATATGTCGCAGTAATGTCGCAGAACCAACGTAAACAGAACAAGTGAGTCGTCAATTCGTAGACTATTATGACTAATTAGTCATTAGATGAAAATAGCCAATTCTATGTCAATACTATTTTAAATTATTTCAAATGATTTATATTAGAAAAAATCAACTTAACATATTCAATCAATCATTTTAAATGATAATAATATAACTATAAAATACACACACACGAAACTTAAATAAGACAATCTGTTTTGCTTCAATGGCAATCGATTTTGGTTAAAGGATAAATGTGGAATCCAAGACGAATGGAACGAAGAATTTGATTTGACGAAGAAAAGTAGGACAAAAATGATGTAAGATTGAAGTCGTATTGAATGAAAGTGGGGCTTGTTTGCGTTTGATGTAACCAACAGAGTATGCGTTTGTTTTGATTGAGTTTCATTGGAACACAGATGATGCTGATGCTGTTGACGATGATTGCAAACATATATAATGGAAACCAGTTTTCGTTACACTCTCAACACTTGCGTCATTTCAACATATATAGCAATATATATATATATAGTAATAAAAATGGAAGTGGTTCCAACAACAATCCAAATGTTCAAGGTAACGTATCTATAGAAGCAAGCAAATATGCCACTACGATAACAATTGTATGCCGAACTTGGACTTTAATCGATTCTCCTCGTCGTTGTTTGAGTCGTTTGTATAACACAACTAAAACGCAGTCGCTCTCTCTCTAAAGGTCTAATTCATAATAATAATATGATACACTTCAAAACGGTTGATGATACAACCTTTTATTGTATAAGCCTTTTACATGCAAGGTAAATGCAATATATATGTGACAATAATTTTTTTATGAAAAATATTATATAGAATATTCTATATAGAATGAAACTAACGTCATCTGTGGAATTACAAATATAAATAATTTGTCAATTTTTTCTAAATATTTGAATGACAATAACTACTACAAAACAAAAATTAACTAAACTATATTTTACAATGAACATTATGTGACCATTGACACACTTGACTGCCTATAAACAAAAAAAATAATAATAAATGTAAAAAAAATATTTCTCAAGAACAAGATACAAACCTTGATCGAATTTAGTCTCTTTTGGACAATTGAACCGTTGTGAATGACTTCCTTGAATACATAAAATGTATGACTGCAAAATTATATATGGAAAAATGGTAAAAAAGCTTAATAAAATTGAAAATTTGCACAATTTAATCAATGTACGAACCTTACAATCATCTTCAAGTACAGGATAATATCCATCATTACGTTCCATGCAAAATGAATCGAACGGTTTTGACTTTTTTCCATACGATGAATTCATTGTTGTATTCATAGTTGAATAAGGAAGTTGAAATTTAGTTAAAGAATTATTTATTTTAATTTTTGGCGAATCATTTAATAATGTTCTTGATGACGATGACAATGTTGTTATCGGTTTCGTTTTGATCGTTGCAATCTCAGTAATGTTTATGATTGGATGAATGTTTTCCCGATTTTTTACAGTATAAAACGTTTGTTTCATTTTGTTTGATTTATTTAACTTTTTGGTATTTGAACTTTTTTTCATTTTAATCTTTTCATTTTCTGAATCTTGAATAAATGGTGTAATGGGAAATGATGTCGCGCCTTGAAAAATAGGATTGGAATAATCATCGACCGAATTTAATAAAAGTGGATTAGATGATAATAAAAATGGATTCTTTTTATCAGTTTTTGTTGGTTTGTTGCCTGTTTGCTTTTTAAAACTTGTTCGTTTCAATACATATAACGATGGCTTTTGTTTGGCAACGGCCCAAACAGGATCAAATGGTTGATACATTTCATAATTGGTATATTTTGGATTCTTTACACTGTTGGCATCACTTTGAAATTCATTATCAATATTGTAGAATGAATCATATGGATCCATATGATAGGTTGTTGGTTTCGTAGATAATGCAGAATTAATCTCATATTGATGGTCAAACCAATAAATTGGAATATTTTCTTTCACCTTCTCCTTCTTCTTCTTATTCTTCTTCTTCTTTTTCTTCTTTGTCTTGGTCTTTGGTTTCGGTTGTTCATTATAGATTGGAAAACCATCATTAAGATGATGATGATGATGTACATAGATTTCTTTATCACCTTTTGCCATATTCATCAATGAATCGACTTGTGATGGTGACATAAGATGATTTTGTATAAAATTGGCAAACGGTGTTACTTCATCAATAACTGATACGAAACCATTAAATGTTGGTTCATTCATATTATGGATTGATGATGGTGGTGGTGGTTGATGATATAATGTACGATGATCATGTTCATGATAATATGGATTATTCATAAATGACGGATTAAAATTGTACGATCTAAATGGTTTTTGTTGTATTGCATTAATTCTATATTCATTTTTTGGTGTTTGCTTATTCTGTTGTTTGTTCTTCTCATCTTTTCCCGATATTGTTTTTGAACTCTTTTCCGTGGAAGACGTTTTTAAATCATGTGACCCATTTAAAGATGTAATTTTAAATAGATTTATGATTCGAGAAATTCCATTGTTCGATTTTGAAGATGTTCCAATTGAGATTGAGGTTAAAAGCAAAATGATTGTTAAATATTGTAAACAATTTTGAGGATACATTTTCTTTCAAACATTTCAAACAAATGAATCCTAAAATAGAAAAAATTGATCAATATATATACATAGTCAATATTATATCATCATAAAAATATATAATCATCTTACAACAATATGAAGAGAATCAAACAATATCGATTTTGTTATATAGAAAGACAATCACAAAAGCTCATGTGACAACTGTCTTGGTGCTTGTGTGTGTGTGTGTGTGTGAATGTGCCAATCCAGAAGATGATCATCGGGCGAAAACGCGAGCATTTTTCCCAATCCTTAAGAAGAGAAACAAGAGAAAAAAAAATATCTTCTAGAAAAAAATTACATTTAGTTTCTCTTCACCTGAACATTGACTGACATGAGTGGGTCATACAAATTGATCTAAAGTAAAAAAAAAAAGATATATTCTTTCAGTATGAACAGCAGGTTTACTCATTATATGGTAAAACATATTCAAAGTAATCTATTTTAACCTAATCAGTAATCTATAATCAGTATTCAAAGAGATTAGAAATTTCCATTTTAATAGAAACACATTATTCAACATAAAAAAAATCAACTAATCAACGATAAATCTAATTTCTCGAAGATTTTAATTAGATTTTTTTTTTGGAAATATAATCACAATTGATATTGTCACAAAAGATAACAGATCATCCACAATCTTTATGATAGTCAAGTTTGTTGAACTGTATAAAAATACATAAAAATTAGATCTCGATTATCTCGATTAACATGGTAACACTTTTACTCTCTAAGGTGTAGTAGGACACTTTCGACTTTAAATCAAATTATGTTAAAGTATTATAATTGAACATGTCATAACTATAAGAGAAAAAATATATATATAAATATAGAAAATAAATAGAAAATTCACACGTTTTTTTTATGTTGTGGTAGGGTGATCGTCACCGACAATCGTCAATCGTCAATAATGACTAAGATTATTATTACTCAGTTATAAAAGGTAAATGCACTTTAGATCAGATTATAACGATTCATTGACGCGTAACCAAACTAGATACAAAAACTTAATAGCACAAATAAACATATAAAGCCAAAATTAAAGTTTAAATCCAGTACAATCACTTAGAAAATGATAGAATTATATATATATATATATTCTGAACTTATATTCCGAATTTCGATTTCTCTATTAGTTTACGTTGTTGTCCTAGAAAGAATTTTCTTTTATTAAGATTGTTGTGTAATGATTTTTTGTTTGTGTGTAAATGTTGCGCACAAGCATCATGGCAAGGCATCAGATTCTTTTGTTAATAAAAAAAGAGAAGAATTGATAAAAATAAATCAAGCACACACACACACACATAAACAACGTTGAGTTGAAGAAAAATTCATTGTAGGATTTATGCTGACAATAGATTATATATTTTTAGTATCAAGTCACGAAGACGTTTTCATCGAGTTTACTTTGCCACATTTAGATCAATGGATGCCACCACAATGAATGGTGACGAAGCCGCCGACGGCGACGACAATAATTCACAAGAGAGACTGAATTGGGCGTAAGTATGATGGAATCGTATCATTCATGGTAGTGGCAGAGGTCGTATAAATAAAATGGTGACATTGCAATATGATAGAATTAAGGCTTCCTTAGAAGAACAAAAAAATAAGTCGATTGGTGTCATTACTTAAATATTAGTTTAGATATTTAAAGCTGCACTAACATTTCCATCATCTTGTGTTCTATTACATTGTATAATCACATTTTAACTATGAATGAAAGTGAAAATAAGGAAAAGATATCGACATTATTGAATGATGATAAATTGAGTGATGGGACAACTTCATCAATTACATTTAATGTTGCACAACCAACTAAACAGATAATCAACAATGATGATGATGATGGTGAATATGAAGTTGAATATGAAGATGAAGAAGAAGAAGATGCTGATGATGGTGATGATAGAAAGGTTGAATTGAAAAATGTTCCTACTGTTGCTGTTGCTGCTGCTGCAGTTGATGTTGATACGCCAATCAATAGATCCAATGAAAACGAATATGAAGATGTCGAATATGATGACGAAGATGAAGAAGAAATGGTAGTCTATGAAGGTGAAGATGAAGATGAAAATGAAATCGATGATTTAGAAGCTGATGATGATGGAACAACCGAATATGATCGTATTGCCAATAAGATTGATGAACTTTTGAACAAAACTAAAAATTTAACTAATCGAAAAGTAATTGTACAAGATGAAGAGAACGTTCAAGTACCTTTAAACAATATTACAAAGAAAGAGAATGAGATAAAAGAATCGAGCACACCAATCAAGATGGAACGAGCCATTACAATGGATGACAATCTTTCGTCTCCATTGTCTCCATTGGGACAACTACGACATGCCCAAAACAAATGGAATATATCCGATTTAAATGATGACGAATTGCTTGCGACTAGTTCTAAAGGTTATCGAAATTAAAATTAATTACAATGAATTAAATTAAAACATTTATTTATTTATTTAGATTTGCCTGATAGTGATACAGAAATTGAATCAGGTTTAGGTGGTGGTGCTGATGTAGGACAACATAATGTGGTAATGGTTACCAATTTGGATGCAATCACGGAAGAAGATGGTGAATTATCCAATGGAAATAGTGTTTCAATACGGCCAACAACCATACAACAATCAAGACAACAATTACAACCACACCAAACATTGTGTGATGTATTGGCCGACGACGATGAAGTGAATGAAATTGAGATTGCATTGGAAGATGGCGGTTGGCGAGATTATTCATCCAATTATTTGGTAGAAGAAAACGATCTTGAAGACGAAGAGCTTGAATTGGCAATGGAAGAAGACGATAGTGATCGTTACGATTCGGCAATGCCAGACAATCTTTTGTTGAATGCAAATGATCAGGTCAGAATTTGTTTGACCAATAATAATAGTATCGATAGTATCGTTTCGCTTATATTCTTTAGAATCGATTGTTTCCACACCACCAAACATAATTTTAAATGGTGCCTTTTGCAATAATTCCTAACATATAAAATGCTTAATATAAAAATAACTAATTTCAAATATATCAAACTATGCCCACAAACATACAAACAAACAAACAAACAAACAAACAAACAACAAATGCTACATTAGATTGAACAAATCGATCTTCCAATGACGCCGGCAATTCCAATGTCACCAATTGGATTGAATCCTGGTTCACCACAAATGCGACCAATATCACCATCAAGCATGATCTTGACTAAAGTACGTCAATGTGTAATTACGGGACAATTGCAACAATTGGAAACATTACTCGATGCTACGCCAAACTTTTTCATCGATGCAATCCTTAAAGCCGGTTGGACTGCCTTGATGTATGCTTCATATAGAGGCTATCCTGATATTGTTGAATATTGCTTAAAACGTGGATCAGATTCCAATTATCATAAAGGTTTGTTGTTCATAATACTTAAGAAAAGTAATCTATTTAAATTAATTGATTTTTTTAATTTAAAAAGAATTCTTCACATCTCTAATGGCAGTCTGTTCCAGTATGAATCCGAACGAAGGTCTTTTATTGCTTTGTATCGATCTATTGTTGGAACATGGTGCCAATGTTAATGCAGTGGATAAATTTGGATGTTCAGCATTACATTATGCAGCACGTTTTGGACGAACATTGTTGACCAAATCGTTATGTGAGAATGGTGCCATCATCAACCATGTCAATCGTAATGGATGGAGTGTAAGATACTTATTATCCCAACAACAACAACAACAAACAACAAAAAAAAAATGCAAAAGCTTTCAATGCGCTCCATTGTGAATTGAATGAATCAATTGATAATTTAATACGATGATTTGATTTCTTTTTTTTAAATCATAAATTTAGGCATTACATTGGGCTGCTGCAGAGAATCATGGTTATGTTGTTGCTACATTGTTAGATCAAAACATTGATCTTACGTTGAAGACACGTGATGGTGTTACAGCAAGTCAACTTGCATCCATCAGAAAGAATCATGATGTTAGTGTTGCAATTTATGTAAATAGTACTTTTCTCACATACTTTAATTGACGATCATTTATTGTAGATTGCTGAAGCATTGTTAGAAGTAGAAAAATCGGAAAATGAAACAAATACGAAAATCGTTTCCGATATGGAAATTCCAAATAGAAGCAAACGATCAATTGATAACGAGATGGTTGAAATGGAAAATAAATTAAAATCAGTAAACATTGATAAGGATAATGATCAAAATATGCTTGAAACACGAAAAGAGGAAGCAAGAGAAATTGTGATCAATGCAATTGATGCTGCATTGGCACGTGATCTAAGCCGATTGATGAGTAATACGAATACGAATTCATCATTGGAAAGTGAAGACAAGATGGAAATAGCGGGATTAAAACCAGGTGAAACGTGTGCAGAATTGCGGAAACGATTAGTAGAATCAACTGAATTTGATCATGATGATGAAGATATTGTTGAAAATGTTTTAGGCCGCGATGATCGATTGGCACTAATTCGACAACAGTCACATGGCGATTCACAATTTAATATTCTGTTTGTATTGATACTTGCATTCGCATTGTTTATCATACTTAAATTTATGTTTTGGCTTAAATCATAAATGAATATATATTTACATTGAATCACATATTCACTATTATATTATTATGTTGTTTCAATGTTACATATGTAATTAACGTAGTTATGAGATACTCTAAAACTAGAAATTTAATTAAAACAAATGATTTATATTACATCAAGCTTACCTAGAATATTCAAAAACTAGGTTTATATTCAATGTATTGATGAAGGTGAGAAGGTGATGAATGTAAATAGTCAAGGGAAGGGGATGTTAGAGGGATTTACATAAAGTACATATATTATTGGGGTAGTATTGGCTGATTTACTCCAGTATAACGTTCAATTAAAAGATTTTTATTTAATAATCACAAAAATTCAATATTTGAATTAGTTAAGTTTTTAAATGTTCGGGTTTAGAATTTGATATTGGGATATGTGTGATATGTGTTATCATATCTTTAGGTGGTTTTATTCCTTTTTTGATGACTTTGACAGGAGTTTTATGTTTGTTGCCAAACTCATCAGATAATGTTGGTTTTCTTTTGATTGGATTTGTTGATTTTTTTTTCAATTGTTCCATTAACTTCTCGGCAAAATTTGAGAATTATATAGACTTGAATCTTTGAAGAATCCAATACGTAATTGTTTTAAAACATTTTTATTAATAAGAGATATGTTACTTCCAGAATCATATATCGCTTTAAATTTTCTATTTTTAATGTTTACATTAATTCGCAGCAAGTCATCACTTTCAGCCGGGCAGTTTAGTTTTTTTTTTTTCACTCTAAAACTGTATTATCGTCCAAGTTCAATGTGGTAATTTGCCGTACATTGTGTGCTTGTAAACACACTGCTTCTTTATTTGCATTAATACAAATAAATTCACTGAATTTTGAAATTGAACAAATTAATTTTAAAAAATCGTTTAATTGTTCCATTAACTTCTCGGCAAAATTTGAGAATTATATAGACTTGAATCTTTGAAGAATCCAATACGTAATTGTTTTAAAACATTTTTATTAATAAGAGATATGTTACTTCCAGAATCATATATCGCTTTAAATTTTCTATTTTTAATGTTTACATTAATTCGCAGCAAGTCATCACTTTCAGCCGAGCAGTTTAGTTTTTTTTTTCACTCTAAAACTGTATTATCGTCCAAGTTCAATGTGGTAATTTGCCGTACATTGTGTGCTTGTAAACACACTGCTTCTTTAATTGCATTAATACAAATAAATTCACTGAATTTTGAAATTGAACAAATTAATTTTAAAAAATCGTTTAAAGTTGGCTGATCAATAATGACTTCCATTGCTTTGTTTTGTAGAAAGAGTCAAGAGGACTTAGGCCCTGTTTCAGCTGTCCTCCTTCCTTCCTCGCTCCTCGAGGAAGGAACGTTCCAGCGTTATTTTTTGTCTCTTCCTCGGCGCTATTCGAATTTTCTATTTCTACACAGTTTGTTTTACGTTGCTATTTCGGCAAAACAAAATAATAATTCAGGTTAATGTGGATATTGTCTTAATCTCGTTTACGAAGGGTCTCGCAAACATCATCTGTTATTTTTTTGTAATTAACCGCTGAGCGTTCGCGTTTCGATCAGAAGCTGAGCGGGTGCGTGGGTCTTTTTTACCCATTACGTACTATTTGAATGTCTTCAACTAACTTTTTACATGATGTCAATTTAACAAGTTTTTAATTTATTATCAATTTTACAACAATCAATACAAATATTATTAGAGTGTGCTTTGCATATTGGTTTTTTACAATTATAGCAAATATTGAGTGTTTTTCTGTCTACTTTTTGATTTTGACAATATATACATCTAACTTTTTTATCAAGTTTATATTCTGTGATAGATTCTGATGGGGCATCGTTTGATTCATCGACTTTTAGTTTCTTTTTTTTGTTGTTGTAATATGCGTTGCATTTTCAAATGACAATACGTTTTTATGTAGTTCACTATGGACTTTTTTTGTTTTTATCAGTGGAATAAATAGTTGAAAAGCTAAAGTCTTCAAAAAATTCTTTCGTGATTTATTATTCTGCTGGGAATTATAAATTGATGGAATGTTTTCTTTCTGAATAATTTGGGCATTAATTCCAGCTACATTTAGCATAGAAAAAAAGATAACAAGAGGCCACCTATAAAAAATTTGAACAAAAATTAATTTGAACAAAGCAATATGTAAGCGATTACAAACAAACCTTCTACAACGACGGGCGACCGAATATGTTTGACTCAATTGGTCAGTGACATCAACCTCATTCTTGTTATAATTATAAAAGTAATTAATTTCTGAGATGAGTTTGCTTCCAATATGTAGGATGTTATCATCACAATGCATTGATGATAACAATAATAAACACCGTTTCTTCTTCGTTACTTTAGAAACAAGTGTCGCATTTTTTATGAAAAAGAAGATATTTGAATCGATTCCACGATTTTTTGCTACTAATGCTTTTGGTGGAAGTTGAACCTTGTTTTTTCTTATCGTTCCTACCAAAGTTGTCTTTCTTGAGAGAAGCCACTCTAATAGTTCAAAAGACGTAAACCAATTATCCATGGTTATATTACGCCCTGAATCGAGAAGATGACTTACTATTTTGGACTATGAGGGATTGTCGGTTTCGGTTTAGTCCAATTGTTTTTCTCAGGATAACCCCGTAATTGTTTTACAACTTCGGTAGATTTATTGTAAATTGGATCGGTAGATTTTCCAGAATAAATTTCCAGCTTCGTTGTGTAGAAATTATCACAATCGACGGCTGAATAAATCTTGATGCCATACTTTGCTGGCTTGCTTGGTATGTACATCCTGAATTTACATCTTCCGAAAAATTTTTCTAATTTTTCATCGACACAAATCATTGGACCACAGATATAGTTCGCCATTAGATTTTCATTGAATATTTCAAAAACTTCTTCAACAGGTGCAAGTTTTTTTATTTATCTCGTTTTGTAACATCATCAAACCGTAGCATTCTTATCAAAAAATAAAAGCGTTTATATGACATAATAGAACGAAATATTTCTGTTCCGGTACCATCAGTCGCCCAAATATCTATCATATTTGTATATCGAAGTTTTAAAGTGCCAGCAAGATATAATATACCTATGACAGCTTCAATTTCTTCTTCTGTAGTCAATTTTGCATCCCTTTTTCTGCTAGTGATTACATTTTCCTTGATATAAATATTTGTATACTCACGATTTTAGGTATGAACGATATAAACAATTTAAAGCAGTCATAAGGTGTGGTAATGCCTAGAAAATATAACCAATAAGTATAAATTTAGCTAAAACAACTAAAAACCTTTAGCAATCGATGTTAGTCCTTTTTTTCCAGTAAATATATTGGCGCTTTTTTTACGTACATTTGTACGAAGTTTTTGCAATGTCCACACAGTACCATCTTTGCTAATTAAATCATTGTTGACTTCTTTATTAACTTCTTCATCAGCTTCTTGTTCGTCATCTTCGTCGTCATCTTCATAATCACTGTTATCTTCATAGCCTTCGTCTATTTCGGTTTCACTTCCATAATCAATTTCAACTTCGGTATCTTCATCATCATTGAGCAATTCATTGAAAAAATTCTGATTGTTGATCATTTCGGTCAACCTACTTGAAACTCGATTATCACTCATCTTCAAAAACACTTATAAATATATTCAGTTATAAAGACAATTGCAATTGTTATTGTAAGGAAATCAATGAGCTAAATTAGCAACACGAAAATAACGGACACAAGAAAAGGAAATGACCATACACATACAACTCACAACAAATGTATGTGCAATTTAGACAATGCAATTTACTTGCACTATATGAATTTCGACTACTGAGCATGAGCAGAAAGCATAAACACTCAAAATAGCGGATATTTATCATGAAAATTGATCTTTATTAAATTAAATTAAATTAATAATTTTTAAAAAGCATAAAAAACAAGATTAAAATAAATTAATTCCAGCTACTCAAAATTTCAAAGTGTTACTTTTTGGTTTTTTAAAGATATAACATGGCAAAATCAATTTTGGCCAATTATACCCAGCGCGCCTTCAGAGCGGTTAAAGAAAAGAAAATGTACAACAGTTGAGCAATAAGGAAGGAAGGCGCGTTTCAGCGCTACACTCGAGGAACTCAAGCAGGTTCGACTGGCTTCCTCGGGCTTGAGGGAGGAAGAAGCGTTTCAGCACCATTTTTGCCTCCTCCGAGGAAGGAAGGAGGACAGCTGAAACAGGGCCTTAGGTTGTGAGGGAAGATAAGAAGAAAATTAATAAACAAAACAAAATTGTACCATCAACTAGTACATCTAACGCTATGCAAACGAAAAAATTTATATCTAAAACGAAAATATTAAAATCTAAATCGAAAATTACCAACAAGTCGCATTCTCCAATGGATCGGTTAACTATTTTTCACAAAACTTCCACATTTTTCATTCCAATGGCTTTCCAAGCCAATTTTTTGAACGAAAACGATTTCAACTCAATTTTAGATCAATTAGAAGATTTTAATTCTATTAATACAAATCAAGAAAACGGGTTAACAACAACAGTCGAACTCATTGAACAATCTAACATATCTTCAACAAGCTATATGAATCTTATGAATGAAATTATCAACAAAGTTAAAAATCAAGGTTATAGTTCAAATGGAAAATCTATTCAAGAAGAGGCTCGAGAGTTCAAAATGACAATTTTTGAAATTAATGAAGTTGGTGATGAACTTCTCAAATTTTGGGCCACACAAAAATTCAAATTTCCTAAATTATATCAAGCTAGTCGCTTTTATTTGGCTATTCCGGCAACGTCTTTAATAATTGAACGCCACTTTAACATTACTGGCATGATAATAAATTCAAAGAGATCTTCATTAAAGAGTGACAATTTAAACTATTTATCGTTTATAAAATCTAATTCAGATAAATTTGATTTTTTTAAATAAAATTGTTTGGATGTTTTAGCTAAAATATGTTTAACAACACTTTTTTTCAATTTAAGGTTTGGGTTAGGACTTGGGTTGGTTTTGGGTTCAATCTGGGTTGACATGGGTTGAAAAGTTTTTTCACTTGGGTTGGGTTGGGTTGGGTTAGAAAAATTTTGCGTTTGCAGGGCTCTATTCTCCATATGTGGGACTAGAAGAAATTACTGTCAATTTTAAGAATTCGTTACGGGGTTATCCTGAGAAAAACAATTGGACTAAACCGAAACCGACAATCCCTCATAGTCCAAATTTATTGACCAAAAAACAAGTTTGTCGAAATCAACAATAAACTGGTTCTGAAACAACCCGCACAAGAACCGCTAACAACCGAAACGGATAAAAATAATGTTGAAGGCAGATCTATTAAAAATTTGGCTGATCGAATGAACAAATTTCGTCAAAATTTTACTTTGTCATCAAATATATCACAAAAATTATACGTTTGGTTTTGATCCATCAATGTCATTTTTGTAATACAGCAAAATAGTAGACCATTGACAAATTTGGTCTCGATTTTAAATTTTACCTCCATCCTTCAATTGAAAGTTTTTGAATAGGTAATTAACGTAGTTATGAGATACTCTAAAACTAGAAATTTAATTAAAACAAATGATTTATATTACATCAAGCTTACCTAGAATATTCAAAAACTAGGTTTATATTCAATGTATTGATGAAGGTGAGAAGGTGATGAATGTAAATAGTCAAGGGAAGGGGATGTTAGAGGGATTTACATAAAGTACATATATTATTGGGGTAGTTCATAATAATAGTACATTATACATAAAGTGCAATTATTTGTATTCAATAAACATAAACATGAACATTGGTCCATTGCGTTCAATGCTTTGAATGTCTATGTTCTCTTTGGCTGGTACAGTAGTATAAGCAATCCACGGTATAGATTGGAAAACCATTGATTCCATAGGCATTCTCAATAATTACAATTGGCAAATGTAATGCAATCCTATGGGAATGGCCATAAGAATATTGAATATTAATGTATTTCAATGGGAAAGCATGGGGAAAACGGTGAAGTTTTGAACTTATTGAAACTTGATTTATTAAAAATTAAAACTTTTCCCATTTAAAACACATTTTATTGTGAAAAATAATAAATATTATTTTAACTAATTATAAATATTATAAAGGTGATAATATTATAAAGATGATTGAGTATACAATAATATTTACGTGAGGTATTGTAAGGTATGGTCCAATAAATGAATACGGTGATTGATAAATAGATAAGTATGAATACACTCAATTGGGAATTAAAAAAATAGAATTAAATTGAGAAATAAACTAATGAAAAAATCAAGTATTTGTATGTTCGCACACCAGATCTTTTCAAGAGTCTTTTGATTGAGAATTACTAAAGTAAAGAAGTCCTTTGACAAATTGCCAAAAATGTGTTAATGCCTGTATCGTAGTTGACGACGAATCATTTGGATCAAATTCAAGCAAATCGCGTGGAAGTTTGCTTTTTAAAGATTCTTGAAATTTCTCCCAATTGCTTGATTCCCATTGATAATGTTGACTAAAGTCGACCACCTTTGAATGGCTACTGAAATGGGTTGCCAAAAGTCTCTATATAATGAAATAAGTTATAAGATTAAATATGAGAAATAACATTAAAAAATTAAAATCACTAACCATTTCAACCAATAGATCTTGAGTAAGAAAATGATCTCTGACCGTATTGTATGCAAGTTGCATTGGACGACCAAAATCGCGGCAATTATGAACAAATAATGGCATAACCCAAAATAGTTGATTCAACGATGCAAGATTGGACGCCTTCTTATAATATGGTGATGTAATCAGTCCAACAACTGGCTGATATTCAACATTGATCTTCTGTCCAGCACCAGAAATCATTGCTTTCTGATAGCTAAGTTGACGTTTGATGTCAGCCACTGATGGGTGTGGTACCGAGTCGACATGGCTATGATACCAGCCTACAAGACTCATTGATCTACACTGTAACGATTTTTTTATATTTGCAATTTGATTTTGCATTTTTTCCGAATCAACTTCAGAACTAAACATTGGAAATGCTTGAATTATGGTTAAATGTTGACCTCGAGAGTCCCAGTGTCCACCAAGATAGCCATAGATTTCACCTGAGATCATATGTGAATGAAAGTCTACCAATAGGAACACATTGGTTGCAACCGTAACTGAGAATGGTTGCAAACAAAGGACCGAATTGAATGGAACAGCTGCTACCTTCATTCCATCCTTTAAAGTTGAATCTTTATTCTCTAAATCAATTGTCGTGAAATTTATCACTTCTGATTCTGAATGAATGTCTTCGTTGTTAAGTTCAACATCTCCGATGCTTAATTTGTCAAATTTCCACAATCGATCTATAGAATAGAAATATGAAGATCATCATCATCATCACAAATTAAAAATAGAATAATGAAGAAAACATACCACGACTCATGTATGAGGACAATGATTTCATTTCATGTCCATTTGTCATCAATGATTGAGTATTAAACAAATGAGACGAGTTAAACGAACCATTCATGTTTGATGTATGATTATTGATTGGCAATGTACCATTGTTTGTTAAATGTGGATACATATCAACATGTCCATTGGTCATACTGTTTCCGCCGCTACTTCGCCTCCTGTGGCCAACCGAGGCTCCACCATTTTCATTGAAATTCAACGATGGTCCATGATATTGTTTCTTTTGCTTACGATACCATCGTAATTTGTAAGAATCGAGCCGCTTTCCAAGATAACGGATGATAGACCATGCACTTCCAAATGTTTTATGATCTTTAACCGTGTTTGATAATGTCAGACGACAATAATTGGCCCATGATGAAGGATTAGCAAATATGTGACTCGTACCAGATGTACGTATGAATCCATTAGCCAATAAATCACCGGTAAACTTGGATCCCTTTTAAATAAAATAAGATTAGTTTAAAATATTTTCACATCAATTCATCACATATGTACCATAATTTCATAAGTCAATGCTCCATCCATTGGGCTCAAAATTCCATCGTCGACCAATGTTTTTAAACTACATGGCGGACCATTTAAAGGCTTTCGGCCAACATGAGTAACCATTTGAGGTATATCCCCTACTGAACCATAATTTGTATTCGAATTTGTACTAGATGGCGACAATACACTTGACGATGAGTTTACTAAACCACCAATGCTAGGACGTCGAAAATCAAATTCTGAATTATTAGATATATTTTTCGATGATGAGCCATCATCTTTGTTGCCAGTAACATTAGTTCCATTTGCGGTGTTCAAATCTTCTGAATCACAAGCCGATTCATCGCCACGAGACGAAAACGCTTTGCTCTCATCATCGCTAGAATCATTTCGACCACTTAATGATTTAATAGAAAAATCAACTTTTAACAAATCGGACGGCTTAACTTCATCTTCATCTTCATTTTCGGCTATCATTACTTGATCCGAGTTTTCCGTTTGTTGATTGTGCTCATTGTGATCATCATCGCCTGTATTTTTTTCCGATTCTGATTCTTGTTCTGATTCAAATTTGCTTTCACCATTTTGAATAACTTGCTCATCGGCAGTTTTAGTTACTTCCATCTTATCACCATGATCATTATTAGATGTGGATTTATCATTAATTTGATTGATTGAATCCATTTTATTTGGAGGACATGTCTTTTTTTCATCAACGTTATTTTTTTCATTCATATTACAATTATTTTCAACATTAGAAAGAGTATTTTCATTATTGTTTGAACTCGTTTTATCTTCACCGACAGATTTCGTTGTCATTTTTGAGTTTGTTTTTGTTTGTACTTTACTTTGAGAATCGGCAATATCAGCGGATTCATCATCTGTAAGCGTTTGCATTATCAATGTCTTCTTAAAATGTCGAACTTTATTATCAGCAGTTGACGGCGAGTCAGTTTCTGTCGATGACATTGATGTGATAGGTATATTTTCATCATTGTTCAATTTGAAATCTATTTAATTTATATATAACAATCTATAGAATCATATTTTGACATATAATATCATCATACCCTTTTCTTCTGCATTACTTGAACTTTGCTGCTCTGAATTGTTGTCTAATGATTGATTTTCCATTGATTTCAATTTATTGTTGTACTATTTTATTTGATGTGCACATTTACCTTTGATACTGGCTCAATGGTTTCATTAACAAAACAAAAAAAAAGGAGAGGCAAACAGGCTCTAACAATAGCTCACACCCTCCCTCTGCACAAAACAGCTGTGTGCCCCACCAATGTACCATTCAGTGAGTGGTTATTGCAATCTATGTGCGTAAGACTTGTTGGGGCACTATCGCCCAAAAACACCATCAAATCATTTTCCAAATACATACCCGGGATCCACGGGAATTAAGCAAATCAAATTATAAAATTTTTCCCGATTGTCAACACTAATTGATTTATGAATATATTTTTTTATATATAAAGAATTAAGATTCAAGTTTAACCCTTAAGTACACCGTTAAACACGTTACGTTTAAGAATATGAATTGAGTTCACCGCTCACATTTTACTGCACACTCACAGAAAGGACTGCCTTTTTAATCCGCCTTTGAGCAGTGATTTTTTCTCCATAGACCGACTCCATAAGCACTTCTGTGGGTGGCGTATTAAAAACAGGATATACAATAGTATATGCCATTCATATACACAATGTAATATCCTTAAAAATACACAAACAGTGGCAATAGCAATGGAATGAAGCATACTTTTAACTTTGATGGTTATTATCAGTTATATTTTTTGAATAACAACGAACTAACAGCAACCGATTTTTAAAATTTGTAATAAGATGAATTTTCGAGGAATACCAAAAGTTTCCGATTTATGTCTCAACTATGAAAAAAGTTATGATCAAAATGCGACTCGTGGGAGAATTCAGTTCACCACGCCACCGTTTAAAAGTTAAGGGTTAAATCGGATTACAGTTTTTATTGAAAAAAAAATGAGTTTTGAGTACAGTGTTACTTAATGAAACGAGATTTGAAATCATAGACGCCCATAGATTCACCAGATTCTTCATCAAATTCGACCCAATCATCGTTGGATACATTTACATTTTCATAATACTTTCCACAGTTGGAATTTTTGCATGCAAAATTTGCAATAGGTTCGAATTTTATAGGAACACAACCTCGACAATCGAATTGAGCCAATTGTTTGTATTGGCCGTCATCTTCCAAATTATATGAACGCAATGAGCCATCAATAATAACTAAATAAATTATACAAAATTTAGATAAATATATATAAATCAATTACATATTATCTTACCTATCGAAGCTTGACGTTGACAAGATTTACATTTAAACGACAGATTAACAAGTGATTTACCGCTACCGATAGCAACATCAGGTTCAATTCCAAAATACATTTCATTTGGAGTTGGAGAGTTGCAATTGATACATTCAAATTTCATATGAAATTCGTAACCGGGACTTATGGTCAATTCGGTAACATTCTCCAGGGTTGCCTGAATTTCTAAAGTAAATACCTAGAAAATAAATTTAATTATTAAAATTTATTTTATATGCTTGTTAAATTAATTACGGGCATTATTAATATTGATGTTGAAATGATCACAACGTAAACAATCAGAAGCTGGGTAAAATTGGTAATGCTGATACGACATATCCGTACGGCTCTTAACATAAATGACGCCCAATGATGGCTCCCAATCGTATACAATTGTAGCCATGGTTGCTCTCATATACTGCTACTACTTTCGTGCATGCGTTGAAGCATTTTTATGCTACTAGTACGACATCTCTCCTTAAGACTTTTAATATTAATGATTCCCAATGGGATCCAAATTATCGTTATGATTTAAATGATAAAAGAAAAATAAATAAAAGCAACTAATTATTTTTATTAGTTAAGTTTTTTAAATAATATAACAAATTTGTAAATAAAAAGCTTGAAATGGGAATATATTTAAACTTCAACGGCATTTGCTTCATTGTTATTGCCTTTTGCATAATATTTGTCAATAATGGATAAAAGGTTAAAGTTAGCATCCAATTCACGTTTCAATTGAGCAACACGAGCTTTTGCATCAATTAATGATTGTTGTAGTATTGCTCGATTATAAGTTGAAGTTAATTTCGACTTATGATCATTGGAATAGGATGTTTTAGTAGCATTTACTAAACATGATGACGAAACGTGGTTACTTTGATCTGGTTGTGTTTGATTTGATGGTCGAATTGGAGGATGTTTCCATGACTGTTTTGATGTTGTAGTTGTTTCCCCTATTGATTCAAGCATCGAGTGACTAGGGCTGCTTACACCACCACAGCCATCACGTTTAAATTGATCATTCAAAGAACAATCGATAACGGCATAATCAGAATTATCATCGTAATTTAATCGGTGCATTTGAACTTGTTGGTGTTTTTGTTGTTTTTGACTTATGTCAACCGAACTAAATCGAATCGTTTTTCCCCCTTTGTTTGGTACCTTAGTAACATTAGCTTGATTTGAATATTCATTTTCAACTATATGCCGATCAATATTCATTATACTTTGGCTTAATTTAGCATTACTACCAATATTTGAATAATATTTAGACAATGATTGATTGGAATTTTGCATCGAGGACGAGAGACGTGATTCTGTTGGAGCTGAATGGAAAAAATATGATATTTGGAAAAAAAAATTTAAAGTAATAATGTAATACGGTTAGCTTGTTGTAGATAATCGATGACCATATTAGCTTGAACAGTTAACCATTCCATGCGGGGATCATCCAATTGATTCACCCGTCGATTGTGATCAATAAAGTAGACACCCAATAATGGATGGAATGAATATTCCCAACCAAGTGGCAATTCATCTCCAACACAATCAGCAAAACTTGCAGGCTTTGTGTATCTTTGTGTAAAATCAATTGATTAAAATAAAGATTTAGGTACCCATAAGAGAACTAAAATACCTATCCCGAGGATCAAACCATTGAGTTTGACGAGTGTTGTGATCAATGAAATAATTTTTACCACTTTCAGGATCGACTGCAACTTCCCATCCAACTGGAAGTGGCATAGTATGTTGATCTTTTAATGAAGACTCAATTGGTGGCGAAGTTGTCGACGATAAAAGTAGATTTTTATCATTGTTTTGATCGATATAGAGTCGATTACCCACAATTAACCTTGAGCCGCTTGTATTTGCGGTTTGACGTTGTTGTTTTGGTTGTTTTAATTGTTGTTGATGATTTTGTTGACCTTTGCCTTTGGCCAATGGCAAAACTACGTCTGGCTCATTGACATTCGAATCGACATTCGAATCAACATTCGACGTCGATATGTTGCTAATTGGTGATATAGTGTTGGCCGACGTCGATGATTGGTCAGCTTCACCTGTTTTTACTTGATTCGGGTTCATTTCACAATTATCAAAACCTTTATCAGAATTTTTTAGATTCAAAGGTGGGATTGAATCCACATTTTGATCAGACACAACCATCCTCTAGTCATAATAATACGATTCATCTCCTTTTAGCATAAACATTTAATGGGAGCGTCAATTGAGCAGGAAAGTTTCCGGGAAAGTGAAAAAAATTCAATAAACTTGCAAGTTTAAAAAACTTGCAAGTTTTTCAATTTTAAAAAAAATTAAAAAACCAACTTTTATTCAAAAATGCTCTAAAAAGTAAAAAATAAATTAAAATTATAAAAAATGCTCTAAAAAGTAAAAAATAAACTTGACCTAATCAACCCTTTTGGCGTTGAAGAATTATATCAGGCCCCTAACGGGGCCTGACATAAACTTCGCTATGGACTTGATCTAACCTCCGGAAGTTGACTAAAAGTTGAGGGGCGTGCAACGAAATGAACCGAACGTTTGGTGGTGCATGAATTGATGATTAAATGAAGAAATTGTTTGATTTTTAGTTCCATTAGTTAGGGAAACATTACAGCCAACCGATCAGTGATTTTGTTTGTTTTTAGTTTGATTATAATCAAACTTAGAAACCTATTCAAACCATCGCCTACATCAAGAACCAAATCGTAGAATTCAAGCAACATCGCGTACACCTAACCTAACTTAGAAAGGAAAGTTATCGGTTGCATCAAGAATCAAATCGACTATTCTCGTAAAGTTTTGTGATATCGAGTACACCTAATCTAACTTAGAAAGGAAACCTATTGCCTGCTTCAAGAACCTAATCGTAGAATTCTAGCGTACATCTAACCTAACTTAGAAAGGAAAGTCATCGGCAGATTCAAGTATTTAAGCAAGAGCAAGTTTCGTTGAACGCCCCTCAACTTTTAGTCAACTTCCGGAGGTTAGATCAAGTCCATAGCGAAGTTTATGTCAGGCCCCGTTAGGGGCCTGATATAATTCTTCAACGCCAAAAGGGTTGATTAGGTCAAGTTTATTTTTTACTTTTTAGAGCATTTTTTATAATTTTAATTTATTTTTTACTTTTTAGAGCATTTTTGAATAAAAGTTGGTTTTTTAATTTTTTTTAAAATTGAAAAACTTGCAAGTTTTTTAAACTTGCAAGTATTTTTCTTCTTTTTTTATTTTATTTTATTCTTTTTAGTCATCAATTTTTAATAATTGAATGATTTTATTTATGGACATTTGCGATTGGAGACATTAATGCATGTCCACACTCCTTCCAGCCAAATTATGATCGATTTAGCCGTTGTCACTTTTGAAGGGATAGCCTCTATACACTTTGTACGATAGTCTTGCAATATGATGAGATATTTGTTTCCAAACGTTGACGGATGAATTGCCATGAGGTCGACAATTGTTATTCGTTTGAAGTTGCGGAATTTGGTGATATCAGTCGGCTTCAATGGGAAAATCGTCTTTGCGCGTCTATGCTTTGTGACGTTACTAATGCACTTGCTTATCCACTGTTTGATGTAGTTGTGCCACCCAGGGCTGTAAACACATTGGAACGCAATGTCGATCGCTTTTTTCTGACCGATGTGGTTCATGTTGTCATGACATTCGACTAGCATTTACTTCACTCTGAATTGTGGAATACATAATCGGTTGTGTGCATTGACGCTTTCCTTAAAATTCAGAAGGTTGTTTTCCACGACGAACGGATTCGGTGATTTATTACGTTGTTGTCTTAACTTCTACTCATTCTCATATTCCTGCGATAGAATTGATTGTGTTTGTTTCAATTCTTGATAGAGCATCCGCATCCTGGCTGTATTCTTATATCTTATAAATGTTAACCAACGGTAGTTGTCCAACAATAACAATCATCACATGATGAGCAATTGACACATTGGATAGAGTTTTGACAATTTTTCGCAATATGACCGAAACGTGTACATTTTTAGCATTGAGTTACAGATATATGATCTATAGTTGGACATAAAGTGTTTATTCTGTTGAATGGTTTTCAATTGAAATGACTTCGTTTCATTATATACTGTTCTGAAACATTTGCAGATTTCCAGTAGAAATATATATGTGATGGAACACATTCCATCTTCTCTAACGACTTCGATTTGACATACATGGCTGTCAACTATCAACACGCGCTAGACATAATATCCTGTTACCTGATCCCATTTCCAAAAGACATTGTTTTTATTCATGTACTAATGATGCGTTAATGGTGTGGAGACATTCCACCTAACCGTATATAAACGTGCGGATGATCTCGAATAAATTACCTTGGTCACTTTAGTTGAAAGTATTGATCTGATTGGTCGGATTTGAATGGACTAACTTGAACTATTGAACCCAACGCTTGGCTTAGCAACCCAAGCGAACGCAAACCACTTCGTCACTGGTTAACACCTTGAAGAATAACGAAATTTGGAATACAATCGACTGGCCATCGATACGTTTTCTAACCAAACGTAATCATATAGAAAGAAGGAAGTGTGATGTACTACATATATTTTGAAGCTATTCGAAATTTGTCTGTTGACCAAGCTTTTCAACGGTTTGAGATGTCGAGGTTGAGCCGGTCTCAATTATAATGTATAATACACGGACAGTAGGACGTATCCATTGTAAGGAACGAGTTCATTCTTTTGCTCACTACCAAAATTAGATTTAAATCTACAGTGATTACATCAAGCTGCTTTATCGCTATGGAAAGGTGAATTTTACAAACGAATCTTTTGTACAATCAAAGGAGGTTCAATTCTTTCAAACGGATTCACACTGATGTTTAATTCACTTGATCCGTCCATCCTAACTCGTCTGCCTGCGACGTCCATTTATCCACGATTTGTTTCAGCTGTTGATCTACCGCCCGGTTGTTTGCTTCTGACTCGTCATCCTCGTTCAAGCCCTCTGATGTTATTAGACACATTCCATCTTCACTTTCCAGCTCGTCTTCTTCCGTTTTCCCCGAATCCTCTTTTTCCTTGAGTACAAATCTTTGGTGTCTCTCACTCCATTCTCATCAAACGTTATCCGATACTGTATGATGAATATGATACCAAAGATTGATATCCGAGTATCTGCTATGTACGTTGTGAATGGCAGGTATGTCCCATCCGTTGTTTTCATCAACTTCGTTATTAGACCGTATGCTTCTATCTCTGTCAATTTGCTTGTTGTACCAAACTTCTTCGTATTCCTGTGCCCTGGTTCTCCGAAATATTCTTGTGGCAACACGCTTTGCTCTGCTCCAGTATCAAACAAAAGTTCGCTTTGTTTACCGTCAACCACCATTTGTTCTTTGCTTGACCCTCGTCCTGCACGATACAAATTTTTCCAAGTACGGCATTGCTTCACCATTTTCGAGATCGTTGACCAAAAGACACGTTGAATTGCTAAATTAACTGCTGTCACCATGTGATGTGTGATGATGTTGATCAGTTGATGCCTCCTTATATTTGCCATTAAAAGACGCCACTTCATGTTGCTGCCACCACAGAATACATTTGTCATAAGAATTAGATTACCAACCAGACGAACTAGACTTCTCTGGGAATAGCATACATTATAACTCAATCAAAACATTGAGCATATAATGCCATTTCAAGCGTTACCAGTTGTGAATACATTTGGTGATTGTTGAGAAATGATAAAACGAACGAATATTCTCAACTGGAGCGAGAAAGGATTCATTACTGGAAGAAGGTACAAAGTTAAAACGGTAACAAAGTATAAACAAAAATGGCTTACAATCTGTGGGGTCAATCCAACATATTACAAAATTAAAACAATGACAAATTTAAATAGAGCCGAAAAATGACGAAATTAACGAGACTATTGACGAGGTGAAACGAAACGAACGAAGGACAAAACGTGTGTGTCGGTGTGCCTTCTTTCAGTCGTCTTTTATCCCCTCCTTAAGAAGCTTCTTCATAGAGGACGTTTCTTCGCGATGTTGTTTATACGTTTCATTACAGTGATGCTTGAATTAGTAGTTGGGTAATTGACTTGTTTGTTTTTGTTTCTTGTTTCATTATTTCCACTAATTAATGACTTGAAATGGTGATGACATTGCTTGTTTGCTTGTGTGTCTTCAAAGGATGCTGCTTCTAGTCGACTTTGCTCAAACGATGTAGCATTGTTGCCTATTGTTAACAACCATCCACAATATTATTATGATGTATTATGAGTTGACCGATCGAGGAGAGGCAATCGATTAAATAAATTAATTGTTGTTGTTGTTGGTGTTTATATATGTATATATTGATGCTTTGACTTGCTTGCGCACTCAAAGACATTGAAGAAGTTCCTTCGCAACTGGTCAGCGGAGAAACGGTTGGTGAGAAGAAACTTCTCGGTAAAACAAGCCAAAACGCCAAATTTGCGTTTCGTTTCAGTGACATTTTGCTTAAAAAGGTACTCTGAATACCCCTACTCAAAACAGTACAAATTGGCAGAAACTTGATGACAGACATACAGGGTAAGTTGAATAAAAGTTGGTCGAAAAGTTGAATAAAAGTTGGTAAAATTTTTATTGTAACAACTGAATATGCATAAAGAATTTTTATCATCAGTATCTTATAATATTCCTTCAATGGAAATCTTTTTTTAAGAGAAACTTTAACATTATAATGATTTTAGATGAATAATGAAATATAACATTAAAATGTTTCAACAATAATGATTTTAAAACATACAATGTTGAATAAATTAAATAAAACGATAAAACACAAACAAAACAAATCACAAAACAAAGAAATTTTTTTAAAAAGCACATTCAAAATAGTTGCGTTCAGCGATCTTCAGATCTAATAGTGGAATATAATATAAATCTTGAAAATAATTAATCAAGAAGGGAACAAATAAAAATATGATAAAACACAATAATTCAAATCTTATGACACGTTGAGATGAGATAGTTAAATTGTGCGCCAAAAATGTAATGACTTTTATGATGATTTCTTAAATTAGTGAATTCAAATGAAGAAAACAAAACATGATGGTTATTGCCTGTTTAATACTATTTAGCATACAAAACGATACGAGAGATTATGAAGTGAATATTGATCGTTCACAATGATTTTGGATGATAGATGCAATCACACCGATGATAAGCGCTATCTTTGTTTGAATAGATAAGAGTCCATCCATGAAGTGAATAGTCATCAACGTCAGGATCAGTTGGAGGATCAAATACAGTTTCTCTTTGTTGACTATTTTGATACATTTTAACTTCATTTGGAACTTTAATATAGTATGGAGAAGTCACGTTACGACAATATCTACGTATAACTCCATCATAACGGCGAATTTCAACAAATGATAGCCACTTGAAACCTCTAATGAATTTGAACGATTTCCATTCACAAATTGGATGAGAGGGTATAAACTGCTGCAAATAGGTGTGCTGTGGTGAGATGCTTACAGTGTCAGGCAACCACTGTTGTGTTGTGAATAGATCTGATCGAATATTGGCAACGGGATGTCGGCCACAACAATACGATTCTCGTATAACAATGAAGAGCTCAACCAAATTTGGAAAATAACTGGTCAATTCATTAAGCTCTTCACCCGGAAGACTGCCATACAATCGCAATCTCATCACAGTCGGTAGTTTTAAATTACTATGAAATTCTATGCGACAACTATTATAGCTAAGATGAACTTCATGTAATGATTGGAAGTTTAATAATTTAGAATAAAATGTGCCGGTTATAAAGGTGGGATGAATGGTCAAACGGTGAAGATGAGAGAAAATATTATTGGCATTGAGATTCTGATTCCCGCTACTACTGCCTTCGCTGCTGTAATCAATGCTTGGAACGAGATCTTCCAGACGATTTAGAAATGTTTTGCACATATCACGTGATCCACCAAGCGTCAATGCGTGTAATCCTTTCAAAAATTCGTTGGCACGTTTCGAATTTTTCAATGGAATACGATCCCTTTCAAATTTGAAATATTCATTTGCCGTATCGTTGTGAATCAAGGTTAAATTCTTCGTATTGGGAAATGTTCGTGCAAGTCGATTAATCATTTCCACGAATGATTGCCCCCGATAGAAGTCTGTGAGTGCCAATTCTACAACTTGACCAAAGACAATATTTTTCATTTCAAATTCTTTCAACAACATTGTAATGAATGAACATGGTGACTCGGTGTGCTGGTCAATGATCACCAATGTTTGCAATGTTGAACTAAAACTGACAAGCTTGGTTGCCAACTTCTTAATTGGTGCGGGAACCATTCGAGTTTGTGCTTGCATTGGTTGCCAATAATAAGATCCCTCAATACATGCATTGTATCGATAGCCGCATAATTTAATACTTTTCATATTTTTCTCCAACACACTTAATAGGATGTTGATCGATTCAAGCGACTGGTTCAAATCGGTAAGGAATAATTCTAAATGGGTGATTGTGTTACGTTTTTGACCGAGCCGAACAATCCAATCGAATGTAAAACGTTCCTGAAGATAGGTATGAAAACGTTCAGGAAGCATGTCAATCATGTATTTTACAAATAATGTTTCATGTTGTTCTAATGGATCAAAGTGTGGTGGATAGCGTGTATTGAACCAACTATTACACGGCCAGTATGCTTCCCGTTGATCAAACATTTCATTGGGACACATTTGAGGATCAATCAGAGCCAAACAGTTGTTACCTAATACATATATATAATATAAAAGTAATAATCAAATTGTCAATCATCATAAATTAATATATAACATCCAATTATATAAACATACTTGTATATTGTTCAACATTGAGTCCATATTTCTCGTGAATCGTATAAAAACGATTCGATCGATTTGGCAATTGAAAGTATGGTCGTTTATTGCTTGTATTTCCACCGTTACTTATCTCACTACGTTCCTTTGAATTTATTAGTCTAATCAATGCTTCCATACTGTATTTAGATTCTATGGTGGTCATGGATGATAATGAACTACACGAAAGACCTGTCGACGATGACGATGACGATGACAAAGATGATGATGACGATGATGACGATGAAGACGACGACGACGATGATGATGATGATGACGAAGACGACGATGACGATGATGATGATGAATTTTCACAGCTGTCATCCCTTCGTTCCATCTTTTTTGGTGGAGGTGATTCCGATGCTGAACGTTTGTAAGTACGTGAATGCTTCATCTTTGCTAGACACAATCGATGTAATGTTTCTATATTCAATTAGATTCAATTCGATTTGACTAAATTCAGTCACATATACCTATAAATGAAACAAATAAACACATATAATGAATAATCAAAATACCATACGGTTCATGAAATTCACATTAATACTGCTCGAATAGCTTTTTTTAATTAATTTGTGTTAGCTGACGTGATGACATTAGTGATATGAGTTGAAAATGTTATCATTATTTGATGGAAACGTAAATGTCACTTGAATGCGTCAATTTTTTTCAATGTTGGTAATGTCAAGTTTAATATTTTTGTTTATTTTGCTTCTTGCTTCACTGATGCTTCACAATCGTGTACGAATAGGATGAAAGTGCGTCGATCAGGCGCATGTATGGCTGCTGGTTGCTGTGTGGGGGTTGGTTGGTTGATTGGTTTGCGCCTTATTCGCATGCTTTCTGGCTGGCAGCCATATGCGATACCGCCAATGTGCATGTCACTAAGCATGCTCACTTCTAACGTGGTCCGACATAACGACGGTTGCTTGTGAGCAGGAGCACTTTGAAGAGCGCCATTTAGGTTCTACGACATCTAACGAATGAAGATGAAAACATTTTTCATTAGCTGCGAGCAGCCGAACGAGTAAAATGGCACTTGTAAACAACGTGTCATACTGCAATTAAATTTCGATTTATTAACATATCTCATTTGTTGTTTTTTAATCATAAAATATTGTTCCATCTCATCGATGTTTGTTGTTTTTATTAGATTATGATCAACTATCAATTTTCCCAACATAAAACTCAATAAACCGCCCAGCCATATGTTTCACACACAAAACCACATTTGTAGCTACCATTTATCTATACGACTAGTCTAAAGATTAAAACATACCACATAAATCCATCGTTCACACAGAAGAATGAACTCAAAGTTTTTTGTTGGTTCTTCAGAATCCACTGATGATAGTGGTCATATTTCAACGAATAGTAATGAAAAGAAAACGAAATCAACATTTTTTATGCCATCGGTGGGTGTAATGCAGACCACATCATTACAATTGGAAATGGCAGATTGTTCTACTTTAGCGACTATCGACGACGAATCTAACAATGGATCGTGTTTTCTAAATCAATCGATTGATCAACGATCATCATTAAATGTAGCACCAAATCCTCAACTATTGGTCGATGGAACATTTAACACTAATTTGTCGACTGAAATGTATCGAATCGATTCAAAATCGACATATTGCTTCGAAGTTGACAACAAACTTGATAAAGAAGAATATTGTCAAGCGGTAAGATTAGATTTTAACATTTTATTTTTTTGTGATTTTAAAACATTTGGTTCCTCATATTTTCTAAATAGGTTGCCAATGTTTTACTTTCAAAAGTAAATGAAAAGTCAAGTCAAACTCTTGCAATTGTAAAAGCGCGAGATGAACCAACCAGTGCTCTATTCATATGGCATAATGATGATCAATTGAAAATAACCAATTTAGATCGTATAATACCAATTGATGGATTATTTCAATTCAACGTAATTGGTTCGTATTGTTTTCTCCTATATAACGATGCAATTGCAATTTAACACGACATGATCTTTATTCTTTAGATCAAACGGTTGTAAACGGTGTAATTCAATCTCAGTTGAATCTTACCTATGATCCATCTTTTGAAGATAATGATGATGTTGATTGTGAAAAGATTCCCTTGAATTCAATATATAACATAGCAGAAGCATTAATTAATTTGGACCAAGATGATAATCAATCGAAATTAGTTAATTTATCAAATGATGGTGATGTCGTTATTAACTTAACATTTATCTTATCACATGAAGATGAATCGACTGGCGGATTTCTTGCACATCTTCATCAAATTGTTGACGGTATGGAATAACTAGTTAATTCAATTTTATTATCATATTTTCAATATACTTGATAAAATTTGATTTTTTTTAGATTTAAAATTTGTCAAACAACCTGTCATATCATATAATTGGCTACTTAAATATCAGGTTCAATCGAAAAATGACATTTTAATAGATATACTTGAACCAGTTAATTCAATTTTGCCACAATCATTTTGTCGTATGATTGAGAATGAAATTATGGAACGTAAAAAGCGCCCGACAACAACAGGAACAACTAAAAAATTATTGCATATGTCAGAAAACTCAGAAGAAACATTTCATTTTGTTGATGAACATTTTAGTACAATGGTCCATCATTCGAATCAACTTGGGCGATGGTTATCCAAACATGGTCCAGATTCGACTCATCGATATAACGATGAATTCGATGATGACGAAGATGATGATGACGGCGATGATGTTTTTGGAGGTGAGACAACACGAGATCAATTGATTCGAGCTATCACCGATTCAAGAGATGCTGAATATACCAAAAATCAGCAGTTGCGAATTTTGATTGCCACTTGGAATGTCAATGGACAAATGTCTCGAGAAGAGGATGCAATGCAAAAGCATTTTTTAGCGATTGATAAGGAGCCGCCACATATTTATGCTATCGGTTTTCAAGAGTTGGATCTCAGTAAAGAGGCATACATTTTCGACAATTATGAAAAGGGAAATGCTTGGTTGGAATTGTGTAAACGATCATTACATACTGGCAAAAAATATACAATGTTACGACATCATCGTCTGATTGGTAATATTTTTATATAGTTTTAAATTATCTATTAATTACATTTAATGTATGTTACCTATTTAGGAATGATGATTATTGTTTTTGTAAGCGATGACATTTTGCCGCATATAAAGAACGTGGACACGGCTCACGTTGGTACCGGAATATTGGGTAAAATGGTAAACATGTTTTGCGAATTGTTTTTTTTTCTTTAATCAAATTAACTTAACGATATAATTATGTTTTTTAGGGGAATAAAGGTGGAGTTGCTGTACGTTTTGATTATCATCATACATCAGTTTGCTTTGTAAACTGCCATTTGGCTGCACATGTCGAACAATATGAACGGCGTAATCAAGATTATCGTGAAATTAATTCTCGCCTTCAATTTATCAATTTTAATAAACCTAAACGAATTGAAGATCATGAGTAAGTACGTTATATCTCCATTAATTACATAAAAATCTTTTTTAATTTCATTACAGCCAAATTTATTGGTTTGGCGATTTAAATTATCGAGTCATGAGTTTGACAACGGAGCATATCAGTACATTGTTAGAATATGGTCAACATTCAACGATTTTTGTGAATGATCAATTGAAACGACAACGTGAACTTCGTCAATGTTTTGTTGGCTACCATGAAGGTGAAATCAAATTTGCACCATCATACAAGTATGACACTGGAACCGATGATTGGGATTCATCAGAGAAGCGTCGACCACCAGCATGGTGTGATCGAGTCCTTTGGCGTGGTAAAGGAATTGTTCAAGTGTGTTATCGTTCACATCCACAATTGAAGGCATCTGATCATAAGCCAGTATCTGCATTATTTGATAGTCAATTTCCCGTTATTGACGAACAAGCGAAACGAAGAGTTTATGAAGATGTCATGAAACGATTGGACAAGGAGGAAAATGATTACTTACCTCAGGTGGAAATTGATACGACTGAAATTAATTTTGAAAATGTTAAATATAAGGATCTTTCATTGAATCGTTCAATTAAATTGAAGAATGTGGGCCAATCGAAAATTCGATATCGTTTTATATGTAAACCGAATGAACCGACATATTGTAAGAATTGGCTTCGAATCAGTCCCGCTAGTTCATCATTAGCAATTGCTGAAACAGTTGAGATTATGTTTGAACTTAATTTCGACTCTCCAATGATAGCGACCATGCTCAACTATGGCATTGAACAATTGTCCGACACATTGGTACTTTCACTTCGTGGCGGAAAAGATATTTTCATTACCGTTATAGCTTCATATCGACCAACTTGTTTTGGCTTATCATTAGAAACTTTGATCAACTATCAATCGGTACCAATTGCCAATTGTTCAATAGAACAATTTTCAAAACACTATCAAAATTCGATTAGAAACCTGCTAAAATTTCCAAACAACAACAGTAACGAGAAAACAAAAGGACTGAACGAAAATATGCTTTTATTGAACCTATCGACCGAATCGTTTGAATCAAATGGGAAATTTAATCAATTACAACAATTTGATCCAACACTGAACCCATCTACTACTACTACTACCTTAATGGCTGATTATTGTCCAATTCCAAAAGAATTATGGCTTTTGGTGGATCATGTTTACAAGCATGGATCATTCAAACAAGATCTGTTTCAATGTTCAGGCTCTGAGGTCGAATTTGTTCAAATTCGAGATGCATTAGATAACGCGAAGTCTCCCGAATTTTTCAACAAACTTAATGTTTCTATTGATTCCGTTGCTGAAGCGTTGTTACTCTTTTTACAATCATTACCAGAGCCGGTTATTCCATATCGATTCTATGATCGAGTTGTTGAAAATCGTTCAAACTTTAGTAACTGTAAACAGGTAACTGTTAATTGTTTCATTATTTTTATAAATCATTAATAATCATATTTTTATAATTGTTAGGTCATTAACGATTTACCTGAAATTAATCGGAAGATATTTGAATATCTGATTATGTTTCTTAAAGATTTGTGCCAATTTTCTCATACAAACAATTTGGACGCCCGAATAATCGGTTCGTTATATATAAATGATATTTAATTAATTTTTCATATTAATTTTAATAAAAATTATCTTTAGCATCAATATTTGGGCCAGTGTTGATACGACGCAATCCAATGAGCAGTTTTCGTCAACAACAACAAGAATTGGTTGATTGTGAAAGTCGTTCTAATGCAGCGACAATTGGTTCTTCGCGTCATTTTATGTCTTCACCGTCATCAATTTCTTCTAGTATTTCAATCTTGTCCAACGTTTCGTCTCATGTTAATTTTCCTCATAACGTTAGTTTATCTTCTGAACAAACATTTATCTATCATTTTCTTTGTAATTCAATCAATTAACTAATTTAAACTGCACATGTTTTATTTAATGGTCACATTTAAATGTGAATTATCCTGTTCTTTGAGTCATTAAATTTGCTATGATGAACGTTCTATTATTTATTAAGCAGATTGTGCAAACACTACGTGCATAGGTAAATCTGCAAGCAAGCATATAAATATAATAAGTCCCGGTCAGTCTTCTTTAGAGTTTGCTTTAGAGCACACACTTGTATGATCATTAATTATTCGAAGAAGTGTTGGTTCTTTTTTGTGTTCGGTTCAACAACCACCAAAATGCCATCTATTGTTCAAGATAATGACTAATTTACAGTAGAATCTCTTACGAAACATGTAAAAGTATACCTCTAGTCCGGTATCGATATCGATTATCTCCAATTCCAGTAACGTAATTTTCGACTCACCTCTAAGAGCTTTCAATAGTGTTGATTGCACCGAATCTTACCGACTATAACCACAGCCCGATCGATACATCCGACACACGGCATAAAGTATCACGAAAAGATGGAACGTAATTACAACACGCATAACAGAGTGAATATCGATCCTACCCAGATTGGAAGATTGGATAATCATCAATCCAATAGTGGAAAATGCCAAAAGTTGAAAGCCTAGCAACAAGGTCCGTTTCAAGTTGTATCTGTCAGCAGTCCAATGACATACGAAATCAAAGATGCACGGGATAGAATCTTCAAGGTCCATCGCAATCAGATGTCACGAACCAACCAAAGAGGACTGGGCATTAAGCGACAACGGTTGGACTTGTATATAGCCCCGTTGTTAGCAATGTTGTTGCAATGTTAATGAAATGAAGACATGCGCTCCAAATGGATCAATGTGTTGCTGAATGCTGACGTCAGTTTTTTCTTTATATTGGACAAAAATTAAACAAAGTATCCAAAACAATAAAAATTAAACGTTGTGTGTATGATATATTAAACATGTTAGGATTTCGAATCCTGCTACAACTTAAAATGATTGTATTAAAAAATATATAGCAAAAGTAGGAAGAGACAAATGCCAATTATGATGGCTAATATGATCGAATCTTTACGCTTCTTTATTCCAATGCGGTGCATTACATTGTTCAGCATTGGAAATTTATCTAAAATAGAAAAAAAAATTGAAAAGTTTACCATGTTATGTTAGATTATGTTAGAATACTTACTTGCTAACGTTGTCAGTTGTGTTTGAATCGATTTCATGGTTGAACGTTGAGATCGCAATGAATCGCGAGTTCTCATAGCAATCTGTATCTGATCATCGATCATGATCTCTGAACTAATAGAAAGATGATTAATAATACAAACAGCTAAATAAATACAACCTAAATGCAAACATACTTGCGAATACTTTCATTTTCTTTCAACAAAAAATCATTTGAATTGGCTCTTGATGGTGAGCCAAATTGAAATTGTCCAGCCAAATCTTTTTTGTTCGGTTCCAACAATCGTTCACGAGTCATCTGTTTCTCAATATTCGAACGTGTTTTATGAAATTCATTAGTATAGTCTTTCAAAATCTCTTGATGCCGTTGCAAAGTATGCATCGTCACAGAATTGGTATTGTTAATTTGACAATATTGAGCCATTGACCCATTGACATCACGCAAAGTGGTTAACAAAGAATCAATTTCAAATGATAAACGTTCAAAATTATCCTGTGTGCCAATCAATGGAACCGATTCATACGAAGAAGATTTCGACCTTAAAAATTAAAGATTCAATAATAATTTTGAGCAATTAAACAATGCTATACAGACCTTTGTTCAGTTCTTGTATTGATCAACAGTTTACTAAAAGAAAACAATTTCGAATCAAGTTCATTTTCACATTGACGAGCATGTCGACGCAATTCTATCATAAAATTGTAAAATAATTTTATATTCATTAATGGTTTCATCATACCAATTGAAAAACAACAAACTAACCTTCCCAATGATTGGTAGAATTGGAGCCCATAGAAATCGAAGAATTGTTGGCATCATTTAATGATGCATCACCACCTGGATCCATTGTATCATACACGTTGTACGAATCAAAGAATGATCTCTCAAACCAAAGTTCAAGTTTTGTAATACCAACGTATTGATGAGTCACATAAGCACAGCAGTCAACCAGAAAAAGTATAAACACAAGAAGCAATGTGTTTAGAGAACTATTTAATTTAATGTAAAATTGAGGTTAATCACATAGTACGTCTCTTGAACTTGTCAATGTAAATGTGTGAAGACGTTTTGATGGCAACGTAACATAATTGCCCAACTACATCTACAATAACAATGAGTGATCACTTGATTTGCACTCAATTATCGTTTTTATTTTATTTGTTATTTTTTCATCTAGTTTTAGCGCCTCTTTCCTCAAAATATTATTTACGATATGGTTCCCTTATAGTTTATTTTCACAGTACTTATTGATATTGATGCTATATCCGAATTGAAAATCGATCATTTATCCTTTGTTTGTTCGTTTCAATAACAGGAAAAGTTGCGTCGTTTATTATGGATGAAGATATCATCATTGCCATAACTCCTCTCAATAACAATTATTTTGTTGATTAATTAATTCGAAAATACATTCCGAATATTAATTAATCCATTCTAGTCAATCTATTATTAAGATATCATGTTGGAAATGAATTGTGATGACATAACAAATCATGTAAGTATTTTTAATGTTTCACAATATTTTGCAAATTTTCTATTTATCTTTTCATTTATATTCAAAGCATTGTATAATGTAAATGATTCCATTTAAATATAAAGTATACAGTGTTCGTAATGGTAAAGTAAATTCAAACTCATTGTCGTTTTGTCTAGTAACGCTTTGACATTACCATTCATCACACATTGACACTAATGGAATGTAAACGTAAATCAAATTTTACATGTCATTTCATAATTATTTGTATTAATAGGCACGTTTAATCTATGCTTATTGCATCCTTGTTAGATTTATCTTATTACACTATCTTCATTTACCTCACTCTCTTTTTATGCTACTTGTAAATCAAAGTTAATACTTTATAATGGCACAACTCGATCAATATGACGATCTCCACTGTTACCTAGGTTTGCCATACTTTTGTGGTTGCTACGATTTTTTTAAGGTGATAATATTGAAGGGCTTGTTTAAACACTGGTTACTATTGATGGCGTTTTAATGTTACTTCTTTTTGTTTCTGGTATTTATTACCATCATCATCATCAACATCATTCATTTTTAAATTCATAAAACATTTTATGTCTGTGATTGATTTAATGTGATTATTTCTCTTTTGTTAGCTACTTTAAAAAAATGATGACAATGATTTGACCAAGGTAACTCTCTCTTTTATTCTCACGTTCACTTTTTTTCACATAATTATTCAACACCCTTCACCTTGGTTAGCATGTTTTTATATTTGTTATATATATATATGTGTGTGTTTGTTCGTGCCATCGAATTAATCGACTTAATACTCTACTGCAATGTTAACATTAATTTCAATCATTTCAATTAATTTATTGATCAATCATATTAATATATATTTTCTATTATTTATTTATAGATTAACAATTGAACCGATTCATTTCAAATATGGATGAAAAGGGTAAACTCAATTTAAGCACACAATTGTCATCATCAACAAGGACGAAACCTTCCACTGAATGTGATGATAGTACACGGAAACAATTTACCATAGAAGAGAATTTTATTTATGAACCGGAACGATTATCATTACTGAGTCGTCGATTAGTTGAATTGTCCTCAATCATTGAAAAGTCGCCAACGGGTTCATTGATGTCAATGGATGGTAACAATGATGGTCAAGAAATGTCCAGTATTGATAAGCAAAATCGGCATATTATGCCACCGCGACCACCACAACGAACCAAATCGAAACGTATTAATAAACATGGACGATTGGAGAGCATTCAAATTCAAATGGATCGAACACGTGATGGATCGATGCAAATAGAGAAAAAACAATTACCATCAACACCATCAACAACAACAAATAGGAGCAATCAGTTTACGATGAATGTAATTGGACCACATGAAAATGGAATGGAAAATGACTTAAATTACATGTTGCCATGTACCATCTCGTCAACATCGACGACACCGCCGTCGTCATCAACACCACCACCAACACCAACACCCGAACTCGATCATTATCAAATGAAACGTCCATTTTCATCACCATCGTTAATTTCGTATAAAGATTCGGTTCAAATTTCAATTGGTGACAATTTTCAAACATGTTTTACACCTAATTCTCAATCTAAATCAATGTCTGATATTGATCAATCGAATCCGGCAATCATGTTCTGGTCTGAGTCGCCAATTGTCGCTAATGAAGATAACAAAAAAGATGAATCCGTTAGTGAATCATCTTATGATAATGATGATGATGATGATGATGATGATGTAATGAACATATCATCAAAAAGTGATGAATCTAAAGATGGCGGTGGTCAACTAACAAGTTCATTGCCAATTTCGTTCGACAATTTACGTTCGCCTAAAAAACTTTTTACTACCAATTCAGAGGCATTGATCCATTCATCGTATGTTACATTAATTTTGTCATTACATTATTTTAATTATTTTAACTATTTTTTTGTTTATTTATTTTATATAGTAGTCAATTGCCAGCCATTGATTCGAATCGTTCAACATCGATGCCATCATTGCAACAATCAAATAATCAAGACATCAAAATAGAATGTAATGCAACAATTGAACAATCGATATCGAATTCATCGTTATCATCATCCTCGCCTTCTTCATTACAACAATCGAAAGAATCCGAAAACAATCAGTCAATGGAATCGAATGTCAAGACAGTGAAAGTGGAAACAATGAAACGTATACAAGACACCAAAAAGATTGTTTCCAATCAAAACAATAATAACAATAATAATCATCGGTTAAGACGACGCCCGTCTACATTGATTCAAATTACCAATCCATCATATAAATCGAAATGTGAAGATTTTCGTACCATATTTTGTGATCAAGGAATACCAATCGAAACTGAACAATTGATTGCCGATTTTAGTTGTGCATATTATGATAAAATCTTATTACAAGGTCGAATCTATATTACGAAACATTATTTTGCATTCTATGCCAATTGGGTTAATTTGTTTGAAAAGTGGAACGTAAGTACAACCAAAAAAAATGTTGAATGCACAATGTTTTTTATTGATTATACTTATATATATTTATATATACCATCACATACCATAATGACCATGATATAATAGTGAAAGCTTATCATAATCATTTCCATGTGATATATTTATTTTTTTATTTAATGTATATAGTGATACAATGTACATTTATGGTGTGGTCTGGTGTGGTGCGGTATATATATTTATCATAATTATCATTCAATGATTCATTGTACTTACTTTTATATAATAATTTGTAAACTATCCTACTATTTCAATGTACAGGTTATCAAATGTTCTGATGTTCGTTCGTTGAGTAAGGCCAATACGATGATGGTCATACCGAATGCAATCCATGTTCATATGAATAACGGTGAGAAGCACATATTTGCATCATTCGGCGCCCGTGACAAATCATTTGAAGTGATGACCAATGTTTGGAATGCCGTCATTGCTGCACAAGCAGCTAATCAAGCCGAATGTTTGTCAAATTGTGTAAATGCTGAAACTGCAATTGGTCGTGATGCCTTACTTGAGCCATCAATCATTGAGCCACAACCACTATGTTCAAAATTAACTGATCGTGAATTGTGGATTATGGTTAAAAGTGTGTATGGAAATAATTTAGGCCTCTCAGCAAAAGAAGAGATTGAAATGCAAGGATTCAGTCCTTTAAAAATTAATAATATCAGCAACAACAACAGCAGCAGCAGTAGTAGTAACGGCAGCAGTAGCAGCAACAACAATAATAATAATGAAAATAGTTTCAGTCATAATACCATTGCTGAAGTGGATGAGGAGAAGAATAAAGAGTATCATGTGAAACATGATATGAATGATCGGAAAAATATTGATTTTGAATTTATTATGTTAAATGAAAATACACCCATTGTTGATCATAATGATGGTAAGTTTAATTCATTTAATTATTATTATTTCTTAATTGATTATATTCACATTTCATGTAGATGAAGCAATTCGAGAACATTTGACCAATCAATCGATTCCGGGTGAAGGTGAATTGTCATTGATCAATTCAAAACTTGGTGGTATTGAAAAATCTAAATCGAATAATGATTTAATTGAACCTATAACAGTTACGGGTATAACCAAAAGTAAAATGTGGAATCGTCAATCGGCACCAATGTTACAATTGAATACATCGTCCTCGTCGATATCGTCCTCTTCAGAATCGAATGTACCTATTGTCATTATTCGACCTCCACCACGACCACCATCACGATCGTCGTCTCGTTCACCATCATTGAAGAAGGTAAAAATTGTTTCATCTCCCGTAAAAACATTACCATCATCGTGTACGGTGATCAATAATGTTCCTGGAAAATGTTGTTGTACACAACACTTGGAAAAGATCGTTCTGGACCAAATATATCCGATCGATTTAGATCTATTGTATAAGATAGTGTATGAAGACCATGCCGATGGATGTAATGAAGATGGTCATCCATTCCTTGAACGTGTACTTCGATCTCGTGCTACTGATGATTTAACAGCAACCCAATGGAAACAATTATCCGGTGAAGAGCGAAATGATTTACCAAAACAGATGCGAAAGTTATCAGTTAATATTATGGATGATATCAATTTGGACCGTTTATGGAAACGAGAATTGAATTTTACCGTACAATTGAATCATGTCATGTGTCGGCAAACCTTTACTCGAGAACAACAATTTCGTTTACAATACGACGTTGGTCAAGCATTTGTGGTCTATTCTCAAGCACGAAACGAATCGGTTCCATATTCGGATTCATTTGTGGTCAATACGTCATGGTGTGGCACCAACGTACCTAAACGTGGAACGCGATTGATTATTCGCTTTCAAATCAGTTGGATCAAATCGAGTCTTTCATTGTCGATGTTAAAGTCAACAATCGAGAAGAGTTCGTTTCAAGGTGTTGCCGATTATCACCGTGATATGTTTAAACTATTGGACGATGATCTCGCTACTGGCCGTTTGCCAATCATACAACAACAACAACAACAGCAACAACAACATTCACAATCGGATAATGATGATACAATGATTGGTACAACTAATGGACCAATTCCTAATATACGTCGACGTTGCAATAGTGTACGATCGAATGGTCAATCACAATCAAAGGTCACAAATATGGAGTTGTCCAATACAAATGTCGATATTAATCATGAATTAATGATGGATCAAATTCCATCAAGAACCAATGCAACTAATACCTTGAAATTAATTACCAATTCTAACAGTGAATCAAATGGTGAACAATCATTCACCAATACCAATCAATATCATCAAACATCATCTTTATCGTTTCAACAACAAACTCAACAATCACAAACAATTTCAAAGATGTTTTTAATACTGTTTGTTCTAATATTTGTTTTGTTGTTAGCAAACATGATAACCATTATACGATTGGTTCAGATGGAAGATCATCTCACTGAATTGGTGCGTGTCATTGCAGAATCGATTCAAAACATTCATCACAACCAAACACAATGATTATATTAAAAAAATCCTTTCTAACTTGAAAGAAAAAAAACAAATGAATTGATCTCTCATAATTTGATCATCAAAAATTTTAACAGCACAATATATATATACTTGAACAACAAACTACCATCATCAGCATGTAATTGTTCAACTGAACCAACACAATGAATTCAATATTAGATTCAGATTATATATAGTTTTCTGTTCTATATTCAGATTAGGGTGATAGCATATGAGATGAGCAATTGATTATTTGATTTAACATTATTATTATTATTAAATATTTAATTATTGAATACTGAATTTTATTATATTTTATTCAAATATATCTGTCTCTAGAGGCCAAAATAAAATATAAAAATTGATTTAATACTGAAAATCATCATTGAAACTAAAATTTTATAAATAGATAGAATTACAACATTTATCGGACAATTCATTTCATTGACAAATGTTGCAAGTGCTAACTGAATCCGGTGGCGCCAACGTCATTGGTCATAACTATATACGATACCGTCAAAAGAACAAAATCCCATTGTCAAAAAGTTTACAACATTTAACAATCTGGTATTGTTTTGAAACTTGGAATAATATACTTTTTTTTTCTCTCTCTCTATTATTCAAAAGTCATTTCCAATTGAACTACAGAAGAAAACTTTTTAACAACTTGAAAGGAAAACTATGATTACCAATTCTTTGAACCTGAACGAGAAAGAAATGAAAGAAGGAAAGAAAGAAAGAAAGAAAGAAAACGATTGTTGATCATTATTATTTTGCATGTTAAAAATTAAAATAGAAAAAAAAAAAGGAAAATGGTGAACCGGTTTGAAAGTAGAGGCCATTAAATCAACTTACGTTTTGATGATGCATAACAGGAAAGTAGACATTGTGCGATTGTTTTTTAAAGTATCATGAGAAAACCTGTGGTTGCTTGTTGTTGTTGTTGTGGTTGGATGAATGCACAACATTTTTTTTGCCATTTCACTACCAACAAACAGATTTCAGTACACTTCGTTGAACAGATCAGACGACACACACACACACGCTCACACAATGTCACCAATTGAAATCTTTGGATTCATTTCATTTTGGTTCATATTGATTCGTCTAACAATATGGGCATTCATTCCACTTTGGCGTCATCTTCGGCCAATCAATTCAATATGGCGTCCATCGGCCAACAATTGGGCAATCGTTACCGGTGGTACCGATGGTATCGGGCTAGCCTATTGTCAACATCTAGCATCAATCGGTTATCCATTGTTGATCATCAGTCGTAACTATGATAAATTGGTAACGGTTAAAGATCAATTGAAACAACAATTTGGTATCAAATGTCCACCGATACGTATATTAGCATTCGATTTCTCCATAAATGATATTGATGGTTCACATTATCGTACGATTGAAGATGAGATACAACAATTACGACCGGGACGTGTCGATGTACTAATCAACAATGTTGGCGTCTCATTTGCCAATGCCGATTACTTTACGGTGATTGCACATCGTTCACCTGATCTAATGTCGAAGATGATCAATGTAAATGTTGTGTCCGCATTGATGATGACTAGAATGGTATGGAATGAAATGTTGGAACAAAATCGTGGAATTATACTCAATATTGGGTAAGTGTTATTAATTTGGTTTGGTATATTAAAATAAAAAAAATCAATTTAACTTTTCTCATTAGATCACAATCGGCATTGAATCCAATTCCATTATTGGCACTCTATTCAGCAACGAAAGCATTTGTAGATTATTTCACCCATACGTTAGTAATAGAATCACGTGATCACAGTGGAGTTATCGTACAATCGGTCTTACCAGGATTTGTTGCCACCAAAATGTCTCATCTTCGTCCATCGTTCAATGTTCCAACGGCAGACGTCTTTGTACGTTCGGCAATGTCACGTGTCGGCCGATCGAATCGTACATTTGGCTATTGGTGGCATACAATTATTGGTATCGTTTATGAATTCTTCAATCATACATTGGGAAGTGATTTCAATTCACGTTTAGCATTCAATATTCTTCATTCGTATCGTGTTAAATATTATCGATATAAAAAAATTCGTGACTTATATAATGATCCAATAATTGATCAATGAATAATGATGGAATAATAATAAACCGTAATGAAAATAATGTGTAAAATGTTGTAATTAATCAACAATAATATTATCTTGATTATTATTAAGTTTTTTTTTGGTAATTCACACATTGAATGTTATGTTTACGTTGATTTAAGTTTCTGGTTTTTTATGTTTGATTCTATACCAATAGATGTCATCATAATCAAGAGTTTTTTATGTTTAAAAATGTTACATTTCATTCATTCCATTCATCCATCGGTATTTCATGTATATGTTTTCCATACATCATTTCAAATAACCATATGGATTCTTAATAATCTTAGAACTATTCTGAGTGTCATATTTGGCATAATTCGAGATGAATCAAATATTTTCAACATTCTTAATCGAATATTTTGTTTGTTTACATCACGAAAAGAATGTTAAACGATTTTAATAATAAATTGTACTGTTCTGTTAAAGTAAATGTACTTTTTAGCCCATAAATTGGTTAATTTGGTTTAAACCACAAGATGATCAATCAAAACGATTATAAAACCAATCGGATAGATATCGGCTTTGTTTTTATTATACACAAATTTTACAATTGTACAGTTGACGATTCTGATAAGATGGACACGCCTGAATAGGTAGGTTTGATTATGAAAGAAGGAGGGAAAAAGATACAAATGATGAAGGAGAAGAAGAACTACTAGTAGTAAAATTGAATGAATTGAATGGATGTAACCATAGTGAAATGACCGACGGCCAATGAATGTTGCCTCACAACATTGAACAGAGAAGGCGAGGTTTGAACGGTGAAGAGGCTGGTTAGTTGTATGAGAATAGACAAGCCTCATGAGATGAAGAAAAAGAACAAGAGAAAGAGAGAGAGAGAGAACAAGAGAAAATTGACGGCAAATGTTGATTCATTCATTTGTCGATCGTCAGCCGACACTTGTAGCCATAGTTATACACGAATAAAGGACACACAATTGTGACAAGTTAATTGATCGAATCGACCGAATCAAATGTAATGTCATGTCAAGTGCCAACAATACCAATAACAACAACCACAACAACAGCAACAATATGGAACAATATGCCTTTCCTGGTGAACGTTTATTGAATGAACTATTATCGGAACATGCCGGCGAATTGATGCGAACTGGATCGCCATCGATCATCTGTTCACCATTGCCGACCCATTGGCGTTCGAATAAGACGCTTCCAATTTCATTTAAGGTGGTAGCATTGGGTGAAGTATCCGATGGAACATTGGTCACCGTAACCGCTGGTAATGATGAAAATTGGTGCGGCGAACTACGCAACTCATCAGCAATTATGAAGAATCAAGTGGCCAAGTTTAATGATTTACGCTTTGTGGGACGATCAGGTCGTGGTAAGTTTGTATCTCTATGTCTTTGTGTGTGTGTTTGTGTGTTTGTGTGCGTTACTATCTCCGTTTTCCAATTGTCCACTTTTTTATATATATTTTAATATTTAATTCTACTAACGTAAAGGTGCTGAGAGAAGTGGGTGGGTGATCTAATGATCATCATTTCACCATTCTTTTAAAAGAATTATGTTTTTACATTTTTCATTCTTTTTTCTTCTTCTTCTTGCATTGGTCTCACTTGGTTGCATTTCGTGTCACTCAAATTATCATATGAGATGACTTCTATCTAATGATGATGATCATGATTATGATTCTAGCTTAATCCTAAACTGTGGTTTCACTCACTCACACTCACACAAATATATCTAACACAATTTTCAACAACTACAACAACAACAACAAAAAAAGTTGAAGATTGAATTTGCATTTTGTCTTATTTACATTTGAGAAGAATTGTACTATTAGTGGCAAACAACAGAACCATATGGTTGACAAGTTCGTCATGTTAAATGTACCACAATGGAGCGAAACCACCAGAACCATTATTGTTTGCAAATATTCTGTCTGACTTTGAACGATCAAAAAACACATTTATGTGTGTGTGTGTTGGTTTGTTGGTGTTGTGTCTGATTACCATTAAACCAGAAGACACAAATTTACTAAATGTGAAATTGTTGTTGTCAGCCACTCATTCATTCACTCACTTATTCACTCATTCACTCAGTTATATTCTTGATCAAGATTGAGATATGAGTTAGTGCAATTGTGTATTCAAATTAGTCAGTCATGTTGCACTTTGATCGACGCCATTGATCTTAGTCTCTCTCTCTCTCTCTCTCCCCTTTCATATGTCGGCAAAGTGTTGAAAGTGAACTAAAATGATGTGATGTGAATAGGAAAATGGTATATGCCAATATAATATGGGATGCAATCTATGTTTGTGTCGGTGATTGTTCAATGTTCATCTCATTTTTTTTCTTCGGCTTGTTCACACTTGTTTTTTTTGTATCATTTGTTGCTCTACAGTCGGCTTCTTTTATTCTTCTTCTTCTTCTACTTTTTTTGGCTATTTTACATGTGCTCTTAATTGCATGCCATTTCAATCTCATTGAGTCAACATACATATAATTCATGTTGAACTATCATTCACACGACACCGACATACTAACACTAACACAATATATATATATATCTTTCCTTTCCTATCCTATCATTTCCTTTCTCGAACGTCTGTTATTGTTGCATGTTCTTTTAGTTTTTTTATGATAACAACATTGAACATATAGATATATATATATAAAAACATTAACATGACGAATGTTTCATGTGTAATGTTAAACTTTGATTTCTTTATTATCCAACTAAACTTATTTTTTGTTTGTTTGTTTGCTCATATTCTAATTCTTTCCAATTTTTATTTTCTTTTTATGATGTTCTTCTTCTTCTTCTGCTGTGTGCGTTTGTTCGTGTCAATCATTAATGGTGTCGATTGTAAATAATGATAATAATGGTAATGATGATGAAACAATATATTAGGGAAAAGTTTTTCGCTGACAATCACCGTTGGAAGCAATCCGCCACAGGTTGGAACATATTCGAAGGCAATCAAGGTGACGGTGGATGGACCACGTGAGCCACGATCAAAATCAAGTAAGTTGTGGAACCTAAATTGTGAACCAATTTTTTTTTATGTTTTACGAACGTGATTCGTGACTCTTTACATGGTCACGCATCCATTCATTTTTTATTATATTCGCTTCTTGTCTTGTGCAACGTCTAACTCGCCGTCGGTTGTTTGTGTTTTGATTGATTGATTCGTACCGGAGTTTTTGCCTTTCTATGTGTGTGTGTGTATGATAGTTGATCATATTGCTGCTTTATTCTTCACTATATAGTTGCCGCCAGTGGCACACAATCTAATGAAGACAAATTGCCACCTAATTGGCTTAGCTCCCATTGCATGTTGCTTGTTCTCTGTTCTCGTCTCTCATTTTTTTTAGTTCGTTTGTCCTATCATCTTGGATTATTACACCTGAGATGTCGATCATATATATAAGCTTGATTGAATGTGAATCTCATGTCTCGATTACATGTGATTACATGATCGAGTTTGATCATGATCACCATCATGAAATGCACCTCACGCATTGCTCATTTTCTTTTGATTCTGTTCAACATTTTATTTTCCCCTGCTTCTCTAATCCATTGAACCTTGCTCGGTTCACCGATTTTTGTGTACTCTAGAAAAGAAAACAGCAAACTGAAAGCCGAGAGAGAGAGAGAGAGAGAGAGAGAGGAGGTTAAATGCATTTATGATCATCAAATGTGTGTTGTACGTTGTGTCTTTTGCATTATTTTTTTTTATTTTTTCTGCCAAACACAAGAACATTGTTTCATGTGTGTGTGTGTGTGTGTTGCATGCAGACAAATGCCCAAATTCGTCCGACATTCAATCGTATCAAATGTATTTTTTTTATTTATTATGTCGGCACCCAAATTTGCAAACAATGGACGATGCTAACAAGCTCGTTGATCTATCACATTTTCTCCATGTTTGGCATCACCATTGTGTAGACAATGTTGATGCGCAAGTTTACCCAATTCTCTCATCTACATTGTTTGAACATCGTCAATATAGGCTCAAACTGACATTGCATATGTTCACTATCTAACTCGGATGTTGATACTAAAACTCTCTCTCTCTCCCTACATTTCTCTTCTTCTTCCTTTTTTTGGTTTCCCATCAAGACTCAAAACTCATTTACATATTGATGATCGATTATACGATATAGATATACACCTCATTCACTCTATATAAATATATAAAATAGAGATCAATGAGAATATGCAAGCATTATGAAACCTGTAATTAGTTCGATCAGGCGCGACGCATTGTTGCATTGGTGCCCATTCTATTGCCGGCCTGTTGCCACCTTTAAAGGTAACAATTAAGTAGGCAAATGTTCAACTTGTGTTCATTAGTAGTATAAGATCATTTTTTTACATTTTTTTTTTTTTTTTGATTCAAACTACAAACTATTTTTGGTTGACTTCATTTAATGTTCTCACAATCTGTTTGTGAACCGGCCTCGTTGTGTTCATCGGTGGTGCATCATGCGTCATTGTAGACCTACAATTAGTATTAGTAATTAATTGACTTTGAAAAAAAGAAGCGTATATAACGAGAAATGGAATAGGAGAGAGAGACCGAGAGCGAGTACAAGAGGTTTTGTTGCCGGCAAACGTCAATGTTATGTTTTTTTTTGGCAAGTATTATCGTTAGCACGATGATTAAGCGTCCATCTATTTGGTATACTGTCACAAGTCATCTATACTAATTACAATTAGTAATGCACTCAGTTAACATTTCGATCATTAAGCTTCTCATGTTGCATTCTTTTGTTCGTTCGTTCGTTTGCTTGTTTGCTCGTTTGCTTATAGCTCTCATGTATTCAATGAGAACCTATTATTAATCATTAATCACGACACACTTTACCCTCTCTCCTCTCTCTCTCTCTCTCTCTCTCTCTCTCTCTCTCTCTCTCTCTCTCTTTCGCTCTCTTCATTCAGGTTTATTGAATCAATGTTGGCCATATGGACCAAACAATGCTACCACCAATGCTGCATTAGCTGCCAGGGTTCATGCACCTAGTGGCGTCCATTTTGGTGCTGGTCCACATTTAACCGGACATGGCCATGGACATGTTCCCACACATTTAGTGGGAAATGGTTCTCCATCGGCAGCGGCGGCCGCAGCAGCCGCCGCTGCAGCATTATTCGCCCATTCATCAGCACATCCATTGCGAACATTGGCAAACTTATTTGGACCAGCAGCCGCTTCTGCCATGTTTGGTGCACCATTGCCACCACCGCCCCCACCACCACCATCAGCACCAGCAACACCATCGACTCCTGGTTCAATGGCAGCGGCACCAATACCAGTTTCAGTTCCACAAGTGCCTTCAACAACAGCATCAACGGCAGCAGCAGCAATTGTACAACCGCAACCAAATGTTGGTTCGTACCTATCGAATGCAAGTGCAGCTGCAGCCGAATGGAGACTTGCTGCCAAAGCCTTACAACACAACTATAACAAACTATTGATCGGACAAGGTGCAATCGGTTCATTAGCACAAGGATCGATTCCAGATGCAATTGGCCGTACGAATCGGTCAATGTTTCATGGTCGGGACAATTGGAATGCAATTGCCGCAGTGATAAATGCATCAAATAGTGGTAATAATCAAAAATCGAATCAACAACAACAGCAATCGAATGGATCATGTTCGCCATCGTCGATAGTTAGTGCAATATCAACCGATGATCAACAACAACAACATCAACATCAAAAAGAAGAGAATGGCGTCGAATGGGTCCGAAAGGGAAGTAACACCACAACGACAGATGGTATGTTGATCAAATTGACATTTTCGGTTTAGCATGTGACTGAATGAGTGTAAACACACACCAAAAAACGATCACTTGAATGATGTCGATCACAGTCATTTCATCTAATCTTATATTATGACAATATTCACCTAACTATTCGACACACAAATAGCTTCTCTCTCTCTCTCTCTCTCTCTCTCACGATGAAAAGAAGCCAAAAACGGCGGCCTGGTGCGCAATGATCCATGTAATGAGACGAGCCGAGTCAAAGTCGACAATTGTTGAATGTCGAATGAAGACCAAACATATAATGGCTTTAATAACAGTGTTCATCACAAACATTGAGTTGTGTTGTTGTTGTTGTTGTTGTTGTACTCAATTAGACATTACAACGACAAGTGTTTCCAGTTTTTTCTTTCTTTCTTTCGTTCTTTCATTTAGTTTACCATTCACAATGCCGATCATCATTAAAACATTATATTCATTGATGGCCAATTCGATTATAATAAACTCTCTATCTTTCTCTCCCTCTCTCTCATTCCCTCATTTTTCATTCTCACCTTGACAGGTTGGTCGGAACAAACGAAATCAATCAAACGATTTCGATTGGAAACGGAACAACCAAATGATACAACAAAAGTATTAAACTCGAATGAACAACATTCAAAGACAAACGAAAGTATGAATCGAAGACAAAGGCGCCGTTCATCAACATCGTGTTCTTCCTCATCCTGTTCATCATCAAACTTAACCAGTGAACATCGAAATCGTACCGATTCTGATGTATCACTTAAAGTGGAATCTGATGAATCAAATGATGATTCAAATCTTGAAGCTGAAGTAATTCTTGATGACATCTCCTCTAATCGTTCGTCCGATTCATCCGATTCATTATCGACAAATGAAAGACATCATCATCCTCATCATCATAATCATCATCATCATCGTCATCATAATTCTAAATCCAATTCATCATCAAGTAATCAAACATTATGGAGACCATATTAATATGATTTTCAACACAATTTATATATATTTAATATAATAATCTAATTTATGGTGTACATTCCTTGATCAAAGATTATTTATATATATATCAAACAATTCCATTTTTTTCTGGGTAATGACAATTAAATACAAAAAGAAGAATAAAATGATTTACCATTTTCAAAAAGTTTTAATAAGAAAAAAAATGTTTGCCAATTTCTGCAAATTGGCAAATGATGGCATTTCCACTGGTGGCAATTATTAATTACACTTTGTGTCCTGTTAATGTTGTAACCCTTGAATGTTTGCGTCATCCTCAATTTTGAGGACATCGACATATACTCACACACTCATACAAGTTTAATGAACAATAAATGTCGTCGCCGTCGTCGTCGTCGTCTTATGGTTTTTGATTGCGATCATGATCCTTTGGTTGTATCATGTGAACAAACCAAAATGGAGATGGCAATGTTTTGTTGGCTGTTGACACCACCACCATCATCATTACAATTGGTGATGGTGTGTTTGACACCAACCATGTGACTGGCATCTAACTTGCATTCACTAGCTTTCTAACGTTTTTTTTTCTCTTTTCATATATATGTAAATAGAATATTATACAAACTGAACTGATACGCAACATTCTGGTCATATACATTGAACGAATCCGTATGTTGTATGTTAGTGTTTAAGTATATATATATATATATATATTTATATATTGGCAGTCTTATATTCCAATTGCATCACAGACTTCATCAGAATCGATGCCAAGTGTACACAAGTACGAGCTAGTACTGTTTGGTACCCGTTAGCATCATTAGTGTATCATTGGAAAATGTTTGGATGCTAGCACAAACATCCCCAAAACATACGGCAGCATAAGAGTACGACGACGACGACGACGACGACGACAGTTCACCAACATTCAAAAAGTTCGACTAGCATCAAAGCGGCCATAATCAAGACGCACTTTTTGATGAAAGCTTTGTTGTGATGACGCCTTAGCTTGATATGATTCTTGCTTCATCCGTAACTACGAATCCATTTTGGTATATAACCATACGACTTGAATCATCACTCGAACTTGGTAACCACAACAACCACAACAACATTTGCGACAACACACACATATTGTCCTTCACACTCAATATCGAGAATATTATTTGAATTAAAGATTTCGGAATTAATCGACAAGATTGGATTTAATCCATATCTATATATTATTTTGAACTTTTAATAACATTTCAATTTTAACCTATTTGTCAATTTTGTGTCAATAACTTTTTGGTTTTATAAAAGTTCAATTGGTTTTTACTTTCCTTATTGGCTTATATTAACGTTTCGGTATGTATTGATTTTTTATTTTATTTTTTTTTATTTTAATGTTAAATCTTGTTGAAACGATTGATAAAAATATTGTACATTTTATATTCGTTAAAATGTCAATAATTGGACAATGACAATGTCAATTGTTCTTTTTTTCACAAATTTAAATATTAATATATTGTCAATCGATTTCATGCATTCACCTTTGCATGTGTTGTGTTGATTAAATCAATGTCAGTGGCGCCCTACACTCATCTGAAGATGATTGTAAGGCTGCCATCGTCATCGTCATCATCATCATCATCAACAACAACAATAACAACACGAGACACGACAAAATTCGTTGAGTGGTGATGAATCATCAACGCTGTGAATTTTAAACCCAAACAAACAAATACATTACAACACTACGACGTTGATGTAGATGCATGTAAATGAACGGCATTGAGAAGAATACAATTTGGCTCGATTCTTGCTCTTGTGGCGTCTTAACATTCATTCCCCTTTCTTCATTCATCTCCTCAATGTCAATAGATAGATATTATTAGTATATAATACTTTAATTTCCTCTTTTCATTTTATAATCAATCGATTTAGTTTAATTCGATTTAATTATCACTCATTGAATGGGAGAATAGAGAGAGGGGAGAAAGAAATTAGTTCATTGTATTATTATAACATTTTATATACTTAATAATGCCTGTTAATGTTATTGTTGTTATTTTTTGTTTTTATTTTGATTGAATAATTTGCCTTTCAACGTTAGTTTCAGTACCTCAGTTTTAGTTGCATCATTTGTCATTGTCAATGGTGTTTGCCTATTAATAGAATGATGCGCCATTGATGAGAGCATATGATGATGTTGATGATGTAACCCTAAACACTGGCGATCAAAGAAGGAAGTAAGCAAAAAAAAAACGGAATTAATGTGAACTGTAACGAATTGAATGTAGCAAGAGATTCTATTTATAGAATAGATAGTTCAAGAATGGCTTTACACACTTCGATTGTATACTACGATTGTTAACGATGTTGATGTTGATAACTGATGGTAGACTAACTGCGCAATGATGGGTGATGATCATGATCATTGCCATGTGATCTCATCATCATCATCGTCATCATCATTTATAATGTTCTTATGTTTACCCGTTCTTCTTCTTCTTCTTCTTCTTCTTATTCTTATTCTTCTTCCTTGTTCATTATAGTTGAAATATAAAACGATGCCATCGAACGACACGAGAGAAAGTTCACCATCGGAGGTGAATTCACCCTCCCTTCGTGCCATGCAACGTGAATTGGCCGATTCCATTATTCGTCGGGCGCCATTAGATGAGATTCGTATCCTGTTGGCGTGTGGTGCCAAAGTGAATGAGCCCGTTACTCAAGGTTTGTTGAACTATATCAAATTTAATAATTGAATTTGAATTCATTTTATACAATGTCAAATGTCTATGTGTGGGAATAGGACTTCGTCCATTACATTATGCCACCTATCAAAAGTATGAAAAGGCGGTGGCATTGCTTTTGGTACGTGGATGTGATGTCAATGCAATGGATGATGTCGGCTATACCGCCATACATCTTTGTGCTGAACGTGGTTATGTCGATTTGATGGCTATTCTCATTGAACATTCGGCTCGTATCAAATTTACACAACTTAAACCAGATGATAGGGTAAGTTGTTGGACTATTCAAGTTGAGTTATTGATTTTTAAGTTATTGGGTTCAGGCATTGGGCAATCCACCTAGAGCTACAATTGCTGATGAACCATTACGTTTGGCAATCAAGAATGGACACCTACAGTGTGCTGAATTGTTGCTCAAATCTGGTGCCGATCCTAATGCTAGATATTTTCTTGGCTCGGAGATTAATCTCATCTCACCGTTGAATGTTATGTGCCTGGAAATGTTGCTCAAGTATGGTGCCGCTCCCGATTCGCGAGATCGGTCCGGTTTGACACCATTGATGAAGGCTTGCCGACATCCACAAGGCTATGCAGCAGCAAAGATTTTGATCCATTATGGAGCCGACGTGAATGCTATAACTTCTGGTAAGTTAAAATTTCATTTTTTAAATTTATTATCAACCAAAATTGTGTGAATATTACTTGTGTTTTGTCTTGAAATTTTTAACAATCCATTAGCAAACTTTATTATGTTTAAACATTTTTTCAAACATTTTGATTGATTTATATTCTCTTTATTCAGAGAGGCACGATTATCGAAGTGTACTCCATTATGCGGTCCTATCGAACAATATCGACATTGTACGCCTTTTGTTGCATCATGGCGCCAATGCTCGATACATCTTTCCAACGGCATCGGCACAAAAGCCGACACCATTGGATTTTGCATTGTTAAGCGGTAATGTTGAAATGGTTAAATTGTTGATTAATGCCGGCGCCGATGTCAACGTTGGCTCACCGATTATTGGTCGACCATTGCATATTGTTCTCTCAGAAAAGGTTTGATATTGATATTTTTAACATTTAAATAAAAAAAATAAACTTATATTTGCAATCAATGTGTTTAGACACCGAACAAAGCTGAATTGGTCGACCTTTTATTGGATGCTGGCGCTGATCCAAATGCAATCACCACCGATTCACGTGGTCCATTGTTGAAGCCACCAATTGGAGAATATTTCAATGCAACGGAACGTCCACAAGCATCGATCGTACGAAAATTGCTTAAATATGGTGCACAAATAGTAGTCAAGGTATAATTATTAGAAAAGAATGTAAAAATGCTTAAAATATATTTATTTACTTTCTTCTTGATACACAGGCTCAGGTGCACAATCAAATTGGCATTTTAAAAGTATTGAATCGACTCGAATTGGAACAAGACTCAGAGGTATTGGATCTTGTATTGGAAGCAACCGAATCATTCAACATTGCCGGCATTCGTCGATGTACACTTTTGAGTGAAAAGCTACGTGAACGAATCTTAGAGCAAGCAACCAAACCGGCACCATTGTTGCATCAATGTCGCCTATCGGTTCGTCGGTTATTGACCGAATTGGCAATCGTTTCACAAACGGCAACAATCATGAAACGAGCTGCACTTCGAAACAAGCAACAACAACAACAACAACAGAAAAAATCAAGCAAAAGATCAAATCAAGTATCAAAGAATTATTGCAATAATAATTCATCGAACAATCGACGACACAATGCAAATTCCACATCAGATGGTGATGAAGATTTAATTGATGGTGATGAGAATGATGATGATGATGATGAAACATTGAATGTTGATCATGTTGATGATGAAAGTGAACCACAATCATCATCAGATGATCAATTGATTGATGGAATCCATATTGACCGATTAAATGAGATGTCCCCACAGGAGATTGAAGACCAATTTATGAATGGTGGAAACAATAACGATCCAGAACGATTAAATTTGTTGACCTATCTGTTGCAACGAACATCGATCGATCAAACGCCCACACCGGTTCCTGGTGCTGAAGTTTTGGAACGTATCGAACAATTGCCATTACCATTATCGGTTAAACATTATCTTTGCTATCAATATTCGTGTATGCCATCAGTTTATGATTTGATCAATTCCACCACCGCTCCATTACAACATTCGGCATCAGTTATGGCTTAATCTTAACCTAAGTGAATCGATTGAATTCAAAAAAAATTCAAAACAAAAAAAATTAAAAACTTTGATCTGTGATCAATGAATTCAATTTGGCCATAAATGAATTGATAAAGCACACAATTTTCCTCTCCCACTTCGCACACACAATTTTTCCATTTAATTTCAATCATCTAACCGCAAAACAAATGTATCATGAACAAACAACAAAAAAAATAATGAAATTTTCACATTACAGTTCAATAAAATTCTTTGCAAAAAAATTATATATTAATAAATTAATTTGTTTGATTTATTTTTAAATTTAAATTTAAATATATACGTATATATATAATTTATAATTTATAATAATAATAATATAATAACAATAAACTTATTCACTTTTTAGATCACTTTTTCGTTTGATGCAAAATATCAAGAATAAAGTGTAGAAGATAAAGGCACCGGTAATGGCTGTAATGGCATACATGAAAAAGTTCAATTCAGGATGACGATATCGATTACGTTTCAACCATTCCAATACTTCATCTTCGTGTATGAGATCGCCACGATAGATTGAGGGAAACTTCTTACGAAAGAAGACCAATGCTGGAACATCATTGATACCATATTTACGTGCATATTTGGTGTCATGTATCTTTACGAACATAATGTCCAATTCATCGGTATCATCATCGATGTGTTCCAATTCGTTTAGGATTGCATCACAATCATAACAATCAGTTTCATCTATATTGATAATAATGAGTTAAATAATCATAAGCGAAACAACAACAATAATAATAAACATACAAAAATAGACGGCCACAAAATCATTATCATTCAATATCTTTTCCAACATCTTTCGATTGACCTCTTCAATTTCATCCTTTATATTGAAAACGTCATTGCTTGTCAACCATTTAAGCACTGCTTCTTCATTATGTAGGTCCCCTTCATAAACCATGAACTGTTGTTGTTTACGAAAGAAAGCCAACGATGGTAACTTTTGTATATTATATTTGTTATTTGCTGCTATGTCATTTACTAAATGTTAGGAGAAAAATATTTAATTTATTGTTTGAAATTTTCATCTATCTATCTATGGATACCTTTAACGAAATCAATTCCAAATATATCGGCTTCATCATCAATATTTTCCAATGATTTAATTGCTTCCTCACAATCGGCACATTCACGATTATAGAACAAGACAGCTAAAAATGGTTTATCATTGATCAACTTTTCCAACATACGTCCATTTACGTCTTCAATTTCATCGGCTAATTCACGATTTTCATCCTCAATCAACCATTGAAAGACTAATTCTTCATTACGAAGATCACCATCAAAGATCAATGGATTTCCATTGCGGAAATATACCAATGCTGGATAATTCTTCAATCCATAACGTTTAGCTAAATTTTGATCCTGAATCTTAACAAAATTAATTCCATATATCTCACAATCGTCGTCAATGTTTTCCAATTCTTCCAACACAATATCGCATGCCTTACAATGTGGCTTATAGAAATAGACCACCAAATATTGGGTGTTGGCAATCAATTGTTCCAATAGTTCACGATTTACTGATTCAATTGTATCTTCAGTCTTTTGTTGAATCAACCATTGAAGTACATCTTCTTCAGCTGAAATGTCCTCTTGATAGATTGATGGAATTCTTTTCTCAAAATAGATCAATGCCGGCATCTCTTGTATTCCATAATCTTTTGCTACAGTATTATCTTTCGTCTTTACAACTGAACACACAATTTAATTGATTAATTTAAATTATAAAAGCAAAAATTGGAATCAAATTGCTAAGAATAGACTAATCTGAACTTACAAATGATGCCTTGACGATCGGTTTCGGTGTCGATGTTCTCCAAATCTTCCAATATCTTACGACATTCATCCGATTCTGGTAAGTCTTAAGTGATTAATAATGTTTTATTATTAATTGCTATTATTATATTGTATACTTTTTTTGTTGTTTGGTTATTGCTTTACTGTTAATTTAAAATAATTTATTATTATTTGTTGTTGTTAGAATAGAAGACAATCATAGTCCAACATAGATAACAACCGACAGCAATACATACACATGCAAAGCCAAGCGTGCAAAATAATAATAAATAAAAATCCGAATTGTCATAAGCCAATAGAACCAAAAGCATAAGCTAAATGTAGAACTGTGTGAGCGTGTAGGCGTGTATGATGGGTGTGTGTAATCAAACAAAAGGCATTTAATTGTTCAAAAGCATTAATCAAATGGTTAGAATATAGAACTTGGCCGATTCAATCTATTTTCGTTTCAATGGTGGCAATTTTGATGCCATATTCTTTGCTTTCATCATTTCATCTGTATTCGATGATGATTTTGCCGATCCTTTGGTTGCCTTTAATGGTTTTCTTGGTTCCACGACGTCCGGTTTCATCTTTATTTTATTCATATCAAACTTGCTTTCTGCAACTCGTTTACCTGATCCACTGTCCTGATTTGGTTTTGGCAGTTGAGGCAATTTCGATGCCTCAATTGCCTTCTCTCTTCGGGTTGAGGAGAATTTGCTTAAGAATTGGTCTTATTGTTCGTGGTACAATGGGGTTATATTGTTTTGGGTTTGTTTTGTTGTTTGTTTTGTTGTTTATGACAATTGATTAAGCACATTTAATTATGTATATATAATCATATAAATGGAAATGAATTGGAAGGAGAGAGAGAGATAGTGAGGAAAAGAGAGAAAGAGAGACAATCAGAAACCAAAAAATCAAGAAAATGGGTTAGCAATTGGAAGCATCTTTTTTTTCCATGGATCTGGGATTATATAGTTGAAGCAATAGCAAAACTATAAATAAACTAAAAGAATAACATCCCAGCCACACACACACATACACTAATCAGTTTTGCTGTGATCAAATTTGTCGTTTGTTATCAAATTTATGTTGGAACTTGTTTTGATTTTAAAATCAAATAATAAATAGAAAAAACATAAGCTGAGAATATGAGTAAAATTTGAAAAAAGAACAGAAAATTGAAATATTAAAAAAAAATAATAAGAGAATACTTACAAAAATAGACAGCCAAGTGGTCAGCAGTGTCGATCAATTTGCGTAACGTTCCCGAATCGACCTCTTCAATCCTATCCAACGATGGATCCTTTTGATTGATCAACCATTCCAAGATTTTCTCCGCCTTCTTGAAATCACCTACATTGATGGAATCAAACATTGAATACGTTTGAGAACGTTTGTTGTTATTGTTGTTGTGGTTGTGGTTGTTGTTTTGGTTGTTTTGTTGGATTTGGTGTTTCAACAAATGGACAAATGGACTCGTTGGTAATGGTTTTTTGGTATTTGATGATAGATCACTGCGAATGTAAGCGAATCCCCACTCACCGGCAAAGATGACCGGAATCTCATCGCCACGTTTGAAGAAGACCAACGCCGGCAATGCGAATACGCCATACTCTTTGGCCAGTTGAGAATCTTCCACCTTTACGAACTTGATTCCAGCCGAATCGGCTTCATCGTCAATCTAAATACACAGAAGAGAGAATTGAAAATTAACTAAAGCCAAAAATCAATTGATTGATAAACTTACCCGTTCCAATTCTTCCAATACTTTATCACAATTTTTACAATCAACTTTAGTATAGAATAGTACAGCCAAATAATTGGTTCGTTCCAACAGACGTTCAAACATTCGTCGATTAACCTTTTCAATGGCATCGGACATTTCCATATTATCGGATCGTGTCAACCATTCCAATACTTCATCCTCATCGAATAGATTACCCTCATAACGGATATGTTTTCCACGACGGAAATAGACTAAACCCGGCGGATTGCGTATTCCATATTTTTTTGCAATCAATTGATCAGAACATTTAACCAAACCAACATCATAATCACCACAATCATCATCGATCTTCTCCAAATGTTCAGCAATCTCAGCCGATTCATCATCATCTGGTTTGTAGAAGAAAACAGCCAAATATTCACGTTCAGCAATCATACGAAATAAGATTTCACGATTAACATTTTCAATTGTATCCTCATTCTTTTGTTTGATCAACCATTCAAGAACTTCCTCCTCCTCCAATAGGTCACCATCATAAAGTGATGGCATCTTGTGTTCAAAATAAACCAATGCAGGTAATTGAGTAATTCCCATCTCGTGAGCATATTCAGCATCTTCAATCTTGACCTAAAATAAAGAAAAATAATAAATAATAAACCAATAAACAAAAAAATGGTTCTTCATACAAAATGTATTCCTTCTTGATCGGTTTCGTCATCGATATTCTCCAATTCATGTAAAATTCGATCACAAATATTTTCATTATCCTTCAACTTGTAATCTTTATCCTTATTCTGTTTGATCAATCGTTTCGTTTCAGCATCACATTCATCATCATCATAGAAGTAGACCACAATATGATCAACATCATCAAGAAGAACGTTCAACATGTGCTTATCAACCGCTTCAATCACATCTTCATGTGTATCCTTTTGTGCCAATAACCATTTCAAGACATTATCTGCATCCTTAAGTGAACCATTCTCAAAAAACAATGGAATTCGTCGTCGAAAGAATACCAATGCTGGAAATGAAATAATATTATATTCTTTTGCCAATTGAACATCTTTTACACGAACGAAATCAATCGATGCTTCATTTGCATCATCATCAATATCTTCCAACTTATTCAACACTTTATCACATTCAGAACATTTTTCCTTGGTAAATAGAACGGCAACATATGGTGAACGATCAAGGATTTTATCCAACATTCGTTCATTAACTTCTTCAATCTCATCTGGATCGTCCAATGTATCGTCGGCCGTTAGCCAATGTAAGATTGCCGTTTGATCATGTAAATTACCTTTATATATGATTGGCTCTTGATTACGGAACAATACCAAAATTGGATACTTATCCACCGTTATCTTATATTTTTGTAAGTAACTTAAATCATCGGTTGTAACGAATAGGATTCCATGCTCATCGGTATCATCATCGATATGTTCCAATGTTTCATGTAAAATTGTGTCACATTCCTTACAATGGTTCGGTGCAAAGTATACGAGAACATATTCACGTTCCTTAAGTAGATCATCGAGTATCTCTTGTGTAACCTCTTCAATCGTATCTTCGGTTCGTTGACGAACCAACCACGCTAATGCCGCATCTTCATCGGTAATGTCACCTTCATAAACCGTTGGTAAACGATTCTCAAAATAGACCAAAACCGGCAACTCATCGGCTAAGCCGAATTCTTTTGCAATAGTTGCATCATCAATCTTAACAAATGGTATTCCATATTTGTCTGCATCATCGTCGATTGTTTCCAAATCTTTTAATGCTTTAATCGATTCTGTTCCATCATCATAGAACAATACGGCTAATGATGTTGATGTTTCAATCAAACCACGTAATGTACGCGAATTGACCAATTCAATTTGATCGGATTCTTGTTGATTTAGGAGCCATTCCAATACTTTATCTTCATCGGTAAGATCGCCCGAATATGCCAATGGAACTTGATATTTGAAGAACAATAAGGCAGGCAATTTACGTATACCATACTTTTCAGCAGCTTCCACATCGTCGGTTTTTACAAAAACAATTCCTTTTTCGTCACATTCATCATCAATATGTTCTAATATTTAACACATTTAAAAATTAGTAAACATTTTTCCTCAATAGACGAACAAAAAACATACCCAATTCCTTTAGAACTTTTTCACTTTGTTTATCTTTCGGCTTGTAGATCAATGCAGCCAATTGATTGTTTTTGGTAACCAAAACATTCAACAATTCATGACTAACCTCTTCAATCTCATCTGATGATTGTTGTTTGATCAACCATTCTAAAACGGCTTCCTCATTCTTCAAATCACCTTGATATACACTGGGAATACGATTCTCAAAGTAAACCAATGCCGGCAATTCATCATGAAGACCATAAACTTTAGCCAATTCTCGATCATCAATCTTAACGAATGCAATTCCCTTTTCATCACATTCATCATCAATATTTTCCAATTCTTTCAAGACATCTTGACAATTTTTATTGTTACGATCATCTATATATGTAAAGAAAAGAAAAGAAATTAATATATCAAAAAATGATCTACCGATCCGCCCTCTGTTGAGGTACATTCCGAATACTTACAAAAGAGTACGGCAAGAAAACTTGATGAATCGATCATGTCAGCAAGAACAGCATCGGAAACGTCCTCAATCTCATCAGCAGATTGTTGATGAATCAACCACTCAAGAACCGATTCTTCTTTCATTAGATCACCTTGATAAAAGTTTGGAACTTTGCCTTCAAAATAGACCAATGTCGGCAATTCATCATATTCAATACCAAAACGTTTGGAGACATCAAGGTCATCAATCTTAACAAAAGCGATTCCATGTTGATCACATTCATCATCGATATTCTCTATATAGATGAAATATGTTGAAAATATAAAATGATATCAATTAAATAAAAGTGCAATTACCTAATTCAGCTAATACTTGAACACTATCGGCATCTTTATCATCATAGAATAGTACAGCCAAATGATCAGTGTCTTCAATCAAACGTTGCAATACGGCTGCGCTGACATCTTCAATTTCATCGGAATCCACCACAAACTCATCGGGATCATCAACTGTATCACGAAATTCGAGCAACCATTCGAGAACACGTTTCTCATTCTCCAAATCACCCGAATAGACAATTGGAATCTTTTTCCGATAATAAACCAATGATGGAAGATCTTCCAAACCATATTCGTATGCCAATGTTTCATCCGATATCTTTACAAATCCAACGTCACGTTCATCGGCATCATCGTCAATCTCTTCCAACTTTTGCAACACTTTATCACTTTTCTTATGATTCTGCTTGTCTACCAATTTTATTAATGCAAACATTTAATTAAATTGGTGTATAAAAAAAGTAGGGAAATAATTGAAAAACAAGAACATACAAAAGAGTACGGCCACAAAATCATGTTCATCAATATAGTTTTGCAATATCTTAGCATTGACCTCTTCGATACGATCAGGCAAATCCATCGATTCGACCGATGTTAACCAATCCAACACTTCTTCCTCATTTTGTAGATCACCGTCATATGTGGAAGGCTCTCCGTGACGGAAGTAGACCAAGGTTGGAAATGTGTTAATTCCATACTTCTTCGATGCGGCACGTTCAGAATTTTTAACAAACTCAACACCATATTTATTGGCATCATCGTCAATTTTTTCCAATTCTTCTAAAATCTCTTTACAATTTTCACATGTTCGAGTATCTATTCAATCAAATCAATCAAATCAATTGACAATTGATTTTGTTGTTTATTGTTATTGTGTTTTTATATGGCTTAAATGGCACAAAATTGTTTTTTTAGAAAAATATTCCATTCAATCAACATGTCAAGAAATGAAACCATAAAAAAATTCTTGTTTTGATCAATGTTATATATTTTTGTTCTTGTTCGATTCTTTCCTCAATTTTTTTTATTATATATCTACTACTATTCTCTAAATAATTTGGTTGGGTTTGAAATTCAAGATTCTTTTTTTTGTGTGATGAGTGGCAAGAGAACAAGTGAATGTGTGTGTGTGAGTGAGTGTGTGTGTGCTAGCAATCATTAGAGACTATTCTTCATTCTTATTTCAACATTGGAATAAAACAAGTTTATATTTAGAATTTCATTCGTGCTCGACTCACTTTCACTTTCGTTGATGCGAACAAATCAAAATGTGTCGACATTTGAATCTATCCCGCCCATACAAACGGAAATTTTCCTTTTCTCCACACCTTAAAACAGAATATATTTTCATTCTTTTTATGGTCGTATAGTTGGATATAAGTCTAATGAATCTCTAATCATTCCCTTATATACTCTCTATTCTATTCTATTGGATTTGATTTTATGATAGCAAACCAAAAAAAAAAAAAAACAAATTATAAGGTATACATACAAAAGAATACGGCAATAAAATCTGTTTCTTGAATCAATTTATCCAAACGTTTAGCTTCAACTTCTTCGATCACGTCCGAATGTAATGGTGAACGTCGTTTCAATGCATCAGCCGTTCCAAATGTAAATGTAAATGATACTAATAGTAGAAAGAATGCTAAGCCAAATGTTGACTTGTTGAACATGGATGATAACGATTGATGACTACTTTTCTTCGGACATATCGATGATGAGGAGGAGGACGATGTAGGTGATGATGAGGGTGAGGAGCATAATTTGGATGAACGATTTCGATTTATGCTTATATCATTTGTACCAAAAAAGTACAAATTGATAATCACCGATCGAATTATATTGAACACATTGTAATTAGTTGAATCGGATTTTGTATGGAATTGATTCAATGTTGATGATGAGCATTTCTTCATGTTGTACTGTTGGTCAAACATGCTTGCCATTCCGTACGTTCAATTGTGATCTATCGATCATACAATTGAAACTACATAAATCTAGTTGATGATGTTGATTAACATTAACACATTTACACACAAACACATACATTCATACACACACACATACATTCATACATACCGGTTTAAGGATGGAAATTAGCCAAAAAATAAGACGATCAAATCGATTTGCACATATGTTTGATGGAACATTTAATTGATCATCATGAACCCGGCTTACCCGATGGATGCAACAATAACAATGAATTGGAAACGTCTTGTGCAACAATACAACTAACTTTTGTACAAAATAACGAGACGAAACCGAACCGAAGGACGAATGAATGAGAACGTATCAGCCGACACAATTGAGAATGTGATGGTGACGGGAGACTTTAACGTTCAACATGAAAGTTGATGTTGATGTGTCGGCTTTAAGCCAAAAAAACCCGAATTGGTGATTGGTTTTGCCTTTTAGGCAACGATGTGAACAACACCAACCATATTGTGTGAGCAAAACATTTGCAACACGTTTCCCATTGAGGAGAGGAGGATGAAGATGATGATGATGATGATGAAGGGAGAAGAAGAAGAATCCACACCATATACAACATAGAAACCGAATTTCCCAATTTAGAGTGATGTGTGTGTGTGTGTGTGTGTGTAAAGAGGCACCTAAATCCTCTTCCTCCTCTTCCTCCTCTTCCTCCTCCCCTCTTCATCAATGATCCACTACTACACACACACACAACCTATTCTTGAAGCACATTGGTTGCAGCCGCCAAGTGTGTTGTTGGCATAGTTGGCAAATTCTTGGCTCTAATGCCAAACAGATTCTTGCAATTAGATCATACAATTCTCTACTAAAGATGGTAATTACCCAATCATAGATATTGTAAATGTAATGTACATAATGTACACACATATATGCAATATTGCAATTTTTTAATTGAACTTGAATACAATGTTGCAATCATAAACTGTAAAGGATAGAAACTGACATAAAATATGAAAGACATTTGATGTATCATGAAGTATCGAACAGTATTATATCAATATCATTGTTTCGGTATTAATGATTTGAATGATTTTTATAATAACTCAAATTTGTGGTTCAGTTAACAAAAGTTACTACAACTTTGGTCAATTGACACACTCTCTCTCTCTCTCTCTCTCTCTCTCTCTCTCTCTCTCTCTCTCTCTCTCTCTCTCTCTCTCTCTCTCTCACTCTCTACTTGACACTTTTAAGGCCGGCCTTTTAATTCACACTCGCACAACCAATTGTGTTCCAACGGGGACGGACTTAGTGGGGGACCAAGGAGGGTGAGGACTTGGTCGTCACTTGGTTTCAATAATGTTGCCGCCACAACACTTTGTTGCGAACAGTCATTCGTCAATGTGACTTGTTCCATATCGGTCCATTTATATATATATAGAGTCAATATTTTGTAATGGATAGGTCGAGCGGTCAAACACTTAATCATCATTATGATGGTGGAACGATTGCAAACATGATCGATTGTACGGATTCCTCCACATCGGAATCGAGATCAACATCGGACGATCAACAACATCAACACCAACATCACCAACATCATCATCATCATCAATCGCAAAATTTAAATTCTGGTCGAATATTGCTCAACATTCCATGTAAAGTGTGCGCCGACTATTCATCCGGTAAACATTATGGCGTCTTTGCGTGTGATGGTTGTGCCGGCTTCTTTAAACGTTCAATACGTCGCAATCGATCGTATGTTTGTAAGGCGCGCGGTTCGTCGGCTAATCGATGTTTGGTGGACAAGACACATCGTAACCAATGTCGTGCGTGTCGCCTTAAACGATGTTTAAAGGAAGGTATGAATAAGGATGCCGTACAAGAGGAACGTGGACCACGTAATTCCACCTTACGACGACAAGTTGCCATAAATTTGGCTCAATCGAATCGTCATTTAGCAGCATATTCAAGTTTGGTTGATCTAAATTCTGGTTTGAATCCTTATCCTTCATTTGCGTCAGCGGCAGCAGCAGCATCGGCAACCACAACCGCATCACCATACATTTCGCCATTACATCCACAAATGACATTATTCAATCCATTCACATCTTCACCGTATAGATCATATGAATCTCCAGCATCTTCATCGCCTTCTTCATCATTGATGCAACCACCATTGCCACCATTAATATCAAACAAAGAAATGAATGTTATTAATCCACCACCACCACCAACACTACCACCACCATCACCATCATTAAATCAAAATGGTTCAAATAATACAAACGATAAAACAAATGTTAACAAATTGAAGGAAAATGATGAAATACTAAAAATGAGATCATCGCCATCGAGTCCAATCATACCAAGAAGCAATAATATGCATCAATTCTTGCCAACATCATTTCCAATCTTTGATCCATCTTATATCAACTATTACAAACATCTTTTTGCTAATGGAAAAGAATCTTCATTAAATTTTCTATTAAATCTTTATCATCAAAAACCAATAATTGATCATCAAGTAGCAACAACATCAGTGGCAACATCAACATCAACAATATCAAGTAGTAGTTCGTCGACAAATTCAATGCATTCTGCACATTCATCATTAATAAATTCATTGAATAATCATCCAACAATTCCGTTCTACCATCCAGCAATAGCAGCCTATAGCAATCGTAATCATCATCATCATCATAATCATAATCATTCTCAACCAAAACCAATTATACCGATTAATGAAAAAAGTCATAATCCAACCATATCATCTAATCATCTTTCATCATCAACATCATCAAGTTTGGATCAATGGAAAAATGAATCGAATTCATCGAATCGTTCATCATCATCGCCTTGTTCACCGACGCCTTCAAGAACAAGTTCAACCATATCAGCCAATGGGCAAGATGGTCCACCACAATTGATTTCACTTTCACCACCATCACAATCGCAACCAATAGCACCAACATTGACCAATCCATTCGGTTCATTATCACATCCTTTTGGACCATTTCCTATAAATTCACCAACAGTAGCAGCAGCAGCGGCTGGTTCTATGTTTCCAGCTCATGTTCCGCCATCTTTATTTGCAAGTTGGCTTCATTCCACTCTACATCCATCATTATATTCCATTATGCCAAACCATTTAATGTCAACTGCAACAATGGCAGCAGCAGCAGCAGCAGCAGCAGCGGCGGCTGCAGCGGCAGCATCTTCAACATCGACATCATCAGAGACAACTAGATTGACATCAACGGAAGTAAACAATGAAAAATATTTATAATATATGTTAAAAATTTATTAAACAATTCAACTATGTTTACAAAAAAAAACGTAAAATGTATGATTAAAAGCTAATGGAAAGTAAATATATTAATTGTATATATCAAACATTAATGTTGATGATGATTGGCATTGACCTTATAAATGGTTACCTATAATGGTTGACATTGATACAAATAAGGGAGAGAGTGTGTGCTTTGTGTTTATTTGATGATCTGAATTGGGAACGTATCACCAAATGCTAAATGCCAAATACATTGCTCAAACGTATCAATAGTAAAACTTGACACGTGACTAGTTAGCTAACCAACCATCCAACCAGAAATTTCTCGGGGGCCTAGATTGCCTAATTGAGTGTGATTGTGAGTGGCGACATTATCAAGTGGCGACATATTGCACACATTAACACTCAATTGAGCCTCTCTTTCCCCATTCTCAATTCGATGACTCAATTGACAACCCACAATTGTAGAATCCGGATTGAGTTACTTCCCCCCTCCCCACTCAATATGGGAAATATTGCTTTATAAAATTTTTTTTTGCTGATTAAGCTGCATGAAATTGAGAATAAATTGAAATTTCATTAGTAGATGGACAAACACTTGATCATAATCTCTTTTAAAATATTACTAACTTTGTATCTCGTTTTAAATTTGACTGAAGACATTTTGGAACAGATTTGATTCATTCACAAATTTATCCAAATAGAATACATGCTGAGCCTACTTGACAAACAGTTTTGACAGTTCGACTAATTGGTGTGTCCGTGTCCGCGTGTGTGTGTGTGTGTGTGTGTGTGTGTAGACTTTGTTTGACGGGTGCCAAGCAACAAATTAGTTGGCTCTGCCCTTAGAACCTAGGGTCATAAGCCGAGAGAGTGAGAGAGAGAGAAAGAGAGGGCAAGTAAAGGAGGAGAGCAAGCTTGATCGGAAACGATCACAAAGGCAATTTTGGTCCATTGCACTGATTGATTGAGACCTGACTTGGCTTGGTTTCCATGCCACTGACTTGTCGTCAGTCACCACTTGGCGACAAATTGTCACCAAACGATCGCTTTTGAGGGAGTCTATCAATTTGAATGAGGGAACAAGCCACAAACAACGATCAGTAGTACAATTCAATGATCAAACAGAGAGGAGCGAACAATCTATGAGATTATTAAATGGGAACAGCTATTGAATGAATCACATTGTGTGTTTCATATAAAACGGTGCCAATGCCAAATGTAAAAGCCAAAAGTGTCGTAGCCAAGTGGCCAAGTGGAGGATCCTCCATATTTTCTGTTTTTGATTGCGTTCAACTATTTTGAATGACAATGTCCTCCCCTAGTCTCCCTCCCTCCCCCCAATATTCACTCTTTCTTGAACGAGTAGAGTTGATCAATGGATTCACCACTATCGTCCACTACTTGGATTTAATCCAAACTCATTTTTCGTTCCGACAAAGGAACTTAGATTTGGTTTCAGTGTGCGTGCTTCACTCGTTCAAGTGTTGACTCGATCGACTCCTTGTTGCTTCTTGTCTTGAGCCGATTGATTTTTGCCGCTTCTACTCACCAAATATCTCTAGTCAATGGAAAGTTGGAAAAATAGGGAAAAAAGACCAACAAAAAATATAATAATACACGTTGCAATTTAGTAAACGCCACCCAGAATGGAATTTTTCGAAACGACGATTATCGTCAAAAACGCAATTCTTAATGTAAACACCAAATCGATCCAAACTCAACAGATCAACCTAAGAAAAATATAAAATGAGAAATATGCAAATTAATCACGTTCAATTTAATTTTACCCTATTCGTTTTTTTTTTCAAATGTCATTCGCTTAAGGACAAATGTGATCAACATATTGGTTCAAATACTAAAAAATACGAAAGCTGCTTAACTTGGTTTGATGATGTATACATTCAATACACTTTCATCACTTTGAAACCATATCAATTACACAATCTCATTTGTTACAAGAGAATGAAGACCAGAGAGGAAAAAAAAACGTTTGGAACCTAGGCCTAGAACCAGTGTTGTGTTAATGCTTGATCAGCACAAAGGTACAACGCGCGTTCCATTTTTTGATGAGATATGCTTTCAACACACACACAATCTAGATGCAAATCAATTGAATATAGAGATTGTCAATGGAAACAATGGAACTAGCACTTTAGTTTGGCACCGCCTGCTATAAGTTCAAACAACACATGCAATCGATACTATATTAAAAATAGAAGAAAGGAGAATAGTAATGTGAGAGGCCTAGCGTGCCTAGCGATCAAGCCGTAGGGTAAATCAATGGGCAACGGGCAAGCCTCCCCGACATTTGAGATTGTGTAGTTTATATTGGTACAGTCTCTTGTTTGGAAAACGTGTCGCTTTATATTAAAATGCTAATGTGTCCACCGATCAATGACTCAAATGGATCGAGTGTGAACCATCAACAGCAACAGCAACAACAGAAGTTCATGAACGTAAAAATAACCAGCATCTGTTTAGAACAAGAATAGATGGATCCCCTTGGTACAAATTGAGTATACTTATTGACGCTCAAATAGATCAGTCATATAAGATCAGCTTGGTCAATTTGGTTAATGTGATATTGTAGTTTGATGATAAGCAACTCAAATAGAATAATATTAACGTTATATAATTTGAAATAAAAAAAAATTGGACAAACAACTGTTTCTATACTATTATTAGTATTATATTGTCAAATGATAAAAGTACCACTAATTCTTAATAGGACTTATCGAATCGATTAGAAAGCAATTGATTTCTATGTTTTGATGATCTATTTGTTGTTATCGCTATTGCCATTTCATTGCAACTGACAGAAGATTTCAACAATAAAATGAGGTAGGATCAGCCACATTTAGACAAAAAAGAAGAAGAAGAAGAAAAAGAAGAAAGAATTGCTCCAACAGTGAAACATGGAAAAAGATCAATTATGAGAAGGAAATATCTCAAAGTCAACTGTTTGATCATGTGGAAACGGGTTTGGTCAATGAAATTCACCATAACAAGGCTCACCCGGATTAAGTGGAATGAGATCAAAGATATCGTGTCAAGCCTTGCCGTGTGTTGTTCAATGTACGCATCGATGATTTGTTCGGTGGCAACAACAATCGATCGACCGATCGACCCATAGCCGATCAGGGGGCCCTTCAATTTCATTGCATTCAACGAATTGGTTCGAACACAACACCGGGATTCAACACTGAAAAATGAAGGCAAATAGTCGAGTGAGAAAGTCACCACCAAACTACTAGAGAGAGAGAGAGAGAGAGAGAGAGAGAGAGAGAGAGAGAGAGAGAGAGAGAGAGAGAGAAAGAGTGGAAGAGACGAACGAAAATTGAAAGAAAGTCTCCATTTTGGCGTCAAATTGCAAATCGACATCGAACGGTACACCAAGTCAACGGTACACTGATAGTATAAGGAGACAATTGTGAACAATTGTTCCTCCGGTTACCTAGCATTGATAGATATAAGGCAAGCAATTTTAACAAAAAAAAAATAAAAGATCGAAATCAATTGGCTTGAATGAGAGTGGCAAAACACTTAACCTGGCCTTTGGGTTCGACATCACAATGACATAGTAGACGAAGGTGAATGAAATAGGAGAATGAAAATTTGGATCGCTTATCTAATGAACGAAATCGTCGGCAATCATTGAAGCCATACATAAGTTGAAAATGTTGTTGGTGATGATGATGATGATGATGATGATGATGGCTTAGGCCATTCCCAAGCGATCAGGGAGGGATCAATCCCATATTTGATTGTGAATGAGAGTGTTAAAGTCGGAGACCAAATGTAAGAGATCGAATGTTTTGAATATGCGCCAATATGGCCCCCAATGTGCCTCATAATCTGGCTTCTCGGTTTGGACATGTTAGACTATGAGCCTAAGCCGTGAAAGGTCGATCGCACACACACACACACACACACACACACACACACACACTAGTATTTGAGAAAAATGACTATTTGGAAGGCAAACTAGTTGGGGACAAACTACTATTGGAACAATGGAACAATGGAACCTAGTCATTTGGCATTCAATTTGTCGGTTGATTTGTCGGCCTTATATGATTGAAGCAACTCGAAGAGTGGCACTGATTGAAAGGACTCAATCAAACGACCGATGATTTGACAAACGATTGTCACGCACACGCTCATCGCTGCTGATCGTTTGCCAGATCGGACCAGAAAAAAAAATTCGTTTTTGATCCCACTGAAAGGTGAGGCGAATCGAATTCAATTGAACTGAATTGAATCGATTTGTTGAATTGTCCGTTTTGTGTGTCACAACATGTTTTCACATTGGCGACTCAAATTGACGATTGGCTAGGACAAATTGTCAAATGGGCCGTGTTCTTGCCTCCCTCTTACAGCCAGACAAATTGTACCTTTTACGTTTGTGGCTAACTTTTTGATAGTAGCCTTTGTTATATTGCCGACTAGTAGAGTAACTTCTTGCCACTAACTGGCAACTAGAAAATGGCATAAAATGATTGCTTTGTTGACATACCACAATAACATTTGATAATAAAGAAAATTTCTATAAATTATTTATGTTTACTTGAAACTTTTCCAAATATGAAATTCATGTTTATCCTCCAAATCTCGAATGTTAAGTCAAAACTTTGGATAAAAAACAATGGCAAAATTACCCTTTGGTATGTTATACACATTTTTTGCAATTTAGTTAATATACAAACTCGACAATTCTTTTATATTTATTAGCAGTCTAATTAGGCTTTTTGGGTGTATAAAATAGTATCTATTGTTATTGACCAATTTTGATAATTTTTGTATTGATTCTTATAGATTTTGTGATTCTGAGACGATTAAAGCTATTTTAGAGTTGTACGGTTGTACGGTTTTCGAGCTATTTGAGGTGAAAGATCATTCACTATTTTGCAGAATTTCAATGAAACTAAAATTTGCAAAAAAGTGATTTTTTTCCAATTTTTGAATAAAGGATTTAATGTATTCTCAAACTAAGCTCAAACTACACACACAAAATCATTAAAATTTTGGTTTTTTAAAACTGAAAAACTTGATTTTCTTGATAATGGTATTGAATTTGTAACGTCTCCCAGGGGTCGTTTCATCAAGTAAATAAAACGTACACAAGGTATAAAGATTTTATTATAACAAAGTAATTTTTAAGACAATGTTTCTGGTTGCCTAAGTTGGAAATCTTAAATGTAAAAGAATGATCAAATTTGGCACACCAATCCAATAGACAACCACGATTTATACACTAAATCCTGACCTAAATAGAGTAACTTCAATCAATACAACAAATAATTCACATGAAAAGAGCATTAAGGCAGGACACCAAAAATGTGAAACTGAAAATTGCTTTTTTTTCTTTTGCTTAAAGAATTTCTCGGATTATTTTTTACCGATATGCAAAGTTTGAATGCAAAATCGGCTTAGTTAGTGGAAGCGTTCACGAACCGTACACGATAAAATTTTGAATCTTAGCATAATAATAGATCATTAAATTTTGAATTGAATAAATTTTTAATAAACTTTGTGTGATTTGTCATTCTTGAATTAAAACGGTTTTTAACTAAATAAACATTCGAATTTAGTACAACTTCAAAAATTTATAACTAACGATTGATAAGTTATAAAAATGTAAACGTTATGTCATTCAATGAATCGTTTTATTATCTATCAATATTATAAATTTCAAAATTTAAATCATTGTAAATTTTGAGATATTAATTTTTTAAAATATATTGTAAAACCAACAAAATTTGAAATTTCAGTTTTTCCCATGTGATTCCATTGAAATACATTAATATTACATTAAAATTCAATATTCTTATGGCCATTTCCATAGGATTGCATTGCATTTGCCAATTGTACGTATGAGTGCCTATGCAATCAATGGTGTTCCAATCTATACGGTGGATTGCCTTTACTACTATACCAGCCAAAGAGAACACTCATAGACATAGACACTCAAAGCATTGAACGCAGGGGAACAATGTTGTCAAGTAACTTGCTTCTCAATACATTATATACATAGACTATAGGGTCATTCATAAACTTTTGTGTTGGTGCGTTTCTTAACGGGAAATTTTCTTAGTTTTTTTATCTTTTAGTTCCAATGCACCATTATATGGTCGTTTTCAATATATATCATTCTAATCATTGTTTTTTAATATTACTTCCATTTTCGGTGGCTATTTCAATATTGATGACTATTTTAATGTTGATTGCGATAGACCACATGTTTATGTTTTTGTTTATTGTTTTAATGCCAAACTTTGCCGATATAGCACTAGCTTCGATGAAGCTTCTAGACTCATGATGGTACATTTGACTCAAATCGATGAACGTATTTCATCGTCGTTTTAATCATATTGGTGGCCTTCTTCTTTCACTGTACATTTAATGAGTTGGCCGCAACTTATCTTTCCTTATTCATGATTTGACATGAAGTTCATGTTTACCCTATAGTGTATTGGCAATATGAAATTATTAAAGTTTAAACTCGTGCGCCTAACGTTTCGTGTACTACTGTTCAATCGAAGTTTAAACTGAAATGACTAACTTTGACTCTACATACCACATTGGACACTAGCAAATGTGTGGCTGAAGTAGTGTAAAATTTGTATATAAACTCGATCAAAAAAACTAAGCAACTCATCAATCGTTTCTTAGCTTTCACTTGTGATTATCAACCACTTTTCTATCAAGCAACTCTCTTCTTTTTGACCAAAGCTGATGGTCCTGTTTGATGTTTCTTGGCTTCAAATCATTATAATGGCCGATGTTCAAGTTCCGTTTGTTTCCGTTCAACGTATGTCGTTGAAGGCTTAGATCATCTACTGTCATCGATCTTTATCAACTCGGTGTTGGCTGTCCATCGCATCAAACCGAACGGTATCCAACGATCATGTCGTGCAATCTATGATATTCAACGACGTTTAGCTGCCATTACCCGTACCAGAGAGTTGGCACTCGTCTATGCACGCCAATACTTATTGACCACACCAGAAGAGATATTGGCCACAATCATTGAACGTGGTCCACAATTTCAATTTTTGACCGAACAATCGACCCTTCTTCATCACAGTGGTCTGGCCATTGGAAACGCTTGTGCAGCTGGTGGTTGTGGTAGTGGCCTCTAGTGGTATAAACGGAAACTATCCGTTAACGTTAAACATGGATCAATACCTTTCTAATTTCGATATGGAACGTAACCTTCAACGTTTGAATGATGTCCTCAATGTTGGCACGGTAACATTGTGACAACATTATCTTAGTAACACAATCCATCACCCAAGAACCATACATATTTTCAATTCATTATATATTTTATTATAATTATAGACACCATACATTATAGACACAACTTTATAACACCATTTAAATTGATTGAATATTTCAACCTTTGTTAATTTAGCTTTGTTTCAAGGGTTGTATCAAGTACGCCACCACCATCCAACGATATTGACATGTTGAAATGATACTCCAACGAAAATACAACTTGTTGCTGAACAAAGTTCAACCAGTCAATTTTAGTGAGACAAAGTTTAAATTTTGTAACACGTTTTGTGTGTGGCATGACCACTGCAATAGGGAGCAACAACAATGACCGGTGGCGGCTCAAGTGGCGAAAAACATAACAAGTTTAGTAAGACACTTCTACTTGGCTCAATTGTCAACACGCTGTATTTTCGCTCGTTTATTGTTTTATTATTGATTATTGATTATTGATTAAACCAGTTGCTTTAATTACATTCAACCATGGAAAGAAATAAAAATGATTATCAGTCTTCCGGCAGTGCAAACTGCTCTGTTGTTGATTGCACTAACACAAGGAAAATGGTGAAAGATCGTGAAGTGGTTGTCCACTTCTATAAATTCCCTAACACCAAGTATGAAAATATTCGTCAACCTGCTTGGTAAAGATTTTGTGTATCGAATGATGGATCAAAAGTTTGAAATTAGATTACCGAATATAGATGTGACACAAGAACGAGATGTCATGACTGTCATAAAAGTTGGTGATAAAGTGAAGCATCCCAAAAAGATCGAATAATAGAATAGTATTGTAATAATGTCATAAAAGTTGGTGATAAAGTATAGCATCCCAAAGAGATCGATGTTCGAATAATAGAATAGTATTGTAATATATTTGTAATCTTGTTAATAAATACATCATTTTTACTTTAACTTTATTTGTAATAACTTTATTTTTACTGCTAAAAAATGGTTGATTTGAAGATCACCACTGGGTTTTTGGCCATCCACGTTGAAACTGATTTTTTCAGCAGGGTGGCCTTATCAAAGGCATCAAAGGGGTTAACCACCCATTTATTTAGTGTTAGTGAGGAAAAGTCGGTCATTACGGCAAAATGCCAACCGGCAATGAGTTTAACCAAAGAGCCATATGTTATCACTCTTCGGGTAAATATTTATTAATAATTCGTTTAGTAATTTGCAAATACATCTAATTTATATTACACATTTTTAGCTCGACAAAGACAGGCATCTTACTACTGGCCATTGTTCATGTCAAGCCGGCATCAATGGTCAGTGTAAGCATGCGGCTGCTTTGGTTTACTACGTCAACAACGAGGACCCTGATTCGTGCACCTCAAAGGCACAATCATGGGGGAAGCCCGGATCGAAGTTTTCTGGCAAAACCATGATGAAGGAAATCAATGATATGTATCCTGAGCCGGTGACGGATCGAGTTATTGATGTGGATGATTCGGAGGTGTTTAAAAGTTTGAAGTTGAAACAAAAAGATTTAGAGAACACGCCTTTTTTTCAAGTATTCAATTCAAAATATTAAAAAATAATCAATTTATAGATCAATCGATGAATCAGTATCAATTTCATCATTTTCATCGATTATAATTTCACTTTTAATGATCGGTGGTTGAAGATTAACTAAAACCCCACACATATGCACAATCTTGTCGGCATAAGGTAAAAGGTTTAGTTCAAATCTATTTGAAAGAATTCTATAATTCTTCAACCTTTGGATCACCCGTTCGACATGAATGCGAACAGAAGCAATCTTCTTTGTTTCATTCATTTCATCCTGGGTGAATTGCTTCTTTTTTGATGCTTTGGGGGGTATTACCGTGATTACTTTATCCACGGATTTGATGGTAGGGAACCCCTTATCTGACATTACCACGTCTCCAGGAGAAAGCAAGGCTAAAAATCCTGAATTATTAGTAATGTACGCATCTGAAGCGCGGCCACCATAACATTTGGATAAGAATGTAATCATTCCATGCGGTGAAATTCCTGCATTAAGTTTAAAAGGATAAGGATCTTTTTTATCTAAACATAACAATATTTACCGATCAAAAATTTAAATGTGTGCGCACTCTTGTAGTAACTGTACATCGAATTTTGCTCGTTTAATGTGCCGGGTTTCTCCGTCTTCACTTCCGTGCAATCAATAATCACACGGCAATTCGGATATGTTTCTTTAAAGCAACTTGGCATCGTTTTACGAATAATTTCCATACTTGGCCAAAATATAAATTTTTGTGTGCGTGCATGTAGAAATTTCAAAATCGTTATGAAATTATATGAAACAGTTGATGGGCTCATTCCGAATATAACAGACAATTCATTGAACGGCAAATTTGATTTAAGCTTGTAAAGAAACAATAGTAACATATTTTCAACTGTATATAAGCGCGGCTTATATGGCTTGCCACATTTGGTCAAAATATCCAAGAGCAGATTAAAAACATGTTCATTGATACCAGTCATAACTTGAAATAAATTGCCTCTTTTCACTGATTCATAGCCAAAGAATGTTGGCACACTTTCGCTCCCACAAGAAACATCTTTGACCAAGCATTTATCCGTGTTAGTGGAAGAATCCACTTTATTTGAAAATTCGATCGTTGATTCAATCTCATCTTCAATTCCAACATCATCTTTAACATTCTCATTCTTAGATGCATCGACTTCTTTTCTAGATCTTTTGAGACTCCGATCAAATCTATCGGTAGTCTTTTCGTGGTTTGTTTGTTTGCCAGGTCGTATTGTTGGTAAGAAACTAGGGTGGTTTGGATTGTTTACATGTCGACCACCTATGAAATGATCGCTACAAATAAAACTGTACTTGGTAGGTTGCCAAACACTTCCATCTAAACTATAATTAATAATTTTGTCATTAATGAGTGATTTACAAATTTAAACAATCAACAAGTAAATGAAATAAAAGTTATTCTTACTTTTTTCGAGCACAAAATCTTATCCAAGCAGGTCGACGAATATTTTCATACTTGGTGTTAGGGAATTTATAGAAGTGGACAACCACTTCACGATCTTTCACCTTTTTCCTTGTGTTAGTGCAATCAACAACAGAGCAGTTTATACTGCCGGAAGACTGATAATGATTCTTATTTCTTTTCATGGTTGAATGTAATTAAAGCAACTGGTTTAATCAATAATCAATAATAAAACAATAAGCGCGCGAAAATACAGCGTGTTGACAAAAGAGCCAAGCAGAAGTGTCTTACTAATCTTGTTATGTTTTTCGCCACTTGAGCCGCCACCGGTCATAGTTGTTGCTCCCTATGTATATAAACTGCGAGCCAAATGTCAACAAATTATCAATTTATTGTAATATCTTTAATCCACTTCATCTGTATGCTAGTTTTTATTTACTGTGAATGTATAACTTGTAAATTCCATTTTATTGTATTTATAATCAAATTTGTTCATATTGTTTGTAGAATATAACCACATGATTTTCACCACACACATCTCCCGCACTTGTATCGGTTTTAATTGAGTGTTCTGTTTCAAGTTTTTCCCTTTCTTGTTATCAGTTCAAGTTGGTTATTACAACAAACCATTAGTCATCGGCTACAGAAATGATTTAAATTTGCGGGCTTAAACATATTTATTTTTCAATAAATTGATTCAATTTAAAATAAAGTTATGTAAACAAAGTTGATGTACATCCCAATGTTCGACGGGCAAGATGATGTTCCTGAGAGTCGTTCCAATGATCGGCGCCCAAATTGATGTTCGAGCGTGTCGTCACAATGATCGGCTACCAAGTTGATGTTACAGAGAGTCGTTCCAATGATCGGGGCCAAGTTGATATTCCAAAAAGTTGTTCCAATGATCGACTGCAAAATTGATGTTCCAGAGAGTCGTCCCAATGATCGGCGGCCAAGTTGATGTTCTCGAGTGTGTTCTCAATGATCAGCAGCCAAATTGATTTTCCAGAGAGTCGTCCCAATGATCGTCGGCCAAGTTGATGTTTCAGAGAGTCGTTCCAGTGATCGGGGACCAATTTGATGTTCCAGAGTGTGGTCCCAATGATCGGCAGCCTAATTGATGTTCCAGAGAGTCGTTCCAATGATCGGGAGCCAAGTTGATGTTCGAGAGTGCCGTCCCAATGATCAGCGGCAAAGTTGATGTTCGAGAGTGTCGTTACAATGATCGGGTGCCAAGTTGATGTTCCAGAGTGTCGTCACAATGATCGGCAGCCAAATTGATGTTCCAGGGTGTCGTCATAATGATCGGCGGCCACCACCATCCAAAGATATTGAAATGTGAAAATAAAAAAAAATGTTAGTGAATGATCAAAGCAATAAGTTTTAATAATACTTAACTTGAACATGAATATTCAACGAAAAAAAAGCATCTACAGTTGTAACGAACAAGATCAACGTCGGCAAAAGAATAGGACCATCAGCTTCAGCCAAAATGAAGAGAGTTGCTTGATAGAAAGTTGATTGATCATCACAAGTGAATGCCAAGAAACGATTGTGATCTGCTTGGGTTTTTGTTTGAGCTTATATACAAATTTTACGCTACTTCAGCCACACATTTGCTAGTGTTCAATGTGGTATGTAGGGTTGGAGTTAGTCATTTCAATTTAAACTTTGATTGAACAGTAGTACACGAAACGTTAGACGCACGAGTTTAAACTTTAATAATTTCATATTGCCAATACCCTAAAGGGTAAACATGAACTCTATGTCAAAGCATGTACAACGATAGGTAAGTGTGGGGGAACCAATCATTAGTTGTACAGTAAAAGAAGAAGGCTAACAATATGAATCATTTGTATCATGATTAGAACGACGATAAAATAAGTTCATCGATTCGAGTCAAATGTATCATCATGAGTCTAGAAGTTTCTTGTCTCTAGAAGTCCAAAGTTTGGCATTAAAACAATAAACATAAACATAAACATGTGGTTCACCGCAATCAACATCAACTTGATAACGTTGGTCGATTGCGTTTAATGCTTTGAGGGTCTATAGATTTTCTTTCGCTGGTACAGTAGTATAGACAATCTACCGTATTGATTGGAAAACCATTGATTCCATAGGCATTCATACGTACAATAGGCAAATGCAATGCAATCCTATGAGAATGGCCCTAAGAATATTGAATATTAATGTATTTCAATGGGAAAGCATGGAAAAATGGTAAAGTTTTGAATTTTGTTAATTTTACAATATACAATATATAGTTTAATTCGCTAAATTAAAACTATGATTTTGTTACGTTTATTTTTATGTTTTAAAAACCGATTATACATATGTTTTTGTGTGTGTGATAATTTGAATGGATTAAGGGATAGTAATGATAAAAATTGTACTCGTATTTTGGTTTCATTCTTTCCCAATAACTGGTTTTAAATTTAAGTAAGTTAAGTTAAATTTGTACTGATAGTTAAGAATCAATCATTGGCGTCATATTGCTAGCCGATGATTGTGCCGACCGTTTGGCGCGTCGTTGTGCCAATTTGGACGACAAAACCGGATTCAATGAGATCGACGACGGCTTATTGATAGCATCAAAAACTAGATTCATATTTACGCGGACAACTTTCGGATCAATGTTTACATTAGCCATGGAACGTTTCGGCAACGAATCACGTTCCCGAATCCATTCATGTGCTAATATTTCTGCTATTTTGTAACGTTTCGTTGGATCCATATGCAACATTTTGGTGACGAGATCCTTTTCATAAAAAAAAATTATTAAAAACTAAATATTACAAATGATCGATTGATTCTATTACCTTGGCTTGAGCCGATATGTTAGCCCATACACCACTATCCAAATCGAATTTGCCTTCACCAATTTTAGTTAGAACATCGTCTGGTTTACATGATGTTCCAGTAGCAAATGGTGTTTCCCTATATAAAAGAGTAAGTGAATTGTTACATTGTTATGTTACAGATTAAAATGTATGAACATACCCAGAAAGCATCGTATAGAGTATGACGCCCATCGACCAAACATCGCATGCTTCATCATATCCTTGACGTTTGAGCACTTCTGGAGCGACAAAGTTTGCCGTATAACATGGCGTCATCAAAAGACCATTTTCTGCTCGCATTTGTTTGGCAAAGCCAAAATCACATATTCGAATCGATGATGGATGACCAGATTTATCGCTATACAAAATATTCGATGGCTTCAAATCTCGATGTACGACACCATTGTCATGCAAATATTTCACGGCATTGGCAATCACCTCCAACACATGTGACGCCTCATTCTCGTCAAAAAACTTTTGTTCCAATATTTTTTGCAATAGTTCACCACCTTCCATTAGATCGGTGAATAGGTAGACATGTTGCTCATCTTCATACGCATCATAGAATGTAATAATGTTTTCATGTTTTGAATATCGATTAAGTATAGCAACCTCCTCCGAACAGTCTCGTTTCAACTTTTCAATTATCTATAAATTAATTGTATTATAAATAATAGATTACATATTGTATTTATATGAGATTATGGATTAGCGTACCTTTACGGCATACTGCTTTCCACTTTCACGATGTACACAACGGCAACATTTGGAAAATGCTCCATGGCCAATTTCTTCGTGAATGATAAAATCGTTCAATGAACGGACCCAACCGTTTGCATTGATTCCCGATGCAAGAACTTTCTTATCCGTAGATAGCTTTCCTTTACCAATTATAGGACTTCTGATCGTAATCTCATTTTGACTATTGTTTTCTGTACGATCGTTCAATGAAAGATTTTCAAACAAACATGGCGCTACGAAACTAAATCCACGAAATAGTTCATGCGCATTGCCGCTTAATGGAATACCGGGCGAATCTATATAAAACAAAAGTTAAAAAAACAATTTAAAATTACTTTCTCCAATCGATAATAATGCGTACCAATCGGCATTTTACTGGCTTGTTCCTTATAATACTGAGCATCGACCGTCGGAATCGGCATCAACGACGGTACAAACGGTGGTTGAATTTGTTTCTTATACAATTTATCAAAATCGATTGTACAAAAAAATGCATGATTGATTATTTCGCCACCTTGAGTCAGTCCAGAGCCAAGTCGGTTGATTGGGTTTCGTTTGAACAATGCACGCAACAATGATTGTGCCACTGTACTTAAATATTGCGGCATGCATAGTTTAGACCTAGTTTAGATGAAAGAAGGAAATCAAAAATAAAAAAAAAGATTAAATTACTTGACAAATATAGAGGAAATAGAGTGAAAAAAAAACGAAATACTTTAAGATTTGTTGCATCGTCTCCTTTCGTGTGGTGCCTTGAAATGGCAAAACGCCAGTCAACATTTCAAACATGAGTACACCAAACGACCACCAATCTACTGCACTGGTATGTCCACGGCGTGAAATAATCTCCGGTGCCATATATTCGACCGTACCACAAAATGAGAAACATTTTTCATTCATTAACGATTCCTTTGATAAGCCAAAATCGGTCAAACTTATATGGCCGGTTGAATCAAGTAAAATGTTTTCCGGCTTCAAATCTCGATATATGATACCAAGATGATGTAGATGGTTCAATGCTAATGCCAATTCAGCTAAATAGAATTTGACATCATCCTCGGTGAACATGACTTCATTGTTCAAACGGGTGAAGAGATCGCCGCCACGAAGATAATCTAATACCAAATATAATTTACCTTCAGTTTGGAATGCATAGTTCAATTTAACGATGAATGGATGCGAAACGTCAGCCAAAATGTCACGTTCCATCTTAGAACGTACACGATCGCGAACTATATATATGTGTGTAATAAAATAAAAGAAAAATAATAAAATATTAAACATTGTTCGAACTGAACTAAACCAAATGGAAATTCTAACAGCTCGCTCTGTTTGCATACGCAAGCGCACAAAGTTTTGTCCAATAGAAAAAACCAAACCTTTTAAAGTTGCTTTCCGTAACACTTTCATGGCATATAACGTTCCAAGATCGGGTCCTTCCACCTTACGTACAAGATAGACCTTTCCAAACGAACCTTCGCCTAATATTTTAATCAATGAAAATTGTGACGGATTTGCTGCCGGAAATCCGTCGCGCGTTACATTGATTACTTCAATTTCACGTTCAACCGACTAATGGAGATGCAAAAAATATGATGATAATGATGAATAGACAATAGGTAATTTAATACAGAAAAAAAAATTCTTAAACGAATACTTACGTAGGATGTTGATGATGAGGTATCCATCATTGATAATTTTGGACTATTTTTACAATTGGATGATTGCATTGAATTATCATTTTTGTTGGATTCCATTTCGTTCGTCGAATTGTTGCCATCATTCTTCTTGTTGTTGTCGACATTTCCATTCGACACTGAATTGGTCTTTTGGGTATTTGTTCCCATATTGGAATGATTCATTTGTTCATTTGATTCTAAATTGGATTTGGAATCGACCGTTGGCATTTTTGCGGTGGGTTCATTCGGTTCAACACTGTCAACGTTCGAGTTCGGTGGTATGTTCTTGATCAACAAATCATCCAATGGTGGCGCTTCTTCTGGACTCGGTGTTGCCGAAATGATTTCGTTGGGTTTCAAATTCCAGGGCACAACTAAATTTGCCAAAGGCATATTGTTGTTGTGACGATTGCAACTTTTAGTGGAACTGGTTGAAATGTTGACTTTTTCTTTTTTTGATGCAATTTTAATTGCATCAAACGTATACAGTAGACATACAAATATTAAGTAGAGGGTAGACCTAAAATACTTGATTAAAGTACATTAAACTCATATCAATAATTAAAATATTTGAAAGTCATAATAAGATCATAAATATTATAATGATAATGGCTGAAAACCAATTTGATGAAACAATTTCGCTGTCTCACTTATCTAGATTTGTCAAATAGTTTCTTGTTTGCTCTTGGTAAATATTAATAGTATAATTGCAACAATAATAATATTAATAGTGTAATCATCATCAATCAACTAATTAGATGAATATGGAAAAATAACAACGAAAAAAACAACATAATCAACATTAAAATGTAAGACGAGAATTCAATTGAAAGTTGAACCAATTACTTTCCGTCTTGTTCATAAATTGAACAGTACAGCAAATGCACTCTAAAATCTAATATTGAATCAGAAAAATAATAAAACAAAAGTGCGTGAGAGAATCAAACATTAATTTAATGGTTTATTCTATATTGGCTAAGATCTTTCATTCAATTCAATGTTCATCTAAATTCAGTTTCTTAATGGATCCTGTTTTGGACCCACTTACATTGAATCAATTCTGTGATTGAAGTGCACTTCAATTTATTTATTCCATATTTTGTCTGCAATCATAAATCGATAGCAAATGTCAACATAATACATATCAAATAACAAATAGAAAATTTCGGTTTATAATAACAAACGATTAGAAAAAATAAATCATCGTCCATTAGACGGCGAATTCAAGTTTTGAACCGAAAAAACATTTCCGCTATTCTTTATAATTATTATTGACCTTGAAATACAAAAATATCATAAAATTAATTAAATAATAATTGTTGAAGCAATATAAAACAAACGGTTTTAGTGAAGGCAATTGTACACACGATTTAAAACCATTTAGTTTAAGCAAATAGATATTTATTCAATTTAGGTAACAATTTAGTTATCGAATGGTCAACTAAAGTAATAAACTTGAAATGCTTTATTATGTGTTTAGTAAACTTTGATATTTCATAAGTGTTTAATGGACTCTGATTAATCGTGCTATCAGAATGTGTCAAAATTCTATATAATTCTGTCTATAGGTTTATTATGTTTACATAGTTTCAAAAATAAAAAAAAATTTATATTACTTTTATGAATGAAAGCAGAATCTATTTACATTTCAATTCTATTGAAATCAAATTTAATAAAATTAAAAATTCATTAGAAGTTTTTTTTGGCATAATCAAACAAAATTACTACTAGTACATGTTTGTATATGATATTTGATTCAATATTAGTGTTAAAAATATAATAAAGAATGCATCCATTCGAATATAGATAGAAACTGACCTTTTGTGATAGAAATATTTTACACGCAAAAAAAATCTGATGGAATACTTTCGAATGAATTGAAATGCAATTTCAATCAAGCTAACATAATGAAATGCATATACATAAATGATTAGATTGCATTGAATTTTTAGGAATTTTCCCATTCTACAAGAATGTTCAATCTGTGGTGTTTGAATACGTTAGGAGAATGAAAAAAAAAACGGTGAAGACGAACGGAGTCAACGAAGCGTGAACGAAACGAATGAAAAGATGTGAAATTTATTATTATTATTATTATTATTATCTGCCCTTATTACGTTGGACCTTTGAAATTGGTTAGCAAGAGATGCTTTCCCATTTTATTTGTGGGTTAACAATTGTTGTTGTCGTTCTTGTCAGCACATCGTTCATCTCATTTATTATTGAAAATGGTCGCTCGGTCATAAAGTAAGCCATTGAATATTGAATCGTATAAATGAAAATGGCAAATAATGATGGCTTTAATTGAGAAATGGGACTATGGAAAGATCTCCAGGGAAGCTATAAACTTTTGCGTACCATAGTACAAAAATAATTTGAGCAAATAAACAAAATTTGATAATTGAAGACCATACAATGGGAATGTCGTTCTTTATTATGAAATGAATTAGCTTGAATGTAAATTCCATAAAACAAGACCGAATATATACAAACAACATTATTCATGTATGCTAAATTAATTTAGAAATGGAGTAAAAGAAATTCTAAAGAAAAAATTAGTTTCCATGTTCAAAAGCAAGAATTCAAGAATTCAATTGAATGACTAAAAAAACGCGAATGCAAAACATTCATTGTGAGCTAAGCAGGTGTTAAATTGAGGTGAAAAATATAAAAGCTTACAATGGATTACAGCGCAATGCAAATTGTGTGAATAAAAAAAAAGGCGTAAAGCGACTAACGAGACTAATCAATAATGTATGTCGTAGCAAAAGTGTAACTAAACTAATGAAAAAAAAAGAAAACCATAGAACCAAGGAACAGAAATAAATTTAATTACAGAATAAGCGTAAAAAAAAGTTAACATACCTTTAGTATGAGATCAAAAGCATGAGATTCTGGTGGGTTTGTTTCTTTGGTTCAATCTATTCGATACTTTCTCTCTTCCCTTCTCTTCTACCGATTGTTGATGTGTCGATGTGGAAGCAGCAATCGGTACCGATTCGTACTTGCCTTTCCAAATACAATAGTAAGATGCAAGAGAGTATATAACGGCAAATAGGTCAGGATCGACCGAAGCAAATATATAAAACCGAAGCGATCCCGTTTGTTTGCATAGATATTTCACTCTTCCTTCGCTATATGCTTTTTCCTACGGGAATCATTTGCCTTTGCCAATTGCTTGTTGTCAAGTCGTACGATGTCGTTGACTGAATAACCAAGTTTCGGTGTGTACCAATGTGTTTAAATACCAAATTGAGAAGTCTAGGAAGAGAAAAAGAGAAAAAGAATTAAAGAGGAAGAGAAAGAGAGAGAGAGAGAGAGAGAGAGAGAAAGAAAAAGAGAACGAGAAAACTCTATGTGACGTGCTTTCTGCTCTATATATTATACAATACAATATATACAATATATATATATACATGCAATGTCTGATGAAAGGAACGGTCAATAATGGCAATCAACATTGCCAAAATCGGTTTTGTATGGGTTGATGCGTGTATGACCATTCATTCCATTGTTTCTATTCAGGATCAATCAACTCAATATTATAATCATCCTCATTATACTAGATCTTGCACAATCTCCTTATAACGATGTTTCTATGAACTGAAACAAAAAAAACAAAGGGAATTAGTGTTTCGCAGAAAAAAAAATCCATATTTATGTACTTACCTCATTAATGGTTTATAATCAATGGGTACTGAGCGAAAGGGTTACACATTATTAGAATATAATTGGTGCAGTGTTGTGCGATTGTTTGAATGATAGATTGGTATTATATAGCAAAAATTCTTGCTAAAAATGTCAAACCAACCATCAACATAAAACAAGACATTTATAAACACAAAAAAAAATTTCAAATTTTGAATTGATGGTGAAGATGCTGCTGTTGTTGTTGTTGTCGTTGAGAACCTTGGAAATTTTAATTTTTAATTAAAAATAGCACAATGATTAAACGGCGCAAATGAATGTGAATGCCAAGCATTCAAATCAAAGTTTCATATTGCACTATACTTACTTTAATATAAACTTTTATTTATATATATTATTGAGCTTATACCAAAATGTTAATATGTTTCAATCCGAATTTGTTGTATATAAAAGAGGGAATACAAAATAGCACCACCACCACCACCAACTGCAGCAGAACCACCACAAGGATGAGGATGACGACAAAACAACACATACAATGAATTTACGATAGAATGGACCATATAGAACCCGAGATGAACAGTACAAACTTTGATATTTTCACCCTTATTTTTTGTTGGGCTGCATATTCTTTGTTTCTATCGTTTACGTTTTCGGCACTTAAGAATAAATTATTCCATGGAGCCTTAAAAGTGTTGCCGTACTTTTTTCTTGTTTTCTTTTCTTGATCGAAGCACGATTCGTTAATAAGAATGTTATATTTCCAAATTTCCTTATCCATTACATTTTTTTTGTCTCCTTTCATTAATGATTAAATTGAAACTTGATCATTATGATTATGATTTCGATCGATGAATGGCACTTTCCATGTTAAATTAGAAAAACACGAATTCTCAATTTGTTTAGCTTCACTCAAATGGTATAGGTAGCTTTCATTTATAAATCATAGTTTGGTTTGATTTCCCAAATGATTTTCGGTCCGACAACCAGACACCTATACAAAATTTGGCAATTGATCCATTTGCTTGGTTTACAATTGCATGAAGAAACATGATCGACCAGCCGAAAAAAAAGAGAAGAATAGAAAGAGAGAAAGGGCATTCCCATCCAACCTTAACTCTTATTCCTATATTGAGAACTTACATTTGTTTAGCTGTAAAATAAACATTTTGTGTTAGTTTGAAATGTATATAATGTATGAAATCAAATATACCGACAAATATATTGACACAAAATAAATCCAATTGGTTTCGACAATGGGGGAATGATAATTCCCAAATAGAGGTTTTTTTGAAATTGATGGTAATGTATATTGGTTTCAATTTGATTTAATAAAATTGCTGAACAAAATCAGATCATCGTGATATTTCAGTTGAAGATAAAAAACAAAAAAACCGTATCAATCACATTGTAAAACAATATATTATGAAAAATAAATAAATAATAACAAGAGCGAGCAACAGTGTGTATGTGTTGTGAAGGTAAGTTCTATTTGGCTTTTGTGTACTTGTCATCGCGCCACTTAGGGTCATACAAAAACTACGTTTAGCACAAATTGACGTTCAGGATGCGGAATAGGATGTTGAAGCGATATCATTTATATAAAAAAATAACTCTTGAACTACAATAAAAGTAAAATCATTCAACTACATTGTTCGCTATATAATTTAAAATTGAGCATTTGAATGTAATTTGACCCATTTTAAAAATTTTAAAATATAAACAAATTAATTTGCCATCTAGTGTTGGCGCTCATAAACGAGACGATAAAGTGTTGAAATAGACTATTACTACCACTATTCTCACTACTGGTGGCTCATCGTCCTACAGCCAAACCTTGTATTGGGTGAATTGTTTATGTCGTTTCTCGTGTTCACGAATCTAGAATCCAATAATAAAAATTGAAGATTTCTTCGGCTTCCAAATCATCGGTAAATAATCTTATTTAATCTTGATCATCGCTTTATTAATATTTTAAGCTTGAAAATTCACTGTTGAATTATCATTTTTTTGATTGCTTAATTGGTGGTGTACCTTCTATTAACATTGACATTGATTTGGAGGACGACCACTAGAGAAACGAGTGGATCGACTGATCATCATCCAATCATTACATTAGTTCATGATGATGCCATACCGATTGGTGGACGAGTAGCTTGTTATCACCAAGGTTCAATCTAGATCGTTTCCACGTCAATTTTATGATTACATTGACGCCCAATCAAACTATTGCATAAATGTATTAACCACTTCTTTTCTTCTTTTTCATCTTCTTAGCGCAAACATGTTTGGTCGTTCAAGTACAATCCTCATTCAACGGTCGGCAGTATCCGTTAATGGTATCGGACGTCTTGGTCGTTGCTCATCAACGTTTGTTCCTGCACTAAATTGGAAATATTCGGGAAATCTTGGTTCACTCGAACATCATCGTGTATCATCATCTTGTTTACCATATTATCAATCATTACGGACAATGTCATCGTTTAGAGAAGAAAAGGATACGATGGGTGTTGTAAAGGTGCCCACCGACCGATTGTTTGGCGCCCAAACGCAACGATCACGTGACAATTTTCGCATTGGTGCCGGACAAAATTGGGACTCGGAACAGATGCCAAAACCGATCATACATGCATTTGCTATCTTGAAAAAAGCATGTGCTCGTGTCAATCATTCAAATGGTGATCTTGATTCACGATTGGCTAAAGCAATTGAAGAGGCATGTGATGATGTGTTGAATGATCGTCTCAACTTGAAGGATGAATTTCCATTGGTCATCTGGCAAACGGGAAGTGGAACTCAATCGAATATGAATTGTAACGAAGTTATCGCCAATCGAGCCGCTGAAATTCTTGGTACCATTCATTGTTATAAACTTTGATATTATAATCAATTAATACTTCTCTCTTATCAATTAGGTGGCAAACGTGGAGATCGATCAGTACATCCAAATGATCATGTAAATAAATCACAATCGTCGAACGATACCTACCCGACTGCTATGCATATTGCTGCTGGTGTTGTGGCTAATCAAACCTTAATTCCAGCATTGGAACAATTACAATCGGCATTGGAAGTTAAGGAGAAACAATTTGAACGTATTATTAAGATTGGTCGAACCCATCTACAAGATGCAACACCATTAACATTGGGTCAAGAATTTTCCGGTTATGTAGCTCAAGTTCGATACTCAATCGAACGTATACGTACGGCATTGGAGCCACGAATCTATTATTTGGCAATTGGTGGTACGGCAGTTGGAACTGGCCTAAATACCAAGGTTGGATGGGATTCGAACGTTGCAGAACAAGTTGCCAACATTACCGGTTTACCATTCCGTGCTGCACCAAACAAATTTGAAGCATTGGCTGCTCATGATGCAATTGTTGAATTATCCGGTGCATTGAATGTAATTGCATGTAGTTTGAATAAGATTGCCAATGATATACGATTATTGGCATCGGGACCGAGAAGTGGTATTGGCGAACTATTGTTACCAGAATTAGAACCGGGAAGTTCAATCATGCCTGGAAAAGTAAATCCCACACAGTGTGAAGCAATTACCATGGTTTGTGCTCAAGTGCAAGGTAATCATGTGGCAACCACAATTGGTGGAACGCAAGGTCATTTTGAGTTGAACGTCTTCAAGCCGATGATGGCCGCCAACGTACTTCGATCGATGCGTCTCTTAGCTGACGCTTCCATCTCGTTTACGGTCAATTGTGTACAAGGCATTGAAGCAAATGAACAACGAATTGGTCAATTGATGAGAGATAGTTTGATGTTGGTGACCGCACTCAATCCACATATTGGCTATGATAAGGCGGCACAGATTGCAAAGACGGCACATAAAGAAGGAGGAAACCTGAGAGAGACGGCCATCAAATTAGGCCATTTAACCGGTGAACAATTTGACCAATGGGTACGACCGGAAAATATGGTTGGACCTAAGAAAAATTAGTTCATCAATCAATGAAGATAAACAACAAGAAAATTTTTAGAACAATAAGATAAAATTATATTTTCTGTTTGCAATCCATACAACACAAACAAACCTGTTTTTCAATTAGTTTCAAAATCTAGTATCATATCAATAAAATATTAAATATTGATACAAGATTATATTACATTCAATCATAATGATCTAATATATACGTTTGTTGTGTGTGTTAGTATTGAAATCGCAATTTAGCGAGATCTTACATAATAATAGTTGATTTAATATTGACTAGGTTACGACTAGGTCGACATTCCATGTCATTTGAAACGATCTTAGATCGTTGCCTCAATTTCTGCTTGCAATTTGATCTTGGCACATTCACCACAAATAATATCGGGCCCATCACGTATGAAGCCGCGACCTTCAAGTCGTGTACGACAATCGACACAAATAAAACAATCGGCATGCCAATAAGAATCTTCAAAATTGATAAAACGAGTACTTTGTTGACCTAAATTATTATGATAATTAAAAAAATATGAGCAAAATGAAATAGAAGCATAGAAACATACTTGTGCCAAGAATCGGTTTCGTACACGCCGAACACTTGTGCGCATAACGATCGGCAAAACAATCTCTACAATATGCTCGCTCATCACGAACCAAGAATGAACTTCCAGCCAATTGTATCTTACATCCATTGCATGTAAAACATTCCTTATGCCATGGTTCATCTTTAAACATGACACCATTTGCCATAATTATCTATAAATGAAACAGAAAAACAAATAAAATCATTTTTTGATAAATAATGATTTAATAACATCATTATTAATCATTATTAACAAATAATGATGAAATGAATGAAATAAAAAAAAATTAAATTTAAATTAAAACTTACCTCCGAACATTTCACACATCGAGTGGCAAATTTGACCTCATAACATTCTGAACAATAGATTTCATCATTCTTTGGTACGAATGATTTTGTACCAATTGGTGCCATACATTTCGTACATAGGAAACAATGTTCATGCCATTGTTGACCCTTATATTCCAATTTACGTTGTCCCGGACGGAACACCTCCGAACATTTGGCACAACGTGTACCAAATAATTGGTCGAAACAATTGCCACAATAGATACGTTCCATTTTCGATCCGAATGGTTGTTGTAGGAGTGTCTTCTTACATTCACTACATACGAAACATTTTTCATGCCAATGTCGTTCCTTGTATGATAGATCCTATTGAAGCATTGTTATTGCACATATAAATAGAGAAGAGATCAATCAATCAATTACATGCAAACAAAAATAGATTCAAACCTTGCAATTGATTCCAATCGGTTTTTGACATTCATCGCAAACATTGGCAAAATGTTGCTCAAAACAATTGACACAATGTGGATTTTGATCGCGTACCAAATAACGGGAACCAGCCAATGGTGTCTCACATGTATGACATACAAAATGATCCATATGCCAATTACGATTCATCTCCTTTAGATAGGTACACGATAAAATGAGCTTGCATTCGTTGTTCGATCGTTTTGTTGGAATTTAACCAGAATTTGGCAAAGGAGGAAAGGATATAAAAGCAAGCAATGGTTAACATATTGCATAATATATAGTTTGCACATGATTGGTAACTCAAATTGTAAGTATTGTTTTTGTTTTGGGGGTTTAAAACGTTTACAAACCGTTTGATTAGATTTTGAATCATCATTTGATTCAAATGGTCTTGTTCCATTTGGAATCGAACCATTCATTGGTGTTACCGGAATTGGTGCCGGTGGAGATTTATTTGATGGCGTCGAAAAAGTGTCAACATCATCATCATTGGTTGCCGTTGTTAACGTTTTGGAACTTTTCTTCTTACACACAACCGCTCCAGAATCGGTAATTACCGTACGTTCATCGGTAATTGTTACATGTTTTTGTTGTTGCTTCTTCTTATTACTACCATTACTACTACTACCGAATGATGATAATTTTTTCAACATCTTCAACACTAACGGAAATGATATCTATCTATTGTTTTTTTTTTAGAAAAAAATCGAATAACTTCTAATTTTGTTTTAGACACTTAGACGTTTGCATTAGACGATCATGATCATGAAGCATCAAACATCCTAAACATTAGGTCATATAAGATGACTCAAATGTTGATGCGTTTGTGTGTTTCGGCAATGAAATGTGCTAGTAGTAGCACATCATTGAATATATATATTTGTGCAAATATCTTTAACGTGTAGCACTAATTCAAAGAATCATCTTTAAGAATAAGAATTGCCGTCAACTGCGTTTGGCTGTTGTAATATGTGTTGACACCACATCAACCTATACCATACATACATAACCTAGGAAATTCCATTCATTACTAAATGCATGTGAAAGCAGGCAAACAACAACCAGAAAAACATTCGAGGTTGCATTAGTATCACTAATTATAGGATATATAATCGAAATAATGATTAAATAAATAAATAAATAAATATTCGATGCCTAACAAATGATGAAACAATCATTAACGTCAATCAATGGTTTGAAAATCAATCGTTAACGCTAAAATACAGCATGATTCTTGCGTCTCTCTCTCTCTCTCTCTCTCTCTCTCTCTCTCTCTCTCTCTCTCTCTCTCTCTCTCTCTCTCTCTCTCTCTCTCTCTTGGTCTAGTTTAAGCAACCTAAAAAAAATCTGAATCATGGTATGCGTACGTTTCTGTACAATGAAAAACATTCTACATTTACCAAATTCTATAAATAGTGGATAATAAGAATGGCTTCAACGCTGAATACCGAGTCCTTGAGATGCTCTACTCGGCGACAACACATTCAAATGTGATCTAAATGAGCGCAACTTAGCAATCAAATGTTTTTTTCCTTTCTTTTCAACATGTGTGTGTGTGTGTTTGTGTGTTTCAACTCTTTCCTACGTATAGAATGTTTCCAAGCATCAATCACTAATTACACTAATGTCAAACAACCAACCAACTAAAAAAAAGAAAGAACCAACACGAATCACATCAACTTAAAACCAACAACAATAAATATAAATATAATAGGATTATACTTGTAGAATATGAAAATATGTTCGTATATAATTATTTTAAAAAATAATAAACCATCATTGTGGGGAAAAAACCTACCTCATCACATTGATGACAACGAGGTCGAAGTTTCTCCAAATAGTGTCGCTCACAGAATGGTTTACCACGAAACCAACAATAGATATTATATGCCAATGGTTCCGTACATGTCGTACAACGGAAACAATCGGGATGATAGATTACTCGATTAATTATGAAACGATTATTTTCAATCATCTTAAGATTGGCATTGTTGTTATCATCGATAGCTGATGATGATGTTGGCTCAATTAAATCATCAAACAATAATGATGATGATGATGAATCAACATTCTCTTGTTGTTGAATGATAACAATGAACGTATCCGGTAAAATCGATTGATTACAATGGTTACAAAACTTAATAATAATAATAAAAATCAAATTAATAATTGGAAAAAATATACAAAAAAAACAAAACAAATACAAACCAATTTATTGTTTAGATGTTCATCATAAGAAAAATAATTTATGTGTGCAATATCCAATGCATTTCGATTACGATCATCAATTAAAAGTTGATATAACATTTTATAACGAAATTCAATCGATTGACAATAATCAAAACCAATATCTTGTTTTGGATATTGACGATGGAATAGTTGTTCCCAATATTCAGCTCCCGATGAGCCAATAAATGGTATTTGTTCTAATGAAAAATGTTTGGAAAAATATTCTTTTCCCTAAACATAAGAAAAAAAAATTAATTATAATTTAAAATTAAAATAAAAAACAAACCCTAGATGAATTTAAACCAGCTGGTGTCCATGAAAGAATTTGATGATTCTCATTAATGTCATTATTACTAATGATACTGTTTGCACGTTTAGTTGATGATGATCCACAATTGTGGTAACTTATAAATGTTTCCGATGAAAGTGACATTTTGAATTTAAATCAATATATTCAATAATGATGGAGTAAACATGGATGATGGGCGTACAAATATTGTAAGTTTTGTCAGATCAATGACAATTGATGATTGATTTGAATTGTGAGAATAATGATGATGACGACTTTTTCAAATGATGATGATGAAGTAAAAGACATGGGCCAATTATGTTCGCCACTTTTATAAAGTGTAGAAAATTGTTAGAACCAATTGAAAATGTGCCAATAATACAAACATTGAAAAAAATAAACTACTGTTTGATGATTGGCCACACACAACGCACAAGCACAAAGTACTATATGGTCAAAGCAGTGGCAATGAGATTGTTATTGGATTTACCACCAAAAAAAACTTAACGTTCTTTGTGTCTTATCTATTGTGTGTGTGTGTGCGCACGTAGATAAACAACCAGGATGAACACAATTGATATTACTTGAGTCACATTAAAATGATAAGACTTTGATTTGAACTTGATTTCATCATCATCATTTGTTATTTTACTCTTTTGTTGTTGTTGTCGTTGGATAACAACCATACAATGCAGTAGTCATTCAAGTGTGTATGTGTGTGTGATTAGCACATTTTGGTGTATAAACCATTTTTATTTTGGTGTATTGTTGTCTTTAGGTTTTTTGCTTTCCCCACAAAGGAAAGACAATGGAAACATATTCAAATTGTATTTGGTTTGATGCAAATTCTCTCTCTCTCTCTCTCTCTCTCTCTCTCTCTCTCTCTCTCTCTCTCTCTCTCTCTCTCTCTCTCTCTCTTTCTCTCTCTCTCTCTCTCTCTCTCTCATATAAACATTAACACATCAATTTCACTGACAATAGGCGCACAACATTGAATGAATGGAAACAAAATGAATGTTAGACCAATTTGGTACCAATTGTAATAACAAATACAATGTTCAGTGTTCAAAAATGGCTTATTGATGATCAACAATGGTTAGAATGAATTGGCAAGTTTACTTTACTTAGAAACAATTGTGCGTTTGTGATGGTTTTATAACGGCAACACTCAAACAACCACAAAGACAAAATGGATATAACCCGAAAATGAAGTTCAGTTCAGTTTAGTTAGGTTCAATTCGATTCGCTTCGACTCGATTCATGGCTTTATTTACCATTCCTATTATTAATAGTAAATATGATAAATTAAAACGTTCATATAACCAGAACAAAGTTGTCTCTAGGTGATGACGTTGGTGGGTGGTGGTGATGTTGGGTGAACAAAGGTCAATGTTCAAGTTCAAATTTAATTACATATATGATACTTTTATGATATTGATATGGTGGGGTTGAATAAATTAAGATCACAATACAAAATTAAATCAATATAATAATAATAAAAGAAGAAGAAGAAGAAGAATAAAATTTTTTTTTTCAATAAACAATTGACGGATGTTTACCCAATAAATTTCAACCGAATAAAAGGTACTTTGGTGAAGCACAAAATTTGGTTTACTACACTCAGAATAAATGTGTGTGTGTGTGAATGAGTATATATATATACTTTCTAATAAAAATATGATATTGTAGATTCATGAAAGAGAATTATTGCTAGCAAGAACACAAGTGGATCAACCCAAATATAACCCAAAAAATGTGTGCATAATACTTGAAAAAAGCCTAACAAAAAAAAACATATTTTAGATCTAGCGAACGGTAACGAGCAATAAATCAATACACATTCATAACTTTGTATAAAGAATATATATATATATTTATAACGGCACTTTGTTGTGCTTGTTGACGTATATCATTTTTTTTATTCATCTTTCCCAAAAAAAAAACATTAATTATAATAATGAATGATTGTTTATACTTGAATGCAAATTAGTCCTATTTGTTTTCAATACTAATAGGCAAATTGGTGTTTATCATAAAATTGTCTGTATCATTACTTTTGATTGCATGTTCCATTGAAATCAAAACTTGATTATTCTTAACCATTGAATTTGAATCTGAATTTGATGATGATGATGGTGGTGGTGGAGGAGGTTGTGCTGCTGCTGTTGTTGTTGTTGTTGCTGCTGCTGAAGGTGGAGGTGGTGGTGTCGTTCCATTGGTATACGACATTGAACGATGAATTTTCTTAAATTGATTCATATCATTCCAAATATCGATCGATTGACGACTTTCCATCATCATTGGATCAAGACAATAATTAACATTTGAATTAGTTTGATAACAATTACCATAATTTGTTCCATAGATACGTTGATGTCCATCATATTGATGTAGATCATAAAAGTTGCCTAATTCCATTGTTGTCGATTGTGTCGATTCGGTTGTTGTCGTGGTTGTTGCCGTTACCGTTGTTGATGATGATGAGGAATCATTGTTAATTGCAAGTTGAACATCAAATGTAGATGCGGTAGATACTGTTGACGGATGATGGGACATTCCATAAAGATAATTACTGTAAAGATTATGATGATGAGTTTGATGATACATATTGTTCGTTGCCGACCAACTATCGATCGGTGTTGTCGTCGTTGTTGTGATCGATGTCGATGTCGTAAGTTGTGTTCCAAGTGGATCATCTCGTAGAGCATAATTTGAACCATTCAAGTCAAAATAGCCAATTGATTGTTGTGGTTGCTGTTGTAAATGAGATAAGGGAAGATGATGATGATGATGGTGATGATGGTGATCAAAATAATCATATTGAACATGATTGTTCGATGCTTGATGATAATTGTGATGATAGGTTGATGGTACACATTCAACATATGCATTCATTTCATGTAATTTAAACATTGGATCCATTGATTCGAATGAACCAATTGATGAACCCATCAATCCAATATCGGAATCATTTGATTGTGTTGCCGAATGTGGCGATTTGATCGATTTAGTTTTTGTCGATTGATATGGTTTCGTCCGATATTTACCTCTCTCTGTGGGATAGTCAATTAATTAAACTATTACTTTAAATTATCCGCCTTATTTAATACTTACTTGTTCTTGTTGTATTCGTTGTTGTAGCTTCTTTGTTTAATTTAAGATTATTATTTTCAATTGGTGAACGTAAACCATTCTTCGGTAATGTTATGGTTGATGGACTATTGTTGATATTGTTGATATTGGTCGTATTATCAGGTGTTGACTTGACTTTCATTCCATTACAATCATTTTCATTGTTTACTAAAATTGGCGATTGTTTTTGACATTTAATAAAAACGGGACTTTCCAATAACGTTTCCGTATCAAATGGTAATGAATCATTGATTTTAACATTTTCAATTTGCTGTTGTTGTTGCTGTTGCTGTGGTTCTACACCTAATCCAATGTTATTGTTTCTATTATCGATTGTGATTGCCAATTCTGATTGTTGATTATTATGAAGTTCCGATTGGGACGATGAATCACATGATGTTGATTGAGGACGTTGAAATGATGTCGACGTACTCGTTGTTGTGGTACACTTTTCCTTTGTTCAATTTGATCCAGCTGCAATTGATATTCCAATTGTTCTGGTTCACTATTTTGATATTTATGTTAGATCAACTAATAAATAATCTTTTTTTGGTTGTTTACCTAAGAACATAGTTTACGCTAACCACACAATGTGGACGCGATGAACGATTATTATGTACCACTGTGGCATATGATTGCATCCATATCCATCCATTCGGTTTTGAAAGAAAGCGATAATATTTGGTGGTAACTTGACCTTTATTCAATACTAATTATAAAATAAAATCATTTAAATTATTTAAATTAAATTAATGTATTCACTTACATGTCTGGTGTGCAATACGCATATGCTCGATATCATTTCCATGAATATAATGATATAATGTTTTCTCAATCAAATCTTGTGGTTCATATCCAGTTAGCGTAGCAACTCTGTAAAAAACGTGAATTTTGTTTTAATATTCATCAATTTGAGCGATGAAATCAAACCTTGCATCAAGGAAGATCAATTTTAGATCAAGACTTGCACGAAACATAAACATATTGCTGTACATTTTAATTTCGGTAATGGCACTAGGCGGTAATGAATGACCGACAGCAACTAGACCAAGATTTTGACAACATCCAACACTATTATGTTCCATATAGGAACCGACTTGTGTTGATAATCGTCGACGTACTTTAACATAACCACTACAATGAATTACCTATAATTAAATTTAAGAAAAATTGTTAGATTTGATAAATTTGGAAAAACTTCTTTTACCTTATATCCACCCGCTGTTAAGCCAGCATTACGTTTAGCTAAAACACATTTCATTCGTACAAAGAATGAACGTTCAACCTCAGAAAATGAATATAGATAATGTTGCATATGATGATTAGTGTTGGAAACATATTCCGTTACACCATTTTTTGTTTTGGTCGGTAGAAAACATTTACCAAATGAACGAGAATCATCAATTATTGGTAATTCAATTGGATCATCTAACGTAATCGAACCGGATTCTATTGATTTACATGAATTGTTTCCATTAGAACTTGCACATTCATGTCCATCCAACCATGAACGATTACTATGTAATAGATTGGAAATTCATTGTTCATCAATCAATCTTTGTAAAAAAAAAATGGTTTCAGCGAAATACCTCAATTGTGAATCGAAACCAGAATAATATGGTTCAATCGTACCAGATGTTATATTGTGACTTGTAATTGTCGATGTGGTCGACGATGATGATGTTTGATCCATTAAATGTGAACAACCATTGAGTACGGAACTCATCTCATCATGATCTGCTGGATGAATGTATTCATAGATACTATTTCCAGTTAATTCCACCTTTAGTTTAAATAAAACAAAATCATGAAATAAAGAAAAAAATGATTAGAATAAACATTCAGTTTATATAAAAATGGATCTCACAACTTGTGACAAGCCGAGATGAACTGATGCTGTTTCCGAGATATACATGATCTTCCCATCGGGTGCTACCACAAATACAAAACCATCCAATGTCTAATTGTTGAAACAATTTATTAGAATATAGTATTGTTTACAAAGTTTTGTGTTTACCTGAAGAAGATGGGAACCCAATTCGCGAATACATGATTCATATGGATTGGTTGGTGGTGGTTGAGATCCCCAACAATCACCCAAACCTTTGAAAAAATTAATTAATTGTATTAGTTGTGTTCTCACTCAATAGATGGCGAATGATGCAGTTATTTGTACAATGAAATGAACACTTAAGCTAATTGTAAAACGATTTTGTTCGAAAGATGTTTCGGTCTAACAAAAGATGTTTTTTAGCATTAAATTTAAAACTATAACCAACCCATTTGTGTATTAAATTAAATCTTAAGTATCATTTATTGTTTTGATTAAAGTTATCAAACCGAAGAAAGTGGCCATGCCATATTTTGTCCATATTTTTAGCAAAACTTACAATTCAAATGGTTCAAGTATTATTTGCATGTTTTCTTTTTATTAGACGGCAATTCAAAAAAGTTTTGTTCCAAAAATGTGTTCCCAATGCACTTATCTCATTCGGTCCAATCGACCCATTCCGGTAATTGGCTTCGTTATTATCGTTCTATATCATTCATTCTATGTTGTCTGTTTTTTTTGTTTGATCATATAGATGAGAATGAGAGTCAAGTATCGTGACACACAATAGACATACAAATTTAACACACACACACACACACAATCGGCCACGAGTCATCCAAATTCTTTGTTAAGTAATGAGCAAAAGGGAAATTTGTGAAAATTATTTCTCAACACAAACATACAATAAGATATATTAGAATACACAAGGCTGAAATTTGGTCAATTGATAATTGAATATAAAATTTCCTAATTTTAAAGACATATCCTACATTCTGTTTCCCCAATTTCATTGATAAAAAAATGAAATGGTTTACTTCTTTATTTCCCCTTTTGACTGATTGATTACTGATCAAAATGATGAAAAGAGAATATTTTTTTTGTTTCTATCAATCAAACAATGGAGTGAGGACAATAATGGAAAAAAATGTTTGAACAACCGTTTGCACTATGCCACACACTCTCTCATTTCTTCTCATTAGTTTCCTTGTACAAGTACCAAAAAGAAAAAACTTTACCATAGTTTGTCTTGTTAGCAACAAACAAGCTAGGCCTGGGTCTGGGCACGTGTCTTTCCCAATCAAAGTTGCCGAAAAGTTCTCCCATTGTCATTTCGTTGGTCTATTCCCTGCCTTCTCCATTGGAACGGTTCAACCAACCAACCTTGATTGACAATTCTCCTATTCAATCTTGGAAATGGAACATTCTTTGAAAAAATCCATTTTTCCCCTGATTTTTCTCTTTATTACATTGTGCAATAATTGTGCTAATTACTAACATAAAGAAAAAAAAAGTGAAATTGTTCACAAATTATATATCGTACATAGGATAGAAATTCAAATAATATAATCATTTTAATGAAGTGGCGGTTTCAATTGGCCACTTGAATCATTTTTTTTTGTATATGAAATTCTAGTTTAGATTCAGAAGTGTCCTACCAAATGGGAGAAAAAGATTTATTCAATCGGATTCATTCTGGACAACATAGACCACTTGAAAATGGATACTATCAGGTTCTTCAAGCACATTCAACTCTAGTTAATCATTGAAGATAATTTGCCATTGAATTGATGCTAACAAAGAAAAAATAATAACAAGAACAACAACAAATGAACATATTGAAACACTTTGTCGTTCTTAATTAACCAGTTTTTTTTTGTTGTGTAAGTGTGTGATGGTTGACAACTCAAACTCAAAAAAACGAATGGTATATATTTGGGATATAAGTGATCACTTCAAACGTTCTGGTCCCCTATTGAATGTGAGCTTTAGTCTCACATGCTAAACTAGCGACATGATCCGAAATGTAAACGAAAATGGCAATAACCGTAAGCCATTATATTGTTGAGACGCTCATCCTCCTCCTTTTCATCGTTGTCCTTGTCGTCGACGTTTTTTTTGTTCATTAAAATGTAAACAGACAATTTGTCAGACTTAATGTCGTTGAATCCCAAAATGTGTATTGACTATATTGACTAAGAGAGGGAGTTGAGTCAAATTGAGGGCCAAACTATCATAGTATGTGTATCTTGGCATCATCATCAATCTATCGATTCATCGACTTTTCTATTCCAATATATAAATGGAGAAGCTCAACAACGATATCTCACGACCACAAGATGGTTTCTAAACCAAAACGGGAAACTCTTGTATTGTTTTTTGTATGTATTTGGATGTGCCAAAACTCAAAATGTGTTAGGTGTTACCAAAAAAAAAAAAAGAAAAAAATGTTGTTGTCACAAATGATTATGACCACATATATTCGGTTTGGCGTTGATCTTCACAACCTACCAAACATTGATGTTGTTATGGTGTTAATAGTGTAAGATATTTGGTCAAATAGATGGACGACGGCACGAAATGTTTTTCTTTTTGGGTACTTTGTTGCTACAACACTTACTCACTCAACATCCACACAACGGTTTTCCATCGATCTATCTCATAACATAATATCCATCCATATAATAGTGTGATGCAAGTGTCTATCCCATCTATCTATCTATCTATTTATCAGATTTTTTTATATTCTTTGTATACAAATTGACAACCAATGGTAAACTGATTGGTTTCAGTCAAGATAAACATATTGGTTCTTCTTTTTGGTTTTTATTATGCTCACATTCAAATCGTTTTAGGTCGAATCGATCCAATTGGTCGAAACCGATCGTTTGGTATTGCCTTATGGGTTGGCGCGTATGAATATATAAAAAAAAATTGTTTTCTCTTTATTCATAAGTGTGAGTAATATGGCTAATAGAAAGAATGATGAAAAATTATGATGCAAACGATATAAATGCAAATAAGTTTGAAAACGATCATTGAGCATACACATTAGTTTGGATTGGCACGAATATGCAAATCGGAAATTGCAGAATGTGTGCAATGTTTGCACAATTCAAAACACTAAAGAGTTTAAAACAGAATCTAGTTTATATAAATTATCATATTCTATATTCTGTTTGATGATATCCATCTATTCTTATAAATCTACATCTTATGTAAACACATTTAAACTTAATTTGTTAGTGCTTTGTTTGCAATAGACACCAAACGAAATAATGGATAGATCGAGATAAATTGGAAGAAAGAATGAAAAATTTGTTTTTTTTGCTGTTTTATCTATATAGTCATAATGTGTTTTAGCAAAAGGTGTTAGTCATGTTCATAAAGAGTTCAAACCATCAACTATCAACCATTTGATGCAATAAATAACAACAATTTATATGTTGATATAAACGGCTACCTACCAAACTAATTGGTAACAATGGTAACCAAAATTACAGGTCAACTAACCTAGTTGGACCATGACCTGAAGTGTGAATAGCAAAACTGAACAGCAATAAATTGGCAGCAACATTCAAACCAATGATGGTTAAGCATAGTTAACTTTTGGTGATCAACGTCATATGTGAATATGTTAATTTGCCTTATGTTCAAATTTGGAAATTAAAATTTTGTGTTTCCGATCATACGAGGCAACATCAAATGAGTCGTATCCATAATAATTCTAGAGTACCATTCTCTTTCTCTCCCTCATTCAATCTGCCATCATTTTTTTTTTGTTTGTTTGACTGATTGGAATGTTGTTATTGTTATGGTAGAACATTATGTCTCACCCAGTGGCCTTCATGGACGATTACCATCAAACACTGTTAACAAGACAAATTAAAAGTATACTGTTTTTTTTTCAACTGTTTATTGGTTCCCAAATTTTTGTTCTTGTTCTGTTTTTCGTAGGTTTTGTATGAAAAACCATATGAAATGACTCGACTCAATTATTATTTTTTTGTGTGTGTTGTATTGTTTGACGTCATTGGGTCACAATCAAACCATATTGAAAGAACGAAAAAAATGTTCAAGTTGAGAATGGAAAATATGTCTCGTCATCATCATTCGAATCAATGAATTTAAATGAATCAAATTCGATATGGATTGATTCTATTTATAGGTTAAAGTCAAAACATTATAATCTCGCCTTATCATCATCATCATGACGATCACAGATTAAATATTTGAATCATTTAATTTATGTTTTCTTTTCTTGTTTTGTTTTCATTATTATTATTATTGTTATTATTTGTTATTATTTGTTGCGGTTAATTTGCCTGGATTGCAAACCAACCGAAAATCAATTGATCGATCGATCGAATATTGGGAAAATAAAAAGTAAATCACTTACCGTCGGGAAAGACGGCTCTCATCTTAAGGTACGATGTCGTCAATCGTATTATCGATGCCTTATCCAATTGACTGGTGATTGCCGCCGGCAATGGTAACAATTTGGCCAATTCCAAAAATTCTGCATTCTCCTTCTCACGACGAGATCGAGCCGCATTTTTCGATTTCTCCTTCATAATCAAAAATTGAGATGACAAAAAATAAAAATATATTTGAATTGTCGTTTTTCTTTGGTTATTATTGCTAATTTGATGATGATTATATAATAAAAAAAAAATATTTTGTATAATTGTTGTTGTAGTGTACGTAGATGGACAGCCGGAACTGACCATACACAGATGACGTCCTACTAGTATACAACAATTGTAAATCTATTATTGCACATCGATTATATAATCATTTAAGAATGGATTGATTATTCATTATCAACTTCATTTTTGTTCAATTGATGAATAAGTTGTGTCTTCGAGAGAGAGAGACCAAAAAAATCGACAAACATCACACGAAGCTGATAGGTTTGGAATAATCATACACCATCGTATCGATTGTTTGAATGTACCAACGGCAACGGTATATGGTCTTTAGCCTTTTCCTTCTTCTTCATCTTTTTGTTTTCTTTTTTTTCTTTCATTACATATATATTATTCGGCTGGTTTCAGCCGTTTTATGAGTGGGCCGGATCCTGGAATACAACCAGAAACGCCCCGCAATACACGCAACACAACGAACCTTTTCCAATGTTAGTTGTAGGCATGTCCGCCATTTGACGGCCAATTTTAACCAATACGCCATTGCTAAATGGCTTTTGGATACCTCCCTTTTATAAATGTATCCATTGAATGAAAGGTGGAGTTCAATCTTTGTCTCGAACAATTTGTTGCCATCATCATCATCATCAACATCATCAACAACAACAACATCGGTAGCTACCTCGGTTTTTGCCACCTCACTGTCTGGATGTGCCCTTCTTCATCTTCATCTTCTTGTTCATATTGAACATTTTCACATTGGAATAATGAATATATTGACAAATTGACATTGAGTAAAAAGGGAATTCATTTCCTAACATTGATTCATTCACATACATTTAAATCAATAGAATTGCATTAACAAAACAATTGGTTTTGTATTGAAATATTGGTTGAGATGATCAAAAGTCGGTTAAAATTACTAGTTTTTTTGTATTTAGTTAGTTAGCTTGAATTTTTATCTCGCAAAATTGTGCAAATTAACTTTGTTGCCGATGCTGAACGAATCGGTCAGTTGAAAGTTCACTAATATGTAACTCAACAAACACTTCAACCAAATTCAAGACAAACTAAAAGTGAACAACCAAGCAACCAAAGTCAGTAATGCTTTTTTTATGTTGATACGCTTTAATATCATAGATTGTACTTTACTCGGAATTTGCTTGAAAACAAACAAAATGTAAAACATTGTTTCAAAGTTAATTTTCCCCAATGTGTTGGTGAAGATAATTGTTAATTAGTTTGCATGAACACAATAATGTCGAATGTAAATGAAATGTGGTGGTAGTTCATTGATTTGAACACTAAAATATAAGAGAAGAACTTTGTGCCCATAAAACATTAGACTTTCTTTTTATTTATTATGAAATGTTTGAATCAATGCAATCCTTGAACCCATTGAGCACTAGTGAACTTTGAATCACATTTTTCCACTGCTTGGATTATGACATTTTTATTTATAATGTTTTATTTTAGTTGGTTGGATCTTTATTTGATCTTTATGAATGCATACAATGTTCTTTCATATCCATAACATAGAAAAATAAATCAGATTTTCATTTATAATAATAATAATAATAATAATAATAATATTTGTAAATGCAAATATTTAGATGTATCAATGTGTAATCATTCTGTTTGTGTTATGTGTATGTGTGGGTGTGTATATTTATATATATATTTATGAATATATAAACTTATGATCTTTGATATTATAATTCAACAATAACAAGATATAATCCTAAATCATCAACTATGAAATCAATGGTTTTATGGATTTGTTAATTGAATTTTTGTTTTTTCATTTACTGCTGTTAGTTTATATGTTCATATATTGATGTATGGATTGAAATGATGATGAAATTTTGGTTTTTGGGAGAAATGTAGGCATTGAATGAGAGAGAGGAAGAAAGGAAGATGAATGAAGTTTCGAAGAGAGAGAGAGAGAGAGAGAGAGAGAGAGAGAGAGAGAGAGAGAGAGAGAGAGAGAGAGAGAGAGAGAGAGAGAGAGAGAGAGAGAGAGAGAGAGAGAGAGAGAGGAAAAGAAGGAGTATAAGGAAATGCAAATATTTCCATCACAGTTGAATGAATTAATCAATCAATCAATGATCGATTGGAATCGATCGATTATAGATGATGTTAACATTCAAACAAAATGTGTGTGAGTTTGTGTTTTGTTTTTTTTTTGTTTTTTTGATTTTTTCTCATATGTTTTGGTGTGTTTGTGTTGTTCACTATCAATTGATACATTGAAGAGATTAATACAATAATAATAATAATAATAATAATAAAAATTGGAAAATTAAATAAAAGAAAATTGTTACTTTTTGTTACCGTTAGATGGATTGTTACTTTTATCTTTCTTGCCACCCTTTGAATTGTTTTCAATATTGCTGTCCGATTCATACCATTGATTGGTAATCGATGTCTTCTGTGAATGTTGGCCCTTTTGCTGCTTCTGTTGCTGTTGTTGTTGTTGCTGCTGCTGCTGCTTCTGTTGTTGTTGTTGTTGATGATGAATGTGATTCTTGTAATTGTTATGTTGATTACGGAATCCAGGTGCCACATAATGTGATGAATGGCCACTGATATAAACATTCTCTGGATTGTCATCCGAATTGATCGACGACAAGTCTTCATCGATATCCTCATTCTCTCGCAATGCAATTTGCGATTCGCAATGGGTTGGCGCATGCAAATGCAAATGTAGATGATGGGACTTTTTCGGTGCCGACTTTTTCCCATTCTTCGCTTTCATCGGTTTCATTTGTCGACCATTTGAGCCACGAATCACCTCGTCACTATCATCCTCATCGTCATATTCATCATCATCATCACCGGCGCCAGTTGTGAAACGTGGCGGAACCCATTTCGGTGATGGACGAATTAAAAGTGTAATTTTCTATTATAAAAAAATAATTTATTATTATTTTTGCTCATGATTAAAATGATTGTTATTGTTCACCTCATAGATGGTTAGATTTCCGTGTCCATAGTTGATAATCTTATAGATGGCTACAATGGGAATTGCTGCCACCGATAGTGATGATAGAAGCCAACCAAGTATTGCTGACCACATTGGAAATTGATAATTTCCATAGCTACTGATCTGATACTTGAATATGCTGGAGATGTACAACGACTATAATGTAAAGAAAAAATGTATTAAATTCACAATACAAAAATCGAAAACGAGACAATCAACATACAATCAAGATGGTGGGCGTAATCATCATCCAAATAACTTTCCACAATGGACCCATCATGGGAAATGAGCCAAGCATCTTTTGTCCGCAACGAAGGAAACGATCGACGCCAAAGATCCAAACGATAACGTTCAATTCACAGAATCCAATTAACAATGCCGAAAAGCTTGCACAATGATCGTCCATCAATTGAAGGATGTACATCCCAGCCTGATAAATTATGATTAACTATGACAAATAACTATATACAAAAACAAAAACATACTCTGGTGCATAGAATCATTCCGGCAGCAAAGAATCCAAGTACGGTTAGGAACAATACTTTCCGTTTTTGACCTCTCGATGGTGATGGATACATTGTTTCACTTACGGTTGCCACTACTGATTCGATCAACGTAAATTGGGTACCAAATCCAAGTGTACACAACATGGTAAAGAAGAGAATTGCCCAAAGACGAGAGATTGGCAAACGGGTTACGGCTTCTGGATAGGCGATGAATGCAAGTCCAGCACCTAATCAATTACAAATCCAACAAATAAATAATAATAAGTATAAATGAAATAAATCAAAAACATTGACATTACCTTGTGCCACCACTTTGTTGATATCGGTCGACATTTCATTAGCCATAAATCCAATGATGGAAAAGATGACAAATCCAGCATAGATGCTAGTCAACATGTTTCCAATTGAGATGTACAATGCATCCCTACGATGAATACGATTAATTGAATAACTAATTGAATTTAACAAAAAAAAAATCTTACTTGATGAAATTGTGGCGAAGACTATTTCCTTTGGCCAATGTGATGATACCACCCCAACATGGAGACAAGGAGAAGAAGATTTGCATTGCAGCATCCGACTGAAACAAAACAAACATGGTCGTTTAGCGACACCTATTGGTGACAAATTGAGTGAACAAATTACCCAAACGTGTACATTCCTTAATTGTTCCCAATTTGGATTCAAATAAAAGTATATTCCATTTGAAGCGCCTTCTAACAAAATGCAACGAATAAACAGGATAGTCAAAACGCCATATGGAAACAATGCCGTAAAGTAGGAAGACTATAAATAAATAATAAAAAATAAATGAATATAATGAAACAATTGGTTTTTTAAGGCCATTCCATTACCTTTCCCATTGATTTGAGTCCATTGTAGAGACATGCAAACACGACCATCCAACAGATGAAGAGGCAAAGTACCAAATCTAATCGTAAACCAGCTAAATCTTCAATACCAGACGAGATGCCCAATACTTCGTTGCTGGGGAAAAAAAATAAGTTTCATTGAATCATCTTTATGCATAATTCAAACGAATAGATTTACTTACTGAAAGAATTCATCGCTTGGCATCTTTGAGTTTTCCAATGTATAGTTGAGCCATTCTTTGTCATGTATATTACATGAAATATTCATTCCCATACCTTCTACGAAACGGATTGGATTCAAACCATACTGTATGACGTTGGATCCATTTCCAAATTGACAAATTCGATGCAAACATGTTCCATTGAAGAGCATGGTTCCATTCGATTGTGTACAATCGGCTGTATCATGATGAAGACATTCTAAACATAGAGAATAAATGAATGGTTTTTGGAATCTCATTAAATAATGAAACATACCGATCGTATTCCATGTATTATTACATGAACTCCAATTGATTTCCTTAAATATTGAGGTGGTAAGATATCGAACCGACCATGCAATGATCATGTTGTAATAGATTGATACCAAACCGGACATGATACACATTGCATAGCCAATTCCAGAGAACAATGGTGCAATGATCCAAATCTTAACTGGAGTGGTTTGCATGTATTGGCCAAGTGCAAACTCTAACACAAACAATGGAATACCCACAAAGAACAGCATCACGAAATATGGAACGAAGAAGGCGCCTAATTTTTTTTGTGTTATATATAAAATTTATATAAATATTTTATAATAACAATCAATAAACGTGGGGGGGGGGGAGGGGAAAACACTTACCACCACCATTACGATAGACCAAATACGGGAAACGCCAAATGTTACCCAAACCGACGGCATAACTGAGCGATGCTAACAAGAATTCCGTATAATTTGACCATTCCTTCTTCTTGAGATCTTGACGAGGCCGATTGCCATCATCATCATCAACATCATCCACCATTCCGGTGTTGTCACCCTCCATCAGGTCACAATTGATGATCTGTTCCTCCTTCAAACACACACACACACACAAAATAAATAAATAAATTAAATTTTTTGATTGACACGTTCGATACAATAGAATGAAAATATTTGTGTTTTTTTATTATTGTGCAAACTATTATGCGAATGAATGTGAAACACTATTATAGTTTGTTGTTGTTGTTGTTGTTGTTATTATTGTTATTATGTGATTCTTTCCTTTTGCCCTTTCGTTTCTCAAGAAAAAGAAGAAGAAGCGGCTTACCACACACACACACACTCACTTGGAAAATATGGAACATTTTGGCTGCAAGCCATTCTTACCGAACGGAATTGACGCACTCACAATCCTATACCAACCATCTAAATTGTACTCGTAAATATTTCGTCCTTTTGGCAAGTTACTTTCCCATTCTATACTATATATTTTTTATATATATGGCACTATTTTTTTCTACTTTTTCACTAGTTAATAATAATAATAATAATGATGGGATAATAATAATAATAAAAAGAATTTTATATTTATATTTATATATATATATATGTATGTATATAAATATATAATAACAAATTCTATGGGTACGAATGTGGTAAAACTTACAATGTTCTCCTCACGCAATTCAATTGGTGTAAATTTGGCCATTTTTCCGGCAGTCGACACAATTCTTTAGGATCCGTTGTCGTCGTTGTTGTTGTTGTTGTTGTTGATGATGATATTCTCTCAATTCAATGAATGAATGAATGAATGAATGAATTATTCTTTGCCTTTTGCTTCGAAATTGAAACAGCAGGAGGAGACTTGTCAACCAAGATGACGATGATGATTAAATTCTTTATACAAAGAATATAAATGTGTAGTAGTATAGAAAGCGATGACGATGATGAGACTATTGTCGTTTGTATCTTCTTCTTCTTCTTCTTGTTCTTCTTGTTTTTGTTATTTCCGATGTCAACGTTGAAAGCTTTATGCTCTGTTTCAGATTATATTTATAATCTTTTTTTCAAATGTTGAATAAAACCTAGAAAAAATAAATTTATATATATATATCATTTGAGTCGATTCAAAATGTGAAATACGTCATTCATTTAATCGTCATTTAATCGTCATTTGACATTCAATTGTATTCGAACATGTTTCATTGTAGAATCATCAAAAAAAACGAGATTAATTACAAATGTAATTTAAATTTAATTAAAGATATCATTTCATTTATCATTAAAATGATTACAAGAGAAAAAAAATTGATCAATCATTTAAACTATTTTAATCTAAATCGATTACAATTTCCTATCAATGTTGCTTTATATTTAACGAATATATATATATTATATATCAAAACGTGTGTATAGAATTCACATTCACATTCACATTTTCCTTTCCCCTCATCCGTCTTGTTCAACTTGATCGATCTAGTCTATTTTAGCCTTGATCATTCGAGATGTGCGTGTACGAACACAAATCGATTCGATAATTAATGGGAACCTAATTCGCACATTTTCACCGTTAGTTTCACATTTTGTATACAAATAGGACCAAAAATGTTACAATGTTGTACATGTGTACAAAATGTCTCTCTCTCTCTCTCTCTCTCTCTCTCTCTCTCTCTCTCTCTCTCTCTCTCTCTCTCTCTCTCTCTCTCTCTCTCTCTCTCTCTCTCTCTCTCTCTCTCTCTCTCTCTCTCTCTCTCTCTCTCTTTTACTATACAATACAAAGATTCTCAATGTTTAAGGTTCCGGAAGGTTTCCGATAATGGCGGCCGTGACATTTAAATATATATCTATATATATTTGACAACCTATTATTGTTCAATTTTCAAATCATTATTCCACTTGCGCACACACACACACAATCGAACAAAAAGAAAGTTTGAATAAATAACCAAATTGTGTAATTTGAAACCAGACTGATTTGTGTGTAGCAAATAATTGATGCACACACAAGTTGAAGTGAATTATAAATTAGCCATCAATTATATGATATGAAATTTGATACTCTTATCATAAGATTCATTATGAATAATTACTAAATTGTTAAACTTTGCAGTACGTTTTAATAGGTACCAAACAAACAAACCAAAAAAGAAAGAAAGAAAGAAAGAACGAAAAGACTCAAGTTACATTGTGTCATGATGCAATCAATGATGTTAATAATGAGATTCACCGTCTCATTAATATGAGCGCATCATCATTATTTCTCTTTTCACCATCTTGATGAAATTGTTACTTAAATTAACCAAAAAAAATAAGAAAAAGAAAAATATAAAACTAAAGCAATACCGATGCGGTAAGGGGTGTGGTAATAGTCGTCCAATTTTTTTTTATGATGAAGAATTGGTTCGACTAAGAAGAAGATGTTGGCCATGACGCCAGCCACACAGCCATCGTTTGCTTACTAAGCTTGCTTTTTCGGTTTTATTCGTTCACTAAGCCATTGGGAGTATAGGATTGAGTTAGTTATATTGTGTTAGATGTGCGCACCCATATGTTGGCCTACATTTGGCCCCAAATGGCATTGTAGTAGTAGTAGTACCAGAATTGGGTGAATTTTGTTGCAAAGAATATTCTCTCAATGTGCACGTCATACAAGCAGCGGGCTGTTGTCACGAGATTGTGTGCGTCAACACACACACACACACACACATACTATTGGGACAGACAACTTTAGTGTCACGCAAAATACTTTATTGTAACCGGGTTGTTTGGAACATATAAATTGACTTACACAAACACACACATAGATACACAAAAACAAAACAAAAAAAATAATAGGGACCAGATGAACCGAGTAACAAAACAAAATATAAAATTAAGCATTCCTATCATGTATATAGAATATATAGAATATATATGTTTTTCAAGTGCATTGATTGCACAATTCTCATCGGTTATTGCATTGAGACTTAACGTTGTTTTTGTAATATGATTTGGTAATAATCCATTTCGTTCATACGCTTATTTCATATGCAATGCATTTTACCATCAGTAGGTGCAACTGTATTTCAAACCTATTCAACCGAACCAAACCAAACTAAAACTAAACCAAACCAAACCGAAACCGAAAAAAATAACGTTTGCTCTCGTTATGTCTCAAAATAGCAAAACGAAATGGCATCCTACATTTGTTTTTTTTTTCGAATTCTCTCCCAAATTCTCTCATCTAATCATTTTTCAGATATAGAGAAAAATATTAATATTATATTAGTTTAATAGGCCAATTAAAATGTTTTTATGAACACAGATTGAATGTTTGCTTCATCATCTTATCATACTTAAGGGGGATTACCAAATTTAAGATCCGATTACAAAGTACATTTAGTACGACGACGACGACAAAAACAACAAAAAATCAATTTTTTATTCAGCTTTCTCCGAATGTCACACACACACACACACAACGTAATGGCAACTTGATTTCCGTCCAATTAATCGTTAGTAGAATATTATTATAAATTTAGTTTTATTGATCAAATATGAAGCAATAAAAAAAAGCATTATTTGCTAAACAAACCGTATACAACTGTACTGTTTCAACACAATTTCGTTCCTTTTTGTTTTTGGAAATAAAAATTATACATTCAATTAACTATATAACAACCACCACCCCCTTTGACGTATAATTTAAAATTTGTAAATATTAAAGGAAAAAAAATGAAGGATAAAAACATGAACTTACGTTAAATGCTTGAATATTATAAAAATAAAATTCCAAATTTAAATCTACGATCCACTTGTTGGGATAGAGTTGTTTTAGTAGGTTCTTCTTCTACAATTTACCATTTATACTTGATTCGTTCACGTCAACCATTCAAATGAGAGTGAAAGTCGAACAACATCGAATTGGTTCGTTTTTTCGGTGATTGATGTACTTCAACATTTAATGTACTTTGGACATTTGGGTTAAAACTTTTTGCCACTAGTTAATTTATATATATAAATGAATGAATGAATGAGAATAAATGAAAAAAGTATGCTACAGAAAAAAAAAGGTTAAGAGTTCAGTAGACATTAGTTTGGTGATTAATGGAAGAGATGAATGTTCAAATTTCACCATACCTTTAGATATATATATATCAATTTATTTTCACTGTACTTGGAATGTTCATATTGGCAAATGGATTCACATTTAAAGTTTAGTTAAATGTTTTTTTTTCAATAAATAAATAGAAGCAATATGAACTATTCAAAGTTTAATTATCTTTTTAACAGACATGGAGAACGGAACGGAGATGAATTTTACAAAAATGTTTTTTCTCTTGGTTTGGTTTGATGATAATAGCTCAATGTTGGTGGCACAAGGAACACTGATTGAATAAAAAATAAAGTTTTCTATCCTTTCATATATAGGTATCACATCAAATGAAAGTTGTTATAAGAATCCAATGTTATCCATTTTTGTTTAAAAGTGGTAGAATTGTGTTAGTTCAAAAGTTCATCAATGCTACCGCTTTAAACATGAATGGAATCGAATGGAACACAATTGCTATTCACACATTTATATCCAATTTTTTCGTGGATAAACCACGTGTGTTGGAAATGGTTGATCTTATTGCAATTGGTTAGTTTGTTCGTTGGTTGGTTAGTTAGATTTTTTCCGGTTGGCTGGCTGGTTGGTTGGTTGGTTGGTTGGTTTGTTAAGAACCGTTTTCGACAAGGCGCCACGAGGTAATGCTGACGAATCGGTTTGTCTAGCCAAAATAGACAATTCGGTGCTGGTGCGGCGTCGCGTCGGCGTCGGAGTCGCAATTTTGGATTCAACTTTCCTGGTGAAAATTAGGGAGAGAGAGAGAGAGAGAGAGAGAGAGAGAGAGAGATTTTGTGAATGTAGAGGTGAGCACTAATACACACACAATTGAGAGCACATGGCCGTTTGGTACACATCGATTATGATGCTATATAGAATTAAAAAAAATTGTAGAAATAAAGTATAGTCAGTATGTGTGTGTGTGTGTGTGTGTGTGTGTGGGACTCACCCAATCTCTTTGCATTCTCTCATCATTGAACATTTTCCTTACCCTGGCCGCCCTGGTCGTCATCAATGGGAGCGAGGACGATCCGTACACTTTGGGTCTCACACCAATGTCTATGACATTTGGTCTGATTGTACATTCACCACACACACACACACAATCGTATTTCAACGCCGACACCAATTCAATAGAAGACTACTACGTCTATTATATCCGTTTACTACTACACTTTTTATTCCTGCTGTATAATATACATTTAAACACATATTACCCGATATATACATTCTTTCTATTCTTTGTCTATTGCTATTATTTTTTTACTCTTTGCTATATAATTCTATTATACAATGCTCGATTCCTTTCAAAGGGGTAGAAAACACTCAGCTCTTCTTCTTCTTCTTCATCATCTTCTTCTTCTTCTCTTGTCAATAAATTTCCCGGAAAATTCTATTCAATTCTATTGCACCCACATAGATCTAAACATAGAATACACCCTTCATTCCATTCACATTCATTATTGTTAGTATTGATGATATAACAAATCGAACTTGACAGACTGAATGACTCATCTTTGAATGACCCCATTTTTATATATATATATATTTGATATTTCATTTACATTAAACATATATATATATATATTTGTTCCTGTTTCGGCATTAATTCAATACAATCATCATTGAATAAGTCTTGAAAATCATAATCATCATTATCATCATCTCTTTCAATTGTTGCATGATCATAATAATCAAATTACATTCGACAAAGGAAACGAAATAATAATAATAATAATAATATTCTTCATTGTCAAGGGATCACATTTCACTTTATTAATGGGAAACATAAATTGAAGGACAATTGGAAATGAATCATTTTGAAATAATCCATTATTTGTTTGACTATATTATATTGACACAAAAATAGACAAGAGAAAGTGGGAGAGAGAGAGAGAGAGTGAAAGAGAGATTCTGGCCGGAATTTGTTCTGGTTTACGATTCCGTTCATATACAATGTTTGTACATGTACACACATGTCTGAAACAATCATTTAGTGTACATTTCCATTTGCGTTGGTGATTCTTCTTTTTTTTTATTATTATCATTATCATTTTGAGCTTTAGTTTGCTTTCTTTCTTGCATTTTTTTCCTATTTTTTCCTATTTGGTTTGGTTATGCTTTCCGTTTCATTGTATGATTATAATGTTGATATTTGCTTTATTTTCCCTATTCAGTATAAATGGTCCGTCGGGATATGATCGAGTTGTTTCCCTCTTCTTCCTTTTGTATTATTATTATTTTTTTTCTGGTTGAACTATTGATTCATAATGTACAAGTATTTACAGGTACATGGGACCATAGGACAACCATAATTAGGATCAAATTGCTTAATGTTATTTTAGTGCATATGGTTCGGTTTATTTGTCCACTCTAATCTCGAATAGAGTTTGCACTCTTCTGCTTCTGTTGCTGTTGTTGCTGTTGCTGTTGCTGTGGTCGATGTAATCGACGTAACGATTCTTGGATCATAACAATCTACAATGTAAATGTATAGTTAATGGACAATTTGCCTCTTAAGAACACTCATTTAATGATCATATATCGTACCTTATCGACGGCCTTTTGTAAACGTTCCACATATTTGGTAACGAATATAGGCCAATTTGATGAATGTTTAAACTTTTCCAAACAATCGAATAACATTGATTCGACGTCAAGTACATCTAGATATAGATTTTGTAATGTTAATCGATGTTGATCATTTTCCGATTGATCGACATTTAATTGTTCATTAGATTGTAGTGTAAGTGCAATTGAACCGATACCAGAATCATTTGATGGACCATTTGATTTCAATGGATCGTTCATACCAAAACGAAAATAACGATAAAAATCCAATAATAATTTCAATGATTGTATGGTTGTAATTAATGATGTTTCAATGAAATATGATAGATTTATGCTTAGATTTGGTTGATTTAAAATCATATTACTTGTTGGCGTATTACGAACACCGGAAAAGAATTGATTCACTGATTGTGATACTTGCGTTCGTCCATTATTAGAGTTTGGTCGTTTTTCATTATCATTAACATTATCATCGGTCGATGATGGCGATGATGATTGTATTTGTGATAGTTGTGTTTGATCAAATTCAATATTTGGACAACTTAACTTTCGATGATAAATCAATGGTACATGTGGTACGGTCAAATATTGTTCAAATGAATTGTTCGATTGTGTTACAATTGATGATTGTTGTTCTGATGATGATGATAATGAAAATGTAGGTCCACTTGATGAAATGGTTTCCTCATTAATTGGCGATGTTTTTGGTGAATAAATATCTTCCACCGAAGAATGGTCGCCATCTTCATGTGTTTCAATTTGATACGTTTTCGGTCCCATCACTAAACGTTTTGGCATTCTACTTTTGTTTGATCTATCATTATTATCATTCTCTTCCATTTGATTATTTTGATGGTCTATTGCTTCTTCAGTTTGTTCAATTGGTATGGAATGTTCTATAATCAAATTTTAATGTATTTGGTGTAAGTTAATATTATTGTTATTTTTATTATTATTATTATATTAAACTTACTTTGATGGTGATGGTGTTGTTGTTGTTGCTGTTGTTGATGCTTTTGATTAAGAACTCGGTCACGTTGCCGTTGAACAATTTCCCCAACATTGATTCCTTTAGCTTTTGATTGACTTTCAAAGAATCGACATGGAATTCGTAACAATGGATCCACTGATTCATTACAAAATCCACCAAACCCAAGTGCTAATAATATTTCTTCTGGATTCTCTTTACGTGCTTCCAGTAATGATTCAACTGATGAAACCGATGAGTTTGATATATCCGAATTGAGTGAACTATATACATTTTTCATTTCAATAATCGATGGCGGCCGATCGTTGTTTTTGTTTGTGTTTGCCATTCTCGATGATGTTTCTTGACCATAATGTTTTGAATCTGATTTTTCCCATTGATATGTAATTGATTGATGCTTTTGCTGCTGCTGTTGCTTTGGTTGATCGTTTGATTGATCCACTTCGATCACTTCGATATCATTAGCTGTGGACGATGACGATGACGATTGTGATGGTGAATATTCCATCTATCTATCTATCGCTCAATTTATAATGATAGTTGCCGTTTGTTGATTATCGTTAACCACACAATTTATAATATTCAAATACAAGTGTCTGGATGCTGTTTAATCGATGTAGCAAATGATCGTGTTTTGCAAACGCCATCAGCATCAGCACCAACAACAACAACTCACACAAAAAAATGCTTGCCTGCAAAAGCAGACTTAGCAGTCGCAGCAGCTTTGACTACATGATGATCATGTACGCCAACAACAACAGCAGCATCATCATCATCACCACTAATACTACCACAATGCCATCAACTATTTGGCGTCATTGACGTCCACCACAATCAAGCTTCCTCGACCAGTTGATCAATTTCTTTCTCTTTCTCTCCTTCTTTCAATTTTTTTTGTTGTATATTCACGTCACACATCTGGAGACGTGACTGTACACACCAGAAAGCCACTTGTAATGTCATTTTAGATTATCAAATGGAATTTATTTAATACACACTTTGCCTGTTGTTATTCAATTTGAGTCAGTACAAAAAAACCAATTTTTTTATGACTGTATCAGTGTCTGTGTGTACATGTGTATTAGTGTGCGTATGTGTGTGTGTTATATAATTTATAATATATATATATATATATAAATTGTACTATCAAGAAGAATGCGATTGAATTTGATGTGTCGTTGTGTGTTATGGATTACATCAACCAATAAATCATTATTAATAATAATGATTAATAATATCATATTGATTTGGTTCTTATGCTACATATTTGAGCATGTGATGAACGTCGACCAATCTTTTCCACATTGTATCCAATTGATTGTAGATGATCGACATCTACTATATTACGACCATCGAATAGGAATGCCGGCTTTCGCATCGTTTCGTACATTTTTTCATAATCTAAATTCTGTTTTTTTTTGCAAAAAAAACAAGAAAATCAATTAAAATATTTCGTCATACAACAACTTGGTAAGAGATCAAACCTTAAATTCGTCCCAATCAGTACATATCACAATTGCATGGGAATCCATTGCAGCATCAAATGGTGAATTGACAATGTTTACACATTCGTTAAGTTGTTCAGAATTTAAATCAGTTATCATCGTTAAGTCTTGTATGATTTGTGCTTTAGGCACTTTCGGATCATAGATTGATAGTTTAGCGCCTTCATCTAATAGATGTTTGCACACAAACTTTGCCGGCGTTTCACGTGTATCACCCGTATTGGCCTTGAATGCAAATCCCAAGATTGCAATCCTTTTGTTGGTGATAGTATTGAATAGGCACTCAGTGATTCGTAATGCAAAACGACGCTTCTGATAATCGTTCATCAAAATAATCTGTAAAAATAGTGAATTTTATATTATTAATAATAATAGTTTGATGCAATGATTGATTGATCGATCATACTTGATGCCAATAGTCGGCCACCTCCGGCAACTTTAGATACTCTGAAAGGTAAACCAAATTGAGAACGTCCTTTTGGAAACAACTTCCACCAAAGCCAACTGATGCTTGAAGGAAACGTTTACCAATTCTTGTATCGGAGCCGATTGCATGCGCTACCTCATTTACGTCGGCGCCGGTCGATTCACAGATTGCTGATATGGCATTGATCGATGATATACGCTGTGCTAAGAATGCATTGGCAGCCAATTTCGACAATTCCGATGACCATGTATTGGTTGTAATGATTCGGTCATTATCAATCCAATTACGATAAACTTCACACAATTTTTCCAATGCAATCTTTGAATCTGTGGAATTTCCGCCTCCAATCAAAATACGATCCGGTTGTAAAAGATCTTTGATTGCAGTTCCTTCAGCCAAAAATTCTGGATTCGATAATATCTCAAAATGTACATCATCACGTTTGTTTGCATTCAAGATTCGATCGATCGATTCGGCAGCACGAACCGGAACCGTACTCTTCTCAACTACAATCTTACTTTGAACGGAAATTTCTGCAATCAATCGTGAAACATTTTCCAAATTTTGTAAATCGGCTGCCTTTCCTTTACCAAAGCCAAACATCTTGGTTGGCGTATTGACTGATATAAATATTAATTCAGCATCGCCAATTTCCTTTTGAAGATCAGTGGAAAAAAATAGATTTCGATTTCGACACTTTTCCACAATCTCCTTTAAACCGGGCTGTAAGAAAGGTGTGATTATTACATTAATATTTAATTAATTTTAATATTAATTTTATAAATACCTCATAGATTGGTAATGTATCGGAATTCCACGCTTCGATTCGATTCGGATTGGAATCAACCACGCAGACTCGAATGTGTGGACATTGGTTGGCGATCACAGCACAAGTTGGTCCACCAACATAACCCGCACCGATGCAACAAATTCGGGTTATTGGTTTGTTTTCGAAATGTTCCATTTTCTATAAAAGGTTTGAAATTTTGTGCACAAACGAAACAAAAACTGAAATGTTAAGATGATAAGTTGTAATAATGATGATGACGAAACGTCTAAACCACCAAACGAATGGAATGTAAACTGCACAAATGAATGTCCATTGCATGTAAATCAATTGTATTTATATGTAAAGAAAACCAAGTGAATAACCTTTATCCCCCTTTCCTGTGTTGATTGTCGATCAATACTTATTCACACACACACAGAGAGACTCATTCACATTCTTCCATTCTCCCGGTTTGTCTGGTTTGTGATGACTGGTGGCCTGGCAGCGGCACACCCAAATGAACGAACAAAAAAAAAAAAAAAATATTTTATTCCAATAGCCAATTATATTTGCTGTCGATGCAATAATCATCATTATTACATGTTTTACAATGGAAGATTTGCTATCAATGAGAGAAAGATTAACATTGGTCACGTTCATAATGATGCAAACAAATTTATGGTTATGGTATACTAGACAATATCCATAACTAGTTATAGTTCCAAATTTAGTTGTGGATGCAATATGATCAAAGTGCAATGGAAATTGGCAACAAAAAAAAGTTGTACAAATGTAAACCTAGAAACTGGTACTAAATTTTTTTTTATAGTACACCTATTATCTTTCATATATATGAATCCGGTTTAAAATGGTGGAAACGGATTTTATGGGCATGGTATAAAAACTTACATGTTTGATGCAAGAACACACAAGAAATCGGATGGCAATCTGTTTATGGCAAGAGTAATATGAGGTGAAATAAGAATGAGCTTGAAACAACAATAAAATAACATTAGACTAGAGTAGGAATGACTTCTTTTATTCTTTTGAATTTTGGTAGTGGTCAAAAATGACCAATGTTAAGAACAAGAGATCAATATTGAGAATGTGTCAATTGTTTACCAAACGATTCCATGTTGAGCTATTGTAATCATTGCTGGCCCATTTGTTTTCCTTGGCAAAACGTTGCAGAACCTGTGCCAATGCTGCTATCAATGCATACCACTCTTGTGGTATGTACGATTTCATTGTCAGTCAATTTTCATGGCCAGTTGTTTTCATAAACCATAAAATGGCAAATAGTCTTTTTTTTGTTTAATTAAATAATCCTAATTTTAATGTAGATAACATTTGTGCTATTGATTGGTACATAAAAATTGAAATATATTAATGTAGTGTAAGGGGAAAGTACGAAAAAAAGATAGTATTGAAATGAATGAATCAATTGATTTGGATGAAGCTGCCACTGTGGTTTAATTGTTGGCGCCAGGGGCTAAGGTGAAGTATCTTGACCCCCAGAAGGAACTGTTGTCAGGCAACCAGTCGGTTATTTTGATTTGATTTTGGTTTTGACAGCCAAATCTATAGTTCTCATATTGTAACATTCTTCTTTTTCATCAATTAGAAATAAATTAGATTTTGACAGCCAAATCTATAGTTCTCATATTGTAACATTCTTTTTTTTGCATCAATGAGAAATAGATTGGCTTTTGATAGCCGAATCTTGACCTTGGTTGCCTTGGAACCTTGGAACACGAGCACATTGAATAAACGCAACGTGCTGTGTTTCGTCTAGGTTTATATATGTATGCGGAGGCCGCTATTTTAACCCTTCACTATGAGCCGTTGGAACAACTGATACAACTTTTCGTTGCATCTAGGGTCACACTATGACACGTATGTTAGAACGAATAACGTTCGAACCAGTGTTCCCCAACATTCCATTTTCTAATCATCAACCAATATTGACCAAGCGAAATCCTGAACAAAACCATGTTTATCCACTTCTTCTCTCAAATATGGCAACTGGTCAATTGTCAAAGGAAATCTGACATTGAACCGATGCCCATGTTTCCCTATAAAATAAAATAAAAATTATAAAATAAATCATTATGAAATTGAATAATAAAAACTTACATTTCAATGTTAGCAATTTTCCAAACAAACGTTTTGATTTGTAGAATCATTAAATGAACTGATTCGAAATTTGCGAACCAGCGATAAATGAACTTCTTTTGCTTGACGTTCAGACTGGTTTAATATCTATCATTGGTGTAATGATAGTCACCGTTATCTTCATTAATTATCAGCCCATACTTTTAATTGTTTTCCGGTATGGTTATAATTATATAATTTAATATAAATATAACCATTTTTTAAAAATTGTCTTTTCTATCAATTTCCACTTTCTTTAAATGATTAAACGATGAAATCTTTTGGAAGTTGTTTCTAGTCATCTGCTATCTGATGGTTGCGAATGATAGATCTTTTCTAAGCTTCCGGTATTAAGAATAATCGGAAAGTTCATCGTTTTTCCCATGCTTTCCCATTGAAATACGCGCATTTGCCAATTGTACGTATGAATGCCTATGCCACTCAATGGTGTTCCTATTTATACAGTATTTATACCTCTACTACTGTACCAACCACAACCTAGAACAGAGACCCCCACGTACACGTACAGCAGAACTCAATGGCAAAAGGTGCGCTTTTAGCTGCGCCCCCTGTACATAGAATGTAGGGCCATTCATAAACTTTGGTGTTGATGCGTTTCTGGGAAAATTTTTCCAATATATATCATTCTAATCATTGTTTTTTTAATATTATTTCTATTTTCGATGCCATTTTAAATATTATCTAATACATTGCATAGGAAACAAATTTAAAATAATTTTTCTATAACATTAACAAAAAAATGGCGGTCAATTTGATTAATCAAGAAGAAAAAGTGTAAACTAATTGAAAACGTTTATATATGCCTTAACAATGGTTGGTATAGGTGAGGTCAGGTCAATTATGGTTCATTTTATGATGATGATTATCCAATTAATATATCTTATCATAAGGTTATTATCACCTATGGCTATAAGACAACAAACAAACAAAAAGAAAATGGAACCGATGCAACCAAAACGACATGGGAAACTTCAATTGTACAATAGAGTACAACCATTGGAAATTGTGACGCCCAGTACGAACAATTCACCTTGTACCTTGTATGGAGAACGGTGAAATCAGCTTGTTTTTTTATTTCTTTGTTTCTGCGAATACTAATTGTGCGAGTGTGTGTTTGTGAATGGTATCACCATCAATCGAGGAATTTAATGTTTAGTCTCACACACACACACACATTGACCATCATACACATTTTGTTTTGATTAATTATGTCGGTTTGAGGAGTGAACGTTATGCACCAAACTATATTGCCTATATGTTAAGGGTGTTGGTCACATCACATATACATTCTCAAGGCTCATTTTATGTGTCTTTGTGTGTGTGTTATCATCAACTTCAAATTTCGCACAAACTCAACACATACACGAGATTGGATTCGGATTGGAACATAAAATGAAAGAAGAAGAAGAAGAAGAAAAAAAAATGTAAACGGGATAGGGAAGAAGGTATTGTTTTTGTTTTATTGTTTTAATCGAAAGAAATTTATCGATCGATAATCGTGAATAAATTAATAACAAATTTTCATGTTTCGTTCAATTGAATGGAATAAACTATTCTATTATTATTATTATTATTCACATACCAATAGATTTGGTGTTTGATTGCAACAATTTGGTACATTTAGTGGAAAATGACCTAGATTGATTATAATCCCATACATGTTGAATGTTGATGATTGAAATGAAAATGAAAATGAAAATGAATACATCAATTGATTGACGAACAATCAATTTAGCCTTCAGATGTTTACTTACACTTTGATAATTAGGTTTATGAAGGATACATTCATTCATTGATATATGTGCTTCATATAAATTTATAATATTTTTTCAAGTTTCCATTTTTCAAAAAATTCAAAATACTATTGTGACTATTGATCGATTAGTTAAATAAATATATAAAGTGCACAAACAAATAAACAATAATCCATTTATTATTTTGGTTGATAACAATTATTTCAATTAATTATTATATTTTTTTAAAAAAAATAATAATTGAAGGACAATTGAAGAATGTGTATTTTCACCTTTTAAATAGAGGTACAGATAATTGAGGTTTACACAATTGCATTGGTTATAACAAACATTAATTATATATTTATAAAATGAATTAATAATAATAATAATAATAATAATAATATAAAAAAGAGATAGATGACAATTGATTTCATTCTTATTAAATAGCAACATTGATTGATCTTGTATCTTGTGCAATCGTTTACGAATTTGAGTGGACTATGAACACATGTTCAATGAATGGAATGGAATGAAATGAATTTGGACGGATGAATGTAAATTGTGTATTGTTCGATTGGTTGATAAATGGATAGATATTTATTTGCCAAGATAGCCACCATAGGCGTTGCCCATCAATGCTGGCCCATAGGCGCCATAGCCATTCAATGCTTGACCATAGTATGGATTGATGGCATACGGTGAACTCAATGGTCGAGGTGCTGGGGCCGCCGCCAACGATTGTGGTAAACCATAAAGATTGGCCAATGTTGCACCAGTTTGTTTGATACCAATACCTGGATTACCCAAATAGCCTAAACCGAGTCTCGAGCCGCTTCCGCCATAGATGTTCATCGTCGATGGAAAATGCATTCGCGATTGATAGGCGCCCGATGGTGAATAGCCGAATGGCAATATTCCATGACCCGAACCATAGTATTGTCCATTGGACGATACGAACATTAAACAAATAATAAGTATCGATGAAATTGTATACATCTTTTCTTTTTTTTGCAAGTTGAGGTTAGTGGTTAAGGTGACAATTTGTGGATGAAGAAGTTTCACAAGGTCTCACAATGATGATGATGATCGATTGTTGCCGGACAAATAGTGAACAAATGACCGATAGAATAGCTTATGTACGAACCATTTATAACCGTTCTCAAACAAACCATAGGTTTTATGTCTACACTAGTTGTGTTAGAAAAGAGAGAGAAGAGAGAAAGCATGAAATTTAAATGGTGATGTGTATAGCAGAGGCATGTTCAGGTGTACAATGTGTAGGCTTATACCACAAATTGTGGAACGATCCAAATTATTAAATGTAAAGCAATTCAATGAAGGAAGAGAGTGAGAGAAAGTGAAAAATAGGAGAGAGAGAAATTGAGCAAACAAGCTTCCACCTAAATTGAAGGTCTCAATGCCAACATATAAAGCAAATGTACAACTCTATCATAAGGCAGGGGTGAACATTCTTTCAAGTATAAAATTATTGTATCCAAAATGTATTACATGCATATACAGATTAACACATTCATAAAATGGTGGTCAAAAGTGAAAATGGGGAAGGAAACGATCGATTTGATTTGTTGAATGTTATGTTGTCAACTGATAATCGTCGTCGTCGTCGTTAATGGTCAAGTTCAGACATGGACAAATCGACACACAAAACAAACCATGCATTACATTTGTATATTTTATATTCACTTAAATGTATGTAAATGTATCCTCAAGACAAATGTCTACTAATGTTATTAGTATTTATTGTCGTATTTTAATTCATCATTAATGATCACCTTTTGATGTAATAAACAAAAAACAGTTTTATATTATTTATTTACAGTTTAGTTCATAATGCATTTCTATATAAATCGTATTATTTTTAATAATTTTCTCACCCCTGTTCCTTGTGGATTTTATATTGAACCCGTTTAATAATAAGTATCATCTAGATCACCTCGAGAAATCATCGTGCAGACAACAATGACGTAACAATCATATTCAATTGTTCAAAATATTTTTCTTTTACTTGTTAAATGTAGGATCCCATAAATAAGACACAATACAGAACAGTAGGAGAATGTGAATCAATCCGTCAAATTCATTTCAATTCACAAGGTTTCCTTTTTTCTTTGTAATGCATTCATGCATTGTGCATCACGTAACAATTTGGAATTTGAAATATAACATAAAAAAATTATAATAATAACTAGTTCAAAATGTCATAATAGATTCACATAAATCCATAAAACATAAATCCATTTATAGTATACCTTGATTGTTGATGCCAAATGTTCAATGATAATAATAATCGATACAAAATCATTTAATCGAAAGAACACGATTTTACATTAATCTTTGAATGTATTGAATCAATGCTATAGCAACAAATAAACATATAGAATGAATTGCCAATTTGTGAATATAATTAAATCAACAACAAAATCGGCTTCACACACAAACACACAAAAGGAAAGAGCAAAAGCTTTTGGAAATGCCATTACTCATTTTTATGTGGTTTTTCCATTTATTTATTGTGGAACATGTTTGCAATTGTTCCATATAGTCACAATTGCATAATACAAGACTAAAAAGAGAGAAAAAATCCAAACAGGAACATTGGATTCCAGTGTCAATGTCAACCATTGTGTGGCATTACAGAAAAAGAAAACTTTATTGTTCTATATTCTTTGAAAAATGTTACATTTATTGATATCAAATTTAAGTCAAGACATTTAAAAAAAGAATTAAACAAATAAACAAAAAACAAATTGAAAGAAAGGAATCATATCGTTTTTTTAAATTCCCGTGCGTTAGACGTTTGTAAATTGCAATTAGAAGAAAAAAACAAGAAAAAAAAAGATAAATTTAAAACTTAAACATTTCAATTGAATGTAAATGTTGATTTCAAATTCGATGTTCGTCTTGAATCAAATTGAATATTGTTTTTATTGATACTAGATGCTGCTGCTGCTACTGATGATGGAATTGCTGGCGGAACGGCAATTGGAACCGATAGTTTGGTATTAACTCGATTTGATGATACTTTTGATTGTTGCGATTGATGTGGGTGTGGATGATGTATTATGGTAGCCGATGAGATTCCAGTTGATGTTTTTTTAGTTGAAAATGGTTTACTATTAATGTTCATATTTGGTGGTTTTGATGATGTCAATGCCGACGCCGACGCCGATAACATTGGCAACTTTGGTTGTTGACCTTGTAATTTCATTGCAAACGACTTTTGATGATCGAAGAAGATCTTACTAGGCGGTGCCGTATCGTCCATATCGTCATGTTCCTCCAATGGGCCAGATTCATACGTTTTAGAGAAGTATTGTTCATGATCAAATCCTGGATCCTCTTCATACTTTTCCTTATACTTTTGTTTCTTCTTCATCTTATAATCGGTTGATGGCCGTCGTTTTGGTGTTGAATGACCCGATTTATAACCCGTTACCGATTTTGGTTTATACTTTTTCATCGGTTTACGTTTCATCTTATATTTCCGTTCAGCCCAAAGTGCATAGTTCAATTCACCAAATGTATGACATGGATGTGTATAATGACCTTGTATGAATACATTTTGAGGCATATGGGTTATCTCCGGATGTGTACGACAGATCAATTGTGCCACCGTCGATGTTCGTTTGATGTTCTCCAATTGAGCTATTTTTAATTTAATCAATAATTAATCAATAAAATTAATTAAATAAATGAATACCTGGCGTAAATGATCCAGCTTGATAGCCATGTTCAAAATAGAATCGATCACCATATTTAAAATTGTAGAATTGAATTCCATTAATGCATGCAAATGTTGGTCCAAAAGCAGCGCCAGAAATTAATCGTTCAGAAACGCCGCCAACAAATAGATCAATATCTTTCCAATGTCTATCATAGAAATTAAATTAAACATTTGGTAAAACATATCGAATTTATCGCATACCGATAAAAGGTTTTTATCTTTTTCAATTGTTTCTTTGGTATAAATGTAATCAAATCGGCCCATCCTTTAACCTTAAATCTGTTAATATAATTTGATTAATTAAACCATTTTTTAAAATAATGATAAACAAAAACAAACCCAAAACAAAAATCTAAATAGAAGACATAACCAGGAATTCCATGTTCTCGACCTCGTTGAATATTAAATGCAGGTAAATCACGACCAAATTTTTCCTTTCTTGCATGGTACAATTGATTACGAATATCGTCAACAAAATATGGATCAGATGCTTCGGTTGGATCAAGGGATAAACCTTTCAATACTCCACCAGACTAAACCAAAACCAAAACCAAAACAATTTAAAGTAAGCATTAAGTTTCATACAAAAAAACAACATCTTACATGACCCAAACTGACGATTGTGGTTTCAAAGAAATTATCACGTAAACTAAATGAATAGGACATCTTCTTATCACTAAACAAAACACGAAATTGATCATTGATTTGTGAATGACCAAATCGTCCAGCAGCAACAATAAACTCCTGTATTGTAGCCGGATTCAATTTTGGATCATATTTAGTGTATCCACCATATTCTACATTTAATCGGAAATGAGCCATCAATTTTTTACCAAAAACTGCTGGCAGATATTCTCCATAGATCATATTGCTTTGTTCAGCAATTGTAATTCGTCTATACAAATACAAAAAAAAAAAAATAAAATAAAGTAATAAATCACAGGTCATAGTTCATATAGTTTACCTTGCTTCTTGATACAATTTTTCATCATCCCAATGTGGATTAACTTTTGACAATGCAATTGCGTGTTGATTGTGTCGCCGATGAAATGCCGTATGTAATGCTTGTAGACCGGGATGTTGTGATGCACGAACGCCATCAGCTGATTCAAAACACTTAAAACGTGGCGGTTTCGGCCGAACGTTACAACCAGGATCCTCTTTGGTCATCTTTGGTGGCAACTCTTCTTTTGGATATGTACTTGTAAATGAACTTCGTAACATACCACGTTTCATCGTACGTAATGCAAGTGAATCATTCAATCGAAGTCCATATTGATGGGACATATCAAATGTATGTGTTGCTTGATTTTGCTGTTCACGTGGTCCCATACTACACGGATTACACGTAATCGATCGAACAAAGTTGATACATGTTTGATTGAATGCTTTCACCAATACATCATCATAACGTGTAATATCGATTGCAAAACATTCAGGATGTTTTGCCTGTTTACTTGGACAACATTTGATATCGTTCGATGTTGGTAATGTTCGCGTTATGTCATGAATGATAAATTGTCCAAATGCCATTGTCATCGATGTTAGTTTATGATCTTGTACGGACATATCCGGTAATAGAAGTGAGGATATTTCACGTGCATTTGGTAACTTTCCACCATCGTAAGCTATTCGTGGTACGGAAACTCCATCGGCATAATCCGGTGGCAATAGACGACGATGACAGGTAAATGATTTTCCCCAACCTTTCATTCTAGATTTTGATTTGATTTTCAAATAATTAAATTATTAATTAAAATTAAATTTATTTTGACGATACTTACTTTAGATTGTTACATGAACCATCAATTGAACGATATCTAGCATTTGGATCGCATCGTATTTTGGCAACACTTTGACACGCTGGCATTGAATAACGTGAAACCAATGATGAAACGTCAACCTTTGGCATTATGGTTATAACATCCATCTTACTTAAACATTTTCTATTCAAAAAAAAAAATCAAATTAAAATGTCACAATCACAACAAAAACATGTGATTTTAACAAACCTTTTCATTAAAATTGCTGATGCATATTCAAACAATTTAGAATCGAGTACACCATTGGGAATGTATGGCAAACGACGTTTGGTTGCAATTGCATTCTCTCGTACGGTCGATTCATACCAATCGACCGTATCCGCCGCCTCTTTAGCCGATTTTTTTACATCATCCAACGATAGTTGTCCACCTTTCTTATTATAACATTTACCATTATTACCATGGGTCAAATATTTGGCATAAACATTGATCGTATTATATTTAAATGGTGTATAATATGATTGATGGTTCGATTCTTTCGATGTGAAAAGCATATCTTGAGCAACTGGTCGCTTCGTTTCGGCAATATATTCCATTGGCGATTCGTGTGATGTTGTTGAATATTGTGATGATTTTTGATAGATATCATGTTCATTATTGGCTATTGCAAAATTATTATGTGTTGGATTTGGTGATCCATAATAGAAACCGCCTATAACCACCGTATTAATTACATTTAAAATTAATATTATTTTTTTGGAATTTATTAACTCAAAAATCTTACCTTGACTATTCAATGGATTTACACCGGTCAACATTTCATCACCACCAGAAACGGGCATAAAGTTTAACATTAACGATTGTGTATCATCATGAAATGGTGTTGCGCCAACATTAGTTGGATCAAGTAATGGATCCATAACTGAAAAATCAAAAATTAGTATTACATTTATTTCATTAAGAAAATTTCCCATTTTAAAATGACTAACTTGGTGTAGCAAGAAAGAATGGATTTGAATGGAATGGTTGTCCAGCATTGATCAATCCTTGATATTCACTATCGGATTGGGTGGATGGTCCAAATGAAAATGGCGTTGGATTTTGCAATAAATCATCTACGGGTGAATTGGATACAAATGGAAGTGCATTTGCTAACAATGGAATTTGATGTGTCGGACTCGATTTAACATGTTTTGCTGGTCCAGACGTTTGATTTGCATAACGAATTGATGCTGATTTTAAATTGTTAACACCATTCGTTTTACTTGGAATATTTGAACTTATTTTATTTGGTATATGAAACGATGATGGATTGATTGGTCCACGAAGATTAAATGGATTGGTTTGATTATGCTCATTGTTTGGTTTAATCGTATAGTTGGCAGTGTTTGAATGGAAATACATTGTCGATGATGATGATGGTGATGATGATGATGAAGATGGTGGAACCGATGGAGAAGCTGACGACGACGATTCTTCAGCAATTTGATCGTGTGGATTATCGATCAATTGACTGGTGCTACCAAGTCGGCTTGGAACTCCACTTTTAAAATAGCTATTACTACTACTACTACTACTTGAAATTGTATTATTAACACGATCCATCATTACAAATGTTGATAAACTTAATACGAATGTCAACATTATAAGCGGTCCTATGATGATGGCATCGATTGAAAACATTTTTGGCCATTGATTCATTGAAATATACGACATTTTCATTGAACGTTTCCGTTGTCTACGTTGTTCCCATTTAATATTGTTAGATAACATTGTATTAGACTTTTCTAATGAATATGGAATTGATTGTTTGACTATGCTTGATTTTGTTTCTGATAATGGTGATGATGATGTTGAAAACAAAGACGATGATTTTGATGATGATGATGATGACGATGAAGATATTGATAATAATTCCAATTGATAATAGTACGAACTTAGACGTCCATCATTGTCATACATTTTGGAATGGGTCATTTTTCTACGCGTTGGTCGTCGCCATTGATTTGATCGTTCGGTTGAATCCGATTCCATATTTTATTATTAAAATAAAACAAAAATTTGTAATAACACACACACACACACACACACACACAAACACACAAAACACAATTGTTTAAATTTGAAAATTGAATTAAGAGCTTAATAAGCTCGAATCATATCATATATATGAAAATAATGAAAACACTTCACCCTATACACTAAACTAAAATGTCAGTGTTTGGTACGGAGGAGACCGTTATATACCAATGATGGACTGGTTCCAATCAATACTGGGTGTCGTCAAAAAAAAAACTAAATCTGACACACAAACACTCTTCCACAGGTTGACGACTCTCTTTCGGTTTTTTTACTGTTGTTGTTGTTGTTGTTGAAATGTACAAGTGACATGAGAAATAGCGAACAAAATACGGGCATTATATGAAGACACTAAAGGCGACGATGACTCTTTCTGGTACCGTTACCTTCTTCTTCTTTTGCCTTCTATTTTATCGTGTTTGATCGAGCGAAAAGAAACACTTCCCAACGACAAAGAAGACGATTTCGACAATGAAGAAGAAAATGAAGAAGAAGAAGAAGAAGAAAAAAAGAAGAAGCAACTTTGTTCTCTCAACTTTGACTTGTGATTGTTGTTGTTGTTGATCACCTTTTCCCAACTTTTTAAACATTGTTTGTCTCATTTTTTTTCTGTTCGGTGTTGGCGCAATTGAAAGCAAATCTGAATATAAAAGAAAGAGTATATACAATTCACATTCGGGAATTATTGTTAAACCCTCCCTCCCCTCCCATCCCCTCCACCTCCATCGGTTTCCTCTCCTTTTTTCTCTAACTTCTTTTCGACCAATTGACCATTATGACTTGCCAATGATCATGGTTGGTTGAATGCATTATTACAGTAGTAAATTTTCTTTAATTTACAGTGAAAACATTATTTAAAACGATGATCGCTTTCAAATTTGTTTCCCCTTTTTTAGTAATTGATACATATTTTTCCTTATAAACAAAAAATCCTTTTTACTTACAGAAAAAAAATAAGGAAATGAATTCATAAAAGAGGCAATCGATTATAAATGATTTAATATGTTACAATTTTCATAAATATTTGTTGACATTTTTTTATTTGAGTACATCATGATCAGGATAAGCAGGAATGATGAACTTCATTTTCAGAATTAACATTTCTTTACAGGTCAACAAAAAAAAATAATTTTTGTATTCTTAAAATAAAATAAATTGGATTAGTGTATTCCATAAATATGATCAAATCTCACGTTTCAATGAGAAAAATAAAAAGAATAAGATTGAATAGAATCAATCCCTTTCAGTTTTATACTTACACTTTTGTATGTCCATTGATCCATGACAATACAATTGATCAATTCATAATTGGAATGCTTTGAGGCGAAACCCTCAATAAAGACCGGTAATAACGGGAAACAAGTGTTCATAATGAAAAAAAAAAAAAGTAAGAATGCAATTGAAAGTGAATGACTTAATTTTTTTTTTCTTTTTGGTTGATGATTGACAGATTTCATAACTATATATATGAATGGTATGTCATTTTAATATTAAGTTATTTGCAGAAATAGAAACACATTATTTGTGTATAAAGCTGAAACTTTTTTTTTGATGAGATACATCTCAATCGATTGATTATGTCTTTACTGATCTGATTGTTGTATTTTTACAAACACAAATACAAGATTGAAGAAGATTGACGTTTTCGTTCGATCAATTGATTGATTGATTGATTGATTGATCGTTCGATTGAATTCAATGACAAACTCACAAGGTGAATGACTGGTGGGAGACAATTAGGACATTCAACACCTTTCACCTATCAAAATAAAGTTGTTGTCATTGTATTCTATTGTTGTGAGATGTACCGAAAATAAAAACGTTTATTTAAAGGTTAGGTTGTTAAAGAATCCCAATTGTTTATAATTTAAGAAAGGTCTGGGTCATTGAGTTTATTTTGTTTTGTTTTGTTTTGTTTTCCATTTAGTTTGATTTCAATTGATTGAAGATGTCAAATGTTCTAATTTAATCAAATGGTTGCCACCATTTTGTTGTTGCTGTTGATTGGTTAGTTGGTTATATATTTTGTTTTTGGTACCATTTCCGTACAAAATATATAATTTGGTTAACGTACAAAACGGGAGATCAATTTCAAATTGATATATTATTAGAGCTAATATTGGTGACGATCGTCGCAACGGAAAACTCATTAAAATATATACAAAAGAAAGAAGAAAGGAAAAAAATGTATTACTTTTACTTGAATGTAAAACCGTTATCAATCAAGCAAACCATCAAACAACAAAAAAAAATCACAATCGAATATCACTTTCCATAAATTGGAAATGTACCGAACCAATTTCGCTTTCGTTTTTTTCTTTCTTTCTTTCGTTTCTACTTCAAACAAATAGAAACGTTTCGTTTAATATGGATCGAGATTATGAATTTGTAGAGAAATTATTATTTTTTTTTGGTCCAAAAATAATTTTCCATATCTCACATGAGAGTGAGTGAGAGGGAGTGGAAGAGAGAACAAATGAAGAGTGAGATGAAGTTATATGAACATTGATGGCGATAATCTTTCGGAAAGAAATGTTTGGTTACACATGACCGATTCGTCGGCGACGGCGTCGACGACAACGAACAGGACGAATGAATGATTGGTTGGTGATCTCAACATTCGGTCTCGATGTCAAAGTTAAGACCATTCGGCAAGATTGGAGGTCTAAAATTAGAGTTAAACGACCGAAACAATAACGATAAGAGTTAAAGAAGAAGAAGAAGAAGAAGAAGAAGAAGAAGAGGTTTGCAAAACAAGGAAAGTGTCAAAGAGAAAACAAATGTTCTCAAAAGACAATCGTTGGCAAAGGTAATATAAAGTGAGTGATGATATATAACATTGATGAAAGTTAACGACAATTTGTTCAATATTGTACCACTTGGTTCAGTTGTATCATTGGTCACCTCGTTTCTTTTATTTTTTTCTTTCTTTCTTTCTTCTTCGTTTTCTTCTTCTTCTTATTCTTTGAAGTTACACCAATTGACTTCTCATTTGTTTCGTCTTCTCTAAATATATCGAAACGAATGAGCGGCAAATGAATTGAGACCAAGAACGAATGAACGAACGACAACGAACGAACGGTGACGATACTTGAGACACCTTTCTTTACCTTACCTGTGGATGGTGAGGAGGGGAGGGGGGAGGGGGAATGGATAATTTAAACAACAAGATATTGGCTAATTTGGTACCGAACGTTGAAAACCTCATGTATGGAAACGGACGGGAAGATAGTGAACCAATTATTAATGAACACAGAAACAACAAAAACACAACAAAAATTGACGACTATGATTATGGCAAACAAATCCGACGGTCACTGAACACACACACACACACACACGGCATGTCTCCCCTTTAACTGATTCACCATTTTTTTGTAGTTGTTTTAAAAAACAACAAAAAAAAGTGAAAGAAAAATTGAACACACAAATACATTTTCTCTTCACAAAACAAGAAGAAGAAGAAGAAGAAGTAAAAGTAATATAGAACAATTAGACAAATAGACAACAATAATTATATTGGTGGAGAAAGTGATTTACTCACATATATATCCCCCATTTAAATGATTACACACACTATTATCAGTATGGATGATGATTGAATGTTTAAGACATTAGTACATAAACACACACACACACACCCACACACCAAAAGGTACGTGACAATTTACGTAATAAAACGGTAAACAAAACCTAAATATTTGTAATCAAACACTTTGATCGATTCATTCTAATTGTCAACATATTATAAACCTAAATTTAAAATGCATTATTTCGGTTCATTGACATAACCCAATGTGACCCATCAATTCAATCATCTTTATTTGCATTGGGAAAACATTACAAAAAAAAACAAACAGGAAAGATATGCTAAATTCAACATAGTGTTGATATGCAAATTGATACCCGACAAAAACAGAAGGAGAGAAAAAACAAATGAACGATTTAAATATATGAATAAATAAATATATTTTTATTTGTTCTATTTAGTCGATTTATGGATTGGTTACTAATATTGGTCTCAATTTTTTGCTTTACTACTATGCTTTAGATCAACGTGATACTAAATAAGATATATTAATGAAATTTGATCTACGTGTGGGCTTTTATTTCCAAAAATAAAACATTTTTTTCGTTTTCTCATTAGTTTTATTTTAATTTACCATTTTTTAATACATAATAATTTTAGCTAATCTACCGGTTTATAAATAGGATAAAAAATTTACCGTTTTTTTTCCAGTATATTCATCATCTTCTTATATTTATTTGTTTCATTTTGATTCCCATTGTATTTATAGTTGAACAATTATTTTATTTAATATTCCCACTATGCCACTCTTTTCTAAGCAAAAAAATTGTATTTATAAAACATTGAATCAATTTCTCAAACGTTATCTTTGTACCGTTTTTTTGTTTCATAAAAGAAGAGGGTGTTTTATACCAAAATAAGCATGAGAATAGCAAAAACAATGACATCTTTGTTTTTGTCTTGTTTGTTGTTATTGTTGTTTTACCATTTGAATATAAGTAAATGACTTTTTATTTGATTGATTGTATTGTGGAATACATTTCGTCTTCTTCTTCGTTATATTATTGTATGGGAAAAAACTAGAAAAAAAACCGATTCAGATGACAACTCGATCGAGACGACAATGTGTTGCGTTCAAATATCATCTGAATTATATAAAAAAAATCCGGGTGAAAGCAAGCCAACCATGATACTTGTATATTCTCAAATGTTGCAAGATGTAGATTGCAAACTTTGCTTTAGTAGAGACATCTTGTGAATGATTCATTTAATTTTTTTTATGAAATATATATAAATTTTATATTTCATTTATTTTTGTTTGAATGCAACGATAAAGAGCAAAGTTCATGTGTTATACTAAAATTGACTTTTTTCACTGTTGTTGTTTTTGTTATTTGAATGCAATGGGAAAGGGGAAAGTTCATATGTTATACTAAAATTGACTTTTGCTATCATATGAATGTGCAATGGGAAAGGAGAAAGTTCATCTGTACACTATATAATTGACTTTTTTTTCGTTGTATGAATGTTTTACCAAAAGGTTAAGGTTCAAATGTAATAAATCCAAACTGAAGAATGATATATATGGTTCTTATATGAACACAATTTTGGTTATGGTTGTAGGTAATTTGCAATTATCTCTTTTTTTGTTTACTTGTGATTGTGCTTCAAGTTACCCTTGCCCTCTGTTGTTGTCCACATCCATCTGTTATGCCATATGATAACAAAACATTTGGAATAAATGGCTACCAATTTCAACGGTTACCAACAATACCAACATCTCAACAACAACCAATGGCAACCATATTGTATTGGACAATGTGTTATTGTGTTAAAGTGATTTTTGTGCATTTCATAAGAAGAGAACCAAAAACAAAAATACGAGTTACAGTCAATGGGCCAACAAGATGGTTCCACACGAATGGAGAATAAAACAATTAGGATTGCAGTTCGCCACTTCGAATAAAGTTCAATGTCGGCATTTTTGGTATGAAACGAAACGATCGGAGTCGATCTTAAATTGAGACTGGTGGGGTAAATGTCGAGAAAGACTAATCTAATTCAAACGAAACGCATCTTGTTGGAGTGTGGACTATGGCAAAGTTTGAGCTTGTTTAGTTAAGTTGTAAGGGAAAAGTAATGATTCCAAAGTTTGGAATGTGATTCACACAATTGACTTCAAAGTTGGTTTGTGGATGAGCACGTTATGGTTAAATGTTTGAGTTAAATTGAACTCAACAATAGAATGAAGTTCGTATGGAGTTTATATAATTATAACACAATTGGTTATGCTTTCTGTAAATCTGGTTTCATTTTTATTTTGCATTATTCAATCATCAAATAATAAACACACAAAAACTCATTTTAAAATATAAGTATTGATTTATTGATTAAAAATTTAAAAACAAATTACAGTTTTATTGCATGTTTACACAATGTCATCATATATATTACTGGATTAGTTTGAATCGTGATTTCAACTCTTAGTGATAAACCACTTTTTTCGTGAATTTGGATTAAATTCTTTTATATCATTTTGTAGGATGAACTCCTTTACAATTTTGGCATATTTTGAATAATGTTTTGAATTGAATAATTTCAATGTAACATTTTCAAGAGACCATTGAAGGAGATAAATTGGGTTTATCACACGAGTATTTTTATGTAATATAAATCGATGATCCAGTACTCTTCGGACATTGTGTTTAAGTGAATCATTATATGGACACATGTCCAATAGATCCTCGCCGGTTAATACATGGGTCCAATATGCTGTTAACAATTCGCTAAATGTTTTGGCAAATATTGAATAGATCCATGTCGGCCTCCAAATAACTGTAAATGATTTAACAACATTTGATGAATTATAATTAAAATGGATAATATTTTCAATTGAAAATTGTTCAAGTTGTTCAAATGAATGAAAACGATAATCTTCTGGACTGAATTCAATTTCATATTCACCATTTTGATATTTCTTCAACTTATCTTTGGTTATCTGGTCCATCATATAAAATCGGTATTCATGTGCTTGACCATCGATTATATCGTTATCGGTTACAATTTCAAATTCTTCTGAATTATACATTTTGGTTGATTATAAGTTATAATTGGTTGATTATCAAAAAAGATGATGTTCAGGATGTGAAGCAGGGTAAAGGTGAAATAGCGTAAAATGTGCAAAACATTAGTTAACATTGGTGGGTTTATATACGTTTTTGTGGTGGGGATGTGGTTGAGATGATGAGCAATGTTGGTAGCCTAGTGGTCTTTGCACTAAGGTACCAATTGCGAATTTTGGCTTCCCCAAGTCGACCACGTTCTTTGTTCACAATACCACAAGATGGTTCCAATCATACCACATTCTGTACTCAACTGCCTTTTTCCAAAATTTAGTTCACATCGCTTGAGAACGTATTACCACTACAAGCAATTTTGGGGTGGGATGGTTCGTCCGTTTCCATGGTTTGGAATTTGTTCAAGGCTGAATTTGAGACTTTGCTCATTTCTGTTTTAACCACTACCACTCTCACTTTTGTTCGTTAGCTTACTTCACTTCGGTGTTAGGTCTCAATTGTACATTACCCACACAATATGGGCTAATGGATTCTTCCCCTTCCTTCCTCACCAATGCGAGCAACTCATTCCCAACTTGTCTCCTTTTTGCCAAAACTTTTACAGCAATTTATACAATGCGGGTTTTCAATGCAAAAGCGTTTACTTAAAAATTTATAGAATTCATGTACAAAATGTGTTATAAGTGTTAAAACAAAATTATTTATTGAATAAACGCAGTGGTATAACAAGGATGAAAACAAAAATGAATACAACAAATTGATGAATAAAGAAGAAATAAAATAATCACCATAAATTTACTGCGACCGCAGTCGCCTTTTATACGCCTAACCAACTCACTTATCATGTGAACCGTCATCGTTTGAACTAAGTGTGGTGGCGTTTCTCAACAATAAGTAATTAAATAAATTATCCTATGGTGGCGTTGAATTCCATACATTATAGTTATCAACTTTAAAGTTTAATAGGTTTTAGGGGTAAAGTTTTACTTTTGTAGACACAGTTCCGTATTTTTCTGACATGGCGCTTTCAATTTTTAAAATGTATTATTTTCAATTATAATTGATAAATTATGATTTATTTCAACTTCCTCACTTCATTCCTTCCTTCTTATTGCTCTTCCACGACCTAAACATCTCCTTTAGGCTATCTTAAACCCATTTTCAGCATAACATCAACTAAATTTATATTCAAATAAGATAGAGAGTTAAATGAGAAGAGTCAATTTAACTTCAAGTTCAACTAGCCAACACTTAATATTGTACGACAGATGTTCTATAATAAAAATGTGATTTATACCACATATCTTGGTATAAGTAATTAACAATCATTTCTTTATATACTTTTATCTGCATGAAAATTAATTAATTTATCAAATCTTATCTAATAAATTGGTTAAAAATGCTTTTGCCGGTATGGCTGTAGATATATCCTTATATCCAATTGATACAATTAAAACAAGATTACAAAGTCCTAAAGGATTTTGGAATTCAGGTGGATTTGCTCGAATATATTCTGGAATTGGATCCACCATTTCTGGTTCTGCACCTGGAGGTAAACATTATTTTGATTCGCTATCAAAAATTAATTGTATTCATTCTTTTACAATCTATAGCTGCCTTATTCTTCTTGACATATGAATCAAGTAAAAATATAACCTCATCATTATTACCAGATTAACGTTATGAACACTTTCGTTATATGATATCTGCCGGTTTCGACGAAACTGTAAGTATGATTCAATTGAGAAAGGAAATTAATTAATTTGAATATAACTCAATTAGATGGCCTGCTTAGTTCGAGTACCTGTTGAAGTCGTAAAACAACGAGCACAAACCTATCATTCAACTAGTTTAACCGTATTTCGTGAGACGATAGCAAATGGTGGTTTACGTTCATTATACCGTGGCTATGGTATAACAATACTTCGTGAGATTCCATTTTCCTTGATCCAATTTCCTTTATGGGAATATTTAAAAATACAATATATCAAATGGGACCATTCAAATACGAAGATTCAACCATATCAATCAATGATTTGTGGTTCAGTTGCTGGTGCCATTGCCGCATTTATCACCACGCCATTGGATGTGGCAAAGACCAACATAATGTTAGCCGGTTTTCGTGATTCGAATCAAAACATTAATATATCATTGAACTATTATCAAACAATTCGTGATATATATCGACGTAATGGAATTGATGGATTATTTGCCGGTGCCGTGCCACGAGTTCTTTGGATATCAATTGGTGGTGCAATATTTTTGGGTGGTTACGAAAAGGTTTTGTCCATTCTACAATAAGTCATCTCATAGTCAATTTAAAATCATTATTATTATGAACTAGTCTTCATTCTAGATAAGTATTTAATGTTGAAAATATACAATAAGTTCCAAATAATAACAACAAATTTAAAAAAGAAAAGAAAAAACATTTAAGATGAGTAGAATTCTGTAATGGAGGTTTTTCCAATGGGTTCAGCTCTCAACGTGACCGATGAACTATCGGAGATACGAACACGAACAAAATCGCCAATTTTGAATTGAACACCATTCATCGATGGTATGATCACCTTTGAACCAGCTTCATTTCGACCGTACAACTCTTGATCCGATTTCTTGCTAACACCTTCCAACAAAATCAATTGATCGGTCCCGATCAATTTACGGTTAAGTTCCAACAATCGTGTCCGATAGAGTTGATTCAATTCAGTCAATCGCGTAATCTTCACCTTATGCGGTACGTCATCGTTCAAATGGTGATGTGCATATGTCTTATCACGCATACTATAGGCAAAGATATATGCAATATTGTAGCCGACACGTTCCATTAAGTCCAATGTTTGACGATGATCATCGTCGGTTTCGCCACAAAATCCACAAATGAAATCACTGTTAATTGCACAATCGGGTATAGCCAAACGGATACGATCTACCAAATCGAGATAAGCTTGTTTAGTGTAACCACGACGCATGCGTTCCAAAACATGATCACTACCACTTTGGGCTGGCATATGTAATCCATTGGCAATGTTTGGATGACGGGCAATCACTTCGATAACATCATCATTGAAATCTTTCGGATGTGGCGACGTAAAACGGATACGAACATTTGGATCGATTTGTGCAACCTGATCGAGAAGAATGTCAAAACCAATTCCACCAGTCTTCAATTTGTAAATAGTACGAAATCCGTCTGCCAATTTGATCGTTTCAGATGATGATGATGATGATGATGAATCAGTCGATTCTGAACTAAGATCACGATAACTGTTTACATTTTGTCCCAACAAGACGATCTCCTTAACGCCATTATTGATGAAATGTTCAACCTCTTTTAAGATGGAATCCATTCGACGTGAACGTTCACGACCACGAGTATATGGAACGATACAGTAAGAGCACATATTATTACAGCCACGTGTGATTGATACGAATGATGAGATACGATCAGCAGAAACATTAGGCAATACATCCGAATAGGTTTCATCCAATGAAAGAAGAACATTGATGGCATTTTGTCCCGTCAATGAATTGACAGCTAAAAGTTTAGGCAAATGACGATAACTATCGGGACCGGCAATGATATCGATTGCGGGAATGTCTTCCAATACTTTTGATTTCAATCGTTCAGCCATACAACCCAAAAGACCAAATTGTTTAATTGTTCCTAAACGTTTTGCACGTTCCAATTCACGAAGTTTATGCCAAACTTTGAGTTCTGCATTCTCACGTATGGCACATGTCATTAGGAATATTATTTCTGCTTTATCAATTGAATCGATCATTTCGTAACCTGACTTTTCTAATATTGTTGAAGCAATTTCCGTATCATTGACATTCATTTGACATCCATATGTTTTAATGTAAACTAAATAAAAATGATAAAATTGCAAACTAATTATGAAATAAAAACATTTGTTATACCTTTAGTTTTGTTTCCATTAAGACTAGCTTCATCGATATATGGTTCATTTAAATTCTTATCCCATTTCATTATGAATGGTTCTTTTATGTCATTTTTTTGAATAAATTCTTGAAGATTTGGACCAGATTTAAGTTTATTTTGAAGATCAATTTTACGATCAGTTACAACTTGTTTTGATTCATTTGGTTTGTTTTGATGATGATGAACACATGAATGATGATACAAATGTACTGAATTTAATGCAATATTTAACGACGGACTATATTCAGTACAAAATCGAGTTAAATGTCGCAGCATTTTGAAAACTAGTTGAAAATATTTTTTTATTCATATAATACTTCACGTGTGTTAAAACAACAACATATTTTCAGTGCAGCAATTTTAACCTTATGGTAAACATGCTCATTCTAGCTCCGCCCATTTTCACCAAATGATCACAATAGACATAAAACGATCGATTGAAGGTGAAACCGCCAAAAGTTTTTACTTTATTGTTTAAAGAAGCTAATAAGGTTTATAAATATATATTTGTAATTTTAATTAAATCCAATGTTTATTACAGTTCTTTATAAATGTTGAACAGTGCACTGCACGTAATGTATCATTGTGAATATTGGATGTTTTTGTTACAGTGATGAAAATATATATGATGAATTGAAATGAAACTGGTAGAAAATTGAAGTTGGAAATTAGGTTGATGGGGGAATAGGTTATGGATTGGGATACCACTATGGTTGAGCTTGTGTCTTGTGTTTGTTGTGTTATGGATCAAGATCTTTCTTCTTGTCCGTTCTTGCATTGTGTGTATGAATTGGCGCCGGCAACCAATAGAGGTGGGAGAGGGAAGGGGAAAGTGTATTGGTCGGGTTTGTGTCTTATGTAGATAATGTTATGGATCTAGATATTTCTTCTTGTGTTAATGTCTAAACATAATTTTTTTAATTTAAAATTTGTTATTACGTTTATATTAAATAAAACAATCGTTAATTATACAAAACGTAATGAATTATATTAAGGCCACACAGTTTTGCCTTCAAAGTTGTTTTTACTGCGTAATGTATTCCTATGGACAATTTTGGTTTCGTAAGGTAAGTAAGGAGGTTGATTGGCTTGATGGATTTGGTTGAAACTTAGCATATACATAAAAAACATATCAATCTAGTAAAACATTTAGGTATCACAATTGTAATATGTTTTGTTTTTGCAAAAACGGAGCTCAAAGTTGTTTGATAGTTTTTTTCACCTTTTTTTCTTAATTTTGATTTGTTTGGAACAAATTTAAAGAAAAGTAAAGATGATATTAACCTCATACCTAGATGTTTTACTAGATATAACACTATTCTGTAAAACTATGTATAAATTTGTGAATTTAAATCTTCATTGAAGCCTCCTTACTTTCCTTACGGTTTTTAAAGTTTACAAAAATTTTCAGTGGTAAACAAATTTATTTCTCAAAATGCAGGAAAGCCGACTTTGAAGGAAAAACAGTCCTGCCTTAACAAAAGTAAATAATTTTGTAAAAATGGTAGTCTGTATGTGTTCATAAAATACTTTAGACAAATCGAGTAATCAATTGATTGAAAAAATTATATTTGTGATATATTTGTGTGGCAAGTCGGATCATTTTATTTACCGAATGATGGTAACTGTGTTTTGGGTGGATTAATGTTATGGAACAAGATCTCTCTTCTTGTCCGTTCTTTGTGTGTTGTGACAGTGCTTAAATTTATACGTGTTGAAACTGATATATAAAAGATTAAAGTTGTAAATTGATTGATGGGGGGATGGGTTAAGATTGGGATTCCACTATGGTTTGGCTTGTGTCTTGTGTTTGTTGTGTTGTGGATCAAGATCTTTCTTACGAGATGAGTATTGCCAGTAAGGATGTCGAGTCATTGGGAGCGTCATCACGAGAGGAGAACAATAGGGTCAACACGAGTTAAATCTTTTCAATATTATTGTTATATTATTAAGAAAGTCTGTAAAATCATCGATAATTATTCAACCGAAATAAAGAGTTTCAATCGTAAGTTCTTTTAATGATTATTATTGAGAGCTTGATTTTGCCTTGGTATTTACTTTATCAGAGTTCCTTCTTCCTAACCCAAAGAGCCGGGACACCGTTGTTAACCAAATTATTAAATTATTATATTAACGTGTCATATTATTGACCTATTACTCACTATCAACCAACATTTAACACATACTTTATGAACATGATCAACCCATCACATGTATATAAACAGACACAAAATTGTCATCACTTGTCGATGACCAACATTTGTTTTTTATGTTCATTTAGTTTTAGTTTCCCAATCGCTTTTAACTCAATTTCGTATCACACCGTTGTTACGGATCCTTACAATTTTGAAAGCTGATATTCCAAGATATCTAGAGGCAAAACTCAATAAGTCATCTACATTGTGTGGCGTTCTGCGATTAAGTATTTTATATTTAAAAATTATTGAAATAAGAAAATAAGAAAAAGAAATATTGTGAAATCAATCAATAGTTTGACCTATTGAAAAACGTGGTGTTCATCAATCAAGTATTATTATGTGTCAAGATTGTAAGAAAGTAAATTGAGAAGTTGCGAAATGGACAAGTGATTTGTCTTGTTTATAATATAAAACACGTGTTATAGATGAAGTCTAAAGAAATAATTGTTTACCAGAAATATTGTCTTTGAAATTTTCTTGTTTTAAATAAAATCTTTAAATTTTGTGTTTAAATTATTTACTTGATGAATGGAACCCCTCAGAAACGCTACAATTGAAATTCGGAGGATTAAATTTGAGACGATAGACTTGGAATTTCGGAGGTTAAACTTGAGAGGCTATATTCCAAAGAGCGACGACTACTTACGCAGTTACGTATAGCAACACACATTTTTACCACTATTTTGTTTTTTTTGTTAACTAAGTTTTGTTTTTAATAAAATTTTTTTCATTAACTTGATACTGTGCAAATATTCCTTTGGGGATAAGAGACAAAGGTATAAAATTGGTATTATTATTATTATTATTCTATAAAATATTTGATAATGAATTAAGGTTATATCAAACATATTATGAAATGTCATATGAATAAACAATATCAATCGCAAAATTTTTAAATTATATCAAAATTGAAGCAACATATTGAAATATCAATTCTGTTAGTAGTGATAATGTCACACCATATTTATATTAATGTAAATGTTCCATTCTAATGTTTCATCAAATTAAGAAAGTTACAATCCGTAAAAATCACCACCAAACACTGTAAATAATTTTTCAATAATTTCAATATTATCTCCTTCCGCTGCTGTATTCAAAACTGACGACCCAATAATATTTTTATTATTTATCAATTCAATCAAAACATTTTTATCGTTATCAAATAATTTTATTAAATTTGTAACAACCTTAAAATTATTATATATGCAAAACTGAATTTCCGAATTTATTCTTATTATTGAGCAATTCTATCAAAACATTTTTATTATAACCAATAAAAGAAAAAACTAATTTTTCAAAAATCTCAACGTTACCAATAACAACAGCTGTATGCAAAATCGAATATTCATTTTTGTTTTTATATTTAATCAATTCAATCAAAAAATCTTTTTCATCATCAAACAGTTTTATTAATTTTCAACAATCTTAAGATTCTTAAATATTACAACTGAATGAAGAACTGAAATTCCCTCTTTATTTCTATCTTTCACCATTAAACAATGCAATTAATTTTTAAACAATTTCAACATTATTTTCGTTTGCTGCAATTAGTAAAGCTGACCCATCTATTTTTAGTTTTATCTTTAACAAATTCAATTAAAGCAATTTTATCACCATTAAACAATGCAATTAACTTTTCAACAATTTCAACATTATTTTTGTTTGCTGCATGATGTAAGGCTGACCATCCATATATATCTTTATCTTTAACAAATTCAATTAAAGCAACTTTATCACCATTAAACAATGCAATTAACTTTTCAACAATTTCAACATTATTTTTGTTTGCTGCATGATGTAAAGCTGAAAATCCATCTTTATCTTTATCTTTAACAAATTCAATCAAAGCAATTTTATCACCATTAAACAATGCAATTAACTTTTCAACAATTTCAACATTATTTTCGCTCATTGCATAATGTAAAGCTGACCATCCATCTTTATCTTTATCTTTAACAAATTCAATCAAAGCAATTTTATCACCATTAAACAATGCAATCAATTTTTCAACAATTTCAACACTATTTCGGCTTGCTGCAATATGCATAGCTGACAATCCATCTTTATTTATATCTTTAACAAATTCAATTAAAGCAACTTTATCACCATTAAAAACTGCAATTAATTTTTCAACAATTTCAACACTATTTGTGCTTGCTGCAATATGCATAGCTGACCATCCATCTTTATCTTTATTTTTAACAAATTCAATCAAATTAACTTTATCATCATTAAACACTGCAATTAATTTTTCAAATATTTCAACATCACCTTTTCTTGCTGCAAAATGCAAAACTGAATAGTCAGTTTTAAACGTATCTTTAACAAGTTCAATCAATAAATTTTTATCATTATCAAAATGCGCAATTAATTTTTTTAAAAAAGGTAGATTTTCTGTAATTATTACTACATTCAAAACTGATGTCTTCCAAATATCTTTATCTTTAACAATTTCAAGCAAAAAATTTTTTTCATTTGGAAATAATTCAATTAATTTTTCAAAAATCATAATTGGATAATTTGCTGAAGATAAATTTTCCAAAAGTTGTTTAGGTATTGTATTTTCTGTGAATTTATTTACCAAATTAAATTTTCTACCAAATTGAAAAATTTCTTGTATCAATGCTAGATGCAAAGAATTCATTTTAAATGTGTTTTTTTTACATAAAACAAATTTTTTAATCATTATATTGTTTTCAGTTTTTAAAATGTTTAAAAGTAAATAAACAATATTTAAATTGCCTTCTTTAATTGCTATATCAAGTATAGTAAATCCATCTTGATTCATCAACTGTTTTGAATTATTGTTCCATTTTTCATTTATAACTTTTTTATATTGCTTATAAAATTTATCTGACAATTTTTCATTTTGGATAAACTTACCTAATCTAATGTTAATAAATGAACGAATAGTAATATAATTATCATCTTTTAAAATAAATTCAAGTATTTGAGTCGATTTTGTTTCAGTATTTTGAGTAATCCAACTTAGACATATTTTTGAAGCGAAAAATTCTCCAAATGTTTGATGAATGAATTTAACGTTATTTTCCTTTAATTCAATGATTCCAGATGATAAGACCATTTCGTTTACTTTTTCCAAAGGTTGTTGGTATGATTTGAAATTTAAAAATGAATATTTTGCTAATTTTACACAATAATCATTTAGCTTTTTTTTAAGTTCAAATTTAACTACTTCATCAAAAAGATTTATTTTTTTTAAATAAATATCAAATTTATTATCTATAAAATTTTCATAAACACTGACAATATCCATTTCCATATGTTCAAAATTAAACGAACTATTATTGTTGTTATTAACCCATTTTTTAAATTCATTTATGAACCCTTTTACACTTAAAAGTAAATGTAGTGTCAATGGAGAACCAATAAACCTTGAAATATCACCTATAAAAATAGAATTAACTTTATCTAAAAAGTTTTCAATAAAATCACTTATTAATTTGTTATTAGTATTTTCTTTAACAAAAATAGTGTTGTATATTTCATAATTTAAAATTAAACTTAAACGTAATTTTAGATAATTAAAAATAAACGATGTTATTGATTCTTTATTCATTGGAGAAAATGTGATTGCAAATGTTGATAATGCAGTTTCTAAAACTTCACTACAATGCGTTCGAGTTGTAATCCAAATTTTGACTTTTGTTTTGTTTTTTAAAATATTTAAAAATTCTATAAATTTATCTCGGTTTATAGAATTGTGTAGTTCGTCAAAACTATCAAACGATATCAGTAATGGTTTATGAATACTTTTTTTGAGCAATGAACTTTTTAATAATTTTTGGGAAAATTTATTTGATAAATTGTTGTTAAATTTAGATAAAAACTGAACAAAACTATCATCATCAAATGAACCCTTATCCAAAAAAGTTTTGATTGTTTGTATATTATTTCTCAAATTGACATGAATAATCCAATTTGATTCAAACAACTTCTTATTGTTACTTTTTAATGTTGATTGATATAGTTTGATTAATGTAGTTGATTTTCCCTTTCCTGGGTCATCAGCTATGATTATTGTTTGCTTATCTTTTATTGAATCAACTAAACTATCTTCGTTTTCGAAAGAGAAATCACTGTCATCACTACTCTCAATATATTGACGAATGTTTTCAATAGATCCTTTTGAATTCCGCCAAACTATTTGTTTTTTATCTTCAAATGTTTCTATTTCCATTAAATGGACATTGCCATTCATCTTATTAAAAATTTCAATTGCATTATTAGCATTTTTCTTTAAATAAATATTTTTTGTTAACAATGAGTGATAATTTTTATAATCAAACAAACAACTAAGATCACTAAAATTATTAAGACCAATAAACACAAAACTATCCGGATTTTGAAACATTTCTATATCTTTTTTAATTAATATTTTGTTGAAATTTCTTTCAATATAAAAATTTGAATTAAAAATTTTTTGTATGTTAAATTTAGCTTTATCCCAGTTAATCCAATACATAATTTTATTTGAATGTTCAATGCATAAATTATTAAAATTATTTTCGTTAAATAGTTCATCAACTAAATAAATGTTTTTTATTTCAGATTGTAATGAGTATGGAGACTTAAGATAGTTAACTTTGTGTTCTATATTAAAATTTAAAATATTTGATAATGTTTTTATTTTTTCATTTTCATCGATAAACAATCCACTTAAAAAATAAACTGTTTCTATTGAATTATTACTTAAGTTTGATTTTAATGTTTCATGATTGACTTCTTCAAACAAGTCAACAAAAGCTCCCTCCAGTTTATCAATTCCATAAGGTTTGTCTCCAATTTCAAGTTTATTTTCATTATTAATCAATTTAATTAATGAGTGAAAATCAAAAAATTTAACAATTTCATGATTTTCTATATTAAATTCTTCAACCAAATCAGATATTTTTTTTTCTTGTTCATGAAAAACAATTTCTCTATTTAATAGTACTTTCTGTGTAACTTCACTTAAATCATCCCAAGTGAAACCTTTATCGTCGGTTTCTTTATATTGTTTTTCATCTAAATTTTCACACAAAATATTTTTTAAAGAGAAATCATGTTTAGCACATAATATAATTTTACACGATTGAACAGTTTTTAATTCTTGGAAAAAATCTGTAAAAAACTTTTTTATGGACTCATTATCTTCATTTATTTTCTTTAAATTGTATTCAACTATGAACAGTTTTTTATTTTCTTCTAATTTTAAAAAATTTTGCATTTTTATAAGACGATTTATTAACAAAAGATTGCTCAAATCTAAAATTGCGCAATTTTTTACGTAACCAGAAAAACTTTCATTATTAATTTTTGTAACTAAATTATATATTTTAACTAAAGTACAAAATGTATCCCCGTCAACATTTATTTTCCAAACATTTTGGTTTGAATCATTTAAAAAATCTATTAACATTTCATTGATGTTTTCACATTTTTTAAATTTTAGCCATTTTTTATTATTTATTTCTAAATAATTATCAGAAACATGTTTGTATGCTTCTTTAACGACACCATCCACAGATCCAAAACTTTTAATTTTTTCAACAAAACCAAGTTGAAAAATTAATAAACGTTTAATGTAAAAAATTGAATTGTGCAGTTCTTCAAAAGTACCATCACAAATACTGACAATATTTTCATTTTCGTTTATTGATATCTTATTCAATTTATTCATAATGTCTTTGTTACTAAATAAAGTATCAAGTTTGAAAAAATCTGGAAACGCTTGTATTAATTGATATTGTTTTAAAAACAATTGTTCTGATTGAGTGAAAACATTCAAACTACATTGTTTTTCATCAAATGGTTTTGTTTGATATCTTATTGGATAATAATCTTTAAATTGAATATTTTTAATATTTTTACAAGTTAGATGATAATCAATAAATTTTTTAGCCCATTCAAAAAATTCGTCATATTCTTCTTTTTTTATAATACCTGTATTACCAGGCCAATCTATAACTTCATATAATTTATAATTACCTAATTTATTCGTTTGAAATAGACCAGTGATTTTATCAAATGTTTCTAGAATATTAATTATACTATGGGTTTGGGGATCGTAGAAAAAGTCAGTTAAAGATGATTTATGAAGAAAATCAATGAACACTCGATAGATCTTTCCTACATGAGTGTTGCATGTATTTACTAGGTTTGGAGCTGATAGATAACTAGTAATATCTAACGAATTAATAGGAAGGTTTTCAACATTGTCATTTCTGACATCATACCAATCTTTCATTTGCAATAGCATTGGTTTACAACCAGGAGAATCAAACACTACCGTATGAGCGTGATATCCTTTTTTCTTAGATTCACCAAAACATTCTTGCTTATCCACAATTGTAAGATATTTCATACTGAAAGTGCATACTTGTGCAAGCCATGCCCCAAGTGAATGACCAGTAATAAACATTTGAAAGTGTGTTTTACCTTCACTATCAATATCAGCAAATACTTGCTTCACATGATGAGTGAATGTAACGGCAGAATTAATCTGTGAAGAAACATCGTTCTTTAAGACGCTTTTAAAGTCAGTCCAAAGTGATCCTACGTTTGTTGGTTCAGTGCCTCGATGAGCAATGATCACTTGCTCTCTTTCAGGGTGCCAAAAAGCAGCACCAAAGTAACCATTGCTTAAAGAAGGATTACTGGCAATAGTAAGCAATTCCCAACCACTGGGGAAACCTTCTTCATTCAGTTCATACTTTTCTTTTTCCTTTGAATTGTAATCCTGATATACTTTAGAAGCAATCATACATAAATGATAGGGAAGTGGACAAATTGGCTCTCTATCTAATGGATCTTTTGGTGTTCTTTGTTCTAAAACATTTTTCAAGTATTGTTTTAATTCATTTTTACTTTCATCAAAATTAAGTTCAAAAAGATCTTTTGGGTACCTTAATTCTAAATCTACTTTTATTTTTTTGCAATATGGTGGAAATATATTGCTTTCATTTGTTTCAACTGCATTTAAATCATTGCTATCCATAATTAATTTTTTTAAAATTAGTATCAACACTTAATTAACATGCGTAAAGATATTTCAATTTGTTGCTTTTGATATAATAGAAATAATGAAATTGTATATTGCTTACCTTATGAAACCAAAACGTTTTTTTTTGCAAGTTTATGGAATAACCAAATTTAGCTTGTTTGAAAGTTGTTCAATTCTTCTGAGCTATATAATACAGAGGTGGCCAAACCGCGGCTCTTTGAAGGATTATTTGTGGCTCTTGATAAATGCCCTGAGTTCTCTTTATAATGAAAGTTCTATTCCAGAGGTAGCCAAACGGATATTTGAAGAACTTTTTCAATAAATGTCAAACTTCAAACTTTAAATTTCAAATTTCAAACAAACGCAAAAAATTTCAAATTTTAAAAATGGATCTGACTTCCAAGGAGCTTGGCCACCCCTGTAATATTTTTAGAAATTTTGTTAGAAATTTTTTTTTGCATATTAGGTACTTACACTGAGAAAAATGAAAATCGAAGTAGAGAAACAATTTGAGACGGGATTTGAATGACTAATAAAACTTAATCAATTATTTTTCAAAGAGTCAACTTGATCACAAATAATAGAGTTGCTTTTTATATGCAGAGTGAAAATGGATTGTTACATATCGGTTGACAATATTACTTATTATCATATAAAATATCAATTTTTTAAAACGGATCTTATGTAAACACTTGAGTATAATATATTATATTATTTTGCATTATAGATAGCCTAACCAATGTGCAATGATTCTTGTTAAAAAATTTATCTCAAGTACCAATTACCAATTATCTCAATACCTATAGCTTGTAGATAAAATTTTTTCAACTAATACATATTGGTTACCCAATAACGCCCAAACAAATTAAACTATTTTATAGCAAACAATTGTTAATTATACTCATTTAAACTCATTTTGACCAAGACTAAGTTCACAAATACACTCATTGAATTATCTTCATTATATCCAATAGCACTTGAGGATGTATTTAGACAAATACCGATCAGTAATCACACAAAAAATAATTTAGTTGTTTTCTGGTTGTGATGTCGATAAACATCGTTTGTGCACTGTTGTGCAGTATATCAGTTTAAAGTATATAATAGTACAACAGATTTGTGTTATCTTTTTTTCCATCATTTATTTGAATCATTTCATTTTTTTTACAATTTTAAATGCAATATTAATTTGGTATCAAACTATGCCAATATACAATTGGATTCTTTTCTTGTGAAAGCAATCCAAAATATTGAAATTATTAAAAATTGTTTGTCAAGCCGTTTTTAAGCAACATTTTCAAGATAAGATGGCAACAATAAAATTTTCGAAAAGTTAATTTCAATATGTTTTGATTCACAACCCACAGATGGAAGAGTGTCTGTTCACAATGTTTGAATCACAATCAATAGATGACGATTCATGCAATAGTTTAATAATATAATTCTTACCAGTAGATATTCATAGATCAGTTTCACCGAATGATCACAATAGACATAAAACGATCGATCGAAGGTAAAGTCGCCAAAAGTTTTTACTTTATTATTGTTTAAAGAAGTTAATAAGGTTCATAAAAAAATATTTATAATTTTTATTAATTAAAATCAGTTATTACATTTATATTAAATCAAACAATCGTTATTAATACAAAAACGTAATGAATTAAGTAAGCATAAGTAAATAATTTTATTAAAATGGTAGCCCTTCATGTGTTCATAAAATACTTTAGACAAATCGAGTAATCAATTGATTAGCAATTCTGTGGCAAGTCGGATCATTTTATATACCAAATGATGGTAACTGTGTCTTGTGTGGATTAATGTTATGGAACAAGATCTCTCTTCTTGTCCGTTCTTTGTGTGTTGTGGGATATGGACAATCACGACTGATTATAATTATTAACCACTATTTTGCTAAAATTGTTCAATACAATGAACGATCTGATCTATTAGCATTAGAACATATTTGAGCAATTATTGACATTTTCAATTGAACTATAAATGTTTTTATAATTAAAAATAATAAAAAACACATAATGTTTTCTTTGATGAGAAAAGTCCATGTCATATTAAATATTTCCATTGACCATGTTGTTGTTTTAGTGAAAGTTGCACGTCAAAACTTGATTATTTTTAACATTTCTAACGTTATATTGACCACATATTAAAATGTTATCAAAATATAAGCAAATTCAATTTCAAAATTTCACATTTATATCATTATTAAAGCAACATACAATAGATTTTCTACATTTTATCACCTACATAATATGTCATTTTCCAATTTACTATTTGCATATACAAGTGTCCAAAAAGTTAGTTGAAAAACTACATTAAATAATTATTGGTTGGTTAGTAAAAACATTGGTTATATGATAGCTGATAACTTTTAATAACTTTTTCCAAAACTGATTTCCAACAATTATGAATTATAGAGAAATCAAGCAATATTACATTTCCGAACGGATCTCACAAATTTTAGTGAAAAAAAACTGTCAAATGAGTCAAACAGTTGATACAAAAAGTTTTTCCCTTTCTGAACCATACTATCTTCACAATATTGATCAAAAAACGGTTTTAATAAATTATCAATTTCAGTATTACCTGTATATATTGGTTTTTGAAAAAACAAATTTTCATCATTATAATGAATCAACTTACTTAAGCAATCTTTATTATCACCAAATAGTTCGATTATTTTTTTAAACATTTCAACATTATGATTCTTTACTGCTATATGTAAAATTGTATCTTCATACAAATTTATATCTTTAACTAAATCAATCAAAGAATCAATATCATCAACAAACGGTGCAGTTAATGTTTCAAAAATTTCAACACTATCTTTTTCTATTGCTATATGCAAAGAAGAAGATCCAAATGCATTCTTACTATTAATCACTTGAATCAAACTTTCATTATCATCACAAAACATTGTAATTAATGTTTCGACAATTTTATTATTATTATTTTCTACTGCTATATGGAGAGATGAATATCCAATCTTATTCCTACCGGTAACAAGTTTAATCAATCCATTTCTATTCACATCAAAAACTTTAATTAATTTTTCAACAATTGTAAGATTATCATATTCCACTGCTAAATGCAAAGGGGTGTTTTCTAACATATCCTTATCTGTAACCATTTCAAACAAGTCATCTTTATTCATACAAACAAGATTGATACATTTTTCAATTATCTTAACCTTATCACAATTTACTGCTAAATGCAAAGCTGAATTTCCATCTTCATTTTTATCGTTTAACACCTTAATCAAATTATGGTTATCTTCATTCAACGGTGCTATTAATGTTTCAAAAATTTCAACATTGTCATTTTCTACTGCTATATGCAAAGAAGAATATCCAACTTCATTTTTATCATTGATTACCTCAATCAAAACATTATTATCTTTATCAAATAGTTCAATTAAATTTTTAACAATCTCAACAATACCATTCATTATTGCAATATGCAATGTACTATTTGGAAGATTGTTTCTTTTACTACAAATAAATTTTTTAATCAGTTTTGTTTCAACTATTTTTAAACTATTTATTAAAAAATTGGTCAAATTCCAATTGTTTTCTTTAATTGCTATATCTAATATAGTAAATTTTTGTTGATTAATCAACATATTCATGTTGTTCAAGTGCAAATTATTGTTTATAATTATTCCAAATTGTTCATAAATTAAATCCGATATGTTTTGTTCACTTTCTTTTATTCTACGTAATTTAACCTCAATAAATGAACGAACAGCTTTATAATTATCATCTTTAAAAATGTGTAACATAATTTCAACTTTTTTAATAGCATTAATTTCTATATCAACAGTTTGTGTAATCCAACTAATACACGCTTCTGAAAAATAATATTCTTCAAATGTTTGATGAATGAATTTTATGTTTTGTTTTTCTCTTTTAATTATTCCATTTAATAAAAAATTTTGGTTTAATTCCAATAAAAACTGTTGACAAGAATCAAATTCAATAAGTTTTTTTTTTGCAAATTCTAAACAATAACGATTAAAGTTCTCTTTAGGTTCACAGTCGGATTCATCATTATGCGAATTGTTTACTTTTTTCACATAAATATCATATTTATTATCTATAAAGTTTTCATAAACACCGACAATATCTTTTCCCAAACAATCGAAATTAAATGAATTATTAGTATTATTAACCCATCGTATGAATTTTTTAATGAATCCCTTTCCACCAAAAGCAAATATAGTTGCAATGGAGTTTCAAGAATTCCAGAAATATTACTCTTAAATAAAGATTTTAATCTATTTAATAAAATTTTTGCAAAATCATTTATTAATTTGTATTTGTTTTCATTTTCTTTAATAATGGCAAAAAAATGTTTATAAATTCCATTTTCTAAATTGTTTAAAATTAAATTTAAACGTGATATTAAATATTCAACAATAAACATTTTAATTGATTTCTCATCCAATGGATTAATTGTAATCGCAAATGTTGATAATACATCTTCTAAAACGTTACAATAATGTGCACAAGTTGTAACCCAGATTTTAACTTTTGTATTATCTTTTAAAAATTTAAACAATTTTATTATTTTATCCCTGTCATTGAAATCTAGTAGTTCGTCAAAACCATCAAATGATATTAATACTGGCTTATGAATGTAATCTTTTCTAAGCAATGCATGTTTGAATAATTTTTTTGAAAAATCGCTTGATAATTTAAAGTAAATTTTAGAAAAAAATTCTACAATATTGTCAATATTATAATTGTTATCAATAAAAGATGATTTAATTGTTTGTATTTGGTCCCTCAAGTTTACATGAATAATCCAGTTTGATTCAACTAATTTCGTATTGTTATTGTCTAATTTTGATTGATATAGTTTGATTAATGTTGTCGATTTTCCCATTCCCGGTTCACCAGTTATGATTATTGTTTGTTGGTCATTTATAGAATTAATTAAACTAACTTCGTCATGTAACGAGTTTTCATTCTCAATGTAGGGACGAATATTATGTAAAGATCCTTTCGATTCACGCAAAACAATTTGTTTAACATTTTCAATAGTTTCTACTTCTACCCAATAAACATTACCATTTATTTCATTAAATGATGTTTTTGCAGCTTCAATGGTTTGCTTTATAAATATATTACTATTTATTATTTTTGAATTATCTTCGAACAAAGTTAAAAGGTCATTTACATTATCAATACCATTAAATACAAAATTATCTTGATTTTTTAGTACTTTTATATCTTTTTTAATTGTTACATTATCAACTTTATTAAATTTCCTTTTAATATAAAAATCTGGATTAAAAATTCTTTGCAAAATAAATTTAGTTTTGTCCCATCTAATCCAGTACATTTTTTGATTATTTGAACTTTTATTGCATAATTTATTGAAATCCTCTTCCATAAATTGGGAATCGACTATATAAATTTTTTTAGTATCAGTTTGTAAAGAATATGGAAACTTAAGAAAATAAGTCTTATTTTCAATATTGTTTATTTCAAAATTGAGAATCATTCTTAATTTTTTTATTCCTTTATTTTCATCATCCGCAAATAGTCCACTTATGAAATAAATTGCATCTAACGAACTATTGTTCAAGTATAATTTCAATGTTTTAATATTGATTTCTTCAAACAAATCAGCAAATGCTCCTTCTAGACTACCTATCCCAAATTCGTTACTTCCAATTTCAATTTTATTTTCATAAATAATCAATTTAATCAATGAATCAAAGTTTAACAATTGATCAATTTCATCTTTTACTATATTGAACTCATTAAAAAGCTCCAATAATTTTTTTTCTTTTTTTTGGAAAACAATTTTTCTATGTGAAAGCTCTTTTTGTGTTCTTTCATCTAAATCATTCCACCCAAATCCTGGATCGTTGGTTTTTATATATTGTATTTGGTTTAAACATTCATTCAAACTTAAATCCCTAAATGGGTAAGCTTGATTAGCACACATAATAACTTTACTCATTTGAAATGTTTTTAGTTTTATAAACAAATTTGTAAAGAACATTTTTATTGAGTCACTATTATTCTTTACTTCATTACAAACTTTTTTTAGATTGTATTCAACTATCAATAAATTTCCATTTTGTTTTGATTTCAAAAAATCTTCTACTTTGATAAGACAGTTTGCTGACAAAAGTTGTTTCGAATCTAAAATAACGTAATTATCTAAATAACCAGAATCTATTTTATTATTCCTTATTCTTAAAATTGAATCATAAATTTGATTAAGGACACAATAAGTATCACCAGTGGTGACATCTATTTTCCAAACAATCTGATTTGGGTCATTTAGAAATTGGATTAACATTTTATCAATGTTTTCAGATGTTTTAAATTTTAGCCATCTTTCATTTTTATCACCATTAAACACTGTAATTAACTTTTCAACAGTTTCAACATTATTTTTTTTTGCTGCAATATGCATAGCTGAACATCCATCTTTATTTTTATCTTTAATAAATTCAATTAAAGCATCTTTATCACCATTAAACACTGCAAGTAACTTTTCAACAATTTCAACATTATTTTTTTTTGTTGCAAAATGTAAAGCTGACCATCCATTGATATCTTTATCTTTAATAAATTCAATCAAAGCAACTTTATCACCATTAAACACTGCAATTAACTTTTCAACAATTTCAACATTATTTTTTTTTGTTGCAAAATGTAAAGCTGACCAACCATTGATATCTTTATCTTTAATAAATTTAATCAAAGCAACTTTATCACCATTAAACACTGCCATTAACTTTTCAACAATTTCAACATTATTTTTTTTTGTTGCGAAATGTAAAGCTGACCGTCCATTGATATCTTTATCTTTAATAAATTCAATCAAAGCAACTTTATCACCATTAAACACTGCAATAAACTTTTCAACAATTTCAACATTATTTTCGAATGCTGCAATATGCATAGCTGAACATCCATCTTTATATTTATCTTTAATAAATTCAATTAAAGCATCTTTATCACCATTAAACACTGCAATAAACTTTTCAACAATTTCAACATTATTTTCGAATGCTGCAATATGCATAGCTGAACATCCATCTTTATATTTATCTTTAATAAATTCAATTAAAGCATCTTTATCACCATTAAACACTGCAATAAACTTTTCAACAATTTCAACATTATTTTCGAATGCTGCAATATGCATAGCTGAACATCCATCTTTATATTTATCTTTAATAAATTCAATTAAAGCATCTTTATCACCATTAAACACTGCAATTAACTTTTCAACAATTTCAACATTATTTTTTTTGTTGCAAAATGTAAAGCTGACCATCCATTGATATCTTTATCTTTAACAAATTCAATCAAAGCAACTTTATCACCATTAAACACTCCAATTAATTTTTCAACAATTTCAACATTATTTTTGTTTGCTGCAATATGCATAGCTGACCATCCATCTTTATCTTTATCTTTAATAAATTCAATCAAAGCAACTTTATCACCATTAAACACTGCAATTAACTTTTCAACAATTTCAACACTATTTTTTTTTGCTGCAATATGCATAGCTGAACATCCATCTTTATTTTTATCTTTAATAATTTCAATTAAAACATCTTTATCACCATTAAACACTGCAATTAACTTTACAACAATTTCAACATTATTTTTTTTTGCTGCAATATGCATAGCAGAACATCCATCTTTATCTATATCTTTAATAAATTCAATTAAAGCATCTTTATCACCATTAAATACAGCAATTAACTTTTCAACAATTTCAACATTATTTGTACTTGCTGCAATATGCATAGCTGACCATCCATTGATATCTTTATCTTTAACAAATTCAATCAAAGCAACTTTATCACCATTAAACACTGCAATTAACTTTTCAACAATTTCAACACTATTTGTGCTTGCTGCAATATGCATAGCTGACCATCCATTGATATCTTTATCTTTAACAAATTCAATCAAAGCAACTTTATCACTATTAAACACTGCAATTAACTTTTCGACAATTTCAACATAACCTTTTCTTGCTGCAAAATGCAAAATCGAATAATCAGTTTTAAACGTATCTGTAACCAATTCAATTAATAAATTTTTATCATAATCAAAATGCACAATTAATTTTTTGAAAAAATGCAGATTTTCAAAGTTTATCACTAGATTCAAAACTGATAATTTTAGATAATTTTTATCTTTTACAATTTCTAACAAAAAATTTTTTTCATTATGAAATAATTCAATTAACTTTTCAAAAATCTTAATTGGATATTTTGTTGAAGATAAATTTTCTAAAAGTTGTTTAGGTATTGTATTTTTTGTAGATTTATTTACAAAATTAAAATGTTTTCTATCAAATTGAAAAAATTCTTGCATCAATGCTATTTGCAAAGAATTCATTTTCAATTCGTTTTTTTTAGATAAAACAAATTCTTTAATTATAAAATTGTTTTCAGTTTTTAAAATGTTTAAAAGTAAATAAACAATATTTAAATTGCCTTCTAAAATTGCTATATCAAGTATAGTAAATCCATCTTGATTCATCAACTGTTTTGAATCGTTGTTCCATTTTTCATTTATAACTTTTTTATATTGTTTATAAAATTTATAAAACAATTTTTCATTTTTGATTAACTTACCTAATCTAATGTTAATAAATGAACGAATAGTAATATAATTATCATCTTTTAAAATAAATTCAAGTATTTGATTTGATTTTGTTTCAGTATTTTGAATAATCCAACTCAGACATATTTTTGAAGCAAAAAATTCTCCAAAGGTTTGATGAATGAATTTAACATTATTTTCCTTTAATTCAATGATTCCAAATGATAAGACTATTTCGTTTACTTTTTCCAAAGGCTGTTGGTATGATTTAAAATTTAAAAATGAATCTTTTGCTAATTTTACACAATAATCATTTAGCTTTTCTCTAAGTTCTAATTTAGCTTCTTCATTGAAAAGATTTATTTTTTTAAAATAAATATCAAATTTATTATCTATAAAATTTTCATAAACACTGACAATATCCATTTCCATATGTTCAAAATTAAACGAACTATTATTGTTGTTATTAACCCATTTTTTAAATTCATTAATGAGCCCTTTTACACCTAAAAGTAAATGTAGTGTCAATGGAGAACCAATAAACTTTGAAATATCACCTATAAATATAGAATTAACTTTATCTAAAAAGTTTTCAATAAAATCGATTATTAATTTGTTATAAGTATTTTCTTCAACAAAAATAGTGTCGTAAATCTTATAATCTAAAATTAAACTTGAACGTATTTTTAGATAATTAAAAATAAACGATGTTATTGATTCTTTATTCATTGGAGAAAATGTGATCGCAAATGTTGATAATGCATTTTCTAAAACTTCACTACAATGCGTTCGAGTTGTGATCCAAATTTTGACTTTTGTTGTGTTTTTAAAAATTTTTAAAAATTCTATAAATTTATCTCGGTTTATAGAATTGTGTAGTTCGTCAAAACTATCAAACGATATCAGTAATGGTTTATGAATATCTTTTTTGAGCAATGCATTTTTTAATAATTTTTGGGAAAATTTATTTGATAAATTGTTGTTAAATTTAGATAAAAACTGAACAAAACTATCAACATCAAATGAACCCTTATCCAAAAAAGTCTTGATTGTTTGTATATTATTTCTTAAATTGACATGAATAATCCAATTTAATTCAAACAACTTCTTATTGTTACTTTTTAATGTTGATTGATATAGTTTGATTAATGTAGTTGATTTTCCCTTTCCTGGGTCATCAGCTATGATTATTGTTTGCTTATCTTTTATTGAATCAACTAAACTATCTTCGTTTTCGAAAGAGAAATCACTGTCATCACTACTCTCAATATATTGACGAATGTTTTCAATAGATCCTTTTGAATTCCGCCAAACTATTTGTTTTTTATCTTCAAATGTTTCTATTTCCATCAAATGGACATTGCCATTCATCTTATTAAAAATTTCAATTGCATTATTAGCATTTTTCTTTAAATAAATATTTTTTGTTAACAATGAGGAATAATTTTTATAATCAAACAAACAACTAAGATCATTAAAATTATTTAAACCAATAAACACAAAACTATCCGGATTTTGAAACATTTCTATATCTTTTTTAATTAATATTTTATTAAAATTTCTTTTAACATAAAAATTTGAATTAAAAATTTTTTGTAGGTTAAATTTAGCTCCATCCCAATTAATCCAATACATAATTTTATTTGAATGTTCAATGCATAAATTATTAAAATTATTTTCGTTAAATAGTTCATCAACTAAATAAATGTTTTTTATTTCAGATTGTAAAGAGTATGGAAACTTAAGATAGTTAACTTTGTGTTCTATATTAAAATTTAAAATATTTGATATTTTTATTTTTTCATTTTCATCGATAAACAATCCACTTATAAAAAAAACTGTTTCTATTGAATTATTACTTAAGTTTGATTTTAATGTTTCATGATTGACTTCTTCAAACAAGTCAACATAAGCTCCCTCCAATTTATCAATTCCATAAGGTTTGTCTCCAATTTCAAGTTTATTTTCATTATTAATCAATTTAATTAATGAGTGAAAATCAAAAAATTTAGCAATTTCACGATATTCTATATTGAATTCTTCAACCAAATCAGATAATTTTTTTTCTTGTTCATGAAAAACAATTTCTCTATTTAATAGTACTTTTTGTGTAACCTCACTTAAATCATCCCAAGTGAAACCTTCATCATCGGTTTCTTTATATTCATCTAAATTTTCATGCAAAGTATTTTTTAAAGAGAAATCATGTTTAGCACATAATATAATTTTACACGATTGAACAATTTTTAATTCTTGGAACAAATCTGTAAAAAACTTTTTTATCGACTCATTATCTTTATTTATTTTCTTTAAATTGTATTCAACTATGAACAGTTTTTTATTTTCTTGTAATTTTAAAAAATTTTGCATTTTTATAAGACGATTTATTAACAAAAGATTGCTCAAATCTAAAATTGCGCAATTTTTTACGTAACCAGAAAAACTTTCATTATTAATTTTTGTAACTAAATTATATATTTTAACTAAAGTACAAAATGTATCCCCGTCAACATTTATTTTCCAAACATTTTGGTTTGAATCATTTAAAAAATCTATTAACATTTCATTGATGTTTTCACATTTTTTAAATTTTAGCCATTTTTTATTATTTATTTCTAAATAGTTATCAGAAACATGTTTGTATGCTTCTTTAACGACACCATCCACAGATCCAAAACTTTTAATTTTTTCAAAAAAACCAAGTTGAAAAATTAATAAACGTTTAATGTAAAAAATTGTATTGTGCAGTTCTTCAAAAGTACCATCACAAATACTGACAATATTTTCATTTTCGTTTATTGATATCTCATTCAATTTATTCACAATGTCTTTGTTACTAAATAAAGTATCAAGTTTGAAAAAATCTGGAAACGCTTGTATTAATTGATATTGTTTTAAAAACAATTGTTCTGATTGAGTGAAAACATTAAAACTACATTGTTTTTCATCAAATGGTTTTGTTTGATATCTTATTGGATAATAATCTTTAAATTGAATATTTTTACAAGTTAGATGATAATCAATAAATTTTTTAGCCCATTTAAAAAATTCGTCATATTCTTTTTTTTTTATAATACCTGTATTACCAGGCCAATCTATAACTTCATATAATTTATAATTACCTAATTTATTCTTTTTAAATAGACCAGTATTTTTATCAAATGTTTTAAGAATATTATTTATACTATGGGTTTGGGGATCGTAGAAAAAGTCAGATAAAGATGATTTATGAAGAAAATCAATGAACACTCGATAGATCTTTCCTACATGAGTGTTGCATGTATTTACTAGGTTTGGAGCTGATAGATAACTAGTAATATCTAACGAATTAATAGGAAGGTTTTCAACATTGTCATTTCTAACATAATACCAATCTTTCATTTGCAATAGCATTGGTTTACAACCAGGAGAATCAAACACTACCGTATGAGCGTGATATCCTTTTTTCTTAGATTCACCAAAACATTCTTGCTTATCCACAATTGTAAGATATTTCATACTGAAAGTGCATACTTGTGCAAGCCATGCCCCAAGTGAATGACCAGTAATAAACATTTGAAAGTGTGTTTTACCTTCTCTATCAATATCAGCAAATACTTGCTGCACATGATGAGTGAATGTAACGGCAGAATTAATTTGTGAAGAAACATCGTTCTTCAAGACACTTTTAAAGTCAGTCCAAAGTGATCCTACGTTTGTTGGTTCAGTGCCTCGATGAGCAATGATCACTTGCTCTCTTTCAGGGTGCCAAAAAGCAGCACCAAAATAACCATTACTTAAAGAAGGATTACTGGCAATAGTAAGCAATTCCCAACCACTGGGGAAACCTTCTTCATTCAGTTCATACTTTTCTTTTTCCTTTGAATTGTAATTCTGATATACTTTAGAAGCAATCATACATAAATGATAGGGAAGTGGATAAATTGCTTCTCTATCTAATGGATCTTTTGGTGTTCTTTGTTCTAAAACATTTTTCAAGTATTGTTTTAATTCATTTTTACTTTCATCAAAATTAAGTTCAAAAAGATCTTTTGGGTACCTTAATTCTAAATCTACTTTTATTTTTTCGCAATATGGTGGAAATATATCGCTTTCATTCGTTTCAACTGCATTTAAATCTTTGCTTGCCATAATTAATTTTTTTAATTAGTATCAAAACTTAATTAAAAATGCGTAAAGATATTTCAATTTGTTGCTTTTGATATAACAGAAATAATGAAATTGTATATTGCTTACCTTATGACATCAAAACGTTTTTTTTGCAAATTTATGGAATAACCAAATTTAGCTTGTTTGAAAGTTGTTCAATTCTTCTGTACAATGTAATATTTATATAAATTTTGTTAGAAAATTTTTTTGCATATTAGATACTTACACTGAGAAAAATGAAAATCGATGTAGAGAAACAATTTGAGACGAGATTTGAATGACTAATAAAACTTAATCAGTTATTTTTCAAAGAGTCAACTTGATCACAAATAAGAGAGTTGCTTTTCATATGCAGAGTAAAAATGGATTGTTACATATCGGTTGACGATATTACTTATTATCATATAAAATATCAATTTTTTAAAACGGATCTTTTGTAAACACTTGAGTATAATATATTATATTATTTTGCATTATAGATAGCCTAACCAATGTGCAATGATTCTTGTTAAAAAATCTATCTCAAGTACCAATTACCAATTATCTCAATACCTTTAGCTTGTAGATAAAATTTTTTCAACTAATACATATTGGTTACCCAATAACGCCCAAACAAATTAAACTATTTTATAGCAAACAATTGTTAATTATACTCATTTAAACTCATTTTGACCAAGACTAAGTTCACAAATACACTCATTGAATTATCTTCATTATATCCAATAGCACTTGAGGATGTATTTAGACAAATACCGATAAGTAATCACACAAAAAATAGTTTAGTTGTTTTCTGGTTGTGATGTCGATAAACATCGTTTGCGCACTGTTGTGCAGTATATCAGTATAAAGTATATAATAGTACAATAGATTTGTGTTATCTTTTTTTCCATCATTTATTTGAATCATTTCATTTTTTTTACAATTTTAAATGCAATATTAATTTGGTATCAAACTATGCCAATATACAATTGGATTCTTTTCTTGTGAAAGCAATCCAAAATATTGAAATTATTAAAAATTGTTTGTCAAGCCGTTTTTAAGCAACATTTTCAAGATAAGATAGCAACAATAAAATTTTCGAAAAGTTAGTTTCAATATGTTTTGATTCACAACCCACAGATGGAAGAGTGTCTGTTTCCAATGTTTGATTCACAATCAATAGATGACGATTCATGCAATAGTTTAATAATATAATTCTTACCAGTAGATATTCATAGATCAGTTTCACCGAATGATCACAATAGACATAAAACGATTGATCGAAGGTAAAGTCGCCAAAAGTTTTTACTTTATTATTGTTTAAAGAAGTTAATAAGGTTCATACAAAAATATTTATAATTTTTATTAATTAAAATCAGTTATTACATTTATATTAAATCAAACAATCGTTATTAATACAAAAACGTAATGAATTAAGTAAGCATAAGTAAATAATTTTATTAAAATGGTAGCCTTCATGTGTTCATAAAATACTCTAGGCAAATCGAGTAATCAATTGATTAGCAATTGTGGCGTTCCATGATAATTTGAATATTTCTAATAATGGAATAAGGAAGTAAAATGTGTTGTTCCATGACAAATCAGATACCCTAAATAAGGAAGCAAGACGTGCTGTTAAACATCGAGTTTGAATACCAAATATGGAGATAAGAAAAAGAATGGTTGCGAATTAAGAATGGGTTGGATTCCATGTATCTTCAAACACGTGTTTTAAATATAACTCAAGGAAGTAATCATTTAATGTTCTTTTTATATATCGCTTGTTGTATCATGGCGAGATTAGAATTTAGTATATAAACCATGGTTGTCCAATGATTTAGGTGCCACTTCACGATTCCTGATTTTACTATTATACTTCCAACTTAGGCAACCCAGAAATATTGTCTTTGAAATTTTCTTGTTTTAAATAAAATCTCTAAATTTTGTGTTTAAATTATTTACTTGATGAAAGATCTCTCTTCTTGTCCGTTCCTCAGATACGCAATGAACGATTTGATCTATTAGTATTAGAACACATTTGACCGATTATTGACATTTTCAATTGAACTATAAATGTTTTTATAATTAAAAATAATAAAAAACACATAATGTATTCTTTGATGAGAAAAGTCCATGTCATATTAAATATTTCCATTGGCCATGTTGTTGTTTTAGTGAAAGTTGCACGTCAAAACTTGATTATTTTTAACATTTCTAACGTTATATTGACCACATATTAAAATGTCATCAAAATATAAGCAAATTCACATTCAAAATTTCACATTTATATCATTATTAAAGCAACATACAATAGATTTTCTACATTTTATCACCTACATAACTTGTCATTTTTCAATTTACTATTTGCATAAACAATTGTCCAAAAAGTTAGATAAAAAACTACAATAAATAATTATTGGTTGGTTAGTAAAAACATTGGTTATATGATAGCTGATAACTTTTAATAAATATTTTCAAAATTGATTTGCTACTATTATGAATTCTAGAGAAATCAAGCAATATTACATTTCCGAACGGGTCTCACAAATTTTAGTGAAAATAACTGCCAAATGAGTCAAACAATTGATACAAAAAGTTTTTCCCTTTCTGAACCATGCTATCTTCACAATATTGATCGAAAAACGGTTTTAATAAATTATCAATTTCAATATTACCTGTATTTATTGGTTTTTGGAAAAGTAAACTTTCATCATTATAATGAATCAACTTAATCAAGCAATCTTTATTATTACCAAATAGTTCAATTATTTTTTTAACAATTTCAACATTACGATTCTTTACTGCTATATGTAAAATTGTATCTCCATACAAATTTATATCTTTAACTAAATCAATCAAAGAATCAATATTATCAACAAACGGTGCAGTTAATGTTTCAAAAATTTCAAAATTATCCTTTTCTATTGCTATATGCAAAGAAGAAAATCCAAATGCATTCTTACTATTAATCACTTGAATCAAACATTCATTATCACCACAAAACATTGTAATTAATGTTTCGACAATTTTATTATGTAGAGAGTTCGATATTATTATGTGTCGATCGAACGCGACATATAGCCATTTATATGTATTGTAATTTTGTTTTACGGGCAGTTCGGCTTTGGTATTGTTTATTAAAAGTCATTTTATAAATTACATGGTGACAGCGATATTTTTTTTTAAAATGGCACTTTCTATAATTCAACCAAGAGCTTGGGAAAAGGATGAATCGATCGAGCAGTACTTATCGTACTTTGCTGATTTGAAAGAAGCGAATTCTTGGACCGAGTCGAAAGCTGTTGCAGTTTTTCGCACACTTATTCCTCACAACTCGGAGATCAGGTCTTACATCTCCAATCTTACCGCTGAACAACAGGCATCATTCACCGAAACAGCGAAGGTCATTAAAGAATCTCACAAGCCATTACGTGATACTAAAATGACGGAGTTTTTCCATCTTCAAAGGAAAAATGGTCAAAAGTTAGAGGAATTATCTAATAAAGTCTTTCGTCTGGTTGAAGAGTTATACTCTACAGCACCCAAGGAAGTTCGCACACAATTGGCTCGTGATCGTTTCATTTCTAGTCTCAACCACGAACTCCGAGTAGCTTTGTTTAATTCTCAAGGTACTTCTAATTTGAAAACTCTTACGGATGCCAAGAATTTAGCAATAGCTATCGAATCGTCATCAAATTACACCAATGATTCGAATATCCAAGGCAAGGTCATCTCCGAGGACAAACATAAATCGAACAAATGGTGTTCTTTTCATAATTCATCATCTCATAGTACAGAAAATTGCCGTCAAGCTAACAAGAGTACTAAGGATGGTAAGGCTACTAAGCACAATTCGAATAATTATGTTGCAGCTATAGAATTCGATTCAAGTAGTGAATTTCCTCGTCAATTCATACGTATTGGTTTAAACAATGAACAAGTTCTGGCACTCGTTGATACAGGAACTCTTTTTAGTACAATTCCTATAACGTTTAAAACACAAGCATTTTGTCCCATGAAAGCTTCTTCAGCCAATGGTTCTGATATCGATGTGTATGGATCTTCAGAGATGACAATCACTATTGATGGACATTCATTGCAACACAATTTCATCATTGCTGATGTAACTACCCCAATCTTTGGACGTGATTTGCTATTGAAGTTTAAAGCGACTGTTCGCTATAACAACATCATGAATTATTCTTTTGGCAATCAATACTATTCTTGTCCATTGCAATTGGAGAAAATTGAATCTAATGTTTCTAATTTACCGCACAATGAAATTAATTTTGTTCGAGAGGAAGATTTGTCTATTTCTGACAGCAAGACTACTTCAGAATGTCAAGTCCCAGTGTTAAGTAACGAATTAGTTAGTCAACCTGATAATACTTTGGATGGTATTGATTCTACTAACTTGACTGAACAGGAAACTGGTTTAAAGGAACATATTGTTATTAACCAAAAGCAATATGGTAGTCAAGGTTTCTTGGCACCTTCAAATTTGACTATTCCATTCAAATTCAAACAATTTGAACAAGTGATTGTTGGCATAATGAAGGATCATCCACCTGATTCTGGTAACAAGTATCTTCTGACGTTACAGGATTATCGTACAAAATGGGTGGAAGCGGTTTCAATGAAATCAGTCGACGCGGATTCAATCATCCGTTGGATGGGAGGACTATCGGCATACCATCATCAATCCAACGGACAGATCGAACGTACCCATCGTACTTTATGGAATTTGATAAAAACTAAAGTTGATGAGAACCACAGAGGTTGGGATCAATTTATCGAAGATGTATTGTGGGCATTGAGAGTGACTAGCCATGCAGCATTAAATATTTCGCCATTTGAAGCATTGTATGGAAGATCGCCACAGATGAACATCGATCGAGAATTTCCGACGAAATTTCAGCCTCGCTTGCAAGATGTGAAACATTTTCAGAAATACATGTCATCGATGAAGAAGGGTTACGATTATCGCAATAGTGTGAAAGTATCACCAGTTCTTATTGGACAAAGTGTGTGGTTAAAGCATCCAACTATCAAACAAAAGCGTTGTCAAAAACTATTACCACCGCATAAAGGACCGTTTGTCGTAGTTAAGAAACAAAGTCCTTGCTCTTATATTATTAAAGACGTGAATGGAATTCAAGTCAAAGCTCACAGGAATCAGTTGATTCCAACCGATATGGTTCCTGATGGACAGTTACGTCGTCGCGGTCGTCCGACAAGGGACGTGTAGAGAGTTCGATATTATTATGTGTCGATCGAACGCGACATATAGCCATTTATATGTATTGTAATTTTGTTTTACGGGCAGTTCGGCTCTGGTATTGTTTATTAAAAGTCATTTTATAAATTACAATTATTATTATTTTCTACTGCTAAATGGAGAGATGAATATCCATTCTTATTCCTATCGGTAACAAATTTAATCAACCCATTTCTATTCTCATCAAAAACTTTAATTAATTTTTCAACAATTGTAAGATTACCATATTTCACTGCTAAATGCAAAGGGGTGTTTTCTAACTTATCCTTATCTGTAACCGTTTCAAACAAGTCATCTTTATTCATACAAATAAGATCGATACATTTTTCAATTATCTTAACTTTATCATAATTTACTGCTATATGCAAAGCTAGGCTTACCATACGTCCCGGTTTGACCGGGACAGTCCCGGTTTGAGATCCCTGTCTATATTGGTTATTTATATTATCTATATTCTATATTGGTTATTTCCAATAGATGTCCCGGTTTGGAATTGAGAAATTATGGTAAGCCTATGCAAAGCTGAATATCCATCTTCATTTTTATGGTTTAACACCTTAATCAAATTATGGTTATCTCCATTCAACGGTGCAATTAATGTTTCAAAAATTTCAACATTGTCATTTTCTACTGCTATATGCAAAGAAGAAAATCCAACTTCATTTTTATCATTGATTACCTCAATTAAAACATTATTATCTTCATCAAATAGTTCAATTAAATTTTTAACAATCTCAACAATGCCATTCATTACTGCAATATACAATATTTCTTTTTGGAAGATTGTTTCTTTCACTACAAATAAATTTTTTAATCAGTTTTGTTTCAACTATTTTCAAACTATTTATTAAAAAATCGGCAATATTCAAATTGTTTTCTTTAATTGCTATATCTAATATAGTAAATTTTTGTTGATTTATCAACATATTCATGTTGTTCAAGTGCAAATTTTTGTTTATAACTATTCCAAATTGTTCATAAATTAAATTCGATATGTTTTGTTTACTTTCTTTTATTCTACGTAATTTAACATCAATAAATGAACGAACAGCTTTATAATTATCATCTTTAAAAATGTGTAACATAATTTCAATTTTTTTAATTTCTATATCAACAGTTTGTGTAATCCAACTAATACACGTTTCTGAAAAATAATATTCTTCAAATGTTTGATGAATGAATTTTATGTTTTGTTTTTCTCTTTTAATTATTCCATTTAATAAAAAATTTTGGTTTAATTCCAATAAAAATTGTTGACAAAAATCAAATTCAATAAGTTTTTTTTCTGCAAATTCTAAACAATAACGATTAAAGTTCTCTTTAGGTTCACAGTCGGAATCATCATTATGCGAATTGTTTACTTTTTTCACATAAATATCATATTTATTATCTATAAAGTTTTCATAAACACCGACAATATCTTTTCCCAAACAATCGAAATTAAATGAACTATTAGTATTATTAACCCATCGTATGAATTTTTTAATGAATCCCTTTGCACCCAAAAGCAAATATAGTTGCAATGGAGTTCCAAGAATCCCTGAAATGTTACCCTTAAATAAAGATTCTAATCTATTGAAGAAAATTTTTGCAAAATTATTTATTAATTTGTTTTCATTTTCTTTAATAATGACAAAAAAATGTTTATAAATTCTATTTTCTAAATTGTTTAAAATTAAATTTAAACGTGTTTTTAAATATTCAGCAGTAAACATTTTAATTGATTTCTCATCCAATGGATTAATTGTAATTGCAAATGTTGATAATACATCTTCTAAAACGTTACAATAATGTGCACAAGTTGTAACCCAGATTTTAACTTTTGTATTATCTTTTAAAAACTTAAACAATTTTATTATTTTATCCCTGTCATTGAAATCTAGTAGTTCGTCAAAACCATCAAATGATATTAATAATGGCTTATGAATGTAATCTTTTCTAAGCAATGCTTGTTTGAATAATTTTTTTGAAAAATTGCTTGATAATTTAAAGTCAATTTTAGAAAAAAATTTTACAATATTGTCAATATTATAATTGTTTGTTACTGATCAAAGGCCAATCAATAAACTTGAGTCAGTACGCTGGTTGTCACGACACCACTTCTGTGGAAGCAACCAGCTACTGGCTCAATATAAGGCCAGAAAAATGATCAGTATGACATGTAGCAGTATTTGTGCTCATCCTAACATGTCCAAGCTTTGTTTTTGTTTTTGATTCTTTCCCACTATTTTTGTGATTGTTCAAATTTTTAAAACCACCTTTTGTTATATTTTTTTGTAAGTACTTTGAACAATATTGTAACATGTAATCTTTATTTTCGTTGTTCCTTCACTTGAATAGCATGTTATATCCCTGCCATATCCCCCACATACGGGTATTATTGAATTATTGTATTATATCAAAGTGAAGTACGTTTATCTTTTTTTTGTATCTATTCTTTACTCAAATACTATTTCATTTTTTAGAATAAACTAGTTAAACCAATTACTGAAGATTTGTTCGGCAACAATTGTTATCATTAAAAGATGATTTAATTGTTTGTATTTGGTCCCTCAAGTTTACATGAATAATCCAGTTTGATTCAACTAATTTCGTATTGTTATTGTCTAATTTTGATTGATATAGTTTGATTAATGTTGTCGATTTTCCCATTCCCGGTTCACCAGCTATGATTATTGTTTGTTTGGCATTTATAAAATTAATTAAACTAACTTCGTCATGTAACGAGTTTTCATTCTCAATGTAGGGACGAATATTATGTAAAGATCAATTCGATTCACGCAAAACAATTTGTTAAAAGCTTGGAAAAACTTTTAGATTCTTACTGTGATCTAGTTCTTACTTCTCTAACTTCTTACTAGTAAGAAAAGTGATCGGTTAGTTCAAGAACCTAACCGAATTTTTTCCTGGTTCAATTCTAGGGCCAACCTCGTGCTTTCCTAACTTAATTTAGGAATGATAACCTAATTTAGAAACTTAATATAATTAAATATTAAACTTTTTGCATGTAATAAAACGTGTATCACCTTTAATAATATTTTTTGAAAGGTAAATGTAATTAATTCTGATGAAAAAGCCTGTTTAAACAATTTTTAAAAAATTGAAAGCGCCATCTGTCGGAAACATACGGAACTGTGCCAACAAAAGTAAAACTGCCGGTTTTAGGCCACATTATATAGAATTAGTCTTCAAATCAACTCTACAGATGGCGACAGTGGGCTAATAAATGTAAACAAGCCACGCACATGTTGGCTAGTACTGAATTTGCTTTTGCTTACATTATTAAACACGAAAAAAATTAATTACTATTTGATAAAAACAAACTTTAAATTTTGTATTAAGTCATGTCTTCAGAAGAAAAATCAAATGGTAATGATCAAAGCAATGAATGTTCTTCAAATTATGAAGATATATCGTATCAAGTCTATCCAGACCGAACCGGCAAAGTAACCAGCACTAATTGGGCTGAAAATTATGTTAAAGTTCGTTGCCAATCAAAGATTGGTAAAGCTATCGAGTCAAGTAAGTTGATTAATTGATTAATTGCATCATATATTGTAAATAATGGTATTTTCATCATTCAATAGGTCCATTGGTAAAGTTGTTGATGAGTGCACTCAAGTCAAAAGGATGGTAAGCATTGAAAGCCAATTTTATTTTTATTTTATTTTTATACTAATCTTCTTTTTTCATATAATGTTCACAATAAAAGTGAGATTGATCTAAATCGTCATATTGTTTGTGAAAATTGTTCGGAAGATGTGACCGGTGGTTATGATACTAGTGCTAATCAGATTGTGGTATGCCAGAATCGTGTCTACACACAACAGATGACCCAAGCGGTGATTGGACACGAATTGATTCACATGTTCGATTATTGTCGTGCCAAGATGGATTTTACTAATTTGGAACATATTGCATGTTCAGAGATTCGTGCTGCAAATTTGGTCCATTGTTCAATGGTTAGTTCAATGTTCATTGGAACGACCAAACCATGGAACATTGCCTCAACCCATCGTGAATGTGTTAAGGCAAAAGCATTGGCATCGTTGATGGCCGTTCGGAAGAATTTTCCTATTACCGAAGCGATGGCAGTTGTGGATAAGGTCTTTGATCGTTGCTATGCCGACTTGGAACCCATTGGTCGTCGTATTCGTCTCAACTCAAATCATATTAAATGGGCTTATCGTGAACGTTTTCATTATGATTATGATTCAATGTTTTAGGTTACTTTTGATATCATTGTTAGTCTTTTTTGTGTGTGCTTCTTAACTTTTTAGTGTTTATTGATTATTAATAAAATTGTCTTTTTAAATGAATGAAATTGATATGGATTTTTTCTTTCGGTTTGTTTCATATCAATCATTTGAAGGTTTCAATCAAAAAACCTCTTTTTATTAATTTGACATTCATTGGATGACACAACAACTATAATCCAACGATTAGATATATTGGTGCACCACTTGTTTATAGTGTTGTTTATGTAATTTATTTAAACTTTTCCTATGATAATGTTTAATTATCTCTTGATTTGTTGATTTATATATGTGACATCGATGATTGAAATTACAAACAATCAAACAATTTATATTAATTGATTATTTAATCAAAAAGAAATTGAATATGACACAATTATAATTGTATATAAAGATGGTACAATAGTATTGAATAGACATAAAATTACTTGTAATATTTAGATTACGATACGAATCATGACACGAAAATTGAAGATATTTTTTCATATGTTGGATTTGGTGGGACCACAAAATGCATGGTATGTTTTAATTAACTTTTTTTCCTAATTTTTCTTTATTTTAATTGTTGATTAGCATTGGCCTAGGTCAGGTTTTACTTCAACGCGGACATCAGGTATACTTTTTAACTAAATCCGATAATAGAATTGGAGAAAAGTTTTCCAAATATGGTTTCACCGTTATTGCGGTGGGTGACGAAAAGGAGAAGACGAAAGAAGAGGTCGAAATTGAACGTATGGAAGAATTGAAAATGATTCAATCGTTCGGTTTATTCAAAAAACAATCGACATTGGAAAATCTAAAATCGGTTTTAAATGATGAAATGTCTACCATGATGCATGAAGTTCATCAAAAGCAAGAACCAGTGATCAAAGAATTAATCGAAAAGGAGAAACCCGATTTGATTGTTAGCGATAGTATTGGCGTCTGTCCGCCCTCATTGAAATATTCCGGCATTCCATGGGTGTCGATCTATTGTAGTAATCCATTAGGATTGTTTAAATCTAAACAATTGCCGCCGCCAACTTCGGGTAAGTTCATTAAAAAAACATATGTACTTAGCGAAACTAATTCATTAAAATCTTAAAGGCTTTCCAACATATGGAAGTCAAGATGGTTGGGAAGATTATTGGGTCGAATATCTAAAGCTTCATGATGATAAATTTTCAATTGATCATCACCATTTGTTGGAAATGTTCAACTATCCATCGGAACCGTTCGAGATAACATCGCCATATTTAAACATTTATCAATTTCCCAAAGAATTGGATTATACTGATGTTATACAATTACCGGATACTTTTGTACGTGTCGATGCATTTTGTCGCGATGAGATTAGCGATTATCAATTGCCTGAACATTTCCGTAATAAGTTTACATCAAACGATAAGTTGATCTACTTTTCACTTGGTTCGATTGGTAATTGTAACCTAGACCTATTGAAACGTGTCATCTCCATTCTTGGACGTACAAAATACTTTTGCATCATATCGAAGGGGGCGTTCCATGATAAAATTGAATTGCCAGACAACTGTTATGGAGAAAACTTTCTTCCACAAACCAAGATATTGCCGATGGTTGATTTGGCAATTATTCATGGCGGAAACAATTCACTTACCGAATCGTTCTATTTTGGAAAGCCAGTAATTGTAATGCCATTGTTCTATGATCAATTCGACAATGCTCAACGTGTCGATGAGAAAGGTTATGGCGTCCGAATTGATCCATACGATTTTAAGGATGAATATTTGATTGAAGTTATCGAAAAGTTGCTTAATGATCAAGAATTGAACCAAAAGATGAAAGCAATTTCTCAACGTATTCAATCGGATCAAAGTAAATTGAATGCATGTATTCGTATGGAACAACTTGTTATTGACAATAATGATAAATGATTGTGAAATTGTTTTTTGTTTGTATCTTTAAATTAAATTACTCTTATTTTGTTGATTGAACACATTTGATTTCCGCAGATGAGGATCAGGTAGACAAAACATCCGGTCATATGGCGTATTTTATATTGGAATGAGGATGTTTATACTTGTATATCAACCATTACTTGCTAATGGTTTTTGTAAATGATTCGATGTGGACAACATTCCACTTCATCGGTATATAAGCCTGATGATGCTATCTTCAATAAATTAATTGGTGATCAGAGTCGACCCGAATCGACATACACTACTGTCAAAACATTATTCAACGAACCAATTGGTCGACCTATTTGGTTTTTTTCCAACGAATTTACTAGATCCTATTCGTTAAGGTATGTAGGTATCACATTATTAACCCTTTCCCTTTCTTTTCCCTGCTCAAAAGAGCACGAAAGAGCGAGTTGTATATGCGCTAATTTACGGTAGATAGGTGAGGCGGAACAAACAAAGCATCGTCACAGTAAAGAACATTCTCAATGCATAGTGAAGTGTTCACTATGTTGTACCACTAGGGAGCGACAAAATGAAATGTCAATTTCGACTTAAGGGAAACCAATGTTTACACATCGGTGTAAATAGCTTCTCGAGCCACATGCTTCCTTGAACCTTTTCCTTCTGTGTATTCTTGTGATTCATCAATTGTTAATTATTAAATTGTTAATTGTTAAACGTATGTACTTAAATCATAATTAATATTTATTTTGGTTTTTATTGTATTAGGTATAAAATGTCAACTCATTTTAAGCATCAAAACGATGGAGATGCTGGATGGCAACAATACGGCCAATTCATTGATTCATTGACCAGTTTTATAGTTGAAAAATGTAAATCTGATTCGATTTTGAAAGATATGAAACTTCAAATTGAACAATGTTCAACGCGAACATGGGATGAATTGATTGTATTATTTGAACAACAATTGCTAAATTCACAGTTGGATTCATTGATGAGCAATTATTGTGCTTCTATCTTCAATATGGAATCGATTGCCTTAGAAGGCAAAAACAACTCAATTGCAGAACAGTTTGCAGAGAAACCGGACGATAAGGCAACTGAAGGTGAAAATCGAGACCAAATTTATCAATTATCGGAAGCATTACGTTATGCTGAATACAATAGTGCAAGAGATTTTGTACCAAAATTGTTAGAATATCGTGGAGCATTATTTTACAAAATGGATCAAACATATGAAGCTATTTTGGATTTTGAGAAAGCATTGCGCCATCTCATTGAAACCGGAAAAGAGCCATCAAAGAGTCTATTGTACAATCTAAGCAATGCTTTGGCAAAGATCAAAGAGTTTGATAGTCGATCTAAACTCAAATTATTTCGTGAAACTTTTAACAAATATATTGATTCACCAAATTCAGATCCAAATACAAAAAATCATTTGTTGTCAAATATGCCTAAAATTGGACAACTATTGAATTCGGTCGATGATGATATGAATGAAGATGATCCATTACAATCGTATTTTGCAACAATCGGCGGTATCATAACCGAACCAAACAATTTGATGCCGAATGCAACCAAAAAAGTGGAAATTGTTGAACGAATCGAATCGGGACGATCGATCATATCAAATGAATCAATTAAGAAAGGTGAACCGATCATGTGTGAAGACCCGTTCTCGTTCTATCGTTTCAGTAACAAACATTGTGGATCTTGTTTTCGTCGTTTGGCATCATTTGAAGAGAAGTCCGATGAGAAACCAAATTATTATTCATTCATTCCATGTACTGGTTGCAATGATATGATCTTTTGTGATTGGAAATGTCGTGATCGTGCATTGGATCGTTTCCATCGTATCGAATGTCAATCGATGATCTCAAAACTTGAAACCGAACTTGGCATTGCTTACATTGCTTTACGAACTATATTTTGTGCTGGTGGATTGAATAATGCTTTAAAACACTTTGAACAACGATCGGAAGTCAATGTCTCAATTCATGGAAATGATTATCGTTCATTGTTAACATTGAAAACACATTGCGAGGAGATGAACGTCGATTCCGTTTTTTGTCTCATGTTGACCGCTCATCTATTGACCCATTGTTTGAAACAATTTGGTTTGACCACATTTGACGATTGTCCAACGCGTCAACATTCGATTGGATCGTTGATATTGTATCATCTATTTCAAATGAACACTAATTTGATTAAAATTTCCGAAGTAAATTATAGTGAACAACAGACAATTGGATCCAAACCGAAACATTCAACCGAATTGGATTTACCAATTGGAATTGGATTCTATCCAACCATATCATTGGTTAATCATAGTTGTGATCCAAATTTGGTTTCTACATTTTTAGGATCAAGATTATTGTTAAGAGCATCGAAACCGTTGGAAATGGTAGGCACCGAATTGACCACCACTTATGGGCCAACCTATAGTACAATGAACTATAATGAAAGACAGTCGACGTTGAAATCGCAATATTTCTTTAAATGCAATTGTTCAGCATGTGCCAATCGATTGGAATGTTATGATAATTCATTTTCATGTTCAATCTGTAATGGACCAGCATTTCTCAACAATGATCGTTCAATTATTAGATGTTCACGTTTCAACGAACACGTTCCCGCACTCGATGTAAAGATGGCTATAACCGAATTGGAAAACTTTGAAATACATCTAAATGCATCAATGGATTTTATCCGTAATTATGAAACAAAGAACGAAGAATGGAAACTGGTTTCTGCTGTTGTTGCCGGAAACAAAGCCGAAGTGATTGCTAATAAGATTTTGTTCGTTTTGAATCAAAACTATCTTAAATGTAAGGAACAAATGATCAAATGTTATTTGATGATGGGTCAAAATGATCATGCACAAATTGTTTCCAAACATTTGGTCGACATCTATGGACGTTATCAAACCGTTGGAGATAATCGTATCAAATTGCTTCAAATGATGCGAAAATTTATCAATATTTTGTTTATTCAATTGGAAGAACAGAATATTGATCACGGAGAAGGCGATCTCCAGAAAGCAGCACGATTTGTTATGATGATGGATAAATTTAGTCATGAATTTAAAGGTCATCTTGATAAGTTTGAACAAATATTGAATGTTTGTAAACAAAACTATGAAGGAAACGTTACGTTTCAAGATGAAATTGATTTTCTTGCCAAATCTCGTCAACTATTTGCTGACCATCATTTGTCATAAATTTATACTTTGTTGTTTTAAACAGAAAAAAAATTTAATCTAATATAATTCTAATAAATCAATATATGAAATGTTAATGAATGTAAATTATTCAATTGATGACATACGTTTTTTTAAACATTCAATTCTAACAATGTTGATATGATTACGAATGAAACATAGACAACTGAACATAGAATGGCGGTTGATAATGACAATCGCCAACGTGTTAGATTGAAGATGATCAACATTGCACCAATGGTCAATAACAATGTCAACGATGTCAACGGAAGTGCCGTACTTTGAATGGGAATTGAGGTTGCAGCCAGGGTGGCAAAGCCGAAACCATTTTTCACTATCATGATAAATGTTTTAAGAAGCCACGGTAAACCGAGACAAAACAAGATGTCGAATATATTCGATCCAATCGAATTGCATATAGCCATATCAGCCAGACCAGCACGTTTCACAATGAAATATGATGAAATCAATTCTGGTATACTGGTTCCAGCAGCTAAAATCGTTATTCCCGAAACGGTGTCCGGAATGCCAAATGTATATCCAATTAATGTTACCATCCATACGATAAGATAGGTCAATGCCGATATCCATGCAATCGATGAGATGAATGTCAATGCAAAACAACATGGCGATGGTGGTGGTAATGTAAAACAGAATATAATTCTAAATGGAAACAATAGAAATCTTATGATAATATTTTGTGTCCAATCATCATCATCATCGTCGTCATCAATATATTCATCATCAATCTTTTCATATGCGGAACGTTTACCATGTCGATTACATTCATAATCATAATTCATATCATCAATTATGGTGGTTGATGATGGTGGTGGTCGCATCATTTTAGTGGTTTCATTCATTGAACAAGGTGGATTAAGATTAAAGTGTATTGGAACGTCTGGTTCCGGTGATGATGATATCGATTCATTTGATTGTGAAGGTGGTGGTGATGATGATGATGGTTTCAATTCACGATATCTTCCATTCGATTGCATCGTTAGATGAATGGTAGAATAATCGATTTGTGGATCCAATGGTGCTGTTGGCATTATGGTTCCATCATCGATTGAATCAGATTTTCGTTGATGAAATGTTTGACCAGTTGCCTGATATGCTGGCGGTGGTGATATACGATTCTTCGTTGATGATGATATCGGTTTATTGCACGATACCGATTTTAAACTCTTCTCATCCTGATTGAATAGGGTTGAACGGCAACAACAACAACAATCGGTACGTTTCGATGAAATCTTCGATGAGATCGATGAATTACTACCACTATTAGAACGTCGAATTAAACGTGATACTTGTGCATTGAAATACATGATCGTTATGTAGATTGCATACAAACAAAGCAATGTTATCGATTCGATCCAATCGACTTGATTATCTTTGATACATAGAATCAATGTTATGATTGTCAATACGTAAAATATGGTATCACGTATGATGGGAAATGAACTAATCTTTGGTGAATGGCGAAGATTGTAATAGGCTGCAAAGCCGCATGCGCCAGGAATTGCAATTAGATTAAATACGGCTGAGCCAACAATCGTTCCCGTTCCAATGTCATTGTCGGATATGAAGACGCCAATGATTGAGGTAAATAATTCTGGTGCCGATGTTCCAATTGCCATAAAGGTAGCGCCAGCAATATCAGATGGAATATTTAAGGCTATTATCATAGAAAAGTTTATTAGTAAAATCATTTTTTGTATGGAAAACAAACCATCTGATATTAGTTCTAATGATTTCAGAAAATAGAAATCACAAATTACGGCCAATACCAATGATAGATAACAAAAGATGAGTATGTGAATAATGAAACCACCTTTCTCACGGACCTTTATTATGAAATAAAGTGATGATAATTATTATTATTATTATTATTTTCAATAGATAAATGAATCTATTTTTATAATTTTTTTTAGTAAAATTTTTACATTCAATCAATCAATAATTATAATCACAAAACAGAAAATTAACCCAAATGATTGACATATTTTTCTTCTTCGATTTTGTTTGATTGAAATGTACGATTGATAACAACGATAAAAAAGTTGATGAGATGATCAAATAGTAAACACGTGTTTTGCGTCAATCAATTTTTGTTCGAAGAGGGTGGGAGAGTAGAAGAGGGAGGGAAGGAGGATGAGTCAATTCGTACACACATTTTCATTGGATCGAATTTAATCGGTCGAAACTTATAAAATGTCGAACTTCCTTGAACTCAAATTATCATTGTTGTTCGAATAACCCTAATTATTTATTTTTTTGTCAACAAAAAAAAATGATTGATTGGTTTCATATTACCAAAGTTTTCTTTCATTCAATTGATAATGTTAATCATTAATTTCATATTTATCATATAATAATAAATTATTACCTTTTCGTTCATAAAATCGGGTGGAAATTCATTGATCGCTGATGAACGTTTTGCAACCAATTGTGATGATGATGATGATGATGATGCAGTTATGGGACCATTCATAATGATATGTTGTAGATCATTGGTCAAATTATTCAATCCAATTGAATCGATACGATTTCCAATATTTTCAATTGCTGCCGAACCAATTTGATACAATTGATTTGATGTCGAATCGGCTAATGTCGATTCGGTATTACGTTTCTGTTTGGTTACAATATCATCATCATCATCATTATCATCATTATCAAGTTGATTCAATAAAAGTTTCAATTGTTGTCGATTGTTCGATTGTGTTGTGGAAGTTGTTGATGATAATGTTGATTGATTGGCAATCAATTGATCCATTAATTGATTGGTGGTGATCATCGTTGCCGAACCATAGATCACCATAAACAATAATAGAATGGTTGCACGACAGGAGAAGAATGGCAATGTTAATGTCTTCATCATTGGATTCAATTTATGATTTGCCATTTTAAGACTTTAAAGATTTATTTTTTATATTTTTTGTTGTTGTTTTATTATAAAAAAAAGAATATAATGGCAGTTGCAAATGGATAATTGCAAATAGGTTCAATAATGTAATTGACTTATTTCAATATAAATCCTCTTGCATGTTATCATCGTTGGAAAATTTACTTTATGATTTTTCTGATCATTGACGTACACAAAAGTAAATGTGATGATGATGATGATGATGAGATGATGTAATTGGAGATGGAAATTAGTTTTTTATGTCTGTTAACGAAAATGCTTGTCAATTGATGTTTCAATTGCAATTTGAAACTAAATATATTTGCTTTTCTTGTTTTGAGTTTGGTTTAAAATTTCGTTCTAATGGAACAACACGCAACATTACCAATTTAATTATCACTTTGTCTTCTATTCTTTGTCTTCTTCTTCTTCGTCTTTTTTGTCTTTTTTCTTTGATTCACTTTGTTGTCAAATAATGTTGAAACGTTAAATGTTTCCACTCGAATGTTCATCTAAAAACATTGGTCGTTACCATAAATTGGCATGTATCGATTTGGTTGTTAAGGTTAATCTCATTATAAATGATAATACTTTTTTTTTATTTTGATGGAGGGTCTATCTCATCATCCTCATTTTTTTTCTTCTTCTTCTTTTTCTTAGTTTGCCGAGGATGAAAGTCCATGATTAACATTTCCATGTGTATGTGTAATCTTTAAAAAAAATAATTTGATTTGCTTTCTCTGTTTTCAGTTCAAATTGTGTGTGTTCGATTGCCACAAAGACCCATAAATGATGGGAAAATCACTAAGATTCAATGTGTTGACTTATGAGTCTTCTAAGAGAAAAATGTTTATGATGGTTTATTGATATCATTGGGAAAATTAAACCAAAATGTTTGGAATGAAATGTTTTGTTTTAATGTGAAATTTAAGTTTATATTAATGTCACACAAACAAAAAGTGGAGAAGGAAAATCGTTTTAATTGATCCAAATTACATTGTTGCATATATCACTTTTGGTCTTTCTCTCACTCTTTAGATGATGACGTATCAATACTAATGTACTTTTGATAACGATCATGCCACAAGTGGATGATAATGTTTGGTTAACTTTGTGTGTGTGTGAGGTGATAAGTCAAGGCCATAACAGGCTATTAACATTTTGGATCCATTTTTTTACCAATATGATTTCTGAATCATTTTTTGTTTTAATCTAAACAATTTCCTATTTCTCAAACAGATTTTGGGTAAATATTTCCCATATTTCAATATTTATATTTATATATATGCCATAATCAACATCTTATAGTTTATACTCAAGGGGTTTGTCCATTTTCACTTGTCTTTGACTAATCAAACACACACACACAAAAATCAAACCAATTTATTTTTTTTAAATAATTTCCGATATATTTTAGTATGTTTTATTTGTTTTTTACTTTAAGTAGATGTTTTCTCTTATTTATTTATTTATTTTTTTGATTGGTTTAATTCAATGGACAATTCATCTATTCATTCTTAAATATATATAAATAAAAAACCAGAATCTAATTTTACGCATGGAATAATTCTGACCAACCAATAACAACAACCAAATCGTCCAATTTTACTTGTTCATTTTTTTTCGATAGTCACAATGATATAAAGTATGATTAAGCTAGATCTTCTTTATTCTGTGGCTTGGAGACGATCACGTCCATTGAAAGCAATGAGTTCGACACGCACACAAACGGAATAGAATAAATCCTTATATATATTATATATCTATATCTTTATATATTTGTATATACATATATATACTAGATGCTGACATTAAAATCCCCAAAAGTGAATGCAATCTATTTGAACGGAGTGGGGGGAAATGAATAAAAAAAAAAATAAATAAATATAAAAAAAGAAAAGAAAACGATTTAGCCAATATAAACATATATAATAATAATAATAATAATATATTGAGCAAATGGAACCGCTACCACGGAAATGAGCGAATGAAAATTATCATTCAAATTGATAAATTGCATTTTATTGTTCAAATTCAATTCGTTTTTTAAGTCTTACTCTTTTTTTTCTTGTTTAAACTCGATTTATTGTGACAATTTCCATTACATTCTCTTTCTTTATTTTATTTAATTTTTTATTCTTTATTCTTTGTTTTGAATGTTTCTTTCTTCTTCTACTATTAAACGTTAATGTGTTCGCCGAGGGTTGGATTGGGAACATTCAATTGAATTTCCATTTATAGACTTGTTAAAATAGTTGTTTCAAAGTTTTTATACAATTTCGATTTTATGGAATTTAACTTTTCAAATTATATTTATTGATTTAAATGTTTTATATTGTATTAAACTTTATGTATTCATTCGCCCACGAACGAAGGTCAAAATTGATGCGCTTTTGGAAATGTTGTTTCTTATACGATTTATATATTACTTTTGCATGTTTACATTTTAAATATAATTTTTTAATTGATTATGACAACGAATCAGTGCATTTGAATTGAAATATAAAAAATATTAATTAAATATAATTTAGTCTAATTTGTGAAATAGCCTATTAATGCTGGAATTAAATTTGAAAAAAAAAACAAAATAAAAATGTTATATTAATAGAATAATTGTAGCCTATTGAAATGGCATATTGTTTGATTTGAGGAAACAAAAGGCCAAGGCTTTTTTCCAGTTAAAAAATATGGAAAAACTTTTTTATGCTTTTGGTGAAAAAAAATGTCATTAATGATGACTTACAAAAGTTATTATTTTTATATGTGAAAAATATTTTAATCATCCACTACATTCTTAAACAATAGACCAAATTATTAAAAACTATATTTGTAACCCAACAATGAATTAAGTCGACGCTAAACAAACTCAACATAAAGATAATGCTTTATATGATGATACTTCAAGTACTTATTTTAATATAATCTTTATAATTTTAGCATAAATTGTTGACAAATTCTTGACAAAGAATCGACTAAAAAAGTGTATCTGTGTGCGATAACGACTTTATTAGACAATATAATATATTAAATAGGGTAAAAATGTTGCATTTTTTTTCAATAAAGTTATTTGTTTTGATAATTTATTTTCCTACGCTTTAAGGTTTCATTTTACTACAACAAAAAACAACAACAAAAATGTACATTTTCAATATGCTATCTATTATTACTGAACGATATTTGAAACCATATTTATTTGAAGAAAAATAATCTATGGAAAAATCCATTTAAATATATAAGTAAAATATATATTAAAATAGGAGAACGTACAATAAACTTTTTCCTCTCATTCATTAACCTTCAGTTTCTTTAAAAATTAAACAAAGAATCTTTATTACGAATATATATGCGACTAAACTTTTAATTAATTTAGTCTTTTAAAAGAAATTTTGCTTACATTACATTGCATTGATTCATTTTAAATTAAACTAATCAATCTAATAACATTTTTCACTTCCATCTTCTTGAATACGTCATTGAACAAAATCTTTTTAGTGCATAAAATAAAATTCATTAAATTTAAAAGTCAAGAATCAAACAATGCAGCTAAAATAAAGTTTATTCTTTGAGTTATTGTGCTTCTCTTATAAGAATGATGCTTTATTTTAAATTGAGATATTATTGTTGTTATTTATAACGTCGTAACATTATATTTTTGTTCAGAATGTAAATTTAACAATCATTTTATTTTATATTGTTTTCTTTATATAAGAAAAAATATGTTTAAAGAATGAGCGAATGAACTAAACTTAAATGTATCATATCTTAGATTTCTATTGATTCTAGGCAAATGTTTGTTGCCTTTTGAAATATTTATAAAAACTGTTCGTTTTGTGTGTGTTTTTTCAATTTAAATTTAACGATTTGTTCCAATTTCTTTCTATTTTTAAAGTGAATTGCTTCATTGCTTATACCAATGAACCAAAATAAGATTTAATCTATCTTTTATGATCCAACCAATAGTAGATGATTGGAACGGAATCTAGCCAACCAACCACTAAGCCACTATTCCAATCTACAATTGAAACATTTCTTTTCAAGCGGAATCTAATTGTAACCCGGAAGGTTTCAAACCGAATAAAAAAAACTAGATCGGAAATCAATGTCATCATTAATCACGTTTTCCCGTTTTCATTCCAATCCGTAAATTTTATCTTATTTTTTTTCTACATTTCATTGTATTTCATTCGAGCACGTTAATCAATGGGGGCGAATCCATAGAAATGTCATAGAGACATTTTAATTTCATTGAATCGAACAAAAAAAAACAAATTTCAAAATTGCCTCAATTTTAAAGTTATTCTCATGTAGCAATTAATGAATAAATCCGGTTTTTTCTCAATATAAAAAAAAACTTTCAAAAATAGAATAAAGTGCCAATCAAGGCCAAGTTCGAGAACGGCCTATTCTATTGGTTGGTGCATTCAATTGGTGAGAATAAAACCACACACACATAACACAAACACATACACTCACATACAATTTGGAACCTAATTTGTGAAACATTTTGGAACAAGACCAAACAAAGAAAATGTGTAGGCAATTTAGTGTAGCAAATGGAGCGACACACGCCGCCAACAGAAGTGGTGGGTTGAACGTATATAAACATGGAAGTAACCTAGAATTGATAATAATTGTGCCAAGGATTGGATTAGGTCCAATTGATCATATAGGGTTCTAGGTCATTACAACGTCGAGCATCAATTCGCACAAATGTTGTTGCTTCCTTTTTTTATAGATTTTGTTTTCTTTTTTTTTTTGTCAACATTTTCCTCTTTTTTGGGAAATATTTTTTTGTCTAATGGTCACTATAACGGAATTGGCTTTCTCGTTTTCTTGCTTTCTCGCTCCTATCCCATTCCCTCCAGTCTTAATCTATTTCAGACGAATGAACTTTATTTACGACTGTTCCCCCGCGATACTATTTGTCCAACATTTAAATGTGTTCTATGTATGTTGCATTGTTTTTTTTTATTTTATTTTTTGGTTGTCGTCGTAGTAGTAGTCGTTTTTCGTTTCCGTAAAAATGTTCAATGGTCCCATGTGGTCATATGGATTTGTTCCATTCTCGTTCAATATAAATACACATTAAGTGTTGGAACCAAATACAGGGTGATTTTCGATTGATTTTCGGTTTGCCATTTTCGTCGTTTATTCGTCTTTTTTCTTTGTTCAATCGGAAACCCACAAACCAAAGTTTCAAGTGATGATGGTGTATAGGTGATGGACATTTGGGTAAATAGGTTTAACGCATTTCGATGTGTGTGTATTTATAGAATAATAGAATATAATTTCGTTTTCAATCAGCCGAAAAGAATAAATCAATTGTAAGTAAGACAATGTAAACACTCAAATTGTAGAATTATATTATTGGGATATTTGTTTTGGAAATAAGTGTGTGTATAGCTCTATCCTATATATATAAAACAAATTTTTAATTCAATTCAATTTCCGTTTCTATTAGAATGATAAATTATGTCTATGTAAAAGAAATCGAATTCTTTATTTTTGTTTTGGTGGGTTTGAACGAATTAAATGTTGAACACATGTTGCATTGAATTTAATTTATACTTCTTTTTCTTGTTGTGAAATTTTTATGAAAATTATATTTATGACAATTCATACAAATTAAGATAAATAACAATTTATATTATTAATGAATATATTCTATATGTTGACATTATAAAATTAAAATATTTTTTGTTGATGACAATGATTAATTAACTTAATTGAATACATGTTTATTCATTGAATTTTTATTTATTAAATAAATCACAAGAGACATTATTGGTGCAACTCAATTCAGTCAAGCAAAATGTTTAATCTACCAATTTTTATGACATTTATAAATTTATGAATTTACATGAACCAATTTGCAAGCAATAAATTAAAAATGATTCAATTAATTCCAATTTATTATTACTATATTAGCTACTTTGTCAATCATCATTTATTTTACTAATTCATACAAGAAAAAAACTAAATAAAATAAACTAAATTAGATGATTGATTAATAATGCACACATTAAACTTTGTTTCGTGTTTGTAAAGCCGCAAACCAATTTTTTTTTGTTGTTATTTCTTCCTTTCCCATATATGTATAGGACAAAACAATGTTTATCTATTTTTGGGTTTCCTATTATGGCAAGTCCACACAAACTAATGTAAATTGGATCGTACGGCAACTTAATAGATCGTCATGGGAATTTGGTATTGAGGGGTAGAAGCATTGTCGTCGGTACGAATTAAGTAGATTTAATTAACTCGAACTCGAACCAAGTGGTGGATCTATGTATAAAAGATGTGCCACAATCGATTTATAGTTGTACATGTTTTAGTCGATGTCGACAATCCAAATAGTACCATTATATATATGTGAAATGATGGGCTAAGATTAGATGGAGCCAAATGGAAATGTAAACCATTTTGTACGACCGAACCAAACCAAACCTAACCAAACGCTAAACCCAAAACTGAACCCAAACCAAACCAAACCAAACCCGAACCAAACCAAACCATAACCAGCTCACTACTCAAATGTTAATCTAATTTATATTTAATTACACTAAAATAGATAGATGGTTGGTTTGGGATGATGATGGAGAATGGTTCATAAGCATTAAATTGAGCAAAAAAATTAGGTAAAAAGCAGACAGACAATATTCAATGGGATGGAAACAGAATATTCTTTACAGATTTTTGTTTTGGTATTTGAATGACTAAGCCCATATTTTTAATGGAAATTTATTTCAGGAAACAGATCCCAGAATAAAAAAAACAAACTTTTTTTTCTGTTTTATTGTTTATTCATTACGGTACATTCAAATATATATATATGGAATAAGGGTTCAGGATATGCATATATTGGGTAAAAAGGGAAAACACAAATTCCAATCTACTATGAAAAGAATTCTGCGACCTTTTTATGGATTGTGAATTTGAAAAATCTATTTCACAACAAGAAGGGGGATGAAACTATTTGTTCTTTATTTAATTTTGTATTTTTTTTATTTTTCTTTTATATTACTTGACGTTAAAATAATGCTAACTTGCATCTTCAAACCAACCAACCATATAGAGTGAGTGACTGACTGACTAAGTGAATGAGTGAGTGAATAATAAAGACGTGAAATTCTTAGTTTTCAATTCAAGTTAAGGGAATTAGAGTTTGAAAGTTAGTGCAAAGGGGAAAGTGAATAAAGAATTTACAATATATATTGAATGATCACATGTGTTGTCGATGTTGTTGCGAGAACAAGAATCAGCTTCGAATTGATTTGAATTATTCGATTTTTGTACTAAATATTCTATCGAAACTTCTAAATTGAGAAAAAAAGAAGGATTGCAAATAATATGCGATAAGATGGTGAAAATTATGATGATAAAGCAAAATGTAGACAAAAGTCAAATAAAGGTTAGTTACGATCAAATAAAAAATTTGTCTTTTGATGTTAGATGATCCAAATCTAACTGATAACTAAAAAAAGATTGAAGACATTTTCAACAGAAATGATTAACACATTCAATTGAAAATTGAAATAAAAATTATTTATTTCTTAACAATTTATTGCAATATATTCGATGTCAAAAATCTACAAAATTTGCAGTATTTTATTGTTGTTGTTGTTTTCACTGCAATACATTTTGTATGCAATATATATATAATATGGAAAAATGGAAACAATATTAGGTGATCATCAATAATAAAGTTGTATAAGTGAAATATGAGTGTAGATGTTTTTTTGTTTGGAATCACCCAATCATCACCTTGGTCATCTTTCATCGGTCGTGCTCGTTCTAATGTAATAATTGTTTGATAAATGGCTACCATTCTTATATATATTACGTAAGCCAAATTCTCCTTATTCTCTATTTTAATATAATAGTGAAAGAGAAAGTATTCTTAACATATATAAAAAGTTAGTCTCAATTAACAAACGACACATTGTCGAGAAGGCATCATTAAAGGAGGAAAAGTTGTTATATTATCCATTTCCCTGTAATTATCAATTGCCATATTTTTTTCTTTTTTTCTTTCCTTATTCTACTTTTCCCATCATAAATATTGCATTTGATTGCATTCAAAAACATATTTTTCAAAACCCAAAAAATTGCTTATTTGATCGTTTTTTTCATGCATTACATACATTCCGAAAGTTTTATTAAGTACAAATGTTTTGTCCCTCAACAACAAAAAGATTTGCTCAAATGAATCGTTGGAATCTCAATTTGAGTTACAACTTTTTTGTTTTACATGTCACACTTCATATAAATAGTGCGAGATCAGAGGTTTTCAAACAATTTCAATTGTTATATTTATGATGATGAATTATCAACACTTGTGGAATAGAGTTTTGTAGATACAAAAGTATATCATATTCATATTGATTTTCCACCCCTGCATATATAAATAGAAATATAAATATATTCCTATATAAAAGATTGAATATATAATTTCTGATTGTTTATATTAGATTAGTTTTTTCCCATTTTCTCATATACCATCTGGTTCAAAATAATGATTGTTGTTTAAGTATGGAATGGAATGGAATTCATTACCTACCTAAATCTTCTGGTCAATATTCCGTTTTTTTGGGTTCCTACCAGACTGATGCAATTTACAAATAAATGATTATTTTTGTTGTTTGTTTTTTCTTCTGTTTTGCCTTAAATAAGAAATTGAATTTTCTTTTCATAGAATAGAATTTCATTGAAAGATTAAATGGTTTTTTACTTTTGATTGTATCATTGTTATTTATTGATTGAAATAAACATTTTCCCCATTATATTTGTCTTGCAATTATTTTATAATATACTATTTTATTAATATTATATATATTGTTCACATCATTTTCGTTTGGTTCCGTTCCGTTTATGACTATTTTGATTGATTTTGTGTAACGTTTTTTTTGTTGTTGTTTTATTGCCCTTGATTATATGTTTAGTTACGGCTAGGCATTCAATTATTAGACAATTGATTTTCTTATATTATTATCTTTGATATTTGAATTGATTTGAGCAATTTGATGTTATAACATTGTGTGGTCAAATAAAACAAAAGGAAAATATTATATGACACAATTCTTTTCCAAGAATTCCTAATGTTGACCTATTTTTTTTGTGGTTTGACTTTTTCAATTAATTTGTTTCCATTATATTTTGATTTGCTTCAATTATATTTTAATTTACAAATAATTTTCTTCTTATGAATTGTTCAAGTTCAAGTTGACATCATATAATAAAAACAATCATTTTGACCTTGAATTGTTGCTTTGCAAATATTTTAAATAACACCCACACACATCTTCATTGAGGCGAGAAATCGATTTTTCTCGTCTAAATCAAAATCGGTCATTTTGGTTTTGACGAAAAAAAAACGCAATTCTTTAGTTTATGATGTGTGTTCATGTTACCCAAAAATCTAAGGGGATTTTCAATAGAAATCAAAACTTTCAATTGACATTTATCAACTTTCTAATTTTTTTCTATGTTGAACCGTAAAAAAGAAATAAGCAAAATCTTCAATGTACTCAACCAAATTTGAAATGACATCTCGTTTTTTGGGATCATTTCTTGTCTTCATCATCATCTAAACACAAAAATGGTCTCCTCTTTCATTCTCGTTCATTGGTCAATACAAGTTTCATTTCTTTCCGTTCACAAATGAAAAAAAAAATGGTTTACAAGTTGAATCTATCATCAGTTTCAATTGGGAATACGATCGAAAGCAAAACCAGAGAAAAACCGAACTAACCAACCAATTGGGATAATGTTTGAATCATTCTGTCGGAATTCATTTAATTTCTTCAGCGTTCCGTTTATTTTCATTTTCATCTTCTGCATTTGACGGCAATGATATTTGCGAAATGAGTTCAATTGAAGTGGTTCAATCAATATTATTCTTCATTCAATATTTTCATTTATACATTCAACTATAATATATATATATTTTTGACTTCAATTGTAGAATTTATAGATTAGTTCAACTAATATTTGACAGGCAATCGTTTTCATTTCCAACCCAATTCTATTGTAATCGGTTCAAATGGCTATTTCGGTTTATGTTAGTTGACTTCTTGCTTTCTTTTATATTTTTTTTCTATTCTCAGCTTTGCTTTGATCCATCTGGTCTGCATTGATCGTTTTTTTGTTTACTTTCTCATCTTTTTTTCATATTATTTGCTCAATGACCCGAAGGCTTTTTGATCTATTTTATATTTGGCTAACTATATTGGATGGAATGAAGCGATAAATATTTACATAAAACAAAATTCAATTAATTATATTATTGCAATTTGAATTGTAATTATTATTATATTGATTGTATGGTGTTTCCCTTACGGCATCATCCTCACAAAAACGATTTGCAATTTATTCTTTAATACAAAATGTAATTTGCATAAGATAAAAAAAAACCAATTTAAATTTAATCTATTTATATATATGTTATGTTATTGAATTAAGCCTATTTACAATTTAACGTACAATTCTCTTGTTGTGGGATTATAAATGGAGAAAATGGTAAAAAAACAGATCAAAGAAGACAAATGGAAATGTCATTGTCTCTCTTTGTCTTCTTCGTAACCATTTTTAATGTTATTCTATTTTTCATTTCATTTTATTTTGAAAAACAAAAAAAAATATAATGGTAATAATAATAATAATAATCGTGATTAATTAAATATTTGCTTGAACGAATTCATAACATCTTTTCCCGCTTTTTTGTTGTTTGGGTACGTTTTCATTCTTTATTGTAGGCAATATATTCCGTTCATTGGACGATGGCGACATGTTTCACGACTTTTCCCTTCTTTTCTTTGCCTTCTTTCCAACGATTTTTTTTTCGTATTTTATTTATCTATATCGCCTCTAATACGAGCTGTAGTTCTTTAGTTGTTGCTGTTGCTGTTGATGTTGATCTAATGAATGTATCCATCTCACTCACTCACTTTTCGGCTGAGTGGAATTACATTCAAGCTTATTGCTTTTAGCTTCAAACGAATATTTCTTCTTTTTCTACTATTTTTGTTTGGTAACGCTTTTATCACAAACATTTTATGGTTCGAGTCATTCTAATCATTTGTCAACACATGATGATGATGATGATGATGATCTATAAAAGTCGATTCGAACGATCGATCAATTGATGATCATTGCGTATTTTTCCTTATTTTCATTGTTGACTCTCTCTCTCTCTCTCTCTCTCTCTCTCTCTCTCTCTCTCTCTCTCTCTCTCTCTCTCTCTCTCTCTCTCTCTCTCTCTCTCTCTCTCTCTCTCTCTTTCACTTTATCGTTTCCTACTTCATCATTCGATCAATATTCAATTGATATTGTTCTAAATTTAAATTTATTCTATATATATATACAAATAATTTACAAAATATTGTCATTTTTCATTACGGTTTTTTTCTGTTAGGTTTTTATCTTCTCCCAACAAAAAAAAAGAATAAAAGATGTAAAATTCCCAAAAGTCTCCAATCTAACTTTGGTTAGGTTATGGCTTCAATCATTTATTCATTTACTTTTTTTTCATCATCTTGTTGTCTATCATTTATCGATACCATTTCAATGAATCATTACACTTTATATATATATATATTGAATCCGATCCAACATATTAGCTTGGCGTCATTGAGTTCTTATGTAAATCATCATCAATTCAATGTAACATATATGTAGCAAAAAATCATCAACATCGTCATCATCATCATTAACGAGAATAACGACTTACAACAAATAAATATATATACAATAAAAAAAACGTAAAAGAATGAATATAAATAGAATTCAACAACGAATCAATATGCGAAATGGTATTATACACATTTTCTGGGGCGACAATCTTCATGTTACTGTTGCTGTTGCTGTTTAGTCCCATTTGGAACCAAATAAGTAGACCAGATTAGGAGAATATAGTAGTGGTTTGCAATGGTTAGTATTGAGAATGGGAAAAGGCAATGCAATATTATTCTATACGTAGAATACATAGAATAAAATTTCACCGACTTCTATGAGAGAGAGAGAGAGAGAGAGAGAGAGAGAGAGAGAGAGAGAGAGAGAGAGAGAGAGAGAGAGAGAGAATAAAACATCATCATCATAAAATGTTCCAGTAACGCCCGAGACACGAGGCTCACTTTCTCTCACTTACTCAAACTTGAATCAGTCTGCATCTAGCCGTTGAAGTGGCTAGGTCTCGGTCTTCTTCTCTTATTCTCCTTCTCTCTCAACACTTAACCGCCAAAAACGGTATTTTAAAAATAAATTTCAAATATTCCAATTTACCCAATTGTTTACAATAATCTATTGTTCTTACCCCATCATCAAAACCTAATTACAAGTGTCATCTTGTTGTTTCATAATGTAAGTGCACTCTTCAATAATGAATTAGTGTGTGCACCTCTCAAACGTACACTTGAATAAAACTAATTAAATTGGTGAATACATTTTTCCATGCAATAACTTGTAGCATCTAAAGTTAAAATTTAATTTTGAAGTATATGATTGAAGGTTTTATTTTGATTTATTTTATTTAATTTTTTTTTCTGTAAAATAAAGTTCATTTTTTCCAATCAATTATGGTTGCACGATATTATATTTTTTTTTTATTTGAGTGATTTGATCTTGCCATTGTTAATGACGTTCGAATCGGTTTCTAGTTTATTTGATTGTATCCTTTAGTCGCTTGCCTACAACATTTTTCATCTAATATAACCCTTCAAGAAAAAAAATGTAATAGATCATTTAGCGGAGAGAGAACAAACTTTTTCTTTTTCTTTATTTTATAATGAAAATGGAATTATAATTTAGAGAGTTGATCTCATTAAAAATTAAAGAATAGAAAAATGAAAGAAATATTAACCAACCATTCAAATCTTTGAGCTTTTTGGGACTGCTTCAAACTTTTTATCATCATCATCATCATCTTATTGTTGTTGCATAAAATAATGCAATTCTTATGCATTTTAGATTACTGAAATGGTTTTGCATTTGCCCCTCCCCCATTTGGTTAACTCTAAAACTTATTTATTTATTTATGTTATAAATATATACCTCAATTTAACTTGCCATCTTTACACAAATTGAGTGACATTCTTATTTTTATTTTTTTGTTGCACTCATTTTCCACAATTTCCGTTTGAGGTTGAAAATGAATAAAAATGGTTAAAAAAGATTGGAAATTCCATTTATATATAAATCACTTCATTTATAAATTTTTCCAATAGATCATTATATTAGCTTATATTGATTACGTGATCAATAAATAACAATAAAAATAATTGCAGATTTTAACAACTCACAACTTTTGGGATAATAAAAGGGTTAGATGATAAAAGAAAACCAAAAAACATTTTCCACTTGTTTTATTGCATTATATATTTATTTATAATTTATTAACATTTCATCGTTTACATCAAAAACAAAAACGAAAATAAAAATAAAATTTATTTATTTCAAAAAACGAATTGTTTATTCAGATCAATATTGGGTAAAGTTATTTTCCCAAATTCGATTAACCATTCAATTCCCATTTGATTTGATGAACGACGAAAAAAATCTTATTCTATTCATTCTCACACAATATTATTACACATTGTACAAATAGTACATTCATTTATTTAGGTTTTTTTTCTTTTATTTGGGTAATTGAATAAATAATTGATCGTATGTATTACAATAATGGAAACGCAATCTTATGTGACAAGTAAACATCTTGTTGATCAAAAGTGAACAAACGAATTATTTAACACAATTTCCCATAATGTTTGTTTGCTTATTTTTATGTGAATTTGAATGCAATTCATTTATCAATTTCCATTGACAATACACAGATTTTTCTTTCCCATTTCCTTCTGTTTCCATTTCCCAGTTTTGGTTTGGTCTAATAACAAATTGAAAAGTCCCATTTCCATCATCAAAAATCAGGATAGTGTCCATTGTTGTTGTTTTTTTTGGGATCCCAAAATATCACATTTTCAACTTTGTGTGATAATTAATTTTATTTTAGAGAATAATCAATTATATAAGTAACCATTTTTTGGGAGGATATGTTTCAAAGAGACGTCCACTTGTCATTTAATGTTTTTCAATTAATTTTTTTTATTATTTTGGATTAAATTTTATTCGTTTATCTAATTTTAATATTACTTGTTTTAAATTGAATTAATTTATTTTTCAGCGTGCCACAATTAGATAACGAGCATTGAGGGACAAATAAAATGTGTTAATAGAAGAATTACAATAAAAATAAAACATTTGGAAGAGTCAAATGCCTTAGATTTTCTCCTATTTTATATGTTCACCTATAACAAGATCAACGAGACTAGCATAAATCGGTTGTAATTTTAATAAATTTCGTTTCCACCATAAAATTAGCTTGACTCATTCGTATTTCCATTATCGTTTATCATTGTCAATCTATATTGTTTTCTTTCTTTGGTCTTTGTAACATTTGTTTTGTCTACATTTTCGGAAAACTCTTACTCAATTTTATTTTATATATATTAAGGGGATTAATCTCCAAAACCCCATTCTTTGTCCCCTCGGTTCCCAACATGCACATAGAAATTTATGTTATGGCATATTATGGATGCATTGAATATAAAATCAGAGATTTTATATTCTTTGGTTTAATATCAAAGAATAAATATATATAAATATAAAAAAAGAATTCCATTCATTCACATGTGTGTTTGTGTATGTAGAATTTATTTATTTTTCCCTCTTTTTTTTACTAATGTAACATTCTTGTTTTGAATCAAGATTAATTTGTAAATAATAGGAATGAGGTCTTAGTGGGATAATAATGCCACATAATAACAAATAACAAACAACAACAATATCAAAAAGCATCCTTAGCAACATAATTATGTTGGTTGTATAACACTATAAAATTAGAACACGAATTAACACTTTGACATGTTTGAAACTTAATACAAAACACCAGGATGTAAAAAATCGATTTTTTTCCTTATTTGTATCGATTATTTTAAAATAATCCTCAAATAGAAAATAAAATTGACAAATCAACCTTTAAATACAAAAAAAAATCTATTATAATAGAGTGGATCAATCAACAATTTATGAATATATATTCGTATATATTGAATGGAAATAGGTTTAAGATTTTTTGAGTACAAATGTTCAATGGATCGAAACGAATTCGATATATGCGAATAGATCTGTACCATTGATTGTAATTGCAAATTTTGTTTGTCTCGTTCTCGTTCGCGTTTTCGTCATTTGACGTAATTCACCAATGTAGGATGCAAAATTTAGCTGATGAATAGGAAAGCTAAAATTCGGAAATATCTTGACAACAAATGAATGTATAACGTTGACGTTCAAATGAATATATATATGCCAATTCAAATGTTGGAATGTTCACATTTTGTTCCACAGAATTTCCCTTATAACCATAGAACATGGCTATGATTCACGTCAAATTGTGATATTCAAATATACTCAATCTTGGATTTCTGAATTCTTTATTCTGAGAAATATATATATATATATTATACAAATCGTCATAATGTAAGGTGAAGATGGAAACCAATTTTTCATCAGTTCTTTCTCTTGATGGAACAACAAAAAAAAAATATTCTTAATATATAAATATTAAAAAAAAAATTACACTCAATTACCATTGTGTCCATCTATTATTGCTGTGGTTAAATACATATATGGTATATTTACATTTAACGATCCACAAAATCTTTTTTTTTTCTGGTATAAATTATCTAATGCCATGTTTGTTCATTCAGTATGTACTATATGAGCAAATTAATTCCAATTGAAGTAGCAAAAACTTTTCGTTTTATATTCTTCACTATACAGTTTCAATGAATGATGATCAATGTCACTCCATTTCACCTATTTTAAGGTCCCCCAAGTGTGGACCCCAATGTAATCATCATCATCATCATCGAAACCAAACTTTATGACACATTTCATTTCCGTTTATTTATTTTTTATTTTTTTTTATATAATAACCTATTTTGTACGTTCATCTTCTTATTGTTGTTGTTGTGTTTTTCTATTTCATCTAGTGTTTCGTATACATATATATGACAAAAACATTTGGCTCGAAACACAATATTGTGTTTAAAATACGACCAACGAAAAATTCGACGACACATTGACACAATCGTTGAAAATTATTTGTTTCTTAAGAAGAGGAGGAGGAAGAAGAGGAGGAGGAAAACAAAGAATGAAAGATGGCATCAAGCTTTGGAACACACACACGTATCCATCAATCTATCGGATTGCTCAGTTTTGTAAGTAGTAGACTTTGACCAATTTTGATTCTTTCTTTCATGTTTTTTTTTGCTTTCTGTTTTTTTTTTGTACTTTGAAGTTTTTCTTTTGGTTATCTTATTATATTTTAAATATAAAATAAAAAAGAAGAAAATAAGAGATAAGTTTTTCAATATGAGAATAGATATTGATGGAAGAAAGAGAGAGAGAGAGAGAGAGAGGAAGAAGAAGAATTGACGTAAAGAAATAAGAGCACTTTAAAAAACTCTAATTTGAAATTTTATATATAGTTTATGTGTTATTATTATTACATATAAATAGATAGGAAAAATATTTTCATAAAAGAACAGAACATTAATTTTAATTTTTGTTTTAGCTTTATAATAATTTACATAATTTTTGTTCATTCATTGAACACATTTTTAATTTTGTGTTTTTTCTATACTCTTTATGCTTTTAATTAGATTTTTTTTTCACTATTTTGTTCATTTAAGCCATGATAGGCAGGGGGTATATGGCTTTGAATTGTGTTTGAATTGAATTGAATTGAATGCAAATTTTTAAGGAGAGCTTGATTATTGTACCAAAAGCCTCGAATGGGTTAATCGTAATTATTCACTACTAAAAAATAAACTATTTATGTTAGCAACTTAATTCAATTCACAATTGCATCATTAAAATGGGTTGTATGTTGTGTAACATGATTCAAAAAAAAAAAATAAGGCAATCGATTACGAAATAAAATATAGTTACAGATTTTCCACTTTTTATTATTTCCTACTACTCTTACTTATTATTATTATATTGGATGATGATCTACTCCAAATATATCATTATATACAATTTATTATAGATCTTAAAAGTTTTGGGACTTTTTATAGAACCGAGATAAATCAACGAAAAAAAATTTCCATTATCTAAATCTTGTTCTTACTTTTTATTTATTTATTTATTTATTTATTCTTACAGTTTCTTTTGACTCTATCGTTGGTGTTGATCTATACAAAACAGAATGCGTGTACAAGTCCAATGTTACCACGGGACTATTTATATGAATGGGTAGAGGAACGTGGACCACGGCAACGACGCTATGGAACCGTATTGACCGAACAAACATTTCATGAAAACAATCGTTCGGATATTGCTGAAGAATTGGTCGAATATGTTAAACATTATTATGATCTCATTGAATATCTTCATTATTGTCTTATGGCTTGGTGTTTGGCTTTCGTTACACTCGGTTGGTGTAACATTATACCCACCAATGAAGATCGAAAAGTATTAACCATTGTAACGGTAATTAAAACATAAATACATCCATTCTTTTGATTATTAATTAATTAATTGAATATTTTTTTTTACAATAGACCATCTTTATTATGGGTTCGATGGCAATGTTTGCATTCTTTACCGCTTATCTGACATTCCACCGACCGTGTCGAGAAGGTTCAGCAACCAAATCTGGTTTTACAATTTTTCTCGATTATGCAAATTTGTTTTTCGGTGAATGTTATCGTTTTTTGTTATATTTACGTTCATATGTTGTTGAAGTAGTGGTTTCGTATCAACAAAAATGGAATCTTGGAAATAGGACATTGATACATAATGGTACAACCGAATTGAATGATTACGATCAAGAAATCATCTTTGAAACCAATCTAACCAGTCAAATACATTTTAAACGTATAATTCAAGTAAATCGACCAAAACCCATTATTTCGACAACAAATTGGCCTACGGAAAAAGTATATAAATTGGAATTTCGTCCAAGACGTGACAAACGACCGGTAAATGTGTACGAAGATAATGATGATACGATGACGTTTGTTACATCGGTCGATGCCGCTGTTGGATTTATTCTTCTTTGTTCCAATTTTTTGTTCTTCTTTGATTCGCGACAGCACATGATTGAATGGCGAAATTAATTGATTGAATGTTGTTATATTTAAATCACATATATAAACTATATATTATTACAAAAAATTAAAAATATTCTAATATATATAAATAAATAGATAGATAGAGAATGTTCATTGCACAATAACAAACAAATAAATAATAATAGCAAAACGTATAATTTGAATTTTTAAATTATTCTGTAACGTTGTCTATGAAAGGTTCTTTTTTACATTTGAGTTTACTCCGAACTGGAAGCATAGGGAAATGTTAAATGAAGGAGCGGGTGTACCAAAAAGAATAGTATGATAATAGTTCCTTTAGATGGCACTCATATTTGTGAGCCACTCAATTGGTTTCACTCAACATACGGTAAACGAAACATATTGGTATCAAAATACAACTAAATCAAGTTCAACAAAATTCAAGATATAATTTGTTTTAATATTTATTGATTTGTCAAAATTAAGATGAATTCCCTTCCAGGCCCAATTTATGTTTGTCAACAATCTCGAGTGTATCAACAACTTACACAGACACTCAAGCTCTTTGACCAAATGGTGGACTATATGAACTTTTTTGATAAAGATGTAGTTCAAACTAGGCTCAAAAAGGCTGTCAAAAAAGGTGTAAATATGAATGGTGCACCATTGGAAACCTTAGATCTTGAATTTAGTGAAGTACTCAAAATGGGTATGCAATTTTGTGACTTTATTGAATTCAAAAGATCTGAACAATACACATGGATGCACACCGAACACGATGGTCCACGTCCTCCACCAACCGAACCAGTGACAATTGAGTCAGTGATAGGCCAACCAGTGCCAGAACCAGAACCAAGTCCACCTCCGCCAAATTATAGTGTACCATACCAAATGGTATCACCCATGATGGTATCACCCGAAGCGGTATCACCCCAAACTGTATCACCCCAAACTGTACCATCCCAAACTGTATCACCCCAAACTGTATCACCCCAAACTGTACCATCCCAAACTGTATCACCCCAAACTGTATCACCCCAAACTGTACCATCCGAAACTGTATCACCCCAAACTGTACCACCCCAAACTGTACCATCCCAAACTGTACCACCCCAAACTATACCGCCTCACCTTGTACCAGCTCAAACTATACCAGGTCGAACTGTTTATTATCATGGTTACGTAGCTGTAACAAACTACGTTCCTAGTTATCTTGTTGTGACACGACCAATTACGTCAGGTCAACCTGCTACAGCTCAAGTTGTACCACTTCAAGATATACCCGGTTTTACTCCATCAACACATAATGTACCACCTAGTCTTATGCCAAACCAAACTATTGCGTTCATTAATCCATTGAACCAAAATAACAACCAAGATGAGTCGAACCAAAATATGACCAATTAAAATTAAAGGTACAGCATTTTGACTACGAAAGCATCAAGTCAACACTTCATCCATTTCACAATGTATTATAATGTATTATTACAATTATAATGTATTTCCCTTTACTAACTTATGTATTATAAAATCATTATCATTGTTATTTATTTTATGTTTTATAGTTCTTCTATAGTTAGATTATACATTAATTGTTGGTAATTGTTGTACACAACTGCCGTTTTTCATATATTTTTTTTTATTTATAATTAATTACAATTTGCTTAAATTACATATCAAATACAATTTCATATCAAATAAAATAATTGCATTGAATAAAAAATATGGTAAAATTAACCTATTTGACAAATTATTTTGATTATTTTGTATCGTCATCTGTGAAAGGCTCATTTTTAAATTTGAGTTTATTCCGAACTGGAAGCAAAGGGAAATGTTGAATGAATGGGCTGGATTACTAAAAAGAATAGTATGATAAAAGTTCCTTAAGATGGCATTCACATTTGTGTGCTACTCAATTGGTTTCACTCAACATACTGTAAACGAAATATATTGGTATTGTCGCCACTGGCACCCTAGCCGTGAGTCAGTTGATGGCGACAACGATTGTGCTTGTACAATGCCTCGTTGTACAAGCTCGCCACAACTTCAGAGTCGTGTAAGTACTTGTGCCTTCAAACCATGATCTCACTATATTTCTTTTCTTCCATAGGTCACTCTTCATCATCATCTTCTATCAATCCTTTGTTATATCTTTTAATATTGCTTATTTATTATTCTTGATTTATTTGAACGTTATTGTTATTAAAAGTTTGCTTTCGAAGAGACTAAAGTATCAAAATACAAGTAAATAACAAGTAATTCAAGTTCAAACGCAAAGAAGATCAACAAAAATCAAGATATAATTTGTTTTAATATTTATTGATTTGTCAAACTTAAGATGAATTCCCTTCCAGGTCCAATTTATGTTCGTAAACAATCTCAAGTGTATCAACAACTTACACAGACACTTAAGCTCTTTGACCAAATGGTGGACTATATGGAATTTAATGATAAAGAAGTAGTTCAAAAGAGACTCAAAGATGCTGTCAAAAAAGGTGTAAATATGAATGGTGCACCATTGGAAACCTTAGACCTTGAATTTAACGAAGTGCTTAAAATGGGTATGCAATTTTGTGACTTTATTGAATTCAAAAGATCTGAGGAATACCATGGATCCACACCGAACACGATGGTCCACGTCCCCCACCAACTGAACCAGTGTCAATTGAAGCAGTGATAGGCGAACCAGTGCCACAACCAGAACCAGAATCAAGTCCACCTCCACCAAATTATAGTGTACCATACCAAATGGTATCACCCAAAGAAGTACCACCCCAAACTATACCGCCTCACCTTGTACCAGTTCAAACTATACCAGGCCGAGCTGTTTACTATCATGGTTACGTAGCTGTGACAAACTACGTTCCTAGTTACCTTGTTGTGACACGACCAATTACGCCAGGCCAACCTGCTACAACTCAAGTTGTACCACTTCAAGATATACCCGGTTTTACTCCATCAACACCTAATTTTATGCCAAACCAAACTATTGCGTTTATTACTCCATTGAACCAAAATAACAACCAAGATGAGTCGAACCAAAATATGTCCGATCAAAATTAAAGGTACAAAATTTTTACAACGAAAGCATCAAGTCAACATTATCTACTTTAATCAGCTTATTACAATATATTTTATTTATTTAGTTATTTAAAACAAATGGCAATATGACAAAACGGCACCAGACACATTACACAGACTCTTGTGCACGTGAATGTAGTTTAGATTATAATAGATTTTGAATTAGAAGTTCATAGTATATCTCTTGGCAAATATCTTTAAATTTAGAAAAATTGCCAATAGAGAAAGTAAAGATTGACGGAAAGATAATATTTAGACAATAGAGAAAGGACAGTCCATGATGAGGTGGATGGCACTTTGTGACATGCCCCATGGATTGTTTGGATTTTCTGCCCGTTAGGAAAAATGATGCAAATTGGTCAGGTACTACGAATTTTGGTTTCAGTGATGGAGAAGAATAACTTGAAGGACGGATTAGCTAACGATCGGTAATGTAACATTTTATCTTTGTGGTAAGCTCTTTTATGAGCATTGATGATGGTTTTTGTTAAAAGGTTTTTTTGATCTGAATCAAAAGTTTTATATATAGTGAATGAACTAGGAATTGATATTGCAAAATAATCAATTTTAGAGAGATCAGCTTTAGTTATGTAAGGGAACCAGATAACTGATGCATTTGATGATGGTGGGCGGACGACTGATTTGAAAAGAATTAATCTCTTGATATTACAATATATAATATCCTTTACTAACTTTATAAAAACATTATCAGTGTCATTTATTTTGTTTTATAGTTCTTCTATAGTTAGATTGTAATTAATTGTTGGTAATTGTTGTACACAACTACCGTTTTTCATGTTTTTTTTGCTTTCATGAACGATTAATTTCAATTTGCTTAAATCTTTCAAAAATTACATAATATCAAATAAAATAAACGCATTAAATATAAAATATGGTAAAATTTAACCTATTTGACAAATAATTTTGTTTATTTTGTATCGTCATCTGTGAAAAGCTTTTTTTTACATTTGAGTATATTTCGAACTAGAAGCACAGGGAAATGTAGAGGGGGTGGAGTTGAGTACCAAAAAGAATAGTATTATAAGTTCCTTTAGATGGCACTCATATTTGTGTGCTACTCAATTGGCTCCCAACATCCAACCTATGACAAACGAAGCATATTGGTATCAACCAAATACAAGTAAATTAAGATCATCAAACGCAAAGAAGATCAACAAACATCGATACAACAAAACAAGATATATACTTCATTTGAATATTTATCGACTTGTCAAACTTAAGATGGATCTACTACCGTTTTCAGTTTATCATCGTAAACAAATCCAAGTGAAAGCACAGCTGCGACTTTTACTTCAAATTGTGGATAGATTTATTGATTTTGTTGACTTTCGTGAAAAAAGATTTCTTCGACGAATCATGTATTTTGCCAAAGAACATGTTAGTAGTTTAGAAGATACTGACCAAACATTGGAAGTTCTCAACATTAATATTTTATGTTTGGTTAATCTTTGCTTACGAATTGGTCAATATATTAATAATAGTAGAGCGGAACATGGCTTGTGGGTACATCCAGAACCACTTGATATTATAACTGTACCAGGCCTTAATGAAAATCTAATTGCACAAAATTTCTTAAACTTTCAAAGTGAACTTGTGCGAAATCAAGATTTGCCGCCGCAATTTGAGCCAGGCCACCATACTGTGTTAAACTCATATGCTTATCGAACTGAGCCAGGTCCAAGTGATTTTCAAACTGTTCCAGCCCTAAGAGCTTATCCAACAGTAACAAATGCAAATTACCAAAGTTTGCAGTGTCAAGTTGTGCCAGTCACAAATGGTTACCAAATTGTGCCTAGCACAAGTCATCACCAAACTGCAATAAATTCAAACAGTTACCAAACTACACTAAATCCAAGTGATAACCAAGCTGCACTAAGTGGTCTTCAAATTGCACCAAACCAACCTCGTTGCCAATCTGTGCCAAGACGAAATCGTCGCCGATCTGCGGCAAGACGAGGTCGTGGTCGATCTGCGCCAGGCCCAAGTTATGACCAATCTGCTCCAGGTCCAAGTGGTGTTCAAAGTCAACATGGTCCGAGTCGATTTTCTTATATATACGATACTACGGATATGTCAGAGGATGACTAATGGTGCTGCTTACTTTTCTGTACATTTTTATGGAAAAACTATCAAGTCTATCAACTATCAAGTCAAAGCTTTATCCACTTCAAACAACTGGTCAAATATTTTTTTTGTTATAGTATTCACTCATATAATAACAACAAAAACCTTTACTAATAATGTTAGAAAACATAATCATTGTGATAACAATCATTGCCATTTATTTTGTTTCTTTTAAAACATAATTAATTTTGATCTCCCGTTTTGTTTTTACTACCACCAAAAAAAAGTAATGAACAATTTTGTTAATAAAACATCCCTTTTGATCACAAATTTTTATCAATAAACTTATTCACAAACACATTAATGATTTGACATTTCAAGTAAAGTTGATGATGATATTGTTTCAATATTATCTATGCTGGTAGAGGTCGAGTTGATTGTTGTTGTCGCTGTTGTCAATGTTGTTAATGAAGATGGTGTTGTTGTTGTTAAATTGAATTATACAAGTAAATCAAATTCAAAGCCATTAAAGTTTAACAAAAATCAAGATATACTTTCTTCCAGGTCTAATTTATGTTCGTCAGCAATCTCAAGTATATCAATAGCTGACACTAACACTTCAGTTTTTTGACCAAATGGTAGACTGTATAGAATTTTATGATAAAGACTTAGTTTAAAAGAAACTCAAAGATGCTGTCAAAAAAAGTGTAAACATGAATGGTGCATCATAGAAAACCTTAAATTTATCATTGATTGATTGGTAAGCTAAAACCTTGAATTTAATCAAGTGCTTAAAGTAGGTATGCGTTTTTGTAACTTTATTGAATTCAAAAGATTTGAGGAATACCATGGATCCACACTCTACACGATTGTCCACGTCCCCTAACAACCGAACCAGTGTCAATTGAAGCAGTGATAGGTGAACCAGTGCCACAACCAGAATCAAGTCCACCTCCGCCAAAATATAGTGTATCATACCAAATGGTATCACCCAAAACTGTACCACCACACCTTGTACCAGCTCAAATTATACCAGGCCGAACTGTTTATTATCATGGTTACGTAACTGTGACATACTACGTTCCTAGTTATGACTATTGCGTTGCAAAATAAATGCATTGAATAAAAAATATGGTAAAATTTAACCTATTTGACAAATAATTTTGTTTATTTTGTATCGTCATCTGTGAAAAGCTTTTTTTTACATTTGAGTATATTCCGAACTAGAAGCACAGGAAAATGTAGAGGGGGTGGGATGGAGTACCAAAAAGAATAGTATTATAAGTTCCTTTAGATGGCACTCATATTTGTGTGCTACTCAATTGGCTCCCAACATCCAACCTATGACAAACGAAGCATATTGGAATCAACCAAATACAAGTAAATTTAGATCATCAAACGCAAGAAGATCAACAAACATCGATACAACAAAACAAGATATATACTTCATTTGAATATTCATTGACTTGTCAAACTTAAAATGGAATCACTCCCGTTTCCAGTTTATCATCGTAAACAAATCCAAGTGAAGACACAGCTGCGGCTTTTACTTCAAATTGTGGATAAATTTATTGATTTTGTTGAATTTCAAGAAAAAAGATTTGTTCGACAAATCGTTCATTTTGCCAAAGAACATGTTAGCAGTTTAGAAAATACTGACCAAACATTGGAAGTCCTCAACATTAATATTTTATGTATGGTTAACCTTTGTTTACGAATCGGTCAATATATTAATAATAATAGAGCGAAACATGGCATGTGGGTACACCCCGAACCACTTGATACTATAACTGTACCAGGCCTTAATGAGAATCTAATTTCGCAAAATTTCTTAAATATTCAAAGTGAACTTGTGCGAAACCAAGATTTGTCCCCGCAATTTTTGCCAGGCCACCAAACCGTGTTAGGCTTAAATGATAACCGAACTGAGCCCGGTCCAAGTGATTTTCAAACTGTTCCAGCTTTAAGAACTTTTCCAACAGTAGCACATCCGAATGGTTACCAAAGTTTGCAATGTCAACTTGTGCCAGTCACAAGTGGCTACCAAATTGTGCCAGACTCAAATGGTTCCCAAAATGTGCTAAGCTCAAGTCATCTTCAAACTGCACTCAACCCAAATTATTTCCGACTTTCACTAAGCCCAAGTGATCACCAAGCTGTACTAAGTGGTCTTCAAATTGTACGAAACCGACCTCGTCGCCAATCTGTGCCAAGACGAAATCGTCGCCGATCTGCGGCAAGACGAGGTCGTGGCCGATCTGTGCCAGGCTCAAGTTATGACCAATCTGCTCCAGGCCCAAGTGGTGTTCAAAGTCAACAGGGTCCTAGTCGATTTGCATATATATATGATACTTCGGATATGTCAGAAGAAGACTAATAATGCGGCTTACTTTTTGGAACATTTTTATGGAAAAACTATCAAGTCTATCAACTATCAAGTCAAAACTTTATCCACTTCAAACAACTGGTCAAATATTTTTTTTGTTATAATATTCAGTCATATAATGACAATATTAACTTTTTATTAATTATGTTATAAAACATAATAATCATTCACATGTGATAACAATCATTGCCATTCACTTTGTTTCCATAATGCATAATTAATTTTGATCTCCCATTTTGTTTTTACCACTACCAAAAAAAAAAAAGTGATAAACAATTTTGTTAATAAAACATCCCTTTTGATGGCACCAATAATCACAAAATTTTATTAATAAACATATCCACAAACATATTAATGAATTGACATTTTAAGTAAGTCGAACACGAATTTAATTACATTGAAAACATTATCATAACACATATAATATAACATATATAATTGACATTTAAAAATTGGCATTTTCATTTTTGCTTATATTAATATTACATAATATATTGTAATATTTTAAAACATTATTATAACAATTTCTCAATACATCCAATGTATACCAGATTTAAATTTAATCACTAAAAAAGAATGAAGAAAATGATTCAAAACTATTTGAAACGTTGAGTTACGTTAGCCAATGCAACTGATAAGGCTTGAATTGCCGAGAATGGATATTCAAAATCCAAGGTATAAGCATTCCTATCGATTCTACCAAATTGCATTACCTTTAAAGTAAAAAAAAAATTAATTAATGTTAATTAATTAATATGGATTAATTATTGAAAAACAAACCTGTTGTTCATTAGATTCAATTTGAAAATTTTTAGCCGATTCTTGCGTTACTCGACCACCAAAATCAAGTTGATACACTTGAGTTACCTCATTCCATAATGGAGCCTTATTTCGAAGTTCAAACATCTTTCCAGCCAATTCTTCAATATTATTATCGTTGATGCTTTTGTTCTTTTTTGTTTTATTCTTCTTCTTTGGTGTCGTGTTGTTAATGGTTGTACCCAATTGTCGTTGTTGTTGTAGTTCATCTTGTTTTTGTTTCCATCTACCATTAATTACATTTCGTTTACATCTTTCATTGAGAACATCATCGTCATCATCGCTCGTTTCATCTTCTGAACTACAATCCAAATAGCTAAGTCTACAAAAAAATAAAAATAAAAATTAATAATTGTTTTTGGTTTGGAACATTAGAGTTTTCTATTCACATACTTTCGTCTCATTCGTCTTATCACATTAGGACTATTGAAAAAGTGTCGTCCATTTGACTTTCGTCGATTTGTCATCAATGCTGTTGTTGTTTGTTGTTGACTAGATTCAATATTTTCTGCTATTCGATTTGTAATCGAATTTGGTAATGGCGACGATGGAAGACTTCTCATCTCATGTCGCTGCTGTTGGTGATGATGATGATGATTATGATTCAATGTAATCGTTCTTTGCCTCAAATCAGGTTCATTTGTATTATTACGTTGAAATGGTAATGAATTACGACGATTCGATTGAACAGCAGCAGCAGCAGAAATGATTTCACATCTTGGCTCTAAATGGATCGGATTTGATCCCATATTTACAATTGATGATTGTTGTAATTGTAATTTATCACTTAATAATTTGACTACTTGTTCAACTTCATCCAAATGATGACTAGATGATTGTGTTTGACTATCATCATTGCTACATTGTACGATCAATGATGATGATTCAAAACTTTTACTTGAACGTCCATGATTGTCTATATTACGAAATTGCATTCGTCGTTGTGTTGCCGTTTGTCCACCAAATGTGTCAACACAAGTTCCAACATTTGAATGAGATGGTGATCTATGTATCAAATTACTTTTACTTCTATTGACACATCGAATCCTTGATTGATAGATTGAATCATCTTGATTGCAATGAATTCCACCAGAATCGCCACCACCAATTTTCAATGATGATGGTGGATGATGGGCAAGTGTTCCACCATTTGTTCCATGTTTTTCCACATAACTTTTGGTCGGAGTAGAAAATTCTGAGCTACAAAATGAGACACTCGATTTACGTGGTGATTCTTTTAATATTTGTCGTATATCTATAAAAAATGGTATAAAATTAATTATTATCATTATTAAAAAATAGCTTACTTTTACTTGGCGATATATTCGGGGAACCTAATTTAGCCAATGAACTTATTGGTGTTTGCCAATAAAAATATGAAACATGTTTTGGCGATTCTGATTGAAATGTTTGATGCTTAAATTGTCGTACAAATGTATTGGTATGCGATGTTGCTGTCGTTGTTGTTGTTGTTGTGGCTACTGTTGGTTCATCAGATGAGACTTGAACAGGATAATATTCAGTGGTAGTGGTAGTTGTAGTGGTAGCGCTTGTTGTAGCTGCTGTCGTTGATGTTACTCTTGGAGTAATACGTTGATTCAATTGTGGTGAACAAGTAATCTCCATTGAATAGGTCGGTCGACCACCAGAATCACCAATATGAAGTGTCAAGAATTCATCGTTTATGTAACGTGCCGGAATTACCATTTGTTCTATCTCTGATTGCAATTCATCATTTGGCTCGATCGATTGATGTTCATTTGATGATTCATTCAATTCTAATGGCATAAATTGTTCAGAGCTCCGAACCGATGATTGTATCGGTTGTACATTTAAATGTTCCGGTACGGTTGCCGATGATAAAAGAAGAGAATTTCGCAACAAACGTGGTGATGATATTGGTACAACAGCAGGCGTACCTAGTTCATCTCGACGACCAGGTTGATGATGATTCATAAAATAGGAATCAATTGCCGTTATTGACATATCAGAATCGGAATCGGACGTTTCACCACATGACAATGATTGGTTAACTCTAATACCATTCGTTAGATGGCGATCCGATCGTCGTATATTTTCATTATTTTTCATTGATGAAGATGACGATGATATTGAGGACGACGATGATGATGTAACGGTTTCCGTACACGTATTCTGTCGATTCAATTCTTTGATCATTAAACCCATCTGTCGTGGCTATTTGTTAACAATGAAAAACATAGTTAAATAAATAATCTATCATATTAAAAGGGAAAAAACAACAAATTGTACCTGAAGATGTAGAAAACTGGTTCGATAGTTCATTGTTCCAAGACGTGACGGTAACATTGAGGAAAGACCTAAAAATTTAAACTTCGTTCCCCATATGTTCGATGCAATCAATACAATTTTCCGTTGTTCGGGCAACTCTTCGCCTATCGGTAACATTTGTGATGAACGATCGGACACAACGGCAACATTCGTACCAATATTGAACATTGTTGTATTATTATGTCTCATATTTGCATCAATATTATTATGATTTCCATTATGACTTCGACGTCTAACCGGTGAATCTTGTTGTGAACGTGCACGTCGATAACGTCGTCGTGCACGTGGCGTTAAATAGGAAAATATGAACGATGGCGCCTCATCATATTCACTTTCCGATGAATTGTTTACCGTATTATATGTTGATAATATTTTCGGTTTCAATTGATCCGGTCTTACATTACTATTATGTTGCGGATCGAAGATTATAAATTCAGGTTTCAATTTACTTGAACGTTTTCCTTTGAGTATTGGTACTAATCCACCTAAATATTCTAAATAAAGAATATAGGTTGATGATGATATTGTATCAATATTATCTATGCTGGTAAAGGTGGAATTGGTTGTTGTTGTTGTCGATGTTGCTGATGATGTTGTTGATGGTGTTGTTGTTGTTTGATTACCACCAGAATTATTATGATCATCATCGTGTCGTACAAGTGTACAATACAATCGTGTACCATTGGCAGGTGGACGAAAAACGAATTCCCGTATTCGACGATAATCGGGTAAATAGCAACAAACGGTTGATGTAAATAGATCACGAATTGATGTCTTAATTGGTTCTGGTAGGTGAAGTGAATCAAGTTTCGTTTCATCATTATCACGTAAACATTTGTTAATTTGATTACAACATAAAAACGTAAGTGAGGGTATACTGTTGGAATTAAAATATAGGAAAAAAATATATATTAATTTTTTTTTTTTTTTTGGATTGTAATATATATTAGAATGCAATTGTAACGTACTTATGAAAGATCCATCCAATTAAAAGTGTTTGTCCACACGCCACATAGATTCGTTGATCTTGATTGCCCCAGGTCATTGCTGTCAATTGATGATGATCACATTGTAATACAATGGAACGAATTGGTCGAACCAAGATGGTCATCAAATATCGATCGGTGGAAAATGCTTTAACCGAATAAAAGTTTATAACATTGGAATAGATGAAACGATCCATTGGTGAATCGGCTCGTACCAAACGATGACCACCAATTGCCAGCACACGTCCATCATTGGTCCAATCCATCTTAAGGCCAATCAGATCGGTTCGTATCAATTTTGGATCAAGATCATCATAACTTTTCATTATAAAAACGGTTCCATCAATAAAGCTTACGGCTAAACGAAATTCATATTCCATATTATCATTTGGTGATGTGGAATATGATTGTTGTGACGATGATGCTGCTGATGATGCCGATGCCGATGATGTTGATGTTGTGGGTGATTGTGAACGAGGATAGACATAGAATTTGGGACATGACCAACACATTGAGGTAATCTCTAAACATTCTTGTAGGACGACCTGCGTAACAAATGTTCCATGAACCGAGATAACCAATAGATGACCATTGGACGTTCCAAATAGTACGTGCTGATCGTTCGGAGTCCACGTTCCACACGTAATAGTACAATCATTTAAATTTAACATTGATGACCAATAACGTTGTCCAGAAACGGAACCAACCAAAACAAATCCATCGAGATAGCAAATCAATGCCATACGACCATCATGTGACCATGCAATGTCGGTAACACGAGTATTACGATCATTGATCAATTCAATTGACCATCTTCCCTCATATTTGATCCATATAAATATGACACCATTCTCATCGCATGTTGCCAACTTTTGGTATGGTTCATTCCATCGTACAAACATCAGTTCCGATCGATGTCCACGTAAATTATAGTTGGTTCGTAATGGTAAACGAGTTCGTGGACAATGAACAATGTTTCCATCATTTGATTGTCCATCGATTGGTTGTTGTTGTTGTTGTTGAGCTTCTCGGACCAAATGAGACGAATGTTCCAATCGAGATTGACCAGGATTGGGTGGAATCAAACCGGTCGATACGAAATATTGATTCGGTTTAGTTGTTGTATAGCTGACGCCCACCACACCTCGACTGGTACCGGTTGCAAGCCAACCATCTTTTGCAATCAATTCATCATCATCATCAAATTTATTATTATTATCTTTTAAATGAATATGCTTTGATCGTTGTCGTTGTTTTGTCCTTCGATTGTTCATTGATGATCCATCATCATGATTGTGTTGTACGGAATTTGGTCTCGGAATCGAACGAATATTGTGCTGATTATGTGACAATTGATTATTATTTAAATCAATATCATCATTTATTGTTGGTTCAAGAGTATCATTATCACCATTGTCTCGTATGGTTCCATCATTAATTGTATTCGTATTTGATTGTTCAATTTCATTATTATTATTGCCCGTTTCAGGATCATTATTCATCCATGATAGACACGTAATTGGACTATCACTGTATGAGTTAGGCCTTCTTATTGGCTCAAAACGTACAAACATGATTAGATGATAAGAGGATTTTTTCGTTTCGTTTCGATGTTTCGGTTTCAACTTTGTTCGACTAAGAAGATATATTTTGCTTTTTTTTCTGTTTTTGTTATTGCTATCGTTTCTTTGGTGTTATTTTGGTTTGTCGTTACAATAATTGTGACCGATTGTGATCTAACGATGTCACCGATGAGCAACGAAACAACAAAAAAATTGTCTTCGTACTTGTTTCGAACAATAACAAAATAACTAAATAGATAGTAACAAAATAGATAGAAAAAAGGAAAAAAAATTATCACTTCTCTTTCTCGTTCTGGTTTTGTTTTTTGGTGGTTGATGAACACAAGTATAGTGAAATATAAGTCTTATATAAGATCAAAGTGTTTGGTGTCAATTGGTTGGTTAAAACCGAGGATCGTACTAAAACAGAAATGTCAAATCTACCATTCATTTGACACAATAGTTTCAATAAACACACACACACTCTCTCACACACAGACAAAAGACTATCTGTGAAATAGAATAAAATAAAATAAAATAAAAAAAATTACCATTCATAATATAACAATATAATCATAAAATAATTAGAACGTGTAGGTGTGTGTCTGTCTGTCTATTGGAGTGTTTAATGATTGCCTCTACTGAATGCTTTAATTATTGTATAAAAATGTTATAAATTATTTGCAATAATAATAATAAAACTACCTATACACATTAATTTTTTTGGTTGTGGTTCTAGTGGTGGTGGTGGAAAATTGGTTTCGAAATAAAAAAGTCAAAATTAATGAAAAATCATACAGACAAAATATTGGGAAAAAATATATTTATAATTTACGTTCCATGACGCCCTAACCTTGACCCTCCTATTTGTTTTGTCAATTTCTAACCTTAATTTTTATTTTTTTTTGTATTTAATGAAAATATGTCTGTGGGACAACAACAACAACAACAAAAAAGTATAGGAAAATAACAATTGTCTAATTAAATAATGTCTTATTTGCTTTTTATTAACCACAAAAATGTACTTACTTAATTAATTTGTGGTGGTGGTGTAATACTGGTCGATTTTTTTCCTTTTGTATACAATAAATTCAATATATTAATATTATTGTTATATTACAAAATATTCAGGCACCCAAAAAAATATTTGATCTTGAAATTGTTATAATCATATTCTCAATAGGAATAAAAGTTAAGTTCTATTAAATGAGACCAAAACAAAGGGAAAATTGTGTAGGACAATTGAATGACATGAGAGATGAGTTAAAATTGGTCGATGTGAATAAATGAAATGGATCGAAAAAAAAGAGAAAAAAGAAAATAAATGGGAAATTGGAGACAAAGAATTGGACATCAAATCGATCTACAAATGAACTTAAAGAAAAATAAGACGAAGAATGAGCGAAAGTGGGAAGGCAAAATTGTGTTTAAAGGAAGGAAGGAAGGAAGAAACTTCTCTTTCTGATTGGATAGATTGCGTTGCATGTAGATCAGAAGAAGAAGTTTTAGTCAGTCACAATTGACTAGTGACGAGTGAATTGGAGAACCAAAAAATAAATGATAATGTTTTTGATGCGCATTGGACTAGTTGGGTTTCATACATATTTGCAACATAAAAACTGGTTTAGAACTTATTTTATTATTTTCTATGTTCCAAAAACATGATGGAACGATGATGAGCAGCGAACAAAATGAGCAAGTGAGCGCAAATGATGAATGTTCTAGTAGTTTTGTACTAGTCACTACATTGTAATGTGAGGATGATCACGTCCAACGGCGACGAGTGAACAAAGTGCATAGTCAACCATAAAATGTGGAACAACGCTGATGATGGTAAATGGTAAATGGAATATATATGAAGAAGAAAAAAATATAAAATGGGAAATGGAAAGATGTGGCACGACGGTTCGAGCGCTTTATGTCAATTTGTCGTTATGTGATGATGTTGAGAAGCAAACAGTCGACACATGGGACATACAATCTATTTGGTACATAAGTGTATATGCGACCAAACATTTGAAATGGGCGACCGAATGAGTTGCGTGTCTCAATGTGTTGTGCGTTCTGTTCGTTTGTAACATTTGGGTTTGCCCGTTTTTCTGATATCTGTGTGTGTGTGTGTGTGTGTGTGTGTGTGTGTGTGTGTGTGTGTGTGTGTTTGGCACCAATTGTCCCCTCAACATCCAAATCCAATATTGTTGGGATACGACATGCGCCAAATTGTTTCTTTCTCTCTCTTTAACTCGATTTCAAACTTTAACTCAAATGGAATGTTCCATTATCGGGTGCGGCTATATACATCTCATACAAGTGGAGGAGAGGTGGGGGGGGAGAGGGGGAACGGACATTTCTCATTTTCAATGTAGTAATGGTAGTAGTAAGTGTTCCATTTGGAACTTTACCCCCCACAAAAAGGGAGAATAGAAAAGAGAAGGATAGGCGTGTTGAAACACATGTGTACACACATGCGCATTTTATACAGACAAGGGATTTCCCCCAAACCAGATGATGATGATACTCAATTGGGCATCAATAAATCACAGAATCACAACTATCAACTTATGGAACAAAGATTAGTGATGGGAAAAGAAGATGGACCCTAATGGACGAATGAATCTCAGTATAGATGGAAGGAAAGGAAGGAAGGACAAAGAAAATGGAAAATGAGAAAGAGAAAGACATCAATTGACGGACGGGACCCGGCATCTCCATTTCTCTTCTTCTAGCTTTCTCTCTCTCTCTCTCTTTCTTTTTGGTTTGTGTCCCCGAAATAAAATTATAGAAAAGTATAACAAAAATCTGTATCAATCAATGTCAGGCACCAACTGTGCAAAAGCCGAAAAAACCGTTTCTCTTTTTAACTTTCTTTTCATACATCTTTTTTTTCACTTGTGAATGAATAAAGAAGTTGAAAATTGAAACAAATTGTTGTTGTTGGTTGGGTAGTCTTCCCAATTATAAAGAACACATCACACACAACCAAAAGAAAAATTTAGAATAGAGAATTAATTAATGAATTTTAGTTAGAAGTCAAACTAAGTTAAAATGTTAAGGCTTTGTTGTTCATGTTTTTTTCTGGTTTTGATTCTGGTTCTTACATCTTCTGGTCTTATGCTTTGTTATCAAGTAAAGGCCAACTCCAAAAGAAAAAGGATCTATTATATAAAGATTACATTCAACCAGAAAAAAAATTAGAGAATGTGGATTCTACATTGTGAAAATCATTTAAAGAAGTGTTGACACCATTTTATTATTAATTTTATTATATAACATGGCAATGGTTACAATTTTTTTTTTTTGGGGATGCTTTCAACACACTTCAACACAATGAACCAAATTTGAATTGTCGTTCTATTGTTATTTTGCGTTCCAAAGTAGACAAACCCGAAAAAAAACCAGATGCGAAAAAAATCAAGCGAGAAAGGATCGTACACATTAAAAACAATATTATATATCCAAAATAATAATGAAGATGATGACGATGATGATAGTAATGAATGGAGAGTATCATTAAGATTAATTGAGTAAAATCTGCACGACCAAAAGCATCAATTGTCCATGTCCAAATGGTGACACACACACAACAGCATAGAAGACAATCAACCAGAATTGTTTAAATTGTATAAGCCTATAAGTACAATATGAACATAACAAAAGTGGACAAACAACAAGAAAAAAAAATTGTCATTCCATGAATGTAATATGTTCGGTTGAAACGACCCCAACAACAAACAACAATAGATTTAGAGTAGACTTTGAAAATATAAATTAAATGATGTGAGCGTGAGATTGTAAAATGATGTTTATCATAATCCAATAATGGATATTAAAGTAATGCAAAAAAAATGGTGGATCATCAAAACGTAACAGAAATGGATCCAAAAATTTAAATAAAATAAAAAAATAGTCGTAAATAAATTAAATATGTTGAATAAAACATTTACAATTTTGTTGTTGTTGTTGTTTATCTTCTTATTCTAATGCCATTTAATCCAGTTTTAAATTCAATCATGCATGCAAAGTGCTTTACTGTGACGGAACCCAACGCAACGAAGCTTATATGCGTTGAATGGATAAGTTTATTTACTATAGGATAAAGTACAGATCAATAAAAGATATCAAGTGAGCTCATGACTTACATTTTTGGGCTTATTCACCAACTTATGGTTTACAAAAAACATGAGCGCATAACTGGAGGATTACAATAAGGATTCTAGAAATAACAAATATTGGAATGAAATATGAGAATAACAAAAGAAATAAACAAATTACTTTTCACAATTTAAAACATAAATTAAACATAAGAGATGAGACCGATGCCGAAACCGATGAACCGAGCAGCATGAAGACGCAAATCGAAGTGTGCACGCTGCACATGCTGGAAAATAAGTCGTCCTCCCTCCTCTCAAGCATTTCCTCTTGTCTTACGTCGAACTATCGATGTATCGATTTGCTCAGCGACATCTGGTTTCTTAACACTCCCGGCCGCGATTCGTACCATTCCATGGATCGGTCTAATAAGTGAAGTTCCATTCGTTCGGACTTTGGCCGCTCTGGATATTCCGTCTCGACTTTCGTGTAATTCTTCGATTTGCCCCACGTTCCATCCTTCTTTACTTGATTTATCCGGAAGTATCACGAAATCGCCAATTTGTACTGTTTCTGACTTGTTTGGTAGACTGAAGAATAGTTGATTCTTGAACATCTTAATGAATTGTTTCCGAACGTCGTTGTAATGTTTATGCAAACGAGGAATGTCTGGGAACGTAGTTTGCACAGGTTCGGCACCAAACGATGGTGGTCTGCCCCAGTACAACTCGAATGCCGAAATCGGCCTATCCATCATTAAAATCGGTCTTGAGTTAACAATGAATTCCGCATGTCTTAGCCGGTGTTGCGCATCGAGAAGAGATTTACATTTGTTGTGGTACACTCGCATGCACTTGTTCCGTTCCAAGCTTTTCTTTAGTGGCAGGAAGTTTGTTGCACTGTCTGATACGAATAGCTTCGGGATGCCAACTTCGACGAAACAGGATTGAAGTGCTCGAGCCGCCGCATCGGCTATTTGTATGAATGCGACTATTAGTATGAACACGGCTAATAGAATGAACGCGGCTATTTGTAGAAACGACATCAGTAACCCAATGAATAGGCAGCTGACTTCTTTGCCCAAGGATGCGTTGAAATCAATTCTTAGTTTCGATAATACTGCTTCGGGTCTCAAATTTGTTATGTGCGGTATAACATAACCAGAATTATCATTGCTTTCAACGACAGAGCGTACGCGTTCCATAAATTCATTCTCCTTACGAACTTCTTCCAAGTTCAAAACTGAATCATCTTCCGTTTCTTCCTTTTCTTCTGCTTCAGATATCTCCGCTGCTACCTCGCTTGCTCCATAAAACACGTCACCAAAGATCGTCTTCCAATTCAATTGATCCGGTTTTCCTTGCGTTACTTTTTTCAACATATCGGTTCCAATCAATATATCACAACCTGGTGGTAATTCGTCCATAACATAAGCCTCGATGAGTGTGCTTATCTTCTCATTCTGCATCACAATTGGTACCTTAGTTTCGGATTTTGCAGTTTGATTTCCAACTAAACCAGAAAGATAAATCGGTTGGGCTTTAAAAGTTTGATCAGATGCCACTAGCGATTTGCAGATCAAAGTTTGAGGTGCACAAGAATCAAGCCAAACTGAACATATTCGACCATTAGCTCTTATCATGAACGCTGGCCTTTCTCGAACAATAGATTTGGGTGCATCCCCTTGGTAGTCAGCGATCCAAGTTCTCGCTCCTTCTTCAATCGTAATGTTTTCTGATATTTCATGCACTGTGGCTACTCCGACTGTTACTGATTGATTAGCCTCCGATCGCGAAAAATTCTTATTCCATGAAGCACTGTTGGATGAGTAGCAGAGCATACCATACATCGTGATCGTGGTACTGAGCAATTCCTACCACTATGACCTGGTTTCAAACAACGAAAGCATAATCTTTTCTCACGGATTATAGTTTTGATCTCTTCTTCTGACTTCCCCGCTTGACATTCTCTTGCATCATGATCTTCCGAACAAATTGAGCATCGATCTGGAGCTCTATTCACTCCAACTGCTGTCGTAAAATGACTTGATCTTCGATTATTACTAGTCTCTTGTTCTCTGATGTTGCGACTCTCACGTGGAAACGGTTGCTGATGAAAGTTTTGCGTATGATGAACGTGAGACGGTTGACGAAAGGAGGGGGGCGAACGAGAGGCGACGTTATACGATGAACGAGGAGCGGACGAGTATGAAGGACGAGGGGAGAGTGCCTCCAGTCGCAATGCCGCTTTGTACATGCGCTCAATTTCTGCCTCCAACTGTGACAATGATTCAGCTTTTCTGGCGAGCTGTAATTGTAATGGCCGAGAAAACTTCTTCAATATTTCCGAAACCCATGATTCAGCACGAGCAGCATATGCAAACCCAAAACTTTTGCATGTACTAGATAAACGTCCCATTTGACGTTTCATATCACGAAGAATGTCAGAGTCGAATTCACTAGAAACGAAAGGTAACGATCTGACCAATTCTGATATTTCTTCATCGATCTTTTTCGGATCCGAATAATGAGAGTTCAAATTAAGCCAAATTGCGCGAACCGATTTTCCTCGTCGAACCAGATCATTTACTCGGTCTGAAGCTGAATCTGACACCACTTTGAGTAGCAGTCCTAGTTTCCGAGCGTCGCTCAACATATTGTTGTTTACGACTGTTGATTCGAATACACGTTTGAAGGACATCCAATTGAGTATGTTTCCGTCGAATGTTGGGAGATCGCTAGCTCGAATATTAGGCACTTGTTGGACATCATTTGCGTTAGACATACGATTCGACGCATTGTTCGACCCGGAATGCGATGATGACTGATGCGGGTTCGGCTGCACAGTTGGATGTGATGTTTGCGGTTGAGAATTTCCTAAGACCTCAATTCGAGGGCCCTTACTCGAAGAAGATCCCGCAGGTAAATTACGAAAAAACTGATCCAAATCGGGTTCGCTATCATCATCTTCTTCTTCGTCTGAGGAGTCATCGGCAATATGGACTGAACTGAGTGTACGCCGACTTGTTTCGATTTCGAAAAGGGATTCGAGGCGAACGCGATATGCCTCATCTTTCTCTTTGTCTTTTTCTGCTGATTCGGGAACGAGTTCATAATGCTTATCGATTATGTCTTCATATTCGGACTGCCATTTCTCTATTTCCTCAACTGATGTTGTAATCGATCCATTTGCTGCCTTCGTAATTTTTGATCGTAATGCTTTTCGTTGCGATTTGATGTCAATAATTTTATCCATAGTAAACGAGTGAATGACCAATACACAATAAATACCGAAATAATCTTAGTGCTTAAACGAGTGACGTCAACTGATACTGAAGACTGATAATTCCGAACTGAGCTGAATCCGAAAGCCGAAGCGATTTCCGAGGAGAACCGAATTGCTTATTTCCGAGACCGAAACTGACTTCAAAAATTAAATAAATGTGACGGAACCCAACGCAACGAAGCTTATATGCGTTGAATGGATAAGTTTATTTACTATAGGATAAAGTACAGATCAATAAAAGATATCAAGTGAGCTCATGACTTACATTTTTGGGCTTATTCACCAACTTATGGTTTACAAAAAACATGAGCGCATAACTGGAGGATTACAATAAGGATTCTAGAAATAACAAATATTGGAATGAAATATGAGAATAACAAAAGAAATAAACAAATTACTTTTCACAATTTAAAACATAAATTAAACATAAGAGATGAGACCGATGCCGAAACCGATGAACCGAGCAGCATGAAGACGCAAATCGAAGTGTGCACGCTGCACATGCTGGAAAATAAGTCGTCCTCCCTCCTCTCAAGCATTTCCTCTTGTCTTACGTCGAACTATCGATGTATCGATTTGCTCAGCGACATCTGGTTTCTTAACACTTTACACTAATTCAAATTTTATATATATTAAAACTTTTCAATTCTCGTCTAAAAGTCAAATTCATCATAAAACAGAACTCAAATTGAACATGGAATAAATAATTTAAATTTTTAAAATAAAGTTATGATGAATTTTCTTTAAAATAAAAGTTTGAATATAAATTAACTTTTTGTATGTGTGTGTGTTGTGTGTTGTAATGTAAACGTTATAAAATAAATAAATTAAATTATGAAACTAGTCAAGTAAAAGTTGTTGACAATTTTTTTTTCTCCCGAACACAAATTTTACTAATGAAAATTCAAAGTAATGGTTGATTCGGCCTTTCACCAAAATGGTCTACTTGTTTTCCCATTAGTTGACATTTAAATGGAATTAAACCTTGACATTTTTCATAATATAATGTTTACATATTTTTTTGTTGTTGTTGTTGTAAAAATAAAGAAGTTTGACCAAACATGTTATATAATTATAATTTAATGTTAGAATTTTCATGTATATCATTACTAATTTGATTGATGCATATATAAATATAAATTCAATGTCATTTAGAATCCATGTATAATGGAAAAGAATTTTTTTTAATTAAAATATATTTAATTATAAAAGTTTTTTTTCGGAAATAAATTATTTGAAATTGCATTCATTATATGATTTGTTTGCAAATGCTTTTTTATGATTGTTATACACCAAACTGAAAACGACTAATTGGTCGTAAATATAAATTCGCAGAAAACCATCAGACCACATTGATGTTGTTGTTGGTCCAGATGGTGAGCAAACAATGGGACATATCCATCCATTTGAGATCATTTTTTTCTTTTTTTTTCTTTTGAGTAACTTCTGTTCAAAACCTATTGGATTACACTAAAAGCAAAGACGATTTTTTTTCTTCATTTTCTGGTTGTCAACAATAGGGGTAAATAAAGGAATAAAGGAAGGACGAGAAGAGAAGATGGACTGGATCTAATGTTTGGATGATGTCGGAAAATGAATACAAGTCCAATCCTAATTGAATTAGGCTGAATTCGGTTATTCTTTCATTCGATCTTTTTTTTTGGGAGAAGAGATCCGTCGACACACAACTAAACACAACAAGAAGAAAAAAAAACTAAAATTAAAAGGAAATGAGACAACAATAAGAATACTGGCAACAACAACAGAACCGACCATAAAGTTTAGTTTCAATCGTTCCGTTCGTTTACGATTGTATTGTTTGATTGTGGTACAAATTTCATTTCATTTTAGGATTGTAGAACGAAATGAACCGAAACCGAATGCAAGGTTAAGCATGGAAAGGTTTGACATTCAACACTAATCAAACAAACTTTTTGTTTTGTCGGATAGAAATTCTCTATAGAATTGTAAAGCAATAATAAAATTAATTGTTAATTATTAAAACTTTAATCCTTCTTTGAACGACTATTGTATTATTGTATTATAGTTTATTTACACACACACACAAAGACGATCAATTTAATTGATTGATTGACCACATAAAATCAATTAGCAAATTAATTGTGACAAGACAATTGAATGAACAATTGAAAATGAGCTTCGAATAAATAAATAAAATCAAATAAAATCAAGCAGGTGAATCGAACATTAAATCGAAATCGATAGTTTGCCCTCAATGAATTGTTAATTCAATGTTGAAGAATAATAAAAAATCAGTTCCAGGTGGTGGAAGCCAAATAGTTGATTATTAATCTAATTAGATGATGGCAATGAACTATCATTGTTCGTGATAGAATTTGCCAATTAAATTAAATAATCAATAACGAAGAATAGATACGACTTTCTTGTCGTACTTAGCTATTGGTTAGGTTAGGATCGTTTTGGATCGATCAAATCGATGATATTGCAAAAAAAAAGTGAAACAATTGTCTAATTGACCAAATATTAACTTTAAATTTGATTTGACAAGTCGAAGGTTTAACCTTTCATATTTGCTACTGTCGTGGTTGTTATTGTCGACGTCTTCTTCAACTGCAACTATCTAAAGATGAATCAATTACACTGTGGACACTTTAGATCAGAAAAGAAGATTGTTTTTGCTCATTGAAGCGATAATGTTGACGTTGAGGTTGACGTACAACAACTGAGAGGAAAGGGACAACACCATCACCACCACCACCACAACCACCATAAAATGATGATGATTGGAGTAAATTGAATCGTGATCGAATATGACAACAAACCTAACTCAATTTGCGGTATAAAAATGGTTTTTTCTTGTTATTTTCGTTTTTTTTATTTATTCGGAAAGGAATTGAAGTAACAAAATATAAAAAATAAAAAAATAAACTGCCAATCGATTGATCGACTGACCGAGACACACTCTTATATATATATAATACACTATATTTGTATATAATGTTGATAATTGGATAAAATTGGTTTTATGAATGGTGGTACTGGTGGTGGTGGCGGCGGCGGCAACGATCACTTGGGATTGGCGAATTGACCCGAATCAGTCGAGAGTAGCACTTCATTCAATGGACATTCACCAGACAGAAGCGAGAGAAAAGGTTAAACAAGAAGGAAAGATGAAATAGTGCTGAAAGAAGTTAGATAACGACAAAACAAAACAAAACAAAAAAAATGAAATAATGGTTTACAAAAACAAATAGCTCAACGAGAATGGATTGATGGTCGAGAGTGAGAGCGGAGACATTGAATAGAGGCACACGTTCAGTGCAATGATGATGATGATCATCATTATCATTGGCTTTGATGGATCACGCTCCAATCATCATCAATGCTAGATATAATTGGATGACAGGTAAAAAGAAAAAAAAGCAAAAGAAGAAGAAGGTAAAGGCAAAGGAGGAGTAGTAGGAACAATAACAATAAAAATAATAATAATTCGATTTGCAACCCCTATACACAATTGGGAATATATCTATATATTTCGTTACCGAAAAATGGATAATTGAACATTATAAGGTTCAATACTAAGAGAATGTAAAACGGGGTGATATATCATAAAAACAAAAATATTAAATTATAATTGTTCCAAATACAAGATAATGCCTCTCAGGGAAAAATAATAAAATTTGGACAATAATAAATAACAATGTCGATTTTTTGTTTTTTATTTTATTTTTATTTTATAGTATTGCATGTTTCTCCTCTATTATTATAAATAATTAATCAAAATTGGTGCAATTAATAATTGATAACGTTTGGTATAGCAGGATATATACGAGGCTTATATATGTACATTTGAGTTAAAATAGTATAAAAGAATAAAAGTTAGGGAAAAGTGTATTGAATGTACAACAATGGCAAAAGGAAAGGTCGACTTTATGACTTCCATTTGTATTTGGGTGGCACACCTAATCGAGCCACACATTTTTATTTGTACCATATGGACAACATTGTACACTTTTGTTGCTATTGTTGTACATTTTTTCCCCTCCCCCCACTTCAAAATTGTGATAATAAAACACGATTAGGTTGAAATAGCGGGTATTAGTAGCCGCACCATTAATGAGGCCAATTATAAAGTGTATAATGTACAATTGCCTACTGTACGCGTTCAAAATTGCTCTCGTTCAATCTCTCTCGTCGGCGCGTAGTAATGTCATAAACCGATTTTTTCCAGATTTCGTAACTATTTAATGTTTCAAAGTAGATCACAGCAAACCAAAATGCGGTCAGTAAAATGGAAAAGACTCAAAATGAGATTTAGATTGAGATCTTCATGTCAAATAATCCGATTTGTCAAATGTTGAGAAGAAGAAGAAGAAGAAAAAAAGGAAAGAAGGTGATCTGAGAAAACGTGTGATCATCGTTCCTTCGTTCATTCACTTTGGGAAAAAGTGTCCAACAACAACAACAACAACACGGACGATACCATACAAATTGACTATACCAATTCTTATGTAACGAATCAATTAACAATTGAAACAAGCGTCACTAGAGAATATTGGTATATAGTCAAAGTTCCCAATAAAAGAAAATAACTGAAACAAAACAAAAAATACGAAGAAGTAAGGTAATCTATCACCAAATGGAATAAATTGGGAATGAATTAAACTATACTGGTTGTGGAGAGTGATCACTTTTGTGTGTGAACTTGTTTTTTGTTTCGATGGTGCGACTTAATTATCGAAACAACTAGTCGACTTGAATAGATTGGCTCATTCAAAATAATCATGATCATTACCATATGAGTTCGAGTTCTTTTACAATTTTTTTTCTGTCTTTGACGTGTGACAAAGAGAGAAAAAGTGAATTGTCAAAAATAATAATAATAATAATCGTATAATAAATATACAAACACTGATATACTTGAAATTGATGATTGATCATAATTGAATTGTATAACACAAAACATATGCAAACATTATCATCCATCCATATATATACGTATATATAATACAGTTTTTTGGGGTAACTATATTTCCACCGAAAGATAGATTGAAAGACTCTCTTTCTTCTTCTCTTTAAGGGGTGACAACTAGAGCACGACCAAACAAACGACAATCGTCGCCTTAAGGGTTTCGTAAAACCCCAAGCATAAGTAACTAAACCTTCGTAATTGATGAAGAGTCAATATATAGATGAACGTATATTATGCATGATGCGAAATAATATGATGAGAGATGATCATCAATCATCATTGGACTAGTTTTTCCTAGATTCGAGGTCTATTGGATTGTTTGTTCCATATTAAAAACAATAGTTTTATTGATCTTCTTTTACACCTACTATTTCTACTGTTTGAAGCCAATTTAGATGTTTAAATGACATTAATGATGGTTTTGAGTAGACTATTGACTTATTATAGTGAATATATCATAAGAGAAACAAAAAATGTTGTATAGAATCATCAGCTATTATAAATGGTAACAACAAATTTGAATGTCTTAAAATGTTGAAGACGAAGAATAAGAAGAAGAAAACGAAGCCATTAAATGGCAAATAATAATAGACTCATTTGAATGGCTAATTGCTGGGACGAATGAGACGATTATTATTTACATTACAAAAAGTGAACCTAAAGATATATAGTGCGAGTGACATGTACGAATTGATGGCAAATATAATGAGACATTGAATAAATGACAAACTATATTTGCACTTCTTCTTCTTCTTCTTTTTCGTTTTTTCTTATCCAATATAATAATTCAGCAAAAAAAACACAAATAATAATAATAATAGAAAATAAAATTGGTAACCACTTCAACAAAATAAGTTTTGACATCAATTGAAAAGGAAAAATCATTAATTCTGGTTAAAAGAAAAAGAAAAGTAGAACTTACTAAATAATTCCAAAAATTAAATTCAATGTATACATACGGGTACCCCGTACAAAACCCAATAAAACTGGTTAATAAATTAAATTCTTCTAAACTTACAAAAAAATGTTGCAACATTCTTTTCATCAATGATTTATATGGAAAATTAATTTAATTGGAAAGAAAAATACTAAATTTAATTCTAAATTTAGGGTAAAATATAAATGAACGGGTAAAAACTTGATAAATAAAATAGGAGAAATTTGAAACTCGTATCATGCAAATTAGAATGACGAACGAAAACTAAATTATTTTTTTCATATTTTTGTTTATCCACTACTTCCCGTACATATTTGAATCCCCCCAATAATAATAATAATAATACTTGTCGATGCAAAACACAAATAACCAACAAACGATATGGTAAAGTACAACAAAAATCCAAAAATAAGAGACAATTTTCGTCGGACAAGCAACAATAAAAAAACAACAACAATGACACACATATTCATAAATGAATGTATGACAATGGTTGAGGTGATCGATTTCGGTCGGTCGACTCCAAAAACAAACTTGAGGTATAAAGAAGGATGGCAAAGAACGGCTACAACGACAACGACAAAGACTTTCCCATGGCTGGAAGCGTTGTCGCCGTCATCGTCATCATCATCATCATCATCATCACCATCTTCAACAACATACAACAAGAAAATAAAAAAAACGGTAAAGAAAAAGAAGAAGAAGACTCGGTAAATTGACAAATTTACATATTGTCAAGTGTACTTTACTCATCTAATTATATAACTTTTGAAGAGACTGAAACGAAACGAAATGAAATGAAATGAAACGAACGTATACTGATAATTATATGAAGCAAACATTCATCGATGAGATTGATAGAAGGAAGAAAGCAAAACATAGAGCGGGAGAGAGAGAGAGAGAGAGAGAGAGAGAAAAGTCATATACACATTTGCCATATTTGATTAACTCTACAACCACTATAGATAGAGTAGTGTGCGTGTGTGTGTTTGTATGAACAGCCGGTTTATATGGTAAAGTGCATAAATAAAAAGGCACACGAATTAGTGCAAAGTAAAGTTGAAGGGAAATGGATCGGATCGAATCGGATTGCATATTGAAGGATCACATAGGTGCAAAGATGACATCGGTGTCATAGATCTACATACCAATGGTCGGTGTCATAAATACAACACTAATCGACCGAGGATCATAGATCAGTTTGTATGTGTGTGTGGTGTGTGTGGTGTGATCGATCATGATTCATTCATAGACTTACTTGTGACTCAATGGGAAACGCACACTCATCAAAAAATAAAAACCAAAAGAGATTGAAAGAGAAGTGTGTGTGTATAGATCCACCGGTATGGGAAAGTAGTAGAGAAGAAGCCGATTCACTTGATCAAGCAACAGTAATGACCAACATCTTTTTGGTCTTTGCCATCGTCGTCTTCGTTGTTGTTGTTGTTGAAGACACCAATGAAGAACAAGAAGAAGAAGAGTATCATAAAAAAATATATTGTACCGCCTACTCAATTCGAATGATCTTCTTCTCATTCACTACCACATTGAAGTGTTCGTACCCGTTGACAATCATTTCCATTTCAGACGTTGTCGAACTAACAAGACACAAACAACCAAAAACAATAAATAAGAAGAAAACAAAAAAAGTTTTTTCGAAATCTAACAATGATTATGATTCTGATCATGATGACAATGATGAACATTGATCGATTGGATTTATTATCACCATAAAACAAAATTTCCGAAAATTTATTTCATGAAATAATTCATTTTTTTCCTTATTCAGGATGTTCGTTCGACGATGACCACTATTTTAACCGATTCTATTGAAAATTGAAATTTCGAGTTCGTTTTATGAGAGGATTGTACACGCGTGGAAATAGTCGATCGACCAAAAATCAGTGTGATCCCCGGTTTTTTCCCATCCCATTTTAGAGTCTTAAGTTGACCGGTAGCACAAATTTCAAGATGTACCTTATATTTGGATTAATAGTTTTAAGAATATTGTTGTACAATGTTGATTGTACGAGTACGTTGCCATCATCATCATTGTCGCCAACGACAACGTCGACCACAATTGCTGATTGGCCATCAGGAATGTTGTTGACCACAACTGCACCATTACCATTTAATATATCATCATCATCATCATTGTCATCTTCATCTTCATTCGATGAATGGTTTGACACTGAACGACCACAACTAGTATCCGAATCGAGATCCATTTCCGAACCGATCGATGGTGATCTATGTATAAATGAAAATCAACAACAACAACAACAACATGGACATAATGGTTCAATGCGTTTAGCATCAAATTGTCGTACAATGGTACACAAACCTGAGAATGGACATATTCAAATTGGTAAACAACAGCAACAACAAGGTTCATTGCCATTTCTTTCAATGCGACAATCGTCATTTAACAATTTGACAAATAAATTTATTTCACCACAAACAATTAATGGTAAGTTGTAAAATGACAAAATAAAAACAAAATAAAATAACCTAAAAAATAACTAGTAAAAACTTCGCCAAATGGTGAAATAACGGTCATCAATGGAAAAGCGGTAACACCAATCTTGTACGAACATGAACGACCATTACCATTGCCAACATTTGAACGATTAAGTGTAGCGCCAACATCGATAAAAAGTTCAATTGAATCGACCACCAATCGGAATATGGTAATCGAAGACAATAGTGATGAAGAGGATGAAGAGAATGATAGCCAGGAGGAGGAGGAGGAAGAGGATGATAATAAGGTAAGAATAAAATCTGCAATTTAAATTATCAATATAAAACTTTATTACTAAATACAACAAAAAAAAGGCTAAACAGTATGTGCAAACAAGTACACAACGAACAATGACGACAACAATGAAAATTCCGACAACAACGACAACATCGGTAATGACAACAACATATCCAAGTACAACACGATCAAGAACATCGTTAACACGAAGACCATCAACATCATCAACATTTTCGTTATCATCAATAAAGTTTGGTGATAAATTGAAATCAGATACTAAAACTCAAAAACCATTAACGGTAACTACTTCAAGAACCTATGATTTGGTAACGATGCCATCGACATCGTCTCCAACAACTAGAACCTATACCACAAATCGATTTGTTCGACCAACAGCAAGAACGACGACAACAGCAACAACATCAGCAGCAGCAGCAGCAGCGACAACAACTGCTGCAACAACATCGAATCCATTGAATAATGGAAAAACCAATCGTTTGGAAGCATTAAAACAACGATATCAAAAAAAGAATTTTAGTTCAAATCCAACGACTCCATCATCGAGTACATCAAAACCGACCACAACCACAACCAGTAAAATAACTAAAACTGGTCCTGGTAAGATGACGGTAGAATATACGACCACCACCACGACAACAACTGAATCGATCTTAAAATATGAGATTGAACATGATAAAAATGATACAAAAAAGGAAAATAAACCAACAAATGATAAACCGAATCGAATGCCGGCAACGAAATGGATGCCAAATCGTGGATACAATCAAAAACCGATGCCAAATTTCCGATATCAAACAACAAAATCACCACCACCATCGCAACAACAAAAAGAAGAACAATCAACGGCAGCAACAACAACAGTTAAAACAATAGAAGAGAATAAGAAACCAGAAAACAATGAGCAAAGACCCAAATACTACAATCGATACAAGACTGATCGACCAAATCGACCAATTGAACCAATTACAACTACGCCAAGAAGTGTAACACCAATTACGACTACAATCAAATCTGTAGTTACAATAGAACCAAAATCGCCGCAGCCACCACCACCAGCACCACGACGTCCAACACCACCACCACCACCACCACCCGCATCACGTCCAGTTGTTCGATATCCGCCCGTACATTATCCAATTAATCCGGTTCAAATGTCCATTCAACACCAGCAACAACACCAACATCATCACCACCCTCATCAACAACAACAGCATCAACATGTACAACCACATTATCCTCAGCCACATTATCAGGTTGATTCTCACCAACAACAAAAACCATTAGAATATGAGATGAATCGTATACCAAATCAAGTGGAACAATTGAAACCAAATCGTGTAAAACAGAATCGACCGCCACCAACGTTGCCACCGCAACAACAACTTCAAGCAAAACGACCAATAATAAAAATGCATTCAACCAATATTCCAACCACTCCAAAACCAGAAGTATTTGTTACCATTGAGAATCAATATATAGTGGTACGTAATGGAAGTACTGAAGTGAAGAATCCAATTCAATTAGAACCAAATTCAATTTATACTCAACAACCACAACAACAACATCATCAGCAACAACAGCATCAGCAGCAGCAGCAACAACTTCAACAACATCATCATCAACATAAACCACCACAACAGGAAAAATATCATCATCAGCAACAACAACAAGGAAAACCAGCAAAATCACCGAACCATGGACATGAAAAACAGAATCAATATTACATACAACAACAGGCTCAACTAAATGGAGAACGAGATCCATTAGAATTTAATCATGATCTTATTCATCCGATTATGGGCTTTAATCATGATCAAAATCCGCCACCAGGTGAACCATTAAATGGACACGATGGCGATAAGTCGAATGGAATGTATTTCTATTTTGAGCCGTCACCAAATTCAGGTAAAAATGTTTTCATTTTTTTTATTAAAAAATTAATATTTAAATTCAAAATTTTTTTCTTTCTTTACCACAAAAAAATGAAATAGATTCAAAATCGATGCCACATTTGAAACCGAATCATCAACGACCGCCATATGAGCAAATAATGACCTTACAACCATTTGTAAAGCCGATCAAACCGAAAATGGTGATGAATAATAATAATAATAATAATGACAAGACAACATCAGCATTTTCAACATCGAAACCATATTCCTTGATACGACATTTTTTCCGTACCTATGATTTTAAGCATAAGAATCCATTACGTGATACGATTAAGTTTGATAATAATCTAAATGTAGATATGGGAGATATTCGACAAACAATGCAAACAACATCACCGATAAAAGGATCCGATATGATACGTTTCAATGGTGGTGAAACCAATTATCTAATGCCACCTGGTGCACCAGTGCAAACATCACCATTGTTAACATCGATGATGACCGATACCATTGAAACGAATGATCAATCAATCATACCAACAACAATTGTACAACACGTTCCATTGGTACCAAAGATACCAAAAGTTGAACTTAAACCAAATCTATATAAAAAGGTACGACAACAACCAAGACCGATTGGTGTGGCACAATCGTCCACAATGTTTCATATTGGTTTAAATGAATTGCGAACACGTGATCCAAATCAATGGGATACGATTCAAACATCACCGAGTCAAGTACAAAATAATCAATTGATCTATACGGATGAGATGATTGGTTCATCAATGTTAACCATGGGTTCTACCGTTCATCAATCGAAACAACCATTTATGGAGGTATATCCATCGACTCATCCTCATCCACATCCTCATCAATCACCACAATCAGCCGATCCGTTTGAAGATTATTATAGTGATCGTATATTACCATTGAATGCCATGATCGATTATCCCGTATGGAGTACGATCCCAGGATCGCCAAGTGTCGCCAATGTTCAACATGGTACCAATACTAATAATAGTAGCAATACTTCTCCATCAACATCGACATCAAATAATAATAATAAGAAAAAGTTGAAAAAATCGAACAAAACGGCAACATCTGCCACTTCAAGTACAACAACTAATCGATTGATTGATCTATTATCGGTATTAGCAAATCCAACTGGTATTCAATCTAATGGCAATGGAAGTGGAACGAAAGGTTCCAATCATAAACATGATAACCAATCGAAATCGGCAAAAGGTCAAACAAAGTCAAAGGGTAAGAATCAATTGACACGAACCGGATCATCGAAAGGTATCAAATGGATGCCAATGATGGGACGAAATACGAATGATGAGATGGCAAAGCCAAAATCGCATCGAACACCATCAAGTCCAATTGGAAGTGTTATTGGAAACATTAGACATCATCTATTTCGGCCGATTCAACCGGTTGGATAATTGAAAACATTTTTATTATCATTATTGACGATTGCCTCATTCAACAATCATCGATCATTCTTGATTTTATTCATTTAACATTTTTTCCCGTATCCTTGATACTTGATGATTCTCAATCACTTTTATTTTTCTTTTATTATTCAATCTTTCCTTTTTTCTTTCTTTCTTCCTTTTTTTTGTAATCAATCATTATTGCTCAACTATTAACTTATCGACGACGAAGACACTAGAACTAATATAACTTGATAACATATACAACAATAAATGCATTTTGTGAAATATTCTGAATGCATATATTTCAATGGAGAAGCATGGGAAAAACGTATTACATACAGAATTCCCATAGTATTGCATTAGACATTGCCTATTGTACGTATAAATGCCTATGGAATCATTGGTGTTCCAATCTGTACGGTAGATTGCCACTACCATTGTACCTGCCGAAGGGGAACACACACACACACACACTCACGTTTCTTTCCGGAAAGTTTTTTCGTTTTCAAAAATTTTTCCAATTTTTTTTATTTTCCGTTCCTATGCATCATTGTTTTTTAATATTATTTGCATTGAAGATTATCAAATCCAATAGAAAGTGTAATCGAAAACATTCGACACCATCAATTTAGGCCAATTCAACCGATTGAGTAATCGATAACTTTATAATATATCATTATTGACGATCGTTTCATTTAACAATTATCGATCATTCTCAATTTCATCCATTTAACATTTTTTTTCCGTATCCTTGATACTTGATTATTCTCAATCACTTTTATTTTTGTTGTTGTTGTATTCAATCATTGCTCAATTATTAACTTATCGACGACGAAGAAGACAAAGACCATACTAACTAATATGACTTGATTTTGATAACACTAACCCCCAGACACACACACACACACGTTATAAGTTTGAATATTGATTTAAAGTTGTGATTTGATTTGTGCACTAAATATATCAAATTAAAAAATATATTTGATTTACGATTAAACCGAATAAAAAAAATATGATATGAATGCATATCATTATACAGTACCAATATACCATTTCCCATGAACCCATCAAGAGAGGCCATCCGTTTTCAATGGATAATATCCTTTATCAATGTCAAAAAAAGCAGAAGCGACCAGTTATGGCTAGAAGAGTAATCAATAAATCATTCTCAATGTACCCGATCATATTTTTTTCTTCTTCTTTTTTTTCTTCAATCATCTTATTTGGGATAATAAATTGGTTTTATGTACGTGTGTGTGTGCGTGTGTTGTACGTTGATATCGTTCAAACATAAATTGTTGGTATAAACGCAATATATATATATAGTTTAATAAAGAGAAGCCGAATTTTGATGCCAAACTAAAGTCGAATGGATGGTTTGATGCGTTTACCATTTTATTGTTTGCCATTTGCCAACCAAACTCGAAAGCATCAACATGAAAACAAAGACAACCAAAACGATTACGACCGAAGATGATTATGTGCCAAATGATCGGTAACAAGTTACACAAAACCAATTGTGGTTTTGAACACATAATATAATTGAGAATTATGTTTCTTTATGTATTCTAGATGGAATCTCGTATCAATTACATTCATATTCCATGGTATAGCATTATTGATGCCATGGGAAATCTATATTACGGCTTATGGTGTATGTGCTTATATTACAATATAATAATGATATGATAATAATAATAAAGAATAACATTATAAAACATTCATTTTAGTACTTTACGAACCACAAATTGGTACCGAATATAGATGAAAATGATTCCAATGTTAACGAACAATTCAAATATCAAGAATACTTTCTTGCTGCTGTAACATTGATTGCAAATATTCCCAATTTTCTGTTTCAACTAATGAATTTATTTATTAGTGATGAGTAAGTTTTAGTGCAGTTTGTAACAGCTTATTTTATCATTTATTTTTCTTTGTTTTGTAGCAATGCCATTGGTTCCTATTCTCAACGTGTATTGTTTTCAATTATTGGCGAATCAGTTTTGATGTTATCCACATTGATAATGGTTTTCATCGATACTTCTCGACATATTGGACCATTCTTCTACTTTACAATGATAACAATATTAATCTTGAATGTATTCAATGGAATCTATACAAGCACAATCTATGGTTTGGCATCCAAATTGCCGACCGGTTATTCCAATTTTGTAGTCATTGGTGCCAACAGTTGTGGAACATTGATTTCATTGTGGAATATTTGTTCATTATATCTTAATCAAACAAATTCTTCAGTGATTAGTGATTATGAAAATTATGCGGTAATTTACTTTCTATCAGCATTCATTATCTTAATCATCGCATTGGCTACTTTCATTGGTCTTCGATTTAATGTAAGTCTAATAAAACAAAACAAAAAAACACGTTAATAATAATGAAATTATAGAATTTTTACCGATATTATATGAAAGAATCGGTGATTGAACCAGAATTGGCAAAAGTTCAACCAATAAACGAACTTATAGAATCCAATGAATGTGTTGGATTGTCCCAATATATGATACCATTACGATTGATGTGGCATCAATACTTGAACGTATTTATGGTCTTCTTCGTAACCTTGATCGTCTTTCCCGTTCTTCAGGTCAACATCAAGACAATTGATCCACACTTTTTATTCAATGACCAATATGTAACGCAAACATATTTTAATGCCATCTTCTGTTTCTTTACATTCAATTTTAGTGCATTGATGGGAAATCTAGCAGCCGGTTACGGTTATCGTATTCCACCAAATCGAATATCATTTTTCATATTTGCACGAATCTTGTTTATACCATTCTTTGTATCATGTAACTTGTATCCTGAATTTCGTTCAAATGTTTGGCCCGTTTTGATACAATCCGATATGGTCTACATTATTGGAGCTTTTCTGTTTGCCTTTACGTCTGGCTATTTTAGTTCATTGGCGGTAATATATGCACGAGAGAACATTCCTGGACCAGATCCGGCAATACAGGGAAAGTTTGTTTCCGTATTCTTGTACGGTGGAATATTGGCAGGTGCATTCGTATCTGGACAAATGGTACGATTCTTTGTACATTGAAAACCACAAAATAATTAGATACAATTCTTGATATCGTTTTTTTTTTGAACAAATAAAGAACTCTATATATATAAAACAAATATTTTTATTAATTGAAATAAGTTACAAATTATTATACAAACTATTATTTCATTAATGGTATGAGTGTGTATAACAATGCATGAGCGCAAATCTTAACAATATGACTTTGTGAACTAATCAAAGTAAAAATAGAATGAAACAAAAATCATAAATGAATCAATCATCTTTCTTTTTGTATTGTTTGTCCACATCATCCATCCACGAACGGAATTTTGCTATAATATCTTCTGGCTTATCAACTGCTGGTATCTTGTAGTTTTGCGACACATAGATTCCAGCATAAAGGCCGAGACCGAAGACGAAGAGGCCACGAATTAAACCCATAATTGTAATAGATCAACTTTTTAATTAAATCTATATTCGTTTCAAAACAATAATGATGTAATTTGAAGCTAAAAGTTGGATAATGAACACACCAAAAAAAACAAAATAGAATCGGAAACTTTCACTTGAGTGTGAATGAAGGGCAAACGTGTGCGAGCTACCAAAACAAAAAGCATTGTGCGCTCATAAAGCGAAAAGTATCCATGTTGTAGCAGTAGATGTCGCTACTGTTTCTACACAAAAATTTGAAATGCATCAAATTCTATGTAAATTAAAAGCAGCCAACAAATTTTTGAATTTATTGTTTGTTATAAATGTGATTATCTAATAAAATCAGTAAACATATTGACAAAATTTGATATCAAGTTTAAATATAATCTATTTGGTTAAGTATATTTTTAAAAAATAAAATAAAATCATCATCTATTTAATGTATTAGAAATAAACTTATATATCCGTGATATAAATATAAATATAGCACATATATATTTTAAAAAATCATATCAATCAATCAATATGAAACGAGAGCAAATTGTTCTTCCTGATAAGGCGTAAATGGTGGTCAGTGGAAACACACTCGTTCACATACATTCAATCTCATGAGATCGACAACAACAACAACAACAACAACAAAAACAACAACAACAAAACAATGGTAAAAGTTGTTGATATGCTTATCTACTAAAAACAAAAAAATAAATGGCAATATCAAAATGTATAAGAAGAAGAAGAAGGCAATAATACACCAATCAATGGTTATGTTAGATTGCCTTGACCCACTAAACTGGTTCACAATTGAATCTTCTTTCCGACTCGGTTATGCTCTCATTTTCATTTGATGAATGAATGAATGAATAAGAGGATAAAGTTTTGGTGGGGCGGGGTGAGGTATAACCCAAAAATGAAGCCAATGCACTAACACAACAAACAACAAATAAAACAAAAAAGGGTTCATGTTTCCATCATTGCCATGGAAACATCGAAATATACATGTGCAGATGGTGTACATGGACGACATTTGGTACACACCCACACTGACAGAGATTCATGTGATGTGTGTGTGTATGGTGTCCATACCATTCAATGGCATGTCTAAGAAGTGATCACCCCCTAAAAAAAAAAAAAATAACAACGCATTGAAATGTACAACGACCACGACCACCACCACCACCACCATCACATGGAACAAGTAGTAGCAAAAGTTTAACGATACTTTTTGCGGACATTCACAACTAAACAGTTTTTTTTCTTCTTTTACTTCTTCATCATCATTTGCCAATTCCACGCATCAACAGCAAATGTGAATGAAGCATGTGATCTCTCGTGCGCGCTTTTCTCTCTCTCTCTCTCTCTCGTACGGTGGTAGTGGTACTCAAAATTTTTTTTTGGTTCGTTCGACTTACATTTTATTGGATGAATGGATTGGATATATTGGATTGAGATTGTTGGCGCGACGTAGTTCGAAACGTCGAACCAACAAACAACACAACACAACAGACAACACTATTCAAACACTAGATCAAGTGAACAACAAACACGCATTGCAATACCCACACACACACACACAACACAATACCATAATACACGTACATAAGTGATCGTCAACGTAAAAGTAGACACGAGAAAAAAAGAAAACGTGTTTAGGGACACCCAACAAATGTGGCGCCAACAATTGTACATTTGAAGTTCATCAACACAAAAGAGTTGTCATATCTCTCTCAGTTTCTCTATTATATATTTTTATCCTAAACCAAGAACCAAGAACGATATCGAACATTTAACATTTATCGATATATAATATAATAATTGTGTGCCAAAACTAAGAGGAACAACGAGTTTCAATGGAAGACAAGTTCAACTAATAAAAACCTATTATTCCGAAATTCGAAATTCGAATTTGAGACAACTAAAGTTAAAAAAAAATGTATTAAAAGTGAATGTTGAACACCAAAACTTGGAACAATGTTGTTATGAGAGTCAATCTATTTTGTAGTCGTGTTCGACACATTGAAACACACAAAAAAAAAAACAAAACGAAGAAAAAATCGAGCTTACGCAAACAAGGGGACAACGTCATTATCATTCAATTCATTTCTATTGATTTAAGGTAAGTTTTCATTATATAAGATTTTTTTTGTACATTTTAAATTATGGTTTGAAATGGTCGACATCAATTACCATCATCATGATGACAATTTTGTGGGACTTTTTTATTATTATTATTATTTGTATTTTTTTTTATTTGTAATTTTAACATTTAACATTTAGTTTTAACATTTTGATTTGCAATCATTGACTGACTCATTCATACGTACATTAGAATGCATCGTCATGATCTGTCCGCAAATTTTCGTTTCGATGCGATAAGCTTCACTTCATTGGCTCGCTCTTTCTCTCTCTCTCTCTCTCTCTCTCTCTCTCTCTCTCTCTCTCTCTCTCTCTCTCTCTCTCTCTCTCTCTCTCTCTCTCTCTCTCTCTCTCTCCTTCACCAAGTCCTACATTTCCCTCTTTTACCATCACCCAATATGAGATGATGATTTGACATTTTGTTCAAACATTTATATATATTTAATAACGATATCTATGTACATATTATATATGAATGGGTCAGATGTGCAACAGCAACGACCGTATAAATGAGAGAAAGAAAGAGAGAAAGAGAAAGAAATGTTAAATTTATATATTAAAATAAAAATGTTTGAAATCCGATTATGTTAAAATGGAAAAGTTGAGAGAAACTAAAGGAGGAAAGGAGGTAAACCGTACAATCGAACGTTGTAGAAAGGTAGCAAGTGTAACTTGATGATGATGATGATGATGATGATGATGAGGATGATGATGTTGATTGGTATGAGACTGTCTCATGGCGTCTATTGGCGCCTAGACGGGGAATGTCTTGTCTTGTCTTGTCTATTGAACACAACCAAACGTACAATAGGTTTTTTGGTGCCACATTGACACACACACACACACACACACGCAACACAGCGTATTGGGCGCCAATCATTTTGTTGTTATTTTGGTTTCCCTAAAAACTAGCGGTAGTAATAAAGATGAGAAAGGGAGAAAGAGAGGGAGAGAGAGAGGGTCTATACAATGCCAATTTAGCAATTGCCATTGTCTATAGTACTTTTCTTATATTCTTATTTGATTATAAGCACCTCAAACGTGTCATGCCATGTGAATGCAAACTTTCTTTGCCTATGTGGGCAATGATGTGGATCTATAGTTTTGTACAAAATGTATATATAAAAAATGATCGGCATCATTAGTGAACACTATAGAACACACACACACACACACACACACACGGAACACAAAGAGCATAGACGGAAAGACTGACAAGCTCACATGACGCCTCGTTTGATCTTGTATCGTCTTGTATGGGAGACATTGCACAAACATTGCAAACAAATATAGAAAATAAATGTAATACGAGACGGCGCCATTTCTAATCGACAAGTCTCAATTCAAAAAAAAAAAAAAAAAAAAAAAAAAAAAAAATTAAAATAAACTAATAGATCGTTTAACAAATAGTCATACTCTAGTTCAAATATTATGATTTCATCTATTTCAAAAAATTGATATATGAGAACAGGAAAGTATTAGTTTCCAATCAATTGACAATGATTGCAAATTTATCTATAATTAAACAATGAAGAGAGAATCGATAGATATATAGAATGGATGAAGGTTTTTTATTTATTATTGTTATTGTTGCTTCTAAACGGTAGTGATGGTGATGATCTATTACGTTTAGCAATAATAACACACACAAAAAAATCAAAAGAGGAACATGTAAAAGGATACCAAACTTTTTTTTCTCTAAAAAAAACATTTTTGGTTTGTTTTGACTAGCGGAGAGAGAACTAACATCCAAATTAGGTAAATGCTTCAATAGAACCAAATGTTCATAAACTTTTGAATGGGTCTACAATTCATAAATGGGTTTTAATGTTAAATCAACCATTATATAGCACGAAATGGTAATTTATGGTTTTTGCCATTTATGTTATTATTATTATTATTATTTCTTGTTTCCGAGTGCCATTTATCTTGTCGTATGATGAATTTATAACGAAATATGAGAGCAATGTTATAAACCAATTCATTATTTGGCATTGAACATCGCATAGACGGACATTATATATATATAAATAAGCATTCATCAATTTTAATTTCATTATTTAGTTTTATTATTGAAGTGTACCCAACAACAAAATTGAACGATGTCCAATCGACGATCATTGAACATTGATTATGATCCAGATGGATTATCAAATGATTCTAATCAATCTTCATCGTCTTCATTGACGAATGCCAAAATTAAATGGAATCGTCACGTTCCGCGTCGACTTCCAAAAGCTGGACCACGAAAGTTGAGTGAAGATAGTCATGACATTGAGGTAGGAAATTTTTGTTCATTTTAATGTTTATCAACAAGGTTAACTATCCTAGGATTTGCTCAAACTACAACCTCGTGTCACATGTCATGCATCGGTATTGCCTAGTCTAGTCACCAAAGAGGAAAAAGGTCGATGGAAACGTAACATTTCAAACCGATTCTCAAATCGTTCACAAAAGAATTTGTTGTATAATTTTAATGATATCAAACCGACAACGATGAGTGAACGTGGTGCATTACGGGAAGCAAATCGTTGCCTCAAATGTGCCGATGCTCCATGTCAGAAAAGTTGTCCAACACAATTGAATGTAAAGGCATTCATTGGAATGATTGCCAATAAGGTTCGCAATTGCTATTGGTGTGTCAAATATGATCTTATTCTTTTGATTAAATATTAATTTCAGAATTATTATGGAGCAGCACGAACAATTCTTTCGGATAATCCATTAGGTCTTACATGTGGTATGGTATGTCCAACCTCTGACCTATGTGCCGGTGGATGTAATCTTCACGCCTCAGAAGATGGACCAATCAATATTGGTGGTTTGCAACAGTTTGCAATTGAAATGTTTCGTCGTATGAATCTATGTCAAATACGTGATCCAGCATTACCGGAACCGGACGCAATGCCGTTACCATATTTTACTAAAATTGGTTTAATTGGATGCGGACCATCGTCGATCAGTTGTGCAACGTTTCTTGCACGTTTAGGTTATAATGATATAACCATCTTGGAGGAAGGTGATGAAAGTCATATTGGTGGATTGAGTTCAACCGAAATACCACAATATCGTTTATCGCACGATGCCGTACGTTTTGAGATTGATCTTATGTTAGATCTTGGTGTACGCATTGAAACCAACCGTAAATTGGGTGCCGATTATACATTGGCATCATTATCGATTGAACAAAATTATGATTGTATCTTTATTGGAATTGGTCAACCGGAACCGATTGTTATGGAATGTTTCCAATCGTTAACCATTGAAAATGGTTTCTATACATCGAAAACATTTTTACCAATCGTATCAAAAGGAAGCAAAAAAACTGGTCGTGGTAGTGGTGGTGGTGGTGGTGGTGGTGGTAACTGCAACAAGTGTAATTCAATTGATTTTCCAAAACTTTATGGAACTGTAATCGTTCTTGGATCAAATGATGTTGCATTCGATTGTGCCACAGCTGCCATTCGATGTGGCGCCCGTCGGGTGATGATCATCTTTCGTCATGGTCTCAATGGTATTCGTGCCGTACCAGAATTGGTCCAATTGGCACGTAATGAACAATGTGAATTGATTCCATTCCTATCACCATTTAAAGTAAATGTGAATGAATCAAACGATTCACATATTGAATCGATTGAATTCTATCGGACTGAAGTGATTGATGATGAAGAGAAAGAGATAAAGAAGAATGGAAATGATAATGGTGATGGTGATGATGGCGGCGGCGATGACACCAACGACAAATCTACTACCAACGATGACGATGATGATGATGAAGATGAATCAAAGATTGTCGAAGATCATGAACAGATATTAAAGTTAAAATGTGATTTCATTATCTCAGCCATCGGTTGTGAATTGAAGGATACGGCCGTAATAAAGGCATTGGCACCGTTAAAGCTGAAACCGAATGGATTACCAATTGTTGACCCAAGTACAATGGGTACCAGTGAAGATTGGGTCTTTTGTGGCGGTGATATAACCGAATTGTCGAAAACCACCGTCGAAGCTGTCAATGATGGTAAAACGGCTGCATGGTTTATGCATCAATATATTCAACATAAATTTGGTGGAAATATTACCGAAATTGATTGTGTACCAAAATTGCCGCCAATGTATACGCACGTTGATTTGGTAGATATTTCCGTTGAGATGGCTGGACTTAAATTTGTAAATCCATTCGGTTTAGCAAGTGCACCACCGGTTACATCTGGAACCATGATTCGTCGTGCATTTGAAGCTGGTTGGGGTTTTGCATTGACCAAAACATTTTCATTGGATAAAGAATTGGTGATCAACGTATCGCCACGTATTGTACGTGGTGTAACATCTGGTCATCTTACCGGTCCACATGCTGGATCATTTTTAAACATTGAATTGATCAGTGAAAAGACGGCCGACTATTGGTGTCGTAACATAACCGAGCTTAAAGCAGATTTTCCCGATCGTATTCTGTTTGCATCGATTATGGCTTCAAATGATCGATCCGATTGGGTTGAATTGGCAAAAATGGCTGAAAAAGCTGGTGCCGATGGATTGGAGTTGAATCTTAGTTGGTATGTATATTTTTGTTTAAATAATTAAACAAATTACAAATATCTAGTTATAATTTTCGTTTATTATTAATTTAGTCCACATGGAATGGGTGAAAAAGGAATGGGCTTGGCATGTGGACAAAGCTTTGAAACGGTTAAGAATATTTGCGAATGGGTTAAGAAATCGGTACGAATTCCGGTGTTTGCTAAATTGACACCAAATGTTACTGATATTGTTCATATTGCATTTGCTGCTCATCAAGGTAGGAATTTTTTATTTGTTTTTGACTTAATTTAATTGATCAAATTTTGATTAGGTCGAGCAAATGGATGTACGGCAACTAATTCGGTTTCCAGTTTAATGGGCATTCGTTCCAATGGTATTGCATGGCCATCGGTTGGTGAGGAAAATCGTACTGCATTTGGTGGCGTTTCCGGTAATGCAATTCGTCCCATATCATTGAAAGCGGTTGCATCGATTGCATCGGTATTTCCAAATTTTCCAATCATTGCATGTGGTGGTATCGATTCAGCTGACGTTGGTCTTCAATACATAATGGCCGGCGCCCATGTATTGGAGGTGTGCAGTGCCGTACAGAATCAAGATTATACGATCATTGATGATTTTGTTACCGGTTTGAAAGCATTGATCTACTTACAAAGTATAGGTGATTCTGAATATGATAAAAAGTGGAACTATCAATCGGGTCCGATCGTTCCACATCAACGTGGTCATCCAATCGGTGGTGACCGATCGAAACCATCGGTATTGAGGAAGACGGCACCACCAAAGGAACGGTTTATTCGTGTTCTATCACTTCGTAGTAAGGCATTGAAAAAGATTGGACCATTTACCGAGCTGAATGTAAAGGCACAAAAGGTTGCCCTTATCAATCAGGTATTGTTGATTTAATTTATTTTTATTTTTAATAATAACAAATATTGGTTAATTAATTTATGTTTTTAATATTTAAGGATATGTGTATCAATTGTGGCAAATGTTATATGACATGTAATGATGCCGGATTTCAAGCAATCAAATTCGATGAAGATACTCATCTTCCTGAGGTGTTGCCAAATGATTGTTCCGGTTGTAATCTATGTCTTTCGGTTTGTCCCATTCCTGATTGTATTACATTGATCGACAAACCCGTTTTGCATAAAATCAAACGTGGTTTACCAGTTATCGAATTGTTTGATAATGATAGTGATTTTTTCTTTTGATATTTTTTTTGTTTTCATCACAATCATTTATTGTCTGGTCAATGAATGATTGTTATCAGATTTCTCAGTCAACTTCTCAGATGGATTAATTTTTAAATGACAGATATTTTTTTTAAATTAATTTTAACAGGAAACAATCTACTGTAATCTCGGTTTTTTGTCTTGCTCATTTCTCATTTGTTTTCCTGCATTTACCATTCTGCCAATGTTTAACATTCACACGAACAAGTCAACAACATTCAATTTAATTCAGTCGAACACACAAACACACACACATAAACATATTCATATTTTGTGACCAAATTGTGATAATGATCCGTGATCATTGATTTACCAATTTATAATTTTTAAAGTTTATAAAAGAATAAATAAAATGATAATTATTGTTTGATTTAAAAAACAATTTCAACTCATATAGCTGCGAGCATGGCTATTTCCACCCAACCATTAGTTGTACAACTGTTTATGTTTTCGCCCTATATCGTACTGTTGTTGTCATTTCGTGTCATTATGTACAGGACAAAACGGACTTTTTACCCATAATTTTGCTGTTCACTCAATATATATCATATTCAAAATTGTGGTTAAATTGTTCATCAATAATTGATAATCTTGTATCATTATTAAACGGGTTTGGTCAAGACGACCTACCCTTGAACATAAACAATGCAACGTTTCATGTTATTAGACCATCATCGTTTGATGATACGGCCATTATTAACAAAATGTGATTTTCATATTTGTAACCATCATAATCGTTATCATTATCATCTATATCAAAGTATACATTCTAAACATCATCATAATAATCATGTTTTGGAAACGAAAAATAATCTATTTATTGCTAAAAGTTCATTCTTTACCCATTCAAAATGGAGATTTGCTTCAAAAATTGAAAATGATTTGTCCAAATTAAATAGTCCGAAAACGACATCTCCATTAACGGAGGATATTCGAAGTTTGTATTAATAAATTAATCAATGATATTAATAATAATAATAATAATGATTTTTTTTCACTGACAGTTACACCAAAGATAAAAAAAGAACGTAAATTAGAGCAACATCCAACGGTTGGACGAAATTTTATAACAACCACTCGTGCTATGCGAGAATATGCATTAGATATAACCGATTTGGTTGATCTTCGTAAATTTCAACGTCGTTCACCATACAATAATGAACCGCCCATTACTGTCTATCTTCGGAAGGACGTTGAAGCAAAGTATGTTCTTTATATATATATATATAGCCATAATCTATTTTGTAATAAATTTTCAAATAATTTTTTGCATTTGAAATGATATCTTAGAGCATTATCAATATGGAAGAATTGGGACCGATTGAACGCTGAACTACAGAAACGGAAATCGAAAGAAGACAACTATAGTGATAGTAAGCTATGCATAACTTGCATTTTATTCAACAATCTTATCATTTTTGTTTTTGCTTTCATAAGGTCTATTGATTGTAAAGAAATACAATAAAGATTATCGCCGTTTGAATACACCACAAGCAAAGATGAGAGAGGAAATCTTGCGCAAGTCTGGCAGTGTTGTGATGGCAGCCGTTCTAATGTAAATTTTTATAAAAAAAAACTAGATTTATTGTATCTTGCTTATCACACATTTTACTACTATTTTTTTATTATTAGCAATGGAGCCAATTGTATTCTTAAATTTTTTGCATGGTTATATACTGGTTCACATTCATTGTTTGCCGAATCGGTTCATTCATTGGCGGACACTTGTAATCAATTGATATTGGCATATGGAATACGCAAATCGATTCAAGTACCAAACAAGGAACATCCATATGGATATCATCCAATGCGTTATATTACATCATTGATCTCGGGAGTGGGAATCTTCTGCACTGGAACTGGTCTTTCCGTCTATCACGGTGTTCATGGATTGCTCAATGCATCACCGGTTGAATCATATTATTGGGCATTCATAATCCTATTTGGTTCATTCATATCGGAAGGTGGAACATTGATCATTGCAATTAATGCTGCACGAAAGGCTGCCGCCTCGCAAGGTGTTCCATTGCGAAAATATAGTAAGTTTAGGATGATAAAATGTTTTTTTTTCATTATTCTTAATTAATTTTTTGTTTCTCCGATAGTTTTACGAGGAAATGATCCAACATTGAATGTAGTTATCTTAGAGGATGCAGCAGCCGTATTGGGCGTCATGATTGCTGCCACCTGTATGGGTCTAACCAGTTGGTATAATACGCCAATCTTTGATGCATGCGGTTCGCTCATGATCGGTGGATTATTAGGCGTTGTGGCAACATTCGTTATCGTAACCAATTCGAATGCATTGATTGGAAAATCGATTCCACCCGAACGTATGGCTCAAATCAATAAGTTTCTAGAATCCGATAGTATGGTTAGAGCCATTCATGACGTGAAAGCCACCAATATGGGAAATGAAGTTATTCGATATAAAGGTTAGTATTTTATTATTATTATTATGTTTGAATTTACATTAATTGTTTATTCTCATTAGCTGAAGTCGATTTTGATGGACGAAAGTTATCACGCAATTATTTAGATTCAATCGATTTGGAAGCATTATTCAATGAATTTAAATCAGTTCAAACTATTGAGGAATGTGAAGAATTCATATTACGACATGGAGAGAATATTGTTGATCTACTTGGAGCTGAAGTCGATCGAATAGAGAATGAATTAAAGGTAATTTATATTAGAAAAAATAGAGTCACGTTTAATAATATTTCTTTATGTCAATTTTAGCAAAAACATCCTCAAGTTCGTCATGTCGATTTAGAAGTGTTGTGATTTAATCAATGTTCAGTTTAACCGGAAAACATACTTTGATTTACTAGTTTTCAATTTTGTTATATTTTTTTGTTTATTTTATAATCATTTGAATGGAATAATTCCTTTATCATAAAAAGCCTAATATTCCATCTTGAATTGATTCATCGATCGATGTGTAATAAAACGTGTATCACCTTTGATAATATTTTTTGAAAGGTAACGTGGAATAGTCAATGGGAACGGCTTTGCTTTTCCGTCAACCACAGACACCTGTAATTAATTCCTGTAACTTTGATCATTTAAGCTTCAACATCATCATCGGTGATCACATTTCCTTATTTAACTTGTATTCCATTGCCCATTTACAATCATGTTCATAGTTATCAACCTGAATTTTTTAATTGTGATCAACCTAATCGTCTATATAAACGACAGAACTTTATATATTTCTGGTACTAAATGGAAAAACAGTTAAGAATATACAAAAAGGGTTTATTAATATTAATTTTTCAATAAATTAATTCAATTTAGTTAGAGTATGAATAACGTTTTATTAATAACATGATTAGTAATTACAATTCGATCATGTCGAATTGTATAGCACTGCTACAATTTAAAATATAGGTATGTTAAGAGATCGGGGGCCAAGTTGATGTTTCAGGGTGTCTAGACAATGATCGGCGGCCAAGTTGATGTTCCAGAGTGTCGGGACATTGATCGGCAGTTAAGTTGATATTCCAGAGTGTCGGGACAATGATCGGAGGCCAAGTTGATGTTCCAGAGTGTCTTGACAATGATCGGCGGCTAAGTTAATGTTCCAGAGTGTCTTGACAATGATCGGCGGCTAAGTTGATATTCCAAAGTGTCAGGACAATGATCGGCGGCCAAGTTGATGTTCCAGAGTGTCGGGACAATGATCGGGGGCCAAGTTGATGTTCCAGAGTGTCAGAACAATGATTGGCGCTCACCACCACCATTGCCATCCAAAGATATTGAAATGTGAAAATAAAAAAAAATTTTAGTGAATGATCAAAGCAAATAGTTTTAAAAAATACTTAACTTGAATGAATATTCAATGAAAAAATAACGAAATTTGAACATCGGCAGAAACAATAAAAGATGGTAAAACATCAATACTATTTTAAAATATTGATGTTATATTAAAGTCACACCGCCACCGATAGGAATTCGCCACCGCCATTGGTAGTCACACGGCTACGATGAAGCTACCCAGATCATCATCAAAATAGACTATCCGAAATATGGTCTTCAGCATAAACGACCAGCCACAAAAATAAAAGTCATATAGAAGCATCTTCAAATGTCAGGAACAAGATCAACGTCGGCAAAAGAATAGGACCATCAGCTTCAGCCAAAAGAGTTGCTTGATAGGAAAGTAGTTGATCATCACAAGTGAATGCCAAGAAACGATTGATGGTCTGCTTGGTTTATGCTTGAGCTTATATACAAATTTAACGCTACTTCAGCCACACATTTGCTAGTGTTCAATGTGGTATGTAGGGTTAAATTTAGTCATTTCAATAGAAACTTTGATTGAACAGTAGTACACGAAACGTTAGACGCACGAGTTTAAACTTTGATAATTTCATGCTGCCGATACATTATAGAGTAAACATGAACTCTATGTCAAATCATGTACAACGATAGATGAGTGGGGGGAGCTAATCATTAGTTGTACAGTGAATTAAGAAGGCTAACAATATGAATCATTTGTATCATGATTAGAACAATGAAATAGGTTCATCAAATCGTGTCAAATGTATCATCATAAGTCTACAAGCTTCATCGAAGCTAGTGCTATATCAGCAAAGTTTGGCATTAAAACAATAAACATTCCTGCCATAGGCATTCACACATACAATGACTATGGAATCTATTGGAGAAACGTCAAGTTTATGTTTTTTTACAAATTTTTATTTATGTGCATATGGTTCATTGAGAATATTCTACACCATTATCATTCAATCATTTGTCCCAATAAATAACTTTTTTTACGGAACCCGAATTCACAGTTAAATCTGCTTTTATATTTACATACACAATCTAAAATCAATCTTCAATGGAAGACCAGATTAATTAAATTAACCGAATGTGAATTGAAGGAACATGTGAAAGTAATAAAGACAACAAAATAAATAAATTTGTTTGTGTGTGTGTGTGTGTGTGTGATGTATGTTTTGATCACTTTTAGATGAATTGGAAAATAAAATGTTTCTATTGTTTAAATATTGATGTTAAAATTACAAATGTCAAGTGATGGATTGTGTTATACGAAAATGATGTTGCCGACTCCATACATTGGTCAATATCAATGCAAATAATGATGATAACATTTGTAGCCATGGTATGGTTGGACGATTTGTACCGGTTCCACCACATTGACGAATGTCCTTCTCCTGTGGATGATAATTATGACATTTGGATGGTCGTTTACGATTCTTTTCCGTTTGTAACAAACGACAATGATCCGATTCATCATAATTGACTGGTTTGGATTCAATTTCGATACTATTCTTTTCACATTTACACGATGGATTGTTAACGATCAATATCATCAATAGATTGGTATGTGGAACGTATTGCGATACATATTTTCTATATTATATACAATTGATAAATTAGATTTTTTTTTTTTGTTAAATATCAATCAATCAATCAATCAAACACATTGGAAACCTTACTTTGTACATGCCGTATTCTGTCCACATGCAATCTCTTGCGTTCGGGTAATGTTACCAAAATCCATCATTTCAAATAGATCAAACTCTTTATCGCATGGTCGTGCCGTTGTTCGGCCAACATAATCAGCATTTACAGTTGGACTTGGTGATGCAGCAGTTGTTACTAATATACAACAATAGCAATTGTACATTTTAGTTATTTGATTTTGAAACATATTTAAAGATTTTTGAACAACATACCTGGTTGTTGTTTTCCCCAATCTTGTCTAACCGGTTCAGCAATTACCGTTCTATCATCACTTTCCATTGCCCATGTCCAACCAAAATCATTTGAATATAATGTTTGAACATAAAATGTAATTAACCATTTCATGGAACCGAAAAATCGCCAAATATAGGAAAATATGGAAAATTCAAATAGATTCATTGCCGGACCCGATCCTTCCGGTACTGGTTCTAAACATATTGCTTGATAATCGTACATATGTACACGACGGAATACATTTTCGGTAACCAATTGGCCCATTATATCGCCATCGATCAAACCAAAAAATCGGCCAACTTCGGTAATGTCACGTTTTGATAGTACCACAAATCCATTATTATCGATTAGGTAACAATCGACATCCATATGTGTACATGAAACATTAAACTTTTCCGATGTTTTTAGAAAGAATTGATGTAATGTTTTGTATCGGAATTGTACGCCAACAACGGCAACTGGAGCCGAATGTTTCCCATTTCCAATGAACAAGGCGTGTGTTGCCGTAACCAAAAAGTTTGCCGACGATGGAGTTCTTGGATCGAATTGGGAGCCAATATCAAAATCGACTGAATACACAAATGCATCACGATTGTTGGCATAAAAATCTACTGCACGTTGATAATAGGTTTCCTCAATAGTTCTGTAAATATTTTTTTTTTGATGTTTTTGATTAATAATTATTTAATAATTATAATTTAATTGTATTTTCTGGTTAATACAAACCTAGTATGTTCCTCATAAAATGGATCTCGTATCTCATCTGGTGAACGATAATCTTGAAATCGGGTTAAACCACTTCTGGTTGCAACGAATGTGGTTACAATGCCAAACGTTTTGATTCGTTGCTCACTAAAAATAGAAATTTTATGTGATAAAACAAAAAATTGTTTAAAGTTTTCATTTTTTGTTCATTTTTTCAATTAATAAAATTAATTAATTCAATATCTATTCAACTAAATTTAACCGTAGATATGAATCAATTCCGTAGATCATTTGTTAGCATTTGTTTGAAGAAAACAATATTAGTAAATCAACATCTCATTTGTTACCTTGACATGAGTGAGATAAATATTGTAAGCGGACTTTTTTATAAATATTAAAAATGAGGAAAAAAGATAATTGGAAAGCAATAATAAAATAGATATAAAATTATAGATTAAAATGGTTCATGTAAAACATTGTTTTATGTTTAAGATTAAAATTTTTGGTATAATTCTAATTGTATTTTTGCTTAATTTGTATGTAAAAATAATATTTTTACTTACTCTCGAAGATTTGGTCCATTGGAACACTTTTCCTGTGGTATGTCGGTCAATTTGGCATCAAATACCAAACTTTGAAGAAGATCCTTTTCACCTATTTTAATTTTTATATAAAATTATAATAATTAAAAATAATTATAATCAAAAATTCAACTTACAAGATGTCGATTCATAGACCTGTGGTCGTGAACTACTGGTACGCCAACGGAATAATTGGGTTTCCAAATCATGGGTCAAAAATTGCATGATAATATCCTCGGGCGTCGAATAGCGTCCATTTCCCCGATCTTTGGCCATACTACAATACCACCAATCGGGATGGACACGCCATTGATTGCCACGAAAGTAATGGGTAAAATTCTCCGACCGATGGGCCATTCGTAGGTCAACTTGTGAGGTCAACCTATATGACCCATACGGTTCCGGTAATGCAATTGCCAATGAGAATGGTGTATTCGTTATCATTCCATGTGTATAATGATTAACACGTGTTATGACACGACGCATCTCATCCAAATGCATCTTAACGGCAACCTTCTTCCATCCATGTGTACGATTGATCATATTGTTACGAATGGATTCCATTTCTGGATCCCATTGACGCGGTCCCAGCGTATTGTTTGCCAATTCAACCTCAGATAGATCGACCGAATTATAGAATGGTTTCAATAGATCATCGAACCATGGCCGCAAATCAGGATGATGAAGAATGTAACCATTGTTTGATATAATAAAAACATATGCATTTACACCAATCTTAAATGCCGGCGTTAATTTGATAATCTCTCGTATTGGTACATCAATTCCTGCCACACCAAGAAGATTGGCAATTCGTACCATTTCTGGTTCAGAATCTTGATAAACATTCTTAATTAGAATTCGTTTAGTTATATTGGTATAGGTTCGTGTATCAAATACGGGCGTTGATAATGTGGTAAACAATGGTATGTCCTTCTTTCCATTTGGTAATCGTTTACGTTTTGGTGATGAACGAAATGCTTGTGGTTCTTTTGGTTCCATCGAAATTGGAGAATCAGTTGTTGATGGTTTTGATTCATTTTCAACTTGTGCAACTTTCTCAGTTTCCTTCTCCTCCTCCTCCTTCTCCTCTTGTGAGTCTGAGGAGATTTGAGCTAAAGCCATCAAACGTTGCATACTATTGTACGTTTCTATTATATAAAAAAAATGAATAAATAATTCAAAATTCAATAAAAAATTATAGAATCACGTACGTTTATCATGCCAAACTTGATCGGTCAATTCCACTTCAGAATTAGGTGCATAAACTGGCGTCCAACTGAAGATACGTTCACCCGCAAGAACGATCGGTCTACTCAATACGGGAATATATTTTTGTACTTGTTCATGTACTTCAGCTTTATTCGATATATGTGCATAATAGCCACGATTATGACATGCCATCCAATAGACCTCATTCTGTGCCGTTGCATCACGTCCAATCAAATAGGTGAAAACACGTACGGGAATATTAGGCCAATTATATTGTCGAAATATATCCTCATAATTATGAGGTGAACCATCGGTTACAATCATAATTGCTTGATTACACTGTGAACCTTGACCCGAACGATTGAACGATTGTAACATATTGAATGCTTCCGTTAATGCAGCGGTAAAATTAACCAATTCCGATGTCTTAACATCATCTAAAGATGCCTTTATCTCTACAATATTACGTTTATTTGCTTGTACCAAACCATCGAAACATTTACTAATTGGTTTAACCTTATTGGAAAATTGTAATGCGGCAACATAATCATCATCCGTTAAGGTGTCAAGAATATTTTCCACTACAACACGACCAATATTCTTGCGTATTCCAGTCATGGAACCGGATATATCGAACATAAGAACAATATCTTTGGGTGAAGCGGCTCCCATAATATGCCATTTTCTCATACGACAATCATAGAAATCTGGCATCGGTTTATGGTCTGGTTGAAAGTGTGGCGGTTCACGCCATGATGTTGCCGGATAGAGTCGAAGAAAACCGTTTGATGAACAAAAAAATTGCCAAGATAATGATGGATCAAATGCAATATTATTCTTAAAGAATGGTGTCAATGCTTCCGACCATTTTATATCATTAATTACATCGGGCGACTTTTCATATACATTTACCGGCATATGAATTGCACTAGTTTCCAAATTGATGTCCGGTGTATCGAAATTTGCCATACGATCATCATATGACCAATGATCACGATTTTGGTGTCGTGTCGAACCGGAGGAAGAGGAAGAGGAAGACGATGAGGAGGAGGAGGAAGAGGAAGAGGATGATGATGGTGATGAATCGCCAGAATCGGTTGGAACAAAATCTTTAACCGAATAATAGTTGACATATTCAATATTTTTATCATAGGTATGATTGGCAGCTAAACGTTCCGATTCATTTGCAATACGTTCAACGGCATGTTCCTTCCATTTAAGCATATGCATTACATCAGTTCTCATATCGTCCATCATCTTATTACCATCCAACCATTGTACTTCACCACTATATGCTTGAAAATTTTCCTCAATCTTTGCCAAACATGTTTGTTCGGTTCCAGCCGACGATAGTTCTCGACCAAATGTACGTACCATGTTTTTAATCAATTCAGCATTTAGTTGAAAATTTTCAAATGTTAATTCATTTTCATTATTATTATTATTATTATTATTATTATTATTATTGCCATTGAACGGTAATGATAATTCCATTTGATTCATTATTATTATTATGATCATCAATGATATTGTTTTAAAGCTCATTTTGTTGGTTGTGGTTGACGATATTAATGACGATCTACAACGCCTTCTTCTTGATGATGATATAAAACCGATGAAATGTATTTCTTCAATATGATTTGCTTTATTTATTTTGTCTATTTTATTTCTATTTTGTTGATATTTGCCAATTCGATCCATGTTTGATTATGATTTTTTATTGATTGATTATTGTACACACAAGTTCACACTCACACACTCAAAACAAAGGGCTTGTATACATTAAATTGCACACTTAATATCACTAAATAATAAAAAAAAGTTGTTGTTGATGATTTGTAAAGATAATTAATTTTGTAGTTTCAAAAATCGATATGAAGAAAGAGAGAAAAAAAAATATAATGGAAGAATCAGGATTCCTAAAAATTGATTGGAAATGGGAAACGAACATAATAAAAAGAAAGAAAGAAGAAGAAGAAAAAGAATGAAATATAATTTTATAGTGTTGAACATGTTTGCACAAAAGACTAACGAATTGACGATCTTAAATGATGGTGCTCTACTCTAGTTGTTCTTAGTTGAAATACAATAGGCAATACACAATGTTCTTAAGTTTGATCAGTTTTGTACATTCAATGCCGATTAATGGTTTTGTGCCATAAAGGAGAATGAATGAAACGAAAATGGGGAAAACGGAACAAAAGAATGAAAGTTGCCAACTCCTAAACTATTTAAAAGTTATGTTTGTATATGCGAGAACCGAAAAACCGAATTGAATGAATGGACAACATTTAAAGTTAAGGGAAACGAAACGAATTTCAATTTCAATGTATCACTTACCAATTTCAATAGACCATTTCCCCAATGGTCAACAACCGTTTAATTTGTTTGTTTTTTCACATTTATGTAAATAGAGAGAGAGGAAGAGAGCTGTTCACAAACATTATATATTGCTTTTGAATTTGTCACAATATTAAATGGAAGAACATTTTCATTTTCGATCAAAAGATCAATTTCTACTTTGTTTCATTAAATTGTAAATAATAGTTATTTTGTATCATTTTCACTGTATTTTGTTGATCTTCTTCATTAGAAGAAAAAAAAACAATTATTTTCTGATGCAAAACTAATTTAATTATGTTTACACGAGATCAAATTAATTAAAAACTATTGATATGAAAGTTTTATGATGATTTTATGTTTAGATCACAAAAAATGATGCAATTCAAATTTTCCAAATTAAAAAAAAATGAATGAAGTAGAATGATATGATGAACCTTGTTTATGTTAGAAGCATGATTTTGTTGATTTTCGTGCTTTTGATGCCGACAAGGATTTTTGAATGGAACCAAAACCGAAATTAGATTTCATGCACGTACATGTGCCAAAGTGTATATGCGTATATGTGTTTAGGACCAAATTTCGTGCTTTCCAATTCAGGATTATGGTTGAACAAGCTTATTGCGATTCTGTATTGAGAGAATGAGAGAGAGAGAGAGAAAGATAGTCTGTCTCCCATCACCTAAACGTACTTTGTGTTACTGTTTAGCAATGAGCATGGAATCGGCCATTGCATGAATGAATGAAATGGTTTCGGGCTCACCGAAAACGAGAGAAAGAGAGAGAGAGAGTGTGTTATGAGGAGAATAAGACAAGAGGAGGGAGGGAGTGCCACCAACGGCGCCTTCAATTCCGACCGGATTCCATTGTGCCTTTACCACCATTAGCCGACAGTATAAATCGACTCAATTCTGGTTATGTTACAACTTTGAACGACGACGGCAACGACGACGGCGACACATATATATATATATAATATAATATTACATTGCGCCGATTCGGTAATTTCTGTACCCAATACACACACAGTTGTTGTTGTTGGAGTGGCCTATGAATCTTCACATCGATGGGCGTGTAACAATTCCAATGGGACCGTTACGAGACGACCAACCAGGTGGGGGACGACGATAGAATGTCGGCTTCTTGTGGCTTGATCACTAGTGGCAACATCGACATCACATAGGCCAATGATCATCATCACCATACACTTGAACGTACCATTTACCCAGTCGGGTTACGATGATGATGTTGATGCTGTTGTTGATGTTGAACGACAAAAAAAGAGAAAGAGAAAGATTCAGTACCCGTTCATTGGCACAATCTCGCACAATTGTCGTCCCATTTGAACCGTATGCAACCAACCAACCAACCATGATTTCAAATGTGTAGATCAATTGGGGAGGGAGGGGGAGGAAAACAATTTTTAGTATTACTGTTATTGGTGCAATGAAATGGAATGGACAAAATATACGACCTGAACCAGAAATGTACTAAGGAAACCAGACAACAACCAAATAACAACAACAACAACAACAACGTTAAGCAAAAAGATTGGGTAATAAAATCTAAATCTAAACTTAAAATGTGCTCGATTGTACGGTTCAATTGAACAATATGGTGTTTGATGTGAAACAAATTGAGAAACCCTTTTTTTCTTGTTGTTGTTTCTTTTTTTTCAATATGACAAGAATTGTGTGTCTCGATTTCAATAAAATGTCAACTACATGTCATACGATTCTAATATTTGAATGGTTTGTTCAAAATGGTGGAAAGCAAAAGTGTAAAATTGAATTGGTATCACTTAATGTATGCAAAAACGGGTGTTAGCAATTTAAAATTTTTTTTTTTTTTTTTGGGTAAATGTCGATTGTATGGTTGAACTGATACTCATATTCAACTGTTTTGTGGGAGAGACGACCGAAATAAACTTGAATACAAGATTTAAGGGCAAGATGCCAATGAAGGAAGATGATGATGATGCCCGGCATTGCTTTGACTCTTGACTCATATTCTTTTGAATCAAAAACCGTACACAAAACAAAAATGGTAAGGCATCAAACGTAAAACCTACAATCGGCGTCATCTGGCAATTTGGCATCATTGCTTTAAACTATACAATATTAGACAGTACTAGTCAAATACGATATGTCAGTATAGAGTTGAGTCAAACATAGTGTGGAAACTCCTAAACATAGTGAAGCAAGATTCTTCCTATGCTAAAGGAAGCAACGTTGCCGTTGTTGCCGATGCCACCAACAACAACATCAACGACACAACAAAGTGCTTCATTCGGTAATTACGTTAACGCGCGTTGCCGATGTGCTAGCTCGTTGATCATTCATTCCATTGCCTCGTTTCCTTCCCCCTCCACCCTCACTCGTTCCCGGTTACGGTCTCCATTGGCCGCTTTACACAACGAATAATTGGCCGCTTTCAAGGGGGAGTGGGAATAGGGGGGGGGGGGTAAGAAGATGGAATGAAAGCCAAAATGACTTGAATGGATAGTAAAAGTGGTTATTGCAATCGATAGATAGACGAGTATAATGGACGACAATGAAATAGGCGAGACACGTCCACGTTTTTTTTTTTTTGGTTGCCTATCCACATTCGTGTTATGGTTTACTTTAATGCTATTGTCAACTTGACTCTCTCTCTCTCTCTCTTCTAGTGTTCCAACTGGGTCCAAGTTAATCGGCTTCGCATGAATGAGACCAACAATGGACCAACAACTACTCAAACTGATAGTGCCTGTCATCATTTCACCATAACACACGCACTTACACACATTTTCATTCTATCTCTCTCTCTCTCCCTCTCTTTTCCTCTCAATTTCGATAGGTTACCACATATATTCAATATGAATGTGACGTGTGTCCAGCAAATATTGATTCAACATTGCAACAAAAAAAAACCGAATCTTCTCCACTAAACTGAAAATTTCATTCTTCAATTTTTTCCGAGGTTTACCGAAAGTTTGTAATTCTAAATTTGTTCAAAGATTCTTTTTTCTTGGTTGAATGAAAGAGAACAAGTCTCACACCTAAAAAGTTTGTGGACCTCTGTTCTATTCGTGCTCTAGAGGTTCATTGACGCCATTCGCCATTGGCGCAAACTCTCATCGATTCTTGTTGGTGTGCTTGTGTGTGAGTGCGAGTGTGTGTGCTAGTAAAACCGAATTTTATTATTTTTCGCACACAGACACAAACGCACGCACACTTTTTGGTTAACTATGATGGCGACATTACGGTCCGATGATTCCCAAGTTAACAAGCAACTTTTCTACCCCTGATTCATAGCAAAATAATGTTATCGAAAAAAATAAAAAAAAAATAAAAATAAAATTATACTGTTCTCCATCAAATTCTATTGTTCCATTGGTTAACGACGTCGTCGGCTGTCGGTTAGCTGAAACTCGCACCAAAATTCCCCCTAACCAGAAAAAAACATTCGATCGATACCGAAAACGAGATTCTAATCATTTCAGTGATGTATGTGTGTGTGTGTGTGTGTGTGTTTGCTGCTGCTGTTGTTGTTGTTTATATATATTTAATTAATTAATTAAATTTAATCTATTGTCACTAATTAGTAACTAATTAGTTCCAAGGGCAAAATGGTTTATACAAAGAAACCATTAGAGATTTTGATCGTTTTGTTTGTTTTGAATGAATTTGTATATGGAGTATAAATGTTAATCAAACTTATATATATATATATAAATTAAAAATGGTATATATATATTTTTTTTATATGTGAGTTTTGGTGATAGATTTCAATCTAAATTGATTAGATTTGCACTATTTGCGGTGGAAAATAAATTCTAGTTTTGGGTTGAACCAGAAACCATAAAAAAAATTGGTGAAATCACGTGAATTGTGTTGGCTGGACGTCAAGTTGCTTGTAAGGCTTATAAATAAGAGATCATCGTGTACTATTCTCTCAATTTGATTGGTGTTGGCCTGATCCAATTTGATGATTGGAAATGGTTTGATGGAAAGGCGGCATACTTTGTAACTTAAATGTGTGTGTGTGTGTGTGCAAGCAATTTGTTAATATAGATATTATAACAGCAATAATGAAAAAAAATGGAATGAAAGGAAGGAAAAAGAAAGAAAGAAAGAAAGACCAAACATTCTTATGGTGTTGACTTTTTACATTAATGGAATAGCTGTCAGGCGTTCACATAACCGGGGACAGTTTGGAACCATAAGCAAACTTCACTTTCACCATTTTTTTTTTTTGGCTTCTTTCAATCAAGTCAATTTAGGTTCAACAAACGTTTCTAGATCAATTGGCAATGTCATAAAATAACGTATCCTATAAACATATAAAAAAAGTTTATTACGATGGTTTGGTGGCTAAATTTGGCCAAGTTTATTATAATAATCATAATATTTTGTGTGTGTGTGTGTGTGTGTGTGTGTGTGTGTGTGTGGAAAAGACCGTATGACAAGAATTGTCAATCAATAATAATAATAAAAATGTCAATTAAACAATTGATTCGATTTATATTCTTCAATAAATCGATATTGAGGAAACCAATTCAATTCAATTGAAAATATTCATTATTATTGGAATATTTCCACGCCCTACATCAGAATTGTATGTAATGGTATTATTTGTGTACTATTTTAAATTAATACTTTGCTTGGATTTAATCAATAAATAGTTGAAATGATTAAATAATAATTTATGTTATTGTTATTATAACATTTATTGAATTGTAATTAAATGGCTTCTCTCACCTAAAATATTTGACTCAATTTATGATTTAATGTACTTCTCTCTCTCTCTCTCTCTCTCTCTCTCTCTCTCTCTCTCGTGTAATACAAGAGTGGTACATGGAAACGATGACATTTTGTGTGTGGTGAAATTATAGTTCTCCAAATAATGATCGTACATTAACATTTACAATCATCATTTTTAGTTTATACGTTATCGTGCGTACATTTCTACCTATTTAAGTTAGTACATTTGTACAGTACACATTATTTGCCTATCTAGAACGTCGTTGTCTATCCATTTATCTGGTTTATTAATCTGGTTTCCCATTCATACCATACAGTGCGATACGATGTAACAAATTGTATTTCATTATAAAATTCCAATGATCTCTGCTGTCGTCACCTATCCGTCATCATCAACTCTTTCCTCTTCTTCTTCTTCTGTTCCATTGTGAGGTAATAACACAATCTAATCTAGTTGAATGCTTTTTTTTATTATTATTATTTGAAATTGTTTTTGCTGGATTTTTTTCTTGTTTTTAATGTAATTAACTAATTGAAGTCATAAAAAATCCGGTGTAAACACCGAATCGCTGATACTTTAAAATTATTATTTTTGTATTTTTGATTACGTATCTAAATATCATATGAATTGTCGTCCAATGTTCACATTTATGACATGTTTACATTTTTTGTCATTTGTCATTAATCGCAATCTAGTTTCCATTTGTGAACGTGAGGCAACCTGGCAACAATATTGCAACGAAAAAAAAAACTAAAATAAAAACGTCGGCCAACAAATTTTCTAAATTATATAATAAGATTTGATTTGATTTGAAAGTGCATTTCAAGTGTAAAGTGTGCTATTCAATAACTTTTAATCAAACCGAAGAAAAAAACCAAAAAAAAACGTGTATTCCTATCTCTATTGCCTAATGATACAATTAAATGATTGAATCAAATCATTAGTTGTCATTATGGATGATTAGAATCCTCATCAAATGGCTCGTGACTTGAGGAACACACGAACGCTGTGAAATACGAAACCCCCTTTGAAACACACACACACAATCGATGCCGACGCCCGATTGTCGAGATTGTGTAATATCAAACTTTGAAACGACACGAAACATTGCTTCATTTATCTCGATACAATTTCATCATCACCGGCACACTTAAAACATAAAAAAATCGATAAAACAATATTCATTCTCTCATTTGGTAAGTATTTTAATTTTATATATAAATTAAGTACATGAATGTACGAACAGGTTTACATCACATTGGATGTTCAATGTCTGTTCAATGTCTTGTGTTTGTGATTTTTAGATTTTGACAAAAATTCTTAATTCAAGTTTTTTCTCTTTTTTCCTCCCGTTTTGGTCATTTAAAGACAATTTTAAACATATAAAGAATATATTTAAGAAACAAACGGAAAAAACAAAATGGCAAACAATGACAAGGTGGAATTTGATTCAATCATTGATGGTAAGACGGTTGCCAATCAACAACAACATGAACATCATCATATGGATAAACGTGATAGCAATTCAGTTTTGGTTGCTACCTCAATTCCAATTCTTCAATTGAATGTTGCAGGCGAATGGGGACCATGGCAACGTCGGTTCTTCATCTTCTTCATGATTACGGCAATGTGTTCATCATGGCATTCACTTCAATTGACCTTTATTGGACCAAAGGTTAAATATGAATGCATTGATCCATTCAATCATTCATCATCAAATGGTTCAATGATATCACCCATTACCACCAGCATCAGCACCACCACCCCCTCCTCCTCCTCCTCCTCTTCGTCCGATCAGTGTATGATCGATGGTATTGCATGTACCAAATGGTCTTATGATGTGGGACATAACGATTCATTCTATCATAGAACAATCGTATCAGAGGTTAGTATATTGTATATTAGTTGAAAAAATTCAAAAAATTTAAACAAAAATTTTGACATTTTATAGTGGGATTTGGTTTGCAATCAAAGTTGGTTGGTTTCATTCACCCAATCGATGTATATGATTGGAACATTGATGGCCGTATTTGGTATGGCCCATTGTTCCGATCATTTCGGCCGGCGGCCAACAATTTTGATCGGTTGGTTCTTTCAATTGGCCGGTTGCCTCTCGTGCGCATTCTCCACCTCGATCATTCAATTCTTGATCTCACGTTTGATTCTTGCATTCGGAATGGGAACCACATGGTCAACTGGATTTGTTCTTTGTACGTGCAATTCTATTTTGTTTTATTTTCATAATTTTATAATTTTTTTCCACAATAGTAATTGAAATGGTCGGTCCCGAAAAACGGGAATTTGCCGGCTTAGCCGTTCAACTTGGTTGGGCATTTGGTTATGTAACCTTACCAGGCGTCGCTTACCTAGCACGAGATTTTCGTATTCTATTGATATGTTGTGCTGCATTACAATTGCTTCAATTACCATTGTATTGGATGGTCACTGAATCGCCCCGATGGCTACTAACCAAACGTAACATAAATGATTCAACCAAACTATTGAAACGTATTGGTAAGATGAATAAATGTCATCTTTCATCGAGTGAAATTGAAACAATGGTCGTACAAGCAAATGAACACGAGATAAAACATTCACAATTGATGAATTCACATGCGAAGACGAAACGTTATACAATCTTTGATCTATTTCGTACGTGTACAATGGCACAAACCACTTTAATGATCTATTTTCTATGGTTCTGTAATTCTTTGATCTATTATGGTTTATCATTGAATACCAACGATTGGAATGGTGATCCATTCATAAATTTTCTATTACTTGGTTTAGTTGAATTTCCCGCTTATATTGGTTGCATGTATTTGGTACCATTATTTGGCCATCGACGAGCATTGATGGTTACATTGATGGGTGCCGGAATTGGTTGTCTTCTCTCAATTCTTACCACTTGTAAGTTTTAGTTATTTTTTTAATGTTGAAATATTCATAATTTTTGCTTATAGACAACACTCATATTGGAATCTTCTTTGCATCGATGGGAAAGTTTTGTGTAACATGTTCATTTGCAATCATTTATGTTTATTCGGCTCAAATCTATCCCACCGTCACACGTACAATTGGTGTCGGTTCCAGTTCTACGGTTGCACGAATTGGTTCCATTCTAGCACCATTTATCAAAGATCTGGTAAATATTTATATTAATTATATTAATCATAATTCAATTTAATTAATTGATTTCATTTTCAGAGTCAAGCGACAACATTAGCCGTACCAATGGTTATGCTTGGAATACTCTCAATTGTGGCCGCCAGTTTTGTGTTGTTCATTCATGAGCCACGTGGCACGGAAATACCTGATCGTCCGGAAGATTTGGAAAAGAAATAAACGAGAAAAATGAATCATAATAAATAAATGGACCATTAAAATAATAGATTTTCCTTTGTAGAACATATTATTTATATATGTATTAACAAGAAACCTTATATCATCATATTATACTTATACAAATTTGCTTTCATTTGAATGCAATTACCTAAATATAGTTAATATTATTCACAGATATGCAAAATAAGATTAATTTGGAAAACTTTCCGTAATAATTCATCATTTACAGACCAGATAAATGATAAATTTTAATTTTTCAGCTACAGTTTGCTGATATAACAATATTTCTAATCTTAATGATGACTTCGACGATGTCGAGATGAGGAGGATGAAGATGAGGATGATGGAAATAGTTTTATCCGATGATGACGACGATGATGTCGTGAGGTACGTTGTTGTTCATCATCTACAATCGATGGAGATGTTGGCGATGTTGGTTGTTGATTGACATCATCATTTAATGGAACCATTGATTTACCATTGTCCGATTTGATTGGCATTACGGTTGCCGTCAATTTGGTTTTTTGCATTTGTGCCGTTAAACACTTTGTTTCATCATCATTATCCTCAATTGGACAATTTAAAACTAACGATGGAATCGACATTTGTGACCAATTTGGTGCCGATGGCAATTTTGGTGATGATGGACTATTGGATCCACTCGATTGATTGACATGTTTCAATTTAGATTCCAATGAAAACAATTTCATTTGCATCAATTGATTTGAATCGTTCATATAGGTAAATTTTTCCATTAAATCCAATCGTTCACGTTGTTCATTGGTTATGAATGAATTTAATTTATCAATATTTTGATATAGTTCCGATTGTCGTTGTTCATAGGAGTTGAGACGCGATTCCATTCGATCAATACGACGAGCTATGTTTATCTCATTTTCATCATTTGATGTTTTCTGGTTCTCGCTTGCATTATCATTCGATTCGGTTGTCGAATTTGGTTTTTGTCGATCTTTTAGCAAACTTATTTCATCATTTAACGAACCGAAACGTATCTCTAGTTGATGAACACGATCCCATAGTTGACGATTTGATCCCTCAATTTGCGTAAACTTACATTCCAATGAATGTTCATTTTGTTCACCATCCAATTTGTTTTTGCTGTCTTGATCCTTTGCATTCTCTTCATCTTGTTTCTTTTTTATTCCATTTTCATTTTGAACACAATTAAGGTTGGATATTGTTTGCAATTGTATCGTTGCTGTCGTAGAATTAATGGAATTGCATTCCAAGTTAATGTTTTGACACGAATTGGCCGTCAATTCCTTTTCTTCCATGTTATGTTATGAGTTTTCACAAGTTTTAAGGTTTCTTCTTCTTCTTGTTGTTGTTGTTGTAGTTGAATTCGCCCTTCATCCATTAAATAAAAAAACGTAAACTTAGTGTAGTGGCTTGTTTACGTGTAATGTATGTTCAATGTGATGTAACCAGTTTGTCTCGTTTTCCTTCAAGGAAAGTTGAGGAGTTTTCTTCACTTCAAAGTTTTGAACTTTGCCAATCCAACTATATTATGATGTTTACATTTTTCCCTTTTGTTACGTTCGTTCACTAACTTTTTTTCTCTCTCTTTTAGATTTTATTTTCTCTTTTGTACAAGTGCACGCACACACATTGATATTGACAAGTACAATTGTTTCATTTTTTTTTTTGTAATATTGATTTATTTCGAAACAATTTTTTTTCTCCCGTATAGGATATTGACATAGAAGACCGATAACATTATTTCTCTATTATAACCAAACCAAACAAATAAAAAATAAAATAAAATAAAATTGAACGGATACGTCTATGTCACGTGCATGTTTTGCACATTTCCATTGTTGGAATCTATTTATATTTTATTTATATATATTTTTTATATTTTTTATACAATGATAATTTCCTTTAGGATGTACCCATTGTTTCTTTGAGGTTTTTGTTTGAATTTCCATCATTATTATTATTGTTGAACATTATTATCTAAAATTTCCTGTCCTGTCAGTGAATGAGATTAAATAACTTTTTGTTAGTGGAAAACTATGTGAATGCACTAACTGTGAATATATAATCAAATCACTGAAGATGATGAAGTTAAAGATTTGCAAATTTTAATGATTATGTTGAAACATGAGAACTATAGGAAAGTTTTTTTTTGGAGCGATTGAAAGAAAATCAAGGATGAATAAACGAGAAACTATTTGCGTGTGATTGATCAAAAAATAAATAAAAAGTTAGTGAATTTTTTCTCCCTTCATCATTATTGAACTTTATGGCAATGATGCAGAAACTGTGAAACACATTTTTGCACAAAAATGTTTGACACTTTTTTTTCTGTTCTCAACAAACTTATTGGAATGTTTTTCAATATTGCGTTCGTTTAAATTAAATTTTTTTGTAGTATTAACCTGTCGTCTTTTACTTTAATTTTAAATAAAAATTAAATCAGGCATCAAAGATACAAATTGTAAAGATTGTTTAGAATATGTACCTACAGACGGCGTAATGTTCAATGGTTTGAATGCAAGAATGAAGTTGAAGATGAATCATTAAATAATAAATTATAAAATTTAATAAATTAAATAATCTTATATCTTTTCTAACCTAAACATTAAAAATAATCATAGATTTTTTTCAGGTTTATTCAAATTTTAGTATCTTTTGTGTGTGTGTCTGTTGTATTCATGTCATCATTATCATTAAACATTTAGGTTGTTAACCATCTGTGTTTCGCACACACACACATTGATTTATATAAAATGCAGTGTCGGTAAAGTGAAATGGTTGTTGGTCATTCAAAGTGTATCTGCCCTTTGATGCTAAAATAAGTTGCGGGTGGATATATTTTTTTCATAAATTAATGAATCTATTATTAAGATACTGAAGCACAACAATGTTTGCTCATTTCCATAAAACTGTTAGGGATGATAGTGGGAGAGGAGGAGGAGGAGAACGAGATGGGAAAGATGATGTACTAAGTCAAGATTGAAGAAAAGAAAAAAAGGGAAAAACGGTTACGCATACAATACAATGATTCGGTTAGGTTTCATGTTGCCATTTCTCAAAATGTGGGTGATGATGATGTGTTATGTCATTATGGGGCAAAACATTGGCGGTGGTCAATTATTGCGTCCGAGAGTAGACTCATCTTCTTCAACCATAACATCCAACCATAACAATTAAGTCGTCCGTGATCCTTTGCCATGTATCTTAAAGCAAATTGCCGCTGTTGTCCAGTATTAAAGATAATATAAACGAAACGGTTTACTTTGCTCACCATTTCGGCCATCACGACCACCACCAAGCCATAGCCTGAATCCTTTTAATTCTCTGTGTGTGTGCCATATCTTTGACTGGTTAACTCTTACTCTCTTCATATCACATTTTCTCTCTCTCTCTCTCTCTCTCTCTCTCTCTCTCTCTCTCATTTCATTGTTCTTCATACTCTCATTTGTTCTGGTGAAGAGGAACACAATGCTATAAAAGTAGCGTACCAAATAATTTCCCTTTCCAATCCATTCATTCATTCACCTCGTTTACTCATCGTACCTAATCGTTGAATTGTGTGTGTGTTTGCGCGCGCATGAATTATATTGAATAAAATTTAATAAAACAAATAATATTTGAATGATTGTCAATCGACATTTGTCATTACCTTTATCATCATCAATACCAACGATACAATGGCATCGTTTATGAAGACATTCGTTGCAGCAACATTGCCAATGATACCATTATTTTCCATATTAAATATTCCACGTTCTGATACGAATAATGGTCAAATGCCGATGACAAAGTATAGAGATTCATGGGAACGTGAATATGATTTTATAATTGTTGGCGGCGGTTCAGCTGGTGCCGTACTTGCCAATCGATTATCAGAGGATTCTCACGTGACCGTTCTACTATTGGAGGCTGGCGGAAACGAAAATATGATCAGCGATATTCCATTAGCATTTCAAACCTTACAACAAACGCCAATGGATTGGAACTATCTAACGGAACCGCAACGAGCCGCATGTTTTGGTCTCAATCGAAAGGTATGTTCATTCTTTTTTTTTGGTTTAATATAGAATTGAATTCATTCAATTGAATCAACAAATTGATTTCACCTATATGATTGATTGAGGTTTTCGGTCGATTATGGTTTACGGTTGATGAACCGAATATATATGTGATGATGATGATGATGAACCACGTTGATGACATACACACACAAACATTCACTCATCTAACTCGAACTTGATTCTTCCCTATGATCATAGACATTGGAAGGCTATGTTTATTAAAACCATATAATGATCATTTGTGTTTGTAGTAACTGTTGCTAAATTTTTTTTTCTTTATTGCTACTCTCTATTCTTATATCTTTAGACATTGATCGATCGATTTGATCAATCTCAATCGTTTTGAGACGAGCAATATTGCTTTCGACCTATGCCGAAGACTTTCATTGATTATTTTGTATCACGCACATAAACATTGTCGACTTGTGCCGAACACAAGACACATTTTGCTATTCAATCTACACCCATAAAACATTACAATATGATCATAACTTATTTACCACTTTTTTTTCCACTCATTTCACTGTCCCACTGACACTTTTTTCTTCTTTATTTTTTTTTCTTGTTTCATAATTGTCTTCTTAACTAGAAAATAATACTTAACAATTTAAACATGTTTAACCGTAAAAAATGGGGAAAAGAAATAACAAAAAAAAAAAAAAAAAGAAGAAGGAAAACTTAAAACTGACATTAACTTATGACCCGTTCTTGTTTGATATGATCGTCGCCGCCGTCGTCGTCGTCGACGACAACAATGTTCACTTGACCATTTTACATTTTTTTTGTTTTTGTGTTTATTATTTGTTTTCTATTGTAATATGGATCAACGATCACAATCGAAATGAAGAAATGAAGGAAGAATATTATTAATTTTCTCTTTACTTATATTGGTGAAAGATTGAATTTATATTGAAGTTGATAATATTCAATGAACAATCATAGGAAATAGATTTTCGCAATTATAAATATGAGAAAAGATCTTAAGATTTTTTTTGTTAGTTCTTCTTCTATATATTGAAAGTCTTATCATCATAGGTCACGTTCCATAATTGTTCATTCATTCTTTATTATTGTTGGCTGGTTGGTTGATTAGGCCACCACCACCATTTGCAATTGCAATTAATTAGTATTCCACCGACATGGTCAAAACAAACGCAAATTCTCACCCATTTCTTTCTGACCATAAATGATTTGCATATAATAAAGAACAACCAAGAAAAAAAATGTTTATTAATCCACTTGTGAACAGTGTCAATTGATATCAATCTACCCATTAACCATTTAGTGGAAAGCGGAACAAAAACAAAACAAAGAGTAACTTGAAGATTAAGAATCTTGACCTGGAGTCGTTCAAATTTTATTAGAAAAACCAGTAGTTTTCAACTAAAATTGTTTTCGGAAATGTAGTGAGCTTTTGCTTTAGTTAGTCTGTAAAATGATAAAACAATTTATTGAGATCAGTGTTGTGAATTAACAATATTTTATTGAAATGAAAGCAAGAAAAATAATTAACAAAGGATGAAAACAAAGACAAAATAAAATCAAAGATGAAATCAATGATCTGAAAATGAGAAACTTATCATTGGTTACTTGAATGATGATCATATGCCTCTTACAATACAATCACATTAAACTATGCTACGACCATTGGTCGTTTAAAATACTGAAATTAACCAAAATGCTGAATTTTGGAAACAACTGGTTTTCAGAAATATAAAAAGCTTCTTCTTCATTCTTTGTAAAATGATTATATGATTAATTAATAATCATATGTTGGAATAAAAATGCTGGAATTGACCAAAATGCTGAATTTTTGATTTGCTATTGAGTTTGATTGTTTTATTTTCACAATCAATAGCAGTGAATTTGGAAAATTTCCGAGCCAAACATTCTTCCCCCATGTCATAAATCCGGTCTCTTCAATAACTTTCAGCGTGGACTTAGCTGAAAATGTGGACATACGGAAAGAGGATTTTGGGGATGTAAATAACACGTTGAGTCCATCCGTAAACGTCGTACTCATATTTTCATTACAAATGGACACAATTTTTTCTATATTGACGTCATCATCAATCTATATTTAAATATATTAATAAAGAAAGTGAAGAGTAAAAGTAATTTAAATTGAAATAAAAAAATTAAATCGATAATAAATGGAAATGTATTGTATCAATTTGAAGCATAATGTCTTTGATCCTAATCAATCTTTTGTAATATTTTTTTTTTATTATATGACATTTGTAACACAATTGGCCAAAACAATCGATCTATCATTTGATTTGAATTAGTTTGTTATCACCATAAGAGCCAATAAAATATGAAAAGAAGAAAAAGATGTTGATCATTATTTGAAGTTGCATGTAAACAGCATCTAATCTGCTTTTGCAATTGTCGGCTATTCATCACTCAATGTGCCATTATGATCTCATCTTTTGGGTCTTCTTCTTCTTCTTCTTCGCACTCATTGAGCACTCTTCATATTATATATATAACATATAATTGACGTCGTTCAAATGTACAAGCCTTCGTACACGTAAACATGAACAATGCAAGTGAGATGATAGTGAGATTTGGATAAAGATGAGAGTCTATTGAGAAATGATGATATTAATAGTAACCAATGTTAACAATATTATTAATAGAGTTTATTTCACTAGTGGGTGTATTGGGCATACCGTTTGGATTGTTTTTTCTTCCTTAGACAAATATTGTTGCAATATATATATTTATTTCTTGTAATAAATGACGTTCTCATGTAATATAGTACACGGCATAAGCCGAACCTTTTCACCATCATCCAAAATTCTAATCTTTTTATCATTTACTTTTCGAATGGAAAAGGAGTGCCAAATAGGAACACAATTAATGTGGTTTGGCTCGTGATTTCCACACAAACACTTTTACTCGTGTCCAATTTCCATTATGCCACCAATTTAATTCTCAATTGAAGTCTTCACACACACACATACGACAAAAATAAAAGAAAACAAATAATAAACAATAAATAATAAAAAAAATAAAAGGAAAGACTTGACTTATCCTTCATCATCATCATCATCAACACCATACATTGCAATGATCTATTAATTTAATCTTTTGTCTTCTTCACGAAATAATAAAAAAAATCTTTTGTGATTATGATCTATACCTATATATATTGAATGAACATTCTTTTCTTTGGTGTGGGCGCCCATTTAGTACACCATATAGTACATTTCAACACAATTAACCTCATCATACCTATTTATTATTATTATTATTTTATGGGACACATTTATGTGATTATCAAAACATTAAAAAATAGGAAACAATATTTTAAAATATATTAATAGAAAGAGAAAAGTAAATCTTTATATCATAATTGTTAACCAATTTTATACTTTCATTTTCATTTATCAATCTATTATCTATCTAGCAAAGTCGATGGCCTCGCGGAAAGGTACTTGGCGGATCGTCAGTTTTGAACGTTAATCTATATGTTCGAGGTAATCGTCACGATTATGATGAATGGGCCCGCAATGGCGCCTACGGTTGGAGTTGGAAAGATGTATTTCCATACTTTCTCAAATCGGAAGATCAAACTGCTCCAGAATATTTACTAAGTGGTAAATTTGTTTTGTTTATTGATCAACTTAAACACTTATAATTACATTAATAATTTGAATGGCTTCCCCCACACACAATTAGGCTATCATGGAAAAGGTGGCTATTTAACCGTATCAAAACAAAGTTATCTAACACCAATTGGTCGAGCGTGGACAAAGGCGGCCGTTTATTTGGGTTATCCCGTTCTCGATTCCAATGGACCGGTTCAAGCTGGCTTCTCCATACCGCAAGGAACCACACGAAATGGTGCCCGATGTTCAACATCGAAAGCCTTTATAAAACCGGTACGAACAAGATCGAATCTTCATGTGGTAACATTTGCCCATGTAACTCGTGTCATCTTCGATGATGAACGTCGAGCCGTTGGCGTACAATTCGATCGATTTCAAATGTCATATTTGGTCTATGTTCGTCGTGAGGTGATCTTGTCGGCTGGTGCCATCAATTCGCCACAAATTCTAATGTTAAGCGGTGTTGGACCACGTAAACATCTACGTCAAATTGGTATTCCCGTAATATCGAATCTACCGGTTGGAATGAATCTTCAAGATCATATCTATTCTGGTGGACTACATTTTACCGTAGATCAAATGAATATGGAAATGATGTCCCATTCAACCGATGCATCATTTACCGCTGCAAATATTGCACTTTATATGACTGCTGGTGCTGGTAAGTTTCATTATTTAATCAACAAAAAAACAATTTTTTTAAATTTAATTTATTTGTTTTAAAAGGTCCATTGACATCGTTAGGCGCTGTAGAAGGTTTAGCATTTATTAATACAAAATTTGCTAATCAAACCGATGATTGGCCTGATTTTCAAGTACACCTTTCATCGGCAACGGTTTCAATGAAAAATGGAAACAATTTAAAACGTTATTCAAACATAAATGAACGTTTATATCAAGCCGTATATGCACCATACGATGGGAAGGATTCATTTTCATTGGATCCCGTTCTGTTACGTCCCAAATCACGTGGCTATATTCGTCTTCGATCGGGTAATCCATACGATCATCCAATCATTGATCCACGTTATCTAACCCATCCGGAAGATATACATTCAATGGTTGAAGGTATGAAACTATCGATTGCAATCGGTCAATCACCACCAATGAAACGAATCGGAGCACGATTGTTTCGTACTCATTTTCCCGGTTGTGCAACCTATCAATATCTATCGGATGAATATTTGGCTTGTATGGCCCGGACATTTACGGCAACAATCTTCCATCCGGTTGGTACGTGTAAGATGGGAGCCGATACCGATGTAACGGCCGTTGTCGATCCACAACTTAGGGTCTATGGCGTTTATAATCTAAGGGTGGTTGATGCGTCGGTTATGCCAACAATCGTTTCCGGTAATACGAATGCACCTACAATTATGATCGCTGAAAAAGCGGCTGATATGATACGGGAAACTTGGGCCAATATGGCTTGATTTATTTGTCAATGTACGAAAATCGACTTGTCCAAAACGAAAACTGGTTAAACCAATCGAGCTTTTTCCCATATAGTTTATGTGTAAATATAAACATTGAAAAAAAAATCTTTCGTCTTTCATCAATATTATTCAACACAAATCAGTATTCATCTTTCATCACCACAATACGAACTTATCAATTAATTAATTAATATTTTTTTTCTACTTTTTCAATAATTTTAATCCAATGCCAATTTGTTCCATATTGTTGATCTATATTATCATTATACTATCAGCATTAAATGTTAACAGTTTTTTTAACATTATTATTTTCAATATTGTTTTAATGTGTGTATGGTTATAGTATAGTCAATATAAACGACATTGTAAATTATTTACGTATATTATTATTATTATATTTGAGTGTATATGTTGAATGAAAAACACATAAAATCGTTTTATAGTTTGAACTGAAAATTATTAAATTACGTAATCATTACGTGTTTGTGAACGAGTTTTTCTACAATCTTTGTCCACGACAAATCAGAAAGAAGAAGACAACCACAGTAAAGATGTTGGTAACCACAATCTCACATAAAAGCATTACCTGAATCTTAAATCGATTTTGAACGTGAATCAAATGGGAGAGGAATGCTTCCGGACATGATGGCTATAAAAAACAATTCAATTATTGAATATATTTAAATTAAAATCAATAAAATAAAAAATCAAACTAACCTTAGTCTCAACATCATTATACGAACACCAAGCAACATTCATTTGATCATCAAAATGGACACGGCAACATGAGATGGGAAAGGCGCCATTCGGAACCGAATCCGGTTTCAATGGAACCCAATCACGGTAACCATTCTTATTGCCACAACAATTGTATTCAAATTGAAATTGATTGATAAATAATGATGAATCATTCTTATAATTTATCCAATTGTAATCGATCATCTCTTTCTGGAATATGTCACTAACTGTTACATTGTTATCCAAAACATTGCTCTGTAAAAATAAAATAAATAAATAAATGTTAAATTAAAAATTTATATAGATTATAAAATATACCATATGATTGTATGCATTGTAAGAATATTTCAATGAAAAGATGGCATAACACATCGTAAAGAGTAGACCAGCAGAAAACTATAAAATAAATTATTATTTATCAATAAATAAAACTTGATTAAATCAAGTTGATCAATACGTACCGATACGAATAATTTGTATTTATGATAATGAAAGGAAAAGATTCCAATTATTGCACTTATGGTTAAGAAGAGTGAATTCAATGAAAAGATACGTTCAATTGTTAACTCTTCTGCGTCTAGATTGGTAATTTTAGACAACAATTGTTCAGGATTACGTAGATCAACATTCGATGCTGATAAAATTAGAAATGCAAAAATCTAAATAAGATAGATAAATTAAATTATTACATTTATTAGCAAGAAAATTAATAAAAACTTACAATATAGAATGCAAACAAGATGTACATACACAAACGTACAAATGATGTATAGTTTGTGTATGCCGGAACCGGAATATTGATCGGCGCCTTATGTCCATATTCAGCTTCATTAATGTCCGGTTTTTCCAAACTCATCGGTTGAACTACGTTTTGAGTCCGTTTTGGTTGTTGTTGATGTTCAACTCCGAAATCGGCAATAATCTGCTCTTGATCCATTGATTCATCAATAGGTTGTTGTTGCTGTTGTGCTTGTTGTATGTCATTGGATTCGTTTGAATCAACTCTATCATGATATGGTTTCACCATATTTTTAATATTAATTGAATAAAAGTTCAAATGAATCAATTCAAATCGACGCCTTGTCGTAAAACATACGCATCAACACTTGGTCGATAAGTATTAATCCACGGAAACATCTATTATATACATACGTGACCAAATATAATCTGGTAACCAGAGTAATCTAATATTTTGCTGGTTTTAGTCATTTTTTTGAGGTTGTTGTCAAGACAAGTTTCATAAGTTAGACTTGCACTATCAACATGTAACATGACAACACGTCTAATCATTGGTATTGTCATGGTAACATTTTTATACCACACCTAAAAAGTAATGCAAAAATGACACCCAATAAATTTGATTGAAAACTAATAAAATATTGAAATAACATAAATCTTTATTTGTAAAATATTGTTCATATATTGTTTCGTATTGCAATTGGTTCCAAAATTAAAAAGGTAAGCATCGTGGGATATCGGGATGTTCATATAGTACGTGTGTCGTGTCTTGTTTTGATAGTGTGCGAGCGTGCAAGTCTACAAATGTATCTAAGTCACAATGTCAAACCATCAACGATATATTCGTTTTGTTAGCCCCAATACAACCAAAGAAAAGGATAAGAAAAACAATGATCAAACTATTGGAGAAAACATTTCACAAGAATATAAAGGTATTGTAAAACTTTCATCATCAAAACATGACGAGAATGTTCCATTAATCGGACCACAATTACCAAAAACCGATTGCCAATTAAGATGCGATATATGTAATGTGATAATAACAGAAATTGATCAAGCAGCTCATGATTCTACTATTACTCATCAATTCAATTTGAATAGACAATCGAATATTGATGACGATGAACATAAACTAATCAAGGTAAAAGCCTGTTCAACGGGAAACTATCGGCACGTTGACCAACAATCCAAAGGTTACCAGCTGATGATGAAAGAAGGTTGGAATGGATCCACTGGATTAGGTGCAAATGAAAATGGTCGACCATATCCCATTTCGGTTCGAATCAAATCAGATCGTGCTGGAATTGGTCTACCACAACGTGGAAGAATTGTTGCATCCACCAAATCGACGATTGGTGATCGATCAACGATAAATTGTCCTAAGAAAAAATTGAAAAAAGAAATATTGAAACAAAGCGAACGTGAACGACAAATTGCAATAAATTTTCGTCAAAGTTTTAATACTGAATAATGTCTAATATTGATGATGATAATAATAATCGATCGATAATAATAAATATCTTACTACACTCTTTGATGTGAACTAAAAGGTATGTTCTACCATAAATGCATAATGATTCAATCAATCTAAAGAATACAACATGATGGTAACTTTCGTTTAGATTTCTTTTTCTTCTTCATCGCCAATGCAACGCGTGTGGCAACGTCGAACACCTCACGAATGCCTTCTTGAGTTTTGGCCGAACATTCCAAATATTGGGCAGCATCAATCCGTTTAGCAATATTCATTCCATCTTCAGTCGTAACCGGTTCTTGTTTCATCTTTGCCAATTCACTAATCGTATCCGGATCATTGCGAAGATCCATCTTATTGCCAACCAAAATGATTGGAACATTGGGACAATAGTGTGCCACCTCGGGATACCATTTAAGAATTACGTTCGACAATGAATCCGGTGAATCGATTGAAAACGTTATCAAACAAACATTGGTTTGCGAATACGATAACGTTCGCTACAAATGTGAATATATTGAACATTTTAAATCAAAAAATTTAAATAATATTCAAATTGAAAAAAAAATAAATAAACGTTACCAATCGATCATAATCCTCTTGACCGGCAGTGTCCCAAAGAACCTAAAATGGAATAAATTTAAATTGTGAATATAATATTAAGATATAAGAAACGAACCAATTCAACCATATTTCCATCCACTTCCATGCTGATAGGATAATTTGCAAAAACAGTAGGCGTATAGGTTTCGGGAAAGAATTCGCATGTAAAGACATGCAAAATCGATGTCTTTCCACACGCACCATCGCCGACGATAATCAACTTTTTACGAATTGATGAATTTTCAATCATTTTCATTTTTTTTTTGTTTTGTTTCGTTTTGTTTCAACTTGAACCGCTCGTTTGGTAGCTAATGTGTCAATTGGGAATCTTCTTCAATACACACTTTCGGTGACCATTTGGTTCGATGCACAATGATTGAATGAATGAATGAATGAATGAATGATTGTATTGACAGTGATTGTGTTGACGTGCGGGCAATTGAAATTTGATCGAGCGGCAAATAATAATATGAAAGATCAAGTTACGAATGAAGAACAAATTGATGGAACACAACTAGAACAAAATCCGTTTCAACAATGGATCGTAACACACTTTTCTTTCCTTTTTGGTTTTATATTTTATATTTGTTTGCATTGCTATGGTAAGGATCCACTTTTCTTTCTTCTTTGTATTTTAATGCTGTTGTTCGGCTTCGATCATGCCCAAAAATAGGTCTTTGCAATGTATGATAAGATCGACAACAATGAACCAATTTGAAAATGATTATTCAATTGAGGACGGATGTACCATTCTTAAGATGCAAACAATAACAAGGTAAATCTGGTTTCTGCTGATTGCACTATTATCAAGTTGAATAAAATGATAAACAATAATAATAATAACAACAATCAATAGACACAACAACAAAAAAAACGAAACAAAATATGAATGAAACTGTGAAAAACGAAATTCCGATGAATAATGAATAATGGCATAAGAATAACAGTATAATAAGTAAAAGGCAAATGTAGACAATTCATCTGTTTTCCATGTGTTGTTGTTGTTGTTGTTTTTGTTGCAACAATCAATGATGGTTTACATTAAACAGAATTTCAAATAGAATAATAGAGCTTAAATCAAATAAGACGAAGGAAGGAAGAACCAAAAGAAGAGAGAGGAATGAAATGTTGCACTGAAATCGACTAAATGCAATGGCGTGGGCTATCAATATAAACACAAACAAATCAAAATCAAAGTCAAAACCAAATGTCTTGAATGAATGAATGAATGAATGAATGAATGATGTTAAGATGTCTTTTCAACTTTAAATTAATCATTATTTATATATAAATTGATACTATAGGTATAGAATAGAATCGTCAATTCTAAATTTAATTTGCAAATATTGTAACGTTTTCTTCTTATCAATAAGGCAACAGTAGAATAACTTTTCGTTATTATATTTGTACCTTGTTTCACACCAATGTTGTAATAAATAATTTGCTTCTTTTATTTATTTAAAAGCTATGAATATGAAATAATAATATTTTATTTATTATTCTTTTAGAATACACACAATCAAAATTCTATACAATAGAATCAAAAGAGGATTTTATTCCTATTATTCATTGTATAAGAATATCAAAAAAAAAGGAATGGGTAACAAAAGAAATGAAGATTTTCATCGAAAGAAAGCATAAGATGAAAATTGGATCAAAAATATTCATTGAACCTGGGTGTCATTTGACACAAACGAGAACAAAGATAGGGTTCAGAAATGTTCAGTAATGCAAATTGTGGTTTCATCCGATCCACAGATTGGAGACCACTAGGTTTGCGTACTAGTGGTACTAGCGGACACAGGTACCTTCAGTGTAATAGAATGACACACAAATATTGGCATAGTATCCAATGTTTACATTGAGTAATTGATTTGCTTCATTTAGTATCATTTGGTATCATTGTTCAAAATGTCCCATCACAATACATCCACTAATGCACTAATGGTAGCGAAATTAGTTCATGAACCTAAACCGATATTTGATTTCACAGAAGAGGCATTCAATCAAATTCAAAAGGCTGTTGAAAATGAAGAAGCCATATTGGAAAACCAAATTATGGCAAATAAAGGATTTAAAAGAAAATATAACGAAAAAATGGCAAAAGAAGGTGAAGATAAAAGGATCAAAAAACAAACATTGAAAAACAAACAATCGAACGAGGTAATTTGATTATGAATTAAATTGATTTTATATTCACAAACTTTTGTTTTAGCCACCTGAATCATATTTTTTTGGTCCTTCTACAAGCTTGATGAAGGTTCGTGAACAAAATATTTTATATAAAGAATTTCTGTCAAAAGTTCTAGATATGAACTACAAACAACAACCCGATGAAGGATTCATTAATTTATTCGATAATAATTGTTTCCATAATTTATTTACAAAATTATTTGATCGTAAACAAAATTCTGAACTTGAATTACGAAAACAGATATTGATTCATTATTGTAAACAAATTAGTTATAGTCCACATTTGAATCGAAAGGAGAAGAAAAGATTATTTAAATTAGTTTGCAACTATTCATATAAAATCGATTTCAATTCAAATATAATTTCATCTCAATGTGAATTTGATCTCGGCTTAAAGAAGATTAGAAACGTAATTGTATATTCCGGTGATCGTGGAGATATGATTATGAACGTTCTTGATGATTGGCTATTTTGGGGTAATTTATTTCCATCAGAATTTTAGAAAATAAACCTATATATATTTAAATTGTTAATTAAAAATTATAATTAAAATATTATTTGCGATATAGATAATTTATTTACTGATTTATATTTGCCAGATTTATAATAATAAAATATAAATATTAACCGGTTCTTTTCTTTGGCTTGCACATAAGTTATAAGAAGAGAAGAAAAAAAAATTGATGTATAGATTTTTTTTTGGTGAAAACAATTCGAAGAAAAAAAATGGAATAATGATAAAAATATTATCGATTGTGTTAGATTAATAATTAGATTGGCGCATTCGATGGCGTCGTATAGGATTGCATCGGAAAATGATTAGCCGCCGGAACCGATGATAATTGTAAACTTTGTGCTGATGATTGGCGACTTCGTTGCGACAATGTATTGCTATACATCTGAAGATAGCTCTGATGTAATGAATTTTGCGATGAATGATGCATTTTGGCATTTGGTGCCGATTGTTGTTGTTGTTGCGGTTGTTGGTGGTGGTGTGTTTGATATTGATGATGTATTTGTGGTGTTATTTGTGATACTGATGGTAAATTTTGATGCGATTCATGGATCGACATTGGTACATTTGCCGATGGATGATGATGATGCGAATAGATTTGTGGCGATGGTTGAAGACTTGACGTACCGCCACCATAACGTCCATATGGATTTGCCGAATCCAATGAATGATGAGAGAATGAACGTGATGCATTCAATGATGAAAGGGTGGACATCTTCAATTTTGCCATATCCTCTAATCGGGTTATATCCGATAATTCTTGATAGTTCGAATATACCACCAACCATGCAAATACGTCGATGGTAAGAAATGCTAACCATAGTAATAACATTATTTGATGGTATGCAAAGTAAAGGTCCTACACACACACACAACAAGCAAAAAATATAGATTAATTGATATTTTAAAATAAAAAAAATTCTTACATTGACAATCGATTGAAAGAAAAGGGTGGCAAAACGTGCCACAATAAAGATTGCCATCGAACGTAGCCAATGACGAAATTTAAGTTCATGTTCCTTACGAAGTGCGGTCATCAACACCAATGCCGTGGTCAATAGATAGATTGAGCACAAGACCAATATAAAACCGGATGCGATCAAGGCTCGTCGAACTATAACAAACAGCAAAATCAAAATCATTGATACAATATTACTTTAAAAAAAATAAAATACTATAAGTACCATGTGGATTGCCACTATAGACAAACATAAAACTGATTCCAAATGAACGGAAATGTTTGGAACCGGGCGCCGCTTCCACCAAACAATAGATATCGAATATGGCCAATGTTATTTGAAGAATACTCTCCAACTGAAATGAAATCAAATTACAATCAATCGATTGATTGATGATTGGTTTTGGTCGAACATTAAATACATACCAATGAAAAGATTGATGAAAGGTAACTACCCTTTTGTAGATCAATAAAAAATGCATTCGGCAATATTGGTCGACGTTCCCACCATTTAAGTTTCACTTTACGTGAACCGGCCAATGTACGAGATCTTGTGGTGGCGATCGATGTTGTCGAACGGGCTCCGTACGAATGTACCGATGATGGCATTTTGACGATTTGTCTTTTTCTTCTTCTATTTTTTTATTATAATTTGTTAGGATTTAATTTCCAAAATGGTTGTATTTGAAGTTAATCGAATAATGCGAATACTAAAATGATGATGATAATACGTCGCATGATGCTTATGGCATACGAATGTTTTGCTTTCATACACGATTCAATACTGTTTGAAATGGTTGAGCGAATGTTTTTAAAGCATTTGCTTTTTTTGGCGAAGGATACCAATCAAGCTTGAATTTTCTTTTTTATATTTCATATATATACAAATATAGACACACACACACAAACATTTATTTGATTTGTTTATTATTAGTGTTCAACCGTTGTACATTTTTGGTGCTGGTGCGTTTTTTAATGCAATTGGAATGTAATGGCGTTTGGTAGTGACAAAACCAGGAAATGTTCTAATGATGTTCGATGATGATGATGATGATGATCAGGGTAGATGATTGGAATGTGTAAATTAAATGTTAACCTAACGGAACAGGTGGTAAATGATAATGATGATGATGAATATGGTGAATCAATGAATTAATGACTTGACAAGTTAACCAACTCTTCTACTTCTTCTTCTTCTGCTTTGAAACGGTTCGATAAACGTTAAATGATCAATGAAGATGATTTAGGTTTATAGCATAACGTTTGTATCTATGTTTAATTAATGTTTCATCCAGGATGAAATGAAATGATGCTTTTCAAATGTGGTAACGATGAGCAATAAATGAAACGTGCAGTTGACGTGACTTTCTTTCTTTTTTTAAAAAATGTTTGCTATTGCATTTAGTTTATTATCATAATTTTTATATTATTAGGTATCTAACGAGTTTTGGGATGCAAAATTCCGATTGGGAGTGGTTCATCCATTTAATATGACACGAATTGTTGTTGATGTCAATTCTCTTGTTGACGATGTTGATTGATGAAATATTATGGCGAATGTCGTATAGTCGGCAACATTGCATAGATAAAACAAGCACTTGCTTTGAAAAGAGGTGAGGCAACGTCTTGTGGCGTTGACGATGCCTTTCTCATTTAAGAAGTCAACTTTTTTTATAAGATTGGAGAATAAGGAGCGAGAGAGAGAGAGAGAGAGAGAGAGAGAGAAAAAACACCAAGAACACAAACAAGTGTGTTCGGTCGACGTGGTCAGGCGCGCATTTACCTTGCCTTGTTTCAATGGCTGAATGAGTATCAATGTCTGACCACAGTGGAGAAGCCTTCGCCCATTTTGTTGTGTATTGCTATTGCCACATTAGGGAAACAAGATTTCATCACAGTCGAATTGAATGAACAAGAGGGAAAAGAGAGAGAATGAGAGAGAGAGAGAACAAGCAACGAGCAACGATCGATTCGAGAAATAACAGCAACCACACGAAGAACAACTTTGCCCGTTCAAAAGCTGGTTTCGTTGCATAGTGGCAAGCTCGTATATCATGTTCTCATACATTTTCATATTGGGTCGTCCGCGGCAACGAAAACGAACGACAAGCTAACCGAAATGCCAACATTGATCGTCATTGATTGAATGTTGCCAGGTAGTAGTATGATCATAACATAAGGTATATGCCGAGACACCCTCGAATGTTGCACACACACACACACACACACTCACTCACCAGGTAGTAGACAACTCACTACATTCACATTGATTGGCCATGGTGCGAATTGCGACGGACGACGGACAATTGCACGAAACACCTGAACACCTGAACGACACGGTTCGTTGAACAGGTTGGTCACCATTAGAGTCATATTCTATGTGTATACATACAGTTTGTATTATATATATAGATAGATAGATAGATTGCATCCACAAACGGCACATTGACTCTGTTCATCCATTTCCCGCCATTGAGTTGCCGGTAGCGACCAAATTTAACACTATCAGAAATATATATTAGATTAATTATTATAGATTTAAATTCAATTTGTTATATTTACTAATAATAAATTTTTATTTCAGTCAAAAAAAAAGAAAAGAAAATATTTATAAATGACTAATAATAACAATAATGCATAAAAATACGGTAATTTAATTTTCCAATGAATGAACTTTTGTGGAAATTATTTCGTCAATTTCTGAACACTTTTCCTTAATATAATATTGAACATTCGAATTAGCATCGTTCAATAGATCACGACTTAATTTTTTGCTTTCCGATTTATGGGTGAAACGTTTCAATAGATTCCGATCTTTGATACGATCCTTGGTTTGTTGACCCAACATTCGTACCGATTTGATCAATGTTTGCCGATGTTCGGTTGTAACCTTCGGATATCGGATAAAGATCGTATTTCCATCGAGTTGAGGATTCAAGCCAAGACCAGAATCCAAGATTGCTTGCATTGCCGGTTTAACCGCATCAGGCGTGGCGCCCAAATTGATGACCAATTCTTGTTGCTTACGTGAAACGGTAACAATATCATTCAATTGAATTCGTTCACCATTAAACATGATCGGCAATGATTCAACCTTTTTTGGATTCATTCGAATATTTAAATTATCTCGCAATTCCACCTTCATCGATTCAATTGCATCCTCAACTTCCAACTTAAACTCTTCATAATCAAATACTTTATTCATTTCCATATCGTCAAGAATAACTTTCGGCTTTTCGCTTCGTTTCTCCTTTCCTCCACGATCTTTTCCTTTTGCAAGATTACGGCAACTGATAACAAAAGGTGAGATTGGTTTCAGGAAATCATCATCAAACATGTAGAATGGCTTCTTCATCGGAATCATTTGAGTGACAATAGGGTTGGTTGTCAATGAAACATTGGATACATATAACCGATTAGTAACAAAAAGAAAACGACGAATAACGATAATTCGATTCATTGTGCAGAGAAAACGATAAAGAAAAATTAAATTAGTGATAAGAAGAATTATAGTTTATAAAGTATAGTAATCGGTGTGTCACATTGCGTGCGCATAAATGTAAACATGGGTGAACTATTTCGATACATATAGGCTTCCACTTCTACACCATCTATCAAGTGATATTGAAATGAAGCCAATTCAAGTAGAAATAGAACTTTAAAGTTATTGGATAAAAAGTATTATTATAACATAAATAATCGATCAACAAAATTTTTTATTTAATGAAAAAATAAGTAAAATTAAAAAAAAATAAAATGATTACCAAAGATACTATTAATAGGAATTAAATAATAATATTATGACGATTGAAGGTACGGCTCAAGATCGGCTCGATCAAACAGTACACGAGAATCTTCGGGCAATACCTGAATAATGGAACGCATGTTTGAACGTAACCGTTGCAGTGTTGAGGCAGACAATTGAATCGAACCATTGTTTGCATTGATAATATTTTCCTTTAATTTGAGTATAAGATCGACAATCTCAACCTCCGGCTTATCATGAACCATTGTTGCCAGATTGGTGTCACAAATGGCTTCAATGTGAAGCGCACGAATCTTATCGTTCGCTTCCTTTGCACGTGCATTATACCACGCCACAAAGTTGGCTGAACGTAAGAATCGTCGATATAGACCGGTCCAATCGCCTTTGATACCAGTGGTCAATTGTGGTCCCGTTGCATCTAACGTTGAAATGAAATCATCAATACTAAAATTTTGCAACGCTGGCGTTCGTTTAAATGGCGATAGATTACGTGCCAACGGCATTAAACTGGCAAAATATCGTTCCAATGGAATCAAAAAGGTTTGAGTCAATTCAATAAAGAATCTTCGTAATAAAGCATTCTGTGCTTCCATCGGTCTGGACGATTCAATTCCTTTTAATAATTTTTTCAATATTTCTCTATCCTTTTGTAAGAATGCTTTATATTTTGTATAAACACCGGTTTTGATGTCCAATGATTTTCCATTTGGATTGGTCTTCTTCAATGTACTATTCATATTAACCGATTTTATCGATTGTTCTATAATCGAAAAAATAATTGATTTTAAAATATTGTCCAAAATTTTAAATCAATATACATACCTTGTACATTGTCATTGATCTTAATCAGATGTGGCCAATCGGCAAGTGTCTTTACAAAAAATGGATTCGTTACGCCGAGTATAATTGGAGGTCTATTTATAAAGATATAATAAAAATTATTAGAATTACATTGTTAAATTGCAAAATGAACAAATGTAGTCCTTACGGAGATCCAGTTTGGCTTGTATATTCTTTAAATTCAGAATCATGTATGGTAAAAAATGGTCGATAATCAGATCCATATTTAAGTGGTGAGATACAATAGATAAGTGCTGAAACGACATCAGAACAAATATTTGGAGTTTGCGCAATGACTGCCAATGGTTCACACGTTAAAACCAATTCCCATAGTACTTGAATGTGTGCAATCACCGGTAATAATGCACGATAAATATTGATATCATTGGCAACATTGATGATCATATGTTTATGTTTCAATGATGACGATGATGATGACGATGAAGACGACGATGACGATGACCTATGAATGTTACGTTCAATGTCATCATACTCAAGATATTCAAGATCATCCAAATGATCATATTCATCATCTATTTGACTGGTATTTTCATTCTCAACCATATTCGTATTGCTGACATCATTCATATTGTTTGAAATTGGTGGTGGAGGTGGACGTTTCAACTTGAGCAATGATAATGAACGAATCGTAAATGATGATGTCGAATACTTTTTACCATTATTATTATGCTTATATTGTTGTGAATGAAAATGATTATGATTATTATTATGATAATGGTTATGGTTATGATGATGATGATGATGATTGTGACCACTTTGACATGATGCCGCATAATTGTACTTCTCATCTGGTATCAATACTTGAACGATATGTCCCAATAATGGTAACGTGAGTATTTGTCCAGTTGTAGGTGATGGCCAACGATTTATATCACCACATGCTACCATAATTAAATAAAATTCATCATTTTATTATATGATTATTTGATAGATTTGATTTCACTTACCAGCTTCCAATGATGGAAATGATAATTGGAAAAATTGTGGTGCCAAAATACGAAGTATCCGATTGAATAATGGAACGAATGGAAACCACGATAATATGACTAATGATTTTTGAAAGTATCCCCTTTTTGATCCATTATCCTTAACCTGACGAAAGAATACATAACCGTACAGATAGGATGAATCGACATGTAAGATTTGTAATGCACTCGAATTGAATTGAACATGAAATTGTTCCATCTTTAATATGTTTGATGAATATTCTAAACGACGATTTCGTTTGGTAATTGGACACATCTTGGTACGAAAGTGAAATTGTGTATCACCCATACAACCAGAATTTGAATCGGGAAATGAAAGATAACAAATATTGGACGATTCACGTTCGGTTAGTTTCGTATCAATTGGATAAATGTATTCAATCGATTGGCCAATTTCAATGTCAAAGTTTACCACAGCAATACAATAGATCCATTGTTGTAAACGTTCAAATGAAGACAAAGTGTTGCACGAGATTTTCGATCCATTGGTTGGACTTGAATTATTTTTCTTTAATATATTTTCGTGATCATGATTATTATTATTATTATTATTATTAACGTTATTTTTTGTTTCAATAAAACATTTCGAATCGAAATGTAATGATTCAGCTGAATATGATCGTTGCGTTATTGTTTCATTACCCAAACAATTATTATCATGATTCTTTCCAACCATCGTATTCAATGATATATTAGAAGATTTGGTTCCCAAGATTGTTGATTCATGATTATGGAACATTTTTTGATATTCATTTGTATTGGTTTGTTCAATCATGATTGAAGGCGTCAAAATGATTCTTGGATCATCTTTTAACGATTTCTTCCCTTGATCACAGTTTCCGTCGCCATCATCATAATCATTATTATCGTCGAGATTTGCCTTTTGTGATTCGATGATACAAATATAGTCTTCCTCATCATCATCGATCTCATGTTCACCATCATGTGTCGTAATTGTTACCTTAACATTTGGCATTGAACGTTTTACCGACATTTTTTTTTTATTTTCAATAATAATGAATCTAGTTAGATTTTCAATTATGTTCCCACAATACGATAGATGATTAGCGATATGGTTTCTTGTTAAACATTTCGTTCATTTACACATTGGGTTGTTCCACATCTAAACACAACAATCTAGTTTTGAAAGAAGAGAACAAAAAATAAAAATATTTAGATCAATAAATGAAGATAGTGTAAATAGTTTTCTTTTGTTTATGTGCAAATACGCGTTCGTTTCCAAGTGAAGTCAAACATTCAACTATTGAAATATTGTCGAATACAACTTGTTAATATGGGTTAGTATCACGCTGACAATTCTGAACAACCGAACAACAAAAAAAACTGGTTACTCTTTAATCATAAGACTATTAGGGTATCTCGGTTAAACGATGAGAGATGAGAGAAAAGAGGTAAAACACGCTCGACCTGATGGCCCACTCTTCATTCATTCATTCATATAAAAGTGGTAGACAAATGTTTGTCATTGTCGTGATCGGCATCCAACTAAAGCAAAAAAATATTAAACTTATTCATTTTGTACGCATTTTTTTTCTGGTTACAACACGATGACCTTAAAAAAATAGTCCGACTGCATGTTGGTGATAAGACAACACTAACGGAAGTTAACTATCCAACGGTGACGATCAATGTCGAGGCCATAACTTTCCAATAGTTGGGAAGAAGGATGACTTTATCACTTATGCCAATAATGCTTTAAAATAAGGGGAAATCTAACTTTACAGCCTTGATGATGCTACACAACATCAGTTGTAATCAAATAAATGAAACATTGATTGATCAATTGTGACTTTATGACTTTAAGGTAAACATTGGGCAATGATTGGCTTCTTCCAATACGATAAAAAATAAAGTAAATGGTTTGTGGGTAGAAAAAAAAGATGTATTTACCAATTATGCATAAATGTAAATTTATAATGATTAAGATGAAAGAGCATTGTTATGAGTAATGAATTTGATAATATAAGAAAAAGAAGACGAAGAATAAGGCATGAAACAATGGACGATGAGACCAAATAATCATCACATAATAATAATAATTAAATTAAAAAATAACAATAACAAAACCAATTAGAAAACAGATGTAGATCCATATATGTTGAGTATAAATATAGTATAAATATATTTGTACATATTAACGATGATATAGAATAATAATAATAATAATAATAAAATGGAGCTCGATGGGACAACAACGATATAATAATAAACAACAATAGAGACACAAACATATACGGTTTACAACAACAAAAACAACAAAAAAACAATATATAAAAGCTCGAAACGACGTCAAATGGCAAAAGGGACAACGACGATGTTGGCAAAGTACAACAAGACAAAAAGTACCATCCATACCACACTGAATGGAAGTGGTCAAATGGATCATACATACCGACATTTGGATATTTGTTCATTTCAAATACATTATGGTATAGAGGATTACAGTTGTACACATGCGCCAAACGTATATTGCTATACAATTCAAATACGCACATAAAACGGGAGTCATCTATACAATTTGTAAACCTATAAATAAATTTTAAAATTTAAATAAAAAAATAAAAACAAAAATGGCACACAAAAAGTGGACAATCAAAGCATGAAATAATTCAGAGAAATGATGATTATGAAATATGATATGACGCAAACAAATAGAGACCAATTTAGAATTAAGAATAAGTTCAAATTCATTTTTTATAATATTTAAAATTTTAATTAAAAGTTGTTTAACTGATTAATCCGATTATTCAGTTAAATCGGCTATTTTGGCTAGACCTTGAAAATGAATTTAATCTTGAAGCCAATTTAATCTGATTGAATGATTATTAAATTTGCAACATTATATTAATTGGAAAGCTTAAAATTTAAATTGTTTAATCTACCAATTAATAACAATAAAAAAATGAAATGAACAACAAAATGTTATGCTATGACACAACCATATATGACAAATGGTTTCACTATGTTTCCCTATGACTAATTGGATTAATTAATGTACAATAGCAGAAATTGGTGTCCTCTAAACATTTATCTAATCAATCATTTCAAGCATTTAGTTTATATCTTTAAACATGGTTGCCAACTTAACATTTTAACCTTCATCATTATATCAGCAGAATTATTCTTAGTGTTCTCCATAAAAAAAATACTCGAAACTTGAATGAATCATTGGAAATGCTATTTTTACATATAAATAAAAAAAATATTGAATAGATTTATGAGGAATAGGTGTTTGAAGTCTTGTTTCATGTGTAAGTTCCTTGAAAAATCGACATTTTAACATGAAATAAAATGGTTATTTAGGGCAATGTCAATTTAATGCTTTGGTACAAATATCAAATTAATTAATTTATATAATTTATTAATATGTAGCTGTGTGTGTGTAATGTTGACTTCTGAACTATTGTTTTTTTAGTTAAAATATTAATAAAAATCAGGTACTTTTTATTTTATCCCCTAGTCATGATTCACATTGCGAATAAATTGTGAATTGATCGAATGTGTGTGTGTGTGTGTGTGCGTGTGTGTGATCAAGTTTTTGAAGGTGGAGTTTTATTAAATTGTGTTTGCCGTAAACGAAGGAGAACGAAGGAGAAGGCAAATGCCTGAGATGATGTGCGATGAGCCACAACAGACTCACACCATCAACTCGCACTGCTACCACTTGTCGCAATCTTGGCCCACAACAAAGCCGGTCTCGTACTTGACATAGGCACACTCAAATACAGATAGACATAAGCACGGACACGCCGAAATACACGGCACTAAACAAAGCAACTTGAAGCATAAAACGACTCATCCCAATTCAAGTGAAGCCTAACAACACAATACAATACAATACAATACAATACACCTTTATGATTCGGGTTTATATCACCACAGAAAAAAAACATTTGCCAGCAATGAAGTATTGACGAACCAACAAAAGAAAGGAAGCAAAACCGAGAATGTTCGATCAACACCTGTAGCATAATATATTGCCAACTCAACAATATACGAACTGTAAACTTCAAATACCTAAAATCACATTCATAATGTTTAATATTGATATAATATACTTCACATTAATATTCTTGACATTTATTATCAATAATAATTTGGTTTCAACACTCAACAACAATGATCATCAATGGAAACATTTAACATATAATGAAACGGTTCAATATGTTCATCAATTACAAACGAATTATTCTTCATTGATACATACCCAATCGATTGGCCATTCGGTATTGGATCGTGACCTATGGATTATACAATTATCGACTGATAAATGGAATAATGGTAAACTGAAATCGCCACCAGTCTATCCAAATGATTATCTAAGTGATTCAATCGAATATTATGTTCATCATCGGACATTGTTAAAACCAACCGTACGATTGATTGGAACGATTCATGGCGATGAACCATTGGGAAAACAATTGTTACTTTATTTAGCAAAATATTTAGCACAAACCTATAACGATAATGATAATCAACGTATTCGACACCTATTGGATACGGTTAACATTGAACTATTACCATTGATGAATCCGGATGGATTTAACGTGGCAATTGAGGGCGATTGCAATGGCGTACGATCGAAGGTCAATTGGAATGGAAGAGAGAATGCAAATCATGTCGATTTGGAATCGAATTTCAATCCCAACTATTCACCAAATAATCAAAATAATTCAATAAAATCTATTGAACCAGAAAGTTTATCGGTGATGACATGGTCCGTTTCCAATCCATCATTGGTATTGTCTGGTACGATTCATACCGGTTCAATGGTTATCTCATATCCATTCGATGGACGATCGGCAATTACTGCTGATAATAGATTATTTAAAAAGTTATCAACAAACTATGTTTTGGGTCATACCAATTCAAGCCGTTTTATTCATGGTTGCATTCCAAATGATGACTTTGCCGATGGGACAACAATGGGAAATTCATGGATCTCCACTAAAAGTATGAACTTCAAGTATGATTTAAAACTAATCAATTTATTTATTTTCAATAGATTCCATGGCTGATTTTATGTACACAAATGCAAATTGTTTAGAATTGAATCTATATTTATCGTGTTGTAAGTATGGTACATCATCCACCCTTGAATTGGAATGGGAATCGAATCGTGAACCATTGATACAATTATTAGAATCAGCTCATTGGGGCATAAAGGGAACAGTTATTGATTCAACTACTAAATCATCGATTAATGGTGCAATTATTACCGTGAATAATAGTTCACATTCAGTTATCACCTCGGAACGAGGTGAATATTGGCGTCTATTGTTGCCAGGAATCTATCAACTTTCAGCATCAGCATTTGGTTATCAATCATCGAATATTACAATAATGGTTGATAATACAAATCGAACGTCGGCAAAGATTGTTAATTTTGAATTAAATCGATTGAAACAAGAACATGAAATTGAAACAACAGCAGATTTTCCTGAATTTCAAACAAAACCACAATTTATTCATCACAACTATACCTCATTGGTAAATGAACTGCACTCATTAGCAAATCGATTTCCAACCATTAGTCGATTATATTCAATTGGAAAATCGGTTGAAAAACGTGATTTGTACGTTTTGGAGATTAGCGACAATCCTGGTATGCATGAATTGGGTGAACCTGAATTTAAATATGTTGCAAATATGCATGGAAATGAGGTCGTCGGTCGTGAGATGGTACTCCTATTGGCAAAACTATTGTTGGAAAATTATGGTCACGATACGAACATAACCGATTTGGTAAATAGGACACGAATCCATCTGTTGCCAACGATGAATCCCGATGGATGGGAACGTTCACAACCAGGTGATTGTGATTCATTGGTTGGTCGAACCAATGCACACAATGTCGATTTGAATCGCAATTTTCCCGATCAATTTCAAACATATGAAGAGAATGCTAAACAAGAACCGGAAACATTGCACATAATGGAATGGCTTCGTTCATATCCATTTGTATTGTCGGCAAATCTACATGGCGGTTCATTGGTTGCCAACTATCCATACGATGGTAACAATCGAACCGATGGTCACGATGGATACATGGCTACACCTGATGATCAATTGTTTCGTCATCTAGCAAAGACATACTCTAATGTACGTATTGTATTGTAATTGCTTGCTAGTTAACTAACGATTTCATTTACAATTACAGTTACATCCATTCATGCATTTAGGACAATGTAATCATAAGTGTTCAAACGATTTAAACCTAATGAATGAACATTTCGATGATGGAATTATCAATGGCGCTAAATGGTATGCATTATATGGTGGAATGCAAGATTGGAACTATCTTCATACCAATTGTTATGAGATAACCATTGAAATGGGATGTCAAAAGTATCCATTGGCAAATGAATTGGCACAATATTGGCGCGATAATCGTCGTCCATTGTTATTGTTTATTGATCAAGTACATCGTGGTGTGAAGGGTGTGGTACGTGATCGTGAAACAAATATGTCTATCGTTGATGCATCGATCAAAATTGAAGGAGTTGAACATTCGATCCATTCGGTTGCACCGTATGGTGACTATTGGCGTCTTCTATTACCGGGAAAATATAGAATGGTGGTCAGCAAGTCGGGCTACCGGGCGGAAACGATCGATGTGGTGGTGGACAATGGCCAAACGTCAGCCAAATGGATCGACATTGGCCTTCAACGGGGATTGATTGGTGATGTTGGCGTCCGACACGATTCTAATGCTATACTTGCATCAATGTCATTGATCATAATCCTTTTGATCATGTTCTGTGTGGTTGCCATCTCGTGTCCCGGTCTAGCTCAATACGCCTATTATGTGATTGGCGTCATACGCCGGTCCAATTGGTTCAATTGTTTGTCTCAATGTTTTCGACCATTGTTTGCCGTATGTTGCGCATTATGTCTCTTCAAACCATTTCGTCGTCGAGCCAATTCAAATGGAATTGGCTCAACCTTATCATCATCATCATCGTCCAATGGACGTTCCATTCGTCGAATGATCAATGTAGACTATGTAAATGGTTCCAAAGGGTTAGATAATTCATTTTCATATACCAAATTGAATGCACACGATACGATTGCATTGGACACCACCGATGACGACGACGATGATGAAGAGTTGGCGTTCGATGTGAATCATCTAATACGTAAATAGTTTTTGATTATTTCAATTATTGACATTTCATTGATGTGACACACACACATTATCTTATTATTATTGACAAATATGACTGATTATATTTTGGAAAAAGACAAACAAATCATCCTAGTCGAACACAATCATTCATCATTCCAATTCAGACATTTTTCATTGTAATTGAACAAACCTTATTATTATTATTATTGACTTATAATACTTTCTTTTAAAATATTTATTTTTCTAATAATATTATTAAATTTTATTATAAATTTATTCCATAGGTGTTTTACCTATCCACTTTTTTTGCTAATTTTTTTAGCTAACCTTTAAAAATGGTTTGGAAATGTGCTATATTACCAATTATTTTTTGGCGTACCATTTGTAGAAGAATTGGTCGTTCACTAAGACGAACATTTGTCCTATGTATCATACGAAGGCAAACCAATGAATATGAATATGAGATGAATAAGACCAAATATATTGATAGATTAATATTGAAGAAAAAATTTATCGATCGACGTGTTATGATGGTTGAATATCGGAAAAAAGGTGAAGATTGTGATCTTTGGTGTGATGTTCGACAAAAGCGTTTGAAAAGTATTCCCGATGATCAATTAACACCACGACAAAGAAGTTTTCTGGAAATTGGTGCACGTTTAAAAGAGCATAAGATACCACAGGATTGGTATCCTGAAGAGGTGTATCAATTGTTGAAGAAGATTGGATGAGGTCGAACATCGAAAGTAATTATGTCACAACGTTTGTTTGATCATAAATTGGTGGCAATCAAAATAATGCCAATCGATATTAAACATTTCGATGGTATGATGAATGAAATTGATATACTTCGTCGAGTGAAACATCGAAATCTAATTCGAATGTCTGATTGCTTTCGTACATCGATCGACATTTGGTTGGTTACTGATTTGATGGATTTTGCAACTTTACACGATATAATCGGTTTGATGAAGGTTGGCGGCGATGAACCAATCATTGCTACCATTATGTATGAAGTTTTGAAAGGATTACACTATTTACATAGTCATGAATTGGTACATCGTGATATTAGGAGTACTAATATCTTATTGAATGGTAAAAAGGGAACGATCAAGATTGCCGATTTTGGTAATGCTTGCTTTCGTAAAAATGTTACCAAAGAATATGTTGGGGCACCTTGGTCTTTGGCACCAGAGGTGATCACCAACTATTCATATGATTATGCCAGCGATGTAAGTTAATTAATTAATTTTATTTTCATAATCAAACATTTGATTTTATACATAGATTTGGGCGCTAGGCATGACAGCAATTGAAATGACCGATGGTGAACCATTGTATGCTCAAATTGAAGATTTTAATAAATTATCGGAAACGATTCGTACAGAATAAAGACCAATGCCATATTGTGCAAATATTATTTCCAACTATTTGTTCCATTTTATTGAATGTTCACTTCAATACAAGCCAATACATCGTTGGACGGCATATGAATTGATGCATCATCGATTTATCAAACATAATGTTCTATCAACTCGATTGTTTAGGAAAGCATTTCCAAGAATCGAATTTCGAAGCAATGAAACTCCACGTTTGGGTATAAGTTATAAGATGTTTAAAAAGATTAAAAGCAATTCTTCGGAAACGGTCACCATTGACAAATCATACAATGTTGATCCTTCTGATATTGTAAAATCTTCGAGTATTGCTGGTCCTTCAGGTATGGCTTCATCATCCAATAATATCATCAAATCGTGCAATACTAGCACTACAAGCATTGCCAATTCAATAGATAATATAGAAACGAATCAAGAAATAATGGAATTGATTTCCGATGTGAACAAGATGTCTTTCGATGATTCATCTTCAGACCCAAATCAAACAAAATGTAAAACGATTATGGTCAAGGACGACGATGCTAACAATTAATCATTGCAACTGAATTGCTATGATTAATTTGTTTAATAGAAGGCCATTTATGGAATGCGTACTTATCATCATCATCATAATCATATTATCTGATTATTCATCTATTATAAGCTTATTACTACCATAATACGTAATTGCTCATTTTAACATTTGATTGCTTTTTATTTAAATATCATAGTTATTTTTAACTATTTTTAATTCTTTAGCTCTCTTTTAAAACAAATATTTTAATGTAATAGAGCTTTGTCATTGTTCAACGATTTTAATTGAAATTATTCATTAAAATTCATATTATATTGAAAAAAAATGATTCAACTTTATAATGTTGGGTAAAATACCAAAAAAAAAAAAAAATGAATACAAAATATGCATTTAAAAGCATGTTGTATGATAGAATTAGTCAAAACAGGAATAAAGAATTATATTTAGCGCCAATATTACAATTAGTTTGACTCTCAGCCACCAGGTGGAACTTGGTGAATTGTGGCGGGATTGTCGCCTAAAATGAAAGAAGGTATTGAGTGCAATGTTCTACCACTACCAATTGGGACGAGTCGACTTGTACGACGAGAGAAAGAGAGAGAGAGAGAGAGAGGGGGTGAGAAGCATATGCATGAATTGAATGTACGGGCAAGCTCTAGTCAATTCAGTATCACCCCGTTCACGTTTGTGCGTGCGCGTTTCATTGCACTCTACTCGATCGATCGCTAGCAGCCAATCGTTCCGAGCTCGCATGCTTGTATTGTATGTGATACTAGTCATGACTTTGTACAGTACTCATTAGCCACTACCATACCAATATGATGGTGGTAGTGACGGTGGTCATTGAGCTAACATTATGTTGTATTATTGGCAACTATTTTATTGTTTACCACTGCCACAACCACCACGTTGAGTCGACACTATTGTATGCGTGTGTGCTTGTGTGTGTGTGTTAATGCATGAGAATGAATACACACACACACAAAAGGAAAACCAATACACGCATACACCAAAGAAATGAAAAGAGATGGAGAACGAAACGAAATGAATGAGCAAAATACATTTTGATGTGATCCATGTTCTACTACAATCACCGGGATTGTGCATCCAAAAAACTAGGACCAAATGAAACGGATTTGAAAGAAGTGGACACCCCTGAACATATCGGACACGATTCGTCTTCTATTGCCATTGGTAATACTTGCCTTCTTTCACTCCTTCTTTCAAGCACTTCACTTTCTCATCTTGAATCGACAATTCTCACCCTCTTCTGTATGTGTGTATGTGACGTCTAAGTGTTAGTCTATGTTCTCGTTGCCACCGTCTATGTTTATTGTGTGGACAACATATTCCGGTCTTCACCTTGCATGATTTCGTCGGCCACCCATCATCCATTCAGTCTTATTTCTTGATCTTCTTCTTCTGCTTCTCCCGCTTCTTCTCTCGTTTTTTTTTTCTTGAGTGTTCATTCCATTCAGGTCTGATCATTGACAACCTTCTTCTTATTTTCCATTCTGGTTTCTTTCATCCGAAATTTTTCGTTTGGCGTATTTCGATGACATCAACATAACCCTTTTAAGAATTTTCATCATCATCAACATTCATCATTGTTCATCGTCATTTGATATTGCTAGTTGACATCAACGTAGGATTATTGCAATTTTTTAGGTAAGTTCTGTTTTCATTTATATTATTATTTAATTTTATTCCATCAATTATCTTGTTGATTTTTTTTCTTGGTCATTACAAATTAAATTTCGAAATGTGCATATTTATTTATATGTGTGACAAGTTCTACACATTTATATTGGATATATGCAAATGCAATTTAATTAGTTTTATACAACTTTGACATCTCCTGACATTATTAATTTAATTTAAATAATATTGTCCAAAAAATTGTCATCACATAAATGTGCTCACATTAATTCATTTTATGGTTTAGTCCGTTCTTTTCATTTAATCGTTTTCATTATTATTTGTTTTTGTTTTTGTTTTGTGCATTTTGTGTAATGCTTGTTCCACAAATGTTGTTGGTTTCATCTCATTTCCAATTAGTAGCCAATATTAATGTCCCATTTCAATGGTCATATAGGGAACAGCATGTTCTTGAGAGAGAAGCATTCTCATTCACCCCTTTATCTCTTTTGTTCGTTCGGTCGATCGCTTGGTTGCCTCTTATTATTACCATTATATGTACTTTTCTACATATACACTATGATATAATTCTTTCAAAATTGTACTAATTACAATTAAAATTTTGCATCCTCACTTTTCAGTTTTCCGTTATTATTTTTTTGTTTTGTTTAATGTTAACGTTTCAGTTTAATTAAATTGTTTGTTGTTTTTGAGGTTCGTTCCTTTCCATCGTTCCATTCTCTCTCTCTCTCTCTCTCTCTCTCTCTCTCTCTCTCCCTCTATTCTAAACAATTTTAATAACTAATTACATTTTTATTGCCAATTTATTTTCTCTCTTTCTCCATATATCTCTATATAATAATAATAATTATTTATATTATTTTTGTATATACCCCATAAAAATTTATTTTTACCAAACTAGACCAATCGAATTTATTTATTTATTTATACAAATGTATATATATATATGGCGTATTAATTATAATAATAATTATACCAAATGTAAATGTTGAACTTTCCTCCATCTCACATCAAATCAAATCAAATTAATCATCATCATAAATATAATCATTATATTATGATCGTGTAAATGTACCAAATCAAATAGCACGAATGGAAGCATAAAAATGATACAAATGCTCACAAATCAAATTGAGGTAAATATGAAGGAAGAGACGGAGCGAAAGCGAGATGTCACCAACTTTTTTTTTCTTCTTCTTATTATTATTTTTGGCTCAAACCCACAAATATATGGCCGTATTCGGGATTACATTGAATTACCAAAAGTGAATTGTATAGGGGAGAGAGAGAGAACGAGAGCGAAAGAGACGATGTGACAAGACAGTCAAGAACGAGAGAGAGAGAGAGAGAGAGAGAGAGAGATGTGAGGAGAAAGGTGGATTCCTAGAGAACGGGAAGGCCAATCCATTTTGGTTGCATCACACCAAAGTGAACACCACCACCATAAATTGGTTATAGTTTATTTCTTATCCCATTTCATTCAAACTTATTCTTAGGGGTTTTCGGGTAATGTGTGGAATAATTCAAACGCCCTATGACAAACACAATTTATTTTTTATTTTTTTCGTGTTTTGTCACCATTCGATTTGAACGTACACGTTGCCATCCCAATTCGACCGAACGTGTATGAAAATCTTTTCATACTTTTCCCGTTTTTTTTCTTCTTCTTCTTCTTCTTTCTTTCTATCTTTCTATCTTTCTGTTTTCGTTTAGTTTCCTTGCACTCTCACTCCCTCACTGCCTCCCCACACACTCCCTCACTTAACCAAAGTTATTTGATTGATTGTTCTATGAATGTGTTTGTAAATGTGTCCTATGGGATGAACATGTGCCAACAAAATGAAAAAAAAAATTATGAAGGAAATAGATTTTTTTTGTATGTTTGGGATTTTCTGGTATGCAATTGCTAGTGTTTTCCAATTTACACACACACACAACATTTGCGCTCTACATTGTACGATTGTACTATCAGTAAATAGATACAAATCAATGTGTTGAAAGGTTTAGATTCATGTAACGTAATATATGATTTCTTTGGTTTCAATATCATTCAATGTATCGATATTGTAGATCTTTTTTTGATGCAGTTGATTTTATAATGTCGTCCAACAATCTAGAATTAGAAGAGTCACATCAAGTTTAGGCAAGTTGACTGCCATCAACACCTTGTCATCATCATTAATTTAGGAATGAATGATGATGATGATGATGATATCATTCAGTAATTTCCTCACGTGTATGCTATATGCTAATAAGGTGTTGTCCTAAGGTAAACGACGTATGTCCATAATCATCACCATCATCACCATCATCATATTAGTATCATCAATAAGTGTACCATACCTAAACTAAGGTAAATGAAAATGTTGTCACAAGTGTAAGAGAGTGGCAATAGTGGAGCCACCAAAAACTGATTTGAACGTATAATCACTAAAACGAATCAAATCATCTCATTCACTCACTTTCTTTCATATTATCCCTCACATTTCTAACAGGCAATGCATCACCATTCATTCATGAAGCCATAGTGAAGTGGCGGCAGTAGTACCCAATCGTCATCCATTCTCCCATAACGAAGACGGCAGCCAACAATACAACAAAACACAAGACAACAACAACAACAACAACAGCAACAGCACAACACAACACTTGCACATTTGCACACTCCAATCTGCCATTCGTAAGTCTTCATCCATTCTTGTAATCCATTGAATGTGAATCATACTAAGAATCATCTATGACTTTTAGCTTGAACAACAACATTCATCTCTTTCTCTCACTCTTTCTTGTTTGTTCTCCCATATAAATCTATTTCTCCTCTCTCTCTCTCATTTCTAGTTGCTACATCTATCTCTCCCTTGTTTTCTTTCTCTCTCTCTCTCTCCCTCTCTCTCTCTTCATAATATTATCTATCCCATTCTCGTTAATTCATTCGCATTGAACATAAGCGACATCAAATTCAGTCAACCATTCAGCAAGCAAGCCATCTAATCGGCTTATACATTGGAGCCGTGTTTGTTGTTATTACCATTATAGTTGTCGTCCTCGTCGACATCGATGTTATTTGCTCAGTTCGGTTGGCTAATTTAACCAAATATCGTTTTTCATCTTTTTTCGATTTTTTTTTCTCATTTCACGGACAAGCTAACACTTCACAACAACACAACAATTGAGGCCAAATATAATAATAATATCTGAATGAATTGTGCATTAAAAAAATATGAAATAATACCTAAAGGCGATGTGTGGAATTAAATTGAATGACAACGCCAGCATCTCAACAACAGTACATATACATCTTTCTCTTGATTTGATCATATTATTCTTCTGACGCACAAAGGACACACACACACACATTCAGAATAGAATTGTCAACGACAAACTTCTTCTTCTTTTTTTTATGAATAAGAACTTATCTGGTAAAGACGTGAAAATAATTGGGCACAAATGATTGAAATTGTACTTGCCAATATACCTGGCCAAATTTAGAATCTATCATTGCGCCCGCGCATTATCGAACATTACTGAATTTTTTTTTGCTGGCTTTGACCTTTCTCCTCCTCCTCCTCCTCTTCTTCTTCTTCTTCTTTTTATTCCATCATTTACCAAGTAAATCTATTCAATTGATATATTTCTCTGTTTTTTTACAAAATATTATTCTACGAAACGTACATACATATATATATATAAAATTTATAAATAACGGAACGAACTGGGAAAAAAAAGGCAAGCAACCGAAAAGCCACTTAAGAGCAAGTCTATATATTTCACATTTTAATGTAGAAGATTCTGTAGTGGATGTCACCATCAGTGAGCTAGCGTCGTCAATCTATCAATATATTTGGTCCCCATTCAACATAGAATTGTTAATATTATATATATATATATAAAATATCAAATGAAATAGGAGAAAACATTGAAGAATGAGCTTATATTGATTTGCTTGCTTAACCCAAACAACCTAAACAACAACAACACCAACACCAACAACATCAACATCAATCCATTAAGCTTGATTAATTTAAATGGAAGAAGTCTCTTTTTTTGTCTCATTTTGTGTTTATTAGTTTGATTTAATTTGTGTTATATGGTTGAACGCACATTTAAAACTACTTTGGCAATGAATTAATTGATTCGACATTTATTATTTGGAAATCTAACGAAAATAACCACCGAAAAACACGAAGAAGTAAATGAAATATTTACAATCTCAATTGAGCAAAAGCTTTCCCAATATTCCATTCGTTTCACTTTTGTCCATCAAAAACTTCCCACTCAAATCAAACATTCATTTACGTAATTTGATTCAAGTTTAAAAACAATTTTCACTTTCATTGGAAAATTGAATTATATATGCATGAATAATCAACACGAAGTGGACATCACCACTATTCCACCATAAAAATCTGTATCAGATTTCCTCGTCAATTCTCTCGTCAATTCTCTCCTTCATACATTATTTCTCATCATTAAACTTTATCATTTAAAAATTTATTTATTTTTTTGCATGCATCTGCACTATTAAGCGTAAGTATTATTTAATTGATATATATATATTTGATAAACGTAAACTAATCTATAACATTGCCTTAACTTCATTTCACTCCAAACGTCAATATTTCTCAACCACATATATCTACCGATATATATTATTGTTGAATGTCACCAATCAAATAAATGTGCTTGTACTAACATCCGTTTGTCCCATTGATGCTGGCTTATGGTGGCTTTCATATCATATCATTGCTGACAATCGTTATTATATTATTAATAATATTTATTATAAAATATTTATAAAATGAAATTTGAAACAACATATTTGAAATGGATCAAATGGTACAATCGTCGACAGTGGCTCATCCCGGCTGTAACTTCCGTTCCGTTTGTAATGAAGAGAAGAAATGTGGACAGCAGTACGGGAAAATTGAGACGAGCTACCAAACGTAGCAAGATCAGTGATGGTTATAGGTAAGTTTGGATTATCAATTATTATTTTTCCATACATTTTTTTGTCTATATGAAAAAACTTTGGAATACAATTCTTATTATAATAGAAAAAAACCAAAAAAAAAAAAAGAAAACTTTATACTCAATCATCACATATATTACTATTATTATTATTATTATAAATATAATCGGCCTAATATGCTATTAGAAAGATTTTGCAATTAGTTGTCATATTTAATTTATAATATGATATATTACGATATATGTATGCATAGATATATACATAGTAATTACCAATACAATTATTAAGCAATTAATTGTCATATTTTTTTCATTTGTTTTATTTTAATAATAATAATAATCGGAAATGACACAACAAAAGCAGCATATTGTGCAATCTCAAGTTTTTACTTGTATGGGCGATTGTCATAATATTGGACTTTGTCGCCGATGTACGATTCGAATTGCTCTATCCATTCTATGTCTTCATATCAAACGTGAACGATATATTTAAATTTAAAGGCATTGTAAGTATTACTATTTAATTTTTATTCCAAACTAATGCTAAGTAGATTATATATTTATAAAATAAATAATATGCTTTTCTCTCTCCCTCCCTATCACAATGTAGTCGTATCTATTTTCGTACATCTTTGTAACGTTGACGATCGACATGATCTGTTACTATGTGATACCATTGCATTGGCTATTCTTCGCATCTAGTACTTATGTATGGCTACAATTGACCTGGTACTCCGAACGTGGCCTAACATTGGTCTCCATTCTAATATGGATCTTCTTCATTGCAATGGAAGCATTCGTACGTTTACGTGAAATGAAACAATTGCCATTTCAATTTGAACTATGTCAACCATTCGCAGCACACGGGTATGTTTAATTGATGAATGTATATTATAATTATTATTTCAACAATTTTTTAATCATTATGTTTGCGCGCGCATCTTTTATGATCTAGGATCGGTTATCCAATCTTTACTCTTGGAATTGGATGCAAATCCTATGTCCATTATCGTTTACGTTTGCACAAGAAACGTGTCGTTGCCAAAGAGAATGAATTCCATTATTCACTACTGACAAAGGCATTAGGTCCAGTGGTAGACTTGGTGGAGTTATCCAATACGTCCACCAATAATACGGCCGATCTCACCAACTATACGAATCTTTCCGTTTATGTTGCATCATCATCATCATCTCAACAACAACACCAACAGTCAACCGATCTCTCCAATCGTAGCCATAACATTGGCAATAACAGTAATAATAGTACTCCATTGAAGCATTCGTCATTGCCACAAAGCGGCAATAAGCAACAACAACAACCAACAAACGTTCGATATAGCGATGTAATCGAGTTCAACAACACTCTTCAAGAACAACAACATTCAACAATGGTGTCTAATAACCATAATAAAAATGTAAATGGTCGTGTACAACACGAGACAACAAAAGGCGCCATATTACATAAAAAATATGGAATTCTAGGTCGACTTTTAAGTTCAGTATTTGAACCAATTCAATTGGTTCATTTGATAATTGTCACAATGTTCAAACGTATATGGTTCAATATGATCGTCATTGTACGATCGATTCTATGTAAAGTATTATTATTACGAAAAAATGGACACGAACAAGTGAAACAACAACAACAAATTGATGGCAATAGTCAAGCAGCCGGCAATTTGCATCATCATCATCAACAACATCACCATCATTCACAAACGTGCAACAATAGCACCAATTCTGCCCATACGACATTGGACAATGGAAATACTCGACGTCGTCTAGTGTCGTCTAGTAATAATAATCATAATCATAATCATAATCATAGTACCAGTCAACCACTTGCTTCTTCATCTCATTCACACCAAACGGACGATATTGATGGAAAATGGTCATCTGGAACATCGAACGAACCGTCTGATCTCATTGTTCGATCAAACAGTGGCCAAAATGTTGTCCATTCATCATCGTCATCAAAGTTGAATAAACTGAATGGATCGGAACGATCATCATCATCATCAATGAATGGTTCAATCGGTAATAACCGTCAAAATGATCATCATTCTTCAACATCATCATCATCATCATCATCACCATCATCGATATCGACTGTCATTTCCCGTAAAGGCAATTCCTCATCACGAATGTAAGTTCAATTCAATTCTTTTAAATAATTCTTTGATTTTAAACAATAACCAATCATATAATCTTAGTGATTCAACGAGTACAACATCGACAGCCAATGTAAAGTCATCGGGAAATAACGGAAACCAGTCGTCGTCATCATCATCATCAGTAACATTATCAAGTAATGATTCGAATGCAAACATATCAAATGTTGAACATAGCCATGATGGAAAGAACGATTCAACCAAATCGACAAACGTAAAATCATCAAATAATAATAAGAATAAACGTGCAAATAGTTTAGAAGATGCAAGTACATTGATGGAACATATTAAATTGAAAGACGATCAAATATGGAAATTGGAAACGGATAATCAACGTTTACGGTCTGATCTACAAACCATACGTCAATGTGAATCGGATTTGCAAAAACAATTGAACGCAGCCAACACTTTGGAACGTTCATTGAAGGCAACTATTGCCACCCATCAGAATGATATTGAAAATTTGCAACGCCGCCTACAATCATCGCAAACGGCTAAACAACAGGATAAGCAAACGATACAACGATTGGAGAAGGCGTTGGAAGATGAACGAAAACGTTCCAAACAAACGAATGAAATTCAAGCGGCTTGTGAGAAGAAGATTCGAATTGCAGAAGAAAATGTAGCACGTGCCAATGCAATGGCGGAAGCTGTTCGTAATGTATGTTCCGATTCGTGTCGAAATCGACAACGAGATATTGAACTTGAATGTGCCACATTGAGAAAAGATTGTGTCGTTAAAGATGAACAGATACGTTTGAAGGAGATGGTATGTCTTAGACTTATCATTGGAGATTTATTGTTTTTATATTTTGTTTTATTTATTTTTCATTTAGATCATTGATGAATATAAAGATTTGAAAGAGAAGAGTACCATGCTGATGTCGGCATTGTCAAATATGCACGAAAAGAATTCACAATTAGAGGAATCGTTCAACATTGAAAAAGTGTACAAGATTGAATTGTACAATATGGTTGAGGAGAGTAAACGACAAATGGGAAAGCAACGAGGTATTGGTTTTGTGTTTGTTTGTTTTATCTCTACCTGCATTTCGATTAATCAATTTCTATATTTGTTTAGCATTAATTCTAGAGCAGGAAAAAGAATTACGTGAATTGAGACGAAAAGTTTCGTTATATACAGCACAATCGATGTATCAAACACAACATCAGCAACATCAGCAACAGAATCATTCAATGATGGGACAAAGTTCAGCAGCAGTGGGTGGACCAACATTGAATAGTTTAAATGGTTATGGTCGTCCATCATCGTCGACCAATTGTCATATATTGTCACCAAATGTTACTTCATCAACCGGGCAACATATGATGGATAATGTTGAATTAGTTAATCGTTGCTTTTCATCGTGTTCACCTAATTCGATCGTGTCTACAGCCGCCGCCGCTGCTGCTGTTGCTGCTTCTTCATCGCCATTATCAGCTGGAACTCCACCATTGTTGGGTGGTTCGTTATCATTAAATGGTTCGAATAATGTGTCAAATCAATCGATGATTGAGGTTGGCAATAGCAGTCACAGCAACAACAGCATCACCAATGGCCATTCTCGTTTGAACAATCTTTCACCGGTTAGCCATCAATCGTCATCGTCAATGTTTTTCAACTATGGAACATTGTCCGATACGTCAGCATTGATGCCATCACATGCATCATCAATGCCATGGTCATCGGCCATATCGAAACCGAATAGTATAACATTGAATAGTCATCTTAATATAAATGGTAATAATGGAACATGTAATTCATCGTTCTCACCATCGATATTGGATCAAATTGGTGGCCGATCATCGGGTTCATCATCGTCCCATTCCGATAATGGTTTGATGTTGTCGGCCCTTACCAATGGTACTAATAATGGATCGAACAACCAGAAACAACAACAACATCAATCGTTATCGAATACGCCTGAACCATTGATGATTATGTCAAATACTAATAAAGCGGGTACGATTGGAAGTGGTAGTCCAAGTCAATTGAAATTGAACAATACCGATTTGATGCAACCAAATATGCAACAGTATACGACATCATCACCAGTTTCATCGTCGTCGTTTGGAGATCACAACAACCCTCTTAACCATCATCATCGAGATTTGTTGTTCTCGTTTCAATCGCCATCGTTGCAATAATTAATTGAAATTTAAAATTAAATAATGCAGCATCATACAAGTCAATAACATAAACAATACACAAACACACACAATACAAATGGGAAAACGTACAACTTACATCTATAGATTAGGAAATATCTGAAATAGAGGAAACCATTCAAAATAAAGAATTGGTACGTTTCTCCTTTTCTCCTCTCACCTTTACTCACTATCCCATTTTCCTTTATCTTAAATAAATAAATACATTTTCCTTTGTTGTTATGGTTTCAAATTTGAACTTTAATGAAACTAAACAGCAGAACAACCACCAAAACAAAGCGTGTTTCACAACAACCCATATAATCGCCCAATCGCCCACTCACTCACTCACTCACTCACTCACTCACTCATTCACTCACTCACTCACTCACTCCGAATTTCAACTTCAACTCAACTCAACAATGTTTACTCAACAATGAAACAACCTTGTGTGATCCTAACCACGACAACAACCGAAAACATGAACCACACACACATTTCATGATCCAAGCTCTATAACTCCAATTGTCATATTTTTTTGCTATTTTTTTCCTGCATCGGTGTCAAGCCTGTCATTTTTTCTTGAACATTTTTCTTGAAACTAAAATTCTGTTTATTCTTTCAACCTCCTCCTCCTCCTCTTCTTCCTCTTCATTTACCTCTCTCTCTCTCTCTCCTTATTGAAACAAAATAAATAATAGTTTTAGCAATTAAATGACGTGATGTTGTTATCTTTATGTGTTCAATTATTTACTTTATAGTTTTTCTAAAGTGTATCGTATCACCACTATTTGCCGACGGACATTGAAACAATTGATTGGAATGACGAATGTACATTTGTTCATTTATTTGATTTGGGATAAAAAGGTCAATATAAAACTTGAGTAAATTATAAAAACGGATACTATTTGAGAAGAAGAAGAGTAATAAGAAACTTTTCATTGCTGAGTGATAACGATAATTTATGAGCAAATGGGGGTAAAGTATTATTGCAATAAACGGTTCGTTTATCATTGTACATATTAAATGTCACTTTTGTCTTGTTGCTATCATGTTGACCTAGTTGATTGTAGCTTAAGATATATTGCTACTTTTAACTTTATTTGATTAATTAAGAAGAAGAATAAAAAGTATTGAACATAATTTCTAGATAAAATAATTCATTTATTTGAACAAAAAAATTGTGTAATTTTAAACTATTTTTGAAAGAATATCACCAGATGGCATACGGCACAGATGTAATCGAATAATTCTTGTGTATCTAATGAACTTTCTGTTTCTATTTTTTTTTTTTTTAGTTTGTTGGTTTCATTAATTATCAAATAGGTTAAGCTTAATATACTTTTTTGTTTTACAATGATTTTGTCATTACAATTTAATCAATGTATTATATTATCATTGTTGTGCATCATCGATCAAGTGAGATCAAATGAACGATGTCAGCCATTCGCTATCGCCGTTCTCATCATCATCATTATCATCAAATGTAATTCAGTGTCATGGTAAGGTATGGTTTGATTCGATTTGAAGCCATGTGTATCTCCACCACCATCATCTCCAATCGACCGACAATTTCATTTCATTGTATGGTGCAACCATTCATGTCTTATCTATACGTATGTGAACATTAGTGTAATGCCATTAACGTTTTTGCCTTTTGAGCGTTGACCCGAGCCAAACAACATCGAAATAGCGTCGTCTGTCTTTCATCAATGTTATGCTCGAATAATACATCAAACAGCTACCATCACCAACCAACCAACCGACCGACCGACCGACCGACCAGCCGACTAACCAACGAACGAACCAAGCAACCAATTGATTGCCAACACAAAAGTGTACATACTTATCTTTATGAACAACTTGACTATTCTCAACTCTCTCTCTCTCTCTCTCTCTCTCTCTCTCTCTCTCTCTCTCTCTCTCTCTCTCTCTCTCTCTCTCTTTGGCAATTGAATTATAGCTATGCACTAAGCAACAAACGAATGGAAAATCAAATCAAATGAAAAAGGACGTATCCCAATCTATGGTTGCTGTTGTTGTACTTTATATGGCAACCCTCCTCTCTTTCTATCTTTCTAGTGTAATGTTCTTCATCATTGTCGACTTTATTTTTTATTTTTTCCTTCCACATCTTGATTCGACTCATCGACTTATATACTTGTTGTTGTTGTTGTTGTTGGCGTCCATACGAGTCCATCTAAGTTTATGTATTGGTCGAACGAACAGGTAAGTGCCAGTGCCAGTGCCAGTGTGCAGTTGCGTCTTGAACTTAAATCATGGAAACATGACAAGCAAGGAATGTAGATTCGCCAGTCTCTCCCTCTCCCTCTCCCTCTCTCTCTCTCTCTCTCTCTCCCTCTCCCTCTCTCTCTCTCTCCCTCCTAGTCCTAATGTATGAGCCTTTTCGATGAATTTGTGTGTCCAAATTTGTGTTCAACTTGATGGGACCTCCCTAGACACTATTGCACTGTTGCATTGACAGCTCCCAATACGACCATTCTGCCCCAACAACTCTCTCCCTCTCCTTATTCTCAATTCACTTGTCAGATCTTCTGAAGAACAAGTTCGTTACTTTTCTTCTTCTTCTTCTTCTTTTACTTCACCCTCGCAATCACAATCACAAACTTCATCATCCTCATGGCGTTTAAGTTGCCTCATATTCATTCTCCGTCAGCATTCTCGTTTTTCTTGTTCTTATTTCACCGTCACTTCGCTATTGTGGACGAGATATAGCTTTTACCTTTCGTATAGTTAATTGCTATGTACGAAAGATTGTCTTTCTTTCTCTTTCTCTCTCTCTCTCTCTCTCTCTCTCTCTCTCTCTCTCTCTCTCTCTCTCTCTCTCTCTCTCTCTCTCTCTTCCTCTCACACTTGCCAGTTTGCTATTATTTTTTTTTTGCTTTTCTTTTCTGGCCAAAGTCAATGCCATCGACATGTTCGGCATCAATTTGGTTTTTTTTTGTAATTTAAAATTTATTACGCTTAAGCTATAACGCCAGATGGCACTATTCAAATAATTCTAGTTCATTTACCCTTATTATTATTATGATACTAACCGTATTGATTCTATTGAATAATGAATTCAATTAAACAAAAAAAAATTTAACTTGAAAAATTAAAATATTTTCATTTAAAATAAAAAATTCCCGACATCGCGTATTTACTTATGACATTTACTAAATTATATCCTGAAGGCACGAATGTGTATAGAATATTTAATTTTTATTTTTTTTATTTTTGAGCTGTTAAATTTATCATTATTGCACAAATGTGGGGAAAAGAATCTTGTTAACCAAAATAGTTTTTTCTTCTCCAAATCTATTTATTTTTTATCGTTTCAGTTTTATTTTTGGCAAACGTTTTCCCGAATTTTTCCAATGTATATAATAATAATAATAGTAGTAAAAGGGTAATGGGTATAATGTTTAGGCTCATTAATATCGGAAGGGATGAGGAGAAAGTTTAATTTTGAATTGTTATGTTTTGATAAGGCAAATGTGATGCTAGAGTGGCGCTCGTTTCGATCGAATGGCGTTGGTATTTCTTTCTCTTTCTCTCTCTCCCTTCGTTCTCTGTTCGGTCGGGTTTTTTGTTGTGCATTAGCTTTGAGATAGCTCGATTCAGTTGGGTTTCAGTCTCGTTCAATTGAATTCACTCGGCACTCGGCAGTTGCCTGGCAGGAGAACCAATGCACGTATAGAAACGATTGGCTGGTTTTGTGGCGCGATTAGTACGGCGTCATCGTCGCCTTTCTCTCTCTCTCTCTCCCTAATTTCCCCTCTCCCTGAATTGGAGCCGCAATTGCTTAACGTCGTCGTTGTCGTCGGCCTACGGTCGGTTTCGTTCAGTTCAGCTTTCATTTGCGTCTTCTTTTATGTTCTTGTATGTATGTGTGTGATGGGCAATTTGCAGTAAGCCCAACTTTCAATGTTGGCTGTTTGCCTGGCTAGCTCAATCATGTTCCATACTATTGATAGTATAAGCCTGAACCAGGCAATGAGTCGATTGCCTCTCTCTCTCTCTCTCTCTCTCTCTCTCTCTCTCTCTCTCTCTCTCTCTCTCTCTCTCTCTCTCTCTCGCTCTTTCATTCATTTTGGTTGGTGTTGCCATTTCGCTCTCTTCTTGGCTCCATCGGGTAGTGTGAGGTCTCTCTCTCTCTCTCTCTCTCTCTCTCTCTCTCTCTCTCTCTCTCTCATTTTCATCTAGTGAGAGTGCCGTTGCTTGCTCCGATAGCTCATTCATTTTAGCATCGTTCGTAAATGTATTTTTAGCGAGACACAAAGCCCAATGGAGAGTGAATGAGTGTGAGCCTCGGCAAGACGCGTCTGGCACAATGAGTATAAAACTCCAGTATCCAGTCCAATGTGCGTGTGTGTGTGTGTGCCTATTGCATCCAATTCGTGTCTTGGTTGCCTTGTTCGCTCGATTGTCAAACGAACGAACGAACGAACGAACGAATGAACGGCTGAGAGGCAATCGGCAAAATGAACGTTCACAAACTTACTCCCATTCTATTCTATCATTCCATTCCATTCACTGCCTACTCACATAGTCTCCCTTATGAATGAAGAAATATGGTATAATATAGCATAGTGAATGGAAGGCAAAATGTAATGTAATGTCCCCATCGTTTCGGTCCATATCCAAATGATTGAGTCGCCCGTTTGCTGTCGATGAGCGGTCGCCACAATTTTGGTTGGTTGGTTGGTTGGTTGGTTAGTTCACTGTATGGTTCGCCATTCCGTCCCCCCTTAATGTCTCGGTCGTTTACGAACGATAGTTCATTCATGTTAAATGTTGGACACAACGATCGAATGAAACAGAACACTAGCTGCCCGAAAGATAACATTGGCCATCACTGAATGGAAAGATGAGAGAGAGAGAGAGAGGTAAAGTTTGCCAATTCAGACACTATCTCACTCTCTTATTACATTGGTCGGGTGAAGGCGCCCATTAGGGCGTCTCGTTTCCACTAAAAACCCTCTCTCATTCATTTCTAGCCTTTAAATTTCTAGTCATCACACCCAAAATGCATTCTCTCTCTCTCTCTCTCTCTCTCTCTCTCTCTCTCTCTCTCTCTCTCTCTCTCTCTCTCTCTCTCTCTCTTTCTCTTGTGTTTATATCTTTCTTCTCAAGAGTCATTAGTCTTCGACCTAGACATTAGTTTTTGTTGTTGATTTTTTTGATTGTTGCCATTTCATTCGTACATGTATAGTGTAATAAAGTACTATAGTGTAGATAATCAAAAAAAAAACAAAAAAAATAATATATCACATTTGTCAACGATGTCTTCTCATCATAATAGAATTTATACAAATCTTATATCAATATGGATCAATATAATGTCAGAATAACGTTTGCATGTTCATATCATGTTCAACGTTTGACTTGGGTGATTAATCATAAATCGGGTCCAACATTTTAAATTATATTAATACATTAAGTGTAAGCGAAATAGATTTTTCTCCCTCAATCTTTTCCCCTTGACACTAACACTGTGTTGTTGGACACCAAAGACACATAATTCTGCAATTGGCATATGGCTATAACCGATTCCAATTTCACAGCAATATTCTTTGGCCTCGAACTAACATTATTGAAAGTTGATATTTGTCCATTTTTGGGTGTTGATCTGGCATTGACAGTAGCCATTTCTTGTTATTATTGTTGTTGTTATTATTATTTCTTTGCACGCCATTCGAATTGGATTACCGCTTAAAACTATTTCAATCCCATTGATACCAAATGTGTATGTATGTGTGTGTGTGTGTGTTCTCTACACTTGTTTACATTGCAACATGTTTGGTCTGTGACCGATTATCACAAATCTTGACCTTACATCGAACACAAACCAGTCTATCCGGACCAAATGTCGAATGCAACACTATACTTTACATTTTTTGTTGTTGTTGTTGTTGTTGTTGAAAACTGCTATGGGAATGACACAAACCGATATTGTTACCAAAACTTTTCCTTTGGAATTAGTTCAAAAGAGAAAAGTTTGTGTGACCGTCGACTATAGGTCCAAATTGTGTATAGAAAATGGCACACATCTTGCCACTTGGCAGCAGCATTTATTCCCAGCAGTACACGTCCCATTGCTACAATTCCCGTCGTCATGATTCACTGGATGAACCAAACCAAAAAAGAAGGAATGTGAAAAGAGAGAGAGAGAGAGAGAGAGAGAGAGAGAGGGAGAGAGAGAGAGAGAGAGAGAGAGAGAGAGAGAGAGAGAGAGAGAGAGAGAGAGCGGCTGTCTAAAGAATCCAAATAGCAATTGGATAGCGAAAATATTCTTTATGTGATATAAGCAAGAACGGCCGTCATTTTGGATCTGGTATTTTAGTAATTCCCATAAGGACCGAGTCAATCATCATCAACATCACACACACACTCACATATATTGCCATCTAAAAAATGAAATAACTAAAAATAAATAAAAATGATTTCACCAAACGAATTTAAACGTAATCGACGTATATATATATAAATATACCGACCGTATATGTTTGTTGACTTTTCTCCTCTTTTCACTTTTTGATCTAAATGCAACAAGAGAACGGATCAATTAAAGTTAATACCGAAATGGTCGATTGCGAAATGATGTGTTCTGTGATGGCAAACATTGATGTTTTGTACATATTGCCAATACTCAGGTTCAGTTATAGGCTTATTCACTTACGTAAGTGTGTGTGTGTGTGTGTGTGTGTGTGTGTATGTTTGTATAAGCATGTTTACCCATAATTGGCTGTTCGACACAAGCCGACAGCTCGAAATGGATCAGTTGAATTGGAAAACATTCGTGGGATGATTTTGGGGTATTGAATTACCACTTCACTGCACACTATTTCACTAAATGCACTAAATAGTGACAAAGAGACCAAATGTACCTATTGAATTCAACCTGCTTTCATTCCCATTTCTCTTTCAATTGTTAACGTTGACATTTTTTCTTTCTTTATGTCATCAAATCAAATAAATTCGTATTCATAAATATGAATGAATTAATGAATGAATAGACATACACAATGTATATATATATAATATAATCGAATATTACATACACTAATCCATTGATCACACACACGCAAAATCATTTCCATTAGAAGTACTTACGAACTAACTGATTATCCTAATTATAATTATTCAGTTATAAAGTGTATAAAGAAAAGAGAGGGGGAAGTGATCGATTGTCCCACATATGGTGTCTGGTTTAATAAATAAATATATATAAATGTTCTAGACATGGCTAATTGATTCTCCATTCGTGACTGCCATATTCCAATCACAATACACATTTGTACTAAAGAACTGTTCATTTGGTCGCTTTCTTTCTTTTCATTCCCTATGTTTGAATTAGACCCCAATGAATTGAGTAGTTCCCCTTTATTTTTTTGCGCGCCAAAACAAAGTCTCACACTATGACACATAGTGAAAAGGAAGCATGTCTGGAAACATGTGGAGTTGATTGGAGTCGACTTGACACTTGACTCGGCTTACACGATCTCGGGCCTCTTTCGACTCTTGTCGGTCGGTCGGTCGAGGGGCCCTGTGGGCATATGGCATGGTATGGCATGGCTTGTTTTATCGTTCTCAACTCTCATCATTGATTCACACCATTCTGCCCTGCTGTGTTGCTGTGTCGCTCTGTTCACATACTATCTTAAATAAGCCGGTCTTCTCCTTCTTCTCCTTCTTCTTCCAAATAAACAACTAAAGAGGGTCTCCCGAGAGACGATTTATGTTTCCTTCCACAAAGTGTCTCGTTGTTATCTTTACTTAGTGAGGAAATGAAAAAAAAACAACAAAAAAAAAGGAATAAATACGCGCGACGACCAAACTGTAATAAATTGTGTGAGGGAGAGAGAGGGAAAAGTTTCAAGTCTTTCAGTGTAAAACAAATAATAATAATAATAATAATAAATTGAATACTGATGATAAAAAAGTTTCTTCGAAAGAAAATTGTACAATTCTATCATGTTCTATCGTTTGTATAAATAATAAAATTATTTATATCAACAGAATCGTGTTTGCATATATATGGATAACAATATCAACATTGGTGTCAATAAATATGGAACGGTACCAGAAAAAAATAATAATGTAATGTAACCAAATAATGTGTCAAATAAAAAAAATTGAAAAAAATATAGATTTCATACAATCGAAATGATTGTATGACTCGTTGTCCGCTAGAGGGCATTTTGATCAATAATTTTATCCGAGGGAGGGGTATGTATTGGCCATTCGGAGACAAAGACCACAATTGTACGCATGCTCAATTTCATTTGGATCGATTGACGACCCCTCCGATGCAGTAGAAGCAATGAAAATACAAGACGTATACATCAACGTTTGCCGGCGAACATGTTGTACGTGATGGCAGTCCACTACCCTCATGTCGGCGGAGATAGTACTAGTTTGCTTTTGGTTGCCCCTAAAATTGGCATCAGGCGCGACGACTCCACTCTTATTGGGAAGAAAGAAAGAATGACGCGATTGCGAGGGAAATGAGTGAGAGAGAGCAAGGGAGAAAGAGAGAGAGAGAGAGAAAGAGAGATCCAATAAATACATGTACGAGTTAGTTGCCTGTCCGCTCACTATTCCCTTTTTCTCTCTTTGCGAGCGAACCAAACATACAACGATACACAACATTGGAAGAAGAAGCTTGTCTTTTCGTCTTTCACTCTGTTCAAATGTCAGTTGGATGTGTTTTGCTACCAACCAACAAGACCGCCTGTGAGACAAGATATACAAGAGTGTATGTGTGTGTATGTATGTATGTGAGAGAGGCAACTTTGGATAGTGAAACAAAAAGAAAAAGACATGAAAGACACGACGACAACGAAATAAAGAAAGAAATCAAATGAGCAACGTCGACGACTAGCATCCCAAACCACGACGACGACGACGACCACGACGACGACTACGAAGTGATATCGAGTCGCGAACCCAACAAACGTTATTAGACACAACACTAAATATAATATAATATAATATAAAAAAAGGGGAAAATGCGAGCCAAGATCGGAACAATTATCGCGTCGAGTCTTATCGACATGCCATTTTGAATCAATGATCATAACAATGGTCATCATCAATGGAAGAAGCATTAATGATCATCATTGACCATCAATCGGTTGTCAATGTTTGTTAAATACACCGAAGAACCACTTCGAACCGACTTCTAAGCAACCATAAATTCCACTAAATGTACATTGTACCACAACATATGGCCGATAACATTGGTCACATTACTCTTTGGTTTGTTAATTCGATAAATTGAAACTACTACACTCGAAATCAAATGTGTGTAATTCAATCGAAACGATTGATCAACCAAGTCCTATTTAATTAATCGCTATCTAACGGCGCATCAAATACAACGCGACGACGACGACGACGACAACGTTGATGATGATGAAAAACCAAAATGTAATCGAGCTTTCGTTCGTCTCACTTCAATACTACATGTGGTGGTGGCTTATGTCTTGATGAAACAAACAAAAAATGGTTATTTATTTAAATATATTGTGTTTTATTCTACTAATATAATATACTAATACTAAATGACGATGATGTCGATACATACATTCGGTTATAGACCCTATATTGACACTTTGAAAACTAATTTGTTCTCATCATCATCATCTGTGATTGTTCGTCGATGAATCATTGTTGCTTCTTTCACAAATTTTTCCATTTCCGATGTCCTTTTTGGGGGGAAGGTTTCATTTGATTCAACCGTTACAATTGATCGAAATCAAATGCAAATCAGCACAATATTGTACAAAATACGCTTCGAATATTTAGATGATAATTGACCTCAATTGTTACTTTTTTTTCTTATTTCGATGAGGCTTTAATATTATATCAAGGAAGCAACCCAAAAGCCATCATCACCAACACCAAAGATCGTCACCAACCAATCAAGGCAATCATCATCATCCTCATCATCGACATTGTTGTTGTATTGACCACAATCATCATCATCATCATCGTTGGTTCATAACTAAATCATACTTGTCAACTATATGTGCTAAAACAATTTTTTTTCTTCAATCTGCTTCTTCAGTTTTATATTTATTTTAATTTATTTGTTGAAACATTATTTATTTTATTTTATTTTTTTATTGTTTAATTGATGATAAACTTTTAATTATCATCGTCATCATCAATCGTACGTGAACGACATCTTCAACCATAACCAAATAACAAAAACAAAATCATATCTTTTCCTTGTTTTGGTATCCACTTCCGTTTTTTCAATATTTGTGTGTGTGTTTGTGTTTGTGTGATCAAAAACGTAAACCATCCTCATTAGATCTTGATCATTCGTCGGTCGTCGTCCCTTCTCAAATTGTTCATCATCAGCCATCATCCTCATCCTAGTGATCTCCACATTTCAATTTTTCTTCTTCTTCTGCTTCAATCTACCAACGCCACGATACCAAAAAAAAAAAAACGTTCATTTCCACTGTTACTAAGATTGTCAATTGTCAATTAGATTGGATACTCGTGGTTGTTAATCAACACACACACACACGCTAGAATAGGTGAACAATTGTCGCAATCACCATCACCATCATCATCATCATTCAGCAGTACATCACCAACGCACGAACGGGGAAAAGGTCATTATAGTACAAGATAGTTATAGTTGAGAATACAGTCAGTGAAGATGGATGATGCAGCAACATCAAGAACGAGTGGCGCCGTCGGAGGAGCAGGAGCAGGAGGAGGTGGTGGTGGTGGAAACACAAAGTGTGGTACGCCACCGTCAGCCAATTCATCGCCGGCCGCCACTGGACCGATGCCGCCAACTAGTCATGGCGCCGTTCCACGTTATCCGCCCTATCCGCCACAGCCAATGGGTCCGTACGGACACGGTCCGCCACATCATCATGGACATGGGCCTCCGCCTCCGCCTTCAATGGCGCCACTTCATGGACCGCCGCAGCCGCAGCATCACCAAGGACCACCACCACCGCCGCCGCCTCCGCAAGGGACACATTCCCATCATCCTGGCGCCTATCCGCCGTATGGTGGTCAACCGCCGCCACCACCGTCACAGCAGCCACCTCCGCCATCGCCCTCACAGCAACAATCAGGTCCGGGTGGAGTACCGCCACCACCATCACCTTCGCCGCTCAATCAATCACATCATGGATCATCAGTACCACCACAATATGGAATGCCGATGATGATGCCGCCACCTAGTCAGTATCCAAATTCAAAGACTCAAATGCAACCACAAGGTTCAGGTGTCGGTTCCGTAACGGGACCGAATGTGCCCGTTGGACAACAACCGGGACCGCCGGGACAACATCCAATGATGTTACCCGATCGATACTATGGCGGCCGATTTCCAGGTCCTATGCAGGGTCAAGCACATGGTCCACCGCCGCCGCCGCATGGTCAACATCCTCACGCCCATCCGCATCATCTACAACCACATCAGCAGCAGCAACCGCCGCCGCCACATCATCAACAGCCACATCCAAATTCATACTATATGAGGCCCGGTCCTCCTGGTTCAATGCATCCGGGTCCTGGTCCTAAAAATTATTATGGTGGTCCAAATTCAAATACACAAGGAGTGTACATGCAACCAGGACCAGGCGGTGGTCCTCCTCCTCCTTCAGGACACACAGGTCCACCAAATTCGATGATGATGATGCCACAAGGACATCAGCAACAACAACAGCAAACAACTCAACCACCTCCAATGGGTATGGTACAACAACAGCAGCAGCAGCCTCAGTCGCATCAGCAACAACAACAACAACCCCCGCCACCACACCATCCTCATCATCATCATCATCATCCGCATTGTAAGATTCTTATATTTTTAATTTTAAAATCTTTTATGATAATTTTAAATTTATTAGCCACATTCGGTTCGATCTCAAACCAACCGATTGGTGAGACGAGTACGAATTCAAGTACAACGCCGACCTATACGAATACATCAAATAGTAACAACAACAGCAGCAGCACCAACAATACCAGTAGTAGTAACAACAATAATAGCAACAATTCTCATACAAATGATAATGGATCGAATGGTAACAATTTACGGCAACCAGGTCCACCATCAATAATGGATGAAGTAAGTCAAACGTCGACAACGTCATCTCAAGCGGCTGACGATAGTTGTTCATCGGATATGGCTGCCGGACGGATGACACCTAATACTGGTACAAATACCAATTCCACTTCAAACAATTCGGGTCATGGAAAGTCAAATAGTAAACAACAACATTCGCATCATTCACATCCATCGACACCGAATACATCCAATTTGGGTTCACCTGGTGCTGCCAGTTTATCCTCATATCATGATGACTTTGATTCAGTTTCATCGCCAAGTTGGCCACGAACGCCGGCCAGTCCAGCATTGAACAATGCTGCAGCATACTCAGCAGCACACGCAGCTGCAGCCGCTGCCGCAGCAGCTGCTTCTGGTGCTTCTTCGAACGATTCTCATTCACATGGATCAAAGGTAAAATTTTCACTTCATCTTATTCTTTCATTTCATCATTCTTCATTTATCTATATATATATTAAACTAATATATAGCGTTCCGATGGTATACAAAAATTGTATGAAATGTCGGATGAACCGGAGCGTCGGCCATTCTTGGATAAATATATTCAATTTCAAGAAGAACGTGGGTCACCATTTACACAAGTGCCAACCATTAGTAAGATACCGCTCGATCTTTATCGTCTCTATTTGGCCGTCAAAGAACGTGGCGGATTTGTGGAGGTAACACGAGCCAAACTATGGAAGGATTGTGCTGCCATATGTAACATTGCAAATTCATCATCGGCGGCCTACACGTTACGTAAACAATATATGAAACATTTATTACCATTTGAATGTAAATTTGATCGTGGCGGAATCGATCCGGGACCAGTGTTGAGTGCACTCGATTCGGCTAATACCAATAGTCGAAAGAAGACATCGGCCGCTGCAACGAAGGCCGCGGCGGCTGCCGCTGCTGCTGCTGCACAGGCGGCCAATTCCAATTCGTCGACGCCAAATAATACGCCTCGTTTGTCGCCAAGCGATGCCGTTTCAAATATGCCACCCGGAATGCAAACACCATATCATCATTATGATGAACAGCAGCAGCAACAATCGGGACATAATCAACAGCAGCCGGCACCATTACCGCCTCATCCGTATGCACAAGGTCCAGCATCCTATCATCATCATCCTCATCATCCACAACATCATCCACATGCTCAATATACGGACCAATATGGACAACCATACGGTCCACCAATGGGCCATATGCCTCCACCACCACCATCATCAACCACCACCCAATCGGGTGCACCAAATTCATCATCTCCAGCAGCCAATCCAGCATCCTCAACGACCTCAAATGCGCCCGGCGCATCAAACGAAAGTGTCAGCGTAAAGGATCCATTTGCTGACGATGATTCATCATCGTCGTCGTCGACATCATCGGCCACGACAACCACAATCACCACAAATGTTGCCTCATCATCGATTCGTGCCGGACAACATTATACGAATCAAGGTTTGTCTTTACCAAACTAACTATTTATAGCCAAATTGTGAATGCAATTCTATTCATTGGGCGCTCTTAAATTTAATTCAATATTGACTTACACAAATTTTCAATTTCTTTAACGTTCTATATGCTTTATGTCAATATTTAAAAATGGAACAGGTCCATATTATGGTCAGATGCCACCGACGAGTCAACAATCGGTTGGCAACAACTATCATCCACCTCCGCCGCCACCTTCGGATGGATATGACGGAAATGTGGGACCACAATCATATCCTAGATCGAATTCGGTGGCGCCATCGCCAATTCCACCATCAGCACCACCAACCAGTGGCAATAGTGATTCAAGTACGGGCAATAGTGCCCATCCATTCTATCATCCGCCTCCGTCGCCTGGTTCACGATCGAATGGACCGAATCAATCGCATCCATACTATGGTGCGCCACCACCACCCGATGGACATACAAGATCACCGTACGACAATGGGCCGCCACCGCCCCCACCGGGACATCATCCAAGTCATGGACCACGACATGAGTATCCACATTCAATTGGATCACCACAAGGCGGTCCATCACCAATTCGTTATGGTGGACATGGCCCACCAAACAGTAACACATCGATGCCTCCCGTTGGTTATCCGGGTGGGCCACCGCCTCCCCAACGTCATCACGGTCCATATCCGTCCGGCAATTCATCCTCATCTGCCGCCGTATCGTCCACTTCTGGGCCCACTCTTGGTCCACAAACGTACTATTCTCAAGCGTCAATGCCAACCGCCGGGCATCACCATTATCCACACGATCCGTCAATGTATGGCAAGAGCACATCGGACCATTATAATGTAAGTATTATGATGCATCCATCAATCAACATTGTTTCCCATTATGTGTATATATGTACATACACACACATATATATATATCCTTTATACTTGATAATCCATTGTTTCACCATAAAATGCCGTTAACAAATTTATATATATATTTAAATGAATATATATTATATGTATTCATTTATATATATATATATATAATATTCCCATCCTTTATTTGCTATTCTACCCGAATGTTTGAGTGCATTATATATTTATTTTTATTATTACGTTTATTCCTGCTTCCCCATTTCTTTTTGTTTTTTGTCATTGTTACGCCTGAACCGCCTCAATTACCGTCTCAAAAAACACAAAAAAACCTGTCATCGTCAACAATTGTTCCCAAATGTACAAATGAATGAATGAATGAATGAATGCAGTCTAATGCAGCGGCGACAGCATCGTCAGCTGCGGCACGCATGCAAAGTCCATTAGCACAACGATTGCTTGCTGGTACAAAGGATTCCCAAACAGGCCCATTGCCGGTAACGTCCACGGCGGCGGCGGCGGCGGCAACGGCGCCTTTACCACCGCTTCCACCCAATCAATCGGGCCAAATTGCACCGGTAACTTCCCAAGTAGGTTTACAACCCGTTCCCCCGTTCCATATGCTTACATCATCACCTCCTTTCCCTTCCTCCTTTCCCCCATGAGAAAACAAAACATAATCATTGTTATATAACATATAAAACATTACATTGATTCAATTGAATTTATTGTATTTATGATTTTTCCATTGAAACAGACTGCTGCAGGCCATTATGGAGCAAACAATACGGGTAAACCAATGCCGCCATCGGTATCAAGTACGGCATCAAGTACAACATCAAATTCATCAACGAATCTATCGTGGATGTCACCCAATTCTGGTCATCGTTATGGTCAACCGAAACGGCATCCAGATTTTATTAAATCGGCTGAACAGCAACAACAATATAGTGCCTATGGACCAAATACCTATTCTGGTTATTCAAATCGTCCACAAATGAATTCTAGTACAAATCAACAACATCAACCACCGCCATGGGCGCGTAGTGGTGATGCCGTCCATCAATACCGTATGTCTACAAACAATGCCTACATGTCTCAACAACAGCAACAACAACATCAACAACAATCTCAACAATCACATCCAACAGCAGCAGCACCATCAAGTTCAACGCCAACGGCATCAGCAGCAGCAGCATCACAGCAACAATATCCAGGTTCAACTTCATCTCGTCCGGAAGGATGGCACGAATCATCACGTTATGGTCCAACGTCTTCCATACCACATGATCAATCGAATACGGGTGCACCACCGCCCCAACCACCATGGGTTGGACCACCGAATCGAGGCAATGGACCATACTCATCAATGCATGAATATGGTGCAACCAATGTTCACACTAATAAGATGGTACCATATGGTCGTCCAATGGATCAATCCCAATCAACTGGTCCCGGTAATTATATGATGAGCTCACATTCATCATCACATCCAAAATATATTTCCGATGGTGGTGGTCGTATTGGTGCCGGTCGTGTTGGTGGCTTATCATCATCTACACCTTCATCGTATCATTCCATGTCACCATTGTACACTCAACAACACCAACAACAACACCAACATCAACCAGCATCACATCAAAGCCCAATTCCAGCATCATTATCATCCTCAACCTCCCATCATCCACCTCATCCTCATCATCCTCATCATCTATCATCATTATCATCTTCCTCCTCATCATCTGGTCTAATGCATTCCTCACAATCACAATCATCGTCAACAATATCAGGCACATCATTATCATTGGTTGGTCAACCACCATCATCGTTAGGTGGCAATACGTCAGCATCATCATCTGCCACATCATCATCAGTACCGTCCGTTCATATGCATCAACAATCAATGGTTGTACATGGTCCACAAACAAGTTCAGTGATAAGTTCAATGTTAAAACGTGACATACATTTTCCTCCCGGTACAATTGAATCGACTATTCCAACCAGCGTAAAGCGTCGAAAGTTGACATCACGTGACATTCCACCAGTTGATGCATGGCGTGTTTATATGGCACTCAAATCTGGTCTATTAGCCGAATCGACATTTGCACTCGACGTGTTGAACGTTTATTCCAATGATGATAATACATTATTGTATCTGGGATTGACCAACATGCCCGGCCTATTAGAAGTATTGCTTGAACATTATAAATGTTATCTAAATGAAATGTTCGATTCATTATTTGATGATACGGAAATTGGTTATGAAGCACGACAATTACGTTATGAGATTAAACAATCATCACATGATGATGGTAATAGTTTGGTACGAGCAAATGAAACAAAACCAAAGTTAAAATGGTATGAACTTGAACGTGATTATGAGAATGTTGCTGATGATGCTGATACAAATCGTACAAATGAAACAAATGAAAATGTACAAGAGGATGGAGTACAACAACAATCGGAAAGGTGGAATGAACAAACCAAATTTATGGAGCGACATTTCAAAACAACAGCTAGATCATCTCGTCAAATGGTATTACTCAATACGACCAATTATACAAATGTAACAAGAGCGGGAAAGCCGGTTCGATATCAAACGGGTCAAAGTTTATTTATTGATGATTATGATAAATCATGGGATCAAATTAAGAATGGTTTTAACACTGGCTACGATCATTGGGCGCGAGGTGGCGGTGAAACGACCAATCATATTCAATCACATATGGAACCAAAGAATAATTATCTTCGATTGGTTCGGTTAGTTCAATCAGAATCAAAGGATAAAGATGCAAAAACGGATTCAATCGACACTGTCGATATTGATGATGATGATGACGATGATGAAGAACCAGTGATGGTTATTGTCGAGAATGAAGAAGAAGATGAACCTCCAATAGATGATAAACCGAAACCAATTCCAATCGAAATAAATAAAAAACAATCGATTGACAATGAACGAACCGAACGGCAACGTCAAATGGAAGAATTCATTTTAGACAATTCGGACAATTATCCTAAGATTCGTGAATGTGATCGAATGCGTTATTGGAAACGTCGACACGAACCAGAATATGAGGATGAATCGTACGATCAAGAGGAACCGACCGTTGTCATTGGCCGAGATTATCAAGAATCGATTAAAAGTCGAGCATTGACAGTATCGAATCTAATACGAAATCTAACATTCGTACCAGGAAATGAGATTGAGATGGCAAAACATCCCGGTCTATTATTGATCCTTTCTCGACTCATATTATTACATCATAATCATGCAATTAAACGTAAATCAAAATCATGCCGATTCAAGATAAAACGTAATTCACAAACGGGTGAAATATCATTATTCAATCAATCGGATGATGACGATGATGAAGGGAAGAATGGCAATGATGATGGAAATGATTCGAATAATGATGATGACGATGGTGATGGCAACAATAATTGTGATCGAACAAAAACGAATGGTAACATTGAGTTGGGAATTGATGAAGAGGAGATTGATGATGAAAACGATCCAATGACCGAAAAGGAATGGTGGTGGGAAGCATTGCACATGTTACGTGAGAATACATTGGTAACATTAGCCAACATAAGTGGACAAATGTTGTTGGCACCATTGCCGGAACCAATTTCCCTAACAATCTTGGATGGTATCCTTCATTGGGCCGTTTGTCCATCGTCCTATGCACAAGATTCGTTACCATCGGCACATATCTCCCTTTCACCACGACGTTTAGCATATGAAACGTTATCGAAATTATCCATTATCGATGCAAATGTCGATCTATTGTTAGCCACACCACCATGGTCTCGTTTGGAGACGATGATGTCCAATCTATCACGTTCATTGGGACGACACGAAGAGCAAACGATACGAGAGTTTGCAATCGTTCTTCTATCGAATCTTTCCGGTGCCGATCCAGCAACGTCACGTGCAATTGCACTAACCAATGGAACGATTGGATCGTTAATAACATTTATTGAACAAGCCGATCAATCGGCAATGACATTGATCAATTCACATGGTTATCAAATGTTTCGTGAAAATCCGGAACAGATGGGAACCACGCTGGACATGGTACGACGATCGGCAGTCACGTTACGTAATTTAGCACGTATTCCCGAGAATCGACCATTGTTTGCACAATATGAGCAACGTTTACTATCGTTGGCAATGTCACAAATCATTGAATTCGGTGTAGCATCGGTATTGGCCGATGTCCTCTATGAAACATCTGTGGTAAAGAAATCTCAACGTTCATCGCCGACCATATTTTTAGAACGTTTACATCCACAATATCCGGTACAAACGAAACCATCATCATCATCATCATTGACTGTTAATCATCATCATCCTAATCATCCTAATCATTATGAATCTAATAATTCGGTGCCAAATGTTGGTTCAGTGAAACATGAACCAAATGATACAAATCATAATAATGAAAATAGTGAACAAAGATCACAATATCATGATGAGATGAAACCAAATATTATAAACGATGAATTTAGATCGAACGTAACGCAATCGAGCGAACATCGAGAGTCAGTAAATTTGGAAACATTGACAAATCATGAAACGATAAAATCGGAACCAATTACAATATCGAATGTCATCAATCAACAACAATTATTGAATTATGATGAATGTAATCATGGTAAGATGAAACCGGAAGAGAGGACAAACAAATTAGTTTCATTATCATCATCGGCCAATATTGAATCGAATGATCCATTATCCGTACGTCCATTACCAACGTTATCAATGCAATTGCAAGGTGAAATTGAACGAAAGGAAACGAATGAAATTGAGGTGAATAAACGTAATGGTCATGATCAAACAAATAATGACATTAGTTTAACGAAAGGTTGCGATCCCATTTCCAATGGATTGCGTGGTTCGATGAATCCAAATGATATTGGCAATGTAAACACGACACCGTCCACTATGTCAACAATGGCAAATGTCAATGAAATGGGCAATGAACAGTTTTCAATGAAGAATAATTTATCAAATGATATGAATTCATTTGGTGCATTGAAGTCAAAAACGCAATTGTATAATACGGCAAATAGTAATAATACTAATCAAACCGAACTAAGTGCCACCATTATTACCCAATCAACCAATTTAAGTAATCAAACGATCAAATGTCAAATGGTTAATAATAATGGAACGGCTATTACTGGTGATGATCATGTCAAAGATGTGACACAACGTATGGAAACGGATCAATCGATCCATAACAACAACAACAAATCAAAACTATTGGTACCAATGGATGCGGCAACGACAACGCCGACGATCAATGAATCAAAGACGATATCGGTTGAATCGACCATTAATTCAAGTACGACAGCGACGCCTACCACAACAAACACTACTCCCATTGAGGCGACAAGTGCATAATAGCAAATTGTCTCCTTTCTTTCTTCAGTATTGTCAATCAATCAATCATCAACCAGTCATAATATTACCTTATATTCTCAATTTTAAATGGTTTCCCATCGTCCTTCTTCTTCTTCTTCTCCTTCTTCTTTAAACTATTTCACTTTCAATGAATTATAGTGAACAATTCATTTGATGAAACCAATTTTGCATTTATACTTGTCAAACTTTGTTTCAATAGAGCATTTTTGTAATAAGAGAATATGGTTTTGAAACTCGTCGATTGCTTTCTTTCTTACACTATTTTTTTTGGTCCAAGTTGAATGTACTATTTCATATTGTGATCCACATACAAACACACATTATCCATCATCATCATCATTTTTATTACATTTTCGACACATTATCTTGCGATTACAAATACAATCATCATCATTTTTAATTGATCATAACCAATTTGTTAAATATTTTTTTTCATTCTTAAATGTAACTCCATTATCATCTAAAAATATATCTCTTACTAATTTATATATAATATATGTAATAAATCGGGGCATCAGGATATACAATATGACTAAAGATTTCATTCCTAGCAAATCATATCAAGTTGGATTGGTGAGTGGTGATATCAGTTGGGTTTTAAGTGATCTGAAAATAATAACAATATTAAAAAACAATGTCTGTTATGATATATTATAAAATAATTATTATACCTATAATATATCATTCTAATCATTGTTTTTTAAAAATTATTTTTATTTTCGGTGCCTATTTCAATGTTGAAGTCTATTTCGATGTTGATTGCGGTGGACCACATGTTTATGTTTATTGTTTTAGTGCCACAATTTGTCGATATAGCATTGGTTTCGATGAAACATCTTTACTCATGATGATACATTTGACTCGAATCGATGAATGATCATGAAACAAATACAAATGGTATTGCTGGCTTTCTTCTTTCACTGTACAAATGATGAGTTTGGGCCAACTCATTTATCGTTCATGTTTACCCTATAGTGTATTGGCAACATGAAATTATTAAAGTTTAAACTCGTGCGCCTAACGTTTTGTGTACTACTGTTCAATCAAAGTTTAAACTGAAATGACTAACTTTAACCCTACATACCATATTCAACATTAGCAAATGTGTGGTTGAAGTAGCGTAAAATTTGTATATAAACTCAAGCAAACACCAAGTAGATCATCAATCGTTTCTTGGCTTTCACTTGTGATGATCAACTACTTTCCTATCAAGCAACTCTCTTCGTTTTGGCTGAAGCTGATGGTTCTATTCTTTTGCCGACATTGATCTTGTTCGTTACAACTGAAGATGATTCTATTGGACTTTTATTTTTGTGGCTGGTCGTTTATGCTGATGACGATTTTTCCGATGGTCTATTTTGATGATGATCTGGGGAACTTCCTCGTAGCCGTGTGACTACCAATGGCAGTGGCGACTACTTGATGTTTTACCATCTTTTACTGTTTCTGCCGATGTTCAAGTTTTGTTTTTTTCCATTGAATATTCATTCAAGTTAAGTATTTTTTAAAACTATTTGTTTTGAACATTCACTAACATTTTTTTTATTTTCACATTTCAATATCTCTGGATAGCAATGGTGGTGCAGAACGGAAGACACTCTGGAACATCAATTTGGCCGCCAATCATAGAGACCACACTTTCGTAAACAACTTGGACGCCGATCATTGGGAAGACAATCTGGCAAATCAACTTGGCCGTCAATCATTGGAATGACACTCTGGAACATCAATTTGGCTACCGATCATTGGGACGACACTCTGGAACATCAACTTGGCCGTCAATCATTGGAATGACACTCTGGAACACCAATTTGGCTACCGATCATTGGGACGACACTCTGGAACATCAACTTGGCTGCCGATCATTCTTCCGACACTGTGTAACATCAACTTGGCCGCCTATCATTGTCCAGACACTCTGGAACATCAACTTGTTCGCCAAACATTGGGACGACACTGTGTAACATCACTTTGGCCGCGGATTATTGCAACAACTAAATTAGCCGCCGATCTAATCCGCTTGGCTTTAATTTGAATTTATATTATTTTATTGAATGAAAATGTTTGAACCCGTGTTGTGTATAACTTTTTTTCCCTTAAGCACCATCATCCATCCTCAATATTAATACCAACATCAACTTTTTTAATTTAGGATTATCATCAAATAAATATATGATATTATGATCTTCAATTCTACCATAATTTATACCTTTTTTTAACTCGATCGCTTGCCTCGATTCACAATATAATTCAATAAATATATGTAGTATTGTGCCGATGTTAACCGTTGACGAAGTGGTGTGCGTTCACTTGGGTTGCTAAGCCAAGCGTTGGGTCGAATAGTTCAAGCCAGTCCGACCAATCAGATCAATACTTTCAATTAAAGTGACCAAGGTAATTTATTCGAAATCATCCGCACGTTTATATACGGTCAGGTGGAATGTCTCAACACCATTAACGCCGGATGGTAACTAAACATCATTAGTACATGAACAATTCTTTGGAAAATGGGATCAGGTAACAGGATGTTATGTCTAGCGAGTGTTGATAGTTGACAGCTATGTATGCCAGATCGAGGTCGTTAGAAAGGATGGAATGTGTTTCATCACAAATAATTTTAAATCCCGAATAAATTTATTAATATATTAAAAACCACCAAATAATTACAAAAAATTGTTTTGAATATCACTTAATGGCGTCAAGGGGTTGAAGGTTTAAAAGAATTGTTCAAGTTGTACCATTTCTGGAAATTTCAGTTTTCAAACTCAAAGAATTCAACCCAAAAACAGGATTCAAATTGATTGATTGAAAATTAAAAAAAACGCAAAGTGTTTTTGTCACAACGAAGCAAAAATTAAATTTGAATTAGATTGATTTATTGATATATAACAAAGCATTCCAGTTTGTAATACCAAAAAATAGGGTAGTTTATTGGGGAATTTGAGGAAAAAAAGTTAAGAATAAACAACACGGGCTTTAGCATATTTCTTTTTCAATAAAATAATTCATTTTGAAATAAAGTTATGTTCCAGAGTGTGGATCCAATGATCGGCGGCCAAGTGGATGTTCCAAGGTGTCGTTCCAATGTTCGGCGGTTAATGTGATGATCGAGAGTGTCGTTCTCATTAGGGCTCCCAGCGGTAATACCGGTAATGGTAATTACCGGTATTACCGGCCATTATTTTTTTACCATTACTGTTAGCTCAATACCGATGGTAAAATGGTAAAACGGTAAATTATTATTAAATTAAGGTGACCATTTCTTCAAGTTTTTTAATAAAATTTGGATGACTTCAGGTCAAAATTCTTAATCTTCAGTTTATTATGAAAATATGACTTTTATGAATACATTAAAACCAATGATGATATTTTAAAGAAATGTTTGTTTACGTATTTTAACGATAGTGATGGACGAATGTTTGCCACTAGTTGAATGTTACTGTTTTTATTTCCTATTCCTTCACATGTTGTCTCATGTCTCATGTCTCATGTCTCATGTCTCATGTCCCATGTCCCATGTACTTATTTTCATCGTGTCGATTCAATTTTTGATTTATAAAAAGGTAAGTCGATTCTTGTATTTAAACTTCTTGATTAATATTTTTGGTTTGTTAATTTCAGTTCAATATTCATCATGTCCCAAGCTTGGGAGTACTTTGAAAAAGTATTTGAAAATAATAAAGTTATTGGCGCAAAATGTAAAATTTGTAATAAAAAATTGTCTCCTAACACTTCAGGGATGAAGTTCCATGCCATTTCATTCCACCAGATTAAAATAAGCCTTGGGCAAACTTTACATAACATTGATCAACAACCGACTATGAAAAATTATTTTCCTTCAATTGAAAAAGATTCATTAAAGAATTTATTGTCTCGTCTTTGTGCCAAGGACGGATTACCATTTTCTATCTTGGCATCATCCGAAGATATAAGAAAAGGAATGGCCAAACTTGGTTTTGATCTTCCAAAGTCTACGGAAACGATCCGCAAGCACATTCTTGAGTTCGCTGATGATGTAAAACAATTATATAAGCTTGAAATTACTAAAGAAGTTAAAGAAATAGGATTCATGTCAATCTCGATAGATGAATGGACATCTAATAAAAATAAGAAGTTTTTAAATTTGAACATCCACTCAAAAGTTAAATTTTGGAATCTTGGCTTGGTTCGAATAAACGGTTCTACAAATCACCATCTTATTAACAAAGAAATTGCTAAGCTTTTAAATCAGTTTGACATTCGAATTGAAAATATAATTGGTTTAATGTCGGATGGTGCTTCAATAAATACAGCAATTGCAAATGAAGCGAAAACTGATGATTATGAAGTAATTCTATTCACTAATGAAGAGTTTAAACAGATTCAACTATAACAAAATACATGAGTGGCGTCAACCTGTTAAACTCCATGATGGGATATTACAAGATCAAAATCAGATCAAAAAAGTTGTATCACAAAATCATCTCCAATATGATCGATCTTGCTGTGGTCAATTGGATCATGTTCCGTAAAGAAACCGGTGTTTGGAGAATCCTTGGAAGATGACCAACATCCGTGTTTCAAAGATCCCGAATCGCAATCCATTATTAAGAAAGTAAGAAAATGTGTCAAATTTTTTAAAAAGTCGTTTATCAGAAATGACACTTTACAAAAAATTGTTAAATCAGAACATGGTAAAAAATTAGAACTTATTTTAGACGTGCCAACTCGTTGGAACTCACTCAAAGGAATGTTACAACGGTTTTTTAAATTAAGGTTTGAAATTAATTCATTTCTAGAAAAACTTGATGATTATGAAATAATTCTGTTTACTATTAAAAAATTTAAACAGATTCAACTTTTATATTCTTCTTTACAAATAATTGAAGGTTGTATTGAAGTGATTTGCAAAAAGAATTGTACGTTGGTCGAAGCTTTTTGCTCAATTGAAATCACATTATCATCAATTAGCCAATCAAAACAATGCGAATGCTTCAATCAATGATAATTGAAAAAACTGGAATCGTTTTGGGCGATTATAATTGAACATTTCCGATCATGGCTCGTATTGGATATTTCGTGAATATTAGTGAATATATTGTGACCAGACTTTACTTCTGAATCGGTTTTAATCAGTTGAGTAGCAAATATTTTTATTTATGTTTGATTTTGAGTTTTTAAACTTCATTTATGCTTTAATATGTTTTTAAAATAATATTTTTGAATATTTGTACTGTTAAAATTGATTTTTAAGATTTTTAAAATTACCGGTAATTACCATTAAATTACCGATCATATTTTTTTTTACCATTACCACTCAAAAAGAATTTACCGGTAAATTGGGAGCCCTAGTTCTCATGATCAGCGGCCAAGTTGATGTTCCAGAGTGTCGTCTCAATGATCGGCGGGCAAATTGATGTTCCAGAGTGTGAATCCAATGATCAGCAGCTAAGTTGATGATCGAGAGTGTCGTCTCAATGATCTGCAGACAAGTTGATGATCGAGTGTCGTTCCAATGATGGGCGGCCAAATTGAGGTTACAGCGTGTTGTACCAATGAACGGCGGCAAAGTTGATCTACCAAAGTGTGAATCCAATGATCAGCGGTTAAGGTGATAATCGAAAGTGTCATCCCAATGATCGGCTGCTAAGTTGATGTACGAAAGTGTGGTCACTATGGCCCAACTTGATGTTTCAGATTGTCGTCCGCTCACCACCACCATTGCTATCCAGAGATATTGAAATGTGAAAATAAAAAATAATGTTAGTGAATGTTCAAACCAAATAGTTTTAAAAAATACTTAACTTGTATGAATATTTAATAGAAAAATAACGGAACTTGAATATCGAAAGAAACAGTAAAAGATGGTAAAACATCAATACCAATTGATATATTGATGTTTTATTGATGATGATCAGAAGTCACACCACCACCGGTAGAAATTCGCCACTGCTATTGGTAGTCACACGGCTACGAGGAAGTTACCCAGATCATCATCAAAATAGACCATCGGAAAAATCGTCATCAGCATAAACGACCAGCCACAAAAATAAAAGTCATATAGAAGCATCTTCAGTTGTCACGAACAAGATCAATGTCGGCAAAATAATAGAACCATCAGCTTCAGCCAAAACGAAGAGAGTTGCTTGATAAGAAAATAGTTGATCATCACAAGTGAAAGCCAAGAAACGATTGATGATCAACTGGTTTAGGCTTGAGCTTATATACAAATTTTACGCTACTTCAACCACACATTTGCTAGTGTTCAATGTGGTATGTAGGGTTAAAGTTAGTCATTTCAGTTTGAACTTTGACTGAACAGTAGTACACAAAACGTTAGGCGCACGAGTTTAAACTTTAATAATTTCATGTTGTCAATACACTATAGGGTAAACATGAACGATAAATGAGTTAGCCCAAACTCATTGAATTGTTCAGTGAAAGAAGAAAGCCAACAATATCATTTGTATTTGTATCAAGATTATTCATCGATTCGAATTAAATGTATCATCATGAGTAAAGATGTTTCATCGAAACCAATGATGGCACTAAAACAATAAACATAAACATGTGGTCCACCGCAATCAACATCGAAATAGACTTCAACATTGAAATAGGCACCAAAAATAAAAATAATTTTTAAAAGTTAGCAAAGTTGGCCAAGTTCCTTAAAAGTCAGAGCCGTTTTCAATGTTTGAAATTTTTCGCAAGCCCCAATTATTTAAAAAGTCGTAAAATAATCTTTCAATGAACTAATTTGGCCACCCTTGGAGTAAAACTTTCAATATAAAGAGAACTCAGAACACTTATCGAGAACCACAAATAATCCTTTTAAGATTTACTCTATGGTTTATGTCATTTCTTCCGCATATTAATATGTTATTGTTTCTAGAAATTCAACCAATCATTAAAACTTACAAACCTCTGAACATACAAACAGTTTTAAGTATAGATTATATTATTTGCCATTGGATAAATTTGAAACCACCATTAGATTGGGAACAACAAACAAGATATAAATTGACATCACATGAACAAATGAATAAATTTATGCCTTTCCATTCGTTTTGACGTCATCATTGGTTTCAGCATCTGGAAAGTGCCATCGATAAGTTCCATAGAATTTAAATCCATTGGTAACACAAAAATCGTCAGCTTGTTTTGGTCCACGTGACGAGTGAAGATATGGTAATGGTGCAACCTTTTTCGATTCAATCGTATGCAACAATGGTGTAAAGATACGCCATGCTTCGGACAATTCATCCGAACGGACAAAGTGCATTTGGGAGCCGGCAAAAACGTCCATCAACAACCGTTCATATGCATCGGGCAATTGAGAATCCTTATAACGGCTTTGATAGGTTAGATCAAGTTCCGTTTCAGCTAAACGGAATGTCATTCCGGGTTCTTTGGTCATAAACTTTACGTATACCGCTTCGCCTGGTTGTACCCGTATAACCAATTCGTTTCGTTTACATTGACCTTGAAAGATGTCGCCAGGAACGTCACGAAATTGGATACGAATTTCCGCTTTTCGTTCGTTTAATGCTTTGCCTAAATAGGATTTAATGTATAACAATGTAATCAACAATAGAAGATATTGATGTTCATCAACATACCGCATCGCATAAAGAATGGAACTCCATCCCATCGTTCGTTTTGAATCTTACACATTGCTAACGCAAATGTTGGCGTCAACGAACCAGACGGAACAGTCTTATCGTCCAAATAACCCAATTGAGCATCGCCCTCCAACTTAGGGTTACCAATATATTGGCCAAGTACGACATCATCCAATGTAATCGTTCTCATCGCACGAAGTACCTTAACCTTCTCATCACGAATATCCTCCGGATTGGTAGATACCGGCTTTTCCATTGCAACCAAACACAAAATTTGAAGCAAATGATTTTGCATCACATCACGAATAATACCGAATTGATCGAAATAACCTCCGCGACCCATTGTTCCAAACGGTTCCTTAAACGATATTTGAATCGATGATATATTTTCACGATTCCATACGGGACCAAAGATACGATTTCCGAAGCGGAGAACCATCAAATTTTGGACCATCTCCTTACCAAGATAATGATCGATTCGATACAATTCCTCTTCATTGTATAACGATTGCAAATGTGCCGATAACTTTTGAGATGATTCATAATCGTGACCAAACGGTTTCTCAATGATAATACGATTCCATCCACTAAAATGATTAAAATAAATAAATATTAATTTCTACTTCATTGAATATGTAAATGGGAAAATGGCAAACCTTTTACTCATACAAAAGTCATGAATCAATTTGGTAACCGGTTCAAAGACGGATGGAGGCAATGCCAGATAGAAAAGACGATTGTTGGCAACCGATGGCTCATCGACTGAATCCGACAATTCCAATTGTTCAACGGCCTTGGTCAAGCGTCTAAAATCATCGGGATCATCATATTTGCCTTGAACATAAACGTTATGTTGTAAGAATTGATCAAAGATCTCCTCCTCGTCACTATCCTTGAGACGAATATATTTGGAAATGTTTTCCCTCAATTTGGTCATTGAAATTGATGAACGCGCATAACCGACAATTGCCGTCTTCATCGGCATCAATTCATCACGGTATAATGCCCATAATGTTGGATAGATCTTCTTGATTGCCAAATCGCCCTACAAACAATAATGAAGAAATCAGTCAATTGTCAATCAGTTGTTGTTTAGTGCAACATTATTATTTGAAAAAAATAAACGATAATGTTAAAAGAGAAGAGAATGGTGGAAATCGCATTAAATTGAAATAACTGATTCGGTTGAATGATGATATGATGGTATATACTATATAGTCACATATATTTCAATTGAAAGTGGAAAATGACAAAACTAAAACCGGTTGTGTAACATGAATCGTCTGTTGCATGTCTGCTCAATTAATACTTCTTCTATTACTAATATAATATTATTAAATAGATAAAAATAAAATGATTGTCATCTTCATTCATAATTAGATTCTTTCACGTCACCAATTGGATGATTGGTGACGTGAATGTAATTACGTTCAACAAAAAAAAAGAAGAATCAAATTCAAACATTTCCCAAACAACAATCACATGTAATTGGTTTTTGGTGTGTTGTGTCGTAATGCATGAGAAGAGAACGGCAACTAATAATGCAGTAGTGTCTACCTTAATACACGCACACACAAAAAAAGTGATGTGAACTGAAAGTGAACAGACTAATAATGATTGAAATCGAGACAATGCAAGGTAATCACATAGTTAGGCCCATACCAAACTATTCACTATATTGTTGTATTTATAAGTTGCAATATTATATTTAATAATAAAGAAAAAGATGATACTTACAGATGCGCCAAAGACGAAGAATGTATGATGGTCTCCCTTATGATAATTCAATGTCTCCTTCAACATGGCAATCACCTCCTGACAACAATGATCATCGGAATCGTCCACCGATGGTAAGATTCCGTCATTCTTTTGTACATCTCCCATCGTTGGTTTCACTTTATTAACGATCCGTTGTTGTTGACCACGAACTTGATTACCCAGGTTGATGAATGGTTGTTGTTTAAATGGTCGTCGTGCGCGAACACAATTTATATATTTGATGATGTTTTTGAAATATAAAAATTAGAAATTTTCCCCTAAACTAGTACAATACAACATCAACTATACATCAATTGTTTTTTTTCTAAATTTTAAACGTTGTGCTGATGCGTTCGTTTTGGTTTCGCTTTGAATTGTAACGAAAACAACAAACATAGAACAAGAAAAAAAAAGAAAAGAAACAAGAAAAAAAAATTAGTTTACAAGTTTGAAAATGAAAACCGTAGACAAGGCTACGTCAATACTGTCTGTGTTTAAGAGGGATTATGCAATATATTTGGGTTGCCGAATCAATGAAATGGAAATATAATTAAAATGGTAATTCATTTTGGCTTAGAAGGGAAATTGAACCATAGACGTAAACATAGATGTAGATGAATACAGAAAAAAAAATTGAATTGAAAATACATTCTCAAATGATCGTTTACCATACAATCATAGATTTAGAGTCCAAGAGTAAACACACAACGTCAAGAGGAAATCTAGCAAATTCGTTTTAAAATGGAAATTCCCGTTCGGCATATGAGATAGGAAAAAAATTAAACAAAAGTCACATGTATAAATAAGCTTGAACGTGGAAACAAAAATATAACTATATAAACATATATATATATATATAATACAACAACAACAAATATATAATATTAAATTGTTTGTATATTATCATCAATATATATGAACAGCAACAATTAACATAAAGAATAAGCGGGAAAATGATAATTCAAAAACACTTACTATTTTATTATACCAATCAGAACTTGATGATCATCGTCATTTGATGTATGAACAAAATATAATATATATATTTATATTATAAAAAAATATTAAAGGTAAAGACCGATCAGTTTGGTTGCTATCGATCGAATGAGGTTGGCGCCCGTAATGATTGTCAATTTTAGTTTGTAGTGGTGACGGCCACCGACAATACACGGCAAACGTACAATACAATACAATACGAAAGTCTCGACAACGACAACGACGATGACGGCGGCGGCGGCAGATCTATTTGAGGTAGATGTATGTACAAGTGGAACATATGGACGCATGCTCATTCAACCAATAGTCTCGTACATTTGTTGGGTGCTTTTTGGCTTTGCACTTGTACTTTACATAGCACTTGGTCGTGATTGGTAGAAAGAAGAAGAAGGGAACAATCCTAACGAACATTAAATATAAAAATAAAATAAGAAAAAAATCCAATACATAGAAGATGACGTCTACTACTTCAACAGTATGATACTGACACAACAACAACAACAGACTGGTTCGAGGTTAGCGGCGAATAACGCGATTTAAACCATTTTAAGAAAAATGTAGAAGATGTTGTTGATGATGAAGGTGGCGTGTTTTCTTCTTCGTCTTCTTCTTCTTCTTTTTATAAATTGCGTTCGACACGCCATTAGTAATGAATGAACTATAGTCCCTGCCCACAGTTAAACCGACAGGTCGATATTGTTATTGAATTGAATATATATATATCGTTCAAATTGATTCTATCAATCAATGGCCATGAACATATTTAACTTATATGAACGGAACATTACATTCAACCATCTTTCCCTATTTGAAACATAGGGATTCACATATCAGTTTATGTGTTGTCGTCCGTCAATTTTTTTTAAAAGGAAGGAAATTGTTTGTTGTTGGTCGAGATTAGTAGTTATACCATTTAAATAAACATCAAGACCTTCAAATATTAATTGGAATTTACATTTCCATTGGAATGTGATATTGCTGAGAATAAGGATAAATAACCAATAATCTGCAATTCACGATTGAACAACAACACATCCTTATGTTGTTCTATTTTCGTAAATTTCCTCAATTTTCTTTTCCTAAATCTTTTCCAGTTAAAATAAGTAAACAATATTAATATCATAGTTCTATAAATAGATTTGCGAGATAGTAGAAGTTTCCTCTGCCCATTCACATTTGATTCATATTGATAGTAATAATAACATATTATAAAGAAAAACTGGTTCGAACATTGAAAACCTATTAATGATTTAGGCAACTAAATCAAACATTTTTTTACGGAAAAAAATTGGGCAGAAAACAATCGATTATAATGTCGATGTGGATGAGTTTGCTTTTCGTACAAATCATTTATTTCATTATCGGTTAAACCTTTTTTTTTCTACTATATTTTACGTCAATAATCATCATCATCAATTGCCTTGAATGTAGCCTACATATTATATATGCTAACATTGCAAAATAATTTTTGAGATAATAATTAAAATTAATGGTTATACCAATTAGTCAATAGTAAAAGTTTCCTCTTATTTCATGTATATATATATAAATATTACAATAGATCACGGTGTACCTTTGTATGCGTACATAAAAGGTTAGAGTTCAATAATAATAATAATAATAATAACAACCAAAAGTGGCAAACATAAATTGGTAAATCTGGTTCAAGTATGTGCAACATATAGATATATATATTATAAATATATGAACGCAAACACAATTGGTAATTGGACATGTAGATGAACGTAACAATATACAATGTAATAGGTTATATATATATTATATATATATATTTATATTGTACACATTTCTTCTATCTAAATATTGGTAACATTGTGCCAAAGTGTCGATACCGATCAACAGATTTGTTTCTAATTAAACATAAATCATGTACGAGTGTGTGTGTGTGTTTGATAAAAAGTGCCGACAATTTTCACTTTCTTTTCTCGTTTTTTTATTAAAGATAAAATGGATGATCGTCGATGATGATGGTGGTGGTGGTGGCGGCGGTGTAGGTGTCGGTAGTAGAACAAATCATCAACCAATCAAATACAACTAACAAGACAAGGCACAAACAGGACAACTGGATTTATAAAATGAAAAATATTGGGTAAAATACGAAAAAAAAATGATCGAAATCGATTCATTGGCCGCGTAGGTTTGTTCTACCATTCGGTGTTATACGATTGATATCAAATGCATGAGTCCGTAGGATGGCATCCATAAAACGTTCTTCACATTGATGCACACCGGATAGCTCATTTAAAAGATAACAATCGATACTTAGTACATCGGAAAAGTGTACCAAAAGATCCAATAATTTAACAATGTTCTCTCCATTGATTTCAGTTAAAGATATCTCCAAATGACGTACATCGGAAAAGTTTCGTTCCAAATGGTCTAGATCGACCGTTTCCAAATCATAATGATATCGATAATTGGTTTGATATTCAAACTGGTTTTCCGATTCACATAATGCTTGATTCAAGGGCGAATTGCCCCAATAGACAAGCAACATTTCCCGTTGATCATCAAATTCATCAGGGATATTTGTTGTCGAACCCGCCCGTGCCGTAAACGATGATGCGCATGAAGAAGTAGATTCTTCAACACCATTTTCTATTTGTCTTCCCATATTTTCCATTGCATAAATAAAAAATTTGTATAAAAAATGAGATCAAACCTTTTGGTTCCAAATAAATTTATATTTCAATTGAGTCATGTAATCAAACCTATTGTTGTTATTAATATAAAAATACAACAATTAAAATTACGAAAACAATGGTTAAATACGAAATTTGATCGCATTTAAGTGTTTCAAAACTGATCAATCAAAAATTTATAATAAAGATATAGAAAAAGTAATTTCTTTCATTCGAGCTATTAAGGAACTTACATTGATTGACATGATTCCCATCACTTTTTTTGATAAGTTTCAACTTTGTTGTGTAGCTACAAACTAATATACAAATATGATTTGAGATTGTTCGTTGTTAAATGATGATGGATTTATCGATAGGCTCGCAACCAAAAAAAAAAAAAAAGGAAAAATTTGAAACGTAATAGTTGGTGGCAACAAAAGCACTAAACATTATGTGAGTCCTTGTTGATAGGTAGAGAGTACTCCTGGTGGAGAGCGCGAATGTTTACAATGTTTAACTCAACTCAAACTCATCTATTTCTATCCCATTAGAACCAACTTCTACAATTAATATTTGGTTAAAATAGTCGTTTAATTTCACTTTATATTCATCGGATGCAACAGCCATCCAATGAATTGATATCGAAACAATTTGTTAAAATAAAATAAAAACTCTGTTTATAGCAATATTGAAAGCAGTTAAAAAATTGTTAATAAAATATGTAAAAATGTGTTATAAATATAGAGTATCAATGGTTTTTTAAATTTGGCATCGACATAGGACAATTGATGCAAGACACAATAATATATGGATAGATGGATGGAGGTGTATTTGATAATCATAATTTTAAATAATTAAATAAAGCTTCAATATCATTTGAAGATGATGTGTGAAGTTGATGATAAGAATAAATAAAAGCTTAAATACTAAAGTAAAAGATGGAAGAATCCAATGGATCACGTTGAATATATTCATGTTCGATCAACCATTCCAACTGTTCCTTAACCAATGCTTTGCTCGGTATAAACATTTGCTTAAGAACATTAATCAATTCTAAGTGTAACGTATGAAATGAAATCGATTTTCTTGATTTCAAAATTTTCATGATTGCTTCCTGTGTTCGAAATGTTCGCAAACGAAGAATATTTTCCGTTTCCTCTTCACGCGACTTTTCCGTTTGTAGTTGAAGACGTCCAATCAAATTAACACGTCCACGTTTTAATTGGCGACCATTTTTACTACAAAACAAAACGTAAATTAAAATTGGCTAATGTGAAAAGAAAGATACTTACGTTAACAAAGTGAATTTATGATTCAATCGAAAGATAGTATCCTCTTTTATATCTTTAACACTTCGTACAATCGGTTCAGATAATAACACTTGAGATTTTAGTTTAGGATTTGCCAACAAAGACTTTATGAAAAAATAAAAATAAAATAAAATTTTATAATATTGAACAATAATAATAAATCATAACATACCCATAAGGTTCGTTTTAATTCCAAATTTGGCAATTGGGTAGAAAGACTTAATGAATCGAGAGATAACTCACTATTTGGTCTATCATTCCAACAGAATAAAATTGAAATCTGGTAACAAGTTGCTTCAAAATCATAGCATCCATTATCTGAATTGTAGGTGATCTGTAAAATTGTAAGATAAATAATAAAAAAATTAGTTTTTATGGAAAACAAAACAGCATCTAACATACAATGCCAGATGAAAATTGATGATGCCATAGAAGACTTCGTCCAGTATGAGTAAATTTATAAAATTCTTCCATTTTTAGCAAAATTTCCTCAATTTCTGACGGCAATGAAACATTAACCTTTTCATGAATTCTTGACCATGCACTGGAATTAAGTATCTTAACGAAGACCAATTCAGGATTGGTGATATTGCCATTAGCCATCAATGTTGTTACTAGAGTTGATTCACGAAAACCTCGGTTAAAATCTTCGCTAACCTTCAAGTCTTGAAACATTCGACTAAGTTTGTTTACAAAGTCGGCTGGCATTCCAACCTCACGTAACCAATTGACCATCATCTCTTCCTTATCATTGTCAGCCGAAGCGTCCAAGATTAAACGTCTGATGAGATGGGCTTTGTAAAATTTCATAAACATATCCTTGTCTTGAACATATTTTAGTACAAGAATCTAAAATTAAAAAATAAAAAGGGATTAATCATAATTAAAGCAAAACTATCAAACAATGATTACCAAATTTCTGAGTTTGAATTCAATTTGATCGGAAGTTAAATGTCGACTAAAGCTAGTTTTTCGTAGTAACATATCACAATAGTTTGCAAACAATTCAGCACATCGTGATTCAATAATCTTATTAGAGACTGATGTTTGCGATTGTTGTTGTTGCTGCTGTTGCTGTTGTGGTTGACATTGGTTAGAATCCAATGGATGAATTTGGTTACTTCCCAATGGTGTAGTTGATGATTCATTTCCATTATTGGTCAATGAAATTGAAGCAAGTCGAGCCTCAACCGATTGTACTGTTTGGTTCGATGAGCCCATTATATCATTATGCAATTCAGTTTCATTATTTTCCATAATCTTTGAACTAACATTCATTTGACTATTGCTACTACAAAGAATAATGAATTTAAATTTAGTTACTATTAACAAAAAAAAGATCAGTAAACTTACAAGTTTTGTTTCAATGAAAAAGCAAAGAGGAAGACACTTTTATCGTTAATTAAAGTATTGAATGCCTGTGAAGAAACCAAATAGATATTATAAATATAAATAAATGTTTGAAAATAATATATTACCATATCACGAGCAGTCATAAAGCGTGGATCACTATTAAAGGCATCATTAACTAAATTGGTTACCATATTAAACAGCTTCAAAATATTTTCAATATATTTTTCCGAATCTTGTACAATTGATAATGCTTCCATCTTAAGATTATCATTACCAACACTGACAATATAATCTTCAAACTTTTGTAACAATGGATCAATTCCGCAGTCAACTCGATCAAGCAACGAAAACATAAGATTCAATTGTGTAATATCCTTTTCCTTTACCAAACCGATAAACTTTTCAGCAAACGAATCACGATAATAGCCGACCAAGGTGTTGACCACAGCATTGATCACTTTACTCATTGAATGTGGCTCCAAATATCGATTGGCACGATCTTGTTCTTCCTTCAACTTAAGTTCAACCCATTTCATGTAATGAAGTATTCCATGTTTTGAATAATATTCTTGTCCCTTACTACGATAGAACATTTCGGTAGTTCCAATATAAACACGTTCATAATTATTACGATATATAAATAATTTATCTTGAAGATAATAGCATAGGTAAAGGCACGATTCTTTGATTCCAACAATCAAATATGGATCACATAGGATATTGTTACGTTCATCATCAACCAATTGCATTGCCGCTTGAATCAATCGAGCATTAAGTTCGGAAAATATTTTCAGTACCCATGTTTCAATCAAGGTTAAACGAAGATAACATTCAACATCCATTCGTTTTTTACTGTTGTTATTATAATGAACAATTGTTTCCTGTGACATGGCCAATGCTTTCTCCAACGGTGCAAATGGTAATGGAACATAATTGTAATAGAACATAAACCGTTTCCATGATTGCATGTATGCTTTCAACAATGATTGATCATTGTGTATGTGCTGGAATATCAACTATAAATATAAACAACAACAAAAACAAGTATAAATAATGTGAATAAATCAAAATAGAAAAAACAATGGGAAAACCTTTTGTTCATTGGTAATATATTCTTCAAAGACTTGAACCAATTTCAATTTAAGTTGATTTGCCGAACCCATGCTCCAAATACACATAATATGAACATTCCTAATTGAAATAAATGACAAACAAAATAGAAATACCAAAAAAATGAATAAATAGATACGAACCAAAATATATCTTGCCATTCTTCTTTGTTCAATGATGTTTCAGGAGAAAACATTCGTTTAACTAATGGTTCAATTTTTGGCCATACCAATTCAAATGTAACTTCTTCACCAGACTATAATAAAATTCAGAATAATAAAAATAAAGAAACAAGATAATGGTTTTAAAAGGATAATACCCGAAGGAGTGACGCTTCTTCAGCCGGTCTACGATTCATGTTTGTTGAACGTTGTTGTTGTTGTTGTGGCGTCGATGGTTGATGAAACGGTAGTATTGGAAGCATTTTAGATTCAACCGAAAATGATTAAGCTAAAATGTAATGAAATTTTTTTTGAGTTTTAAATGTGTGATGGATGATAAAGTGTGGAGAACAAAGATGAGAACACGAGAAACAAATCAAATAACAATCAAATGAATGGTGACTTGCATTTTAGTAGTTCATATATACGTCGTTCTCATACAATAAACGTGTCGATGAACGAATTTGTTCACTTAATGTGAATGTATGCGTGTGCTACCACATTTTACTGTTGAAAATGGTATTAATACGCATTTCACACCACATTCCATACCAACACTGAGACATGATCATCTTGAACATCGCAAACATCGGCGCAGAGGGAGCTCATTTCGTGTTTCGTTGCTTACTAGCAGTTTGTTTGTTTGTTTGTTTTGTTTTTTGTTTAGCTTGGGATTGGTGGCGCTTGATAATTTCGTTTCCACACTTTTCTCAACCTTAGTAATTTGTATACAAATGTGCATACAACATAATAGCACATCAACTTAATGTGTGGCAACGAAATGAAACCATTCAGTGTCAATTTCGAAATTTTTTATAATTAAAGCCATTCTTCTTTTGGCCAAATAACAAAAGAAGATTCTATGATACGACTTGCATGATTCAAATTAGATTGAAGGTTGTTGCCCAACAACAACGTTCGGTTCATCAACACCATATAAATCTTTGTTCATCACGCCAATTAGGTGATGATATCTTCTATTTTATTTATCAATCATAAATAAACCATAAACTAAATATGAGTAGCCAAATAAAGGAAAGGAAGAGAGGGGGAACTTGTTGGGAAAACAATATCAAAACATACGTCTATTTCTACTAGATTTTGGACGACTATTTTTATCCAATTAACATTTACCTTTTGAGTACACACCGTTTTGGATTTTGTACCTCCATTTTAAGTTTAAACACTGTTTTCAGTTAAATTTGACCTAAAATCAATCAATAATCTTTTAGTTATGTGTTTAAAAAATAGTTATTTACAATTTAAAACCAAAATCATTCAAAAAAAACTATTCCAATTGTTCCATAATCTAAATAAATCGAAGCAACCTCAAATAATTATTCACAACTACAAATTGCTTTGTGGCCTTTTGTTGGAGCAGGGAAAAGCAGTATTACGTTGTGTGAAAGCAAGACAAACACTAGGAAAGCTGGAGACACGGAATCTCAGTGTTGTGTGATTGACGCCCATCATTGAAGCGTGTGAAGAACTGTGAAGGGTTGACGCAATTCTATTTTAAATAGTTCACAATATGACCAATGGGTGTCGTCTGATTATATAATTGGAAATTCAATTTAATAATTTCAAAAAATTGTTAGTACATATGAAATCAATGATCGGAATACTTTGAAATGGAAATATTCTTTTCTCGATTACATGATAAATATATAAAATTTTATGGAGTTCTCTATTGCTTTGTTTGCTTAATTATTTCAGTTATATGACTATACCAAGCCGAGATTTTTAATAATAAACGAACGAATAGTTGGTAATAGGCGCAAGGACATTTTTGTCTCATTGCCAAAATCATTTCGTATGAATCTGATATGAATGGGAGAGTGAACCCGAATGGTTGAGGAAATCACTGTAGGTTGAGAGCGGATTCTCTTTACCAATGAATGAACGAACGAAAAGAATGAATAGAGAATGACGTACGGAATCCAACCAGTTATAGTTTTAGTATTAATGCGAACTTGAACCAATGCCCATGAGTTGCCTATTCCATTCTTTGAATTATAACAAACAAAAAAGTTTTGCCGACATTTGAAGGCAAACATACGCACACAAACACAAACATACAAACACACAACACACACATACAAATTGGGAAACTATTTATCTAGTTAATCTTTTGGTGTTCGCACATTTCCTTGATGTCGAATGTTTGAAGCAAGACAACAGACTTAACAAGATTTGTCTTCTATTTGTCTTGTATTATTTTGCCCGTGTGCGGTAAGATCACCTTTGAAAAAGGAATAATAGAAAAAAAATGTTATCACATTCAAAATCATCGTCCGGTTTGGTTCCGGTTTTAGTCGATCAATTTAATGATATCATTGAATTGAAGGCACAAGTATTGGCAAAAGAGATCGAATCGTTTGAAGCAACAAAACAAGCTACAACAAAAACAATTCCATTGTTTGATGAACAAATACGGCGTCGATCCTATTCGACAATCGATGATATTCAACGATCATCATCGACGACATCATTTCCCAAAATGAAACGAAGTAAAACACAAAAATGTTTTACTAAAAAATTAAATCGAATTCGTATGAAAGCAATTGATCAAACCATATGTGAATGTACGGAAACGATTCCATCATTAGAATCCGTATGTAAGGAAAACATTTCTGCCGATCAAGAAATCGATAATATTGTGGAACGTATTGAACGTTTACGTATGGAATATAAACTATTGGAACCGATCAAAGACTATGTTGATGGTGTTGATGATGATGATGGAAGAAAGGAGATGACAAATAAGATTGATCCATTGATTGAAATCGATTCAATTGATCAACCAAAATTGAATAACAAATATATTGATTCAAAACCTGATGATGATGTTGATGACAATACTAAGATGAAAAAGATTGAATCAATAATTCCAACATATAATGTTTTGTTGGAGAAACTTCGTAATGTTTATCGACACAATTTTGTTGTGAAAACCGTTGTCGTCGATATTGGCTCACGTGTTTCTGCTGCATTAGGTAAATCGGCGTGGCCAACAAACAATGGTGAATGTCTTTGTGGACAAATGTTTACATTTTCCGATAAAACACTTCAATGTATATCATGTTTGACCACTTGTCATACACGTTGTGGTTCAACCGTTCCAATTCCTTGCATTCGATTTGTGGATCCCAATCTACGTCCATCAAAATTGATCACCAATTATGTGTATCCACGAACGAAACCATCAATTCCATCATTGATTGTTCATTGTTGTCGTCTAATTGAATCGAAATGTTCGTCAAATTGCGTTGGAAAATCAATGAAATTGTACTATGTTGAAAGTGAACGATTACAACCGGTCAAAGATCAATGTCGACGATTGTTATCAAATGGACGTACGGGACTTCAACCATCGATGGAACAGATCAATCTTGAACATCTATGTGGAATTGTGAAACATTTTCTTTCCGATATTTGTGAACCTGTGTTTAGTGCAAATAATTGGAAAGATTATTCCATTCATATTCGTAAGTATTGTACTTACATTAAAATCAAAGATTTGTTGTTCAATTTATTATTTTTGAGTAGATAAACGAAGTGATCTTGAATTAGCTGCTCAACTATTGGAAACATTCGATCAGATGGCATCGGCAAATATCGATACACTTTGTTTCATGTTACTTCATCTTAAACATTTAAATCGTTTGGGTTATCAAGATTTGGATATTTTGGCCGACATCTTTTGTCCAATATTGATGGGCGATGTTGAGGTACGACGAAAGTTGCGTCTCATGAAATTGATGTTCAATATTGAGGATAATGTTTTAGCATCATTCGTTGAACGTTGAGGTAAAGGAAAAAAAGAAGAATCTATTCAACCCTTTCTCTTGTTTGCTCTATTTTTAACTATAACAATAATAAAAAAGTATATATTAATAAATTATTGAATATTTTAAATGTTTAATAAATTATGAACGTGACATTCAAAGGTTATAATGATAAATATATTTACGCAATTACTGTGTTTTTTTTTATTTTTTTCCAAAGAGTACAAAGTCTATTGTAACAATGAATCTCTTTCAACGAATGATAACGACATGACAACAACAGCAGCAACATCTTGTGATTGACACTCTCCTGCGCATTTCACCCATTAGGTGTAATTTAATTTTTAAAATAAAATTTTTCAATAACTTTATTTCTTTTCTGTCAGTATTACATATACCATTATTGTTTTTGATGGTTTCAAAAAAAATTGGAATTAATACTAAACTAAATTTAAATCACATCTAAGAGAGCATAGTTGCAAGTTTGCCATTTTTGTGCAAAGCATCTAAATATAAAAATGGATTAGACAAAAATGAAAATGGATTAAACAAAAATATAAATACGAACAAGTATCGTCACCACCGCCAATACAATTGCCATTGATGAACACTCTCGGCACCGTTGATGCTCCAGTCAACGATTTGAGATAGTTCTGTATTTCCGATACATTCGGTTCATTCTCAATCTCCCAAACATAATAATCGGAATTTGATAGATTATAGTTCTCCAATGCCGATTTTGCCTTCTTACAATAGGGACAATAGGTTTTAGAGATGACGACAACCTTCTTACTTTTAATAAGATCATCAATTTTACGCTTAACCTCAGGATCGGCCATTGTGTTGCCTGTCGATTGAGATGAACCCATATGATGAATGTTATACTTGGTAATTGATATTTTATTATTATATCCTATTAATTATATCACAAAATACTAATATAATGATAAAAGAAATTTATTAGATAAAAGATAATTGGATGTTTACCGTACACGTTTCGTGCAGTTCACTTGAATGTTTGATAAAAAATTTTTCGTATACACTAAATAAATATATAGGCAAAACAAAAATGAATTCAAATTACAATTTAACCTAGAAACAGTTGCCAAGTATAGTTGTTTATGGGATTATTTTTATTAATAAAATAATAGAGTACGGTGAGCTGGCAAAAATGATGCGGATGTCAACAATGTTACATTCGCCATCTATCGGGCTTTAATACAAACAAACGTTTTATTTTTATATAAGTAGTACAATGTATAATAGATCAACATTAACTCTTTTTTGTTTGAATTTTAAATATTATAAATTTCATTTAAATTTACAAAATAATTAAATGAATAATTTTAATCTCATTTTGTATAAATGCAAATTAACATAAAATCATTATTTTATAATTGAAAATGGTGTATTAAATCACTCAGTTCACTTCCTTTGTCATCAAAATCTAAATAAAAAAATTGTAAAAAAATAAACTTAACAATTAATAAAATACGTACCAGTCGTTTTAAAACTTAAACATCTGCCTTTGAAGGTCAGTTTCTGCAATTCTCCATATCGTACCAATTCAGAATGGAGACTATCCGAATTTGTGATGAGCGTTATTTTTTTTCTATTATCTTTTAGATCTTTTAGATAACCTTCAACTCTACGCCTAACTTCAGAATCGTATGCAGTTTCAACCTTTACGGTCACATTTTCTCTAGTAAAAATTAAACCCATTTTTGAATAATATTTGATAATTGATATTATTGTTTCCTATAAATTATATTTTTAAAAAATATTAATATAATTAAAAAATAATCAAACAAAAAACAATTGTTCACCGTATTGCAATGTTCACTCGAATGTTTCATAAACAATTTAGCTTCAAGTTTATATAGTGAAAAAAAAATTTAGTTTTCGAATTACAAAACTTCATGATATGCAAATTTCACTCCATGCTATTGCACATTCATACATGAAATAATTTTATGATGATTAATATCTTTTTAGTACTCTTGATTCTTTTAGAAAGAAAGAATTTAATTTTAAAATAAAATTATATTTTTTTTATTTATCATCAAATATTTTTATATTTATAATCATATTTTATAATGATAAATGATTTCATTATATCTAACTTAAATTATAGAGTAAATCACCCAGTTCACCTTGTTTATTTAACCCTTAATCGGTCGCGTGGTGAACTCAGTTCACCACGCGTCGCATTTTGGCCATAACTTTTTACTTGTTTGATATAAAAACCTGAAACTTTCAGTATTCCCAGAAAATTTATTTGACTACAAATTTTAAAAACCCATTGCGTTTTGTTCATTATTATTCAAAAGTTATAACTGATAATAACCATCAAAGTCTCATATTTTTCCCTAAAAGTGTGCTTCACTCCATTGCTACTGCTACTGTTTTGTGTATTATTAAGGATATTACGTTGTTTATGAATGGCATATACTACGAGTTTATACTGTTTTTAATATGCATCAAGTTTATCTATGATATCTTTTAAATTACAACGATATTAGATAAATCGTTTTGTAGAAGCTGTTTCTAAATAAATTTTTTAAAATTTTGCAAATTTTGAGTATAAAATATTTTTTCAAAAAAAAGTTATAAACTCAAATGTGAGTGGTGAACTCAGTTCACCACGCGACTGTTTAAGAGACTTTTGGGGGCGCGACCGATTAAGGGTTAAATTATCTAAATAAAAAAAGAGTAAAAAAATAGACTTAAAAATAGATTAAATACGTACCAATCTCTTCCAAACCACCATAACATTCACCATTGATGAAGAGTCTTGGAAAATCTCCACAAAATGTTTGAACGATCGTTCGCACATTCTGTGATGTCCATTTGTCGTTAATGTTTAACACACAATAATTGGATTGAGGTAAAGTCGAATTTATCCAATATTTCTCGTGCCATCTCACAACGGGAATGTTTCGACTTTATAACGAGTCTTAATTTTGTATTATTCATAAAATAATTTTCAATTTTAGCCGCAACTTTAGGATCGACTTGGGATATGGTCACTTTTTTTCTAGTAAAAGTTGAACCCATTTTTGAATACGATTTGGTAATTGATATTAGTGTATCCTATAAATTATATTTTTTAAAAAATATTAGTATAAATAAAAAATAATTAAACAAAATAAAATTGCTTACCGTATAGTGATGTTCACTCGAATGTTTCCCAAACAATCTAGCTTTTAGTATAAATAGATAGAGAAAAAATGTTTTTGAATTACAAAATTTCATTCCATTCTATTGCACATTCATACATGAAATAATTTTATGATGAATAATATCTTTTTAGTCATCCTGATTTTTTTTAGAAAAAAAGAATTCAAGATTAAAATGAAATTTTTCAATAACTTTATTTCTTTTATTTCTTATATCAAAATTGTGTTGAAACATATTTACCGTAATTCTCCATTTAAGCCGCGCGCGGCTTATTAATTTCAAACCTTTAGAGCTGCGCGTCTTATTCGAGTGCGCGGCTTATTTGAGGTGCGTCGCTTATTTATTTCAATTGAAGGCTTGAATAACTATTTACTTTGTACTTGCAAATAACTAACTACTAATAGCTATTTTATATATAAAATTTTAAAATTAATCGTTGAATTTTACCGGTAAACAAATAAAATTCAATAAGAATCCAAACTTAAACCTGATTCGGGTGAATTTGTAGGTTTTTTGTTTGATTACACGTAGCTGAATTGTAAGTTTGAAACTGTTTTAAAACAAAGATCGAATCTTGAACAAGCCGCGCGCGGCTTATTTAAAGTGCGCGGCTTATTAACTTCAACCCTTGAAAGCTGCGCGTCTTATTCAAGAGCGCGGCTAATTTGAAGTGCGCGGCTTACTCGAAGAATTACGGTATATTTCTCTTATAAGTTATTATAGAATTTGATATTACATAATGGTCAATTTGTGAGTTAAAAAACGTTTGTTTACACTACAACGATTTCGACTATTACCACTATTACGACGATTTTCGTAAAATTCTTCAATACTTGCTGATGCAACAGCAGCCACGGCAGCCACGAGTGGTTCGTCCGAGCCGTGTACTCACTTGGGTCTTGATGTAGGCTTGAATCTTTTTTGGAGAAACTGAGCTGTTCCATGTAAATTCTGTTGTATCGGGTTACCATGTAAATGGCAAACTTATATATAAAACCGATTGCAAAAAAAAAAACATAAATAAATAGTCATTTATGGGTTAGCGAAAGTTTTATTAAGTTAAGTGACCATATAATAGCGACAAAAACAGCCGTGAACGCGGTTCACCTACTTAAGGGTTAATCACTATCAAAATCACTTTCAGGGTCAGGCTTATTATACGCAGAATAAAGTATATCACTGAGTTCATCTCGATTGTAAAGATCATCTAAATAAAAAAAAGAGTTGAAAAAATTGATTTTAAAATAATTAATAATTACGTACCAATCTCTTCCAAACCACCATAACATTCACCATTGAGGTAGAGTTGTGGCAATTTACCACAAAAAGTTGTAAGATATTGTTTTATTCTCGGTGGCATCGGCGGTAACTCTACACTGGCAAAGTCCCAAATACAATAGTTGGGATAACGTTTGAATTCGTACATTATTGATTGATCCATCTCACATCGAGGATCATTCGAATTTGTGACGAGAACAATTTTTAAATCTCGCATAAGTTTTTCACATCTAAGCTTAATATCAAAATCGATACAAGCTTCCATTTTAGGTACTTTTTTCCTTGAAAAAATTGAACCCATTTTTGAATAATATTTGGTAATTGATATTATTGTTTCCTATAAATTATATTTTAAAAAAATATTAATATAATTAAAAAAAATAATTAAACAAAAGAAAATTGTTTACCGTATCGCAATGTTCACTCGAATGTTTCATAAACAATTTAGCTTCTAGTTTATATAATGAAAAAAAAATTTAGCTTTCAAATTACAAAATTTCATGATATGCAAATTTCATTCCATTCTATATTGCACATTCATACATGAAATAATTTTATGATGAATAATATCTTTTTAGTCATCCTGAATTTAATTTTAAAATAAAATTACATTTTTTTATTTGCCATCAGATATATTTATATTTATAATCATATTTTATAATGATAAATGATTTCATTGAAACAAATTTAAATTATAGAGTAAATCACGCAGTTCACCTGTTTTATCTAAATTAACTAAATAAAAAAAAGAGTAAAAATAAATAGATTTAAAAATAAATTAAATACGCACCAATCTCTTCCAAACCACCATAACATTCACCATTGATGAAGAGTTTTGGAAAATCTCCACAAAATGTTTGAAAATTCGTTCGCACTTTCGGTGATGTCCATTTATCGTTAATGTTTAAAACATAATAATTGGATTTAGATAAACCGTAGTTATTCAATATTTTTTGTGCCATCTTACAACGGGAACAATTTGACTTTATGATGAGAATAGCTTTTGTATTCATAAGATATTTATCAATTTTACACTTAACTTCAGGATCGACTGGGGTTATGGTCACTTTTTTTCTAGTAAAAGTTGAACCCATTTTTGAATACGATTTGGTAATTGATATTAGTGTATACTAACAAATTATATATTTTAAAAAATATTAATATAATTAAAAAATAATTCAACAAAAGAAAATTGCTTACCGTATGGCAATGTTCACTCGAATGTTTCATAAACAATTTAACTTCTAGTATATATAAATGCAAAAAAAAAAATTTAGCTTTCGAATTACAAAATTTCATGATATGCAAATTTCATTCCATTCTATTACACATTTCATACATGAAATAATTTTATGATGAATAATATCTTTTTAGTCATCCTGAATTTTTTTAGAAAGAAAGAATTTAATTTTAAAATGAAATTTTTCAATAACTTTATTTCTTTTATTTCTTATATCAAAATTGTGTTGAAACATATTTATATTTCTCTTATAAGTAATTATAAAATTTGGTATGAATAATGGTCAATTTGTGAGTTGAAAAACGTTTGTTTATACAACAACGATTTCGACTATTTCGACTATTACGACGATTTTCGTAAAATTCTTCAATAATTGCTGATGCAACAGCAGTCGCGGTACGAGTGGTTCGTCCGAGCCGTGTACTCACTCGGGCCTTGATATAGGCTTGAATCTTTTTGGTTGGAGATTCCGAGCTGCTCCATGTAAATTCTGTTGTATCGGGTTACCATGTAAATGGTAAACTTATAAATAAAACCGAATGCAAAAAAACATAAATAAATAGTCATTTATAGGTTAGCGAAAGTTTTATTAAGTTAAGTGACCATAAAATAGCGACAAAAACAGCCGTGAACGCGGTTCACCGACACGTGACCTACTTAAGGGTTAATCACTATCATCATCACTATAATCATCACTATCATAATCACTTTCAAGGTCAGGCTTATTATACGCAGAATGAAGTACACCACTCAGTGCACCTCGATTGTGAAGATCAACTAAATAAAAAAAAGAGTTAAAAAATTTGATTTAAAAATAAAATAAAAACGTACCAATCTTTTCCAAACCACCATAACATTTACCATTGATGTAGAGTTGTGGCAATTTACCACAAAAAGTTGTAATCCATTGTTTTATTCTCTCTGGTATCGGTCTTGGCTCTTCACTGGGAAAGTCCCAAATACAATCGAGGGGATAACGTTTGAATTCATCCATTATTGATTGATCCATTTCACATCGAGGATCATCCGAATTTGTGATGAGAACAATTTTTAATTCTCGCATAAGTTTTTCACATCTAAGCTTAATATTAAAATCGATATAGTCTTCGTCCTCTTCGATCTCTTTAGGTACTTTTTTTCTTGAAAAAATTGAACCCATTTTTTGAATAAGATTTGGTAATTGATATTATTGTTTCCTATAAGTTATATTATAGTAAAAAAAATTATAATATAATTAAACAAAATAAAATTGCTTACCGTATAGTGATGTTCACTCGAATGTTTCCTAAACAATTTAGCTTTTAGTATAAATAGATATAGAAAAAATATTTTTGAATCACAAAATTTCATGATATAAAAAATTTTCATTCCTTTCTATTACACATTTCTACATGAAATAATTTTATAATGAATAATATCTTTTTAGTCATCCTGATTTATATAGGAAATAATTAAGAATAAAGATTTTCAATAACTTTATTTCTGTTTATTTGGAAAAACAAAAAATACATAAACTGTTATGTTGTCATAATATTATTATTATTATGGTGATCGAAGTTGTTTTAAAAATAAAATTTTAGAATAAACCTTGTCTTGTACGTGAAGCTCATCTAAAAAAAATAAATAAATAAAAAATGGGTGAGAAAATTAGGTTTGTAATAAAATAATCATATTATTTACGTACAAACTTCTTCACAATCGCCACAAAGTTCGCCATCAATGAAAACTATTGGTAACTTTTTTGATATATAACTATCAATATATCTCTGCAAGTCGAATGAATTCTCTTCCTTATCAATCTCCCAAACCGAATAATGGTAATCAATAATGAGTCTATACTTTTCCATCAAAGCTTTTATCATCTCACAAGCAAGATATTCTTTTGAATTAGTGACAATGATAACTTTCTTCATTTTGATAACTTCATTAACTCTTTGTTCAACTTTTGGATCAAACGTTGGTTCTTTGACACCAAGAAATGAACTTACAACATCGGGTATATCAATATTGTCCAAATTAGGTATAGAAGCCGGAACACAAATTGACGATAGAACGGTACCCATATTTGTTGAATGATATTTGTTTAGTAATTGATATTTATTTTATATCTAATTAATAATTTAACAAAAAAATATAGTTAAATTTAAGAAAAAAAATTGTTGCTTACCGTATTGTTGAGTTTACTCGAATGTTTTGATTGAAAAATGTTGTGCTACACAATCATCAAAATATATAACCAAAAAAAAATTGAATTTAGCTTAACCAGATTTTATGTTATAGAAATTTCATTCCATTCCCATTGCACCATTCACATATATCGAATAGTTTTATGATGACAAAACCTCTTTTGTATTTCGTTCAATATTTTTAATTATTTTATTTTATTTATATTCAGAAACAAATTACATAAATTACAATTTTAGGGTTCAGATTTCAGAATCTTGATAATAGGAAACATATTCTAATATGGTTTGTACTGAAGGTGGCACTAAATAAAAAGAAAATTGATATCGATTTAAAAATAGGGATATACATACTAGTATATTTGCCATAGATAAACATTTTTGGCCAAAATTGATCTCCAGTCAACCATTCAAGATATCTTCTTACTTCTCGTCCATTTGATTCATTTATATCAAATTCCCAAATATAATGAATATTTGGTATAAATTTGTTTAAATCACGTTTTGCATCTTTTAAATAATTAAATTCTTTTGGACCAAAGATCACATAAGGTTTTTTTCGTAAAAGTTTATCAACTTCACGTTTAACTTCAGGTTTGTCTGTCGAATATTTTGATCCCATTTTTGTATGATATATTTGTAATAATTGATTGGATTAGATCTTATTATAAGTTGTTGTTGATCGTTCTTTTGATTCAAATATTAAGTTAAAAAAATTTGATATTCATTAAATATATAAACGAAAAAAAAATGTTTCAAAGAACGGGATCTAGTTAAATGAAATGTTAATAAATTTGATCTAGAAACAAGTAAATAATTCAAATGGTTTAAATTTTAGATGTAATGATTTTAATTTTAAATTCCATTCCATTAAACATTCTTGCATCAAATAATTAATGATTGAATGACCTTCAATCATAAATAACTTCTTTCAAATCATTTTAATTTATTATTATTATTATTGATCATATTCAATTAATTTCATTATTAATCATATTCAATTAATTTCAAATCTTATTTTGGGATTGTTTACAACTAATATCAATTAAAGTTTATATAATAATTGGTTCTTATTGGGTGTGTAAGTGTGAATGTAAATATCAATAGATCAATTATGTTTGTTTGTTTGTTTCTATATTTTGTGTGTATTCATATAAATTGTATTTTACCTATATGTTACCATTAGAATTAATATGATCCTCCACTTGTTCATTGTTAATTGGATCCTCATTCAATGACAATGCCTTTTTCATATTACTAGACAATGGTGGAATACAATGTCTCGGTATGAGAAACGTTGATAGATTGAATAGATCGACAAACACCTTATATCGATCGCTTAATGTTGAACGAAGATATTGGTAACCAGACGAGCCGCCAGTACCAAATTGATGAGCACCGATCATGCGCAATACCATTTCAACATGATTGCCTGTATAAGGAGAAAAACAGAATTTTTTAATTCAAATAAAAAGAATTCTAAATCTCTAATTATGTTACATACTTCTCCATTTGGTGATCAATGAATCAATGTCCATAAGTAGCAATAATATTTGAAATGGTTGATTGAATCGTGGCTCATCACGATACAATGAAATCATCAATGCTCCTTTCAATGCTTGATGAGTGAAACGACGATCACCACGTGCTTGCAATGCATTATGTTTCTTTACATCAAACACCGAATCAAACAATTCACATTTACGTTTCCATTCAGCTAATTGCATTGAACGTTCACCTTCATCTGGTTCAGCATCAGCTTCTGCACGTTTGGCATCCAACATTTCATTAACAACGGTCATATATTTACCCCAAAAATCAAATTCCTCTGAATTAAGTCCCGGCGTACGTTCCAGCCATTGTTGTAACAATTCACACAATGAATCATCATCTTCCGATTGTTTAATCGTTTCAATTACGGTTGGATCTTCGAACACCTTTAAATAGTATGATTTACCATAATTGGTACGTAGATCATTGCGTACGCCTAATTTATTTTCCAATAAACGAAATTGAACCGATTGAAAACCGGATGCCGGTGAGAGGTATTCACGAAATTCCATAAAATCCAATGGTGTCATACTCTCCAAGATGGTAACTTGATCAACCAATAGTTTAAGAATCAAGACGACACGATTTAATCGTGATGTAACAATCAATAGATTAGCTTCGTCCTATATTGATATTACAAAATTTAATTATAAATTAAATATAAATTTAAATTAAATTTACATACCCGAATACGATTTTTCATTATTTCACGTACGGAATCGATTTCAAAGATGATTTGCTTAAACCACAATTCATACGCTTGATGGGTGATGATAAACAAATGTTCGTCATGAACCTCTTTACCATTTAATCTTGTTACCGGCTCTTGACATGATAATAGTTTATCAATCTAAATATATTTTTTTTGTTAATAAATATACTTTTTTTCAAAATTAAAAATATATTTACGTGCAAATATTCGCCATACAACATTCCACCTTTCGGTATTTCACGTGCCACTGTTCCATCGTCGATAATCTTGTTGGTTGTGGATAAGTTTGATGATGATGATGTTCCATTGGTAATTGTTGTTGTTGATGATCCATTGACCGAATTCAATGTTTGACCATTGATTTTGGTGAAGCCTAGTCCCGAGCCGCCACCATTGGAAAATGGACAACCAAATGTACGCGGCGGCGTACTTGACATACTTCCATTTATGGAATTGATTATTTTTAATTATTGTAATTATTATTAAAAAACAATCAAAAAACATACCTATTAATCGAATCATTCGGATCCATATTCTAATACACAAGATGAACAATTTTTTACTTCGAAATTTAATGAAAAAAAATGTAAAGATCAAATTCAATACTGGTTTGCTTCGAAATCAATGCCTACAAACTGTGGAAATATATATTTATGTATATATATATATGAGAAAAATAATAAATTAGTTTTGTATATGTTCAATGAATGATTGGTTGATAATTATAAAACCAGACACACATTGAAAATGATCGACTCTGTTCAAATCACTCTCTCTCTCTCTCTCTCTCTCTCTCTCTCTCTCTCTCTCTCTCTCTCTCTCTCTCTCTCTCTCTCTCTCTCTCTCTCTCTCTCTCTCTCTCACTCTCTCACTCTCTCACTCGTTTGATCATAGCATTCAACAAAAAAACATTTGATAAGATTAGATAATGATTAAGAGACTTCAGTTTGAAGGATAAAACCGAAAGTTGGTGATTTGAATGATATTTTATACCAAAACATATAGATAGATATATATTGAGACACGAATGAATCAATTGGAAATGTAGAACGTGCCAAATGAACTTCAAACAGTTTGAAGATTTGATTATATCAAATCAAACTAAAATGCAAATAATAATAAGTTTTTTTTAAAGTCACCTGATTAAGTAACATTTTACCCATACACTTTTATTATTTTTAGCAAGAAAAAAGCAAAAAAAAGTGTTACACTTTTTTGTTGTAATTTTTTAAACTTGACCCATATTTATTAAATTGATTTCCTTAATTTAAAAAAATAATAAACTAAAACTTACGAATAAATAAAAGAAAAAATTATTTAATAGTAGAATCTTCAAAGATTTGTTTCAAATTTTGTGATATGTGATAACTTTGGGAAAATGATGTCAAGTAAAGTAACCAAAAAAAAAAAAAAAATTTGTTGAAATAATAATTAAAAGAACGTAAACATTTTCATTATGTTGTGTTCGAGGCAATGTTCAAAACAGAAATGAATCAGAAATTGTTTTCAACTTGTGTGTTACCTGCCGGACATAGGAAAACCATTTTTTAAAAAAAATGTTCAAAATGTGACACCCATTTAAGGTTTGGCCTATCTCTCTCTCCTATTTCATTTGTGTATTTGTTGTATGATGCAACATTGTAAATCAATTTCACTCTCAATCAACAATCACTCTTACATTGGACCAAACTTGTTTTCCAAATTGAAGGGAAATTGTATTTCTCTATATATACAATTAGTTAGTGGATTGAAGAAAAGAAAAATAAAAGTTCAAGTCATAGATTATGTGTGTATTTGTGGTATTTGCGTATGTATAGCATTAATAGATTGAAGGATGAGCTGTTCAAGAAGTGTTCGATGTTTGTGATGATCATCATCATTTACCATTGAAGGTGTTCCTCAACATTTATCGATCAATGATCATATAACGATCATATGATCATATGACTTTTTCTGATTGAACAGTTCAATCTTTTCTCTTTTAACACTTTGTTTGCCTCTTTTCTCATCTTCCTCCTATGACCCATTCGGATGATATCGATCTATCGACATTGACTTTGAATCATTTTCATTTAATTAATATAATGATGAAAAAGATCGAATGTTTTTTAACCTCCACACACGCATGTTTTTTCTTCTTCTTTTTATATTTTTGGTATATTCACCCTTGAACTGTTGATGGCTTTTTGAAGATGTCCTCCTTCAGTTCATCATGTTTCTCATCTTCTATACATAGATATACTAATAATAATCGTTCTAATGAATTAAAGTTGTTGTTTTTGTTTTTGTTCAATTTTTGTGTTCAGATTTTTGTTTTTGTATTGATCATCAATCATTTGTCAATAATAATAATATGGAATAGTCTATCTAAATGTTTTTGTAACATGAGTGTGGAATCACACATATGTTTAAATGTTGAATCTATTATTGATTTTGTTTTTGTTATTTATGCGCAAACTAATCGTATGATGAGGCTGCCATTTAGCTTTAGTTTAGCTGATTTGTTTTCCCCATTTGTTGTTGTTGATTTTCGTCATCATCAAAATGTGATTGAATGTAGTTATGCCATCATCATTACTTTGATTACATGATCAACATTTTCACTAAGGTGGGAGGAAATGGAGATGATGGAGGGGGGAGGGGAGGGTACAGGATGAGTACATGTTTGTTTGTTTGTTTGTTTCTATGCTTGTTTGCCAGATGCATCCATTCATCCATCGATCAATGTCATTATCGTTGTTGTCTCATCAATATATTGAGGAATGTCCACAACATGGATCAAAGTTCATCATATGAGATAACATTTTGTGGGTTTGAATCACATCAAACCAAATTAAACTAATGTCTCGCTTTCGTTTTTGCTTGCTCTTTTGCTTTCATTGGTTTCTCAACATCCTCTTTCAATGCGTCATCTTTCTCTCTCTCACTCTCTCCTGATTGGGTATTACCATTTTGATATGAAATAATTTGATAATATTACCAATTTGGTTACGAAATTCATATAAATCAATAAAGCTAGCTCTTTAATACAAATAGGTACAAATTGCGATATATTTTAGAAAAAACAAAGCAATACATACCCAGAATGAAAAAATAAAATTTGTTGATAGTAATATGAAGGTGAAAAAACCAAAATAATAATAACCAAAATTGTTAATGTTTTTCTTGATTCACAAACTAAATCAACCAGGAAAAAAAATTATTGTAGACAAATATTGTACAATGAAACATGATTTTGATGAAGAAATCTTGCCTTTTATTCGACAAGATCAATCTGTTAGTGTATAATATATATATATTTCCATCCATCCGTCATGGTGATAGATTTTTTTTTTATATATTTCATGCCGACGGGCGTAGTTGAACATTAACATCCCAATCATTGACTTGACACTTGATGCAATTGATGCCTTAATCGGCGTCATATGAGCCAACATATAAATGTAATGTTCACTTCATTTCTTTTCTTCTTTTTCTTCATCTTCATCTTCTTCTTGTGTTGATGATTAGAATTGCGGAAAAGTGTTTGCTACTGCCAATCTTTTTTTTCTGTTCAATTGGGTACCAAACCAAACCATGCCAAACGACGTCCAAGGCCAAACGTTTGCCAATTGGATAATAATGTTAGGAAAAAGGGAGATGAAAATGAATTGAAAATTGGTACGAAATGTAGATGTAATCAATTGTACCGAAAAAAAAATCAAATTGATTTATTACTGATATGGAACATCATTGGACATCAAATCATCAAATCTTTTTTTTTTCTCAATTGACATGCGACATAAAACAAAAATAACAACATTGACTCAATCGTGATTATCATCTTTTATCGTAATCATTGCCCTTCTTCTTCTTCTTGTTTTTTTCTTGATCTTCAACACTCTACACTCTTTTTTGTGGCATTGACCATGAATGTAACATGAGGAAACTATGGAATTAAGGATTAATAACATATTTAATAACACATGAATGTGAATGCAATCAATTTTGTATCGTTCATAGATGTCGTTATTTTCTTTATTTTTTTCAGTGTTCATTTCTAAAATATATATTTCCATTGTCAATGACAATGGCATTTGTGTTAAAAGAAATTCACATCACAAGTTCTTGAACTTGATTAATTGTACAAAATAAAAATACTCTCAAAAGTCCTTGATCTTTTCATTAAATTGGAAAAAAAATCAATTGCAATTCGATTCAAATGATAATTGATTAAAACATTGGAAACAAGTTTTTGTTCTACATTTTCCATATTAGTCAGTCTTATGATACAAGCTAAAGTTCGATTAAAATAAAATTATCGATCAATTATTTCACTTCGTCGATCATCCATAAATCAATAGACAATGTAATTTTATAAACTTTTTTTTAATTTTACGTATTTTTTGGGTGGTGATATATAAAACCAAGTATCGGAAAGTTGCTTATATGATCATTCCGATGCCGACAATCGATGTCTGAAATAAAAACCTTGAAATCGTAATTTATGATTTTTTGCTTGCTATAATTTTTTTTTGTTGTATTTTATTTCTTTGTATAAAATGATGATGATTGTGCGATGTCGATGATTTAATCAAACAGTTTGACTACTCTTTTAAGTCAAAAATGGAAAAAAGAAGAAGAAAAAAGTTAAACTAATTTAGCATCCTTTGCCATCGAATAAAATTGTGAGGTACGATTTGCCAATAATGCTTTAGGTGAATCATATTCAACAATATTTCCTTGATCGAGTACCAAGATTCGATCATAATCGATTACAGTATTGAGTCGATGCGCAATCGTCAAAATTGTACAATCGGCAAATTCTGAGCGTACAGTCTCCTGAATCAACGTATCGGTTTCCATGTCGACAGCTAATGCATTATATAGTAAAAAAGTAATAAAAATAAAATAAAAAAACCAATTTGATTAAAATTAGTATCAATATTAACATAGATAGATGGCAGCAGAACAAACATACCAGCGGTTGCTTCATCCAAAACCAGAATACGCGACTTTCGTAGAAGGGCACGAGCAAGACAAACCAATTGCCGTTGTCCAACCGATAGGTTTTCACCGCCTTCGGTTATCTTATATAGCAATTCATTTTCCAATGTATGAACAAATTGTTTAAGATGTGCCAACTCTAATGAACGCCAAATATCGGCATCACTATACGTTTCAAATGGATCAAGATTCATGCGCAATGTTCCCGTAAACAATACGGGATCTTGTGGAATGATCGTAATCTTTGAACGTAGATCATATAAACCTAATGGACGAATATCGACATTGTCGATCATAATTTGCCCATTTGCCGGTTCCACAATACGGAACAATGCCAATGTTAACGATGATTTACCAGCACCGGTTCGGCCAACAATTCCAACCTTTTCCTTAGATTTAATTGAAAATGTTACATCTCGAACAACCAAATCGAGTCCTTCACGATATCTGGTTGCATAGTTGGTAAATTTAATCTCCCCCAATGCTGGCCAACTTTTATTTTCCGGTTTTGTTCGCTCATTTTGATATGGAGCCTAAATAATAAAAAATTAATAAATAAAGTTTAAAAATTAATATAATTAAAAATACCTCTGCCTCAATTTCCGAATATTCGATCAAACGTTCAATGGAAACAATGTTGGTTTCAAGATCGGTTGCCGATCGGACAAACATTCCCAAAACGCCGGTAATGTTCAACGAATAGGAGATTGCTAAACCAGCTAAACCTGGATCCAGTGTTCCACGACTGATGACGGCAAAGATTGCTGCCAAAAAGACGATTGTATAACCGAAAAATTCTAATCGTATCGATAGCCAACGAGCAGCGGTAATCGATGAATAGAAACATGAATTGTTATGATCAATCTTTAGATTAGAATCCGATATAAAACGATCCTGTACACCATAAGCACGAATACTATTTGCACCATTTACGGTTTCATTGAAATGATTATAGATCGGTGAACGTGTTGTCGATTGGATACGTTTCAATTGTCGCGAAGAGGCAATATATAAACGTTGAATGATCCAATAGAATACCAAAATTGGTAGGATAGCAACCAAGATCAGCGGGGCTTCTAGACTGATCATAATAAATGCTACAATTGTACGAAAGAATTGCATGACAGCCATACGAAGATTGAATACCATCGCAGAATCGGCAACATCGACATCCTTGGTGAAACGGTTCAGAATTCGTCCGATAGGTGTCGTATCTAGTTTTGGATGATGATGAAAATAATATAAAACTTAAATTAAAAATCTAAAGTTCTTACCAAAGAATGACATTGGTGCAAATAGAATAGAACCTAACATATCATTATGTAACATTTTCGATGCTCTAATACATGCAATATTCAATAGGATTGTAGAGAAGAGACTGGAAATAATTTCACCAAAACCATAACCAGCATAGCCGGTTAAACGTTGATTACGTAAATGTGTATCATTTGCTTTGATTGGATCCAATCCATCATTGGACCATTCCGATAATAATAATGATGATAAGATTTGGAACACATTGGCGGCAATCATTGCAAATAAGATTGTAAATGAGATAACATAACCAATTGTTTGAAAGTATCGAGCATAAACTTTCAATTTAACTGAACCAGTTTGTGATGATTCTTCCGTAATCAATTTTCCTGCTTTACCATTTGCTGGTTTTGGTTTTACAACACCAATCGGTTTAACATCTTTCGATGTTTGACGTTGAACATTTGATGATAAACCTTGTCGACGTCGTACGGAAATTGATCGTTGCATTGATGATGAACGACGTAGTTCTTCACTTCGTTCAGAAATCGATCGAATCGATGATGATGTTTGTGAACGTCTCGATTCAGTTCGTTGTAAGATTGGACGAACCTTTTCAGCTAATGATTTCATCAATTGTGAATCTTCTAAATCATTCTCCTCTCCATCGGTGTCGTACATATTTTCCGTTAAATATTCGGCAACAAATTCAGCAAAATCACCTTTCTGTTCAATTAATCGATCCATTGTTCCACGTTCCGAGATGACTCCATCTTTAAGTACAATAATTTCATCGACATCATTCAACACTGAAATACGATGTGTAGCTAATAAACGTGTTGTGTTTCGTAACATTCCACGATTACTAATAACATTATCAAATAATGCTTTTCCCACATGAGCATCGACAGCTGATAATGGATCATCTAATAGATAGATTTGTGCTTCAGAATATACGGCACGTGCTAATGAAATTCGTTGTTTCTGTCCACCGGAAAGATTGATTCCACGTTCACCAATTTCCGTTTGATCACCATCAGCTAGGATACTAATATCCGGTTCCATACAACATTCTTTAATCACTTTACGATATTTACGTTCATCAAATTGGTTCGTAAATGTAACATTCTTTCTTAATGTTGCATTTTGTATCCATGCTTGTTGTGGTACGAATGCAACTCTTCCATCAACATTAACCTTTCCACTCGTCTTTTCCATGTCACCCAATATTCCAGATAAAAGTGAGGATTTACCCGATCCAACCGAACCAACTAATGCAACCAGCTTTCCATGTGGTATCTCCAAGTCGATATTCTTCAATGTAGCCGTACCATCTCTAGTCCATGTAAATGTTCCATTACGTACTCTAATAGCATTCTCTTGATCCGGTAAATAACGTATAGCATCTTCATCAATTTCTTCTGAATTTAAATATTTATTTATACGTTTAATTGCTACCAAACTCTAAAATATTAATGAAATATTAAATCAGTTAATAAATATTATTGATATCATCATACCATAGCTCCCATTGAAAGTAACATAGGTAACATTCCCATTGGAACACGAATTATGTTGAACAATGACAATGAAACGAATGCTTTGTTTGGATCAAGATTGTTTCCAGTCAACACATAAATAGTAAATGTTAACAATCCAACCTAAAATATAGAATAAATTATTGAATTAATTTACCAAAAAAAAACCAAAATCAAAAACCAAATTACATACCAAGAATGGAGCTGCACTGAAAGCAAAGAACATGAAACCAGTGAGATAGGCAATCTTATACAACTCGGTACATTCATATGAACGAAGTTCACTAATTTTTGATAGAAAAGAATTTTCCCAAGCATATAATTTGAGTACTTTCATTCCATTTAAGATTTCATTCATCAATTTAGTTCGTTTATCCTTTTCTCTCATTAATTTAACTTGATTTCCACGAATCAATGCACTAATCCATCCATTAAATGGTAGAAGAATGATCATAAACACAAGACCAGCCATCGATGCATAGCCGACTTGTTGCCAAAGAAGATAGATTGCAATTCCCAATTGTAACGGTGCCGACCATATTGAATTAACCCAATTTAGGAAATCGACTAAACGTTGCGAATCGACCGACATTATATTAACGATCTCTCCCGTTGAATAATCTCGTCGACCATATGTTGAAAGGCGAAGACTCTATTGTTAAATTAAATTTTAATTTAATAAATCAATTAATTAATCAATCAATCAATCAATCTCATTACCTTATTGTAGATCATCGATATCATACACGTTCGAACACGAAGTATAACAATATTCATCCAATAATCATGTTGTCCATTGATCACCGATTCAAACATGGGAAAGACGAACATTAAGGCAGCATAAAGAAAACCACGCCATAATGGTTGAGAACCACTGGTATCGGACATGAATGTCATCAACCAATCCAAGATGATTGGATTGGCAAATGTTAAACATGATGCAATCAATTTGAGTATTCCAATACCCAACAACATTGGCCAATAGACGCGTAAGATAACCAATGCAACATTCATATTTGGAGTATTCTTTCGATTCGATCCATCAAATTTCATTACTAAATCTTTATTATAACTTTCACTTTGATAACCAGTTGAAGCATCCAATTGCATTTGTTTGATTATTTTCGATGTTCTCATCGTATCAAAATAATATTCAAAATCGGATAATATCTTTTTACTGGTATTATTAGGATTCATTCGATACATATCGTTTTCGGTTAATGGTTTCTTATAACCTTTTATGATCATCGACGTAAACCACCAAAATGTGATACGATTTAAGAATGATGCGGTTTGATGTGGATCTAAACGTCGATCGGAAGTATATTCATTTGTACATACTAAAAGGAATAGGCCGACACTGAATACCAATCCAATGATACGAGAGATAAAATATAAACGATGAAATTCAGGATAAAAATAACTATTTTCATCAAAAACCGATAAAAGTAAGGTTCGCGTGTTGACAATACTATACAACATGAACGTAAGACAAAATAGAAAGATTGGACCCGATGAATAGACGCCATTTAAACGATATTGTACGAGTAATAAGACTAAATAAGCCTAAATAAAAAAAATAAAAATAATAAAAATAATAATAGAAATATTTTATACATACAAATGTAATTAATTTAACTATTGGTGAAACCCAATGAACGGGAAATAGTTCAAAATTTGAATGTATTTCATTGGTAAGGAAGAGTGTTGAAACCATTTCCAATATTGAAAGTATTACAAAAATTAAGGAAACTATCTGTAAAATTGCATTTAGATTAAAGAAACATTTCTTATTAAGATTTATCTAGACATACTATTTTAGCAATTGAAAAAACGGTCCATGGAATTGGATGTGATATTTGTTTTTGATGTAGATTTAATGAATCACTTTTCATACTTTCTGAATCGACAATTCCTTTATGCGATTTCATCTTCATTTGAATATCTAAATTATTCCGTTTTGTTCGTGGGGAATAATAGATTTGAAGATAGATTGCATGTGGAACGGTCAATACGAGAAGAATAAGGCAAGATGTCCACAACATTGCCGTCTCCTCGAAACAATAGGTAAAATCGGGATTGTCGTTTGTGTTCCATAATCGATCTAAATCCTGTTTAATCAACAATCAATTATTTTTTGTTATATTAAAAAAGTTATTAAATCAAAAAGAAAAATTATTACCCAATATTTAGATCCACAAAATTGATCCATCTTTCTTAAGCGATGGAATGAGATGAATTTAATTAACGATTTTTCACTTTAATGTTTCAATAACATAAGAGAACAAATCGTATTGTTGAACCCAAATGACGATTAACATTTGGTTCGATGCCAAACACTTATTTTATTAGGTTTATTAAAAAAAAATTATTAAAAAAAATGTAAAAAATGATATACTTGAGTACAATGGGCACGACACTTGGTACTTGAGTTTTGTTATTTGATAATTAATCGTAATCTTCTTCAATACTCTAAAATAAATTGTCTTTTTTGTGCGAAATGATTACTTAAGATGTGGGAAAGGTTGTGAAATGGCTAAAAACATAAGACATATCAGATTTTCGATCGATTAGGTTTGATTGGAATGGAAGTTTTCACAATATATGTTGGGAATAATGTAATTTGCTAGCAAATACAAAGATCGATTATGTGTTTTTGTTGATTTGAACTGAAAAGTGGAATCTTCTTGTTCAATAGAACATTTATTTGAGAGAAGGGTAATTTAAACAAGTACACAAAAAAACAAGTTCAAACTGTATTAAGAAAGATGAATAATAACGTAAATAAATGAGAAGATTGATTTATATATATGTGTGTCCCCTAACATTCTATCACAACAACAACAGCAACAACATTAAATCCCAAGTGCAATATTATCGTTGTTGGTGATCAGCAAACGAACCAATCACAAATGCATACAATAGGTTTATAATTTGATGGGGAGTAATTCATTCATTGTGTTACGATAAGATATGCGATCGACATTGCACTTCTACGTTCAAATCGTCTACTAACCAAAAAAAAAATAAAAATAAAAATAAAAATATTGTAATACCATAAGGGTTAAAGTTTTTCAGCAAATATTTAATTATTAAACACCCTGTATTGCATCATCATCATCATTAAAGATGAACAAAACTTTTTACTTTAAATGTATTAATACGAAATAAACAAACAAACTTGTGAAATAACAATGTCATTCCATTCATTTTAAGATGGACAATTTTGTAAGTAAGTAGTTTAAGTAATGAACTATGGACAAAACTTTATCAATAACTTAGTTAGTCTATATGTCATACAATTACATTTCAAACATGATGGAATATGCTATTATACTTAAAATTAACTAAGTTTACTTGTCATCATCACATCTTCCTATGTGATGATGGCTAACTTTTCAACACTCAATACAAATAAAAACCTTTTTTGGTTTAGCTGAATTAAAACTTTAAAAATGTGAGAAGTTCCGGTCTGTTTTCAAACTTAGGAAAAGTGAATATCAAATTTTAGGTTGTAGAATAATGGAAATCTCATTAAATTGAGAAATGTTAGTTCCATGTAAAGAATATAATTGATATAAATTCTACTAAAATACTTTAATTACAAATTACCCTTTTGTAATCCAAGTTCAAGAACAAGAACAAAAAATGTGATCTTGAAAGTAAATTCCGTAATTAATTAGATAAAGACATACATCATTTATATTACATTTTGTACTGTAAAGTACAAAATATCATTCAACATTTTGGTTTCTTTTGTGTTGCACTATAACGTTCATTATAAATTGCACAATTGCAATGCATTTCATGTAGGTTGCATTGTTGTGTTTCCACGAAATGTTTGAATTAAAAAAAGTTTTAAAAGGTCAATCCATTAATAAAGTAAGATGATATATTGAACAAATATCCAAATTGATATTTAAAAGTAAATGTTGTGGTCTAAAAATATAAGATTTTCTTTTGAAATGTAATGTGATCAATGTGTGCGAGGTTGTACTGTAAAAACATTGCATAAAGATAAGGTTTTAACTTCCTCTCTTTCCAATATGTCCTTTGCCTGATTTATTATCAATCTTTCTTGTTGCGATTATACTCTTTTTATTATATTATATTATTATTATGTACTTTTAGTCATCTTTTTTTGCACTTATCCCAAAATGTAGGTACAAAAAAAGCGTTTCAATCTTTTAAGTGAAAAAGGGGCAATGAAGTTTGTATATATATTTATGAATAAAAAAATAAAAAGAAGGAAATATATTCATTCTTATTCATCAAACAACAATCCGTCTATTTATTAAAATGGAATTTATACATCAATTGATTGAATGTATCCATTATTAATGTTTGTTTAGATTTTTTTCTTCTTCTTCTTCTCTGTTTTATTTTAAATTTGAACTCGTTTGTTTACCAATGACAAACTTTAATACCAAATGAATGAATGGATGGTAAAGGACGATGCTTTTAGAGATAATTCGTTTTTTTTTCGTGGAAATGGAATCTATTAATATTCGTGGTTAATTAGTAAAAATTGGGTTTCGACTAAAATTAGAAATCTTGCACGAACGTCATTGCAAGAGAACAAAAAAAAATTATTTCATTTCAAAATTTTTCCTATTATTTGAATTTTAGATTTGTAGCATTGATTAAAAAAATTTTTTTTTTTTAATTAATAATGGTTCACTTGATAACCATTATGCAAACAAATGATTACAATAGACGCATTTTGCTGTCGGGAAATGGCCAAAATTGGTTACCATATTTTGTTAGGCTTCGTTTTACATCCTTTTCTTTTTATTATTTACCTTGATTCATGATTTTGTTTTTATGTTATTAGATTGTTTGGTTATTTTAGATCATATTAGTCCATTAGAGGCTTAACATTATATTCTCTTTTGTTTGCCATAACATGTTTATATAGTTTCAAATTCCATTTCTGTTTTCTTAATCAACTAAAACCATAATATTTTATACAAAAAATTTAACAAAATCAAATAATTTATCCATAACCTTAACACATTTTTGTTTGTTTGGTGAAATCGCCTACGCAATTATCCTTGAATTAATATAATTGAATTGGTAGCATATTCCAATAAATTATTTTTAACAAACAAACAAAAACACTAAATTTAATTGAATTAGTGTAAACAAAAAAATAAATAAACAAATATATTTTTATTTAAATTGTTTTTGATTAAAAAAGATGCAAAACTTTATGTTTTTAACTTTGTAATATTTTGAATTTTGTTTCATATTTTGTTTAACAAATAAACTTGAAAGAAAATGTTCAATATTGTACTATTGTAAAAATATGTTCTAGTCAAAACTTATAAATTAGCATTAACATTCTTATTTTGCATTATTTTTATTAGCAAACTTTGCCCGAAATGGGAATTGCTTTTCCAATGAAATAGTTGTTGTCATTTGGAACAAACTTCAAATCAAAATCAAAATGATGTCTGTTCGATTTAGGCTTAATGCTTCTTATGAAACGGAAAATAATTTGATCAACTTTTTTTTATTTATTTTAGTTGGAAAGTGAAAATGGTTCATAGTATTCTTTTGGGAACTAAATAAAATGGAACACCTTATAAAAGATTAAGGCCATATTGAGACACACACACACACACACTTACAACAAGTGTTGTTGTTGTTGTTATTAGTGTTTTGGGTGTTGTTGATGTTGTGCAATCTAAACATTCGCCTAGCAACCGAATTGAACATTGTGCACTCAAACATTTACAAATATATGGATTCATTTGGTATTGCTTTTATATTGTATATATATGGATCATTTAATAATGTGTGTTGGCCTGAATTCAATGTAAGATCACAAGCTGACATTCAAACAAGAATAAGAATAATAATAATAATAATAAATGGTGAATGGAAACGTTACCAAAACAAAAACGATAACCATTTTACAATATAAATGTGTACATACATTGAATCAAAACCAAATTTGTGTTTGCGAATGTTTTTCGTGCGGACAATCTCCATTTCAATTCATTTCAATTCATTTCATTTCAATTTCATCTTATTTCATTTAATTCACTTTTTCCACAAACTGATTTTCATTAAGAAAGTACATTCAATTTCATTCAATTCCATTCCATTCTTTCATAATAATAGTGATAGTATGAATGTAAATGTGAACCTAAAGTAAATTTCTATGGAATATAAAATTCCAATGATAAATTTTAGTAAAATTAGATTATAAATCAAATTCAATATACCCCTACGAGAAGTAGTACACCTATACTCTTATAAGATTGGTGTCCTAAATTATTCTTTTCAACCTTAGTTTGGTTTTGATTTGTTCAATACAAATTAAACTTTATTCTTGTTCAGAAGGAGGGTAGGAAGTGAATGGACGAAAAGGGGGAAAAGTATTTCAATAAACCACAGTAAATTGGAAAAAATTGGTAAATTGTTCCTAATAATAGTGAAAACTACCATAATATCATTATTATTGAATATAAAATCAATCGTTATAAAGTCATAGAAATGGTTTATATTATTAGCAGTATTATATTGGATAAAGAGTTCTGTTTGTATACAATTCCGTATTGTGAATCCTTTTTATTTTTTTTTGTATTGAATTGACTTTATTGAGTGAATGAATGAAAAGTGTTCGGTTCAAACACAAATGATGGATTCATATGGATCCATCAAACATTGAGAAAGACCAAAAAAAAAAGTGTGTGTATAACGAAGATGATCGATGACAACATGTGAAGGCCTGTTGGATCTATCAATTGAAATGGGAGGATAGAATAATATTCTATGTGTAAGTTAAACCCTCGTATTAGTATATGTATATATCCGTACAATTGCCGAGCCCAACTTTTATATACAATGTTTTGGTGTTTACAAAACTCACTTCTGCCTTTATACGTTCAATCTCTATTCCGTCCGCCCGTTCCGTCGTCGTCGTCGTCGTCTCACGTACTCATTTTGGTTAGTCTGAGCAAGTCCGATCGGGCTCAAACATTGTTGCCAACAAAAAAAAACGCTCTACATCAATGAGCTCTACCAACATCAATGTAAAGAGAGAGGGAGAGAGAGAATCCGCCAACATTAACATTGACAACAAACCAAGAAAAAAAAGAATAAAATTTTCCCTTACTGTTTTATCCGCTAAGAGTTTCCATACTTTTAGATAATGGAAGCAGCACTAGTAACCTAGGGTATATCCAAAACACACACACACACACACACACACATTTTATCCACACCTTTTTGATTTTTTTTCCTCAAACGAACCATGCTTCTCTACAACCATAAAACATCATGTTTTGTCTCTCCTAAGGACCATAACAACTGATCATAACAACTGATCGTTTTGGAAACGACAAGATCTTCTCTTCAGAGACCAGAAAGAAAAAATCAATCGATTCACAACTAATTAGTTTCCTAAAATCGATCCATATCGTCATTTGTTTTTGTTTAATTGTATTTAAACAACAACAATCAATCGATTTTCTCTGCATTCATCATTGAAAACGAAAAACGCAAATCATCAATGTTAAGTTGAATTTTTTAAATTTATTTATTTTTAACTGTATGAACATTTAAAAAAAATTATTTATTGAATTAATATGGATTAAAAATAAATAAATTGATAACTTCTTTAATAGATTGGTAACCAACAACAGTACAAATACAAAATAATACGATTCTATTATCAAAAGATAAGAATCATAAATATTATTGAAACTTAATACTCAAAGTTTTTTTGTTTGCCTTTTATCCCTCTTTATATAAATAATATCAAATCTATTTATTGTTTAAAAGTAATTGTTTATCTGTAATACCCAACAAATCTCACTCATACACAACAAATTAACTTTTTCATTTTAAATCAAATCAAACATATAATTGAAACACACTCAAGCTAAAGAAAATAAATAAAGGAAAAAAAAGAAGAAATTCCATTGCAAAGCTGAAGCCAAAGAAGTTGAAGGCTTGAAAAGGAAACCTTAGAAAAGAATTAAAAAGATTTCCAAAAGGTAATGAAATTTGATTGCAATATAAATCTCTCTCTTTTATGTTTGAATTAAAAAAGGTTTAATTTCAATTAATTTAATGTTATAATGGAATGATTATATTTGCCGCTTCATTTTATTTCGTTTTCCATAGAATTTGAGATTAATTGAATTCAATGCATGCCTATTCACATTTCAATGGGAGATTTATAATCTCTTGTCATTGAATGCGACAAACAAAAAACAGTTGAGTCAACCTCAGGCGACAAATTGGCAATAATGACAACAACAACAACAACAACAACGTCACCAAAGTAGTGATGCTAGAATAATTTTGATAAAAATTCTCTCTTTTCAATCTATTCTTAATGAAACATTTTGCACATTGGGAAAAGAAGTAACCAATTTTCTTTCTGTATTTATTTCTCAAACATACATATTTTCCATTATATATATACGTATATCAGTCAATTTTATAGATATCAAAAAAGTTAAATTGTGTGCAAACACACACAAAAAGGGAAAGCAAATGGTAAATCGTACTAGTAGCAGTATATGGCAAAATGTTAAAATGAAAGTAAATGAATGGAAAAAGTAAAAAAAAAATAAAGAGTATGAAACAAGTAGGGCAATATACACATTGTATGTCAAGAGTATGAGTAAGTGGATGTAACATTTGATGTAGGATGATGCAGCAGCATCATCATCATCATCATCATCAATATCATCAACGCCACAAAACCACCACCACCACCATCAAAAACAACAAACAAAAAAAAACAAGCACCACAAAACACATGAGTCAATCAATGTGGCAGCCGGCATGGACTTGTGTGTGTGTTGAACAAGTGCAAACTAATAGATTTGTGTGTTGTTGACCATAGATAAGCAACCAGATCAGATATTTCTTTCCTTCTTTTTTGTGATATAGATTTCTTATATTTTTTTTTTGCATCGAAACAGTCATTGTGGGAAAAAAAGGAAAACGTTAAGCTAAAACCCCAAATGCAACAATAGTGAAATTACGGCAACACACAACAGGCAACCCAACATTACGACCAACAATAACTGCATATAACAATATATAATAGGCAATTATAGAAATATGAATATAGAAGTAAACAATATGATTTATGAATAATCATGTTAGTTGGATGAGCACGAATATTTTTATTTGTGTTTTTAAATCCATATTTAAAATTGTGTTTCACGACACTAATTTATTTATTGTTAACCATTTTGTATTTGAAGATTGAAAACGAAAACATTATTAAATTTTACCACAAAATTGTGAAGACAAACCAAATTGTAAGTATCATTTGTTGTTGTTCCACCATCTTCATCATTTGATATTTATTGCTGTTTTTATTATTATTATTATTATTTTTATATATGCCAAAATGGATCCCGGGTTACGACGACATTGAACATTACACCACCAAAAAAAAATTGGTTTCAATGTCAGATCCCATCTGGTTTATATTCTCGTTAACGTTTTCACTTTCATTTTGCTTCAATTTATTTATTAGACACATGTTCTTGTGAAATATGTGCATATATATATATATATTGTATATATATATCATAAAATTAATAAGGTTAAGTGCAAGGAAAAATGGATAATGATATTATTCTTACACTTTATTCTGGGTAATAAATTCTTTTGGGCAATAATTTACATAATAATTAGCGTATGTAAACATAAATTTAATTGTTATAGTCTATTAATAATAATAATGATAATATAAATTCTTATATACAAAGATAATAATAAAAGTTGAAATCAATTTTTCCTTCTTTTAGATGAACAATGGGTCAAACATTTTCTGAACCGGTTACGGAAAAGGAATCAAGCACTGATCGAAATGAAACATTTCATGTTTCATCCTCATCCATACAAGGATGGCGTATAAGTTAGTTTTATATTTATTTTTTATTTTGAAATACTATTTTTATTCATTTTTTTTTGTTTAATTTCCATATTTGTATGGTATGGCAATATCAAAGGCATGGAAGATGCTCATACAATCCTATTATCGATGCCAAATGATCCATCAGCATCATTCTTTGCCGTTTTCGATGGACACGGCGGCGCAAAGGTGGCCAACTATGCGGCTGAAAATTTGTACAAATGTGTCAATACAAATCCGTTGTACGTTGAAGGCCGATATGAAGAAGCATTGAAGGATGCATTCGTGGAATTCGATAAGGCAATGTTCAATGATGAGAAGATGAGAGATGAATTGGCTGGATCAACTGCCGTTATCATACTTGTCAAGGATGGAAACATCTATTGCGTTAGTCTTATTCTTAACTAAAACTAAAATAATAATAATAATAATAATGCATTATCATTATTCAGGCAAACATTGGCGATTCTCGTGCCGTGGCATCGTTTGCCGGCAATGTTGATCCATTATCATTTGACCACAAACCGACGGGTCAAATTGAGATGAATCGAATCGTATCGGCTGGTGGTTGGGTCCAATTCAATCGTGTCAATGGTAATCTAGCACTTTCACGTGCATTTGGCGATTTCGTTTTTAAACGTAATGAAAAACGTTCGGTAACCGAACAAATTGTTATTGCATTACCGGACGTTCAACAACGTCCACTATCGGATGAGTTGGAATTTATCGTTCTTGCATGCGATGGCGTTTGGGATGTAATGACCAATGATGAGGTGGTTGAGTTCGTTCGTCGACGAATCATCTATCGCGTTGAACCGGTATCAATATGTGAAGAATTGATAACACGATGTTTGGCACCCGATTGTCAAATGGGATCAGGAATCGGGTGTGACAATATGACTGTAATCCTTATTTGTTATCTCAATGGAACCGATTATGAAACGTTTTGTGAACGTGTAACTGCATGCTCCCCGTTGGGTATTCCTCCACCGCCACCAGGTAATCAAGGGGATTTAACGTGGATTGGAGTGAATTTGCTTATTTTTTTCTGCTTTTTTTCTGCCTTTTTCCCATTGCATTCCTATTCCTAGGGGTCGATGAAGCAACCGTACGACGATTTTTTGGTAATCGCGTTTCGCACAATAATAATAATGATCTCGCCCAAGCGGCAGCAGCGGGAGCTGCCGCTGCGGCACCAGCAGTTGTTATTGGAAATTCTAATGAAAATAATGGAGCAAGTACAAGTGGTAACGTTTCCAGTGAACAGGTATCATCACAATTGAATGTACCAATGTCGAAAATATGCCTAAAAACAACAGCAGGCCAATCGCCATCATCAACATCAACATCAACATCAGCAGCAGCAGCAGCAGCATTGTCGGGAATGGTTTGCACCAACAAACCGTCATCAACATCTCAATGTACCATGAAACAACAGGCTGGCAACAATAATCAGGATGATGATTCCGACCAAAGTAGTGAATCATCATCATCATCTACATGTTCAATTGACGATCTATTTCACATTGCAACGGGAATTGAGCGTAACGCAGATGGATTGAATGTACCAAACAATCAAATGGTTTCAACAACAATTAATTTAGATGGGAATAGAACAACGATCATAGGGAACATTAGTGCCCAGACGGTTGGTGGATCAACAATAGCACCACCACCAGCAGCAGCACCACCACCAGCAGCAGCACCACCACCAGCAGCAGCAGCGGCGGCAAACACAGCAACAACCGTAACGCAATCAATTGTGAACAACAATGGAGATGAGCAGACAATTCAATCGGTTCGTTGTGTTACGGTTGAATCATTGACAATTCCATCTGTAATGGAAACGATGGATGACGACAACAAGAAAGCAAATGAAATGGAACAAACAAATTTGAAAATGGAATTAAATTCAAGTGGTGATGCAAACACAAAATAACCCATACAAATGAGAGTGAACCACAATTGTAATTGCATTCGGCATTGACTATAACAACAAAAAAAAAGATTTAGATATTCAGCTTCATGCACCAACAATGCTATAATACACAATGGACATTGTGCGCCCCTATTCACAAACCGTAAGGCATCATTTAATCTGGTTAAAACGGGTTAGAACATTTGGTCGTTCCACACTTTCACCCATTCATGCACACATTGAACATTTGTTAAATTTAAAAAAAAATCACCATTCGGCAAACGAATATATTTTCCTTTTTATCTCACCGAAAAAAAATCACAAAAAAAACCATTTGTTGTATTCCTATATTTGTTGTATTCGCACTAATCACACACACACATAATAATAATCAAGTATAACACAATTCAATTACTTATTTAATTAACAACAACCAAAAAAAAAAAAAAAAGAAAATTCAACTTAAAATCTTTAAATTAAACAAATCACATATGGATCTATATATTTATAAAGCACACACACACACAAATATATATATATATATTGAAGGTCAATAATAAAATTATCCAATGTTATCAACTAAATAACATTTTAATTACAATTTAGATTTAGTTATTGAATGGGAAAACATTTCCTTAGCTAAACGGACCACTTCTAGGCCGAACCCCAACAAAGTGTAACACCAGAACCGCCATGACCATAATTATGGATAATTCGGTCATAATTTGGATCACGTTCCAAACGAATCGAATCACGAAATGGTCTTAGATCGGCACTACGATCAATGATTTCCGCTTTTCGTATCGATGGATTCAACAATGCGCAACCATCGATAATATCCTTCATATCGGAATCTCGGGCTTCCATACAATAATCATGGGCTTGTTTGGTTCCACCAATAATTACGCAATCACGATTTGGAATTATATAATTCAAACCAGCTAAAATGGCATGACGTATCCATGGAGCACGAATTCGTGCTACTTGTCCACGAAGTGAATGTATACGTTGATCTTGTACATCATGCAAATAACGTGAACCAATTCCCGTACAATTCACAACCAAATCATTTATTACCGTCAATTGATTTAAGGCGCTTATCTTTTGCGTAACCATAATTCCACCCTGTAATAACAATAATAATAATTTAGTAGTACAAAACAACATAAAACATGTTACAATCAACCTAATTACACAAACATTGTGTGTGTGTGCAATATGTTATTTGGTTTTTGCATTTATATTCTATGCATTTATAGATTAAATTTCACACTAACCTTACACTTGAAACGTTCCATTAAATATGGTAACAAGAGAGTCGGCTCAGCAATATAGGTTGTACATTTAAGACCAGAACGTAAACGTTCATTGTTTCCACGTATTCGGGTCAATTCATTTTCGGTAAGTTGTCGAATGTCCAATACATTGGGAAATGATGGAATTGTTGTATGAGTGGATTCATTCAATTCATATGTGGTTAACAATGAAACGCCAATTTCACCGCTCAATGGATCGGAAATCAATTTTTGAAAGAATAGCATCGTATCACCCAATAATCGATCCAATAGATTTGGATCGGTTTTTGGTCCAATTGAATAGGGAAAGATTAGTCCGGCACTCACATTTCCGGTTGTTTGTGGTGTCCATCGATCGGAATATAGTGTTATCGTTGAATGAGGATATTGATCTTGAAGTGCCAATGACGTACATACGCCAATTATACCGCCGCCTACAATGGCAATCTTTGATGGACCAAATGAATGGTTGTCTCTTACACTCGTCGTTTCCATTGTCCAATTTGAAATTATATTTTTTTTTTGTTTTTTAATATTTAACTTTATTTCGTGTTTTTTGAGTTGAATTCAATTTTTATTTGGTACCCTTTCAATGTCATTGAGCAAACAAATGAAATTTCATTTCTCTGTATAGTTGAAATCAACTAAACTATTGCACAATCTTATCCCACACATTTTTGGCCATATTGATAGTGTCCAATCATAAATTCACTATTGCCTGATGATATGACGTACTATTACAAAAAGCAGGGGCAAAAACAAATTGGCATCAAATCGCATAAAACATATTCATATTGAAGTTGAATAATTTTAAATAATTTGATGTTTCTAGCATTCCAATTTTGTTTTAATCTTAAAATCCTTTTTTAATTGCAAACTTTTTAATTAGTTGACGTTTTTTTCATTGACATTCAACTTGACATTGACATTGTTTTTGGACTTTTTTTCCAATGCCCCTATTTTATATTTCTTGTACATTGAATGTTTGCATTAGCGCAATGTTTACATTTGAACCATTTTTTTTGTTTTTAATTCGATTTCAATTTGAAATTGCACTTTATAATATTAAATTGTACAAACAAATTGTACAATTCCAGTTAAACAAAAGAACTATAATTAGATGACATTCATTTATTGGGTAACATTTTATGAAATATCAATCAAATGAATTATTAATAAGTTTACATTTGACATATCTATGTTTGTTGGAAAATAATTGCCAATAAACAATGTTTGCATTGCTCATGTCATGTTTGCAATGTTTTCATTTGAACCATTTTTTTTGTGTTTTGTTTCTAATCCGATTTTAATTTGAAATTGCACTTTATAATATTAAATTGTACAAACAAATTGTACAATTTCAGTTGAACAAAACAACTATAATTAGATGACATTCATTTATTGGATAACATTTTATGAAATATCAATCAAATGAATTATTAATAAGTTTACATTTGACATATCTATGTTTGTTGGAAAATAATTGCCAATAAACAATGTTTACAATGCTCATGTCATGTTTTCATTGTTCATTTTGTGCTATACCGAGTGGAACCAATAATGATAAGACCAAAGAAGAAGAAAAAGAAGAATCTGAAACTGATATAAAAAGGCTAACCGAAACATTGAAATGGTTCATTCAATTCAATTGGTTCAACTGAGCTTGGCTGAAAACGAAGATAGAGAAGAAGAAAACATGGAACAAACACTTCAAATTTTGATCATAATTCTCTTTGTAATATTCTTTCGCACAAATGAAGCTGGACGTGTGACGACTAACCCGATCGATACAATGTATGGTTCATCATTGTATCGTGAAGAACATCGTTTAGATGTTGACGATGAATTGATTCGATACGATAATATTGGCCGATTGCATGAATGTCTACATTCGTGTCTACTCAATCGGCCATATTGTCGTTCATTCAATTATTCACCAACCAATGGAACGTGTATCCTATTGTCCGATACATTATGTGGCAATGAAACACTTTTATTAACACCAGACCTCGAATTTAGTTATTACGATGTTATGAATAGCCCCGATGAAGAGGTATGATGATTGCGAATTGATTTCTTAATCGTAAATTAATTTATTATTTTATGGTTTAATAAAAATCCGATTTCTTTTACGGTTTTCTCCCCTATAATTAAAGCGAAAACAGCTCACCGATCCATATTGTCAATCGTATGGTAAATGTTCACCATCTTGCTATCCACGAAAACGTATGTATTTATTATATATATATATATATATATATAAATTATATATTATATTAATGAAAAAAATAAAAAAAATATATTTATTATAAAGCATTATTTGTGGAGGAAAAGTTGACTCGTTCAGAAGCGTTCGATTATTGTCGTCGATTGAGTCGAAAATTGCCACAACCGAAATCACAATCAGATAATTTGTTCTATGGTGAATTTAGTCGTAAAGCATTTGATCAAAATGTTGTACTAAATGTAACTAAAGAGATGGAGATTGTCAACAAAGCTAATAAATCGGATTCGTCACCGCCACTTCAACGATATCGTTCAATAAATGATAGGGCTCCTCAAATGATACGTTCATTTATAAAGAATGGTAAATTTTGGATCGGTGTCACCGATAAAGAGCATGAAGGTGTTTGGTCATTCGACGATGGCAGTCAAGTTTCGGAACATTTCTCCGCTTGGGCCGTAGCTCAACCAGATAATGGTGGAAACGGAATTGGCGCAAAACCGGAAAATTGTGCCGCAATTGATTCGAATGATAACAGTTGGATTGATATGGATTGTGAACAGAAACTTCATTTCTTCTGTGCATAGAATCGATGCAATCGATGAAAATATAGTTTTTTGTAAATAATTGATTAACTGATATGTTTAATGATAGTGTGTTCTAGTAAACACTGGTTAATAGAATGTTTTGTTAATTATCAATTGATTAAAATTTGTAATTTGATTGACATTTATTCTATTTTCACTTGATGATGATATATATAAAATGATTATGCCCATCTTGTGAAGATTATTAATGCAATTTTATTATGTGAGTCAATGAAATTTCAATTCACATACAATCAAACACTATTTATTGAATTATTAAATCAATCAATCAATCAATCAATTTGATATGGAATTAAGCATTGATAACCAATCAGAAGGAAAAAAATTGATTTATCGATATCAATGTTTCAATTGCTTTTGATGTCGTACCGAAATTGGTTTTGAACGGTGCCGCCAACCAAAAGAAAAAAAAACGATAAACGAATTGACAAAAAAAAAGTTTACATAAAAAACAGAACTGAAAACCACTTTCATCATAAATGAAATCGTAGTAATCGAATGGGACGTCAATTGATAACAAAAAAAATATATAAACGACAATAACAACAACGATTATGATGATGATGATGTTGATTGTTGATGAGACACAAGTTGAAGTCCTATCGACCTTATTTAGACGATTATCATATATGAAGACATCGATCTCTCTTTCTCACTTTCCGTCTTTTAGTTGATGATCATCATCGTTGTTCGGCTCAGTTCCAAATAATAGTCACATTAAACCTACACTAACACACACACACACACACACACGACAAATACATCTTTTTTTTATTAATTTAATATATATTTAAATAATTAACAAAAAAAAAATAAAGATGAAATTCGAAGATGTTCTACGACAAGTTGGCGATGAAGGCCGTTTTCAAACGTTGATCATAATTCTACTATTGTTACCAACCTCATTTCTTAATGCATTCTATGATTCAATCATACAAATGGCAACACCAGACCATTGGTGTCGTATACCACATTTAGGACATCTTTCCAATGAGATACAACATCAAATGATTCGACCAATCAATAATGATACGAAACAAAGTTCAACGTGTCATCGATTTGATCTCAATTATGAATCCATAAAGACGATTGATGATTTTCATCAATTAACACAAAACTATAGTTCATTGAATGATATTCCAATTGTTAAATGTACCGATGGTTATCAATATGATCAATCATTATATCGTGAAACCGCTGTTACATGGGTAAGTTTGGTTCAATGGTTTTTATTATATTATTAATTTTTTGTTTAATTTAGTTTGATTTTGTTTGTGATCGAGACTTTTATACGAATAATATAATTTCATTATCATTGATTGGATTGGCAATCCTAACGCCAATCATTTCCAACCTATCCGATCGGTGAGTAATATTATTTATTATATAAAGGAAAATTAATTTAAAATGATAAAATTTAAATCTAATAGAATTGGACGACGTAAGACATTGATGATCATCTTCCTTATGGCAGCATTGGCAACTGCCAATCCATTGTTAACTAAAACATTGCCAACATTTTTGATTGCACGTTTCATTTCTGGTGGAGTATTGAATGTCTTCTATCAAATACCATTTGTGATGAGTATGATTTTAAATAATTGTTTTTTTTAATTTAATTTTAATTCATAATTAATTAATTAATATAGCACAAGAAGTAGTTTCACAAAAATATCGAACTCGTTCCTCGTGTCTTTCAGCAATCTTCTACTCATTGGGAAGTTGTTTCGTACCAATTGTAGCCAAATTTACCGGTCATTGGGTTTTGTTTAATTTATTTCAATTTTTATCTATTGTTCCATTCATCTTATGCTACAGGTAATTGCAATATCTATTTATATTAAAGAGTTGACAAAATTTAAAATCCTTTTTGCTTTTGATATAGTCTTTTTCCCGAATCACCATTTTGGCTTATCTCTGCTAAACGTTATGGTGAAGCATATAAAGAATTGGAAAGAATTGGACGTGTTAATAGGAAACAAATTCCAAGTACATTGATGCGTGATATTCAAGTAAGTTTATTATAGTTGTTTTTATTTATCTATTTTAACATAAAAACATTTTAATTTGTAGTCAATTGATGCTGAAATTGATGCAACCAAAGTCGACGATACGAAAGATAAATTTTCCGACTTATTCCTGATGCCAGGCTTACGTATGAAAACATTTACATTAGCACTAACATTCATTGCATGTTTGATTGGCTATGGTGGCATTGCATACAATACGATTAATTTAGAGGCAAAGAACCAATTATATAACTTTTTCCTATTATCAATGGTCGACATACCTGCCTTACTTTTGTTTTGGTATTTGGTGAACACACGTTTCGGTCGTCGATGGTCCAATGTACTTGGTTTAATGATCTGTGGAGTTAGCTTAATTATACCAACCTTTACTCCAGTCAAATATTCCATCATGGTCAATTTAATTTGTACAATTTTCGGTAAATTTGGCATTGCTGGCGTTTACATGGTTATCTATCAACATGCATCAGAACTATTTCCAACTACATTACGAAACCAAGGAATGGGTGTTTGTGCCACCATCTCATCTTTAGTTGGCATTGCATTGCCACAGTTGATTTACATGGTAATTCCAACCATCAACATTATCTTGTTTGTTTGAACGTTCCATTCCATTTAACGTTTTCATTTGAATTTTACAGGCCAAGTTTGGGGCATGGATTCCATTGGCCATCATTGGCAGTCTATGCATATTTGCCGCTTTCTTTGCATCGTTCTTACCTGAAACATTGAACGAATATCTAACACAACGAGCTTCAGAGGCAGCAACCTTTGGCCGTAACAAGCCATATTGGTGTTGGGCCTCCATGATACCATTAAGTGAGAAGCAACATACGAATAGCATTCAAATGCCAACAATTAAGGTTGAACTAGACAATGGGTACAATGTTCATAACAACAACAACAACAATAATAATAATAATAATAATATAAATATTAATAAATAATAAATATATTTACCATTATTCAATTAATATATATATGTGATTGAATTGATTTTTCGGTTATTGGTATTGATATACGTACATTGGGAAAAATTTCCGAGAAGAAGCGTACTAAATAATATCATTTGTCCTTTCTTCAATTTCGAACAATTGTAATATTATTGTTATGTAAACTTATAATAATTGAACTTTGATTTGTTTCATTTTGATCAAAAAATATTATTATTATTATTATTATTAAATATTATTATTATAATAACAAGATGTATAATATCAACAATATTTATATATAAATATAAAATTAAATCATTGTTCGAAAATCAAATGTAACCTTTTCATGTATTTCGGGAAATAATTGTGGAATAAATTGTTTCAAAAATTTAGTATAATATGGAACATTATCAGAAGCCATTGGACATCTATCGTTGCCAGTAAATGAAATGTGAATACTTTCACAATTAGGAAAAGTATCTGCTAACATTTTTAACAATATTCTTCCATCAATTGATCGTTTACCTTCGAATGCATCAAAACATGTGGTCACAATAGTTAATGTTCGAATATTTGCTAAAATCGGTTTAACCGAAAGCTCAGGTTGTTGGCATTGATGAAATTGTTTCATTTCATCCAATGTATCACGTTTCCATTTGGTCATTTCAGTTCCATAAAATTTATCAATCATTTTAGCATCAATATTGGTATGGACGGGCTCAAAACCGATCAAATGTAAATCGGTTACTAATGGAATCTTATTTTGAATTATTTCCAATGTTTTCATGGTAACAGGAAGTGAGTTGATCGATTTCAATTTTAACAATGTTATATTGGGGAATAGATCAAACCAAGGGACAATATTTTGATAACCACAAAACAATGTTAAACGTTTCATATTTAACCATCGATTTTGATTATTTGCAAATATTAATTTTTCTAAATATGCATATGCATTATAGGTTAATATCTTGATTTCATCTTCCGTTGCGATTTGATCACCCAAAAATAGAATCATATAATGATACTTGTTTTGTATTGGTGTTAATAATTTAGTTTTAAATGCAAAATAGTTTTGAACCGACATCGATTGACACCATAGAAGTGATGGATCCTTTTTATTAAAATTTATAAACTCATCCGGTAACAGAATCTTTTCAGCATAACTAATATTCTCATTTCGATCATAGAAGATGCAAGCCGTTATTTGTTCTCTACATACATCTACCAATGATTTGGTAAAACTGGTTAAAAAGTTGGTCAATTGAACTGGCGTAAACTGTACATTGTTGAATACGTTCAATGTCCATATTAATTGATAGATATCGGACATAAATTTCATCTCGGTTTTATTAAATTGACGCTTAAATAGTTGTTTCGTCAATGGAATCAGTTCATTCGTCATCTCAAACTTTGTGATCGGCTCTTTCGTATTATCTTTATGAAGTGTAATGATTGGAACCCGTTTCGTTGAACGTATAACAATTTTTTCAAAATGATCTTCAAAAAAATTCTTAAAACTTAAATCCAATTGTCGCATTTGTTCTATTGTTCGATTATTTGATGTTGCATGCTTGAGAATCGTTATCTGCTGTTTGTATGTAAACTTTTCCAATTGTTTATTGATTTCATCAGTAAAGAATGTATGGCTAATCTTAAATTGATATGGTTCAATCGGTTTCTTAAACCATAATTGACAATTTTTTTCGGTAAAAAATGGATATTCTTTAACACGTACCAATTCTTCCAATGGTTTACGATAGATATCATATTGTTTATTATGGAATTTACTTAAAAGTAACTTTTCAATTGACCATTCAACCAAGAATGCAGTTTTAACCATTCCGGTTTCTTCCGATTCATCATGATAGAAACAATGATCAACAATACGATGAACCGTATGATCAAAATCATCATCATTTGCCAATGGATTTAACAATTTTGTTTTATGGGTACGTTGATATTCCCAATAAGTTGCTTCAAGTTCAGCCATACCATTAGAATGATCAGCATCGATCCATGTTGGATTCCATCGAATGACAATTTCAATCAATCTATTTGTTTTTTTAACCAATTTCCATGATATGATTTTAAATAATGAATATTTTTCAAATTTATCCATTCCAAATGGAAATTTCTTCTCATCTTGTATCGGTGAATAGGTTTCATTCAATTCATATTTTTCATACTTATCAAGTTGAATATTGTTTCGTCGACGTTCCAATAGTGTGTTAAGTTTTTCCATTACAATCTTATCATGTTCGTAACCATAGATTTTTCGTAACATTGGCTTTTCATTGTTGTTCGCCACAAAAGTTAAACGTTCCGGCAACAAATATTCTGGTATTAAGGTATCTTCAGTAATTGAGCCATCATACTCTTCCAATGGTTCATATTTCAACATAGGTTGCTTGTTTGAAGTTTCACAAACCATTTTTGATGATGATGTTTTGTTTTCATTTTGTTTTTCAACATTTTTTTGTTTTTTAATTACCAAAACATTTGCTTTACTTGTTGATGGTGTACAAATGAATTCATCCAATTTTATTACTTTTTCTGGACTCGAATATTCAACTTCCGATTGTTCTTCATTTTCGGATTTGTTTTCCAATTTTTTTTCATTATCATTTGAATGATTTCCCTTACTTGGTTTATTTGATTCATTGTTATTTGAATTATCTAATTTTTTTTATTGTTGGTATTACATTTCAAAATTTATTTCTTAAAATAAATAAATGTTTAACACTTACCACTATTAGAATTGGATACATTTTCCGATTTTTTACCAAAATTGTTCAATGATTCAATTGCCGAATACATTGTTGCAAAAATCTCCTTATTTTGTTCAGCTATCAATGTTGATATTCCATTAAATTCGTCGCTCATCATATCGGGACCAATATTCTTCAATTCTGGTTCACATTGAATTTCAATTTCAAATTGATTTTCTATACTTAAATTAGCAACATTTTTTTCAATATTAGATTGTTTGGTCCATGGAATACGTGATTGATGGACTGAATATTTGATTAAACGATTGATCAATTGATTAGCTTCCATATTTCCAATAAAAGTATCTATGTTACCACTATTGGTGTTACCATATGGAGAAATTATACAAATTGATTGGATTTAAATTGAATTGAATTGAATTGAATTTGGATCAACAATAAAACAATTGATCACTTACCTAGATGATTGACCTCTACTTGAACCAGCAGTTGATGTTATCTCAATTTGTTGAGATCGATGTTGCACGTTATCGTCATCGTTGTTCTTCATTCTCCAATTTGGTTTCAAAATACGTAAATTATTCAAACAGTAATGTCGTAATTGAAAACGTGTGTGTGATCGCTTGTGGGTTTGTCGGCAAACTGAAATGTTGAATTGTGGATGTTCACTTGGTTAGGTTGCTGACTAGCTGACTATCTGTCTAACTGACTGACTGTCTGAATGACTGACTAGGTTTGCTGGTCGATTTGCTATGACTTGCTACCACCAAGACTAGAAGGGCTAGTGGTGTAAGTCTATGTAGAGAGTCTATTGCGAACCATGCCGAATTAATGTTGCATCAATGGCAATTGTTCTTCGTTCATCATAGATGTACAACATACATACATACAAACAGTTTTTTTCTCCTATTCCGATGTATTGTTGGGTAATTGTCCAATCCAAAAGTGGATCGCATGCTCAATGTGTGTGATGTTGAACTAATTAAATGATATTTCTCTAACGTTATCCCTTGCCCGCCTACTTTCTCTTTCGTTCTGGTTAACTAACACTTGCATGTTAACCATTTTGTCATATTCTCTTTACATTTAAATTTATAAGTTTATATAATATTAATGTTTATATAGTTGAAATATAAAACCGTTCAATATAAATCTTTCAAATGAAAAACTGAACACACCCATTTATAAAATGTAACCTCTATGCTAGCATCATCATAGATATATAACATTGATCACTCATTGAACATTTGAGATTGATTATATATAATACTGGTTTCAAATTTGAAACCAAAATTTGTGCTTTTTTGAGCAATGCAAGTATATCGTTCAACAAGTCAGGTTTTATTCATTATATTATGTTGTCTCTATATTAAGCATTCTGTTCCATAGGTTTCGGATTTTTGTACAATTAAATCAAACAGAAAAACACCATTAAATGTACTTGTGAAAGAGTTATATAGATAAAATATTTTGTTGATTCAGAGCATGCGTGTAAAATGAGTGAACAGAATTGTTCTATTTCTCTTCAATTATATGTCAATGTAATATGAAATCTTCTATGTCTCGTGAATTGTCGAATTGTAATTTTGCACAATTTGTTGAATGAAATAAATTTTATGGCAAATTTGTTTAGTTGACAAATGAAAAAAAAACAGATTTTACCCATTAAAACAAATGATGCATAGCTAATTTATTAAATTGTAAATCATTTTGATCATGTCTATTGGTGAAAATTTTAGTTTAATTTAACCGAATCAACAAATTACAATCGTGCAATGTTTTACTATTTAATCTGACAAATTTTAGAGCTATTTATAGTTAATAAATTGCTATTATAATAATAGATGATAATGTTTTTCCCATTTATTCCGATTCCATTTTACCAACGTTTGCTTCAATCATTTGACTGAATGCCATCAAAATGTATCCAAGATAAATGTACAACGCCTGTTCATAAAAAAAATAAATTTAAATAATCAAATATAAATAACAGTGAAATATGGTTAACCTCTAAAGACAATGCATAAGTAACTGTTTTAATCGGTCCAATTGAAACACCAATTTTTGATCTACCATCAATCAAACGATAATATAGATCATCATATTTAATCTTATTGGATAACCAATATTTTGATCGATTTAACATTGGTTGAAGAACGGGTATAAAGTTTGCCGGCGTATGATAGATAACCGTTGACCATGAAAGCAAAGAAAAGATTAGGGTTGCCCCAATCAATTGACCAATAATTATAAGCCACATAAGAATTGATTCAATTTCCGATGGATGTTGAAATATATTACGTACCAAAAGATAGATATTAATTGGTATGTTGGTTAAGAGAAAATTGTACAAAATAATACTAAATAGATCACTGCTACCATTCAATACCATTGTTGTTGTACGAATGTAATTATCAACTTGACTATCGATCATTCGTTTATAACGAATAGGAATGTATGCTTTCATGTATGAAGAATTGCGTCGACGTTCATTGATCAACTTCAACATTTTTCTATTATCATCCAATATATGACCATTATAGACCAATGTTGTTAAATAGACAAACACGGTGAAGAAGATTGCCGTTTGTAGGATTTGAAATGTAATATATTGAAATATGAGATGTTCAAAATTTACTATCAAATAAGCATACCAAGCTTGTTTGCTTGTGTCCATTGTGAATGCTACCCAACTATAATAGCCACTAATTATTGAAACTAATTAAATATTGGATTTAATAACAAAATAAAATGAAATATTTTCATATTTACCAGTGCTAATTTGAAATAAAAACCCAAAATGGTCGCCAATGATTAATATATTTAACAATTTTAACCTTATTGGATGAGGCAAATTTGGTAAATGTTTCAATTTTTTCTTTAAATATTGATCTTGATTGATATGTTCTAAATTTAATTGAATTGTCAATATAGAACGCATTTTAGCATAAACATTAATTATATAATCAGGAACTAATGATGCTATACGATATTTATGAATGCGATTAATGATCATTTGCATCTTTGCCATTGCCATCAATTGTCGTTCATTAATCGAATACATTAATTCATAATATTGTTCACGATTTATAACCAACAATTGATACCACAATTGCCATACATGTTTATTTACATTTAACTTATGTAAACAAATTTATGAAAATGATTATTTCATTCATTTTTAAAAATTTTAAATATTTAATATAAAACCTTTATTGTAAATTATTAATAATATTATTGTGCAAAAAAGAAAACTAATATTGTTTTTTTTTGTTATTTTTGTGTATTGTTTTCAAGTTTTTCTATAACGATCGATAGATGGAAAAGACGAAAACAAAATTCAAAGTGTGAAATAAACAAAACGTAGAGCATCATTTAAAATGTTAGTCCAATTCATGCAAATCAACAAACTTTAATTTAATTTAATTTAATCGTGCAATGTTTTTACTGTTCAATCTGACAATTCTCAAAGCTATTTAAAGTAATTTATTTAGTTAAAATAATATTATAATAAGATAGATGACAAATGTTTTTCCCATTTATTCCGTTTCGATTTTACCAACGTTTGCTTCAATCATTTGACTAAAAGCCATCATAATGTAACCAAAATAAATGTAAAATGCCTATATTAAATAAATAAATAAATTTTAAATTTTAAATTTTAAATTATTCAAATAGATAAAGGTGATAAAACCTCTAAAGAGAAAGCATAGGTAACAGTTTGAATTGGTCCAATTGAAACACCAATTTGTGGTCCATCATCAATCAAACGATGATATAGATCAGCATATTTCATCTTATACCATAACCAACATTTTGATCGTTTTAACATTGGCTGAAGAACGGGCATAAAGTTTGCCGGTTTCTGGTAAACGGCAGTTGACCATGAAAGCAACGATAAGACGACCGTTGCTGCAAGTAGTTGAGCAGCGATCATAATCCATACGAGAACTACTTCAATCTCCGATGGATGTTGAAATACATTACGAACCAAAAGGTAGATATTGATTGGTATGTTTGTCATTAGGAAATTGTACAAAATGGTACCAAACAGATCACGGCTACCATTCAATACCAATGTTGTTACACGAATATAATCATCAAGTTGATCATCGACGATTCGTTGATATCGACTTGGAATGTATGCTTTCATGTATGGTGTATTGCGTCGACGTTCATAGATTAAATTCCACATTTTTCTATTATCATCTAATACATGACCAGTATAGATCATTGTTGCAAAATAGGATAACACAGTGAAAAGGATTGCCGTTTGTAGGATTTGAAATGTTATGTATTGAAATGCTAAATGTTCCAAATTGATTGTAAGATAGGTGAAATATGCTTGTTTGCTAGTGTCCATTGTGAATGCAATCCATGTATAATAACCACTAATTAATGAAACTAATTAAACGTTAATTAACAATTTAAAATTAATAAAAAATTAATATAGTTTTACACTTACTAACAGTAAGTTGAAAGTAACACCAATAATGGTCGCCAATGATCAACACATTTAACAATTTCAGCCTTATTCGATGAGGCAAATTTGGTAAATGAGATAATTTTTTCTTCAAATATCGATCTCGATTGATATGTTCCAAATTTAATTGTATTGTCAATGTAGAATTTATTCTAGCATAAACATCAATTATAGCATCAGGAACGATCGATGCTAAACGATATTTATGAATGCGATTGATGATCAACTTCATCTTTGCCATTCTCATCAATTGTCGTTCATTATACATTAATTCATAATATTGTTCACGATTGACGACCAACAATTGATACCACAATTGCCATACATTTTTGTGTACATTTAATTTATATAAACAAATTTGATTAACAAAATTAAATATCTCCATTGCATATAAGATAAGTGGCATTCCTTCATTATACGTTCCTGAATGTTGTTTCAAGAAACTCATAAATGGATCATGACGTTCAATATTATATGGTATGTCTGAACTTATTTCAAAATTAATACTTATTAGATATGATGCCATTGGGAGACGAATGGTTGCATAGAGGAATATAATCCATTCCAAGATGTAATACTTTCGGGATAATGGTGTTCCATATCCTTCAACCAATTGTTTCATAAATTGATATACACAAAAACGGATTCGAGTTTGTTCAAATCTATGTAACAAATTCATTCTTGCAATTTGTTTGAATCAATGAACAAATTGAGAACAAATATAAGTTAAAATTTGTAGTGAAAGGTTTAATGAATCAAAATGAAAAAAAATTCTAATTGTAGTTCATAACTATATTTAGTAGTTCATTATCATGAAAGATCTTTAATTTCCGGAAATAACTTTAATTTAACAAAATGAACATTTAGTACATTCATGAAAATGATCATTTATTAGTATAAATTTTAAATAGTTAATTAAAATAATTTTGTTGTGAAACATTAAAAATATAATTGTAACTAAAGGAAACAAATATTGTTTTTTTTGTATGATTTTAGTAAATTATAATTACTAATTTTAATGGTTTTTTATCATTTTCTCATTGAAAATACAAATCCATTTTGCTAAAAGTTTGAAGCGCCAACACTAGATGGCGATAGCTTAGTCAATTTAATTTTAATATTTGATTGGTTTATTGATTCAATCAATTACAAACAATGATTGAATTTTTTACCTATTTCATCATTATTGATCATTATTCGTTTGTTCAAACTTCATTTTTATTTATGTTATCATTTTGATGAGATTTGATTTCATGTTATGTATCGGTTGCTATGTGATTGTGTGGCAATCAATCGATCGATGCTTCTCACCCGTGTCTTATAATGGCATAGGTTACATCGTACACACACTATTACATCATTGAATATGTTTGTCTGTGTGTGTGTGTGAACAAGAGGAAAAGATTGAGAATAGCAATTGAAATTGAAGACATAAGGTCTCATCGTCACAAGGGGTTGAATATCGACGTTGAAGTTGAAGAGAACACACTCGTCTACTATTTGTTCGTTCTCATTATTACAATACATTCACTCTTACACATTCTTTACTGTCTCTCTCTCTCTTTTACTCTTTTTTTATTTATCTCTACAAGTCATTACAATCAATCGGTCGATTGAACAGACGACGATAGAATGAAGAGTGTGGCATCAACAAATCTGGCATCTCTTATGTCATCTCCATTGTCGACGCATTTCATTCGATACAAGACGACGAAGACCAAGACGACAATAACCAATTTGTATCCTCAATATTTTTGTTGTCATCGTCCTTCATCGTCCTATCGATACATATGTGGATGAAAAGTGATGATGATCGTCGTGTCATCAATGATTCAAACTTGCAATCAATCATTATCGTTTTCCATTCATTCAATAACAAGATCTGATCTCGGTGCATCCATTATTTGAAATTATTTAAAAGTTATTTAAAATTTAATCGCAAACATTCTTTTCGTTATTTTTGTTCATTCATAATGTTCACATTTATGAAATGTGTTCATCATAACAACAACAACCAAAAATCATCGATTTTTTTTATTTGAAGAGGAAATTTATTCCTATTTGTATTTATATATATCCATATTTATCGATTATCTTCTCATTCATCCATTGGCCACAAATTATCTTTCTTGGGTATGTAATATATTTATACATTTATAAACTAGTCAGAAGGGATAAACTTTTAAGTTTTTTTGTTGTTTTTTGTTGTCGTATCTCGCTCTGCATCCGCATCCATTCAGATGTATGTAATCATCATATTTAAAGAAGAAGGTCAAACGAATTTTTCTTCTTACTTAATTCATTCAACAGCAACAACAACAACAAAAAAAGTTGTATGGATAATTTAAGATTTGATAGCTTTCTCCCATTAAGTTATAATAATCAAAACATGTCCTCAATTCTACATCAAAATTCTGAATAACTTCTTGTTCTATTAATTTGTATAGAAAATAATATTCTAAATTATTCATTTATAAATATCTATTTTTATTATTATGTTTATATAGGAAAAAACATAAAAAATTGATGTTACCTGTTTATGAGCAAAAGAAAAAAACAATCGAGATCAACAAGTAACCAAGGTAATAGGAGTAGTGAAATTATGATTTCATTTAATTATTAACAGCTATATTACGTTTTCTCTGGTGAATCTATTATTATTATTATTAATGTTTAAACTAATTTCCATTGAAATGACGATGGCGCACACTTGCACGCATATAGGTATAAATTAAAATTAGCAATTACTATCGTCAATGATAATGATGACCATTTTTATTTTTATTTATATTTAGGTATAAATTGAGCTTGTCAATTGTTTGTCACTCACACTTGGTGTGTGTGTGTGATGTAAGACAATTGTGGCTTGATAATTGTTTCCTTTCCCTTCCATTGGGTTGTCACATTAAATGTGGTTTCATGTGAAATGTGACGATGTGTTTGACCAAAAATGATTGGTTCAAATGTTACCTATTGTCTTCCATATTTCCATATTTAGGAATTTAATTGGAACACAAACACATGAACGGAAAAACATTTAGACGTTCTTCACCTCTGGTTGACCACAAAAATGATGATGATGATGATGATGATGCTAGTTTCTCTCAATCATTGATTCAGTACATTTATTTAAAGATGAACCGTTTTACAACCTATCTGTACACCCTAAGATTATATTTAACGATTAGTTTGGTTGTTGCACTCGAATGCAATCTCTTGTCTCAACAATTTGACATTACACAAAACCGATTATATGTGTGTTGGTTGAAAGCTTCAACAACAACAATCTCAACATTTTGCGGTTTTCAAAATTGAACCAAATATATATATATGATGATAAAAAACGGTTGATCACCACCAATATATATAGTTTCAGTTTGGTATTGTGTCACCCATATAGTTAATGATCGATTGTCACAATGTAACCATTGAATTGCACACAATTGACACATTGGTTCACCCATGTGTCATTTAAAATCGATCGCGCGCACGATTTATCTATCTCAATGACAATAGATATAACAATTCGACGATTGATGAACAAACAAACAAAAAAGTGCAGGGGTCAAAGCTTAGCAATTGCCATTGATCTAATGTCATCTTGTGCTACTGCACAATTCGTGCTGATGGCGTTACTTGGCCACTTTGGCACCGATTAACCTCGTTACTCGACCTATCTACAGTCTTCGTCGTTGTCGTCGATGTTGTTATTGCTGTCCAGACACACAGTCTCTCAAACACTCTTTTTTTTAGTTCTCTTGAACTAGTGGATCCAGCACATAGACACACACACACACACACATACATAACATAGGACAACAAATCGTCTAAGTGAGTAAGTGACTGACAACATGAATGTACGAGAACAGCCACTTGTATGCATCACCTCATCCATGCCAGTACTATTGATTCAATGGAGCATGCACACTTCAAGCCGGTGTTATAATCATATAAAATAAAAAAAAAACGTTTTTGCCGAAACGATGGTTTCGCTTGTTCTTCCATAAGACCATAACCATCCATGTACTAATGTGCGTGAATCGATCATCATCATCATCATCATCATCAATCGTTTGTCCAACACTGTGCGCGTATATAAAACACAATTCAACATTCGGCTTCAACGTTCATCTATTCATCATTTTAAACATCTAGATCAAATATATACAAATTGGTAAACATAGTAACGGGACTAATCAATCTAGTAGACTAATGTTATAATCATTGCTTCCGTGTAAACGGATTCAATCGATCTATATTGTTTTTCGTTTTGTGTCATAATTTTTGCATCAATTTATTTATTTATTTTTTGGTGAGATATATCAATTAATAATATATATTTAAACAATGGAAAAATGTGTTCCACTCATTTACACTAAACTTTTCATTACTTTATCCATTTGATGATGATGTTGATGATGATGATGAATTTGGTTTGATCGAACTGGTTGGACATGGATTCCACATCTACAATCAATTGACGATGTCAATCCTCTTCCAACAATATCTTGAAATTGTGTTCATTTTGTCCATATAATTATTATCATTTAGTTCACACAAGCCATTGTCGCCATTTTGTGATGTAAATTACATTTCCCACCATAAAAAAAATAATCATAAAATCAGTTTATCAACAACATACAATCCTTACATCAATATACATATCCGATTTGTTCATATATCTGTGATCATTGGCTTATTGATTTATTTGTGGTTGGTTGACCGTAATCTACTTTATCAATTTTATTTATATTATTTGTTTCAAATTAGCTCACAAAAACGGAACGTTTTATTTACACAAACAGACACACGCTCGCTCGCACAAACACATGTCGATTATATCGTTAAATCGATTAAGAACCCGACTATTATTTTCATATTAATTTTTTTGTGTATGTTATTTTTGTTATATACTTCAGAAGTGTGTGCCCATTTGGTCGAACATTAATTTGAGTGTTCCGTTTGTTTTGTCAAACTAAATCTCGTCGTCGAACGAGAGAAAACGAGCGAGCGAACAAACAAACAATGGAAAAATTAGTCTTGCATTTGAAGTGAATGTTGAGGAGAGAATGAATGGATTGATGTTGTTGCTGTTGTTGCTGTTGTTGCCCATTGGCTGTTGATTGGCCTATACGTTCGTTCAATCATTAGACATGGTCGATTGAATCGTTCAATTCGGTCGTGTGGAGACAACAAATACAAATATAAATTGGTACGTCAATCGACATTCGACACAACTTCAAATGAACATTGACGTTTCTTTATTTCTTTCTTTCTTTTTTTATTTCTTTTTTTTTTGGGGATAATAATTTGTTAGCCTATGATCTGAACAATAGTCCATCATACACGGTTTTGACACTTTGCATCTTTCCCAATCATTTCATTTTTTTTATTTTGTGTTATCGTCGTGTAATTGTGTATTCTTGTATGAATATATATTGGCCAATATACACTTCTTGTTTGATAATTATGATATACCTAGACATTTCGTTCTGCCTATCACGGCTAGGTGAGCAGGTTTGACAATGGACAAAATAGCAATTAATGTTCATTTGTATTTCGTTTTTTGTTGTTGTATCTACAATATACAATCAAAGGTCTATTTTTTACCTAATGATTCTTGCCCATTTTTGTTTTTTTAATCCTCCTTGGGCTAAATTTCTCTTGTACATCTTTCGATTACAATAAATATTTGAGATAAATATTGCTTACATTCGAACAACGCAATCAATGAGTTTGCGCACTATTGTCAAATTCATCAATTTGTGTATGTTTCAATCAATCTATCAAATGTTCATGTTGATCATTATACATTCGACATTGATGATGCGTTTGTCAGTGTTGAATGAAACAAAAAAAATTCAAAACAGCAACCAAATGATCCTCCCCCTCCTCCTCCTCCTTCTCCTCGTATTGGACATGTCGTATTGTGTTCATCAATCAAACATTGTGGTTTTCGTCTATCACACAAAAACCCGAATCAATCGACTCGAATCTGCCTATCATCAACATCATCATTCTCAACAATTGATTGGTTTTAATTGTGTGTGTGTGTGTATAATAATAATCATCTATCCATCCATCCATTCTATCATTGAATATATCTTTGAATGTGGATTCATACAAAAGTTCAAGCAAACATATTTTTTTGTTTTTTGTTTTTGGTGTATTTGTACATTTCATTCATTTTCATTTCGTATTTCATATTCGTTTCCATTTCATAGTTTGGATACAAAATGTTTTGGAAGGACTCTTAAACTAATCGAATTACTGTTGCCTCTTCAATTCAATTCAATTCAATTCATTTCGTCCAATTTGTTTGTCATTTGTAACATTTAGGAGTCAATTGCCAATTGACGATGACGATGATGGCGATGATGATGATGAATCAAGTACATTTTTTCCATTACATTGAAACAAATATCATACAAAAGGACAAATATGATACATAAATGGCTTTTACTTTAATTTATTTTTGAATTTTAGTAATGGAAACCAGAAAAAAAGTGGACAACAATCAACCAGTAAAATAGAATGTACATTTTAAAACTCTTTTTTTAAAAAATATTTATTTATTTATTTTTCTAGTTGATTAAATAGAACGAAACAAGTGAAAAGTGTTTTCATCCATTTCCATTAGAAAATATTTCTTTTAATATTCATTTTTTTTATTTGCATTTGCAAATGTATATTTATTTGTGTTTGTCCATCTTCCAAAAATATATATTTTGCATTATATTTTATATTTGTATATATATATTTATTATAAATATGAAACCACTGAACGAATACTAAGCAAACTTTTACTTTATATGTTTTTTTCATGTGGTATTATTTGATCATCATTCACCTAATTAGTCTTTACAGCCGTCGGTTTGCTTTTGCTTTTGCTTTTTTGGTTTGGTTTGGCAACTCTCTTTTGGGTCTCTCTTTCTCTCCATTTTCCGGTTGCTTGCTTAGTTGCTCGGCTGGCTAGCTAGCCATACTTGTCTGAATAGTGCAATCAAACAATCTGCGTCCTATGTCCACATGGGAATCAAGAACAAGACGCCAAGTGACTAAAAGAAAGCGAGAGAGAGAGAGAGAGAGAGAGAGAGAGAGAGAGAGAGAGAGAGAGAGAGAGAGAGAGAGGAAATGGAGTAAGAAAAATACTTAAAACACGGTCAGGCCAATGATAACTATAAATGTACAGGTATAACAAATGTAGTCCTCGATTCTACATTTGGATTTACCGGTATATCTACGAAAAAAACGCCAATTAATTGACCAATTACTTTCCAACTATTATTTTTTTTTTCTTGGCCCTTTAATATTATTTTGTGTATTCGAGTGTGTGTGTGGTTTACACTATATGCTTACACTCAATCTTACTCAAATCAATTTCGAAAGTTTCTTTTTCTTTTTTTTGTTGATTATTATTATTTTGTTCAATTTGGTTCAGCCTTATTTTCCCTATCTATCAATGGATCATTTGTGTTATAAAAAATTAATTAATTTTCCATATATGATTACTGCTACTGATTTCTGTGTTTTTTTTTGGTGTACTTCTGTAATCCAATGGTTTGTTTGCAATGAACCAAGTCAAATAAAATTAGTTATTGATTAATAATTCATTTATCTATATATAATTATAATTATAATTGTATAAAATAACTAAATTTATCTATATATTTATATATGAATATATATTTTTACATTTTTTTCTCTAGATCTATTTGGCTGGTGCAAACAACCAATTTATTTGCATATATTGTTTTTGGTTTTTTTTTGGTTGGTATGTGGTATGTGGCGAAACGAAATGGCTTCAACGAATAGATCAACCAAAGACCAATCATAAAAATTGATAATAAAGACAAGCCTAAGTTCAAGCTAAAATAAATACATTGAACAATAAGCACGCTATTAAATGAATCGATCAATTGAGCCATGAAGTTGTTGGCAATACATATTTGCCTGTGATTTGCCTGTGTGTGTGTGTGGTGAAATATTAGCAAACATGATTGGTACGCAACCAGGCGAATGATAAAATTCGTTGAACACGACCAAACCTAACCACATAGACACATAGACACACACACACACAATGTACAGGTAACATGTCCTGTCCATTGTACATATGTACATTCTCTTTGTATCACTAGTTCACACAAACATTCACATAACAATTTCCAACCAACCTCTCTCTCTCTCTCTCTCTCTCTCTCTCTCTCTCTCTCTCTCTCTCTCTCTCTCTCTCTCTCTTTCCCTCTTTTCCCCCAATTTACTTTCAGTTACACAAATATGTTCGCAAACTTCATTTTGTTCCCATCGTTGTGAATTTGTGTTCTATTTTTTATTTTTATATTTTTATATATACAATTCCATTAACCCTCACAAATCGTGTTTGCCAATAATTTTTTTCAATCGATTATTTCCTCATCTTTACCGTTTTTTTTCTTGTGTGTGTGTTTGTGTGTCTGTATGTGTCGATCGAGTGTAAATCGATCAAATACAACAATAAAAATGTGTTAGTGAGATATCAATGTCACCAGGTCAACAAATAATGTGTTCAATGTGTGTGTGTGTGTGTTTTTCCATATAATTACTATTTTTTTTTATTTTATATAGAAAAATGAAAAATCGTAAATCATCGATCGATCTCATTTCGTCAACATTTACAACAATGGATCGTCGTTCATCTTCATATGATCTATCACATTCATGCTCATCGTCATCTACATCATTGTCGACTACCACAACATTTTCCAATTCATCGGAACCGATACGAATTAAATCACATTCAATTGGAACGTTTGAATATGACATTATACGTCGGTTAACTCGTTCATTCTCCTCACCAGAATCGTATACGATGGGACCAAATCATTCTTTAATTGATCATTCATCAATCTTAACATCGATATCGTCTCAAACACCACCACCACCACCAGGCTCAGCGGCGACGGTCTTTTACTCCAGTCCTCCTCCATCGCCTACCTCATCGGTATCATCATTTTCATTGATACGTTCACAATCGGTAAATCGTGCCATGAGTCAATTGTATCAATCATTACGTTCACCACTTGATTCATTGAAACGTAAAACAAAGTTACGCCTCAAATCTACACTTCGTTTATCGGTAAATCACAATGCGCATAATCGTGATTATCATTCGGCGCCAGCATCGCCGGCATTGATTGTTGATCATCAAATTGGTCAACCAATGTCAGCAAACAACAAAGGACAACAACAGCAACAACAACAGCAGCAACAACAGCAACAGCACGAATTAACAACCTATCCGAATGTACAATCGAGATTATCCAATTCATCATGTTTGTCGACCACATTAATCGTTGAGCCACCAAATCAATTCAATGATGAAGCGGAACGAGTTTCACTATTAAATGAATCAAATTTAAAATTATTTATAAATCCATTGGATTTATATGTTCAATGGATTAATGAACGACTCATCAAACGACCCTACATTACGGCACATTACAATCAACATGGACGTATCTACTATTTAAAGTAAGTTTTAAATAAATTAAATCCAAATAGAAAATAATTAATTAATTTATGCAAAAAAAAATAATTTAATTTAATTTAATTTTACTTGGCTTTGTGCTATTACTATCTAATCGGTCCCACCCGTTGATTGATTTTCTTTCCCCAAACACACACACAATAAACAACTATTCTCATTTCCTTGAATTGTTGTTTCAAAGAGACAAACAGATGTTTTGTTTCAAATGTCAAACAACTAATTTTCAACAATCAAACTTTTGTTTTTATTTTTATTTTTTTGATTGATGTCAATTTGATGTGTGGTATGAGACTGAAGGTTAAAGGTCATTTTATGTATCAATCTGTGTATGTGTTGTGTTATTTTTTTGTTTTTGTTGTTTTCCACAAATATATTTGCAATGTGTCGTCGATCGTTGCAATGTTCACTCGGCATGAGGCAAATTGCCATTAATCCTTGTCAATCCAAGCTTGCCAATCATTTCATTTGCTTTGCTCTTGTGTCCTATTCTTTCAATATGTTCTTATTATCGGCCAATTGAACCGAAACAAGATGGCCTTTATTTCATTGCTGCCCATTAGTCAATTGGCCATTTATATATTTACTTATATATATCTATCATTTGATATATGTGCCATGTACACTAAGCCAATAACTATCCCCCGAAGTGTGCCTTCCATATCTAAATAAACATTTTGGTCTATTGTGTATTCTCCAATGTACAACTAAGATCACCCAAATATGCGTACATACCAAATCAATTGGTAATCCCATTTTCAATTGATATTTAATCAACATAATCTTTCGTGTGTGGGTGTGTGTCAATGTGTTATATGTGATATTAGATATATATATATTGGCTGACCTAACACAACCTTCTAATCAAATTTATTATGATTTCATTTATTTATTTATTATTATTTATTGTATCATATATTTTTTGGACAGTATAATATTGATAATATTGTATTTGTTGTAGTTGTGTGTGTGTGTAAATGAATTTTCATGGGATATGTACGGCAGTTCACGAATAGCATCAATCAGTAAGATGATTGAAGCAATTTACAAGCAATGGTTGATTGACGGATCCATTATGCTACATGCCGAATTTGTTTCTTATCAATTTTTTATTATTATTATGTTTCTTCCGACAAAATTGTTCTTGTTTATTTGATCTGAAACAAAAATCTTCTAATATTTGATGTGTGATGACACACACACACACATAGAACGGTCGAAACGAAAAAAAAAATGTTTGGTTTTTTTTTTCTGGATGTACAATATGTTCCATATTAAGCAGTAAGACTAACACGTGTCTCACAGTTCTTCTGTCTTTTGATTCGGGTATAATGTGTGAAGCATTCACTCACACTAACACACACACACACACACACACACACACACACACACACACACACACACACACACACACACACACACACACACACACTTTATTCTCTCTCACACTCTCTCTCACACTAACACACACACATTTGGATCGTATGTCTCACCCAGAATGAATATACTAGACCAAGTGTTTGCTTCATATTTCGCCACATTTCCGCTATATGCTATATCCGAATAATAGTCTCAATGTGTGAGAGAAAAGATGGACTAGACCACTACTACTATAGTTCCATAACATTCTATCCAAATGTTCGATGTACAAGTTCTATCTCAGTCTAGAGATTAGTACCATTAGGAACGGTCGTCTCGATTCTTCACATATTTTTCCATTATCTACACACACACACAACGAACATCAACAGGATTCATCATACAAGTGTACCAAATCGATTTTAAAGTCAATTTTAATATAAATAAATATGTGTATTCATTTTCATCATCATCATCTATTAAATAAATGAAATTTTGAAAATGAAATGAAAAACTATAATTTCATGTCGACCAACACATCATATTCATCTCACACTTTTTTTTGCTAAATTTTATTATTATCATTGAAAATGGCATTACAAGTTTAATCTAATAAAATTTAATTTGATTTTATTCCATTGAATCTAATCAATATAATTAAATTGAATATATTTATATCTATTATCCTTTATTTGCCATATATTTTCTCAAAATTCAATTTAAAACTTTTTTTCTTGTTCATTCTTTTCATATCATCAATTGTATATATTATATTAGTTTGTTGTTATCATTCGGACATTTGTGTTTGTCCTTTTCACATCTAATCTTATTTAAATTTATCAACACAACAACACAAAAAACACGAATACACAAATTTACATTTGCACATTTGATTTAAATAATTATCATTATTATTATTGTTTGTATATACCATTAAATTTGCATACACACAAATCTAATTTAATGATATATCTTATCTCAAACGAACACGTTTTAAATAAGTTGTTATCCATTATCATCAATATACTTGCACATATTACAAATTTCTATCAATGTTTGTTGAGCAACAAACACTTTTATTTCTATTCACAAATTTCATAAGATGAAAATTGCAAAAAATGAAAACATAAAATTACAATCAGCACCATGAATGACATTATTGACATTGATGATGATGGTGGTGGTGGTGTTGGTCAATTTGGCCTGATTCAACATCAAAATCAAATACATCACCATCACAATCTAATGGGAGACAATGTCGGACATCATCATCGTCATCATCGACCACCACCAGCAAAATTAAAGTTTCGTTCATTCGGACATTTTCTTAGTTTTTATTGTGGTTTTGAAAAGATGAATCCCATTACGTTGACCACCACCACCACTGGAACCACTGCAGATACCACAAATATTGATGAACAAATAAAAGAATTCGAACTAGAACAACAAAGAATTCGTTTGAAAAAAGTTGATTCTGGTAAGCAGAATAGGAAAAAATCCATTCTCAGTTCATTGATACAATCGTTTGGTCGAAACAAGAACAAAGACACAAGAAGTGATGATCAATGTCTATTCTGTTTGGTTCAACGATACTATTGTTCACCACCAAATTGTCCAAATAATATTCGACAACAACAACAACAAGATATGGAGATGAACAATGTTGCGCATGTTCCATATCGTCCATTATGTTCCACCTTACAATGGCCACGAACGGAACCATTATCAATGCGACACAACTTTTACCTATGTCGTCGTAGTTTTTGTATTCGATGTTCCATTGCACATCATTATTACATTTTCCCGGAACGTGAAATATCTGATCGTAATGGACGATCGTCGTCGTCATCATCATCAACATCACAATTGTTGCATCTATTGACGGAAGGAAACGGGAAGGCAACAGTCGATATGGATCAATATGGTGCATTTATAGATGGATGTCCTCAATGTTGTGCCATAATACAAAAAACATTTGAACCAAATGAACATCTAACGGCTAAGGTACAAACAATTACGATTGTAGATGACGATGATGATGATTATGATGGAGAACCGGAAGAGGAGGAAAAGGAGGAAAATGTTAAGTTGGTTTTCAATGGTAAAAATCAAGGAGAAGGAGGAGAAGAAGGACAAATAAAATCGCCAAATTCGATGGCAAAATCGTATTATGAACTATTGGGAAGCTTGGCTAAATCAAATGAACTTGGATCACCAATTGGTGAATGCGAACCACAAATTGAGTAAGTCCAATCATTAAGTTATTTGTGTGTGTGTGTGTGTGTGTTCTAGACATATTCTTTAGCCTTAGATTAAAAACATTAAAATTAACTTCTATATATAGATTCAATAAAGAAGAATGTGCGAGAATTAGTTCATGTGTACTAAAGTTCAAATTAGATTTGCTTGACACATCTCAATTGTCACCATACTCATATCTTAATCTAATATAATTAATATAGATATAATTGCTTATATAGATCAGTGATCTTTACATTAAAATCAAATCAAGCTTTTTTCTTATATTGAATAAGCGGAGAATTAAATTTTCTGTTTGAAGAACTTTTTTTCTTTTTGGTGCTAATATAAATCTAAAATTGAAATAATAATTTGCAATCAATTTCTATTATTTGAAATATAGTAGTATATAATACAACTCAACCATTGTACCAAGTTTAATATTTTAATTAGTTCTCATTTTAATAATTGATTTTTTTTTCATTATACATTTGATTTTTTTAGACATAAAGTTTAAATGTTTAATTTTAAATGAGAGAGAAGGAGAGTTTGTATTTGAACTTGAATGATGTCACAATGAAACTTTCAAGTGGAACTTTCATTTTTTTATTTCAAAATCATATATTCTGACGAACTTTTCTCTTTCCTTCTTCAAATTTCATTAAATTAATTTTCAATATATTATTTTTTTTCATTATAATTATTTATATTAAAAAGCAAACAAATCTTTACTCTTGGGAGTTGATGTTGGTCCGCAATGCAATGTTTGCTTATGACCCGTTCGTTTGTGGGTAGATTTCAAATTTAACTTTTATATATAACTAATATTAGAAAGTAATGTCGAAATTGTACGCTTGGTTAGTAATTAGTTTGATTGCTATACTAGATAGAGAATTCAACAAGATCAATCGAAACATCATTGACAAATAGTGTTGAAACAATCAATTCAAGTTTGATGATCAAATGAATTGCATCATTATCTTTATTCAATCTATATAAAACGAATGAACTTGCATTGCAGTTACATTTGAAAAACCAATCACAAATGTTTGTCTATTGTTTTACTTCTCACTGTTTTAATGTTACACAATTGTTGGTTAATTCTTGTTGAATATCAATGAAATTTCCAATTTTTTAATGTAAATTGATTTGGAAAAACTTCTCTAATATTAAATTACCATATTATAAGTTTTGAAAAGTATTTATTATTGTTAAAGCAATAATAATAGATTTAATCTTATGAACTAATATTAAAAACACGTACTTGTAAAACACACATTTTACTTTTTGTTTTATTCATTATCTTTTTTTATTAAGTTAATTTTATGGTTTATTATTATTTATTAGTATTATTATATTCACTTGAACATAATCACGTTTCAGCCATTTTCAAATATTATAATGGAATTTTAGCTTTCTCTCTCTTTCTTTCAATCTGGTGTCAAGAATGCTTCTCATATTATAGAGAATTGAGCAGATTAAAGATTGATTTGAAAAGCTCTTCTATACTCAATTAAATTAAATTTTGATTTTTTTGTGTTGATTGGAGAACACTTTAAATATTGTTTATATAAAATTTAAAAGTAATCAACTTTAATTTGATGATTTTTTAACTTTTTTTGATTTTTTTTGCAATGTTTTTAGTTAAAATTTAGGCCAATTTCTCAATTTGTTATCGTGAAATCCCATCTTGTGATTCAAATACACCCACACACAAAGACGTGAATAGATAGATAGATAGATTGATAGTTTTATATTATATCATTCTATTCAATGTTTCAATTTTTTTTCTTTGGTTTGCTTATCTCCTACAGTTGATGCTTTTCTCATGGTCTGATGGCTTGGGACAATTCAATGTCTATGCTTATGTCAATTTGACGTGTGTGTGTGTGTGTGTGTGTTTGCCACCAATTCAATTGATTCCAAGAGTGAACGCCAATGCAAGCAAGAGAATAGTTTAATCGCATCTCGGTTAGAACCAAAAGTGGCCTTACAATCGTTGCTTAGAATTAAAGGAACGCTCAAAGCATTGATTGATAGAATTTTGAATCCAAAGATCTTTAAATCGATTCAATGTAAGAATCTAAAGAATGGAATAGAATGAATGGTTGAATCCAGTGGGAGAATAGTGGAAAAAAATTGAGGATAGTGGCCAAACGGCAGACCAACCAACAACCAACAAAACCATCATACAGGAACTTAATTCCATTTTATTATGGATAATTTCCTTATGTCATTTTATGTGTATGACCGGCACAAACGTATCTTGGAAAGCAAAAAAAAATGATTTTGATGATGGTTCAAGCTCGCCACATCATCATCACATTTACTTTGAAGATTTTTCATTTTTCATTCACAATTCTTTTTGTTGCATACACTTGTGCACTTTGTTGAGACCACTTTTTTAAAGAGGATAAATTTTATATTTCAATAATAGCACAAAATCCAATGATGATGGACTATGATGATGGCCATCATACTTGGATCCATATTCATTGTGACATCAAAAATAAAAAAAAAACTGTGATGATTGAGGATTTGGCATGTCGGCATTGTTAGATCTTAGTATCATTTCCTTGATCACGATCGACCATTCGTCTTTTGTCATCTAGAGTTACGGAAAGTTTTTTTTTGATATATATATATATATATACATACGTTATATATATATACGAAAACAACAATAGAAACAATTGTCAATTCCATTAATTCTATTGCGGAGAAACGAGAATATTTCTTTCACACTTTTATTTGATTGTATCAAATGTGATTGAGTGTTTGGTGTTGGTTTGTTTGCCCGTTCACTTACCCATTCACTCATCTCATCATCCATTGTTTGCGAATCAATCAATTTGAATAATCATAATCGATTTAAAGGAAAATGGTTCTTCATTGAACAAACGGCGTTTGAACACACACACACTCACACACACACAGCACGCTTCTCTGCATTGCTTTTTTCCATTCTCATCGATTGTGCAATAGGAATTGTTTCGTCTTTCCCTATTTTACCAATCCTATTTGGCTTGTGGCTTTAATAAACAATTTTATTCTTGTTTCCTTTTCTCTTCTACTTCTACTACTTCTGCTTCTTTCACTCTTTTTTGGCTATCTATCTTATCTTTTAGTCTTAATCGTATCTCATTTCCTAAGAGGATTACATCAAACACTTTTCACCATTAATCGTTTAATCAGCAATTGTATTGTTTGCTACCAACAAAACGATAAGACAATAATAATAATAATAATCTTTGCAACAATAAGACTAACAACGATGAAAACAACAACAACAACAACAATAATAATAATATTGACATTAAAAGGATTTAATCATGAAACAATTAGCCAATTGGGTTTTCAATTGATTTGCTTCAGTGCATTTAAATCCAATTTAACCAAAAAGGGAAAAAAGAAAATAAAAAGATTTTCAATTGTTCTCATTGTTTATTAGGTTACTAAAAATTTAGTCATTTACTACTACTAAAAAAATAAAATAAAAAATATTTTCTTTTCCTAGTAAAGGAAGTGAGATTGTAATTGTTGTAACCATTATATACAAAAGAGAAAAAAACAACAATAAATGGCCATCTTGCACTTCAGTTGGTTATTTATATTTTTTTTATATTATATATATATTTATTTATTTGTAACTTTTCATGTATTCTCGCATCATTTATTTTATGATATTAACTCTGTATAGAGAATACAAGATGGTGAGGGCTTATTTCATTCAGACGATCATAATAATACTTAGATCAAGTTGAACGAACACATCTGCTGGTTGATAATGTCCATGAAACGTTTGTATGTTTGTGTGTGTGCAAATGTTTCATATATGATTTAACTGAAATGCCAACAAACTCAAAGTGACGAGTTTAGTATTCTTCTTTACCTAATCGTGAACCAACCAACAATAGAATCTCAATGTTGTTGTTGTTGTTGAATTTCCCCTTGTTTCATATAAGCCGAAAAAGAGTTGATCCATAATGAACGTTGAGGATGATTATGGACTCGATTGTTATATTTGCTTATTTGCTTGCTTGCTTGCTTTCATCCATCGTTTTCAATTCAATTCATTCAATGTTCCATATATTGAATGGTCAATTTGCTATCGTTTGCCTCATTTATAGATGATCGCATGCTTGTATGCTTCCATTTTGTTCCATCACACATCTCGTCGTTTTACAATGTCATGTTTTCCCCTTTACTCTAACATTTGGCAATTCATATTTTCATTCCATTTCTCAGTGTAACCATAATTGTTCTACCACAATTGTTTTAACCACCACCATATAAAACAACATCTCTTTTCCTCTTTATATATATATTGTTTAGGTTGATGTGTGTTTGTTGTGTGTGTTTGTACTATTTACCATTCTATTCCATTCATCCATCTACTATGATGGCTATTTCAATCCATTCTATACATATATTATCATAAAAATTGGGTTAAGTTGGCCAAATCACATTCACATAAACAACACTAAGTGAGATTTTTGTTGTTGAGTTTACGTGTTGGTGAACATTGAAATGGATTGAAAGAACACGACATATTTTTAGTTTTAAACTTTCTACTTACTTATTCTAGTTTTATTTTTATTATTTTGTGTGTGTGTTTGTATTGTATTGCATTTAAAATTTATAAAATAGTAAAAAATTAATTGTACAATTTATTTAGTACGATTTTATTCTTTTAACGATATAAATTAGTTTATTTCGAACTAAATTGTACATAAATTTGGACACAAATTAATAATAATTAATGAATTGTGTTATATATATTATTATAATTGTGTACACCGTCATCATTAAATGATTAGACTTTGGCCTCTCAACATTTGTACATAATATATAGATATATATAAAGCAAATAGATTTTTTTTCTTGGTAATTATTGTACAAATAGTAATTAATAATGTGGTTGCAATCAACCACGTAAACCAAAACTAGAAAAGCGTCAGCAACAAGAACAAACTACATGAACACCAACAACAACAACAAGAATATTTTTCCTTTTTATTTAGTGATCGACATGGAATTTTGCACAAGAAAGGGTTCGGCCAGCATCATCAATGGTTGCCATATCGGCCTTTCTCTCTCTCTCTCTCTCTCTCTCTCTCTCTCTCTCTCTCTCTCTCTCTCTCTCTCTCTCTCTCTCTTTCTTTTGTCTTTTTGCCAAATTGCAATAGTTAGACCAAATCCATAAATACTTCGTTGTGTTGTGAAAGCACTTTATGTCATCAAGCTAATATTATCTCGAACCATTTCATTTCGTCCATTATTATTGGATGGTGGTTTGCCACACAACTAATTCAATGTGAACCAATAATATGTGGAAATAATAATGAACACATTGACTAACTTAAATGGATGACAATTGGCGTACTCTAATTAAATACACTCAATGTGAATGATTATTATTCAGATTTACCATGATAACCGTCTGTATACGTTAATGACGACCATTGGTTTGAATCATCGTCAAACATTTTTCCAAACACTCGTTATGCTTTCGTTGATCATTAATTATGTGATAATCATCATCAAAAAACTAGAAAACCTTAGCTTCCAGAAAAAAAAAATATTTATTTTTATATATATTGAGTGAATTAATGAATTGAATACATACATAAATAAAAGTAACAAAAATGCTCGTTTAGTTTCAATTTCTACAAAATGTATCTTTCTCAATTTGTTTTGAACTAAAAAACGATATTTGTAGTTTTGATTTAATATTGAAGTTTGATTGTTTCTTTGTTCACGACTTAGACTTTTCCAAAACACATTCATATATGACATAATTACCAATAATGGACAATGTAAACTATGTTTTTTATTTGTATTTGGTTTATATTTACCATTACCATTAATGATTATTTTTAGGAATTGTAGTTTTTTTAATACAAATTACAATTTTAAAAGCTTCAATTCCATATTTCATTTGTTTGAACGAGAATATTTCCATTTTTAGTTATTAGAGATTTATATTTTTGGTGTGTTATGTGTTTGATAGAGAAAATATATCCAATTTGGAATAATATTCTTTTAGGGTATTTTAAAATATAATCTTTTCTCTTTATGAGTGTTCGCTATGTTTTGGCCATTATTTAGTAAAGAGTATTTAGTTGTTGCCTTACGCCATAATGTGGAAGCCATAATGTCGTTAAGCCATTTATTGACGTCAAATGACAATGAAAATTGTGAATGATTCTAATTTTTATTTCATTATTTTATTAATATAATATTTTTAAAGATTATTCTCTTTTTCTTTCATTTCTTTCTTTCTTTTTTTTGTGTGTGTGTGTGTATTATTAGAATTTGTTCTTTTGTTGCTTAGCAAACGACTATCATTATCGCATTGCTTACTCGTTCACCATAATCGGCTAAATACTTTCATTGCTTTCAAATGGTGATGCCGTGAAAATAAACTATCCATTGGTAGACCAGATTGTATACTTCATTGCCATACTCACTGAATATTATTCATTCATTCTTTGAAATTTATCGTCTTTGTCACCAAAGGGTGAACAATGAAAGCGGTTTTGCTTTTCTTCTTCTTCTTCTTCTTCTTCTTCTTTTTCTCAATCTTCACTCTAGCTTTTCCTTTATTCTCCTATTCACATAAGCTTTTTTGATTTATAATGTTTTTGTTTAAATCTAACATATTTTCCATAATAAATATTCATAAATTTAAAAAAGAAAAATTGTTTAAGGGTATTAAGCAAAATTATCATTGCAAAACGATTTAGATTGGTTCGAGGTTTTGTATCGATTTGGTGCAACTAAATTACAAATTTCACATTTTTGAAAAAGGTTATCCCTTTTTCAGTTTTTTTCTTGTTAACTTGAATATTAAATTAATTTTCATCATCACTCACATAGAATATATATGTAAATCTTATTAAATTATTGAAATTTAATTTAACAATTTAGTCTAATCATTTGGAATAGCGTAAACATTCTATAGAATTGACTGGAATTTTGATTAACCTATAATATAGTTTGTTTATTAACAAAAATTAATAGAATATTTTTTTTCGATGTAAAATTTTACAAGCATAAATTCAATTATATGTTGAAGAATAAAATTAATTTAGGTAAATCAATCTATAACGGCAAATATTATTCCACATTAAATTTTTATTAAGATCCAATATACAAACATAACTCTTTTGAACTAAATTGCAATATGAGAAATAATTTGGTTCCCATTTATTAAAGTAGTTTTCATTTAAAAGAAGGGGGGCGGAATTAAAATAGCAAATCTAAACCACTTAATTTTGTTTTTTGTCACAATTGAATTGAAATATATTAATATATATTTTAATATCTATATTAATAATAATAATAATAGACATTTTAAATTAATTTTTTTCTTCATTCAATTTTATGTGAAATTGGATTTTTTATTTCATATTTCTATTTGATAGAAATGCAATGCAGAGAAGTCATCATTTTAAAACTTTTTTGATGAATCATTTAGCTTTTCAATTTACTTGACAAATAATGTTTCTTTTATTTTCAATCTATATATATAATATATATTTATAGAAACATAATCAATTAAGAATTTTCCATTTAATACATTTTGATTGTACAATTATGTGATTGTTTGCAAATGGTGCAATTGTATATTGATTCAATATTTAGTTTTTATATATTTATAATGTCATTGCCATATTAATCAATTATTATTATTTTTATTTATTGATGGGAAAACATTTATTTATATTATTATGGTTTTACCATCGTATATACTTGTATGTTTGGATATGATTTAAATAATGATTAATTGTTTTCGGTTGTTCATCATGTCTAATTTATTATTTTCGGTTTTGATTTCTATTTGGTTTATATTGAAAAGGAGAAAAGGTATTGATGGATTCACCCACACACACAAAACAGTTGAAATTCAATGGCCAAATGGGATGAGAACAATTGATTTATGTGAAACAATTAGTCAACCATATGGCAGCTTTTATTCTTCAATTCGTTTTGTTTTGTTTTCTATTCTCTTTATTGTTGTTGTTGCCTAATGTTAAGATATCTTCACATATATCAACATATAGCAATCACATTTTTCGTTGCTTATCTCATTTTTGCCCCTATTTTTTTTTTATTTTATATATACTCGTCTGGTGTAGCCTTTTTAACTTGTTCGTGTTTTATGTGATTTGATTTCAATGAGAAGGACATAACCCAAAAAACAAAAAAATAAAAAAAGAAAGAAAGAAAGACACTAAACATTAAACTGTTAGTATAGTAGAATAATAATGGATCTACTACCAACTAAATGTAATTCGTTCCCTTATAGTGTGTGACCCACCAAATATATATATATATATACTTTAATAGTTTGACAAATTGTTTTCACTCAACTCCACACCCTATCTTTAATTTGGTTTGTCATCAACGATTGTTCCATTTGTGTTGTTTGCTTCAACTTCAACTTCAATCTTACTTTCATTTTTCCCCTATTTTTTTCTATTCTTTTGTTAATTTTCATTCTAAACCATTATTATTATTATTATTATTATCATCACAACAATCTAGTTCTTGATTCTCAATTTTTGCTGTTGTGTGTGCACCAATTGCACTTTTAAACAGTTACTTTTGTTAATTTGATTGTTGTTGATTATTTTATTTCATTTCGTTTCGTTTTTTTTGTTGTTGTTTGCCACTTTTTTTTTGTATCAAGTGAAGAAGATAGATTAACTTTTTATTTACTTAATTTTATCTGCTTTGTATAATATAATAATAATGGAGAACATAATGGCAATAAATTTATTAGTTTTAAAGTTTTCGACACTATTATTATATAAAAAGGTCATCAGTTTAACAAGATTCGATCTCTTTGGGAAATAAAAAAGAAGGAAAAAGTTATTTTTTATCTTATTAGTTTAGTTAACAATTGTTGTGAATTTTTTTTTTTTTTTTTTTTGGTTCAATCCAACATTTAATACATTCAAGATTTATTATGTTCACATTCATTGCATTTGTATTGTGAAGATCAATGCTGGCAAACCATCTCGCTTCTCTATGCCAACATCTCTCAAAACATAATGAAGTTTAATCGAATCGAAAGAATCTAATTAAGAATTTTCCTTGCCTTGCTTTGCCTTGTGTCTGCCTGCCTGCCTGCAGGTTTGAATCATCCATTCAATGTTAAATGGTTTGTCCTTCCATCTTCACCCAAGACACCCTGTCGGAGTTTTATTCTTTTTCTTTTTTTTTCTGCAAACGGCAAAGTTAGAACATGTTTCTAATCGATTCATTTATTCATCCACTTTTTATGCAAAAACCGTCTGGCGGCTAAATGTTTTTAGTCTCTTTTTTTCGTTTTTTTTTATTTTAGTTTGCATCTATTTGAAATAGATAATATATTTAAAATATTTTTTTATATCTTATTCTCAATTGTTAATTTGTATTCAAATTTCAGGTTTGATGCATATATAAAGATACATTGATGTGTCTCATATTTATTTATTTTGTTTGTTGATTTGATTATTATTTTACAAAATAAATAATTTGGTTAATAAATTCAATTTTTTAGTGTGTGTGTGCAATAGTTATTCTGTACATGTTTTCCCACATTTTTTGAAGTGTATACAATGTCAATGTTGCAATTGTAAGTCTTCTCTAGTTATTCCTATTAAAAAAAATTTAAGTTAAGTTACATTATTATTATTATTATTATTATTATTATTATTGAACTGTGTGTGTGCGTGCGTGTGGAATTGGCACTAGCTGAACTGTGGTGAATTGAATGAAAATGTTTAAAATTGAACTGTAACGATAACAAGTACAATAACGAGATTGATATGGCTTCTGTGTGTTTGCCATTCACCCACTAATGATTGCCATCCCCTTGTGGGCTTTCATCTATCCCATTCCTCATCACAATCTTTCATTCAATTCTTCTCCGTTACAGATCAATTTGATTTTTTTAATATATATAATGTCTTCCCCAACCATTCTTCTCCTCAATCTGCTTCTTTTTTCTATTTTTTTTTTTGTTTTTTAAATGAGTAAGTTATTTAATTTATATAAATTAACCCAAAACTTGCACTTTAACTTTAAAATACTAATAATAAAGGAAAAAACGGGAATATAATTTAAGAACAACGAAACCAAATGGTAGAAAAGTGTTGAACCATGAAATGTACTATTAAAGCAAAAATGAAAAAGTTATAGAACTTTATTTGTTTCAAGTTGAATCGATAACTATCCATAGAATTGGATTGAGTTTTTTGTGGTATTTTTTGTTATTTTAGTTCCTTCAAATTTGGATTAAATATGCATTTCCGTTGCATCTTATTTTGTTTTTTTTTCTGTGTTGACAAATCTCTTTAGGCAAAACATGTTAAAGGTTTTCAATAAATAAATAGATAAATTCTTTGGAAAAGGGTAACCAATCTATCTATAGGTGATTTACGTGGAATATGCCACAATTTGCATTTAAGGCAATGCAAATCCAATTTAGTTTGTTGTATTGTATTTTGGAAACATTATTGGCCTTTACTCTATTTATTTGTCTACAAACACATACATTTAGTCTATGCTCATCAAATCATTGAGCCAGATGATTTGAATTCGATTACATTTTGGCATCGATATAAATTCTCTACTCATCCATTTGTACTACTATCAACTTGTTTCTCTCCTCTTTTCCTTACTTTTGATCATTACCATTTGAATCTATCATCTTTTCATCTTCATTCATTGAAACGATATACATTCACGGAAGAATATTCATCATATTTATTTATTTTTATTTTATATTTTACGATGTTCAATGCTATATAATATGTTTTTTGAGCTAAGCTAAGCTTATCATCATCATCATCATCATATAATAATTCGATAAAAGTATCGTGACTTATCTATCCGATTTTTTTTTTCGTTTTGGTAATATTTCTTATAATATAAGAAAACATGAACAATTCGCTACATTTATTTACACTAGAAAATATTTTTCTCGAATGATTTCAACATATAAACAACATGAATGAATAGAAGAAATGGGAAATGAACCAATACAATCTATCAAGTGACAAATATGAACAAGGTGTAAAACGGCAGAAAGAGAGAGAGAGAGAAAACATATACAAAGATATTGAAAGCTAAATTTATATTTTCCATTTTTATGTTTATTTTTATTCAATTTTATTATTTTATATTCCATTTGGGAACATGATGACCGAAGATTTTCTTTGGTAAAGATTATTATTGAACATTGTTCAATTTCATGTTAGACATTTTTTGGTTGTTTTTGGCCAACAGTAAACACATGCATGCAAACATACATTGGTCCCAAATGGACAGTTCCGTTTAGTTAACCTTCCTTCTCTCTCTCTCTCTCTCTCTCCCACACATTCTTCATTGGACCCTTGACGACGTTTCGCATCATGGATTTGTACTATTTTATTTCCATGTTGATGATGATGGAACTTCCACAAAATGATTCCACATTTCTTGTACATTTCATATTTCAATTGATTTTATTTTCATTTTCATTTTCAATCTATGGAAACCGTATAAAAATACATTTACTAGTGTTTTGAACATTTCAACTATTATCACGTTTGCTACATAAACCACATGTACCAACAGTGAAGAATGTGTTGAAACATCGAAACAAAACAAAACAAAACAAAACAAAAAATTGGAAAAGGTCGAACAATCTTTTTTCTTTATATTATAAATGAATTTCAAGACAAACAATGGGAAAACATTACAAGAGAAAAAATCAAACAAACAAACAAATAAAAATCATTATTGTTTCATTGTGCCATCTTATAATACGTTTTGCTTCACTTATTCTCGATTTCTTGAACCTCGATTCTTTTTTCATAAAAAAAAACGAAAAAACGTTTAGATCGTAAGAATATTTATATGGAAAAAATGTATTTATACATGTGTGTGGTCCATTATTCATCATTGCCAACATCATCATCAACAACAACGAGAAGAAGAAGAATAAAAGTGGACGTCGCCAAGCTGTCCATTGTATCGGCATCCATACAAAGCTTTATATTTTCAAAGTTCCTTTTTTTCTAGAAATTTATTTTCTCTAAAATTCGCTTAGGGTATTGATCGATCAATTCTGTTTTAAAGTCCATTCTTCTTTACTACACTGGAAATGTTTTGTAAGAAGGCAAATTCTTTTTTTTTCACTTTCTCACTTTCTTTCTAATTCGTTGGTTTATATGTGTGTGTGTGTGTGGACATTTCGCCCTTCACTTGTTTGGCCTCTTGGTCCAGAAACAGCAACAGAAAGAAAAAAAAACGAATCATCATTATCTGAACATATTGAATGTCACTGAACATGTTCAATGAATAATGATGATCATCATTTGCCAATGTCCATTTGACACACTCACACACACTCAAACATGCCAATGGAAAATAATTTCCACTCGAGGGCTATTTTGACTCTTATACCATTGTTTCTGAATTCACACAATACACACATCTCTCTTTCTTGCCTGGTAATGTCCATGACCGGAAATGAGCATTTTCTTCATTCCGTCTATTACTTCATCACTGTTTGAACACTAATTGGCTATTAGTGATATAGTAAAGCTAATTTTCCGTGGTTCTCAAAGGAGCCTAACACAACAACGAATATATCGAGTTTCACCATATATCTTGTTGTTGATGTTGAATCTCACCAAAGTGTGAGATGGATCGTCCAACAATTCGTTTCACACTACGATTTTGTTGTGTCTGATGCTAAAATTGGTTTTTGTTGTTGTTGTTGTTGTTGCTGTTGCTGTTGCTGCTTTCATGTTGACTTTGGTGTCATTTGATTGGAAATGAATTTCCGTATGATCAGTTTCGGTGTGTATCATTGATTGTATAATGTCCATAAACAGGTTCTTTCTGTCTCTCTCTCTCTCTCTCTCTCTCTCTCTCTCTCTCTCTCTCTCTCTCTCTCTCTCTCTTGCTCTCTAACTCTCTAACTCTCATTAACGAGATTGAGTGCAAATGAGTAACAATGGACATTGGAGAATCCGGAACATTCCGTTATGCGGTACGAGCATGGTAATAGACACCCAAAATTAGTCCTTTCATTCTGGGTTGCTCAATTTCGTTTTTCATTTCCCCCTTTTTCACTAACATTGACCACTATTTATGCACTTCGACTCTTTAACTTGACCAAATGTTTACCCAAAACCCAATTCTCTTTCATTCAGACGGTCTCGACTTTCACTGTTGTGTTCACTAGAGTGTACTCTTTCATCTCATTGTTGTCTCGCATCGGTGAATATAAACGACGTGATTGGAATGTCGAGACATGTCGAGACACAGACCCGAAAATTGCAGACGACGTCCAATGATGGCGGCGGCGAAAGATCGCCTGTAATAATACACCTGGACCGTGATTTATGGTCGAACGGATATAGCACACAAAATTAGCAACTATTTACACCCAAATGATCAATTTAGATTCATTCTCTCCAATTTCATTCGTTCCATTATAATTAATTATTCTCATTTATTTATTCTATATATGTTATTAATTAGTTTGTCATTGGATTATTATACAAATATACATACATATGTATGTATGTATATTTGTACGTTTTGCATGCTTGCTTTTTGTTTGCAAATGAAATTTAAATGACAACAAAATTTTGTACAATTGTACAACAACAAACAAGAAGATGACGAATAGTGCGATAGAGAGTGAGTGAACAAGACGAGACAAACAATCGACAAGAAAATAACAATAAAAGTTAAAGTTTGTTGTGTTGTTAGATCAAACTTTGAAATTTGTTCTCTTCCAGACCCTGGATGTTTATTTATCAAAGGCCAATTAGTTACACATACATACACCAAATACAATAGATTGAAAGAATACTAGGAGGGAGTGAACGGACCAAACATTTGGTTCCCATCGTTAAGATCTCTCTTTTTTTCATGTGCATGTTTCATCACAATAAAGTTCGAATACATTTCTTCAATATTGAGCAAAGTTTTGCAAAAATCACTGTAAAGATTGATTCGAAATAAACAATAATAGAAGAAACATGAATGGTGAGAGTATTGGAAGAAAGGACAATCAAGTAAATGTTGGTACATCTGTGTACATCACATCTTTGAAGTTGTAAATTGAGATCAACCAAATATATAAAAAAAATCAACGGCAATGGGTCTATGAGAATGTCGAATTGTGCCAAAAAAAAAATGTTCAATCATAAGCAATGATGATGATGGACAATTTGCTTCTACTCTACAATGATTAACTTCTTCTTCTTCTTCTTTATTGTACAATGATTTCATTGTTTCCTCCCCCCACGCCCTAGTTTTCCAGACTTTTGATCTGACAACAGCACCCTTCCTTTCCCATGTCTCCACTCCACTACTTATTTATGTTCCATTTAGTTTCATCATTTAGTCGATTGAACTCTAAATCGACCTCTAATTGACGATTCTCGTCTATTTTCACTCAACCATTCATTAATTCATTTTTATTTCTCAACTATAATTGAAAAAGTAAAATAGAACAAATAACTATATTTGACATAATATCACCATCATCATCATCAACATCAAACCAATCGATCAAATGTTGCAAGTCGAGTGTAACAATTATATTGTACGTCCATTTGATAGTGATTGATTAGATCATATTGTATTGTAGAATTTCAATTGAAAAAAAAATGAATCGATTGATTGGTAATGATAATGGGAAACAATACCACAAATGATAATCGAATTTTCATATCCTATATATAGGAATGGAAATTTTATAATTTAATTAAAACTTTTTCAATTAATTTGTGTTTAATTAATATATTTTACCTTAATTTAAATGTACACAAAGATTCATCTATTATTTTACTTTATATTAGAAATTCCATTCCAATCTTCTTCTTTTCAACATGATTCTTTTTCTGGTGAAAACAAGATGCGTAGGTAGACAAACATTTTCCTTTACAAAAGTTGTGGCATCCAAAAACTTACATTTCACTCAACTAAACGAGAGAAAGAGAGAGAAACAAAAAACAGCAAAACATGTAAATGGGTTGTTGCAATAGTTGTCATCTATCTTGGTTTTAACTGTACCAGTTAAAAGTTGAAATAATCTTTTAGGGAAGCATAAAAATGCATTATCAAGCCAAATTTAAATCATATCACGTGACCAATGGTTGATTTGTAATTGTTTCGGAATTAAGAATATGAATAATCGAGGGTTGTTGTCGTGATGCTCATTTACGATTGTTGCATTCAATTTTTTCTTTGAAATGAAGATGACATTATGAAGATTGAGAAGATGAAAGAATGGGGAGGGGTGACTTAAGTCGACTTTATTTATTTACGGCTTTTCTTTTTCTAATATATGCAACACTAAAACAATTTGCCACGGCTTCTTTCCGTATATTAGTCTAATTATAACTTTCGGTTTACGACATGCTAAACCAACCAAAGAACGAACGAACGAACGAGGATAGTTTGAACTTGGATGCAAATGCGTCCATTCATTCGATTCGTGTTTGTAAGACGGAAGAACTAAAAGAAAAGAATGAAAGACAGAATGAATGAAAGAATACAAGTGAATGAATAAATGAACGAACCAGAAAGAAAGAAGAGAGAGAGAGAGAGAGAGAGAGAGAGAAAGGCAAAACACATTCCGTGTTTGCATCATGGCGTTTACTTCATCATCTTCGTCCTACACACACACACTCTTGAACGTTTACTGTTTATTTCCATGTTTTGCATAGTTCCAATCCAAGATTTGACTTTTTTTGTGTATGTATGTTCCGAATATGTCGTGTATTTTTGCACTTTTTTTTATATTCACTAATCTCCATTCTTCTTGGTGTTCATCCTAATCATCATCTTTTTCTTCTTCTTGCTTATCGTCGTGAACCGTTACCACTAGGTTGTCTTTGTTCTCACCCATCATCATCATCATCATCTTCACCATCTTCTTCTTCTTCTTTTTCTTCATTCACGGGGGAACATTACCATCACATCATCATTATTAGTATAGTGAGAATAATCTCTTAATGTTAGTGCCATTGTATGTTGTTCCATGTTGTTGTTGTTGTTGTTGTTCTTGTCATTCGATGGTTATTGCCTTGACTCTATTGTTTTTTTTCTCTGTTCATGTTTTTGTGCAAACTTGCACATCACAGCAACAAAATCAAATATCTTATTGTGGTGTCCTGCAATTGCGCACAAAAAAAGAAGAAGAAGAAGAATATTATTATTAATGTTATATACAATAAAATACATAAAAGAAAAAGAAAAACAAACATAAATGATTTCTCCATATGTTTATGAACAATTAGCATATATCGATGATGACGAGGAGTGTTGTAGTTCAATGTTCGATGTTGTTGATGATGTTGATGATGATCGTGGTGATGTTGATGAACCAATGTTTGTTTGGTATTCATTTCGTTTTATTCATTCATTTCATTTCATTCATTCATTCATTGAATGGAATGGAATGTGCATGTCTACAAACACAAACACGAACCCAAAATAAAAACATTCAAATAAATAGAGTGAAATGATAACCGAATCTTATTCTATGTTTTACAGTCATAAAACGAAGGTCACCAGTTGGCAACCACCGTTGGAATCATGGAATGCATTCAATGCAATAACTGCTGCAGCCAATTGTCAACAACAACAGCAAACATCACAGGAAAGTGAATTGAAGAATACAGGTGAAGTGGAAATAGGCGAACATCTCATCGCGCCATCCTTGAAAGGACACCAAACAGGCGAACAGTGCGAGGCAAGTGCAACAACAACAACCAATGTAGCGGCTCATCCATCGATGAATGAATCCTTACCTTATGGTTGGGAAGCTGCATTTGATGGTCAAGGTGTACCATATTATATCAAGTAAGTTTTTCGTTTCTCTCACCACTTTTGAACACTTTATCCAATTGCATTGATTTTTTTTGTTCGATGCATTCAACAGCCATAACACATGTACAACCACTTATCAATATCCATTTCAACGACGAGATGATGAAATACCAATACCGAAACCACGAACCGTAACAATTCAACGTAGTGATCATCCTAAGATTCCATTCGGATTTGTGGCTGGATCAGAAGCACCCGTTATTGTTCGAAGTGTCAATACAAGTAAGTCTTATGCAATTTTATTTGATACAATTTTATTTATTATCAAACAATAGATGGACCAAGTGATGGTCTATTGCAAGCTGAAGATCAAATCCTCCAAGTGAATGGTGAAAATGTGGAATCAGCACCGCGTAATGTGGTTATCAATAAGATAAAATCGTGTAAACAATCGGTCACGTTAACAGTTTGTCAACCGATACCATTCAATAATGTAAGTGTTTCTCCTTTTTCCACCTTTTTTTATTTCTATTTATTCATTTATTATATTTTAAAATGGATAAACAAAATGTTTAGACATTACGGAAATCGAATCTGTTAACCGAAGCCAAGAAATCGAAATTGAAATTGAAATCGAAACAAACACGAGTTCGATTTGCTGAAGGTGTAACCATCAATGGTTCACCATTGTTTCCCAATTCAATGTCGATGAATGAATTGGATTCATTTATTCAACAACAACAACAAATTCACCGATTAGATGAACCAATGCAACATCAATCATCAGCATCATCATCGTCGTCATCGAATTGTCCCATATCAACAATGGGCAACGTACATCTATGTCCACAATCGGAATCATCATCTCTATTGTCGCCGCAGCCTCCTCCACCGCTTCAACTTTCCTCCGTATCATCATCATCAACATCGACATCGTCAACATCGACCACAAATATGAATCAAGTATTACATCCAAATACGACACCGATTATTGTTGGTCTACCATCCGATTGCAAATATAATAGTAATGATTCGGACATTCCGGTAATACCAAACATTTTAAAGGTATTTTTGGAGAATGGACAAACGAAAACGTTCAAATATGATAGTACAACAACGATTAAAGTTGTACTTGATGCCATCATTGATCGAATGAGTATTCAAATGCGTCACCATTATGGACTTGTTACCGAATTGATTCGACCAAAGAAGGGACGAAATTTGATGTGTCTTCTTGATCCAAACGAATTGGTTACCAATGTAAGTATTTTTAGCATAAATTGTTTATTTTTTTACTATATCAATCTGTTTTTATTATATCCAAACAAACAAACAAACAAACAAAAGGTTGCAATGCGTCCAAATGCACACAATCTTCGTTGTCTCTTTCGGCAAGTTTATATAATGCCAAATCCATTGGAGATCTATCAACATGATCCAATATCGTTCGATTATCTATATCAACAATGTGTTAATGATATGGTACAGGAACGATTTCAACCGGAAAATAAATATGAGCTGTGTATTCGGCTATCATCATTGTCGATCTATGTTCATGCCCTACGTAATGGTTATATTGAACCGAAGAATGGAAAAGTCGCAATGAAACGATTAGATCAAGAATTTGGTATTGAACATTTTGTACCAATATCATTGATACATAATATGAAACGGAAAGAATTGATTAAACAATTGCAACAATCGATTAAACGTGAAGCGCCCGGATTGGTTATGGCAAGACAAAATTCAGTTACACCATTTGCTGCACAAGTTCAATACATGAAATTGTTAAGTGATTTACCAAGCTATGGTGGCCGATTGTTTACGAATAATGTAACAAGTTCAAATACGACTGGTACGATCAAAAATAGTATTGTGTCAGAAACGGTCCCCGTTGTGGATTTATCTTCAACCACACCCACCACCACCACCAGCACCACCAACAATCTGATGAATGGGTCGGGGGACTCGTTGGCGGAGTCGTCCATTGCGGCACAGATGGCTCCAGTGAAAGGCGAGAGCGCCAATGTAATTGTGCCGCCACAACATCAGCATCAACATCAGCATCAACATCAGCATCAACATCAGCAGCTGCAGCAACAGCAACAGCAGCAGCAGCAACAATCAACCAATACCAATGTCGATGTCAACCATGTCCAATCTGTGAATGTGACGAATGGATCATCAACAGCAACACCAACAACAATGTCACCATCATACAATCACCTTGCACCGGAAATCAAACAACCATTCTATCCGAACATGAACACCGAATCAGTATTGATCAGTCCAAAATTTGGGATAGCATTCTTGGCTCGGCACGATTCGATGATCGCTTGCACCATTATACGGTTGGAGGAGATAACGATGATGAAGATTGCGAAGAATGTGGAGAATGTGAATCAATACGATGTGGAAATATACGGATTCCCTCAATCGTCCTCATCGAGTTGCATCGAAAATCGAAATCGTCATCCAATCACCGATCGATTCTTGAAGGAATTGGTAACCAAAGAGCCAATCGTACGTCTTTGTTTGGAAACGTACGAAGCGCACGAGTTTGTACTATTGATCAAGGGTTATCATCGCCTATTGGGCGAGATCAACAACAATGGCTCGCCAACAACGACCAGTTCGAGTCGCAACGAGATTCATCACAACACCAACATCAACACCAACAACAGTATGAGAGGCCAATCGACGTTCATGTCCGAATTGCAGATCATTTGGGAACAATCTCCTGAAGATGAATGGTGGAATGATGGAGGTATGTCATTTTAATTCTTAAAAAATCTTAAAATTATTTAATCTTTTGATACATATTGTATATTTATATAGCACCACGATATTATGGAACGCACAATGTTTTAGGTTCTGGTTGGAACTATCTACCACAACCATCAACGTCAACATCTAATCGACATAAGGTCGATCTGGCCGTAGCACCACCACATTTTACACAAACAAAAACCTATTCATCAATAAAGCAAACAAATCCATTTCAACATCTTTCAGGCGTAACTGAAGTAGTTAAATCAATTGAATCACGTGATTCACGATTATACATCAATGAATTAGCATCATCAACATCATCACCACCCCCACCAATACCACTATCATCATCAATTGGAAATGATTCAGCCACAAGCATCGATATGCCATCGTTAGTATCGATGGAAATATTGGAATCACACGGACATGGACTTGGAAAACGGGTTTCATTGTCGACAACTGGTGGAAAAAAGATTGAAGATCAACAAGATGTAATGTTTCGTGTATCTGAGATGAGTAGAATATTGCGCGATGCTGAACGATATCTAGATGAATATACAAATTTCGATGGGTTTGAAAATGGAGGAGATAAACCAACCGAACCAAAACAAATTGGTTGTAAATTGACCACATTTAACGAATTGAATTCAATTTCTACTAGTAGTAAGAAGAAGGATGATGAATCGGAAATGAAAAACATTGTGGAACATGATGATCATTGTAATACTACACAATCGGTGATAAATAGTACAACAGAAAACAACGAAACCAACACCAAAAACAACAACAGCAACAGCAGCAGTTTTGGTATTCAAACTGGTTCACGTATCTCAACATTGGATATGTTTCCACAATTGATGCAAGCCGAATCGGATTTAGCTGAAGTGATCAATTCATTAAATGAATCAAGTCAAGCATTGAATGAACATAATAAACAGAATAATATCGAAGAATCGATTGATAAATCTTCAACATCAATATCGTCTAGTACAGTTGGCGGCGGACCCAAGCGCCGGGAACGGTTGAAACCAAGACCATCAAGTCCCGTACTTCGTCTCTCAAGATTGATTGCACATTTGGAACAATCGGGTGGTCAATTGGACATGATCGATCTAACTCAACTTAAATCGATTGAACGTGATCTATCGCCAGAGGTTTCAAACAGTACACTTAATTCACCCACTACGATTCAACCTAAAATGGAATTCATGAAAAGTGAAATCAATAACAGCAGCAACAACAACAACAACAACAATAATTCAGCTCGTGTGGTTGCCGAGCTAGACAACCTATGTGACATGATGCATGAAATGAAGAATACATTAATTGATAATAGTAAATGTTCTTCAATGATGATGAAATCGGTTTCAATGGAAACAATTCCAAAGCGTAACATGAATCTTAATTCATCAACATCATCCAATTCGGATCATAGTGAATTGTTATCCTCATTCGATCAATTGAATGCATCGATTAATAATTTGTTGATCAATGAATCATCGATTGAACATGAACCATCAGTAGAATCATCGAAAAATGATAATGATGATCTTGAGACAAGTCAATTTATATCGAATTTAGTTGTTCCACCACCGCCACCATCAGAATCACCAACGTTGATGCGAAAGCAAGCTGATGTGATACAAAAATTTTGGCAAGCAACTGAAGATGTGAAACGAATATGTACGGCACGACAAATTCAACAATTACAGCTACAACAACAATTACAGCTTCGTTCAATTGATATTGGTAATATGTCACCAAATTATCATCATCGAATGGGAGATCCACCGGCATATCCCTCAAATGAATCGGCAATAATGTCATCCGATTCTGAATCGGAACAGAATGGTAACGGTCGATATCATGTAAAGACTAAACAATTGATGAATATGAATATAAATCAATTGGTACCGATCCTAATGGGTAATGGACAACAACAACAACAGCAACAAAAGCAAACAAGATCTGACTTTAACATTGATGATCAATTTCTACGTCGAACAATGGCAACTCAATTGGCAATTCAAAAACAACAACAACAACAACAACAGTTGAATCAGCATTCACCAATATACAATAGTCAATATCATCACCTAATGGGAGCATCGATCGATCCATTGCAGCAAAGTTCGCCGCAAGCCACCTCACCATCGCCATCATCATCTCCTGCACGTAAACTATCTAATCCTCAATTGTTGATCAACAATTCTGCAATCGATCCAACGGTTCATGCATTCATTCAACATCAACATCAGCAGCAACAGCAGCAGTCTCATCAACATCAAATGCAGTTGAATCAGCATCTTTCATTGAGTAATCCATTTCTTCAGCAAATGATTGCAAACTATTCGAATGATGCAACTATGGGTCAATCTATAAGCTCACAATCAATGTTACGATCACAATCGTTAACATGGTTGCCAACAATGAATACGGCCAATATTGGTTACAATCATCATCATCATCATCAACCGCAACAGCAGCAGCATCAGTCATTACAGGCGACCTCATCACCATCAACAACATCGACGGCAATGGTAATATCGACCACACCGCCACCATCTATTACAATGAATTCATCATCATCGATCGATATTGATACATTGCTTGGCAATATGTTGTCCATTGGTCGTGATGGGCAAACATCTAGTCCGGGACAACAACAATCATCAAATATTATTAATACGAATTTGGGTAATCAATTGCCATCTAGTGGTTGCGTTTCACCTCGATACCCAAAACCACCGATTCCACCTAATGCATCACCAAAACGTCGACCGATTCAATCGTCGCAACCAACACCACCACCGATGGTAAAGATATCATCGAAAGAAGGTTCACCCATTACGTCAAATATTCATCTTAATAATAATAATTCATGTTATGATAATGATGATTATCGGTCTCAACCACCGCCACCATATAATTCGAATCATCTTAATATTCAAAATTATTATCAATTATGTCAACAAAAACAACAGCAGCAGCAACAACAAAAATTATTGCATTATCAATCAAATAGTATTGGAAGTACAAGTGGAAGTAGTACGTGTAGCTTCTCACCAGAAACGACAACACCCAATTCGGCAATGTCTATGTTACCAATTGTTTCACCAATGGGTGGAAATAGTTTCCATCAAGGACGTGTACAGAATCGTTTCGGTAATCTAACAATGGTTAATAATGATACGGGATACAATTCGAATGCATCATCATTATCATCACCACAATATAATCCAATATCAAGTGGAATGAATATGAAGAATCAATTTGTATCGAATGTATCGATAAATAACCAACAACAACAACAGCAAAAATTGTCACCACCAATTGCAAACACAACTCAATTAGATGGATTTTATCTATCCGATATGTTGGATCATACCAATCATACATATCAAACAGTATTGAACAATGGATCAAGTGGCCATTCATCTCCATTGATCTTAAGTGGACGAATGAGTAATAATGAAGATGCTAATAATATGATTTTAATGGTTGACAATAGTTTAGACAAGACACATTCGATCAATCAACCGAATCGATCTGCACAACAACAACAACAACAGCAGCAGCAGCAGCAGGTTTATCGACGTAACCATCTGTTCATCTGAGCCAAATCTAGATGATGTTGATCATTCAGAATCGATTAGTAATAATGGATCACGAACATCATATAATCGTATTAGTAATATGATGATACCAGAATCGAAACGTATTTGCTTTCAAACCAAAGAGATGGAATCAATATTTGCTCAATCGCAACATGATATCGATTGTCTATTGACACGTCTAGAATTTGTTCACACACGTCGTCAATCATCACAATCAGTGAATTCAGTAAAGGTCAACAACAACAACAGCAACAACAATGATGGTGAATTGATGCATTGTACATCAAATTCAAAGGAGACCTTAACCGTTGAATCGCGACATTTCGTAACGGCATCGAAATTTTTTGTTAAATGTGCAACCGAAGGTTCATTTCAATTGATCGATTATCTAACCGAATGTATAACATTATTAGAACGTATGTTTCATGCATCGGAAACATTAATGTTTGAAATGGTAACCCATTCAAAGATATCGATGCTGGTTGATCGTTTAAAGGAGGTTGCATCGACATATGCCTATACCGTTGATACGGTACGACGTTTGGTATCGTATACTCCCGATGAAACAATTACCAATGCTAATGGAAATGGATCGAACAATGATGATGCCAATGATGATGATCTGATACAATCAGAGATTGGTGTCAAAGGTATGACCAGCGATTTGTCCGTGGTCACCGGTCGTGCCAATCCCTATATGGACATTCTGATGAAGAATGCCACCAATTTGGCAAATAGTCTTAGCGCACTTATGCGAACATTGAAAAGTATGAATTGATCTTCTTCTATGTTCGCTTCATTGCACTGTTCTCAATCTATGTTTTCCCCATCTATTGACCTATCACCACAATTTGACACACACACACTCACAAAATTTCATATATATGCACATCATCACAATATATAAATCAAATTTTTTTCTTGGCTCGTGTCCACCGCTTATTGATACAAATAAATAAATTAAAAATGTTAAATGACATTTGAACATAGGCGTAGTCCATGGCGCCATGATTTCATATCCAACCACCATTTCATTCGTGAAGTAGTAGTGGTTCACATACGTTCAATGGTACATTGCACTTATACTTGATGGATGTTTTCGTGGTAGTGGTATTGGGTTTGGACACTTTTGTGTCTCCATGCATTTCATATTGCATTGTACTCTCATTGTATACGGGTGAGTTCACTCTTGTTATGTTTTGACCAAAAAATCTTCTCGATTTTGTTTTCGGTTTTGACTTTATTCACCATCATTCACTTATTTTCTTGTTTGCCGATCTCGTATTCTTTTTATGATACTCAAGTATCCCATTGACATTGGTATCAAACCATCAAGCCACCAACCCGCCAACGTTCGGTTCTATTTATCCTGGTAAGTGAACCGAATCCAATCTCAACTTTGATTAGAGTTCACTCATATTTTTACTTTATTTGTCATTATTAATTTTTTTTTCAAACTAGTTCTAGTTTATCGTGTTATCTCATTGCCGTGTTGTTGCTCTATACGCTTCTGTGGTTTTTGATTGTTGACAATTGTTTGGACTAAACTACGTGTCAAAACAACGTTTATACACGAACCTTATTTTTATTTGACCAATAATATTGAAAATTTCAATCGATTATGGCAAAAATATCAAATGAAATTGAATCTATACCATTGGCTGATGACGATACGACCGATGAAGTGACCGATGCTGATATATTGAGACTTAACTTGGGATGTTTGAATCTTGATAAATCAAATACAGTTTCAAAACAATCGGAAAGCAGCAATGAATCTATTCCATATATTTCGGGTTTGGCAATGTTATCCAATTCTTCCTCCTCTCCAGCTCAACCAAGTTGTATGTTTTATATTATGATATTTCTTTTTGTTTAATGTGTTAATCAACATTTATTTTTAAAGCTCTTGATATTGAAATGAATCCTGACAATGCTGAAGAGAAAGAGCGTCTTATTACACAAGTTTTAGAAGTACAAAATACTCTTGATGGTATGAACATGTTTGACAATATTTTACCCATTTTAAATTGTTGTTTTTATTTAAAATTTAAATAAATAGATCTATCACTACGTTGGGACAATGTAAAAGAAGAAAACTTAAAATTGAAAGCCGAAACTCAAGTATTAGGACAATATATTGAAAATCTCGTGTCAGCTAGTTCAGTGTTTCAGTCGACTTCACCAAAGATGGGTACAAACAAATCGTCAACATCAAGTATGGCCAATTCTTCTGGATCGGTTAATGTGCAAAACAATTCTGAAACAAATGGAGCAGCAGCAGCAACAACAACAACCGCAAAGAATGAAACGGCTGGAACCACCAATTCAATTCTAGTCTAGATGCGTCCGATAATCAATTACAAACAAACAAACATCTTTCAAAATACTTAAACATTTATTTTTATTTATTAATTTACAATTGTGTATTACTAGTTTGTACCGTACTGTAGTGTGGTAAGCAATATTGAATTTGTCAATATTCAACAAGCATAAATTACTTTAATATCGAATGTAACATCCATATTCGTCTTAAAATCTAAAGATCCGATTTTGTTGATGACCATACCATAACCATTTTCAAGGTCTAAGTTTTCGCTTTACTGTTATTGCTGTTACAGGAACGCTGTTACGACATCTTTGTATGGTTTTTCACATTAATAGCCTTACATATCCACTACTACGACTATTCGTTCATTCGCTCGTGCTTGACGACTCGTCGTGGGTGGAAATACGCACAACACTGCGTTGTGTTAAGGCAAGACAAGCACTATGAAAGGTGATACTTGGAGACTCTCAGTGTTGTGACTGCCGCCCATCAATGAAGCCTGTGAAGGGTGGTTAATTCTTGGCCTGTTTTTGTTATTGTTTGACAAACCTACGTATGTGTGTGTGTGTGTGTGATGGAGTGATCCAATTCAACAATTTGGATTAAAAATAAGGATGAATTTGTCAATTTTGCTCTAAACTTGTCATTTTTTATTACTAATCAGTCATTATTACAGTCAAACATTAACATCAATCACAACTGCCACCACCACCACCACCAACACAGACCGACATCCACATTGGTTGTCATAGTTATTTATCATCCAACCATCCTTCATCACAGTACATTAGTAAACAGGAAACTAATTTGCCTTCAACCAACCGGTAAGCTACCATAAATTGCCTATGATTGACAACACCCTTTTATAAGGCACAAATCAATTTAACCAAATCGTAATTTAATTTGTTTATTTTATCTCTCCCCTTCGTTTTCCGATTTTTTTCCGCATCATCAATATTAAACCAACTGTGAATAGTGAGTTCAAAGTGAACAACGATGGCGTTCCGTTTTCGCGTATCAAAATATAAGAATCAAACCGTAAAATTGCCAACAGAATGTGCTAAACAATCACAATTTCAATTGCCACCATCATTGCCAACCCATAGTTCATCCAATTGGATTGCTGCCAGTGGTTACCTTTATGCACATTTGTCTGATTTGGATCAAATTTCAGTGTCATCGATTGAAGATACCAAATCAAATAGTTCACCTCAAAGTTCTCTTCAAACGATTCGTCATGTCGGTTTTACCGATCTTGATTGGTCACCATTTTCCGATGATGTTCTAGCATTATCAGGATTGGAATCGATTCGAATCTATCGTATTCCAGCAGTGCCAAACGATGATGACCGAACGGTACGAATGGAAACATCCAATCTATCGCCATTGATCGATTGGTCTTTAACCGATAACTTTGGTGGAATAACTGGAATCAAATTTCATCCAATCGTTTCATCATTGTTTGGTACAATCGGATACGAATCGAAACATTTTTCACTATATGATTATGTCAATTGTGGTAATTGTGATACAACGAATAATGAACCATTGCCATTACAATCATATGATTCTGGCCTTTCACTTAAATCATTTGACTTTGATCATGAAGGTCGAACACTGGTATTGGCTGGCCCGGCGACGGCCGGTTTTACCGCTCAATTATACGATGTACGATCGAATGAGGTTACCGAACAATTCACAATGGACGATGTGGCAATCAATTCTAATGGTCGAATATGTTTTCTTAATCATTCAAATCATCTATTGTCAAGTAACATTGATCAACGAAGACATCGAATCGTTTCCATATGGGATGTACGTCAATTGACGAAACCAATTGCAAAATCAATCGATTCTCAACAACAATCATCGACAACATCTGCCAATATCTATATTCCATTGTATGACTCAACGACTGGTTTACTCTATTTTGGTCTACAAAATGGTAACAGTTTAGCTCATTGTGAACTTGAACAATTGCTTCAACAATCCACCAATGGAGAATTTGATCTCTCCAATATGTTATACTCAATTGCGCATACGATCAAGGGAATGACATTGTCATCGAAACGTTCATTGAATGTAATGCAAACCGAAATTAATCGTCTTCTATTGTTAACATCGCGTCTCGTATATCCCATTTCGTATCATATTCCAAGAAAATCGTACACGAATTTTCATTCAGATCTATATGAAAATATACCAAAACCTGATTCAATTACGACTGTTGATGAACTCTTATCACCGGATCACCACATAAACGGTAAAGCAATGATGTTGAATTTAGATCCTAAAGCAAACAAATCGTGGACAAATCTTCTTCGGTTTGGTATTAATCAATCGAATCAAAAACAACAACAAGTCAATCGAATTGATGGTGATGATGATGATGAAGTACAACAACAACCAAATTTGCCAACGGAATCGATCTCAATCGAAAAGAGAATGCCAATTGGAAAACAGAATAGTTTGGATAGTGAAACAAGTTCAAGTACTGTTACCAATTCTGCAAGTAGCAGTAGTTTGTCCAATTCAACGGAAGTTAAGTCCACAATGTCATCGAGACAACAAAATGTTAATGCAATTGCAAAGAAATTTGGTTTGTACAATGAAACACGTATTTAAAAAAAAATATTTATTTTTTGTTTTGTTTTAGTTACGGCTAAATGCAAATATTTAAAAGGAACGATTGGTGGTCGTGAAACTCAATTGACCAATGTTCAAAATATATGCAAAAACATTTCACCATTATGTGATCCATTCAAAGCGAATCATCGTTATGGTTTATTTCCATTAGGAACGGGCGTTGGAGGTGGATCGAATCAAATTGCAATTATCGATCTTGATCGACCACAACGTCTTTCCGGTGGCGTACAATCACACATTCAATGTCCGGATGTGGTTACCGATTTTACATTCGATCCATTTCGTTTTAATCGAATCGCTATTGGTCAAGTTACCGGTTCTATTCTTATCTATACCATTCAACCGTCAAATGATGAATGTAATATGAATCAAGATCCATTGATTATCGATTCCTATGATACGAAATTGATTGGTCACAATGGTCGCATCAATGTTGTGGCATTCAATCCACAAGCGAACGATATATTGGCATCGTGTGGAACCGATAATCGTGTTCTCGTGTGGAATATTGCTACTGAAGAGATATTGTATCAAATCGATCTATCAAGTATGGAACAGCAAATCTTTTCTATTGCATGGAACCGGTGTTTGTACGGTGCAACCCGTTTAGCTATCTTGGGTCGATCTAGAACGATCTATGTGTACAATGTACAATCTGGTTCAATTGTACAACGTGGTAGTGTTCCATATCGATTGAACAATGGTCGTTTGATATGGATCGGTAATGATCGTGCCATATTAGCTACCGGATTCAATGGTCTGTCTGAACGGCAATTCTATGTGTTTGAAGCTGACGATCTTCAATCGGGCGCCAAGATTGAATATGGATTAGATGTATCGCCATCTATACTAGTGCCAACATTCGACGATGATACGCAAACATTGTTTCTTACGGGAAAGGGTGATTCAATTGTTTACACGTTTGAAATTGACACCAATCGAGATGAACTTGGTGCCGAATGTATAACGCCATTGTCACATTTTGACATGTCCAGTCCTCATCAAGCAATCTCATTTATTGCTAAACAACATTGCGATTTTCGACGACTCGAATTTGCTCGTGGCTTCCGATTGACCTCAAACTCGATCGAACCATTTTCATTTACTATACCTCGTCTACAAGTAAGTTTTGTTTTTAATATTGAATCTTTTTTATGTTGAATAATTGATTTTTTTATTTACATTTGTAGTTGGATTACTTTCATGACGATCTATTTCCACCGACCGTGATCACGTGGTCACCACAATTCAGTGCTGCCGAATGGCATGAATTGGCCAACGTTCCTGTGGATGATATTCCACCCGTTGAACGTGTTTCATTGAAACCGGATGATATGGTTAATTATAGTGAAGTTAGGGATCGATTGGCTGCTGAAAAGACCGAAAAGATACGAATGAATCAATTGGAAAAATTGGCCAATGAACAGCGTGAAGCAATTGAATTTGCCAACATTCAACAAGCATCGTTGTCAGATCCAAGCGGCGATCCATCATTTTCGTACAATCTTGCCGAAATGATTCGAATGGGAAAGGAGAAACAAGAAACGGTATTTAATTATAAATTAAATGTAATAGAAAATAGTTGAACTATAATTCTTTTTTTCTGTTCTTTTAGTTAGTTCAACAAATCTCATGTAAAGTGGAGTTTGATTCTAGCAAAACAAACCTAGAATCGGTTGAAGGTGTTGATCCAGATGAATGGGTAAGAATTTGTTAGCTTACTTTTTGCTTATTAATTGATTGCTTTCAATTTTGCAGGAAGACTAAACTAGCTCAAAATAAACCACACCACACTGAACTCAAATGTTAATTGTTTTATACAACTTTTTATAGTTACACATGATCATTTATTTTAAAATAAATACGTATTATATTGTTTTATAAAATAGCCCATTGAACATCTCCGTACGGTTTTCTCAACTTGTCAATCGACGTCGTCGTTTTTATTATCATATTGATTCATATTGTTGGACTGTACAACTAATGATTTGTTCCCCAATTCATCTATCGTTGTACATGATTTGACATAGAGTTCATGTTTACCCTATAGTGTATTGGCAATATGAAATTATCAAAGTTTAAACTTGTGCGTCTAACGTTTCGTTTACTAAAATTGAACTCAAACTAAAACAGCTAGCAAATGTGTAGTTGAAGGTGATGAACCACCTTTCTATCAAGCAACCCTCTTTGTATTGACCAAAGCTAATGGTCCTGTTCTTTTGCCGACGTTGATCTTGATGCTGAAGACGATATTTCGGATGGTCCATTTTGATGATGATATTGTTAACTTTTGGTAACTTCCTCGTAGCCGATTTGAAACTTTATTTTTGGTTAGATTTTTTTGGATTTACAAACTAAAATTCATAGTGATGTGTTTCATTGTAGTGCCCTCTGGGACTGTTGGGACAATGATCGGCGGCAATGTTGATATTCCAGACTGTCGGGACAATGATCAGCGGCCAAGTTGATGTTCTAGAGTGTCGGGAGAATGATCGCCAGCCAAGTTAATGTATCAGAATGTCGGGACAATATTCGGCGGCTAAGTTGATGTTCCAGGGTGTCAACAGAATGATCGGCGGCCAAGTTGATGTCCCACATTGTCAGGAGAATGATCGGTGGCCAAGTTGATGTTCCAAAATGTCAGCAGAATTATCGGCGGCCAAATTGATTTTCCAAATGTCATCAGAATGATCGGCGGCTAAGTTGATGTTCCAAAGTGTCAACAGAATGATCGGCGGCCAAGTTGATGTTCCAAAGTGTCAACAGAATGATCGGCGGCCAAGTTGATGTTCCAAAGTGTCAACAGAATGATCGGCGGCCAAGTTGATGTTCCAAAGTGTCAACAGAATGATCGGCGGGCAAATTGATTTTTCAGAGTGTCAACAGAATGATCGGGGACAAGTTGATGTTCCAAAGTGTCATCCGCTCAGCAGTACCAATGCCATTCAGAGATATTGAAATGTGAAAATAAAAAAAAGTTAGTGAATGATCAAAGCAAATAGTCTTAAAAAATACTTAACTTAATGAGTATTCAATGGAAAAATGACGGAACTTAAACATCAAAAGAAACAGTAAAAGATGGTAAAACATCAAAACCAATTGATATATTGATGTTATATTGATGATCATCAGAAGTCACACCAACACCGATAGAAATTCGTCACCGCCATTGGTAGTCACACGGCTACGAGGAAGCTACCAGAAGTTAACAAGAACATCATCAAAATAGACCATCCGAAATATTGTCCTCAGCATCAAGATCAACGTCGGCAAAATATCAGGACCATCAGCTTCAGCCAAATCAAAGAGAGTTGCTTGATAGAAAGGTGGTTGATCATCACAAGTGAAAGCCAAGAAACGATTGATGACCTACTTGGTTATTTGATTGAGCTTATATACAAATTTTACGCTACTTAAACCACACATTTGCTAGCTGTTCAATGTGGTATGTAGGGTTGAAGTTAGTCATTTCAGTTTAAACTTTGATTGAACAGTAGTACACGAAACGTTAGGCGCACGAGTTTAAACTTTGATTATTTCATGTTGCCAATACACTATAGGGTAAACATGAACTCTATGTCAAATCATGTACAACGATAAATGAGTGGGGGGAGCTAATCATTAGTTGTACAGTGAATTAAGAAAGCTAACAATATGAATCATTTGTATCATGATTAGAACGATGAAATAGGTTCATCAAATCGAGTCAAATGTATCATCGGGAGTCTAGAAGCTTCATCGAAGCTAGTGCTATATCGGCAAAGTTTGGCATTAAAACAATAAACATAAATAAAAACATGTGGTTCATCGCAATCAACATTAAAATAGGCACCAAAAATGGAAACAATATTAAAAAAAATGATTAGAATGATATATATTGGAAACGATCATATAATGGTGCATAGGAACAAAAAGTAAACTCATTTTAAACTTTGTGGCCAATACGGGATTGGGTAAACATGAACGATCAATGAGTTGAGGCCAACTCATTAATTGACAGTGAAAGAAGAAGGCCAACAATATGGTAACTTATATGTAAACTTGTTATCTGTTTTTGGCAGAATCCTTTGCATTATTGGTATGAAACATTCAGAAATGGTTTTTTATTGATCAATGAAACTTTACATATGACTCCACACACACACACCTTCACTATCACGCAATGAACTTCAGTCAACATCCGCGTTCTATAAAAAAAAGTGTGAATTTGCATCTCCGCTACAATTTATTTTCACATTAGCAATATTTATCGTTCTATATTTATTATTATATATATTGACAAAGGTTGTTTCCAATATTGGACACAAATTGTGTTGATATATAATGTAATGTGTACGTTAATTGAGTGGTTCGTGTTTTGATGACCTTTCTCTCTCTCTCTCTCTCTCTCTCTCTCTCTCTCTCTCTCTCTCTCTCTCTCTCTCTCTCTCTCTCTCTCTCTCTCTCACCCACTGAACAAAAGTTCAACCCCATATATAACAAATAATACTAATGGCACATTATTGCAAAAATAATAGGAATTAGTTTACCTTTCCAATAAAGGAGCCATATGTTTCCATTGGAATTATGGGATATGTCGTTTAAACCTTCAAACCAAAATTAGAAATGGCACAAACACACACACACAAACGAACAATTTTGGATGAGACATCTTGTTGAATGCTATTGTATGTTTTTGTGATGTGAACATAGGCAAACATGTCCATATGTAGCAAATTGAATCTTGAATTGTGGATTGTTGTCGTTGTCGTCGTTGTTCCATCGCCCACCATTTGATCTTGTATCACATTTAGTGTTATAACACACCATTTAATAATATCATTTAGCTCTTCTCTAACCATTTGATTATTATGTTGATAAGCAAGAATCTGCATTATTCATTAACATAATCATAACCAACTGTTTTCTTTAAAATTCATTTGTATAATATGTAATTGCACCTGTCCATGATTTTCCGATTGATATCAAATCATAAGATCACGTGACATTTTCACATTTTTGAAAACAAGTAGTATGAACAACTTTATATGGTAAATGATTGTGGCCAAACACAAAAAAAAATAAAAAAGATTTTATGATGAGTTAAATCCCGGATGTTTCAAGGTGTCCGCCATATGATTGTGGTGAGCCCGCTTATGGCAACAAAATAGTCAAAAAAACAGTAATCCATTGTTGTTTTTTGAGATCCTTTATTTGGATTTTCACTTTGACATAAGAGTGCCATTTCAAATTCCACCCACCTGAATGGTCTACTAAATAATGTTGAAAACGTTGATGACGATGATGATGATGATGATAACCAATTGGTCGATTTGTTGATGTTTTGGTGATGGATGGGTGATGTCATCATTATGTATCATCATAGAGAAAAAAAATAAGTTATGTCAAAACCGATTGTGTTTTGTTGTTGTTGTTGTTGTTGTTGGAGAAGGAAGCCTACGATGGACACCTACGATCCATTATACTTTCTATGTCGACCTTTAATTGGTAACATTTCATTTGCGTGTTATGTAACTGTGATGAGGATGTTTCAACTGTGTGTTCCATCAATTTGTTGTTGAATTGAATCACACACACACACACACACACGCACACATTTACATTCGGCTCATGTTTTCAATGTTTCCTATCATTTACGGAGTGCCCATCGTCCAATTCACCATCAAATGATACTCATCACTCTCATCTTTAGTAGTATTCTTCAATAAACTTGACTTATTTCATCTTACACTCGTATTATGCGTAGGTTTAACTTAAATCTAAGCACATTGTGTTCCATGATTGTGTCGTTCACTCTTTTAAGCATCCAAATATTCTCTGCATCATTTTCCTATTTTTTTTTCAATGTTGGAACAAACAATTATACACATACAGATCCAAATGATGATATTGATTCTAAAAGTCTTTGTACATACATAGGTATGACGTCGGGCGTTACAACATCGTTTTAGTAAGAGTAAGAACGAAATGAAAGAGAGTGAAATGTTTAACCTTTCTCTTTCTCTCTCTTGCCTTTTTCACATTTTGAAGTGAATTGAACCTTCATCTTTTGACCATAATCATCACTCAATCATTAACCACCAAGTAGTATGGTTGCATCTCTTTGTTGTTGTTGTTGTTCCAATTCAAACTTTTTATTTTATCAAATGTTTTAATAAATAATAAATGTCAAATGAAATCAATTGTCTCCATTTAAACTATATAATCAATTCGATTTATTGGATTCAATTTTCCTCGTCATGAATCGTTGTTCACAATAATTGGACATAACATTTTTGGATACAATACAAACGTAACAATCTGTAACCAAATTTGAACTTTAGTGTTGACTTATGCAACATAATAGATTGAATCATCATCATCAACATGATCATCGATTTGGATCTCAATCGATCAATGACAACAATGACAATAAGACCGATACATTGAACATAAAAGATGATGATGAAGAGATTGATGATTACTATGATGATGTACGAATTGACCATATGGAACAACCATCAAACGAACAAATGAATGAAAAGGTTGATGTAAAGGTTGAATCCAATCGAATGGATTCAACCACCAAAGAATCGACTACATCATCGTCTGGTTCATTGTTGGCAAAGTTTCGCGGTTTATTACGCAAAACACGTTCACGTACAAATCAACGTAATGATTATTGATTCTTAAATGATGAAAATTAAGCTAAATAATTGATTTTTAATTTTGTTTCAATAGAATGTCGTTTTACCAGTGCAATTTCTGTACCAAATTTAACCGCATTACCGGATACTTCGGCAACAAATGATCGTTCACATAGTGATCCATCGATGATGTCCCATTCAAGATCGGTTTCCTATGGTTTGAATCGATTGGATGAGCTTAGTGAATCGTCAAAAATCGATTCCAATGGTTCACGATCGGATTATTGTCATATTCCGGACAATTATTCATCAATTCCATCTACATCATCATCATCATCAAACAATGGTTCATCATGTTCAACCAATAAAACGAATGGTTCATTTACAAAGAATGTTAAACGAATGGCACCAAAACCGAATCGATTTGAATCAAAAACAAATTCAACAATTATTGGTTCAAATCGATCGTTACAATATCAATCTTGTCTATGTTTAAGTTCTGATCGTGTTCCAATTGGAACAATGCCAAATCAAACATTTACTAATTCAAATCATTCAACATTACCATTAAATCTATCAATGGATAATAATAATCTACGTTATCGTTATCTAACCTATGGAACATCGGCACAATTGCAACAAGAATATGGTAAAACATTACCATGGCCAACATTGACCGAATTTCGGCTTCGACGCAAATTTCGTCGCCTCAAACGAAGTGCACGTAAATTGATTGGCGTCAATCTATTTTCAAGTAAATCATCAATATTGAGACGTTTTATTGGGAAACGTGACCAACAGCAACAAACGAACAACAACAGCAACAACAAAAACCTCAATCAAAGTTCAATCAATGTTGAAATTGATCGATTTAAACAAAATATTGATGATGTTGATGATCGACACCAAATATCTCGTTCGTCTTCATTGACTTCATTGCTTGATTTGATTGAAGAGGCCAATAAGAACTTGATCAATAGTTTCAATCAGAGTCCACATCAAACGCCAAAATGTCCGCCAAGATTGAAACGAACACAATCAAGTATTAATGTATCAACATCATCAACATCATCGGGAATAGGCTCGTCCATGAAGTCTTCGGCAATTTCCGCTTCTTCCAACAATTCGTGTACTCCATCAATCTCAGCAAACCTTTTGTCAAAATCGTTTCGTTCAAATCGTGTTGGAACATTACCATTACGTAATCAACAACCAATATTAGTTGATGACCTATTGTGGAAGACCAATATGAATGATTATCAAATAGCATTTATTGATCATTCATTAATACAATCAAATAACAATCAACATCAACATCATTCTAAGCCAATAGATGTCGATACTGTTTCGGTAAAGAGTTTAGATTCATATTTTGGACCAATTCAAACCACACCAACCAATGTAAAGAGAAATAATTTTAACGTAAAAAATAATAACAACAAATTAAATGGAAACAAATCGATAATAAATGGTCAAACAAAATCAAGTTTTAATCAACAATTACCAAAATCATCAAATTCTAAAAGTATCCTATGTGTTCGTTCACATTTTGAGATCAACAATGGAACTGTCTATTTGGAAGATTCCGATTGGGAAATGTGTTCAGAAATTTCTGAACTTAATTCATTGAATATGATCGATTCCAATCAAACACATTCAATTACATCAGTTCCAAATGATTCAAAGGTTTCGATTCAAGATGAATGTAATGAATCATCATCATCATTTAAACCGATTACAAAAGTTGAAGAACCAAATATTGAAACAGAGAAACAAATTGTAGAATCAAAAACCCAAATGGAATCAAAACCAGTTTTACCCGATCCAACACCAACATCATTGAATGTTAAAAAAGAAGAAAAAGAAGAAGAAGAAGAAGAAGCGACAATTTCAATTTTGGATACAATTAAACTAAATAAAGAACCATTGGTTCCAATTGATGAAAAAGATGAAGATGAGATTGATGAATGTATCAAACCAGTGGAAGCGATCTATTCGGTTCCAATCAAGAAAAAATTGGTGAAAAAACCAGAACCGATCTATGCAAAACCGAATAAACCGAAATATCCACCAAAACATTGTTGCATTCATCGGCCACAACAACAGCCGCCACCATTGCCAAACATTCATTCATCTACAAACACAAATATACATCGAACACGATCAAACATTACACAATCAAATCGTAATGAACCAAAAAAGAAGACCAAAGCACCAGCACCACCACCGCCGCCCCCAACGTCAACATTACCAACAAACAATCGAAACCGAACGGAAACCAATTCATCAACAACAGCAACAACTATTGTTAAACCAGTAAGCAGACCAATATGGAACAAAACAACTAAAACAACATCGTCATCAAACACAAAGTTGGCAAATAATAAAACCATAAACTCAAACAAGACGGTGTCAACCACCAATAGTACTAAATTGGTGTCAAAGCGATCCAACGGTTACACGCCTAAAGTTAATATCAAACCAAATGAGAAGAAAGAAAGAAAGGATAACATTGTCAACATCAATAGAAGACAACATCAACAGCAAAGTAAACCATTGACGACAAAGGCGACCAATGTTACGGCCTCGAAATCACCATTTAAGGCATTGATCAATCGATTACATTCATCCAAAGGTGGATCGTCATCGACATTGACGACCGAATTGGATGTCGTTCAAGATCATGATCAAAATGATGGTAAATCGGAAGAGATTGAACATAAACAGCAAACGATTCAACAACCAATTCAATCGTCAATGGATGAAGAGAAGAAGAAAGAGAAGAATAAGCTGAAGGAGAAAGAGGAAGCAACGATTTCCATTGAAGAGCCAATCTATACAAATACGAATATCAACAATGAATCGAATGAATCATTTGCTAGCTCCATTTCAGTAAATAAATTGATTGAAAAATTTAATTCATTCACTGAACAAAGTAGTTCAGGAAGTGCATCATCATCGTCAATATCATCAATGGATTTATCGTCATCATTGAATGAACAGGCAAAGAATAAGACAACAACAACAACAACAACAATCAAGTTGAATGATGAAAATGATAATAGATCATCGGTTCGATTCGAATCAATCTTGTCGAATCGTTCAACAATGAATGATCTATTGTCATCATCATTGTCCGACAATGGAAATTCAACATCAAAATCATTGGAAGGTGAATTTCAACATTATCTCTCAGAATTGCGACACAATTCGGCGGAACATTTGGATCAGAAACATCTGATCGATAAATTGTGCTCTGAATTGATACAAAAGTTTGATTCAAAACCAAATCTAGCAGCCATGCAAACCATTACACCCAATACATCATGGGACTCCAATTCATCAAATCCAAATTGGTTATTTCTTTTCTTTCTTCACAATCAACGGCAAATGTTTAAAGAGATGCTTCATGAAATGTTTACCACAATTCAATCGAATGGAAATTCAACTCAATCAAACGGGAATCATCGATCATCAGAAGAGATTAATGAATTTAAACAATTGATACAATTGTTGCAATCTACAATCGTAAAGAATCGTGAAGAATCAAACCAATCGTCAACTCAATTGATTCCGGTTGTTGATTCATCGGAAAAGACAAAAACGATTGATTTAACGACAAACTCAGATAAACCAAAGAATGTTCTCAATACAATTATTAAGAAAAAGAAGAAAAGTAAATTTGGTAGATTTACTAAAATGAAAAAGGGTAAATGTGAACAATCGTCCAAAATAGCTGAAGAAGATGAGGAGGAGGAAGGAGAGGAGGAGGAAAAGGAAGAAGATAGAGAAGAAGAAAAGGAAAAATCGGAACAAAAGGAACAAACAAAAGCTGAACAAGCAAATAGTGAAACGATGGGAAATGTTTCCGCTTCAAATCGATTTGTTAACAAAATTGTACTAAACAATCGAATTAATCAATTTAATTTTACAATGAATAATCAAGACCATAATCATACATCATCGTCACATTCACCGCCACCGAAACCATCGATTGTAAATGTGTTTAATGATTATTCAACAAATACCGCTGCAAATCTATTCGATATGACCAACATTAATGAGAATACTAATGCAAATTCAAATGAAAACAGAAAATCATCAAAAGATTCAACCCCAAATGAACAATCAGCATCGAATGGAACAGTTTTGGTACAAACACATAATCATGATGATCAACCGAATCGAGCTCAATCACATCGTACCGTATTGGAAATTAAGAATCCAACTAATGGAGCAGCAAATTCTGGTCTTCTTGGAACATTACGTTATCGATTAGAACGGAAACGAAATAAAAAATTAATGGAACGTTATAAGAAGGAACAAGAACAATTGAATCTATCACGTTCAAACTTAAATCTATTGGATTCAATTGCTGAAAGTGTTGAAACCAATCAAAATAATCAACAAGAACAAACGGTAACATTAGCAAATACATCTAAATTGGAGATTAAGGTTGAGAATCGACAATCGACAATTGGTAATTGTTTGATGAAGGAACCATTGATGCATCAACAACATCAAACAACAAAAAAGATGGGAACATTAAAACGTTTGATCTTGTCGACAAAAGGTGACGCCAATGGTAGGTCAAAGGATAAACATGTATCAACATTGAATGATTTGGTGGAAAAACATCGTAACACCGGTTATGTTCCATCAATTTCCGATCCATATCCAACCGGATTTGAATATTCATTATTTGGTACCGTTCGGAAACAAAATCGTTTAATGAAACAAGATATGGAACAAAATAGACAAAATAAGCCCCGACGTTCTCAAAGTGAACGTAACTTTCGTTCAATATCGGTTATCAAATTGAATGAGATCACTTCTGACGAAGAGGAGGAGGAGGAGGTGGAGAATGTAAACTATAGACGACAATCTAATGTTGATTCGGTAATTCATTATGGTCATCAATCAAATCATCGATTTCGTCATCGACCAATATCATCATCATCATCATCAAACGATTATAAAAGACAAAGTAGACAATTTGATGAGAAGGCGGACGAGGAAACGATCGTGGATGATGATGATGACGAGACATCCACATCATCGAATCGATCAAAGATGGTTACATTTACCTTACCACGAAATTTTAAGACTAAAATGGTTAATAATCGTCTTTTGGAGAATTCGATTCATTCGAATCAACAACAAGCAAATATGAGACGTCAATTAATTAACCGATATCAACAATTTAATGATCGTTATGAACAAAATGATGAAGATGGTGAAGATGTTGATGATGTTGAGAGTAATATTGATGATCAATTGGTCAATGTACCGCAACGACGTTTGGCTGAAGTGGATCACGATGAAATCGATGAATTGGCAGAATATTTCCTAACACCATGCCGTTTGAATGAACGATACTTCCGAAACTATGCTAACATTTCCCATTCGACAACATCGTTAAGTTCAAATAGTATGATAAGAAGCAACAATAATATTAATCGTAAAAGATATTGATCTATTTCAATTCAAACTTATATTTATTTATTTATTATTAATATATATCTAACATAAATTTCTATGTTAATCAATTTTTATTTATAATTCAAAACAAAATATTAAAGTATATTTATATATATTACGTTATAATTTAGTTACTATCTTATTACATTGGTTTGATCTTCATCATTTGCGATTAGGTTAAGATCATCATTAACATACATCAAATGGACATTGGATCAAATGAACATTGTACACAAAAATGTAATAATGATGGTCAAGATGGACATTACATAAATTAGCGCTACCAAAACATTGTGTGTAAGTTGACCTCAAAGGTGAAACGGCATTACGTTTGAGAGGAATGGAGTGAAAGAGGAAAACACAAAATTGAGATTCGATTTGATTTGATGATCAAATGATCGATTTGAATGAGATGTTTTAGTGTGTAGGCTCAAATCGATTGATGATTGATCATTGACATTCAATGGGTGTACTCTCTCACACACACACACTCACACACTCACATAGTTACATTAAATCAATGTGTCAACTCAATCTTCATGCCGTTAAAACATTTTTCATTGGCTTGTCTCGTGTATATAACCCAACCAAAACACCAAATACAATCATTCTTTTCTTGTTGTTCTCCTTTCATTCCATTTCCTTTCTTTTTTTTGTCCGGTGAAGATTGAACGAATACATCAATTTATGACCGCATTTCTTTTTCTCCCTTATTGTACCTATCCTTTAAATTTGTTGTTGTTGTCGAATCACCCGATGGGGATGAGTTGATCAGCAATGGCCCGTTAGAGAGAGAGAGAGAGAGAGAGAGAGAGAGAGAGAGAGAGTACCGATCATATTTGGCTATACTATGATCACGCGATCTTTTCGCTATTCGCCGACAATTTTTTTTATTCGGTTTCGGTTGTTACTACTGCTGGTGGTGGTGGTGTCCAACGAGGTCAAACGAATTAAGAAGTGGAGAGTGGATGAGAGTTTTACAAGAGAGAGAGAGAGAGAGAGAGAGAGTGGGAACAGTTTTCATTCTTTCAATCTTTCTCTCCTTTCTTTATTTTTTAAAAATGTATTGATCTGCGGTTCAAATCGAATGGGTCAATTGAACACGATCGCCATCTTCATTGAACATTTGAGTTTTTGTTGTTGTTGTTGTGAGTTGTGTGTTCCATACGGACACTTGCCACCGATTAGTTGCCTGAAGCAAATGACAGCAGCATCTATTATTAGATATCATGAAAGCATTTTTTTACTTGTATAAAGACCGAAAACGAGTCGAGTCGGCCACGGCCGGTATGCAACCTCAAATTGGGAGCCAAGACACACACACACACACACAAACACACTCTCACCTCTAGTCGTCATTGCTCATTCACTTTTTATCTCAATCAATCTTTAAAGGTTTTCTCCCATTTTCTTTCCTTTATATAATATAATACTTTATAAATATATATAAATATAAATTGATTGGAACATTCGACTCTATTAACGTCATACATATACGAAAGTAATCCTAAAAACTGGAATGACACATATTTTTCTTTCTTTTTTTCTTCAAATATTCCCTTTCCAAACATGTGACTTGCAAGCTCAATATTGGTTTTGAATTTGATGTGTATTTAATCTTAAATATAAGCATTATAGATCGTTAGTGAAAAAAAAACATCCTAAATTTGACCATAAGACGACCTCGATTTTTATTTTTCTTTTTTTCATTTTAGTTTGAAAATAAAACTAGATATAAATTGGTGTGATCTATATATCATGTTGGTGATATCACAAGGACACCAAGGTGATAAATTGTACATCAAATTTAAAGGCAATACTCAAAGTTGGGATTCGGACAATTTAATCATTTTTGGTTTTCGTTTTGTTTTGTTTTGACGATTTAACGATGGCGTGAATAACGGTTTTCAACCATTATGTACATTACTATAAATACTATTGAACGGTTGAAAAGAAGCATAAAAATGGACAACAAATCGAATCTAAATGATTCGTTCCGTTTTAATATAAATTGTTCATCCACGCATATATATATATTCATTCAAACTTTCATCATTATTTGTATGTGTGTGTAACTATCGTTATATTTGGTAATGGAAATGATGAATTCCATTTATGCAATGTTTTTTTTTCATTCACGTTCGGTTCAAACCCAAAGAGAAAGAACGAAAAGGAAGGTTAGTGTTGTTTCAGTTGATCAACAAACTTGTGTGTGTGTGTGTGTTTATACACCAAAGGCTATTTTCGACTATAGATATTCGTCCAATTTTGTTCGACCTGATCGAACCGATCATATATAATAAGCATGAGGTCGATGTGCACGTCTTGTTATGGGCTAGTTCAATTGATCAATTCATTCGTTCACCCAAATGAAAGAGGCCACAAGAGAGAGAGAGAGAGAAGAAGGAGGAAGAGGTCATCATTAGATGTCATCGCCCGGTAAGACGATACCAAGCTCTCAATTAAGTTGAAATGGAAAACCATGCTATGAGATGTAATATAATAATAATAATAATAATAATGAATAAAGTAAAATAAGGATGCGATTCATCCAAATCGATCGTTTTGTTTTATTTATTTCAGATGAAACATTGGTAAACGTAAAGATTGATCCAAATCATAATGGTTTCATCATGTCAATCGATTCGATCCATTGTCAAATTGACAAACAATCACTTTTGTTATTGTTATCGTTCTCCTTCTGTCTATCTATTTTATTTGAATGTTACTATTTGCCAACTGGAGAACTTAACTTGCTGTCAAATGTTATCGGCAATGGCATCTTCAAGTTCATTACCGTTACATTGAACAGTCGTGTCCACCGACACCAAACAATGGATGATATTATTTCAACATTGTTGTTTGCCTCATCTCTCTCTCTCTCTCTCTCTCTCTCTCTCTCTCTCTCTCTCTCTCTCTCTCTCTCTCTCTCTCTCTCTCTCTCTCTCTCCACATCGAACATCAACAAGCTAACCAACCAAGCAACCAACAATATTCGACTGTTAATGGTTTCATTCCAACGTTTGACTACCAACATCTTCTTTTGTTGTTCATGTTATAATGGATGGGAACAACAAACTACTGGTAAAGTGGTTGGACACACACACACACACAAACGGAAAAGTCAAGTGCAATAAGTCGATTAACATCATCATCACCATTGTCATGGTTTCAGGACATTGGACATTCTTTCCCCACATCATTCATAATAATGATTATGTGATTTCGAAAAAAAAAATTTAAACAAATAATAGAAGTAGCTATCCGAGTTTTGATGGACAACAACCAACAACAACAATAATATAATGAAAACAAGACCACCCGACAAGGAAGCAGAAAAAAACATTTTAGTATTCCAAATCTTAATTTTTTGACAAGTGAAATTCACATAGGATTAAAAGAAAGCAACCAAAACAAAAAATAAAAAAAAGAAAGATATAAAAGGTAAATTTTTATTTTTATTTTAATTAATTACTATTTTTGGGGGACATTTTTATCCTATCATTGTTTGTTTGTTTGTATTTGGTTAGCAACAAGTCAATTGTCCATATAAACATGATCAACTTTTTGTTGTTGTTGTTGTTCTACCATTACTATACATTTAGTTATATCTAATTGCTTTCTCTTTGCAATCTTGTTAATTTACCAACATTTTTTTTCTTCTTGATCTTCTGTGTTTAGTGTCATTTCAGCCCGTAGGGGTCAAAGCAATTAATTAGTGTTGCCCACACCATAAGAATATATATGTATGTGAGAGATTAGGGAGATGACCCACAACATTTGACCCTTATATACATACATTGTATATATCTTGTTCTATTTGGCAACTCATCATCATCATCATTATTATCATCAACAACATCAACAACATCATCACTTCCATACAAGTCAAAGAATGTGGACAAATGTTTTTTTGGTTTGGTTTAGTCCACATTTTGTTGTTGCCATATTTCTCTCATTAATGTTTTTTTTTGTATTTAACATTATTTGTCAACAAACAAACGCAAAAATTATTTTCCTTTTTTTTCATTTATGACCGTGATCAAAGCATACCATAGTGGTCAACAACTCCATATTTAACTTTGACATTCGAAACCATTTTACCAATTTTAGAAATGATACTATTAATATATTTATACTTGATCGCACCGTTGCTGATATATATATATCGTTACAAATTTAAAATGCATTTTGATCACATGTTTCAATTATAAATGTAAGTCAATTCGTTAAATGTGATTAACTACTAAAAACAGCTCAAGATTGTGTGGGCGTTGTTCACATCTCTTCATGGTTTCTTTATTTTGTGGTTTGGTTGATTATATTATTATATTTTTGTTCTTGTATCTCAACGTATCAACCTTCATATGTGTGTGTGTGGTACGATGATTCGATTTTCAATGATGATCAACATTTGCAATTATATTATGTAATGATGATTTCCATTTTTGTTTGTTGCTCACAACTCAACCTCATTTATTGATTAGCCTATTTGTGCCGGTTTAGTCTAATAAACAATTGTGTTTGGGGATGAAGACATTTGGCTATTTCATTCTCTATTTGGCTATTCTCTATCTCTCTCTCTCTCTCTCTCTCTCTCTCTCTCTCTCTCTCTCTCTCTCTCTCTCTCTCTCTCTCTCTCTCTCTTGGGAAATGTTTCGTTTCCGAAAACTGTGGAACCCATTTTTTGGTGGGAATATATATGGAAACAATTTGTGTACAATCATTAATGAAGCAATCAAACAATCATGATTAATCGAGATTTATTTTATATTTATATATATTTAATACTCTTCTCGTTGCGGTTCATTGGTTTGTCAGTTTACTCAGTTTACTCGTTTTTTTCTTTAGCCACAATTTTGTTTTTAGTTTTTTTCTTTTCGATCTTAACATAGTTGAACCCATCCCTTTACAAAATTCGATTGAGATGGTCACACCCAAATCAATTATTCCATTTTTTTTCTTAAATGGCAACAACAACAACAAGAACAACATTTCCAACAGTCGACATCAATTGTGACGGTAAAAAACTGATAAATGATAATTACATAACAAGAAATGACAACAAATCTGACAACAACAACAACAGAACATAAGAGATCTAACTTTTGTACATTTTTTTGTACAACTGGGACTTTTGGTACATTCCTTTCGTTGATCGTGATTGGCATCAATCATACAAAAAGTACATCAATTTTGAAATATTGTATTTATTCGGGAATTTTTCCAATGTCTCTAAGCTCAAATCCATTGGCAATGAACAAATGTTTGGAAAATAACTTCATCACCCTAAGAAGAGAATAAACAAACAAACAAACAAACAAACCTCGCACAATAGTCCGGTTTCCATAAATGTGCGATAACATTCATCAAGACAATGCAACAATGCAATGTGTGATTATGCAACAACGACAACGACGACAACAAATTCGTCACTTTGAACAATGAAGAAGCGGAAAATAAAGCCGGTCAAAACGCAATTATGTTCATTTATGGCCATATATCCATATTGATGTTCCTACACCACTTTTTTCGTTCTTTCGTTCTTTCGTTCTTGTTGTATGACCTATTGCATATATGCAAATCAAGCTTTGCCATCAATCGTATAACCCGAACACAACCTATTTTGTTAAATGCAAACCAAGCCAATCTTTTCTTCTTCTTCTTCTCCTTTCTTCAGCTTCTTCTTCTTCTTTGAAGCCAATCCACCCCTTGAAATCTTATGGCAAACGACATATATTATTATTATTATTACACTTTTTAACATACCATTCTCTCACATTCAAATATATAATGATGATTTGGGTAACACCTTGATTTTAATATCTCCGAAAAAGAGAAAAAAAAACGTTTTACCTTTTTAGCCAATGTGATAAAGTTTTCAATTTATCGTTTATTATTTGTGTGCAACAAACGTAGATGTAGGAGAAATATGATCTAAATTGATCAAAAAAATGAAGAATTGCATTACCAAAAACCCATCCCACCACAATTGACATTGAAATTTTGTTATATTTAAACTATATTAACATATATAACAATTTCCTTCATCATATCCTATTGTTATGAATGATTAGATTTGTTCTCAATTCCGTTAATATATTCCGTCATCATTCTCAAATATCGAGACGACAAACTTGATGATGATAGAGGAGAAGGAGGTGGAGGATGAGGGAATGTCGCACGCTCATTTCATTGAGGAGAATGATGAACACAATCCAACAACAATCCAGTGAACCAGAAATGGTCATCATCATTGTCGCGTCGTCATAGACACGTCTTCATCATCATCATCGTAATAATTTTCTTTGTCGTTGTTACTTGTCGTTGGTTGGCAATGATCCATCCATCTCTTTAGCTCATTCCATTTCGTATGGTTATCAGTGACGCCCAAAACCTAATCGGTTGCCACCTTACCATCGTCACCATTGCAAATAATTGGCTTCGCTCTCTCTCTCTACCCTGTCGAGGTTGGGGGTCGAGAAACGCCACCAAACGATAAAGACGTTGCACTAATTTCTTTCAACACAAACACCTACCTACCTAAAGTAGGAACTGATTTTCCAATGTGAATTCACTCGACCATTACACATTCACCTCTATTTTGAATAATATATATATATATTGTAAGAGCAGCAATATATATATATAAATGTATATTCTCCATTATCATATATATTTGTTTCGAACGATTTTTCCTTCATTTAAGTTCCGTTCACTCAATTCTTTTCACCAGAAAAGAAAAGAAAAGAAAAATTGTTGTCAAGAATGGTATATTCCATTACATTCTATTAGTTTTTCACCATTTTAGTTTTCTACCATTTTGTTAAATTATCTTTTTCCCACAATTTCCCTGTTATATTGTCCACTGTTTTTTTTGTTTCATTCTATTATCAACCCATGAAAAAAAAAATAAAATCAAGAGAAATTGTTGTGTTGCCACTAAATGAATGAAAGAAGAAAGGGGAATCACAGTTGTTGTCACAGTTTTTTGTGTGTGTTTGTGTCCTTCAAAATAAACGAAAGAAAAAAGTATCTTTTATTTTAATATATCTGATTAACACACAGGAAAGAACACTCATTAATTAAAAATAATTTCAAATTATTTTCCATAATGTTTTTTTTTTTTTTTGGTAGCAAAGGAAATTAATTCAACTTAAACGTCTTTTATTGTTTTAATTTTAATTTGATCAATTGGTCGTATACAAAAGAGAACGTTCTACCTAAATGATTCTATAACTTCTTATATTTCCTTAATTTTTTATATCACTTGATAATTGATCACTTGATTACCTTGTCCCCGACCGGCATTGGTATATGGATTCAATCCAGTTGTCGGTGTAGTTGTTGTTCTTGTTATTCATTCTTTCGTTTTTTTTATCATTTAATCATATATATATGTGTGTGATGAATTATATATTTGTCTTGCATGGAAAGTCTTCTCCCCATTTTCCCCCTTACATAATGGGATTTAAACGTTAACGAATAAAGAAGAAGAAAAAAAAAGAAGAAGCAAAGAGCACATTATGAATATATGGCTGATTATCTATCCATCCGGTATAGAGGTTTAACTAGACAATGGATGATGAAACCAGAGGTTGATTATTATTAAACGAGTTTTAGACTTTGTAAATGAGAGAGAGAGAGAGAGAGAGAGAGAGAGCGCATGTTAAATTATATTGAGAATTTTGATTGTCTTCTGGTCGTTGCCATTTGGGTGAACTCTCTCTCTCTCTCTCTCTCTCTCTCTCTCTCTCTCTCTCTCTCTCTCTCTCTCTCTCTCTCTCTCTCTCTCTCTCTCTCTCTCTCTCTCTCTCTCTCTCTCTCTCTCTCTCTCTCTCTCTCTCTCTCTCTCTCTCTCCAAGAAATGATTCCCTTGAATCGTTGTTGTCTTGTTGTTGACATCCAAAAAAATGTCGCTCTTGTCTCTCTCTCTCTCTCTCTCTCTCTCTCTCTCTCTCTCTCTCTCTCTCTCTCTCTCTCTCTCTCTCTCTTTCAATAGTCTACGGTATCGTTCTCGCCTCGATGAATTTGTACGTCTTCGGGGGCCATCTCGTCTCCTTCCTTGTTCAATAGGCAAATCAATCTTTGAATGGATTCGAGCGCAACATACATACATACATACATGGTAGCCATCCATCTAGCCAACTAACAAACGAAACGAAATGAACGAAACGAACGAAGCAAACCAACCAACCATTGAACCAGGTAGCAAATGGTTAGTTGGTATATTGTATAGTTAGGCAATGGTTCACTAGCACGCAATATATATATATATATATATTGTGTCGGTCATTGTGAGTGAGAGAGGCCAACATTCAACTTGAATCATTGTACACTGAGCAATGATAATACATTCTTTTCCATATTCACATGGATTGCCATTTGCAAAATGTGTATCCACCAACCAAAAGCAAAAACGTGTTGCTGTGTCCAATGTCATTAGAAAATCACCAACACCACCAACACCACCATCACCACCAACACCCAATATATCACCACATCTACTTCATGGTCAACTAGAGTTGACAACATTTCAACCCTGAACTTGACTGAATGTTTCACTTAAAACTTCGTTCCAGGTGCACGAAACCATGACGACGTACGGACACAACAACCATTTATAAGATATATCAACATTATTATACTAACTCAACATTTATTCATTCTCCTCCCGTTTTATCTCTACTTCAATTTAGTAATTTTTCTTTTTTTTTCGTTTCGTTTCGTTTCACTACTATCAATTCTGGTTCGTGTACTTTTATATGCTCGTCTAATTTTGTACGATAATTTATTTCTCAATCCACTTTTTTTATGAACTGGAACAAGAGAAAAAAAATGATGAAGAAGAAGTTGTAAATCATTTTTTATTATTGGTTATTACTGTCACTTGTTGTATTTATGCAACAACAACAACAACGACTATATTGCTCTTTATAAAAATGATGATTATTATGGACATCAAACGATAATCATTCCAATTTCATTGTCTTGTCCTAGTTTGTCCTAGGAAGAATATGAAACCAATTATATCGTATATATATTGAGATGTATTGCATTTAATATAATTTTTTCTAATACAATAAATAGGCTAATATAATATTGAGATTGGATTAATGTTTAAGATATTGAAATTGATTTACACCAAACACATATGTCACGTACAATACGCATCACGTTTCAATCAAGTTCCGTTTTTTTTGGTTAAGTGATATATACTTTTCGATTAGGTGACAAGTGGCGGGAGATCCTTCGATCACCTCAATCGATCAAATAAGATGTAAGACATTGGTTCAATTTCTTATGACACACATCAAGTTGCCGTTAGATTAACGTCTTTTCCACTTCTTTCCAAAAAATGTTTGCGTTTACTTTTTATTATTGTTGATCATCGAATCTAGTGTACAAATGCCACAAACTCAAACACTAACACACACACACACACATACATAGGCACATAGGCACATAATTCCACTCATACTGTGCCAAATGTGCGGCTACCTGTTTGATTGAAACTTTAACTCACTCGAACCAGCTATCTCTCACAGCATACATTCGGCAGCATTTACCTGTCATACACTAAAAAGAGAGAGAGAAAGAGAGAGAAAGAGAGAGAATGGTTAGTGAATGGGAAAGCTCGCTCACTCGCTCAGTTAGTCAGTATGACAGTAAACGGCAAACTGTTCACATAACACAAACCTAATGTAACAATGTGAATTGGTATCTCAACTAAAGCCATCACCTGTATTTGTTGCAAACTTGTCATCATTGTCGTCCAATCTATCTATATATATGTGTGTGTGTATATAAATATATATATATATATATATATTATTCCCGTTATCCTCGGTTGACATACGCACAAACAGACAGAGCAAAGGAAGTCAACATATTTGATTTTGATTCAATTAAGCTTGTTTGCTCAACCGTCACTCAAAATAATAATAATAATAATAAAAGAAGTCAATTCAATGTGAATCAATTAATTTTCTACATTCGACGTCTCCATATCAATTTAAAATGTTTGTGTTTGTGTCTTGTTTCGTGCTTATTTCTTATTTTGGTATATCTCTTTGATTATAATTTTGAATTTCTATTTCGACCGTTTCGACATCATCGTATCAGATGTATGTTAAGCTATTTCCACCTTCATCACAGGTGCATTTGAAATGCATTTGTTCTATTTCACATTCATCAATTGATTGAAACCATTTTGTTTGTTTCGTGCCAATTGTAAGATTTACAATCCGCTTATTCTTTCCTACTTTCTTTCTTATGTTTATTTATTTATTCATTCATTCATTCCCTTTCCCTCCTTGTGGGCATCGAAACTCGTACTCACAATGAAATCATGAAAGCAAGCTTTTCCTTTTGTTTTGCTATATTTATATATATTCTCAATATATATACACACATAAAAGTCGTGATAGGATTACTTTATTTTAGGTTGAATCCTATTTCAAAATAAAATACACAACCACTTTCTCTCATGATTATTAAACTATTGTTGTTGTTGTTGTTGTTGTTTTCAATTGTTACACATTTCGAGTGTAGAATTTCGATTTGCATGATCAACTTTACGATTCGTTACACTTCTATACTCGATCAGGTGTATAATAGTCAACACAATTTCGTGCTTATGTGTTTAGAATGAAGATTGAACAATATAACAACAACAACAACAACAACAACAACATCCACACAAAAGTCGGTTTTGTCTAAATTTCTCATTGACTCACACTTATTATTACAATTGCTCATTGCCCGTATACGTTGACCTAATTCCATGCATTGATTGTCAACTTGCGATGCTATAGCCTTGGCTAGATGTCCAATTCAGACACTAGACTCATTTCTCATTCTTACCGTTTAGAAGCATCCATATTTGTATCCTACATTTTGCACACACATCGCTGTGTTGCCATAATGTATTCGGCGTGATGATGCAATCAAAACAATTATGCTCATCCATGGATAATAATAAGAGAAAGAAGCAATTAACAACTTTCTAAAACTAATTTATGTTGATTATATTAAATTAACACAACGTCTTCTCTTTTGTTTTATAGATTTCAAACCAAATAATTCAAACGTGTTTTCATACATCGTTATCGATCATCAGAAGATCTACTGAAGTTTTTTTTGTTTTTGTTGAATGTGAATTAATTAATTTTAAATGTTGAAATGTCAACAACGATGAATAATGCAAATAGCATAAGTGCAGGTGTTGTTGGTGGAAGTAAATTAACAAATCGTAATGGTTCGTCAAGTTCAACAGCAACTGTAATCTCATCCGACCTCGATCCACAATTGTCCGATTCTGAATCGACAGAATTTTTCTATCATTCACAAAATGTTCCAACAACAACTACAACAATTGCTGCAGCGCAGACAGCAACAACGACAACATCATCGATTAACACCAATTCAAATCTATTAGATGAATCATTTTCATTGTTTCAAGCGGCAGCCAACAATCTAATACCTGATAATACAATTCAATTTGATCGTCAACAATTGTTTGAATTTAGTCGATACTTTCCAATCTATCAATCACAGATTGCAAATGCTGTTGGTCACGGAGGAACGGGAATCGACAATGAACAACAACAACAACAACAACAATCATCAATTGCCAATCGTCGATATCAAATGGACGATGCTAATGCCGATATTGATATTATCGATGTCAGTGATGATATTGTTGAGCACGAAAAGATGAAGATGAATGGAAAACATTTCAATCATCCTTTAAATTATGAAAATTATATGACAGAATTCGATGCCGATTATGAACAATATTATGATCCTAATAATCAACACCAGCAACATCATTATCATCCAAGTTCAAATGAATATCGAATCAATCGAATGCCAATTGGATCGTATCATGTGGAAGAGATTCATGATCATAATCAAATTGGCGTTGAGGTTGATGAAGAGGAGGCGGAAATTGAATTAGACGATTATTTTGATGAGAATGAGATATCAATTGAGATGGACGATGAAATGAATGGAACAACAATTGGCGCCGATAATAATAAGACATATAGTGTCATGTTACCACCATATGATCAAACAATGATGAAGAATGGATCAATACAAGCACACCAACAACAACAACAGCAGGTGCATCATCCTATTCAGATGCATCATCAACAATTTTCAATGATTCAACATCCCTATATGTACAATCCGTTCAGCTATCAATTGCATACAATTGTGGAAGAGTCGGAAAATGAAACGTCTTCATTACAAACGATGTCATCGATTAATTCCAATTATCAACAACCACAACAACAGACGCCATCGCTTCAACAGCAACAGCAACAACAACAACCATCATCATTATCATATGAGGGAGCTAATCATCGTTCGTCACCATCGAAACATTTACAAACATCAACCAACAACAAAAATATTCATACACGTGGAAAGATTGTACTTGGTGAATTATCTGATCAATCAATTGGCTCACCAAATTCATCGGTTGAATCATCACCAACCACACGTGAGAAATTTCCCAAAAATCGTATTAATTCATCATCTTGTGGTGAAAATCTATCACAAATATCATTTACATCGTCATCATCATCGACCACCACCTATTCTGATGGTCATTCATCAGAGGCGGAAGATGATGAGACGTCCATCTTTATGAACTATCATCATCATCAACATCAACATCACCTCAATTCACCGCCATTGTCGCCACTTCAAATTGAGACAATGCGTCATGTAGCCAATGTTAAGGAACAAGTGGATGAAGATGATCTAGATCTTGATCCACATCAAGCAACACTTAAATACATTTCATCATCATCATCAACCGAGTTCATCAATCCACATTCAACATTGGATGGACAAATGATGGCAAACGTAGCCATTACTGGTGGTACAAATCTATTTGAATCGGAACTGGAACCAATGTCATCCACCTCTAAATTGGAACGATATTTTACGACTAGCCTGTTGGAAGCAAATAAACCAAAGAATAACGACCATTCAAACCACACCAAATTGTCTAATGTACAAATGAAACAAATGGTTGAACCAATTAAGTTAACAAAGTTAATATCATCAAATGTGTCTACAATGAAACCTATCAACAAATCACGTACAATACGTTCTATTCTATTGCAATTGTTAACCGACAAACATTATCGTCCATTAACGTTCAAACAATTGAATCAACTCAATCAAATATTCCAATTAGATTGGATACGTTTTTTGCAGACAATCATTGTTAAAATGGATATGGTTGCATTGATGCATCATCACATTGCAAAGGTTGTTGCATTATATCTAACCAAATTGTCTGCAAATCAATTGAATCAACACGCAAATGTTTATCTCATTGATTATGAACATTCTGGTCCAATGGTTTCACATCTAATCCATTCTAATCGAATATCAAGCCAATATTACATTCGATCAAATATTAATCAAAAGATGAGATGCAATAATAATAATAGTGAAAATAATAATAATGTTGAAACACATTGTAGTCAAATAAAGATAACCATAAATGAAGATCAATCAATGATTATCATTCAAAATGATAATGATGGAACGACAACTATTCCAAAGATTCCTGCTCGTTTGAAGAAGGAAGCAAAATTACGAACAATGAATGTTGATTCAAATGATACATCGAATAATAAGGCAACAATCTATCGTACCGTTTTACAGATCAACAATATAAATGAACAAATGCATTATAATCAATCGAACACAATGAACACAACCTATCGATCAAATTTGATTGATAATTCTTCCTCCTCCTCAAATAACAATAATAATAATCGAATTCAACGTTTGCACAAACAACCGAATCCATTGAATCGAACTTTTATTGCAAAAACGAAACTTAATGTAATGGAAACACCTGTGGAAACATTGATAGATCAACAATCAAAAACCAAAATGCCAAAGATGGAAAAGGAGTCCGATCGAAATGGAGCTAGATCGACATCAGAATCCACAACAAAACCGGCCAAAACACGAAGTGGCCTACTCAACTCATCAACTCAACTATTACTTGGATCATTACGATCACGAGCCAAATGGAATGATCAATACCTAAGTAATGAACGAAATGATCGTAAATTTAAAACAATATCAAATATAAGTCGACCAACGTCGACAATGCCAAACCATTCAAAACTATCTGGTTGTCGATCGATCAATGTTTCCGATGAATCAAACAATGAAGATTCATTAAATGATTCAAAGTTGGAACGTTATGGAAAAGGATCAAAATCATTTCGTGATTCAAAAGCTTCAATGGATGAAACAAATAAATCATCATCTATTACTACTGGTGGTGGGGATGGAACAACATCGACGCCAACCACCACCACCACCACCAAATGGGATACAATCTATGGTGGAGGAATGAAATTATTAAAAAATATTTCATTTGTACGTTCACGATCTCGTTCATCGCACAAAGATATGAGAGATGGCGGTGAATTGTCAACACAAACCAATGATAACAGTTGTGGTCCATCACGATCCAAATCATTATCGGAACCGAATCTACATCGTAATCGTGCACGAGCAATTGCACGTGAATTGGCTCAACGTTCAACTGTCGATGAGATGATTAATGATTCAATTGATGAAACAAAGAACAAAATGGTGTTATCACCACCACCACCAATGGAAACATCATTGGATAGTAGTAATGAAATTAATCTATCATCAACAACATCAACCGATTCAAATGTAGAGAAATCGTTATCAACCTCTCATTTGATGGTTTCAAATCAATCCGATTCCAATGTTGATTGTGAGATGAGTACAACCCATTCGACGCCATCAATTCTATATCAATTGTCAAATCCAAGATTGGCTAACATGAATTCAACGGTTAATTCTGGTAGTAGATCAATATCGACAATGTCATTGCGTCGTGTTCGAATCACATCAAATGAAACAATCAATCAATCACTAGAACCAACAACAACAACAACCACAACAACATCATCATTGTCCAATGGTGAATGGCAATCAATGTCAACCAATGACCAATCGATTGAATCAAAATGTTCAACACGTTCTAATCGAAATGGAACAAATAATAATATTCATCAAACTATCAATACGGCAACGGTTTCAACAAATCTAAATCAAAACGTTCCATATAATAATGCTAGTCATTTACATCAATCAAAGGTAAGTGTTTCGTTTTAAACACTTAACTATATCTAATCAACAATTTTTTTTCTAACATTATGATATAGGATTTGTCATTGTCGTCCTCAATCGATACATCAAGTATGGCAATTGTTAACAATCACACCACATCAAAGGCTAATATAGCAACAGATTTTGTAAATAGTTATCAAAACTTTTCCGATTCATTATCACCGATTGTGGTTGGACATATTGCATTATCGTTAAACTATGAGATGAGAATTGGTTCATTAGAAATCTCGATACATAAGTGTCGAGTGGAAATTGTTGCCAAACAAAAGGCTGATCTTTATGTGAAGGTGTATTTGATGCCTGACCGATCGAAAGCGTCGAAGAAGAAAACCAGAATTGTTAAAGCATATAGGTTGCCAGTGGCACGAACCTCAAATGAGTTACACGCTGAATTTAATGAAACATTACGTTTTGTTGGTCCATTTGGTGAATTTACCGGTCGACGATTGTCAATCTCTATTTGGAACAATGATAAATTTGGTCGAAACGGTCCAGTAGCTGAAACGATTCTAGGTCCACTTGATACATCGATTCTATCGTCGGAAGAGTTGTCCATTCTTCATTGGTATCGATTAATGGTATGTTTTTTAATTTAATTTTGGATAAATAATAAATTATTATCATTTCACAATTTATAGGAACCAATGGCAATTATGAATGAATCGAATGGAAAATCGACAACTGATAATAGTGGTCAAGTTAATTTGATCAAACAGCAACAACCGCAACAACAACAACAACAATCATTGTTGCAAACTCAAACAATTACATTAATGACTCCTGAAGATGATCAATTAATGATAAATCAATCAACAATTGGAAGCATCTTCTTAGCAATCAAATATGAAACTGATTCCACTGGTTCGTCATTACATTCAACCGAATGTTCGTTCGGTACATTGAATATCCTATTGAAGGAAGCACAAAACCTTAAATTTCGATTAACACCAAATGGATCAACAATTATTGGTTCAACCTATTGCAAATTGTATGATAAATTTATTTTTTGCTTGTTTCTTCTTTGGTTTCATAATTAACATTTAATGTATTATTCTCCACGACAGATCATTACAACCGGAACGGAATAAATTGGATCGTGACAAGAGTGTACCAATCAAATGTAAATTGGAACATTCATCCAATCCAAGATGGAATCAAGAGTTCAAGTTTCATAACCTAACAATTGCAGAACTAAGCCAACGAACGTTGTACATTACCGTTTGGTTTCAATCGGAATATTCGGTTCAAAAAAGTAGTGGAAAAAAATTATTTGTTGGTGGTTTGCGATTATCCTCTGATTCATCTGGTTTGTATCTAACACAAAATCGAGTTTACATTTTAAACTAACATTTACCTTTTTTTTTGAAAAAATATTTGTTTAGAATCGATTGCTGATGAAGTATCATTATGGAACCAAACATTGGATCGACCAAATTTTTGGGCTTATGGTGAAATACCATTACGTGTTTTAAAGGATATTCCATAAATTTAAAACAATTCACAATGTTGTTATCTTTTTTTTTTTGTTTCATGAAACACATATGTAACACACTCTATTTTTTGCACAAATAAAAAACAATCTCTGGTTAAAACAACGGCAAAAAAATAATTTTATTTTATTCATTAACTTTTATAAAAATGTTAAAATTCCATAATTTATCACAATTTGTTTTTTGTTTTTCTTATTTTTGTTATTTAAAATCAATCGAATTTATACATTGAAGCCGATTAGCATACATTGAAATTTAATTTGAATATTATATTAATCCCCAAACAATTGAAATAAAACTAATGAAATCATTTATGTCAAGTTAGCTGTTCTTCACGTTGAAATATATGGATCCATTCGTAACCAAATGCAAAAAATGATCTAAGATTGGGTGAATATTTGATTATTTCAACATAAACAGCACGAAAACATTTGTCTATTGGTATTCCACATCTATAACATTGTCGACACCGTTCCCAATCACGAAAGATCGGTTTCAATGTAAATGTTCGTAACGATGGAAATCGAATTGCATTTACAAATGTTCGTATTTGACTGTGTGTTTCATTAGTGATAATCAATGTTAGATGTTCAATATTGGGCATTATTCTAAATGATAGTGGTGTTCCAAAATCTCTATACCGTTTACGGAACATATAAACAGACCATGCTTCTTCATTGTACCACCATATGATTTCAAGTTTAGTCAATAAACCCAAATTATTCAATTCTTCAGGCCAATAATTTGGGCTACATAATCCAATATTAATTTTCAATGTATGCACATTTGGTGCATAAGCGACACATGCTTCCAAACATTCATAGTTCGTCTTTATTGCACTTCGTATATTCCAATCCGTTTTACCATTCAACTTAATTAGATCGAGAACGGTTAGGTTTGATGAACAATCGAATGGTCTCAATATTTCCCTAAATCTTAGATACATATGCGGATACCTTTTAAATCCCAATTGAATTTTACATTCAGGTTTTTTGTTACAGAAATTTTCAAAACATGTTTGAACATCTATAGTGAAGTATTTTACGTATAAACCAAATGAAGTTAATTGAAATCGGGCAACTTCTTCTATTGATGTTATAATGAAACCATTGATATAAAGAAACGTCGTCTCGAAATCAAATGTAATTTGTTCGATTGATTTAAATGTTTGTATGCCATAAAATGGCAATAAATCTTTAAATTGGTCCTTTTCATTGTTTGTCTTGAACCGTAATGTTACAACTTTTCCATCGATATGGCATGTTTTTAAAAAGTTTTGAATAAAATAAATTTGATCCATACTATTTGATCTGATTATAATCTCTACTTCGTGATATTGTTTCGATAGTAGCTTACGGATCGATTCATATTTCAATAAAAATTCCATTCGACGTTCGTTAAATGGTGGAAAAATATGTAAAAAAGACATGCCATATTTTATATAAGTTGAACATTTTCTTGAAAAACATAAACAAATTGAATTTATGTTTGATAATATTTCATTTTCAATACGATCTTTAAGTTGTTCACATGTATCCATAAGATTAATAAGATCGTTTATTTTCAAATAGCTTGAAATTTTAGCTAAACATATATATGGTATATACGGCAATTGATTTGCCCGATGAAGAACCATTTCGGTATTCATTTGTGAATGATCCATTTTCTTCGAGAATATAATTTTGTTGAAAAATGAATAAGAAGAAATTGATTGATTTAAAACAAAACAACAACCGTTCTCAACAACAGTACGTATGTGAATGGTGCTTCCTATTTGTTGAAATGAATTTGGACTATTCCATATAACGCCATTTATATCCAACTTTAACCTTTGCCCCTACTGCACACATCTATATACAGGGTGGTGCAGCTGAAAGTGCCCTCGGTTTTACAGCAGATCACAATGGCAAAAAAGGTCAGCTTTTTCCTGCGCCTCCCTCCCTTCTCTACCATGATCCAATACTTGCATTTCATTTTCAAAATGCACCAATAACAATACAACAGCAATACGTATGTGAATGGTGTTTACTCTTGTTGAAATGAATTTGGACTCTTCCACATAATGCCATTTGTATCAACTTTAACCTTTGTCCCTACAATCCACATATATATCCAGGGTGGCGTAGCTAAAAGTGTCCTCGGTTTTACAGCAGATCAAAATGGCAAAAAAAGGTCAGCTTTTTGCTGCGCCTCCCTCCTCTACTCTATATCTGCAACATTTCCTTTTTCCTTTTTTTTTCAACAGCAATAAATCAATCAATCAATAATTTGGAACAAGGCATACATTGAAATTTAATTGAAATTTATATTAATCAATGAACAATAATAATAAATCAAAAAAAAAACAAAAATGAAATTAGTTTTCATTTTGAAGTGTGATCAACCGTTCTCGTTTGAATGCAAAAAATGAATTAAGATTAGGTGAATGTTTAGCTAATTCAACATAAACCGCACGAACACAATAGCTAAATGGTTGTTTGTTATAGACACATGATAAACATTGATTCCATTGAGATCTGGCTGGTTTCATTGTGAATGTTTGCAATGATGGAAATTTGATCGTTTTTAGGAATATTTGCATTTCCTCGTGTGATTCATTGGAGGTAAACAATGTTAGATGACGAATATTAGGCATTGTTATACATAGATCCGTTGGCCATATCCTATCATTGTACCACCATATGATTTCAAGTTTGATCAATGATGGCATTCGTTTCAATGATTGAGACCATTCGGTTGGTGAACAAGTTCCTAAACAAATCTTTAATGTATGCACATTTGGTGCATAACGAATTAATTGTTCAAGCCTTCCATTGGTAATCTTCATTGCATAGTTCCTAAACCAAGTCGTTATATCATCATATCTAATGAGATCAAGAACAGTAATGTTTGATGAACAAACGAATGGTTTCAATTCTTTCATAATAGCTCCAGATTCTGTAAGTAATCTTCTAAATCCTAATTGAATTTTACATTCAGGTTTTGATTCGCAAAAACGTTCAAAATCATATTTAATGTTTGAATCGAATGTTTGTACAAATAAACCGAATGAATTAAGTTGAAATCGGGCAACTTTGTCTATTGATCTTTTAATGAAACTTCTGATATCCTTGAAATTTGCATCGATATCAATCGTTATTTGTTCAATTGAATTAAATGTTTCTATGCCAAAATATGGCATGAAATTAGTTGTTAAATTGCCTCGGAACGGATCGAGGGTTTGAAACCGTAATGTAACAATTTTTCCATCAATAGAGCATGTTTTTAAAAATTTTTGAATATAATACATTTGATCAATTCTTTTCGCTGTGATACTAATCTCCACTTTGTGGTATTGTTTTGATAGTAGCCCACGAATTGATTTATTTTTCGAAATACAGTTCTCCCAGTATCCAGCCAATGGTAGGTAAAAATCATAAACCAAACCATCATTTGAATAGTTTGAAAATGTTCCAGAAAAATATAAACAAATTGAACTGATGCTTGGTATGATTTCTTCTTCAATACGATGTTTAAGTTGACGACATGTACTCATAAGATTTATAAGATCGTGTACATTCAAATGACTTGAAATCTTGGTCAAACATGGAAATGGAATATCCAACAGTTGATGCATGCGGTGAGGAACCAATTCGGTAGTCATTGTAGAAGATGTTCTTGAGAAAATAAGAATAGAAGAAGAAGAAGAAGACGATTCGTTAATATAAAACAACAACAACAACAATCGTACTCAATAATGTAGAGATTTTGCGAAGTGTCGTTATGGGTTTGCAATATCAAAAAATAGACTTTTTATTCGATCTTACTCTTCAATGACAAGGACTAGGGGTGGACCTTAAGTTGGTAGACGTGAATAAAATTCTAGAAAATGAATCGAGCACACCGTCCTCTCAAAAAACCACTAGCTTATATATATACACGGTCACAGGAGAACCTCTCATTTGTATGGCGATTTCTCTAGGTCCAACCCTTGACTCGATGGCCTTGGCATATGTATCGACCATACGACACCTGATAAGCACCAGATGGGCTAAGCATTCTTCCCTGTGGTCACGTTTCCAGATCTTCCATTGTTCACTTAAGATAGGCCTTCACTATAGGGTGCCCATTGTTTTTTGAAAAAAATCCGGGACAAAATCAGGAAGTTTTTTTTATTAATTTTGTTTAATAAAAATGTGTTTTCTTTACTTGTAATTTTTTAATATATAAGTTTCATATAAGTTAGTTTTTTAATAATCCAAAAAAAAAATCATCACAACTTAAATTTTTACTTGTTTTTTTTTGCTAATTCATATCTTTAAAGTTGATTTAAATCAAAAATTTTTAAAGTTAAAACCCGGGACATAGCAAAATTTTTCCGGGACAGTAAGCTGAAAATCGGGACTGTCCCGGCCAAATCGGGACGAATGGTCACCCTACTTCACTAATGTCCTTGGTCCAAATTCCTGACTATTGTCGTTCCGCATTAACCACACGCTGCAGGATCCATTATTTGCTTTTTATTCTCTTGGTCAATCTGCTAATACTGTTTAATTACCACGGCCTTGACAATCGTCATATGCATTAACCACGCAGCATGGTCTAATACTTGCATTTCTTTATCTTCAAATGGCATTTCATTCCCAAAATGCACCAATAACAATACAACAACAATACGTATGTCAATGGTGCTTTCCAATTGACTGCCCAAACCTTATGTTTAGGGCAGTCAATTGGAAACGCTTTGTTGCCCTAAACCTAAGGTTTGGGCAGTAATGGAAAAAGGGCTTTACTCTTGTTGAAATAAATTTGGACTCTTCCACATAACACATAATTGAAATTAATTTTGTAAAGTTAGTTTTCATTTAGAAATATGATCGACCATTCTCGTTTGAATGCGAAAAATGCTTTAAGATCAGTTGAATGTTTGACCAATTCAACATAAACATAGCGAACACATCTGTCTTGTGGTTGTTTGCTATGGAAACATTTTCGACATTCTGTCCATCGAGTATTGACTGGTCTCAATGTGAATGTTTGTAATGATGGAAACTTGATGATACTTAATAACTTAAGTACTTGATCGTGTGATTCTTTGGTGATGAACAATGTTAGATGTCGAATGTTGGGCATTGTTGTACAAAAATTCTTCGGCCACAACTTTTCATCGTACCAGCATATGATTTCAAGTTTCGTCAATAACGACATTCGTTTCAATAATTGAGACCAATCGATTGGTGAACAATCTCGAAGAATAATCTTCAATGTATGCACATTTGGAGCATAACGAATGAATTGATTGATCCTTTCAATGTTCATCTTCATACCCATTTTATTCCAATTAATTCTATTATCATATTTAAAGAGATCAAGAACGGTTATGTTTGATGAATAAACGAAAGGTTTCATTTCAATTATCATATATCCAAATTCTGTAGCATAATATCGAAATCCCAATTGAATTTTACAATTGGGTTGCAATTTACAAAAATTTTCAAAATTATCTTTCATGTTTGGTTGAAATGTATCTACAAATAAACCAAATGAACGCAATTGAAATCGGGATGCTTCGTCGATTGATGGTAGTATAGTGATATAGAATTCATGTATGGTAATGTATGAATTCTATACCTTTTTTGTATTATATATATAAAGAAGGAGAATGGGAATAGGTCTAAATGTACATCAATGGCAAATGGTTCATGTTTGATAATTTTTATTTATCTATTCTCCGCTTGGTTGAAACACCATTTAGACACCAGAAAATGTGAATGAATGTCGCCGTCGTCGTCGTTGCCGTTCTTGTTGTTAGGGCTCCCAGCGGTAATACCGGTAATGGTAATTACCGGTATTACCGGCCATTATTTTTTTACCATTACCGTTAGCTCAATACCGATGGTAAAATGGTAAAACGGTAAATTATTATTAAATTAAGGTGACCATTTCTTCAAGTTTTTTAATAAAATTTGGATGACTTCAGGTCAAAATTCTTAATATTCAGTTTATTATGAAAATATGACTTTTATGAATACATTAAAACCAATGATGATATTTTAAAGAAATGTTTGTTTACGTATTTTAACGATAGTGATGGACGAATGTTTGCCACTAGTTGAATGTTACTGTTTTTATTTCCTATTCCTTCACATGTTGTCTCATGTCTCATGTCTCATGTCCCATGTACTTATTTTCATCGTGTCGATTCAATTTTTGATTTATAAAAAGGTAAGTCGATTCTTGTATTTAAACTTCTTGATTAATATTTTTGGTTTGTTAATTTCAGTTCAATATTCATCATGTCCCAAGCTTGGGAGTACTTTGAAAAAGTATTTGAAAATAATAAAGTTATTGGCGCAAAATGTAAAATTTGTAATAAAAAATTGTCTCCTAACACTTCAGGGATGAAGTTCCATGCCATTTCATTCCACCAGATTAAAATAAGCCTTGGGCAAACTTTACATAACATCGATCAACAACCGACTATGAAAAATTATTTTCCTTCAATTGAAAAAGATTCATTAAAGAATTTATTGTCTCGTCTTTGTGCCAAGGACGGATTACCATTTTCCATCTTGGCATCATCCGAAGATATAAGAAAAGGAATGGCCAAACTTGGTTTTGATCTTCCAAAGTCTACGGAAACGATCCGCAAGCACATTCTTGAGTTCGCTGATGATGTAAAACAATTATATAAGCTTGAAATTACTAAAGAAGTTAAAGAAATAGGATTCATGTCAATCTCGATAGATGAATGGACATCTAATAAAAATAAGAAGTTTTTAAATTTGAACATCCACTCAAAAGTTAAATTTTGGAATCTTGGCTTAGTTCGAATAAACGGTTCTACAAATCACCATCTTATTAACAAAGAAATTGCTAAGCTTTTAAATCAGTTTGACATTCGAATTGAAAATATAATTGGTTTAATGTCGGATGGTGCTTCAATAAATACAGCAATTGCAAATGAAGCGAATCTTTACCAACAGCAATGCCTGGCTCATGGGATGCAATTAGCCATCAAGGCAGCCATCTATGACCAAAATATTATTGAACCAAATATTCAAAATGACGATATATTGGAAGATGAGATCGGGTTTTGGGCGTTTGGAGAATCTATTGATGATAACCAAAACCCATGTTTGAAAAATCCCGAAATGCAATTTATTATCAAAAAAGTGAGAAAATGTATTAAATATTTTAAAAAATCTTCTATCAGAAATGACGATTTGCAAAAAATTGTTGAATTAGCACACGGAAAAAAATTAGAACTTATTTTGGATGTACCGACTCGTTGGAATTCCCTAAAAGGAATGCTACAACGATTTTTCAAATTAAGATTCGAAATCAATTCATATTTAGCAAAAATTGATGATAATGAAGTAATTCTATTCACTAATGAAGAGTTTAAAAAGATTCAACTTCTCTATTCTTCTTTGCAAATAATTGAAAGTTGCATTGAAGTGATTTGCAAAAAGAATTGTTCGTTGGTCGAAGCTTTTTGCTCAATTGAAATCACATTGAACGAATTAGCCGATCAAAACAATCAAATATCTAATTTGTTAAAAGATAAAATTATCGAAAAAATTCAACCGAGACTATCACCGATTTTACAAGCACAAGTTTATTTGGTTAATAAAGATTTGATTCAAAACCCTAAATATTTCAAGCTTAGTGATTTGTTCAATATAAAACAAACACTTTTTCAAATAATTAATCGACTGCCAAAATTGGATGAAATTATGTGTCAAATCGAAGAAGAAGTGCCAGTTGAAGAAGTACCAAATAAAAAGGCCAAATTAGATGATGTTGATTTTTATGCGAAAATTAAAGTTTTACTTGAGAAACCGGTAATGTTTACAAACATAGAAACAAAATTAAATGAAGAGTTTCAAATTTATAATCAACTTGGTAAACGTGGAGTTTTACTTGAAAAAGTTTATCTCGTAACTCAAACAATAAAACCATCAAGCTGTGATTGCGAACGTGCTTTTAGTGTTGCTAATAATTTTTGCAATAAACTTCGATCATCATTATGTGATAATACATTGGAAGCATTATGTTTTTTGAAAAACTATTTCATTAACTCTAAATAAAATTTGTAATTTTGATTAAACTTTGTCGCATCTAGCTTTTTTATTCTGGCATATTTGTTTTCACATTGCTATGATTTTTAGGTTAAATTAGGCGAATGCTTCAATCAATGATAATTGAAAAAACTGGAATCGTTTTGGGCGATTATAATTGAACATTTCCGATCATGGCTCGTATTGGATATTTCGTGAATATTAGTGAATATATTGTGACCAGACTTTACTTCTGAATCGGTTTTAATCAGTTGAGTAGCAAATATTTTTATTTGTGTTTGATTTAGAGTTTTTAAACTTCATTTATGCTTTAATATGTTTTTAAAATAATATTTTTGAATATTTGTACTGTTAAAATTGATTTTTAAGATTTTTAAAATTACCGGTAATTACCAGTAAATTACCGATAATATTTTTTTTTACCATTACCACTCAAAAAAAATTTACCGGTAAATTGGGAGCCCTACTTGTTGTCATTGTTGTACCATTTGAACAATGTATATATTTGCAATTTGCCCAATGCAATACTTTATCAACAGTAAGAACTTATTGATTGATTTTAATGAAACATAAATAAATAATTTTACAAAAAAGTAAAAAAATGGAAAAACAGCTGCATCGGGAAGGGCAAACCCAATTAAATAAGAAAGGGACAAAATAAGAAGGAAGAATGAATGTTTAAATAGTATACAAGATGATTTAAATGTTTGTATTCCAAAAAATGGAAAAAAATCATATGTTGTATTGCCTCTAAACCAATCGAGAGATTTGAATCGTATCGTAACATTTTTTGCATCGATAGAGATTGTTCTTAAAAAATTTTGAATAGTTCTCATTTGATCCATGCAACCCGATACGATTATGATCTCTACCTCTCGATGTCGTTTCAATAGTAGTTTATGAATTGATTCATTTTGTGAAATATATCGATTCCATGTATCAGCATCTGGTATGTAAAAATCGAAAACAGTCGAACCATTTAGTTTTGGATAAACATATTGTCTTCTATAAAAACATAAGCTGATTGAATTGATGCTTGGAATTATTTCTTCTTTCATTCGATGTCTAAGTTGATGACATGTTTCCATAAGACAATAAAAATCACTTGTGTCTAAATGGCTTATAATCTTAGTCCAACATGGATATGGAAGAGACACCAGATTGTTGTTGTTTGTTGTACGTTGAAGATCCATTGTAGAAGATTTTTTTTCTTGTTTGTTTGAGAAAAGAATATTGAAAATGAATATGAAGAGATGAGAAGTTGATATATAAAAAATTGACAACCGTACTCAACAACAATACGTTTGTAAATGGCGTTTACTATTGAATTTAGACTCTTCCATATAACGCCATTTATATATCAACTTTAACCTTTGCCCCTACAACACACATCTATATATATAGGGTGGCGTAGCTAAAAGTGACCTCCGAAGGTTTTACAGCAGATCACAATGGCAAAAAAGGTCAGCTTTTTGCTGCGCCTCCCTCCTCTACCCTATATTTGCAACATTTCCTTTTTCCTTTTTTTTCCAACAACAATAAATCAATCAATAATTTGGAACAAGGCATACATTGAAATTTAATTTTGAAATTTATATTAATCAATAAACAATAATAATAAATCAAAAAAAAAAAAGAAATTAGTTTTCATTTTGAAGTGTCATCAACCGTTCTCGTTTAGATGCAAAAAATGAATTAAGATTACGTGAATGTTTGACTAATTCATCATAAACAAAACGAACACAATAGCCAAATGGTTGTTTGTTATAATAACATAACGTACATTGATTCCATCGAGATCTGGCTGATTTCATTGTGAATGTTTGCAATGATGGAAATTTGATCGCATTTAGGAATTTTTGCATTACCTCGTGTGTTTCATTGATGGTAAACAATGTTAGATGACGAATATTAGGCATTGTTGTACATAGATCCGTTTGCCACGTCCTTTCATAGTACCACCACATGAGTTCAAGTCTGACCAATGATGGCATTCGTTTCAATGATTGAGACCATTCGGTTGGTGAACATATTCCTAAACAAATCTTCAATGTATGCACATTTGGTGCATAACGAATTAATTGTTCAAGCGTTCCATTGTCCATCTTCAATGCATAGTTCGTAAACCATGTCGTTCTATCATCAAATCTAATGAGATCAAGAACGGTAATGTTTGATGAATTAACGAATGGTCTCAATTCTCTCATAATAGTTCCAGATCCTGAATCAATTCTTCTAAATCCTAATTGAGCTTTACATTCAGGTTTTGATTTGCATAAACATTCAAAATCATATTTAATGTTTGAATCGAATGTGTGTACAAATAAACCGAATGAATTTAGTTGAAATTGGGAAACGTTGTCTATTGATCTCTTAATGAAACTACTGACATCATGGAAATTTGCATCAATATCAAACGTTATTTGTTCAATTGAATTAAATGTTTCTATGCCAAAATATGGCATAAAATTAGTTGTTGAATTGCCTTCGAACGGATCGACTGTTTTGAACCGTAATGTAACAATTTTTCCATCAATAGGACATGTTTTTAAAAATTTTTGAATATGATACATTTGACCAATGTTACTTGCTATGATTATAATTTCCACTTTGTGGTATTGTTTTGATAGTAGCCCACGAATTGATTTATTTTTCGAAATACAGTTCTCCCGGTTTCCAGCCAATGGTAGGAAAAAATCATAAACCACACCATCATTTGAATAGTTTGAATATGTTTCAGAAAAATATAAACAAATTGATTTGATGCCTGGTATGATTTCTTCTTCAATACGATTTTTAAGTTGACGACATGTTTGCATAAGATTTATAAGATCTTGTACATTCAAATGATTTGAAATCTCGGCCAAACATGGAAATGGAATATCCTGCAATTGATGCTTGCGGTGAGGAGCCAATTTGGTAGTCATTGTAGAAGATTTCTTAAGAAAATAAGAATTGAAAAAGATACGTTAATATAAAACAACAACAACAACAACAACAATCGTACTCAATAATGTAGAAATGGTCGAAGTGTCGATATAGGATTGCAATATAAAACACACAGAATATTTTACGATTATCAAAAAATAGACTCTTTATTCGATCGTATTCTGTCAAAGACAACCTTAAGTTGGAAGATGTGAATAAAATTCTAGAGAATGGATCGAGCACACCGTTCTCTCAAAAACGACTAGCTTATATATATATACACGGTCACAGGAGAACCTCTCATTTGTATGGCGATTTCTCTCTAGGTCCATCCCTTGACTCGATGGCCTTGGCATATGTATCGACCATACGACACCTGATAAGCACCAGATGGGCTAGGCATTCTTTCCTGTGGTCACGTTTCCAAATCTTCCATTGTTCACTTAAGATAAGCTTTCACTAATGTCCTTGGTCCAAATGACCATACGTCAATTTCCCAAATTCTGGACCATTGTCGTTCCACACGCATTAACCACACGCTGCGGAACCATTCATTTGCATTTTATTCTCTTGGACAATCTGCTAATATAGTTAATTGCTACGTCCTTGACTATCGTCATTTGCATTAACCACGCAGCAAGGTCTAATACTTACATTTCTTTATCTTCAAATGGCAATATTCATTCCCAAAATGCACCAATCAATAACAATACAACAACAACAACAATACGTGAATGTGAATGGTGCTTACTATTTGTTGAAATGAATTTGGACTCTTCCACATAATGCCATTTGTATCAACTTGGTCAACCTTTGCCCCAATCAACACACACACATATATATCCAGGGTGGCGTAGCTAAAAGTGCTCCCGGTTTTACAGCACGGTTTTTTCCCATCACAATGGCACAAAAAAGGTCATCAAGGTTTTTGCTGCGCCACCCTCCTCTACACCATATTTGGACATTTTCTCTATATTTGCTTTCATGTTCTTTTATGAACAATTTATGGTAAATCAATCAAACGAAACAAAAATCTGTTTAGCAATCAAATATGAGACTGATTCGACTGGTCCATTTTATTCCATTCAACCGAATGTTGGTTGAATGATTGAAGGTTTAAGTACAACAACAAAAAATAAATAAATTTATTTGATATATAATGATATATGTTACACAACTGTATGAAATTTTGATAAATTAATTTTCACATTGAAATGTTCCTAACCATTCTTGACCAAATGCAAAAAATGATTTAAGATTAGTTGCATTTTTGGCTAGTTCATCATAGATGTAACGAACACATTCGGTTCCTGGTAGCATTCGATTAAAACAATAGTTACATTCGCTAAAGAAAGGATTGATTGATTTAATTGTAAATGTTTGTAACGATGGAAATTTGATATATCTCAATAACTTGACTAAGCGACCATGTGTTTCATTGCTCATCACCAAAGTTAGATGTTGAATATTGTACAATGTTGTACAACGAATCTTTTTATTTTGTAATAAAAATCGCCACACCTTATCATCGTACCACCATAAGATTTCAAGGTTGGTCAATGATGACATCTGGGAAAATAGACGAGTCCAATTGTTTGGCGAAACATATCTAACATTAGTCTTCAATGTACTAACATTTGGTGCATAACGGATAATTGCTTCAAGTGTACGAATGTCCATCTTCGATGGTTTACGTTTTTTCCAATCATTTATATAATCATATTGAATCAAATCAATTTCGGTTATGTTCGATGAATTGGTAATTGGATACAAATCAAGTATATCATCCTCAGAAAAGAATGATCTAAAACCTAATTGAAATTTACAATCAGATTTTAGTTTACATAATCGTTCAAATTCGATTTTTACAATTGGTGATATTGAATCTATGTTTAAACAAAATGATCTTAATGGTAAATGAATAATTTTATTCATTGATGTCGAAATGATTTGTTCAATATCAGTGGATGCCAAATCGATATCAATTCGAAGTTGTTCGACTGATTCAAATGTTTGTATGCCAAAAAATGGACGAAACTCTTCAGTTGAATTGGGTAGTGTTGGAAACGTAAAATCGCCCACTTCATATCTAGATGTTATTTGTATCGTTACAACTTTCCCATCGATAGTGAATGTTTGGAAAAAATCTTGAATAAAAAATATTTGATTCATACTAGTCATTTTGATTATGATCGTTATCTCGTAATAATGTTTCGATAATAATTTTTGAATTGAATCATATTTCCAAATAAAATCCATACTACTTTCGGTGATTGGTGGTAAAACATGGAAAATGCCCAAACCATCTTTTGGATGTGTTGAACATTTATAAGAAAAACAAAAACAAATTGAATTGAATCTTGGCAATATTTCTTCTTCAATACGATCTTTAAGTTCGAAACATGTTTCCATGAGATTAAATAGATCGTTTATTGTCAAATGGCTTGTAATCTTAACCAAACATGTATATGGAATGTATGGCAACTGATTGGAACGCTGAAGAATCAATTTAGTATTCATTGTAAAGGTTTTTTTTTCTATTTGAGAAAATTCTATTAAAAATGATAAAATGATTAAAAAGAGATTCGTTAATATGCAAAACAGATTTTCACTTGGACAAATCGAGAATACAAGAGGACGAGCACACCAGCAAGGAAGTGAATGGGGAAATGGTCATGTGCTCACACTCATTCGTCCTGCCCATGAGTATTGCCGCCCTGATCATTCACAACTGTGACCGTCTACCCCCTCCCTCCCCCCACATATATGTTCCAAATGGTGCTTATTCTTGTTGGAATGAATTTGGACTATTCCATATAATGCCATTTGTATGAACCTTTAACCTTTGCCCCTACAACACACACATATATACAGGCAGCTCAATGGATTCAATCACAATGGCAATCAAGATCCACTTTTATGCTAGGCAATGGCTTTTAGCTGTGCCTCCCTCCTCTGCACTCTTCCTTCTCTCAACAGTAATCAATCAATCAATCAAAACAATTGGAAAGATCGGTTTAGCAATTTGAACACAATATAAAAAAGTTAATTTATTTATTTGATGATAATTGGCCGTGATACAGTTAATTGATACAAACATTTGAATCAATGGACAGTAATAATCAATACAAATGAAATTAAATTGGAAAAGTTAATCTTTACGTTGGAGTTTTCCCAAATATTCTCCATCAAATGCAAAAAATGATTTAAGATTAGTTGCATATTTGGCTAATTCAACATAAATGCCGCGAACACACACGTATGTTGAACTAAATGTTTGATTACATTGATTACATCGTATAAATAAAGGATAGGTTGATTTTAGTGTCAATGTTTGTAACGATGGAAACTTGATTGATCTTAGTAATGTGATTGCGCGACCGTGTGATTCATTGCTAAAGACCAATGTTAGATGTTGAACATTGTACAATGTTGAACAATGAATCGCTTTATCTTTTAACAAAGGTCGCCATACCTTATCATCATACCACCATACGATCTCAAGTTTGGTCAATGAAGACATTTGGGAAAATAAACGACTCCAATCGTTTGGTGAAACACTTCCAATACTCGTTTTCAATGTATTAACATTTGGTGCATAACGAACAATTTTTTCGAGTCTGTAAATGTCCATCCACAATGATCTTCGTCTTCTCCAATCACTTACAAAAACATTTCTCCAATCACTTCTATTCTCATATTGAATTAGATCGATTTCGGTTATGTTTGATGAATTAGTGAAATGATTTAAATTACGCCAATCATCTCCCAATGAAAATTTTATAAAACCTAATTGAAATTTACATTCAGATTTTAGGTTGCATAACCGTTCAAATTCGATTCTTATGATTTGAGAGAATTCTTGTATGTTCAAACAAAATGATTTTAATGGAAAATGGACAATTTCATTCATTGATGTCGAAATGATTTGATCGGTATCAGTGGATGCCAGATCGATCAAGTCAAGCTTCAATTGTTCGATTGATTCAAATGTTTGTAGGCCAAGTAATGGATAAAATTCTTCAGTTGAATATGGTCTGGTCGGGAACGTTTTAAACGTAGAATCGCACATCTCATAACCAGATGTCATTCGTATTGTTAGAATTTTTCCATCAATATAACATGTTTTAAAAAAATCTTGAACAATTAAAATTTCATTCATAAAAACCAAATTGATTATGATCGCTACCTCGTGACAACGTTTCGATAGTAGCTTTTGAATTGAATCATATTTCCAAATGAATTCCATATCATGGAATGGTGGCAAAACATGAAAAATAGCCAAACCATGTTTTGGATAAGTTGGACATTTATGAGAAAAACATAAACAAATTGAATTGATGTTTGGTAAGATTTCATTTTCAATACGATCTTTAAGTTGGTGACATGTTTCCATAAGATTACAAAGATCGTTTATTTTTAAATGGCTTACAATCTTAGCCAAACATATATATGGAATATATGGCAACTGACTTGAACACTGATGAATCAATTTGGTATTCATTGTAGAAGTTTTTTTGTTTATTTGAGAAAATTCTATTGAAAATGGATAAGAAGTGAGATCGTTGATATAAAAAACGACAACCGTACTTGATGCTTACTCTTGTTGAAATGAATTTGGACTCTACCATAACGCCATTTATATCAACTTTAACCTTTGCCCCTACAACACACATATATATATATATACACCTAAAAGAGCCCAATCGCAATGGCAAATGGTCCGCTTTTATAAGGCGTTGGCTGTGTAGCTGTGCCCCCCTCCTCTACAATATATCTGCACTCTTCCTTCTCTCAACAGTAATCAATTAATCAAAACGAAATGGAAACATCTTTTAAGCAATCAAATATGAAACTGATCCCACTGGTCCATCATTGCATTCAACCGAATCAATGTTCGTTTGTTACCTTAAATATCCAATTGAAAGAAGCACAAAACCTAAAAATTAAAATAACACACAACTTATATATTTCATTCATAATGATAATTTATTGTGTGACACTTTTTTTGTCCAAAAAGACATTCTGTTGTCTGATTTTTGTTATTTTAAATTGCCAGTGTACAGTTAATTGGAAAATTCGAGTATTAGAGGAATATTGCTTGGGTGTTGCTTGTTCAAGTAATTTTGATTAAATGCTATAGTTAAAATTAAAATTATAGATAATCGTAACTGTATTTGTGTGTGGATTTGAATGTTTCCATTAGCTCGATTTTGAAAACCAAGATTGAGTATGCGCATACTCAAATTGAACATCACTGTTTGATTTCTTGGATTTGTTCTATTTCTATTTCATTACCTGTTCAAACCGTTACATGTTAAATTTTGTTCTATTATTTCGTTCCTAAACGTAAACATACTAACAACAGTTATTCTTCAAAGTGGATAAAAGAACACTTTTTTAAGAACTTATTATCATTAATTATCAAATTATGACAAAAATTACTAAATTTTATACATCAATTCGTGGTGTCAAGATGGCTATACCTATTGTTGCCACATCACCGTTAGGAAATTTCCAACACCTGCCAAATGAAATATTTGTAGAAATTCTTCGTAATCTTTCAATTAAAGATTTAGGAATACTCTCAATGACTAGTTCTGAGATTCGCGAATTTATCATTTCAACATTTATCTTTTCTAAAAATGGGTTTAAAAAATTGAATAATTATCAATATTGTAACTTGAACACTTTGTCAGATAACTTTACTTGTATCAATTCTAGTAAACTTATAAACGAAATTCCACCATCCATTGGTATGTTATTCTATTTTTTTAACTCGAATTTCTTGTTCTAATTCTTTTCTTAATAAGGATATTTTGTAAAACGCTGTACACTTGTTCTACCAACTGAAATACGTATTCAACACTTAATGCAAATTTTTCTACAAACACTTGGAACTCCGACATTCGAAATGTTTCAAAAATACGATTATCGCACTGCTCGAGAAGTATACCAATTTTATGGAACAATAATCAATTGTTTTGTTAGTGGTTGGCGTGAATTTGAAGCTTATAAAGTTTACGATTACTTATATGGTATTAAAATTGTTCATATACTTATATCATTTTTAAAAACTAATTATTATTTGTCATAGAAATTTGTGAAATAGATAAAAAAATTGAAATTTTTCACTCCATTACATCAACCCCAACACTCAATCTAAACTTGATTGAATTATATATACGTTTATTTTTTCGTATGATATTCAATCTGTTGCCAGAATCTGGTATTACAGAAGGAGAAAAGTTGAAATGGTCATTGACAAAGTTTACTACTGGTACACGTAAACAGACAGCTAAAATCTTCATACTCATTTTTGGACCAATAATGGAGATTCAGAATGGCTATCAGGGCGATCCAAAATTTTCTCATCACATCGCATGGGTTGAATTGAGTGATCAATGCTTTATCAATAATAGTCTTGAAACTTTTGGTTTCATTATTAGAACGCTTTATCATAGTAGCAATCATTTAAACATTGATCGACAATGTAAGTTTTATTAATTACCAATAATTTGATTGTAATAATTTTTATTATTTTCAGATGTTTTTGAGTTATTTAAAGAAATAATTACAATTGATTTTCAATGGCTTAATAAAAACGTTGCCGCCTTATTAGTTTATTCTGGATCAAGTTTTTCCAATGCTTATCTACGTTATAAGTTTCAAGGTATTTTTATTTAATAAATTAAACAAATTTTGTTTCAATTTCTAATTTTTTTAGAATCAACAACCGATGTGTGTACATATCTTATTTATATGAACATGATATCATCTAAACTAAATCGTAATTTCGGCAAAATTATTAACATGACTAATGCGTTGTTGTCTCAACTAGGGGAAGTTTTTGTTGAAACATATTGTTATACGCTCTCAAATATTGTTCAAGATGAAATTTTTAACATTTTAAACTTTGATGATGCAGATTTTGAAATTTTTCATGTTATCAACCCAAATATACATTTGTTAAGATTGACATTTAATTTTGATACTAATGTTGTTCAAGAATATCATTAATTTGTTTTTTGATTTAGTACAATGTCAACTTTAATTATCAATTACCAATTATCAATTTATCACATTATCCTTTACTAAATAATAACTATTTTTTGATTTTCTTGTAATAAATAATAATTTGATGATCGCATTGATGATTTATTTTTGGATTTTAAGACAAAACAGTTTTTCCTTTAAAGTCCGCTTTCCTGAATTTCATTTCCCAAAATACATTCCAACAATATGTCCAACTATAAAACAGGTCTGTGTTCAATAAAATTGTATTTGTGTTTATGTTATTTTTATTATTTGATGAAAATTGTATTTTTCTCTATCTATCTCCTTTTTATTTAATCTGAAGATGCGCAAAACAATGAATACAGGCCTGTACCAAAGGTACAAAACGCTGCTGAAACTATGATTATGTACTTTATTTATTTGTCTAAATTGGTCTCTTTCATAATTTACTTTGCTCTTTGACGTTCATACTGAATGCCATAAGAAATGTACACACCCTCCCTGAGACATGTAGCCTTCCTCCCTCCTCTGGTTCCTTTCTCTCTCTTTCTCTCTCTCTCTCTCTCACTTTCAGATCAATTTGGAAAACAACGTTCGCAAGCCGACTTTGTGAGGGTGGCGCTCACTTGAATTCATCATAAATATGATAGTGATGGGTCTCCCAACGAACATTCAGGACAAACTTAAAAGAGGAAAAATGAAAACAATTGAAAATATAGTGGAGGAATTGGCGCGCTTTGAAAAGGAATCTTTTGGGAAGAAACAACCAGCCGAGGTGTCAACGAAAGAGAAGTCAGCTAACAAAACAGTCTCGAAAAGTGAAAACATACGCAAACCTTGTCCTATTTGTTTCCGGTTATTTAAAGCCACTCGGTTTCACCCAGAGAACGAATGTTGGCACCAATCAAAGAATGTAAACAACATATTTGAAACACCGCCGGAAAACTTATAACCGGTGTTAAAAGTAGTGACCTCATATTAATTGATGTAAACATAAAGAATAAACAATTTAATGCACTCTACGATACGGGGAGTCAAATTTCAATTATTGATCAGAGCATCCTCGAAGAATTGCAGATAAATTTATTTAAAGATGAGAAATTGCTTCGTACGATATCGGGTCACACTTTTAGCACCGGATCAGCAAGAATAAGAATGACAATCGGAAAAATAACGAAGGATGTAAATTTTTTGGTGATAAGAAGTGATAAATTTCATTTCCAACTGCTTTTGGGTATGGACGTGATTCGCGAATTCAATCTGAGCCAAACAGATCGTATGGAGATAATTCAAAATATGAAAACCAACGATCGAGAAAACATAAACCATATCGAGAAACATGAAGCCGATATTGAGAATCTGATACATAGATATAGAGATTGTTTTGCAAAAGACAAATTTGACATCGGAAGAATTAAGAATGCAGAAGCAAAAGTACATTTAAATTCCGATAGATATGTGAATCAACGCCCATACAGATGTTCGCATGAAGCAAAGTTGGAGATAGACAATCAAATCCAACAATTATTGAAAAACGATTTGATTGAACCATCGTACTCGCCATACGCCGCACCCGTCACTCTCGCTTTCAAGAAAGACGAAGGACGACGATCAAGGCTTTGCGTCGACTACAGATTACTGAATAAATTGGTAATCCCAGAATGCTACCCGTTCCCACGGGTAGTTGACGTCATTGAAAAAACAATAGACTGCGAATATTTTTCGACGGTCGATATAAATTCCGCTTTCTGGGCAATTGAAGTCAGTCCAAATGATAGAGACAAACTTTCATTTGTAACAGAAGAAGGCCACTACAAATGGAAAGTACTCCCGTTCGGCTTCAAGAACTCCCCAATAATATTTCAACGGATATTGAGTAACTGCATTCGGAAACATAATCTTTCGACATTTTGCACGAATTACATGGACGATATAATAAACTACTCAAAATCATATAGAGAACATTTGAATCACTTGAATCAGGTATTGAAGATGGCAGAATCGGAGGGTTTCAAATTCAAAATGAAAAAGTGTCAAAAATAGTAAAATATCAGTTACACTTGCAATCGAATAGAAATGGCATTGTCCAATTTAACTAACGGTCTTCAATGTGTTAAAATAGTGAAATATTATATTAAAAAATCTTGATTGGGTTAAAATAGTAAAATATCAGTTACACGTGCACCTACTTGCTCTGCCCAGCATATATAAAGAGCCTCATTTCTCCGGCTAAGTTCATTCAATTTGATTTATTTTTCAAAATATTCACTACTTTAAAATTTTTTTTCATCTTTTTTTTTCATTTGCTATCATCTTTTCATCATCCGGTAATACTAATTCCGGTTCATCTATTTCATATCACCCCATCTCTTTCATCCCTCCCTACCATTTTTTCATCATCCGGTAATACTATTTCCGGTCCATCTATTTCATATCACCCCATCTCTTTCATCTATCCCTATCATTTTTTCATCACCCGGTAATACTAATTCCGGTGTATTTTCATTTTTTCATTCCCTATCATCTTTTTTCATTTATCCCCTCCGGTAATACTAATTCCGGTGTATCTCTTTTATATCACCCCATCTCTTTCATCCATCCCTATCATTTTTTCATCACCTGGTAATACTAATTCCGGTGTATTTTCATTTTTTCATTCCCTATCATCTTTTTTCATTTATCCCCTCCGGTAATACTAATTCCGGTGTATCTCATTTATATCACCCCATCTCTTTCATCCATCCCTATCATTTTTTCATCACCTGGTAATACTAATTCCGGTGTATTTTCATTTTTTCATTCCCTATCATCTTTTTTCATTTATCCCCTCCGGTAATACTAATTCCGGTGTATCTCATTTATATCACCCCATCTCTTTCATCCATCCCTATCATTTTTTCATCACCTGGTAATACTAATTCCGGTGTATTTTCCTTTTTTCATTCCCTATCATCTTTTTTCGTTTATCACCCCCGGCAATACTAATTCCGGTCCATTTATTTCATATCACCCCATCTCTTTCATCCATCCCTATCATTTTTTCATCACCCGGTAATACTATTTCCGGTGTATTTCATTTTTTCATAACTAACATCTTTTTTCATCTATCATAACTATCATACCCTATCATATCCCCCCATCTCTTTCATTAATTGCTATCACTATTTCATCACCCGGTTTAACGATTTCCGGTGTGTTTCATTTTTTTTTTCATAACTATCATACCCTATCATATCACCCCCGGTTTCACTAATTCCGGTCTATCTCTTTCATTAATCGCTATCATCTTTTCAATCACCGGTTTAACTAATTCCGGTGTATTTTGTTTTTTCATTCGTTATCATTTTCAATCATTTTTTCTATCTATCACCAAGCTTATGGCGAAAGCAACTATTTATGGAAAATGAATGTACATTTTCTTTCACATTTCCAAAAATGGTTGAAGAATATGGGCCGTTTCCGGTTCAAGCAGCGTATTTCACCGAAAATACGATGGGTTTGATAGCGAAATGGGTGAAAACCGGCACTAATATATTAGTGCCGGATATATTAATATATTATATTAATAATATTATTATATTAATATATATCACAACAAGTGATGAAAAAATGGTGACGTACCAATCAGTCTTATCTTATAGTACGAACTCACCTAACCTAACTGTTCAGTTCGCTTCATGCAAGAAGTTGAACGGTACCTACCGAAGTTGTCTCCTATTGGAAGTAGATGGAAGTATCTTATAAGTATCTTATAAGATAAACTTTCAGACTGTCAGACAATTTTAGCTACCAGGGTGACGTCGCCAAAGCATTGGAGAAGAAACATATAACTCCACGACATTTGACATTGGCAGTTCGAAAAGATGAAGAACTTAATGAATTACTATTTGATGTAATCCTTTCAGGAGGTGGTGTTCCTCCTAAAATTTAACTTTTTGTCAACATCATTATTTATTTATTTTTTTCATTGTTTTGTAATTTGTTAATCGTCAATAAATATTTACCCAACCTAAAAAAAAAAAAAAAATTATTTTATCGAAAACCCTGGGAGAGAAACTTATCCATCGTGTTCATATGGAATTCGGCCACATTGGGCAGTCGACGATGAGAAACATTATTGCCCCAATTTATTACGTTCCGAATCTCCCGATCTTGATAAAAGCATATTGTGAAAGATGTAAAACATGTTTAATGAATAAATCAAGACAGCGGATGAAAATTGGATACATCGAAAAGACGCTACCGAAGGAACCCTTTCGAACTATGGCTCTAGATACAGTCGGCGGGTTATCGGGAAATGGTTCAACAAAACGATATTTACATCTGCTAATTGACGAATTTACTAAATATTGTTGGATTCTGACATCGAAGACACAGAATGCGAAGGATTTTGTAACATTGGTCGAAAACGCGGTGAGGGGAGAAAATATTGGTCTGATTACATTCGACCAATATTCTGGCATCAATTCGACCGTATTCCGTGAATATCTTCAATCGAATCAAATCGAATATCGACACACACCGGTAAATCACCCAGAGTCAAACGGAACGGTGGAACAATTGAACCAAACATTAATAAATCGTATTCGTTGCCGGATAAATGAGGACACAAAGAAAAGACCATGGCCCATCGTTGCTCAGGAATGTGCTCAAGAGTATAACCGAACCAGACACAATATAACAGGTTTCCCTCCCATTTATTTATTGAATGGCACTAAGGTGACGATTTGTCCACTGGAGCTAAATGGAACGACAAACCTAGTCGAGGACCGGAAAACCGCGTATAAGAACATCGAAAAGGCATACGAGAAAAACAAGATGATGATAAACAGAAAAAGGAGAGATGTGGACATCGATGTTGGTGACGAGGTGTTAGTAGACTGTGGCGCAAAGCTAAATCGAAACAAACTGGATCCATTAAGAGGAGGACCTTTCCGCGTGGTAGAAAAGATTTCTCCCCTCATATATCGGGTGAATTCAAAGAAAAAGAAATTGGAGTCGAATATATTCCACAAGAATAATCTTATCCCTTTTCCCTCGGAAGAGAGGGAGATATAATGTTACGTCTACATTGGACTGCCCCCACATTGTACATAGTCATCATCCTTTTTTCCATGCTTGAAGCATGATTGTTGTTTTCATCCTCAACGGGCACGGTCCATGGGACTATCAACCATATTTCAGATTACTTTAGGTAATCATTTTTGTATTTATCATTTTCCATACTAATAAAATCTTTAGCACTTTAGTACATCTGCAAATACATTAGAAATAAATAAATTTTTTAAAGATGAACATTTTTAATAAAATAAGGTGAATAGGTTTTCAATAATAAATAAAATGACAATCAAATTAAAAGTTTACAACCCCATTCCATTGATCATTAGAATCATCTTGAATGTCTTCAATGAGCTCTGGATCGAAAAAATATGGATATTCAATTTTTTGGGTTTTTCTAGTTTTAAATGTTTCCAACAATTCTTGATCAAATGCAATGAATGATTCAAGTTCAGGTGAATCAATAGCTAAAGTAACATCCATTTGATAAGTACAATCCAAGAATCGTAAACCATTAGAACCACAACATCTTGCACATCGATCAATATTCCATTTGATTGGTAAAATTTTCAATGTTTTCAATGATGGAAATTTGATTCGTGTAAATAGCTTTTTCACATCATAGTGCCATTCGTCGTTTAGGTATAGAGTAAGATGTTGAATATTGGATAACGGTATAAATGAAGGGTTATAATGGTTGGAATTCATGACTATGTATCCAAGTTTGAAGGACCAATACATTAACTCAAGTTTAGTCAATGATCGCATTTGTTGAAATTTACAAGCCCAATCATACGTTGAACATTCTTGAACAGTAATCTTCAATGTTGTCAAATGTGGCAGACCTTTAACCAATTTATCTAAAAAGTAATTGTCTATGTACATTCCATTTGTGTTATATTCATAAAAATAATATACATAATCATATTGTATTAAATCAAGAGCAGTTATGTTCACTAAATTAGAAAATCTTGTGAAATTATTATTATCTTCATAGTCGGCAAAGTAATCATATCGTGTGTAACCTAATTCAAATTTACATTCCGGTTTTCGTTTGGCAAGATACTCAAATTGTTCTTTAATAAAATTATTTAATTGTGTTACGTTGAGACGAAATAGATTCAACGGTAATTTGAAAATTTCTTCAAATGATGACAAAATAATATGTTCTGCTTCTATGACAAAAGCATTGATATCAAGCGTTAATTGTTTGACCGATGTTAGTTTTGATTTTACAAGCGGTAATCGATTGAACAATTTTGGATGATATTGAAAATGGTAATACATATATTTAAACATTAATCGTATCTTTAGAATTCCTCCATAAACCGAAATTGATGTTAAAAATTCTTCAACAATATTGATTCTATCACCAATATAACTTTCCGAATCGATTATGATCTCAACTTCGTCGAATTGTTTTGTTAACAGTGACTTAACTGATTCATATTGATTCAAGAATAATTTAAATTTTGTTTCATGGTATTCTGGATAAAATTGAAATCTAACCATGCCAGGCTCAGCGTAACATTGATAATAAGGTGAAAAACTTAATAAAATCGATTTGAAAGTTGGAAATACTTCGTGTTCAATTCGATTTTTTAATAGTTCACTTGTTTTCATAAGTCTTATAAGATGTTCAATGTCCAAATAAGTTGCAATGTTTTATGACAAATCACTTCTGTTGAAATGGACGTTTTGTTCGTATGTGAAACAAATTTACAATTTGAATCGCTCAAGCACATGAAAAGTTAGTCTTTTTCCAGCTTAGCTGGGCGTCAACATAATTTACTTTGCTCTTTGACCTTCATACTGAATGCCATAAGTAATGTACACACCCTCCCTGAGACATGTAGCCTTCCTCCCTCCTCTGGTTCTTTTCTCTCTCTCTCTCTCTCTCTCTCTCTCTCTCTCTCTCTCTCTCTCTCTCTCTCTCTCTCTCTCTCTCTCTCTCTCTCTCTCTCTCTCTCTCTCTCTCTCTCTCTCTCTCTCTCTCACTTTCAGATCAATTTGGAAAACAACGTTCGCAAGCCGACTTTGTGGGGGTGGCGCTCACAGAGTTTGGCCATATTGAATGACCTTGTAATACCCTGCGGAGTCAAAAATAACGTTGGCAAAAATACAAATTCATTTATCTGTAACTTACTTGTAATATGTTTAGAACCCAAAGATTGATCAAAAATTTTTTTCTTTTCTTCTCTTCTCACTTTCAGATTAATATTCTTTTGTCAAATCTTTTGTATCATTGTAATATCCAACGAAAATAAGTAAATTGAATAGTTTTTTGAATTAGCCAAAATTGTTGAACACATATAAAACATACAAAATGAATAAATGAAATTTTATTTAAATATTGATCAATAATATATAAAATGAAAAACAATATTAAATAGTTTAAATATTTTATTGATTAATAATAGATTTATCACGGTGATGATGCGTCATCTTGAATGCTTTTCGAATGAGCAAAATATGGAAAAAACGATTTCATGATTTAAATGTTATCTTTAAATGTTTTCAACAATTCTTGATCAAATGCAATGAATGATTCAAGTTTAGGTGAATCAATAGCTAAATTAACATACATTTGATATGTACAATCCAAGAATCGTAAACCATTAAAACCATAACACCTTGTACATCGATCAATATTCCATTTGATTGGTAAAATTTTGAATGTTTTCAATGATGGAAATTTGATTAATGTAAATAGCTTTTTCACATCATAGTGCCATTCGTCGGTTAGGTATAGAGTAAGATGTTGAATATTGGATAACGGTATAAATGAATCGTCGGACTCCATGATTTGGCATCCATTTTTGAAGGACCAATACATTAACTCAAGTTTAGTCAATGATCGCATTTGTTGAAATTTACAAGCCCATTCATACGTTGAACATTCTTTAACACTAATCTTCAATGTTGTCAAATGTGGCAGATATCTAATCAATTGATCTAAAAAGGAAGAGTCTATGTACATTCGCTTTGTGCTATATTCATAAAAATAATATTCATAATCATATTGTATTAGATCAAGAACGGTTATGTTCGCTAAATTAGAAAATCTTTTGAAGTCATTATGATCTGCAAAGCCGCCAACGTAATCATATTGTGTGAAACCTAATTCAAATTTACATTCCGGTTTTTGTTCGGCAAGATATTCAAATTGTTCTTTAATAAATTTACTTAATAATTTTACGTTGAGACGAAATAGATTCAACTGTAATTTTAAAATTTCTTCAAATGATGACAAAATAATATCTTCTGCTTCCATGACAAAGGCATCGATATCAAACGTTAATTGTTTGACCGATGTGAGTTTTGATCTTATAAGCGGTAATAGATAGAACAATCTTGGATGAAGTTGGTAATTGTAATCCATATCTTTAAACATTAATCGTATCTTTAGATTTCTTCCATAAATCGAAATTGATGCTAAAAATTCTTCAACAAAATCGATTCTATCACCAATATAACTTTCCGAATCGATTATGATCTCAACTTCGTCGTATTGTTTTGTTAACAGTGATTTAACTGATTTATATTGATTCAAGAATGATTTAAATCCTGTCTCATGGTAATCTGGATAAAATTGAAATCTAACCATGCCAGGATCAACGTAACATTGATAATAAGGTGAAAAACTTAATAAGATCGATTTGAAACTTGGAAATACTTCATGTTCAATTCGATTTTTTAATAGTTGACTTGTTTTCATCAGTCTTATAAGATGTTCAATATCCAAATAAGTTGCAATGTTAACCAAACATGGACGTGGAATATATTCTAAAGTTTTCAAATATTGGCAACAATCCATATTATTAAATGAAATTACTAAAAATGAAAATGAAAATGATTAATAAAATATTCATTTTAAAAAAAGTTACAACTTACTTCAATTATTGATTATAATTTAATCGATATGTATCTTCCAATTGATTTAGTGTTGTAATTTGTATTTCAATGTTGAACTTTTAAATTAGTTGATATTTTTGTTTGTGTTTTTTTTTGACAAATCACTTTTGTTGAAATGGACCTCTTGTTCGTATGTGAAACAAATTTACAATTTGAACCGCTCAAGCACATGAAAATTTAGACTTTCCCATAATGGCCTAGCTGAGCGTCAACATAATTTACTCCACCCTTTGACCTTCATACTGAATCCCATAAGGAATGTACACACCCTCCCTGGGACATGTAGCCTTCCTCCCTCCTCTGGTTCCTTTCTCACTTTCAGATCAATTTGGGAAACAACGTTCGCAAGCCGACTTTGTGGGGGTGACGCTCACAGAGTTTGACCATATTGAATGACCTTGTAATACCCTGCGAAGTCAAAAATACCTTTAGCAAAAATACAAATTCATTTATCTGTAACTTACTTGTAATATGTAAGTTTAGAATCCAAAGATTGATCAGAAATTTTCTCAATTTCTTCTCTTCTCACTTTTAGGTTAATATTCTTTTGTTAAACCTTTTGTATCATTGTAATATCAAACGAAAATAAGTAAATTGAATAGCTTTTTGAATTAGCCAAAATTGCTGAACACATATAAAATATACAAAATGAATAAATAAAATTTTATTTTTAATAAATAATATAATATTATAACATCAATAATATATAAAATAAAAAACAAAAATAAATAGTTTAAATATTTCATTGGTTAATAATATATTTATCACAGTGATGATGCGTCATCTTGAATGCTTTTTGAATGAACAAATTTTTTAAATGTTTAAATGTTTAAAACTCTTTAAATGTTTTCAACAATTCTTGATCAAATGCAATGAATGATTCAAGTTCAGGGGACCCGTCGGCCAATGGAGAATAAATTTGATATATACAATCCCAATCGGTTGAATCCTCTTGAAAGTGACACACTCCACATCGATCAAGATCGAGAAATTTGATTGTTATAATTTTGAATGTTTTTAACGATGGAAATTTGATAGCTGTTAAAAATTTACTAAAATCATCATGCGATTCTGTATTTATGTACATTGTTAAATGTTGAATATTGGACAATGGTATAAATCTTTTATCTTCAACATTTTTCCAATCCACCTTTTCGCTTTGTTTCTTCTTGAACCAATATAATAGTTCAAGATTGGTTAACGATGACATCTTTTGAATTAAACGAAGCCATTCATGTGGATGACAATCACCAATAATTGTTTTCAATGTCGTCAAATGTGGCAAATAGCGAACAAGTTTTTCCAATAATTCAATGTTCATCATTACTCGATCCTTCCAATTCCAGTCATAAAAATATATATATTCATATTGTATAAGATCGAGTGTTGTTACATTTTTTGAATTAGTGAACATTCTGAATTGATCTTGTAAACAAGTTTCGCTAAAATTTGCCAATGCCAATTCAAATTTACATTGAGGGAATCTATTTACCATTGATTCAAAATCATGTTTCATAGTTTCCGTAAATATTGGTACGTTGACACGAAATAATTTCAATGAATTTAAGTTGGTATATTCTTCATTGACATTTAACGCACCCATAAAAATGTCTTCCAATTCAGGCGGTATACAATCGCAGATATCAAGCGTAAACTTTTCGACCAAACTTAGATCTCTTATTGCCCTTAATGGTGATAATACATTGTTGTACGTAATATTGCTAAGATAATCGTTATTTGGCAATATGTATCGTTTCGTTAGAGATCTTCCATAAATTGGAAGTTCTCCTAAAAAACATTCAAGCCAAATGATTCTATCATAATCCAAATTTTCCGATTCAATTACGATCTCTACTTCGTTGTATCGTCTTGAAACCAACATACGAAATATTTCATCGTTTCTCATCCATTCAGTAAAATCATCACGAAAACGTATACGATTAAATGGTGGAGAACGATGGATTCTAGCCATACCAGGTTTGCCGTATGTTGGCTTACCATATGTAAAACTTAATAATATTGATTTGTAGGATGGAAATACTTCGTGTTTGATTCGTTCTGATAGGTGTGTAGATGTTTTCATAAGCTTGCCGATAGTTGAAATATCCAAATAAGATGCAATATGAACCAAACATGGACTTGGAATCCATTCCAAAGTTTTCAAATAATCACGATTATTCATTCTACAAAAACAAAAATTGTTTTAAAGTTAAATATAATATTGAAAAACAAAATGTTTTAAAGAACCACATTTAAAAAAGATAAATTTATAACTTACTTGAAATATATATATATATGGTTGTTGTAATTCAATATATTCTGAATTTTGTCGTATTTAAATGTTGATTCGTTTGTTCAGTGAAACTAATGTTTGGTTCACTTTTTGTTGAAAATGTTTTCATCTAGATTCACCAATTTGTGAAATGAATATGGACTCATTCATAAACCAATTGTCAATGTTATACGCTTTGAAAAGCCATTGCCCTACGATCTGTTTTATATGACGCATGCACACACACCCTCCCTCCTCTGGTCCTGACTCTCCCGCTCGCATTCGCTCTCTCTCTCTCTCTCTCTCTCTCTCTCTCTTTCTCTCTATTTTTAAAATTGAGGTCAGACGAGGTCATTTTCATTCATGTCAAGGAGCAACGTTCACAAAATGCATGCTGGAACAGCAAAAGCTCCTCACATTAACAATAGAGTGAACAACTCTGTTTTGGAATAGTCCACAAAGTGTTCAACATATACGATTGTAATAGGGTAACCAGACCCGGGTAGGACAGGAAATCTTATTGTCTCCTTTTTGAACCCTATAAAACATCTGCTTTGGATAGCCTTTACTCTACGATCTGTTTCCGATGACTTCTATGCACACAATCCCTCCCTCCTCTGGTCTTGATTCTCTCTCTATTTGTCAGTCAGTCGAGTTCACTTTCGAGTCACTTAAGTTTATGTCAAGGGGAAAAGTTCACCAAATGCATGCTGGTACAGCAAAAGCCCCTCACTCTATTATTTGCATGTAGGGAGTGTACCAACCAACCACCCAAAACAACTTTATTTTGGAATAATCCACAGAAGAGGTCAACATATACGACTGTAATAGGGTGACCTGACCCTAGTAGAACAGAAGGACTTGTCCTCCGTTTTGAAACTTTGTCCCCTTGTCCTCCTCAAAATAAAAATATCCCTCTTTTATAAAATTAGTCATATTAAGTCCTAATGTTTCTTTGAACAATCTGGTTACCCAATAAACTGTAGTACTGTATGTACTCAAATGTACTCCTCAATACATTTCAAATCCGTATGTGATCCCTTTACACTTTTTCTTTCTCACAATTTCATGATAAAATTGAGTACATTTTTTTATATATATATAAATGGTTACATTCAATGATAATTCGACATTTCTCAGGTATGTCGATGTGTTCATGTGTTCATAGAGGTCGTTTTGAATGTCAACAATGCTAACCAATATATAATGATAAATAAAAAAACCGAAAATACAATGGAAAAAAAGAATTTATGAAATGTATAAATAAATAAAAAAAAGATGAAAAACACCTAACGTAACAGCATTAAAATATATAGAGATTTTTATTTAGGTATATAGAACTTGTACACGTACATTGATATGATGAGATGGCATTTATACAATGAAAACGGTGTTGTCACTGTACATTGAGTGAATGTACTGTCTTGAACTCGATTTACCAAATATTATACAAATGGTAGTAGCATTGTATGATGTTGGCCGACACGTATGCCACAACTGTCCGCGATTGATGGGATACCTACATCATACAAAAACAAATTATACTCGATTTAGCCACACAAATATTTAGTAAGGAAAACCCGAAATAACGCTATTGAGGCACTCGCGTACCCAACTTGTTCTGTTTGTTGTATTAGTATTTTGTTTTGTTATTGCCATTTGCCACTACTGCTCTTTGATCCCTACTTTACTGGTGTGTTCCATTTCATTTAAATTCGTTTCACATCAATTAATATTGAAGCAATTTTGTTTTCAACGCTCAATTTAATAATAATCGATAAAAACCTGTCGGTATGTGAATTGGCAATGCCATGTCAACCTATTATTTGATTTGATTTATATATATGTATATGTGATGAACATTTTTAATTTATATATTTTTTTTTCTCTAAAAGGTTTTCCATTTTAGCAGTTGAATTTGATTTCTATCATACAATCAATCGTTCTTTTTGTGTGTGTGTGTGATTGGTGAAAGATGAATCCATTCAAATTGGCTCGATCATCATTGGCATCGATATTGTGTCGATCGGTACAACGACAAACGACTACGATTCGTCATGTATCCGATGGTTCTGGTGCGGCCGGAACCGATAGTGGGCCATTCTTCGATCTATCGGAAGATCAACGTAACATTGTGGATCTTGCTGAAAAGTTTGTACGTGAAGAGATTATTCCAGTTGCACCCAAATTAGACAAAACGGGTGAATATCCGATGGATATCGTTAAGAAGGCATGGGAATTGGGTTTTGTTACCAATGCAATTCCACCACAATATGGTGGTATGGGTCTTTCATTGTTGGACCATTGTTTGATTGAGGAGAAGATCGGTTATGGTTGCACCGGAATTGGTACCGCCATTTCGGCCAATGCATTGGGCCAAGCTCCGGTAATTTTGTTCGGAAATGAAGAACAAAAAAAAGAATATTTAGGTCGATTAACTGCTGAACCATTGATATGTGCCTATGCGGTAACCGAACCGGGAACTGGATCCGATGTTGCCGGCGTCAAGACACGAGCCGAACGTACACCTGATGGTGATTATATTTTAAATGGCAATAAGATGTGGATCACAAATGCCGGCTATGCTAATTGGTTCTTTGTGTTGGCACGTACCAATCCCGATCCGAAAGCGAAAACCAGTGAAGCGTTTACCGGATTTATTGTGGAACGTGATACGCCCGGCGTTATCATTGGCCGTAAAGAGTGGAATATGGGACAACGTGCTTCGGATACGCGTGGAATTACGTTTGAAAATGCCTTGGTACCGAAGAAGAATGTCTTGTTGAAGGAGGGCAATGGTTTTCGTATTGCAATGGGAGCATTTGATCTAACACGTCCACCGGTTGCGGCTGGTGCCGTCGGTTTGGCTCAACGTGCGTTTGATGAGGCAACGGCCTATTCATTTCAACGTAAAACGTTTGGTATTCCAATTGCCGCTCATCAAGCAATTCAATTCATTTTAGCTGATATGGCAATTGGAATTGAAACATCACGTATGGCATATTATCGTGCCGCATGGGAATTTGATCAAGGGCGACGCAATACATATTGGGCTTCGATTGCCAAATGTCATGCCGGTGATGTGGCGAATAAGTGTGCAACCGATGCCGTACAAGTGTTCGGCGGTGCCGGATTCAATTCGGAATTTCCCGTTGAAAAGTTGATGCGTGATGCTAAGATATTTCAAATCTATGAAGGAACGGCACAGATTCAACGTTTGGTCATCTCACGAGAACATTTTACGTTGGCAAAACAGAAGGCATAGAATCTCAATGGTCTTATGATTCATTCAGTTCGGGTTTTTTATGTTTGTTTGTTTGATTGATTGATTGATTGATATTATAATTGTATTTTTATTACAAGTGATTCATAAAGATTTTATCTATCATTTGAAAACCAATACTTATATTTTAGGTTATCTCAACTGGCTATTTGAAGGATTATTTCCCGATTTTTTAAATAATTTTAGTTAACAACAAATTTCAAATTTTGAAAATGGCTCCAACTTCCAAGGCTATCCTTGCTATAATATATCATTCTAATCATTGTTTTTTAATATTATTTCCATTTTCGGTGCCTATTTCAATGTCGAAATCTATTTCGATGTTGATTGCGAGATGTTGGACCACATGTTTATGTTTATGTTTGTTGTTTTAGTGCCAAACTTTGCCGATATAGCACTGACTTCGATGAAACTTCTATACTTATGATAATACATTTGACTCAATTTGATGAACGTATTTCATCGTCGTTTTTATTATCATATTGATTCATATTGTTGGCCTTCTTAATTCACTGTACAACTAATGATTAGCTTCCCTCACTCATCTATCGTTGTACATGATTTGACATAGAGTTCATGTTTACTCTATAGTGTATTGGCAACATAAAATTATCAAAGTTTAAACTCATGCGCCTAAAGTTTCGTGTACTACTGTTCAATCAAAGTTTCAGCTTGAAATGACTAACTTTAACCCTACATACCACATTAAACAGCTAGCAAATGTGTGGCTGAAGTAGCCTAAAATTTGTATTTAAGCTCAAGCAAACACCAAGTAGATCATCAATCGTTTCTTGGCTTTCACTTGTGATGATCAACAACCTTTCTATCAAGCAATTCTTTTCGTTTTGGCCGAAGCTGATGGTCCTGTTCGATGTATCTTGGCTTCAAATCATTATAATGGCCGATGTTCAAGTTCCGTTTTTTTTTGGTTAAATATTTGTTCAAGTTAAGATTTTTTAAACTTATTGCTTATTGACTAACATGTTTTTTTATTTTCCTATTTCAGTATCTTTGGATGGCAATGGTGGTGGCGTGGCTGATGGTGGCAATCATGTTGAACCTTTGAAACAAGTAGTGATGACGTCGCTGTTCCCAGTTCAATTGTATTGCTAAATCTCTAACATATTAAATCGGGATTGCATGCATTCGACGATGCTGAAATTGTGACGAAAATGATGCTGATGTTTCGGGAAATCGTCATCGACCGACCATTTTTTATACCGGTGGTGGCCTATGGAACAAATTCAATTATTGATCCAACAATTGTTGGATTATTATTTGGATTCATCAAACCTTGGATTGTTGCCATTGAATCCAATTGGTACAAATGGTAAATCAATTGGCTAAGATTGGTCATACTTTACGATCAAGATATGCACGCCAATACTTTGAACATCAACTTGACCGCCGATCATTGTCCCGAGACTCTGGAAAATCAACTTGGTTGCCGATCATTCACCCGACACTATGGTAACATCAACTTGGCTGCCGATCATTGTCTTGACACTCTGGTAACATCAAATTGGCTGCTGATCATTCACCCGATACCCTTGAACATCAAATTGGCTGCCGATCATTCACCCGACACGCTGGAATATCAACTTGGCTGCCGATCATTGTCCTAAAACTCTGGTAACATCAAATTGGCTGCCGATCATTCACCCGACACTATGGTAACATCAACTTGGCTGCCGATCATTGTCTTGACACTCTGGTAACATCAAATTGGCTGCTGATCATTCACCCGATACCCTGGAACATCAAATTGGCTGCCGATCATTCACCCGACATTATGGAATATCAACTTGGCTGCCGATCATTGTCCTGAAACTCTGGTAACATCAGATTGGCAGCCGATCATTGTCTTGACACTCTGGTAACATCAACTTGGCCGCCGATCATTCTCACAACACTCTGGAACATCAACTCCACTTCGTTTTAATTTTAAATTGAATTATTTTATTGAATAAAAATGTTTGAAACCTTTTTGTTTATTCTTAACTTATTTTCTCTTAAGCTCCATCAACCATCCTCAACTTTACCACCAACATCAACTTTTTAAATTTAGGATTATCGTCAACTATAAGTAACGTTACATTTAGAACCACAACTCTACCATCATCTTTTTTAACTTTGATAATATCATATTGCCAATACGGCATAGGGTACACTTGAACAAACATTGAAAGTTGAAATGTTTCATCGTAGCCAGTCTAAATCGAGAAATTTTGGCACTTAAACAACAAACATAAACATATGGTCTTGCAAACATTGAAATAAGCATTGAAAATGAAAATGATATTAAAACACAATGATTATATTGCAACTATTGCAACAAATATCTAAAAAAACATTTTAATAGTTTATATATATAAGAATAGGATATATCAATAAAATAATAAAATTAGAAAAGATTCATAAAACAATTATTATATGTAAATGATTGTCGTTATCAAATAATGTGTGAAGTGATATTTTTCAGATTTATTGTCCATAATTAGCAGCATCGTTTCCATTAAGATTGTTTGCTTGCAATTACGTCAAATTTTACATCTTCAACATATTATTACCATTGTCATCAACCATAATCATATCGTCAATATTGTTATCGTTCTTCATACTACAATCATCGTCGTTAAGTGCCATTTGACGGGCGGCAATTACCGCATCGTGAACCGAAAGGAAACAATCATCTTTATCGATAATTTTCGGAAAGAACTTTGCCCTTTGTAATGTTGATAGAACGGAAATTGAGCAACATGCAAACAAAAGGCGGACTTGCATATTGTATAGATCCATTTTTAAATCGGTCAATTGTTCAATACCGGAAACATCGATATGAGTCATTTGAGTTGCATCCAAAATCAGGATGCGAATCGATTGTTTTTGCTTAATATTAGCAAAATTTTCCTTTGTTTCATTTAAATTTTTATCCAATTTCTTAATATTTTTTTTCTTATTCTTCTTTTCATCATCGAATGAATATTTACAATTCGATTTCTCTTCCGCCGTTGATGAACCGTCACTAACCACAATTGTTGGCAATTGAATAATGTCGTTTGTTTTCAACGTTGAACCAAGTCCACCATTCTTAACCGATTGCAATTGTTTGCGTTCCATGATGATAAAATCCAATACTTTCGATTGAATATCAGACCGAAAGATGGTTGCAGATAAAAATGTTAATGGCCCATGGAATGCAAACACGGCAATACGTGAACTTGTCAATTTGTTTGAATCCAAACCTTGATACACTTCGATCGGAACGTACAATTCACTTCCATCGATTGGTGCTTTGATTGAACTTGTCGGTCTATAAAAAATACCAAAATCAAAATAAAAATAAAAATAATCAATTATAATTCACATATAATTAAACCAAAATTCTTACATAGCTGCACGTAATAGGACGGAAGCGATCAATGCCAAAAGACCGCACATGATTCCGGTGTTTACGCCAAGAAACGTAACCGTTAACAATGTGATCTGATAAAGGATGGCATCGATTCGTGAAATGTGCATTACATGCAAAAAATCGACAAACGGCATCAACGATGGAACCATTGCAACCAAAATGATACAAGATAATGTTGCCTAAATGAGAACAAGTCATATTCCGTTAATAAATGGCGAAAACATTAGAAGAAACAAACCTTTGGTAATGGTTCCAACAATTTGGTAAAGAAGAAAAGAAATAAAACCAAAAACGTACAACAAGTTAAGGCGGAAACTTGTGAACGTGCGCCGGCATTCTCATTGACACTTGTACGTGCTAAACTTGCGCACGTGGGAAAGCATCGTAAGAATGAGCAGATAAAGTTGCATGTTCCATATGCAACAATTTCTTGATTTAGATCCACTTGATAACCATATTTACGTGCCAAGATCTTGGCCATCGATATTTGACAAACGGATGCAACAACGCCCATAATGATACCATTCATCAAAAGGCTGGTGGTTAGATCGAAACGTGGCGATAATGGTGGAAGAAAACCAGATGGAATGTCACCGACGACTTCAATATCAAAACGTTTGTTCAGATCAAAACAGTATGATACAATTGTGGTGAAGATAATCTATTGGTTTGTTTTTTTTTGTTTGGTGATGATGATGAAACATTAAGGAAATAAGAAAATAAAATTATTAAGAAATAATTAAATAATGATAAAAAGAAGAGATGAATGACAGATAATGGGAAAGGATTATCTATTAAACGTTTCTTTATCCCGATTAACATATGTGATAATGCGTTAATGCGGAACTGTTTATAGTAGGAAGTATAAATGTTTTTAAATAAAATGTATAAGATTACGTACCGCCAATAGATCAACTGGAACTGGAAATTTAAAATGATACTTTTCTTTTAAAATTTTTGGTTCAAAATAATATTTGATCGATGCAATGAACACTAGCACACATCCTGATAAGACCAATGTTGCTAGGTTGGTTTCTTTAATATGTTTTATAATTGAAATGTAAGTCTAAAATAAATTTTAACAAAAAAAAATTATAATAATCAATTATGAATATTAATTATTAATCTTACATTGATTGTTTCCGATGGTATACCAAGATCAGCATTTTCATCCACATCAAAATTGATTCCCAATGATGTTGCCAATTGTGAATTGACAATCAAAATTGAACATGCAACGGTAAATGCCGATAGGAAATTGTCGGAAAACAAAAGTGAAAGATTTCCCAACCGTAATATACCGATTGTTAGTTGGGTAACGCCCGCCAAAAATGTTGTAATAATCAAAATTTCAATATTACTTGGTGGTGGTTGAACATTACCAGAATATGTTTCAACAATGCTTCGACACATCATCGATGTAATTGCGTAGAGACCTAGAAAACAAATTATTTTATTTTATTTCTATTATATATATATATCATTGATGCCGTATGTACCCATTGAGATGTGACGAGATGTTCCCATAAATGGATAGATTATCATTGCAAAAAAACTTGAATACAATCCATGAATTGGATCGACTGTAGCCAATTTACTGTATGCTAAACCTTGCGGGATTTGCAATGCCAAAACGGTAATTCCGGTAAAGAAATCGGGTAGGAAATCTTCCTTATAGTTATAACGTGGAAGCCAATGAATGATGGGGAATATGGTTGTCAGGAAGGAATATGGCGTTACACGATTCGGTATTAAACGTTGGAACATGCGCCGTTTTGCCGAATATTTTCCATCTTCATTCACCAGATGGTGTTCATGTTCCAAATTGGTTAATGAAATTGGATCGCGCGTTATTTGAATTAAATTAATATTGGATGGCGATGATGTGTCGCCATCACGCGCATTGATATCATTTTTATTTTCATTACCATTGTTACCACCACCATTACCATTGATTAAATTTTGATTATCCATTGTTGTGGAACACGGGTGAGCCAATGAACTATAACTGGAGCCGCTAGTTGACGATATTGTTCGATAACAAATTGGACACTGATCAACTGATGCAAACTCTTGTTGTTGTTCAATTGAATGATGACCACAATTTGATACGGTTTGGTCCGATGATTCTTGTTCTAACAAAATTGCGTCCAATTCGTCAAGAAATGGTGTCGATTGATTGTCACTTGTTGATTGACGTTGTGCTGGTATTTGTGATTGATTATTCAATTCTGGATCGTTGATCGGACAATTATTGGACATTATTCGTTTTTTTTTGAATGAACCAAAAAAATTAGATAGGCGTGTTAAGGAAAATATAAATTAGACAATATTTCAATTAATGATATTGAAAGATGATATTATTTGTGTTATTGTTGTCGTCGTCGTTTTCTATGTTGATAAAAACTTAAGTTTGTAAATCGTTTGGAAATCGACTTGATTGTACAAGTTGAAATGGTTAACTATGACTGTAAGGTGGATGGTGATTCCACTTTTATTTGTGTTGGGTTGACCAGTCGATCATGGCGCCCTCACTACCGTTTTGTCTGATTACCCACCTCTTTCTCTCTATTTCTCTCTCTTTCTCTCTCTTTTTCTCTCTTATTCTTTCCCTCTTTTGTACACAATACAAGAGCGTACTATACTATCATTGAAGGAGATGAAATGGGCGGCAACGGACAAAATGTTATGTACACTACCAAACATGTACAAAAATAAAAGAATTGCGCATCATGGCCTTAATTACATATTTATATATTATATTATTGTTATTATGGTATATAGATAGAAAAAAGAATGAATGTTCCAAATATTTTTGGATACATTTCCGATGAAAAACAAAGAAATCATTGAAAATTTTATCGAATTCGGGTTATATTATTTGCAATGTTTGCTTGTTTGTTTGTTAGTTGGTTGTTCGGCTAAATGCGCAATTTTATAAAAAACCGAATTCGTTGAAAGGAATTTGGATATTTACCATTGCGCGTATTTGATTTAGATATGTAAATAATATAATAAATTTATAAATAAAATTTGTGTCATTTGAATTTGAATCACAGAATTGAATAGAGAGAATTGAGAAATGTTTTTAGTGAAAGGGAACACACACCCCGCAGCAATTAAACAAAAAAAAATAAAATAGATCATTTTTGTGAGGTTTATGTATTATTTGCTTATCCTAGCTTTTGGATTGCTCAACAACAAAAAAAGCCGATTGAAATATATTTTTCATGGTCGAATAGCAACAAATAATTAATTAATTAATTTGAATTAATCAATCGTCCAAAACACACACACACACATTTATATGGAAAAAATGTCTTACCGAATAGATGATGATATCATAGCTTTACTTGTGTTCAAACACACACACACACACACACACACACACACAAGTAATTAAAACAATTAAAACAATTGATTATATAAATAAAATTTAATTGAAACTTTTTTCTACCTTTGAATGGAGGTACGATGAGATCGTTGTGGTTGTTTTCGTTGAGATTAAGCAAAACCATAAATATTATATTCAATCATCAACATATCAAAATAGATATTGAATGAAAGAAATAGATTGATTGAAACCAAATAGGCAATAATTAATATTAGGATCATTTGTTTTGATTTGAATGGAAAATGTTCTAAACAAATCGAAAGAGGTACATTACCATTCAAGGTTGATGAATTTGCACTCACATTTCATCGTACTTCACCTACTTCCTATTTATGTGTTGTAATGTAAGTTTAGACTTAAATTTCATTTAACTATATTAAAGTTGAGCAACAACAAATTTTTTAATTTGTATCGATATTTACTAAGAAAAAACAATATTAGAACAAACAGAATATTAAAGTATATTGACCGGAAGGCAATAATTTATATGAAAAATAATAAGTACTTTACCATTTATAATTTGATTGGAAAGATTCTATTGACAATCCAACCAAAATGTGTTATTTGTTAATTTGATTATGTGAGAAATATACGCGCATTCAAACTATAGCTATGATTTAAGCTATAATTAACATTTGTTACCTAGTGATATCATTTTTTTCTATTTATTTATTTATCATTTGAACTTCATCATTGATGTAGCTTTTTTTTTGTTGTTGAATTTCGGTTTCGTATTCGACTTTAATTGATTTGATGATTAAATTTAGTAAAATGAGTACGATGTTTTGTGGTAGAGATTTGCAACTTGAAACTAAAACTCGATAATGGAGAATCAACAAAATAAAAAATAATAAAAAATAATTGTTTTCTAATGATCAATTGATTACTGACTTATGTTCAATGTTCTCAACAACAAACACACACACACACAAGCAAAAATGCTTAATGGTTTTATCCACTTCAAAAATAAAGTAAAGGGGAGTGATTGTTGAAACGAAACAAATTGTTGAAATAATAATTAAAATTAAAGTAAAATAAAATTGTTGGATAGCACAATTGTTGATCAAAAAATACAAAAAAAGTGAAGAGATTCAGTTTTGGTGGAGGCAAGGTTAGTGTAATCAAAACAAGTTAAAATTCAAATGAAGACTATATTTCACTTTTTTACCCAGCTTTTATATGAATTGAAATACTTCTACAACCAGACTAAAGGTTAAAATCAATGTTTTCAATAGAGACGGCTAATTTAATCTAAATGGCACCTGAATTGGGTACAACGGCAACATTAATTATTATTTATTGATTAAATGGCAGATGTATCTCAACATTATTTAATATTAAATTGTAATATTAAATAATGGTTCATATCATCAAATCATCATATATATTTGTTAGTTTAACATTTAGTTAGAATTGACATTCTGATTGTTTCCGTTCTTATTTTTTGATTAAATTGCTTCAATACATCAAATTAATATATAATTGACATTTATATTTAGAAAAAAATGGTTCTTTTCTAATTGAAATGATGAAGGTCAAAAAAGCCATATAAAATCGTTTGATAAAATTGAAATAATGTACGTCAATACTACGAAACAATATAATTTGTTCTCAGTTTCAAAGAAAATCAAAGTGAATCGAACCCAAAAATAACTATTTAAACAATATGGTTGTACGATATGTTCACACGATTTATATTAACCAACTTTCTTTTTCATAAGAATTGTTGATTCGTAAGAATTGTGTCTAATGAAACATTAATTTGTGATGCAACACCAAAACAACAATCAACAACACAAATCAATTTTGAAAACATATAATATACAATTATTATTATTTAGAAAAATTGATATAATGTACGTCTAGAATGTACGAAACAAACCAATTTGTTTTCAATTAAAGAATTCAATGCGAATCGATTCCAAAAATAACTAATTAAACAATAAAGGTACAAACGTTCACACGATTTATAAACCAACTTTCTTTTTCATAAGAATAGTTGATGACGAATTGTGTCTAATGAAACATAAATTTGTGTCGCAACACCAAACCAAACCACCACAACACAAATCAATTTGGAAAACATATAATATACAACACATTTATTAACAATTTATTATTATTTAATATAAAATCTATATTTGAACAATGGTAATATAACTTTCGGTCGACATCAATTCACTTTAATTTAATTTGGATATTATATTAAATCATCATCATATATAAAACGGCAACCCACACACATACACTATTAGGTAAGACATCATTAGAAGGACGACAACAACAGGACCATATAATTCTCCGACATCAAACCAAACCAAACCAAAATGCATTGGTATGGTATCGTACATCAATTGACGTACGACGACATCAATGTAAGAAAAGGGGAAAAGAAAGAAAAAAAATTATTTCTACATAACAATCATCATCATCATCATCATCATAAACGGGAAAAGCGTGAAACAATTATAAAACCATAACTGATTTGTACAATCGATTAGGAAATAGAATGTATATAATGGATAATAATGGAATAGACGATTACAATAGGTAAGAATTAATCAAATTCACACACAGATGAGATTGATCAAAAAACAAATTTGTACTTTCATTTTGCGATGACAAATTTGGTGCATACCATACGTGACCATTCATAAAGTAATAATAATTTTTTGGGTAAAATATGGTATGTGATAAGATGGGTTAGGTGCAAACCTATGAATTAGGTGCATCACAATTCCTATCCAAACTAGGCAACAATTAGATTTTATTTTTTTTTTGATGTTGCAAAGTATTTGTATGGAGGAATGTATGGAAGGTAGGATTGTTGAATACATATCCATGTTTGCCAAGCAATAACAAAAATATTTTTTGGTCATCTGATCATCATTTGGCGTCGTGTAGGACAATGCCAATCGGCGACGCCATCAAATTATTATCCCTATCCCTATGTTTGGACATCAATAAAACGAAATCATCATCAACAAAGAGGCGCGTTTTTGTGGTGATAATCAAACCTAAATGTCGTACCAGGAGCGGTGGCCAATAGATTTAATTATTGTCCACATACGCATACACACACACACACACACTTAACCTAGACGATATATATTGTCATAAATAAAAATCCAGTTTAAAACTAATAAACTGGTTAGAACCCAATGAAGAAGTAGAAGAAGAATGTGGTTGGGTGACAACAAAGGTTGAACGTCATTATCGATTAACATAGTTTACGGCTTATGACAATTACTTACCATCTTTCATTTTGTCTTTTTTTTTTCTTTTCTTCATCGGTACATAATTGCATTGATGATAAAGTGTGTGATCGTAAACCCATCCATCCATCCATCTTACCTTAACGATTGGTTGTCAATGATCATCATCATAAAATGATTTAAATCAGTCCAAAATATGAATGTTGTGCCCATCATCATCATCATCATCATCATCATTGACATTAGCCTTCAATTGTAAACGATTCATGACATTTTATTTTATCAATTGTGTCGGCATATTGTTTGAAGGGTTTGTTGTCGGAGTCGTTCGGGTTACCAGACAATGGTTATCAATACATTTTGCAATGAAATATAAAAATCAAAGCCATGAATGAAAGAATGGTGTGATATATTTCGTAATACATCAACACTTTTTTATTACTAAATATTGGTGTCATATAAGAATTGATGTGTCGCAGTAGAATGACGAGTGACAAAATGCAATAACGATAATATTAATAACGATTATAATAATAATAATGGCATAACAATGATGGATAAAATTTGTTTTGTTATTGATGCTCAACCAACAATAAATTTGTTTTGTTATTGATGCGCAAACAACAACAACAATAAATATGTTTTTTTTCTAAAATGTTCATTCAAAGACGACGTTCATTTTTAATTTAAATGATGTATCAATGAACCATTTCGTCGATCATTGTGTGCTTCCATTGGATTGGTTGCATACATAACGGCATCGTGTACGGTAATGAAACATCGTTTCAATGCATTAGGAAATTTATCAAAAAATCCACTAGCTACTAATGTATCGATTGCTGAAACATTCATCGATGCTAGATAGAATTGAATTGGCATTAAATTTTGATATTTTTCATTCATCTTTTTCAGCTCAAAATCCAATTCAAACAATGCTTCACCTGCCTTTCCATCGCAATAGGAAACATAACTCATATCAAATATGATCGAATGAATTATCGTTTGATCAATTGGTTTTGTACCATTCGATTGCTTCTCACAATTGATAACCGATATCATTTTAGCAGCATTTGAATCTTTACGTGGCATCGGTAATTGATTTTGTTGCCGATCACCAATCATTTCCATTTGTCGACGTATTATAGTTAAAATTTGATCAGTGAAACATGATTTAAAACGTTCAACATTCAAAAATATCAATGGACCATGAAATTCAAAGATCAAACAACCATTGGTATGAGGATTTGAATCGTTTCCACCACCAATGGTAGCATAACATTCAGTACCGGCAATGTGATGTTTCATATTGAATGATGGCCTAATTAAAAAAAAAATTAAAAATTAAAATAATAAATTAAATTAAAAAAAAGAAGAAGAAAAAGAAACATACATTGCTAAACGGAAAAGTGTTAACAATAAGCCAACAATAACACCAAACAATAGGCCACTATCAACACCGGCAAAGATGACAAATGTTACGGTAACTACCCAAAGAACGCCATCCAATTTGGACATCTTCCAAAATCGGATCAAATCGGTTGAACGTTTAAATGTGGGAACCAATGCAACCATAATAATACACGATAATGAGAACTAATTTCCGGAATCCGGAATGGGGTGGGGAAAACCAATTAGATGAGATTATGGAAAAATGCAAAATCAAACACAAACCTTGGGCAATGTTTCCAATAAATGGGACAAGAATGAGATAAATATAAAGATTAAAATCGATGAAATGATGGTAGCCAATTGTGTTCGTCCACCAACTTTATCTTGGACGGCCGTTCGTGCCAACGAACCGGAACATGGATAACATTGAAAGAATGATGCAAAAAAATTTGCAATTCCCATTGCTAATAGTTCTTGATTGGGATACACTTCATAACCATGTTTACGTGCATAGATCTTTTCCAATGAAAATGTTCCAGCATATGAGATAAAGGAAATCATTGCTGCTGAGGTTACCAAACGTGGCCATAGGTCAATACGTGGCACCAATGGCATATTCTTAAAACCGGAATGTAGTTTCGGAATTGTGGGAACCGATAATGTATCATTCCAATTAAAAAGATATGATAAAAATGTTAATATGATTATCATTATAATATCAATTGGAATTGCAATTGTTTTCAATTTAAAACGTTTCATAAGCCACGGTTCAAGAAAGTTTTTGGTGAATGCTAGAACTGCCATCGTACCAAGTGATAGTGCAAATGTATACCAATTGATTTTAGCAAATTGTGATAGGATTCGACTCCAATTCTTCAATAACAAGAAAAGAAAAAAATTAATTAATTATTATTGGTAATTAGAAGTTATACGTACAACAACAATGGGAAATGGTATTAAATGTTCATGTGAAATTGGAATATTTTCCACACTAAGAATGGCAAACACTTGACTGGTGAAAACGTGACAAGCAGCACCGACACAGAACGATGAAACGATTGGATCAGAAAGGAGAATTGCCAAAACACCTAAACGTATTGTTCCAACTATAAACTACAATTAAAAAAAAAATTAATTTATATAAAGAACAAAAAACAAAACAAAACAAAACACTTACCTGAATAACACCAACCAACATTGCAAGAGAGGTCAATACCTCAATGGCAGATGGAAGATCGGAAACCGTTCCATTGTTGTTGTTTGTCCCATTAAGTAATGGTGAAATTGTGATTGGTACATCATGATCAGGTGTTGGTGCGGCAAAGTTTTCCACAACACTATTACAAACGATACTAATAACGGCAAATGTTCCTTATTTGATAAAATAAATTTAGTTAAAGAAAAATCACCAAAAACAAAAAACAAAAAACAAAATTTACCAATTGAGATATGACGTGAACCACCAAAGATTGCATACATTATAACGGGAAATAATGAAACATAAAGACCATTGATTGGACGAGCGCCCGCCAAACGGCCATAGGCTAATCCTTGTGGAATGTGCAATGCAAGAATGGTAAAACCGGTAATAATATCCGAAAGAAGATCATCTCGAACATTGTAATAACGTATCCATTTGGTTATTGGAAACAATGTATAGATTACCGATGATGGCGTATCATATGTTGAACGAAATGTTTCATATTTTTGTGAGAAAAATTTTCCAATCATCGATCTCTTCTTCTTCTTTAAACCATTCTTTCCATTCGATTCATCATCATCAGTTTCCAAATTTTTAAAATTGTTTAAATTACAATTACATTCATTCGTCGGTTGAATACATTGTTCCGATTGTTGATGATGTAACGAATAGATTTGTTTCGTATAAAGTAGATCACGTTGTACATTGATCAAATAAGGTTTCGGTTCCTCAACAATTTTCCTATTGTTGTTAATCTTTTGATTTGATGTTGTTGTTGATGATGATATCAACGACGGCAACGATGTTGACGATGATGAAGGCGATGTTGTCGATAATTTTGAGTGTTTTTCATTTGAACATGATTCATCATTGTTTGAATCATATGCTTCATTATCCATTATGTTTTAGTTTTTGGTGATGTTTGGTAACATCAATTAAATGCAATGAAAAAATAAAGATTATATTATTTTGGGATACCCTAATATATATAATAATAGAAGGACACAATTGTGTCACTAGCACTAATGGAACATTTCCATTTAAATCATTGTATATTTAATAAATAATAAAAAAAAATATTATGGATTATAATGAATTGGTGAGATAAGTACTAATAGTAAGTTTAATCCATTGATCTTGTGGGCAATAGTTATAGAGTTAAAAGTACAATTTCATTTGCAAATACAAGGTTACAATCAAAATATTGTATTGAATTTCAATTAAACTTTGAACACAGATGGATGGATGGATTAAAAATGGATCAAAAAGTGACTGGTTAGTTTGAACGTTATCATCATCATCCACCAATTGGGATTTTTCTGCGTGTGTGTGTGTGTGTGTGTGTGTGTGTGTGTGTGTGTTGTAATAAATGGTTTTTATAATGTTTGTACTTGATAAATAAATGCAAATGCAAACAGCGACTAATGTGGCAACAAGACAAAACTGAAAAAAAGGTGTGTAATAGTTGAAAATTTTCCCTTTATCAATTATTATGGATGAAAGGAAATGAACACCTTTTTTGTTTTGGTTTTAGGATACATGGTTAAATCTAGTATTATTGGAAAATAATTGATTTAATGATAAAAAAAGGTGATTGATCCTAACTCAAATTATCTTTAATCCTTTAATAACAATTAATCGATTGTATAATAGTTATCAAATCTAATTAGCCCATTTCTCATTATATCAGATTTGATGATATAATAATATAAAATAAATAATCCAATCAAATCAAGTACTATTGATAAACATCAATATTGATAAACATTGGTAAACTATCAGTCTGTCAATCTAAAGTTTTTAAATAAATTAAATATTAAAAAATGTAGAGCAACCTAAACCTAATATATTTTATACCAAATGTTATTTGCTGTTATTTTAACATTTAATCTTGCATAGAAAAATGAATTATATTTTTGAATTAAATTCAAAAATTAGAAAAAATGATTTGAGAATTTTTTTTCTGGCAGACTCAATACACTCAATAAATGTTTTTTTTTTGTGCGTTTTCCGTTTGATTCAATCAGAAATGGATCAAATCAAATCCGGAATGGAATGGATTGCAAATGTCTGAAAATGAATGACGTCATCAAATGATCAAAAAGTGAGTGCAAGATCAAACCAAACCAGAAAAAAAAGATTGCGCCACATTTCCCTAACATTTTTTTTCTGGTATCGTACTTTTTTTACATATAAAGATTAGTGATTAATTAGTATCATTAACGATAATCTACATTCAACAATGATGACTTATCGTAATTGGTAAATGTACATTCCACTCCATTTAGAACATATAAACAAACAACAAAAAACAACAACAAAATGTTTAGAAAACTAGAATAGGAAATTTAAATGGATAGATATAAAACAAACAAACAAACAAACAAACAAAATTTGACTTACCCATTTTAATTTCTTTTAAATCTAAATTTCACTACTACACGATTGTCTTGAAACAAAACATTGAACAACTATTTGCACACAAACATAGGAGGCAACCTGTCATTGGATAATTAGTTAAGTTGTACAAAATAATTGTCTACAATTAACAAACTGGTGATCTGTGTTATCATCAAAAAATGAGTTATATGAGAAAGGTGGAGACCAACAACAACCACAATTGCAACATAACATAACTTAACTTAACCAATATTATGTTTTGTAACAAGTTCATGTTCAAGGAATTACTCTGTCCAAATTGTGTGTGATGATAAATGTGATCTTCTATCCAAATTTGAACTATATAAATTTGATAAGCAAATGGTTGATTTCATAATGTTTATGGGACACCATAAAACATCATCATATTGATGTGGACACCATATCAACAAAAAAAAAGAAGGATAAAAGAAGGTTTATTGTTGTTGTAGACAACTTTTTTTTATATTATTAAAAGAATAAAAATTAAAAATTGAACACAATTATCGATTATTATTAGTACAATTATTTTCAATCTCAATCCAACGATCAATGACGGCATCGTGAACGGTAAGATAACATTGATTCATGTTGAAACGATCGAAAAATTTTGCTCGTTTCATACGATCCAACAAACGGATATCCATTGCAGCTAATCTTAGATTGATACAAATCGATTGATTAAATGATTTTAGTTCATTCTTTAAATCGATTAAACATTGTGTTGCCTTTTCATCCATAAACGTAATACGAGACATATCGATAATGATGGTCAATGTTTCCGTTCGTTTCATCGATGATGTCGTTTCCATTTCATGTTGTTGATATGTCGATTGTTGAAGACGTATCGTTTCAATACGTCGTTCAATTGGTACAATAATCTGTTCATGAAATGAACGTTTAAAACGTTCAACATTTAAGAAGATCAATGGGCCAACATGTTCACAAACGATTATTTCATATTGATCAATAAATAGATGATTAGCCGATTGTGGTATATAACATTCACTATTTGGAATGTTGATCTTCAGAGAAAATTGTGGTCTACCATAAAGAAGAAGAAATTAATTCAATTTATAAATTAAATAAGCAAAGAACTTACAATGCAATTTGAATAATAAGAACAATTATTTGAATAACTAAACCATAGAGTAAACCATTTCCAACACCGAATAGAATAACATTTACAAATGTTCCAATCCAAACCAGGGCATCCATTTTTGATTGTCGATAATAATGTACGACTTCAGAACATTGAAGCATAGTGGAAATTAATGCCACAACAATAATACATGAAAGAACACACTAAAATTAAATTAAAAACAATAAATAATTACATTTTTAAAATTTAAACAACAATATCGGACTTACTTTTGGTAGATATTCAAAGAAATGTGACATATAGGTAATGAATACGACAATCATCGATGATGATATCAATGATGCTAATTGTGTTCGTCCACCAATACGTTCTTGAACGGTTGAACGTGCTAATGAACCAGACGATGGAAAACAAAGGAAAAAGCTAGATCCCATATTAGCTAAGCCTAGTGCAATCAATTCTTGATTTGATTCAATTTCATAGCCATGTTTACGTGCATAAAGTGTTGATAAGGTATAAGTTGCAGCATAACCAATAAATGAGATAAGAACGGCTGAAGTGAACAATGATGACCAAAGATCGATTCGTGGAACAACCGGTAAACCAGCAAATCCGCCCTCAATCTTAGGTATAACGGTTACGGAAAAGTTTCCGGGAAGATTAGCCCAATAGGATACGACAGTTAATATGATTATTGCTATAATATCGATTGGAAATGCAAATGTTCGTAAACCTAAACGTTTCATCAACCATGGTTCAAAATAATATTTTGAACAATATAACGTTATGATCGTTCCAATTGATATGTATATTGTTATCAGATTTGATGATGGAATACGTTCAATGAAACGAATCCAATCCTAAAATAAGAAATATATTAAACAAAAATACAATAATATATGAAATATGATTACTTTGATTAAATCAAATGGAATGTTTGGTTCATTTGATGGATCAATCTTTGATGAGATACCAAATAGACCAAATATTTGACTAGTAAAAACGTGTATCGAACAGGCAGCAACGAACGATGAGATAATTGGATCGGAAAGTAAGGCACCTAAACAACCTAAACGAAGTATACCAATGGTAAACTGTAAATAAAACAAAAATAAATAAATAAATAATTTAACAATAATTAAAAAAATCATTTACTTGAATAATTCCAACTAAAAGGCAAAGAGAAGTTAAAACTTCAATAGAAGTTGCTGGTGGAATAGCATCATTTCCAATTCCAATTGTTCCGGTTCGATTGAACTTTAATCCATCCAACAATAGACCTTGTTGATCCATTGCAATCAAAACATCTTTACATGCAATACAAATGACGGCAAACGTTCCAACCGATATCTGTCTTGAACCGCCAAATATTGCATAAATGATAACCGGAAATGTCGAAACATACAATCCATTGATTGAATCGACGCCCGCCAATTGACCATAGGCTAAACCTTGTGGAATGTGAAGTGCAAGAATGGTAAAACCGGTAACAATATCCGCCAATAGATCCGATTGAATCTGATAGTTTCGTACCCAACCAATAATTGGTATAAATGGTATTATTGTTTTAATAAATCGTTCCATATTACAACAATGAAATCTATTCCCATATCGTTCGGATGGAATTGTGGTTAACATCGACGATTGTGAACTATGAATGATGGATGAACCATATTTACTCATCGATTGATTTATGTTTAATGTATGATATGGCTGACGGATCGTACCATAGTTGTTGGTGGCTTCCGTTGTTGTGGTTGTGGTTTGATAATAGATATCATCGATACGAATGATTGGACGTTCAATCTTGATTGGATATTGTGATGATGACGGTGGCGAGGTCATTGTTTCGGATTTTCCATATATTTGATTTGCCAATATCATCGGTGGCTTCGTGTACGATTGTAATGATGAACTAATCGACGATGATTGTGGTAATGGACAACATGTCGGTGACAATGACCGACGACAATGATGTTTAGGTTTTGACATTTCTTCTTCTTCTTTTTTTTTGTTTTGGTTTGGTTTGATTTATTATTTGTTGCTTAAATCAATGTTAGTCTTTGGATATTGTACCTTCTTGATTATGGTGATTATAAAATCATTTGCTGAGTTTGTATAAAAAAAGTATTGATACACAAAGTATTGAAATAAAAAATAATAAAAAACGTTGAAAATAAATAAAATAGTTGTTGAATCATCAAATGAAATTCAACATTTTTTGTTACATTGATGTTGTTGTGGTGATGATTGCCTTCTGTACAAATTCAGTCGAAATGATGTAGGTTGTCATGCGTTTATATAGCCGATTTTTTTTTGTTGACGATAAAGCTGACATCTAGAGGTACATCAAGAACCCAATTGATTCAATCATTTCAGCATTTAAGGAAATGTGTTATATTGTCTTATCTTAAGACTTCATGCTATATACGTATATTATACTTATATAATACTTCATCATCATGCATGTCCTTATCAACATACCCTCACAAGATCACAAGACTTTGTTTTTCGTACTTTCTTATTGACATATATGAAGTACATGTGTGTGTGGATTCACCAACAAGCACACATGTCTTCTGATAATGTTATGATTCAATTTTATTTAATGATTACAATCAAGGAAACACTATTTGCTTAAGGAAATTACATCTAGTTTCATCAATAAATTTTGGAAAATTTTCCATCTAACCATTGCAAACAACTATAGTCGCTAATCGAATCTAAATTGAAAACAAAACAAAGCAAAAAAAGTCAACAAGGCAATTGGTTGGCTATTGGTACAAATAATCTTAAATATTGTTTTGTCCTTGTTACTGATAGATTAAAATTAGTATTCAACAAGTTAAGTTATGTTATAATATTATAATATAAATGTTCAAGAACATTTGATATTATGAATTTGGCATTTCATTTTGTCTTCTCTAAAGAGTTGCCATAATAGCATTGTTTAAATCAATTTTTCCAATCTTTCGTCCATATTTCGTTTGAAGAATGGTAAACGTAATCAGAATAATTATAATAGAAGGAATTGCAGTCAAAGCTACCATAACATATTGAAAATATTCAATTGGTGTTTGATGATCAATTTCAGTTTCCGGTTTGAATTGTTCCAATCCGCCAATAACGATGCCATTGATTGTTTTATCAACCAAACTCTATATAATAAATATATATAAGATAAAAGTTGTAATACAATCCGTTCCTATTGATCAAACATTAGTGCATTAACGATCACAATCATTTACCATTGCAGCAAAGACGAATGCATTGCTTGAAAGATGGTTGCCAATTAAATCGCTATTCAATGATAACGATGAAATAAGTAAGATGGTACCGGCAATTCCAATCATAGCGGCAACAGCATAGATTTGATAATAACGAAAAATTAAACCATATTTTCCAAACCAAATGTACAAACTGGTTGCAATGCCAACGGCTGAACCAATCAAGATCAATATTTTGGTTCCAATATGTTTGGTCAATCCATTGGTGAAAAATGAGAATATGAAACTGGTTACATAGGTAGCCAATGGTATAATGGCAACCGTTTCCTAATTTAGAAAAAAAAATGGATAAGAATTTTTTATAAAAAAAATAAACTAAAACTAAAGAGCAAATAAATTACCTTTGATAGAATGAGGTATTGTTGCAAATAGATTGGCATATATACTTGTGAAACATTGATAAACATTCGCGCAGCCGTATAGATGATTGTGAATTTCCAAAAGCAAAATGAACGTAACCAATGGTACCATTGTGACTTATTATTGACATTATTTGTATCATCATCATTACTGGCCATTGTTGCCAGATTGGCAAGTTGTGACATATCGGGTAATGATGAGATTGAACCGGAAAATGAGAGACGCGGCGAGAGGCCATTGTTCAGGATGATCTCATTTCGTAACTTACGTGTCAAGATGTTCGATGCTGCACGTATCGATTCAACTGATTCTTGCCGTTCAAGTGATCTTTGTGGACCAAAATGAGCCAAAATATCGGAACTGGATGGTGATGATATACTATTTCGTGCAAGAGTTGACACTCGATCACCCTTACTGATGACATATAATTGTTTCGGTTTCGATAATGGAATAACCGATGGTTTCGGTTCCCGAATTGGCTCATGTACAAATATGTAAAATGGTATGGTTACCAACAATCCAATCAAACATACAATGTATGAAAGATACTAGTTTTTTTTAAATATGAGGGGGAGAGGCGAGGGGGAAGATCGATATTTTTTGTTTTTAGTATAACATCATCATACAATTTCAACGCACAAATTAAACTTACCGTAAATGCTATCATATCATCACTGTTCATAGATGACGTTACCGATGATCCATCATCATCATTAGAAACATTCTTCAACAAAAAGAATGTAATCATAAATGTCATTATATTGGCAGCCATTGTTGCTGCATTACGATATGAATTTAGTTCGATACGTTCCGATTGTTTATCGGTAAGATCATTGACCAATGCAACATGGGTCACTTGGGTGACCGCCCATGCTGCTTGAAAGATGATGACCAATATGCTATAGTAGATGAATTGTATGGATTGCGCTTGACCATCGCCCAACATACATCGGTTGTAGACCAATGGTACTATAAATAGATTGCACGCCACACCGAGCATGTGCCAAACCTTTCGACGACCAAAACGATTGAACGGCCAACGGTGGGCGTAACGATCGGAAATGTAACCGATGACGGGCGACGCAAGAGCATCGGAAATTTGTCCCAAAAGGATAAGTATGCCAGCCATTCCACCAGGTAAACGATTCTGAAAGAAAAGCAATGTATAACTGAACCAAATCGATACCGTCATATCGTTGAAGACATGTCCCAAGCTATAGCCAAGTTTCGTTTTCATGGACAATGGTTTTGGTGTTGTACACAATTGAAAATCAATTGAACTGATCGAAAAGATTCGACTTGAATAACGTGAAGGAAACGATGATGAGGGCGTTGATGGCATTGTTTGAACGGCTGGCTCTTCTTGTTCATTCAATGTGGTTATGGTGGTTGATGGTGATAATCTGGATGATGAATTTCGACGATCCATCTCACTTTTAATGTTTAAAGACATTTTTATATTGAAAATTTCACAATTCAAATTGAAATGTCTAAATGGTTTGATGTTCAATTGAAGAATGGTCAAGATTATTCCAAAATTCAAGCTTTTATATGAACTCGGTTCTCGGTTGTGATCATATATTACACAAATTGTTCAAGAATCAAAGATTCCCAAAATACTTTCGATCCATATTTCCCTGTCTCTTTTGGTTCATCTTGGTTGACGTATTTAAATTAATACTATTAGTAGTTTTAATTGTATCAAACAACAAAATGGTTGATTTCATTCTCATCATGTCAACAACAATAATAGCATTAATGTCAATGCAAGATTATTATAATTTCTTATTATGGTTTTTTTGTTGTTGTTTTGGCATACAAAATTTGCATTCTACTATCTATCTAATCGGATTAATTATCAAAAAACATAGTTGATGATTAAAGATGACAACAATCGACAAACGTTTTATATGCATGAATTGAGACAATTCAAATTGATTTACAATGTATGTCATCACTTTTTTTTTCATTTTATTGTCATTATATTTTGACTATTTTGATCTTTCTACCATTCTCTCCCATTCACTTTGTAACAAATATTATTATTATTATTTATAGTTGAAATGCACTTGACACAAAGATTAACAAATTTAACATTTCCATGCAGTCATACGTATAAATAAAAGTAATTATCAATGCAAAAAAATAGTTATAATTAATCCTGGACACGGACATGAATGTCCTATTGGACTGGAGAATTATCTCCATATTTTAAAGCATCATGCTCGATTGGAACCGAATCTAACCAGATTGTTAAAGGTCAAACAACAAATAATTGCAATAAAAAGATTATGTTATTTTGGTGTTCTCCAATTGTTTAGCATTAATTTTTGTGATATACGCATTGAGACACATAATGTACTAAACTATAATATAATCTGTATTTATAGTTTGTCCTTTTATGTAGCAAAATGTCCTTCAAAAATGATGCAATAATGGGATTTAAAGTGTAATTTGATATAAATGTTTAAATATAAGCAAAGTATCAACGTTAAAGTTGAAGAAGCAAAAAGAACAAAACGCAATAACATGAATTTGTTTTTTTATTTTATTTTTTTAGGGATAATGATGATTCTGTATACAAAGTGCTATAGTATGTTTTTTGTTTTGCTAATACTGGTTTGTGCTAATAATATTATCTCTAACATGTAAAATGGGACAATGGAATGGGTCGGTGGGATTCCAATTGGACCAATTTAATTTTTTAATTAAAAAACCAATCCTTTTCAGATCAGATCTGTCGATGGATGATTTTGAAGTGTTCACTTGAAATCCAATTGGATAGATAGATTGAAAGGAAGAGAGAGAGAGAGAGAGAGGAGTGAAATAAGATGATAGATGTCAAAGTGTTAACATATTCAATTCATACATACAATGCATTAGAATCACATTGTAATCGCAGATTCCAATTGAAAGAATATATTTTTGGTTTTTTCTATCTAAAAGTAATAGTAAAATTGGCTTACCAATTTGATGTGTTCCATTCCGACTAGCATATAAATGTTTAAGGTAAATTGTAAAAGAATTAGTCAAATCAATTGACTATTTTTCCAAATGTACCTTTAAACAAGACCATTAAACCCATGTACTAGTACAATTATGTTTCATATTATTGGCAGATGATGATGATGATGTGCTAGAATTGTTTGTAGGCACCGATTCGGATCCATTTTCACCGGTGGGACAATCGGGTACCTCAGGAATTGGTGGACATGATACATTTACATGATTCAAACCGGCATAGTTGCTCGATTCGTAACGTCCATTTGATGTGGTCGTAGATTTTCCAAACTTTTTAACAAACAAATTCATTGTTTGACGATTGGAAATTGGCGACATTGGCGATACGATTGGACTGGGAGAGAAACGTGAACGTGATGATGGTGAACCAGATGGTGAAGAGATGGTACCCAAACTAGATACTCTTGCCGGACTAAGTGGTGAAACAATTTCTGGTGATCCAATCGATGAAAAACCTGAAGATGTTGAATGACTATTGGTCATTGTTGTCTTTAAATTAGAATTTTGTGACATTGACGTTGATGTTGATGTGGTTCCTTTCAACAACTGTTGTAATGCCGTATAAGTAGATGAAACCGCTGGTGTTGTATTCGATTGATTATTAATTGTAGAATTTATTTGTTGATTATGTTTATTTGGTGATAATGTTGATGATAATGTTGTTGTTGATGATGATGATGATGATGGTGGACGAACCTGTGCTAAAAGACGCTTAAAATCGGTCAATGTTGTTGGACGAAGTGGTCCTAAACGATCCAATGCTAAACTTTGTCTAGTTCGTGGTTGACCTAAACCGGGATTTGTTGCTGAACCTTGTTGTGGTTGTTGTTGATGATTATTTCTCAACGTTCTATTTGGACTTGACAATGGATTTCCGATTCCCGTCCATGAACGACGTTTCATTTGATCTTGTTGCTGTTGTTGTTGTTGTTGAGGTGATTGCAACTTAGGTGATTGATTTGATCGTTCCGAACCATTTGGCGATTGGGGTGATTGTGGCGATGCCATACGATTTGAGGTAAAGATTTCCGGTTCGGTACGAATATTATGTCGTTTCTTTGAATTATGTAATATGATGAACAGATCTTCGGTGGTAAGACGACGATTTGGTGATGTGAGAATATTAGTTTTAGTGTTTCCGTTTGGCGATTGTGGCTGATTGAATGTTTCACAATTATTACTTTTCGTTGTAGTTGTGATGGTAGTGGTGGACATTGTTGTTGTTGGACTACAAGCTGGTGATGATGTTGATGATGTCGATGATGACGATGTAGTGGTTGTTGATGTTTCAATCGTTATTGGTGAATCAGTTTCCTTACTAAACGATTGTAAACATGGAGGTGTTTGTGCAAAATGTAAAGAATTACGTGGCTTTGGTTTGGGCGGCGATTTCGGTGGCGATGTCGACGATGACGTTGTCGATGATGTTGTAGAACATTTTCGTTGTCGTTCACATTCATTCATTCGTTGATTTTCACCCATTCGAACGAATGATGCCAATTTTGGTGGAGGTAATGGTGATGATAGATGTCGTTCCTCCAATTGTTTACGTTCCAATGTTCCAAATTGTGAACGAGATTCTTCTTCTACTACTACTGCTGCTGCTGCTGCTACTACTACTACTTTCCGTTCTTCATCGATTTCATCTTCAACTTTATCTTTCCTATCAATGGTATTTGTATCAAATGTTGGCGTAATTGTACGACTACTATTATCAGCAGTTGGTGTAACACTATTTCCACCACCACCGCCACTACATAATGTTGATGTTTCTGATTCTTTAGTGGCAATTGTTTCCATTGATCGATCATCATCAATTTTTCGTATTCTAGAATCATAGTTTACATCATCATCTTCATGCTCGCCTATTTTACTGTCATTATCACCACCACCATCACCATCTTCATCATCGAATAATTCACTTCCACCACTTATGGTTGTAGCCGTATCCGTACTATGCGTTCCATCATATGTGGAAATTGGTGGAACATATAATGGTGGATAGGAACGATTCGAATCGAGTAGAAATAGTCGCCGACGTCGTTCATTACCATGATGTAGATATTCAGAATTGGTTTCCGATTCAGAATAATGATTAATTAATTGTTGTTGATTATGATTCGATCCATTCATCTGATAACGATATGTATGAAGACTAGACGATACGATTGAATCGGTTGCACCCGATGCTACGCTAAGACGTCGATCAGATTCGGAGATCATACTTGATTGTTCATCATCATCATCATCATCAATATAATCGTCATAATCGTCATCGTCAACACCTTCCTCTTCTTCATCATCAAAATCATCAGATCGATTAATTGCTTTGGTACCAATCTTTGGTCGAATCGTTCGTCTTCGTCGATGATGATTTTGTTGTTGTTGTTTATGATCATTACGATATTGTTTCAATGTGGATAACATTGATGAAACACGTGGCGGTGGTGGTGGTGGTGGCAATTTACGACAACTACTTGAAGCACTACTCGATTCGGTTAATGCAACACTTGAACATTGTCGATTATTTGAACGATTATTCGATGATGATGATGATAATAGTTTACATCTACCAATCGATTGATCCATTCCATTCCTTTTAATATGAGTTGGTGGAAATTGCATTGTCTTTGATCGACGTATATCATAATTTTGCTGTCCAATTGTTTGTTGTTGTTGTTGATAATTAGATGATGATGATATTGGTATACGATAACTTGCTGAACGTTTAATTCCTTGATTTTGATTGATTAATTGTATTGTATCACTAGAACTTTCCGATGATTCACGAACCATTGTCGTTTGATCATCGTCATCATCATCGAATGTACCGGAAACGGAACGAATTCTTGTTCCTGGTTTAATCTTATTCTGTTGTTGTTGTTGAATCATTCGTCTCATTGCTGCCGCTGTCATACGACGTTTCTCTTCAAAATCGGGCAATGTTCGATGTCCATTCGATACTATCGTTCGATTATTATTGGTTGATCGTTGATCATTATTAATGAATTGATGTGAACAATGGCTTACAGACCAATCAAAATCATGTGTTATCGTATCATTGGTTTCATTATTCTTATGTTGTTGTTGTTGATCAATTGCAATCGATGTTGCATCACTATTTGAAAGTATTGAATTTATTGATAAATTCGATCCACAATCATTCATTTGATTCATTTCCAATAGATTCGATGGTTCCTCTTGTATACGTTCAAATGGACGTGCATTTGTAACTCTTGAAGAATGTTTCAAACGATTATTTTGATTAATCTCAATTGGTGGTATATCATGGCCAAAGAATAGACCAGAATCGGTATGCATCGATGTATAGTATCCATCATTATCAACCGAATAAACGGATTCTGCTTCTTCATTTGAATTGGAAGCTGAAGCTGCCGCAGCAGCAGCTGCAGCTTCAGCTGAACCATTTTCCATTCCAGAATTGTTTTGTCCAATTCCACCAACTGTTAATTCAACACTTGATACAGTTGCCATTACTGCTTGATGTGCAACCAATGATTTTCCATTAGCAAATTTAGTTGCTGTTGGTTGATAACGTTTACGTTGAATTTTGTTTAACTGATGTTTTTGTTGTTGTTGCTGCTGTTGTTGTTGATCCGATTGAAGTGGAGAAGATGATGTTGAGGATGATTGTAATAGATCACTTGTAGCTGCCGACCAATTGCCTGAAGATGATCGGCCACCATTTTGTCGGCGAGACTTTGCAGCTGCAGCTGATAATTCATTTCCACGATAACGTAATGTTATGGTTTGTTGTGAATCATGGTTTAACCTCATTTGCTGTTGTTTAATGTTTGTTGTTGTTGTTGTTGTTGTTGTTTGTGAATCTGGTAAACCATTTGAACCATTAGTCGTTGATTCATTCGACGAATGTTGTTGTTGTTGTTGTTGTTTCGAACGTACAGGTACATTGGTAGACATCTTTCGAAGTAACATTACATAATCATCATCATCATCATTATCATCATCATTATTTTTCCTAAGATTATCATTTGATGATGGATTATGATGTACGTCGACCCTAATTAACTTATCATCATTCTCCGTTTGGCAACCACGTTCAGCAACAACAACAATCGGATTCGGTTTTACTTCTGGTAATCGTCCACTCAATGCATATGGTGAAATATTTGATTCTTTATAATGTTGTTTAATTGGTGATTTTGATCTTGATCGTTGTTGTTGTTGTTGTGATCTATTGTTTCCTGCGATGCCACCAATTCGATGTCGTGGTATATGAAAATCGGTCTAATAAACAACAAAAAAATATAAGAATAAAAATAATTCAATTAAATATATAGATTTACATGAATCAATGATCGTCTTCCCATTGATAATCGATTAAAGTTTCGACCAGAAATATCAATATTTACAATTGTCGATTGTGAATATTGTCCAGCCAACAATTTGAATCGTTCTTCTGGTGACATTAACAATACTTCACGTGGTCCATTATCTTCTTCATCAATTGGTAACGTTGTTTGTGGATTATTTTCATCATGTTCCGTTTGATTACTTTCAAGATGATTTCGTCGAATCGTTGTCGATGATGGTAAACTTCTTCGTGTACGACTAAATCTATTAAAGAATTGATTTGATTGTAATGTTGATGATGATGATGGTGAAGATTCATTGTTTTTAATAGATTTTAATGGTGGTGGAACACTACCACTAGAAGAAGATTGATGTTGTTGTCTCGACTTTCGACGAATGGGAAACAATGACCAACGACGTCGTAACTTAGATTCATCCCCATTTATCGATATTTGTTCAGAATCAGTCAACTTTTTTGGTCTTAATTGAATTGAATGAGAGGAACATGGTGGTGATAGTGCACGTTCTAATAAGATATGATTAGGAACATCGGATGCTGATTTGAAGACGACACTTTCCGGCTAAAATAACAAAAAATAGATTAAAATAATAAAAAAATAATAATTCAAAATAGCAAACCCGTCGTGTTTCAATATTCTCACGAAGCCAAACGGACATTTCATCGATCATTGTAGCCGGTTTTAACGGTGATGTTAAGGCTGATGACCAACGACGATGTTCATCATCACTTAACCACCAATTCCAATAATTAGAACAATCAGATTTGTTCATGGTCGATGATTCTAATCGTTTTTGATCAGCATTTGTTGTTGTGGCATTGGTGGTGGTCGTCATCGTCGTTGTTGTCGTCATGTTTGTAACATTTGTGAATTGATCAATTTGACTATCAATTTGACTATAAATATCGGTTACAGATGATTGATCAATCGAACATGAACAACGGCATTGTATTCGAATGGAATCGGACATTTCATTACGATTAATTGGAACATTATTTGCGCGAAAAAAGTCATCAATCTTGGTATTGGTTGTCGCCGGTAGCGTAATCTGTTGATCATAATCCTCAACATCATAATCAGCCGAAGAGAATGATGATAATAATGTAGATCGTCTTGAGGTGTTGGTTACCGGTTTTGTTGTGATGGTGGATTTCACTATTGCAGATTGTTCCATTGTTTTTGCCATTGATGTACCATTTTGATGATGTTTAACCACAATTGGATTCGATTCAAATGCACTTGATGATGCAACCGAAGACCAAGTGACCAATGACGATGGTGATGAATTACGATTATGATTTACATTATGTGAATTATTCATATTAATATTATTATTATTCGTTGTTGTCGATGTAATCGATTGTCGATGACATCGGCCACAATCACATCGACATTGATCCATTGATTGTTGTCGATTTTGACTTAGATTTGATTGCGCATGATTGTTCAACATCAATTGTTGTTGTTGCTGTTGTTGTCGACGGAATTTGAGCATCGTTACAAATGGTGATGGATAACCATAGTGACCAATTGTGGAACAATTTACACCAGAATGGTTTCCAATTGCAAATGAATTCGATGATAAACGTAGATCACCGGGCGAATGGGCACGCCCATAAAGTGCACGAACCGATAATGGACGAGTTTCCGGTGCAAATAGATTCGTTTCCAATGTTGTATTTGAATGCCACCATTTCGATGCCGCCGTCGTTGGTGATGATGATGAATGATCAAAGATTGGAATGCCAAATCTTCCACTAATATCTAACGTACAATGATGATGATTGTTGTTGATGTAACGTTGATTGTGGTTCGACGACGACGTCAATTTAAGGTTCATTGTCGGATCTGGCAATAGTTCTAGTAGACTCGTAATTTGTGGTGCTGTTCAAAAGAAAATGAGACAACAAAAAAAAAGAAGATAAAATTAGATTTAGGAAATTTGACAATCTTTCATTTGAGTTGAGTTGAATGAATGAATGAGTTATTGACTTGAACATTGTCGACCACAAAATTCATCATCTTTTTAACTTCCCTCTCGTTTTATTCACATCTTATCAACTAGACTAGAACGACTCGACTAATGTTCACTTCATGTTCATCGTTTGGACTTGGTATGGACTAAAACTTTGAACTTTTAATGATTATTACTACAAATCTTTTTTCTTCTCTTTTCACTTTTTTCTTTGGCAACATGAACCATATGCGAATGAATGATAAACGGTTGATGGAGAAAATGGTGTATTGACACTAATTTTAGAATTAAATGGTAAGACCAGAAGTGTCTTAAACCATGGACAAAGATCCTAAAATAGGATACCGCATTTCACATCAACATCCATAATTAACGGAGACGCTAAATTTATAGCACGTGTCAATGAAATAAAGTGACCGTATGGGTTTTTTTGCTCAAGAAACAGAAGGAGAAATTTGAGTATTCCATAAGGAACAAAGGTCAAAGGTTACAGTGAATTGCTGTTAGAGCATAAAGACCATTTGTCGTCATCTTGTGTAATCTATTTATACAAATCTCTAACACTTTAAAATCTATTTTTTGTGTTTTTTGCGTTACGAATTTCTGCAGAATATTAATCTTACACAACCAAAAATGGATGAAACATATGTACAAATATATAAAGATTGATTGGTGTTTGATGGAACGCAACATTTCTTTGATGTGTTTTTTTTTCAATTAATCTTGTCTTCTCTCATTCTAGTCATCCGCTCTATACTCTGTCTCTATATAGTGATAATGATAGTGTTTTTCATGTTTTCAATGATACGACTTTTGTGATACAAAATGAATGGAGAACAAAACACAAAAATCGATTGTGCCAGATGTCATGCTCCAGGCAGGCAGTTGTTGTTGGTATCTTCAACACCAAACATCAAATAATGGGAAAACGAGCATAGAACGAAATTTATGAAAGCACATCTGCTCGATAGATAGAATGGGATAGATTGGAGACTAACTAGCTTAAGCTGTCAAATGAGTTGAGACAAGTTGAAACACATCACACACACACACACACACAATCGGAAAACATTAATGAAAGCAAAATCTTATCGGACATATAAAAGTTGAAAAAAACAATTTTGTATGAACGAAACGATATTGAATTGATCATATCGATATTTGACATCATCGACAACAGCAATAAACATTCAACTAGTGTATAAATAAAATAAAAAAGAAAGCAAAATATGGATTGTTATATAGTACAAGTGGGACAAACAAAAAAGGTTCAAGTAATAATAGTTAAAGATCCATTTTGACCCTCTCTCTCACATAATCGACTTGCAGATGACCTATGTGATCATGATCTTCCGATTAGCGGTCATAGTGCATTATCCATTATAGATGAGATACCAAAATGAACCTTTCTCTCTCTCTCTCTCTTTGTATCCTTCTTCTCATTTCATCATTCATTCTCCTTGGCAACCATTATGTTGGTTGGTTGTTGTTGTTGTTGTTAGTTCACTCACTAAAATTCGACATAGTTTAGTTGCCGTTCTCCCATTCTCTCTCTCTCTTCGTTCATGCCGTTTATAGAATAGCCAATGGTCATAATGCAACTGGACACCATATAGCAATAATATTATGTTAATAATTATGACCTTCCCATCACTGATGGCTTCATCACATTTAAAAAAAAGAAGGAGAAAATTTGAAGAAGAAGAAGAACGAATGAACGAAGAACACTAAACCTAAACCGGTATCCTCGTATCCTCATCCTAATCATATATATACGAGATATATAGTCCAAACGTAATCATTTAAAGAAATATTCCAGAAATCCCAGCTCTCCAATCGGAAACATGAACATTTTGTAAAGAAACAGGAAAAAAATGAATAGATAATTTACACTGAACACCAAATTAGTCTTCTTCGGTTATAAATCTTGGGGACGAGCCCACACACACACACGCACAAAATCATTCATTTAATGTATGTATTCGTACATAATCGATGATCGGTCATCAATAAAGGGGACAAATGGCAAAAGAAAAAGCATAAATAATAAATAAAACTTGATTAATATTATATATGTTAGGTGCGGTAAATTAAAATAATAACCAACCAACCAACAACAGCAAAAACAAAAAATAGAACTCAAATTTCGGTCTTTTTCTGACATAGTCAGAATCATTATTTTTTGGGTTGAAAAAATGTATATATTTCTCCCGGTGACACACCAATTCCACCCAACAACAACAACAACACACAAAAAAAGTAGGCAAAATGAAATCCAATCGTTTGAATCTCGAAACCAATCTATAGTATTTGCCAAACCGCACCCATTGAAGATAGATGGATAATGTGTTGGTGTGTGTGTGTGGAGACAACATATGGCTTGTTTGGTTAGTAAAGATTGAGGGTTTCCGTGCCTGAAACCGAATGAAATCGTGCCAAACGGAAAAGAGGGTGAGAGAATGAGAAGAGGAGGAAAATATAGAGCATTAGTTTTGACCATATGCCAGTTGAATGTGTAGCTACACATCAATTCAATTGAGTGATCGAATGAATGAATGAATGAATGAATGAATGAATGGATGAATGGTTGGATGGATAGATAGATGAAAGGTCGTTGCAAAGTCATTGATTATGGACACGTGTCGTTGGCCAATCGTCAAATCTCTAACCCTGCACTTATTGTACTTCCTCCTCCTCCTCCTCCTCTCATCCATCCTCCGATTACAACATTTGGCCCCGAAGGTCGAAAAAAAAAATATATATTGAGTCAACACCTGCATCTTGAATCAAACGGTTTTTCCCAACTTTTCTCCCTTCCCCACTCAAACATCTCCCGGTCTCCAAACTTAATTGCCATTGAGAGTGTGTGTGTGTGATTGAAAGAATACATTAGAACGTCGACTTAAATTACACATGGAATGGAGATTAATCTTGATTAGTATTCTATGAAGTGCTAATCCCAATTTTGCCATATGATCGAGAAAAAGAGGAAAGAGAGAGAGAGAGAGAGAGAGAGAGAGAGAGAGAGAGAGAGAGAGAGAGAGAGATCTCAAATAATATCATAAAACCAGTATATGAGAAGGAAAGATTAATTTACCAGACAAGAAACAGATGCACGACAAGCAACGATAACCAAAATTGATTGTAAACCAAAACAGAAAAAAAAGATTTGTTCATTCGCATAGAATGATTGTTTCCAATAATTTAATGATGTAAAGACAAACGAAAAACAAACATTCCATCATCATCATCATCATCATCATCATCGCCGGATGTTGATTTATGCGAATCAAGCAATCAATCAAATTATTTAATGGTCAAATGAATTAACTGCCAACACTCACTCATTCATTCATTCATAAGTAATAGCTTTAAAAAAAATAGTTTAAATTGAAAAATAGTAAAATAGAGGAGTCTGGAAATGGATTTGATTTCGCACAATCGAAACTAAAGTAGGTAAAACCAAATCAAAAGAGAGGAGGTGATAGGTCACATTTAAGGGAAAGGTCATGACACGGAAACAAGATGTGCTCCTATTAAGATATATAAATGAAACGGAAGAATGGATACATTCAATGGAGATGAATTGAGTTCACTTTTTTCAGTTCTCTTTCGTTCATTCATTCAATCATTTTTAATCAAGGTTGAATGAATTATATGCTAACATATTTTTGAAAAATAAGTATAGAAAAGAGAGAGATAAAGTTGCGACTACAAATTGATAATAAAATGGAATAAAACGGAATCTTGTTCTCTCCCACTAAATTGGGAAACACCTTTTTATTTTATTTTTTTATTTGCATCAGTGAACATTCAGAACAATTATATTGTTAGTACAAACAACAAAAAAAATAGGGAGAGAGAGAGAGAGAAATGAAAGAATGGGAGGAACCCAAAGCGGAAATGACAATGACAAAACAACAAAAAGAAAAGTGATGAAACGGAAATACATTGAATAAAAAAACAAGAAAATAATATAGATTTTGCCTTTTGGTTCTCGATTTATATGTATATATCTATATACAAGATTCAAGATACAAGATAATTATCATGGAACAGTAGTACAAATTTTCCATAATAATAATAATAAAGTGAAATGAAATCTAGCTGAATTAAACTGAACAATAAACTTTTTCCCTCTTTCTCTTTTTTTTTTGATTTATTTATTTCATTTAAAACGAACGCGTTCGTTCTCAAGAAACGAAATACGAAATTGAAGATTTAGCAATGGGAAGTTAAGGCACGAAAGATGTATCCACGTTACAAGAGCAAAAGAGAGAGCATTAAGACTGAGAGCGAGGGGGAAAGAATCGAGCAAAAAAGGGGAAGGAATCGGTTTGGCAACATTGCCATTTTTCCCATTTAATGGTCCAGAACGTTATTTTCCACAGGTGAACACGAACACAAAGGTAAGGTGCAACGTTAATGTGGCAACAATAAGCCAAAGTTCTAAGGCTATTGCGTTATTTGGAGGCAAAAACGTTCAAGATGAGAGAGAGAGAGAGAGAGAGAGAGAGAGAGAGAGAGAGAGAGAGAGAGGAAGGAAAAAAGTAGTTCAAGCAAGTACAAGTGCCAATTGTATTCAAATTGTGATTCACATTGAATGTGTTAGGTAATAAAGAGGGAAAAAAAGAAGAAGGAACGAAAGAACAAATTTTCAATCCATTCCATTGCTAATTTATCATTGTCACATTCAAACTCTTCATATATATATAATCTAGGATAGGATAGGATAGGATATTATATTTCTTACACCAGATAAAAATGAGGGTTGTAGATGAATTGATTATGGTTGCGAAACGAGATCCATTTTGATTTTTGAAGGAAACAGTTCACTGAATTGTTCATCACCGACACGAGAGAGAGAGAGAGAGAGAGAGAGAGAGAGAGAGAGAGAGAGAGAGAGAGAGAGAGAGAGAGAGAGAGAGAGAGAGAGAGAGAGAGAGAGAGAGAGAGAGAGAGAGAGAGAGAGAGAGAGAGAGAGAGACAAGACAGAACAAATGAACAAAACGTGATCTATACATTTACAACTACACAACAGTAATAATAATAATAAACAACAACAACAACAACAAAACAACACAAAAAAAACCATAAAACTTTAATCATCATATAGATAGAATAAATAAATAAGGGAACATCGATAGAATCTAGTTCAACACAAATAGGATCAATAAATTATTATTGTTGGTTGGTTCATATAATAATTTTATGGAGACTTACGTTCATTTTTTTTGTAAGGAATAGGTTATAATAAGTGAAAAGGTCATTGAATTAGGAATTAAGGAAAATCGTAAAACAAATTTGTTTCATTTCAGCGTCATAAAATACAAAATTCAAGTTTGAATCTTAAATAAAAAAAAGGAAGTTAAGGAAATGAAGAAAAAGAGCAAGAGCCAGGTAACATGTCGGGCAAGGTTGTAAATTCTACCTATTTTACTGGAAAAAAGCAGACAAACTTTTTTTCTTTCTTCATTTTCTCTTAATTTTATGCTAAAAATGAACATTAAATCAAACAACAAGCTATTAAACTAAAAAGCTGAGACTATTGTCATAATGGTAATAATAATAATAATAATAATTGATGTTAAAGAATCTCTCAATCTTTTATTTTATTATATAAGAAATGAACTCACACACTTGAACACTCAACACAGGATTTGCTGTTTTTGTTTGTGTTTGTGTGTACGGAATCAACGGGTGGGAGAATCGATTTGTATATTGTTTTACTATTTAAGTGTGTTGAGTTTCAATTGGATGAGATGATCACATGTCATGTCATGTCCTATATGATGACACTGAATCACTTTGACCTGAACATTTTCTTTCTTTCTTTCGTTCGTTCGTTCTTCTCTTTTGGCAAACATGTCGAGATGACATGAGATGAGTTCTTTCACTCGTCGAGTCTCGACCTCGTTCACTACCTAGGTAGGAGATCAACTTGTATGGCAAGATTCACGTTCAAATGGGAAGTGGTAAGACGAAACATAATAATATTATAAAAAAAAGTACAAACTAAAGAGAAGATTGAACGGAACGAATTCATTGTGAACCCACCATGATTGAACACAGGAGAATGAATGAATTCTCTTGTGGATGAGACTTGTCAATCGAGATGAAACGTGTTCACAAAGACAATGGTCAGTTAAGTTAAAGATGAGAGAGAGAGAGAGAGAGAGAGAGAGAGAGAGAGAGAGAGAGAGTCGTGAGCAATCGGAAGCAAATGCAATCTATGGACCAAACTGAACAAAGATGGATTGAATTCAGATTGAATGCATCCAACTGAGAGATTCATGCAATATGTTCAAATGACGAGGTAGGGAAGTAAATATTAAAAATAATAATAATAATAATAATCATAAAATTGAAGGGAAAATGTTTGGCGATGAACCAAAACATTGCCATCATCATCATTCATCAATCGTGTTCATTGTTTTATACATCAATATATATAAATAAAAAAAAATTATAAGTAAATAGTTGTGAAACAGGCTAGATAGTGGAGGGAACACAGATCAATCTATCAATATTATGTACTCACTCAATATTAAAAGATTTTTTTTCTTTCTTTGTGTATAACAGGTAACTTTAACTGATATCGATTGCATAAAACACTTCCTACATTTACTTTAGGTTGTTGTGTGTGATATTATAAGATTAGATGAAAAAGCCTATTAAAAAGGTAAGGGCGCGAATGATCGTTGCCAAACACATGTCAACATCAATAGAATACATAGATCATCAATAGGATTATGATCATATCATACATTTTACGGCTTTTCTCTCACTTAACTTTAATATATTTAATTCAATAATCAACTTTAGAGATTTACTATTTTGTCTTCTTCTTATGATTGAACTGTTCATTGACTTTCGCATGATGATGCTATGGAATGATGATGATGATGATGATTAGATGAACGTCGCACCTGTACTACATTGAGGGAGATAGAACTATTTGCCTATTTGGTTGACTCCTACGCAAATGTTTTTTTATCAGGTGTTGAGAACGCACACAAACACATAAATTCAGATATGAGCATATTATAAAGCAAATATTCTGCTAACATAAAAACTAGAGATTGGCAATGGCAAACATTTTCATCCATTCCATTCCATAAACAAGGAAAGTTTTTTTTATTATACCGCCGGCCACAATGAATCATGTGGTTCATGACTATAGTCAACAACAAATATTTTTGTGGGATTGGTGTGTGCGGGGTGAACGAAGCCAACAAAAAAGTGATAGAGTCCACATTAGGTCCGATGGACATTCCAACAGACTTGCTTCAAGCAGACCACACACTGGTTTCAATCAATAATATAATAGGGAGAAATGGGAGAAACAAAAAAAGCAAAAAAAGGTGACTTACGACTTTGACGAATTGCTAAATTTGCACGATCAACATTGCCGCTTAGTTTGACAACACGTGAACGTAATAATGTTGAACGTTCAGTAAGTTTACGACATTCATCCACAATTTCCGCAAATTGTTGATCGGCGGCGCCCAACAAGGCAGCCATTTGTCGTACGATTCCAACCATTGTACGACATTCAATTTTAAGTAATATCGATTCACATTTAGTTGATAATTCGCGTTGTGTATCATCATCATTTGTTGTTGTTTCTTCAATTGAATCGATATCATCACTGCGGCCGCCGCCTTCATCATCAACATCATCGGTCGATCGATTCTCGTCTCTTCGATTCGTATCATCTTCAATTGATGATAATTGAAGAACAAATGGTGGTAAAGATATCGTTTCTGAATTCGTTGTCGTTGTTGTTGTTGTGGTTGATGTTTGTTGAACATTGGTTGTTGTAGCAGTGGTTAACGATGAATCGTTGATTACATTGTTGTTGGTTGTTGTCGATTTCAAAACTTGATGTTGTTGATGATGATGATGATGATAATGTTGAAGATGGGACCATGGTGGAGCACGGCTTACATAAACCGGTTCCAAATTCCATTTAGAGAATGGCATGATGACAACAAAAAACAAACAGATTGTCAAATATATATTAAAATCTTCAAACAAACAAACAAAAAAACTATATATATAAAATGAACTAGAATGTTTCAACACAATGGATAATGTTTACGTTGATGACCAAACAATGGCCGATATTCACGTACAAACCAATTTGATTGAACAATTTCATTCTATAATAAACAGAAAAAAAACAGAAAAAGAAAATTAGTTTACAAATTTTGATTGACATTTTAGATTATATAATAAATTAAATAGATTATACAAGCCGGTTCTCTCATTATTTTGAGTCGATTAATGGAAAAAAGGTAATTATTGTTATTTTGTTTTGGATATAGGGATCCAATGAAAAATAAAACAAGGTATCCATGGAAACATAGAGAAAGAGAGGAGAATTCACGATTGTGTAATCACAATTTTAAATGAACAGATGGTAAATAAGACTTAGTTCTTGTTGTTCAAGAATACTGAACAATATATAACAAAATAAAATTTGAAAAAAAGGTCAAATTTTTGTTGTTGTTTTTGTTCGTCACGGAACCTTACACAGGATACTGGTATTACTAACAAATAAAATAAAATAAAACAACAACAACAACAAATAAAATGAATTGAGAGCACAACAATCAAATAGGAGAAAAAGAGAGAAAGAGACAAATTGTTGATCAAATACTGGCAAATCATCATCATTCTTTTGGATGGAAGAGTGAATGAATGAATGAATGAATGGAACAATCGTGTTTTCAACCAACCAACCATTCGAAGCCGACAAACCTAGATCGATTTCCAATGATGGTGCAATTATATCACAAATGGATAAAGTCCGTCAATATATAGTGTGTCGACAAATTGGCGGCATTACAAATTGCATGTAGGACGGAGAGAGAGAGAGAGAGAGAGAGAGAGAGAGAGAGAGAGAGAGAGACTGGACAAGTTTGGTTCACTTAGAGAATGAATTTGTACTTCAGAACAAAAAGAAGTAGAAGAAGAAAAAACTAGTAAAGAAAGGAGCAAATTTAAGTGAGTGTTTGTGTCGGTCGATAATGATGATGCTTTGGTAGAATACCTGAATCATATACAACTTGTTGGCGTACAAAGCATTGAAGGGGGAAAGAAATAAAGAAATAAAGAGAATACAAATTGAACTTGCTTGCCGGAAAAAAATAAATAAATATAATAAATAAAAAAGGAAGAAGAAGACACAAACAAGTCGGCAACAAAAATGTTTGTGGGCAAATTGTTTCATTCACATTTTTGTTATTTCAACTAGAGTCGGTTGATTTGTCTAGTCAAAACGGCGTATAACAATTTTCCAGCTCCCACACACAAACAGCAGCAGCAGCAACAACAACAAAACGAAAAAAAAAGTTGTACAAATGTAAATGGGATAATTGACACTAAAGGGGGGAGGAAAGCAAACAAATATTCCATCAAAGGTTAGCGGAGGGAAGAAAAGAAAAAAAAGAAAAGAAAACGGCAACAAACAGATGAATGTGGTTTGCATTGTGTTTTGTCTACATTAAATATACTTGTTGTTGTTGTTGTTGTTGTCTGGTTGCCTGGTTGATTGGGCTGGTTGGCTGGTTGTCTAGGTTCATCATCATCTACTATTGAACTCTCTCATCATTGGATAATAATGATGAACCTTGATGTATGAATCTAAACATTGGCAATGGTCGATCACACAAGCACGCAAATGGAAATGTTGTCGAAACGCAAACATACATGTCGAATCGATATGTTTGGCAACCATCATCAAACTAAAACAGTTCTAAATGTTGAATATAACTTTTTTATATTCATATTGAAAAGCGATAAACGATGGTAACGACAACCACAAATGAATGGTTGGTTGGTTGGTGGTAATTACAACTACTAATCAGAAGAAGAAGAGGGAGAAATAGGAAAAATGAGGGAACACAAGAGAAAAACCACGAACAAAATAATTATACTATTATATATATATATGGATGATAATGATCATCATAAAGATAGTGTTGGAACACAGTAAAAAAAATATTGTAAAAATAGAAATAAGATTTGTGTGATTACAACAACAAGTGATGAAATGGAGAATGCAATAATAGGAAACAACAAGTTCGTCGATCTCGGTTAGTTCATTTCACTTCACTTCAATTTCATTCAACTTCATCAACAATTCAACTCACATCACACAATCAGTCAATTAGCAGTGATTTTTTGTTGCTGCTGTTGATGTTGTTGACGTACTTATAAGCTTAGTAACATCAATTGGCAACCAAATGTGAGGGTATTTGGATATTTATAAATCATCGTACAAAAAGGAAGGCAACAAAAATGTGGGGAAACAAGAATAAGGAAGCAATGGAACAACTTACGTTACGGTGATGATAATGATGATGTCTATGATTATGATCTTAATTCAATTGAATTCATTTACACTTGCCTCCACATTCATTTAGTTGAAGAATGGTTGATATATATGCATAAAGTGTAAATATGAACCGAATCGGCGATATATTTCATCATCATAATAATCATTCATGACAAGCAATTGAAATGAGAATTGGCAATTTCAATTTGGTTTGTTTGTTTGTATATGTTATTGGTGGTTTCACCATATCAATATGTGGTGTCTTCATTCAATATAATAATAACGATCAGATTGATTTATATCAATGTGCCAGATGTGGTGAACAAATCAATTTTGGTATATGAATGATTAGAACGAGAAGAGTTTGAACATGACGAGGCGAAAGGGCAATTGTGCATAGACAAAGTGGTTTGTTGGTTAGTTAGTATGAAGTGATGTGATGGGAGAATAGAAAATAAACCAGATGTTCAAATTGAAATTAGTTTTTTTTTTTTTTTTTGAAATCATAAAATGACGATTAGGTGGTTTGAACGACAGTTTGTGGGGGAGACAGGCAAACGGATTTGCACTGATTGGCACATCAATAGGACGATCAATTTGTCTCAATTCAATTTTTTTTTTGTTTCTGTACTATATTAAACAAAATAGGTGAATTAAAGTGTCCAATCACTTTAGGCGAAAGATGAGGCGTGTGATCACATTTGAAGGATTTGACGGAGGTGAAATTCTTCTAAATCAAAAACAAAAGTGTAGATTGCTGAGAACGAAACCATTAATAGTCGATTCGATTGATGCATCACCATCACATTCTCATGCATTGGACATAACACAACACAGGACAGGACTGAACGTTAATTGCAGGCCTCAAAGGCATCGAAGATCTCTTTCTTTCTTTCTTTGCTATTTCGTGTTGGTTGTTGTGTCTATTAACATACATAAATGTATCGAGACATTCAATCCAGACATAAATAGTTTTTTTTGTTTGCTATTTTGTTCAAGTGACCAATCATATTTTCAAGGTCTCATTACACACGTAGAATGTGTGTGTGGAAAATATATATGAATGAATATAATGATAAAACAGAATACACAGACAATACCATTGACTTGTGCGAGTGTATGTTTGATGTCGAATACTCTTGGTTAATGGTGACGACGATCAAAGACAATTATCTGTTTTTTGGGGTAGTTGAGAGTGGTGAAAGACGAGGAGGAGGAGGAGGCCAAGAAAGAATGAAAGAAAGAAAAAAATTACATTCAACAACCGATGTTGATGATGATGATGTTGATGACGGTACGTTTCAAGTAGACAAAGGAGTTGTCTTCCACTCTCAGTTCAACTTGTTGCACGTTTCTTAATGCTTGACTGACAAATTTTATTGCATCAAGAACGGGCGGCACATTGTATGCATCATTGATTCATCTCAAACAATAATGATGAAGATGAAGAAGAAGGAAAAAAAAGTTTTTTTGAACACGATTGTTGTCAACGAATGTCGATTTGATCCCAATAATGATTGAAAATCGATTGTCCCATTGTATATATTTCGATGGGATGGATATATTTGACCAGCAATAATATCAAATCGAAATAGATCTTATAATGGCGTAGATGCCGTTTAAATATTTCATCAATATATTTAAATGATGGTGATGACAATCATTTTTGTTGTTGTTGTTGTCATCGTCGTCGTTTTCATCCACTACTACGATTTATGTTTGATGATGATGATGATGATGATGATGATGATTGTTGCCGTTACTTTCTTGAGGTAGAATATAATAAAATGATGGCAAAATCGAGACGACGATATGACAACCATACGATCATGATCGTTTCTCGGAGTCGACTGGCGCGATTATGGTTTATGTATTTGCCGTGTATGTTTGCCTATGTGTGTGTGTGTGTGTGTGTTCGGAGGACTCATTCCACTCGCGGGATACAATTGATTGTGTTGTGTGTGTGTGTGTGTGGCTTGCTTGGCTTGGCTTGACTTAACTTGCTTGTTTGCCAGCAACTGGAAGCAACGGCGGGAAATGGCTTCTTTGAGAGTCATATAATGCTAGCAGTATAACCATTTGTACGGATATGTTTGACCAAAACGGGTGTGGTGTTGACCATCATGCACCACCATCAGCCACCAAAGACATGCCACATTTTGGAGGTGAGGCACGGTTATGGGATAAGATCCATGTTCCATTATTGTTCTATTTAGTTTCATGTTTTCGAAATTAATCTACTAAATTAAATTCTAAATTGGATTATTTGGATCAAACATATCTAAATGAATTTGTATTTTCCACTTATTTTTTTCCGCTTGTTAATATATTAAATAGAAAGATATTCAACGAAGCAAAACAGTTTTGGTTCAGTGACAAATTTTGTACCACAATTTGATTAGATACCAATTTGGAACACAAATCAATGTTAAACTAAAGTGATCGACTCGCCACCTGTTGACACGTAAATTTAATAAATTTATTTGAATAAATTCATCTTTATTATCGATACATAAAGAATTATTGTTGACTTTTTGGTTACATTCAAACAAATTTGAAAAAAAATGAATCGCCATTAAGACTAGTTTTAAAGATTGTATGTTTCATCATGATATCGAACTTCTATTGGAATTTAAATTCTGGTCCGAATCGGGTTCAAATGCATTTCGATAGCAAAACAAGCGGCCAATATAGAAAATGTACTAATAAAACAAATGAAAATCGTAAATCAATCAACATAATAAAACCAAATTGACATTATGTAATATACCTTTCTTAAGTTTAATCTTTTTCAATTGTAGATTAACTTTCATCCAATGCAATCAAGTCTTTCTTATCATATCATAAATCATATCAAAATGATAGAATGATTTAGTTTCCTTGATCAACAATGTACGTGCCGGTTGTTCATATATTTTCGAATTATCTTGATCAACAAACGAACGAATCCAATTGAGTATCCACTTTGGTATAGCACCGAATTCGATTCTATCGTCAAGTATCTTTGACGATACAATCTTGAACGTATTTACCCATAATTGAATGGGATCATTAGCCAGATCGGCTTCCAACGTTCCATTTAAACTAATTTGGGAAAAGTTCGCCCAATATTCGCCATAGAGACTTGATACAAAGATGGAATATTTCATCATAGCATGAAGTCGGGCGTCAAATATTTCCGCTTCAATCGGGATTTGTATTCTCGTTGAATTTGAATTTAACATACGAGCACATGCATTCCGATAACGAGACAGTCGGCCAATATGGGAAAAGTTAGCATCATATACGGTCAATTGTCCTAAAAACAATTAATTAACAATTAACCAAAGTTAATATTATTATTTTTTTTATTTAGTATACCTTTTTTAAGTTTAATCTTTTCTGATTGTAGATTAATTTTCATTCGATCAAGAATATAATCGATTATTTTATTAGCATTAAACTTACAATCGGAAGCATCGTTTATTGGTAGAAATGTTTTGGGTTGATTGTGATAATCAATGTTAGTATTGTTCAATGTTGTTGGGTGCGATCGAAAACGGAATTTACAATCGCATAATGAAATTAAAGTAAACACAAATAGGATTATGGAATTCATTCTGGTTAAATCAATAGTAAAAACAACCTTTGAAACACCGAACAAAGCCTTACGGTTGCAGTGAAACGAATGAGAAGCTCAACTAGTGTTTTCAATTATAAATACTGGAAATTTCAAAGAAAGGAAAAGGAGACAAAACAAGGTCCTCTCAGTGGGTTGTCAGTAAATCTCGGGTCTCGTCTCAAGTCTCGGCCCCCATACTGGGGAGATTCCATTATCAGTTCAAGGTCAACATAGGTCAACATGAGCAAAAAAGTTGAGAAATGAATGAAGTTGAACTGGTTGATTGATTGTGCCAGATGTTACTTCTCCGATCGATTCTCCCAAAAAAAATGCAACTAACCAATGGTCATTTTTGCTATTTAAAGTCAAATGTTGACTTTTATGAATAAAAAATGTTCAAATAACAACAAAAAATTTGAAAACATTTTGATTAAATTGAAAACAATTCAAATTTAATTTTAATCAAATAGGTAATAATATAAATAAAATAAATCATTGTCGTGGATCAAGTGGATCGTCAGCAAATCTTAGGTTTCGTCTTAAGTCTCGACCTCATAATAGGAGATTCCATTATTGGTCCCATAGTTCAACATAGTTCAACAAATAAAATTATAAGTGAATCAAATTGATTTTAGCAAAAAAAGATCCATAATATAAAATAAAATAAAAACATGTCAATAGATTGCCGTATAGCCTTGGAATAAGTCTCATTCTCAAAAAAAGTATCTTTATAATTAAATAAGTATCGCAGAATCTAGAAATGTTCATTGCACATTGTTAAACGAATAAGTTAAAACTTTCTTTGTTGGATAAGTCGCATTCCTCAAAAAAAAATGTTTAAAATGCAAACTTCTTACTGAAAAATACGATAATATTTGACTTGTGTGAATCATTTGTGAACTTAAACTATTTGTTTAAATTCCTTTTCCAACATATATCTTGTATGGAAGAAAGTGACTAATAAAAAATTTTGGTCGCTTCTCAATAAATTCATAAAGATATGATTGATGATCAAAACGACGCATCGCATCAATCTGTTCTTGCCATTTAGGGTTGAAAGCAAATTGTGCAAAAGGTTCCTCAAAATCTTCCGGCATATGATTGCTAGGCTTACATTCAAGATTAAAATCTCGAACATCTCTGAAATGGATTCCAAGCCAACGGAGATATGGCACATTCATCTGAAGAGCTTCATATGAAGGGCTTGAAGATCCATAACGGAAACTACTTGCAAAATTTAATCCCTCCAAATTGAAATCCGTCAAAACGAATACGGGAATTTGCCAAATCAATGACAATTGTTGAATTAGCACAGTTGTTGGCCAATCAGACATTCCAGTAAACTAATAATTAAAAAAAAATTCAACAAAATTAAAAAATAATCTACAAACATGCAGAATCACCAACCATAATCAAATTGAAATATTTATCAATCTTCAAATTGATCAACTTAAGAAATGTTTTTTTACATTGAACGATCAAAATAAAGGTGGCACAAGATGAAACATTGGTCAGCTTAAATGGCTTTATTGGAACTGGAACTGCCATTTCACCTTTAATCGAAAATCCATAAAAATCGACAAACGAAATTGATCCAAACATTAAACTTGACGTAAGTTCCACAATATTCAATTGACTTTTCGGTGTCTTCAAGGTAACGCATAGGTTTTGGATTCGTTCGTCAATATCATCAAAACTTTCATTCGGAAAATTGGTTCGAATTTCCGAAATGGTTACCAATTTATGACTTTGCAAACATTGCATAATGAAATTGATAAATGCAATATACTTATCAATTTCTGCGCATGATAGATTCTTCTCTTTCAATAGTGTATTGCAAAAATAACCAAACTTTGGCACAAAGTGACGTTTGTTCTTGAATTTAAATTCAAAAATAATTGGTGGACAACCAGAAAATTCTGCATTCAAGTTAAAACTAATAAAAACAAATTTTTGTTGTAATAAATAATTTTATAAATAATACAAAAAAAAACGATAATGATACATACTTTCGACGAATCAAACTTCGTTTCTCTACCTCTAAAGCTGTTTTGAGAATAATCAAACTTTCAATATGAAACGAATTGCCTTGAAGACATGGATCGTTTCTTAGAATAAAATTTCGAAATTCCCGATATATTGGAATAATTTGACGTTTGATTGGAGCAATTTCTCCCGTAATTGAATTTTCTATATTGTTTATGGTTAATTTACAAAACAATCAATAGATCAAATGATACTTACCAGAATAATCCAATTTACCCACTTCAATTGCAGTAGCTTTATAAAAATATAAAAAAAACAATAATGTTGATTGTGTTAAAAATATATCCGAACAGAATGGGTACATACCAATTTCCGATTCCGTCAATGGTTCGATAGGTGGCAATATTGAATTGTCATCCATCCCGATAAACAAAGTTAAATCAACAAACAAGTTAAATCAATTAAATTCAAATTGGCCAAGTGTTTACATATGAGCTGGTTAAATTACTCAATTAACACACAAAGACCAGAATCATGTGTCTATGATCGTAATCAACCGTTTAATATGTATGGATTGTATTAAAAAAAAGATGTTTTGTCACAAAATTATATTATAACTTAAATGAATCAGTAAACATTCAAGTAAAAATTAAATGTGATCTGAATGGACGGATATGAATCGTCGATATGATGCGTCGTGTACGACGTTTGTGAAATATGAGCAAGTGAAATGATTCGCATCCCGATTCGATTCGCGATGAGCATGCGTCGTGGCTCATTTATATAATGTTTATCTTCGGTTCTATTTCGAAATCACTTGTTGATATGTGATGTAAACTATTCTCAATTTTATCAAGAAAGATTTATTTGTAAATTGTGTTTTATGTTATTTGAATATGTCTGAAAATTATTATAATCAACCATATCCTAATTATGAATACGATTATGGATTGAAACATATTGAAGGTTCAAATTATTCACCATCGATTATGTGGGAGCCAATTTATTCTAATTACGGTAAATACCGTTAAATAATAATCACAAAAATTTCATTAATAATTGTAATTTTAGATTCATCAACACCACCACCAAGTTCAAATGAGAATTCAAACTATAATTCTTATCATAATTACAACTATTTAAATGATCAACAGCAGCAGCAACAACAACAACAAACATGCTATTCTCAATCCACACAATTATCGTTATATGATTCAGGCTATTATGCTTCGGGTTCTTATGTAAATACGCCACAACAAAATGTAAACGCCGATTTTAATGTACAATTCGAAAAATTATTTTCACCATTGAACACTCAACTAATCAATGAGGAACAAGAACTCAGCCACCTATTTATCAGTAACAGTGGGCAAACAAATTTAAGTCAATCGGTTCCATCAAGCAATTCTGTTTACAAAACAATTGATTTAGACCAATTTTATTCCCTATACAGTCAAATTGATTTTTATGAATTAATTCGTAATTTAGGCAACGAACTGTTACCGTTAATTGAAATATTTAAGCATTACAAGAATCATTTTGATTTATATGGCAAGCAAACACAAAGTGAAATCATGTTACAATTAAATCAAATAAAACAAAAGTTTAGGAGAAAATTACCAATTAAAAGTGGAAAGTAAGTAAACGCAATCAATGTTTATTTGTTCAGTAAAAATTAATAATAAAATTTAATTATTTTTAGAAAATTATTCGTTTATAAAGGAATTATTGTTTCACGTAGTTTCAAAAGAACTATCTACATTCCAAATATTGGTGTACTTATCGATTCTGTATTTGAATACAAGAATATTCGTAAGAAATTTAAACGATCATATTGTCTTTTAATAGATTTGATCATTCAACTATTAGAGCATAATTCCTATTCAGCACAACGTGACATATTTTACCATAATATGAGACGTTTTAAAAGTGTTAGACAATTAGATCGGTTTATTCGTGACCTTTCTGCTACTATAAATGTCAGTCGAATTGATTTTAATATAATTGCTACACCAAAAGGTTTGGTAATGGGCGACCTCATCTTTACCGACTCTAATCAATTGAAAATTGATTTAAATTGCCGAGAATCGCAATACAGTGCAATACAAGTTCCAACTCATTCATCGAAAATAACAATTCACAGTTCGAATGCAAAATTTATTTTGGTCGTTGAAAAATATTGCACATTTTATCAACTGATGGTTGATGGTATTGACAAACGCTTCGATTTAATCATGGTATGTTTATTTTATTTATTTATTATTATATTAATCTAAAACAACTGTATTCATTTATAGATTACTGGTTGTGGATATCCAGATATGCGTACAAGAGCATTTTTGCAATTGATTTGGTTAAAATTGAAGATTCCCGTATTTGCATTGGTCGATGGCGATCCACATGGAATTGATTTGATGTGTACCTATCGTTATGGATCGAAAAGTATGGCACATGAAAATCTTCATCTAAACGTTCCAACCATGAAATGGATTGGAATCAATGCTGATGATATTGTCAATTTTCACCTACGCGGAGTTGAATATAATCCAAAAGAATTAAAACTTTTCAATATCATTTCATCACGTCAATATATTCTTGAAAATGAAGAATGGGCAAAACAAATTGCCCGTATGAAACAATTGGGAATAAAGGTAGAGATTCAAGCGATCGAGGAAGCGGCACCTAAATATTTATTGGAAATTTTTTTGCCATATAAATTGCGATATGGTATGTGGGTTTAGATTGAATTAATTTTACTAATTTTATTTTTATATCTTATTTTATTATGTTTTATCTCCCCAAACATTTTCCTATGTAAAAGTATCTAATACATTTTATAAATTTTTATTGTAAATCAAATGGGTGTAATCATCATCAATTTGATGTCTCACCTTATTGATGTACGACACAGTTGATGTCACGAAACGCCCTCTTGTTGGCGTTTTCATCCTTTTTATCATCAATAGATTTGACACAATTAGTCATATGAATATGATGTGTTGAAACACATGAGTATGAATATAGCGGCAACCCTAACAAAAACAAAATCCTTTTGTTCTTCATTCACTGATTGACCACATTTGCTCAACTCAATTTAATTTTGTCATTTGTTAATTGTTGTTTTTCAATTTTATTTATTCTTTAATTTTATTACATATAAATCTATTTCAATAATGATCAATCAATCATCATATTTAACAATTTTATTTGTGCTCATCATTTCATTTGTACCATTGGTATTCAATCAAAGATTAACAATTGGTGATGGTGAAGGAACCAATTCCAAACGTTTAGTTCAATTGGAGACAATGGTTTCCTATAGTAAGTACAATAAATAAGTTTCTTAAAACAATAATAATAATAAACAAATAAATTTATTTTATTATAGCACCAGTTGTGATCGTTTTGTCCATTTCATCGATTGTCGTTTTCTTGGTTATTCTACACATTATCTATATTGAATGGAATTCAAAACTTATCACAAGATCGTCGATTGCATCAAATAATGGCGCAAATAATGATCAAATACCATTTGATGTACAAGGTAGAGCAAGGAATGGAACGAATCAATCATCATCAAACATGGATATGATTCCAATGATACTTCGACGTGAGCATCGTCAACCAACGAATGTTCCATCGATTTCAGCCAATCTTAATCCTAAGGATATTCGTCAAACAATATCTCCCGTTACACTTCAAATGAAGATGGTTCCACATATATCATCATTGATACCGGAAAAGTTTCCAAACACTAGTAGTAATCGATTTGTGACTGAAGCGCGTTGCGTCCAACTTGAAACATTGATCAATTTGGCTGATGAAAAATCAGAAGAATCGTCTGAACCGTCAAAACAAAATCTTATATAATCAGTTGTATATTTCACAACAATAAGTTGATTTCATTTTATTTCCCTATTTTTTATGTTACATTTGAACACAAACATTGGCACAATATTAATTATTTGTTTTAAATGTATCGTTTAATAATTGAACAATTTCCGCTTGATGTCGTTGACCAATTCCAACAGCTGGAGCGGATAATTCTTCTCGTCCACAATAACTTAATTGTCTACCAATAATTGATCGGAAACGTTCATCAACAAAATTCCATGCACCCATATTACGGTGTTCCTCTTGACTCCATCTTAATGAACGTTCAGAATTGGAATGATAACGTTTTAACACTCGGACAATATCCTCAACCGGAAACGGGACCAATTGTTCTAAACGTATCAATGCAATCGATTGATTTAATGATCTTCGTTCACGTTCTTGTTCTAATGTATAGTAATGTTTACCACTACAAAAGATAACCGATCGTATTGAATCAAGTTTTCCACCACCAATATGTATGGGATCGTCCAATACTGGTTGAAAGTGTTTCGGACAATCGGATTGATCGGACAGATCGGACAGGCGCGAAACGGCTTTCGGGTGACGTAACAACATTTTCGGTGCCATCACAATCAATGGACGACGATATGGTCGAATCATCTGTCTCCGTAATAGATGAAAGTATTGTGCCGGTGTTGTGGGATATGACACCGACCAATTGACACAATCGGAATCGATTTTGGTTTGATAGGAATCAGAATTTTGTAGGAAACGTTCCAAACGTGCCGATGTATGTTCGGGACCGGCGCCATCATAGCCGTGAGGTAAGAGAAGTGTTAGCGCCGATTGAAGGCGCCATTTTGCATCACCAGATGAGATTAGAGTGTCCACAATCGATTGAGCACAATTGAAGAAATCACCAAATTGTGCTTCCCATATTGGTAAACATTTACCATTTGCAATTGATAGGCCATATTCATATGCAAGTACAGCTTCTTCTGATAGAATTGAATTACCCAATTCAATTGAACCAGCTTGTCCATAATTCGGTTGATCTCGTAATGAATTTAATGGTACAAAGATATCTTCGCTTGTTTGATCCACAATCATTGCATGACGTTGACTAAATGTTCCTGCAAACATATATATGTTTATATTTATTAATTAAAATAATAAACTAATGACATTTTATAGTTAGTAAATACCTCGACCAATATCTTGTCCAGCTAAACGAACATTGAATCCATCAGCCAATAATGATCCAAATGCTAATGATTCTACGGTTGCCCAATCCATTCCATCGTTTTGTTGAATTTTACGTGCACGATCATTGAAAACACGTTTTACAGTTTGATGTAGATTGAAATTATTTGGAACATTAACTGCCATAGATCCGATCATCTTTAATCGTTCAACATCGACTGTTGTTTTCCATTTTGTTATCATATCTAAACTTGGCCATTCAATTCCATTCCATGATTTAGATCGATCATACAAATCGGAACTTCTCGGTGGTTCATATTGTTCCGAATTGGCCAATGCACGATTAAGTCTTTCATTATATTCATTTAAAACTGACTGTACATCCTGATCGGACATACCAATTGAACGTGCATATTCACGTGGAATTGTTTCATTTCGTTTCAATATCGATTTAACTTGAACCGGATTTGTAAATGTTGCATCATCCAATTCATTGTGTCCCCAACGGCGAAAACAGACTAGATCAATTGCAACATCCTTTCCGAAACGATTCCTATAATCAAATGCAATCTGTGCTGCTTTGGTAACCGATTCAGGCCGATCGCCAGCCACATGAATGATTGGTGCTGAAATCGATTTCATCGGATCTGAAGCATAACGCGTGCTACGTGCTTGACCCGATCGACCAGGCATCGTATAACCAATTTGATTGTTAACAATTAAATGTATTGATCCACCCGTTGTCCAATGATCAACATTGGAGAATGTTAATGTTTCAGCAACAATTCCTTGTCCCGTAAATGATGCATCGCCATGGATTTGTATGGGAATTCGTTCCATTCTCGAATTACGTTCATGATCATACGGACCTTCAGTGTTTTCCATCATTCGTCCACGAACGAATCCTGATGCCATCGTTCCAGCCACTTCCAAATGTGATGGATTCGGTAACAATGTTACAGTTAATGGTTGTTTTTCATCCGTTTTTCCGAATTCGGTACTTGTATATATATGTGAAAGGACATCACCAATAAATGATCGATCATTGATGTTAAATTCGGCTTTTCCAGTCATCTTTCGAAATATAATCTCTGGACGTACATTCAATGTATTCACCAATAGATTCAATCGACCACGATGAGGCATTCCAATAACTAATTCTTTAATTGTTGATCCATTTTGACTACAACGAATCAATTCTTCAACAAATGTTATCATCGTTTCCGCTCCTTCCCCACCATAACGTTTAATTGATTGAAATTTTTTTGCTAAATAATGATCAAATGCTTCCGCTTGTAACAATGAGGTAGCAATCCGTATTCGATCATTATCGATTTGTTGTTGATTGTTATTATTATTTTTATTATTGATTGATTCAATCGTTTGTTCAAACCATTCAATCTCTTCCATCGATTCAAGATGAGAGAATTCATATGATAGTCCATTTCCACAATATTGTGCAAACAATTGACCAACAAATTGTTGTCGACTTTTTACCGATGTTTCTTCTGATTCATTGACCGAATTTAGGTATCGATTCAAATCGACACCCAAAATTGAACCAATTTCAGACATTTCCACTGATGATGATGGATCATCACGTGCCAATGGATTTAATCGTGCCAATTCATGTCCACGACGTTGAAATGCTTGTCGTATTAATTGATCAGCAAATGAAAGTTTATTTTGATCAGATTTGACCGTTTGTTGTTGTTGCTGATGTTGTTGATCTAATGTTTTCAAACGAAAATTTCCATAAATACCTAATTCAAGCAAAAAGTTATTTAATAAATTGAATAAATAAACAAATTGTAATTCATACCAGTTATTGAATGATAATATCTTGTAAAATGTAGAATATTTTTTTGATTTATACGAATCATTTTAGTTGTTGGAAAAGTTCGTGGACTACACTGTTGATCGAGCTGGATGTTGTGGCACGATTGTCATTGAAACATTTGTCAGGGTATAAAAGTGAATTATATCAATGTTAAACATGATCTAATATGATATTTTGGTTTCTATGGTCATACGATGTTAATTATCAAACATGAAATGGTTGATTAGATATGGATTTGATGACGACCAAATAGTGTGATAAACACACACTAGAATTGAATATGATTTTACTTCATCCAGGCTCAAAACTTGAATTATTCTGTTCATTCATTTTGTATTTATCTGTCAAAAATAAATAAAAAATAAAATAAAATTAATTTGAATCATAAAGTGGATTCTATCACATTGTTTTGGACTGATATCACTCAAATGGAGAGCTCCGCTGTTTTGGTAACCAATTGCATCAAAATAGTTTTTTGAGTATTTGGAGAAAGTTATCAGAAACGTATTGCCTATTGGAAAAGAAAATTCTTAATAAAAAAAACAAAACTGAATGAGATTTGCAATGTCCACCAAAATCTAAATGTATCTAAACTAAATTGAATTTTACTATGAACTTGTATCGTATTCTACCAAACATTTGGACATTAAACGAACAGAGAAAAACAATTTTCTCTTTAGCAAAACTGTAATATAATCAAATTAATGTTGTCAAATTTGACATGTCATAAGCCATTCAATATATTGAAAATAGTCAACAGTTTCCAACAACAACAAGAAATGTTAAATTTATCTCAGTGCAAGTAAATATTTAATTTATATAAATTTTAAACTTTGGTTTTAACTTTTTTTAAAATAATTCTAAATCTATTTTACTCTAGATTTTGATTATAGTTAATTTGTTTATCTTTCTTTTTTTATTTGGGTAAATATATTAACATTGTTAATAGTGCAATAGAATGCAATCAAAAGTATAGTAATTGGTTTTGCCTTCAATCGGTTGACAGGTGAGACAAGGGAATTATTTCCGGAATATAGAAAAAACAAAAACCGATTCTGTTTTGTTGACATTACCAGCCAAACATTGAAATAACAATGTACAACGTCAATTTTTGGCATTTTTTGTCACGGAAAATGTATATAAAAATAATAAACTGTTACAATATTGGTTATAATTAAAATTCAAATATACATAAATATTTCTAGTTTGCTAGTTAGTAAATTGCCATACAATCAACGAATGTAGAATATTCCATTAAACGTGACTTTAAATATTATTTACTATTTATTTTTTTATATCTAATTGTTTCATTAGGTTTTTTTAGATTCTTTCAATAAAATTTAAATTTAGGATTCTAAAACGCTAATACATTAAAACGAATATCAAAAATAAAAGAAACAAATTAACCACAAAGTAGGAAAAACCGATTTTAGAACGGCAAATGATTAGGCGCTTGATTTGGATTTAGGCCAAAATTGTAAATTTGTAAATTTTGATATAGAATTATTTTATGACAATTAATATTCATTATTGTTTGCGTTGTGTAGAGCAATGAAAGCTAAATCATCAATATAAATATTTAAAATAAATTGAAACGAATCTAAATGTCAAATACTAAAAAATTGTATTTGAATAACCCTTTTGCTGCTAAAAACAAAAGTGATGTATTCTCTAATGTCTAATTCTCTTTTTCTCTTTCAGTATCTATTATTAATCCATATATTCATATATAAAAAAATTGGTTAAATCGTTTTTGCCATTTTAATGGCAATATAATGTTTAAGTTGTTTTCTTCTTCTTAGAATTAATTTACACATTGTATATTAAGATAGATGATAATCGTATAACACAAGAATAATGTTATAGTTGATTTAATTTACCCGATTTTTCTTTGTTATTCAATTTTTCAACCATTTAGGGTTATGTTTAGGTACAATTCCAATCATAAATTGAGTGTTAGTTTTGGTACTATTTTTATTTTATTTAATATATATGCAAGTTTTAACATTTATAAAAAAAATCGCGAACACAACAAACACAACACAAATTTGTAAGGTTAAATGGTTTAAGGCAATGTAGAAGAAGAAGGAGAAGAAAATCACATCAAATAAAGAGAATGGAGATTGAGGGAAAAACCTATTTACATTCAAATAGGATGCCTTAAAATTGTCCAAACCATTTATCATTGAAATTTCCGTTTATTTATTGTTGTTAATTTTATCAAAATATAGTCATTACCAATCGATTGATGATCGTCAAGAGTATGATCAATCAATTGGTCGCGCAAGTATTGAACATAGACAACAACAAAAAACGAGTTACGTCCTTAAAGGAAGGTCACCGATAGATATAACATTTATATTCTACAATGTTAACATTATGTTACATTATGTTATGATATCCTAAACCGATAAACTTTAAAATTAAATTTCAATTTTGAACTTTTGAATACCGAATTTTGGATCCATATGGGGATTGGAGAAACATGAAAACAAAATGTGAATCCAAGAATGCAAATCGGAAACAATCTATTCTCATTATGAATTGATGAGAAATTAAATGGAAATGAAAATAATAGTTTGTATAAAACTTTTAAAATTTTTATAAAATCAAAATCTTGTATATCAAAACATGTACGTGACAATTTCAAATGGATGAAACACTTTCATTTTGATTCCACAGAAAAGTTGGATTCTATACTTGATAATTTTGTTTGTTTTTTTATTAAATTTTAAATTTTAACTTGTTTTTCATATTTATCATATGACATAACATGAACTGACAAAATGGAATGGACAATAATAACAAGAAAATGTATGCCTGGATCAAAGTTTGCAATGTTTGAATGAATCACACTCGATCTCAACTCACACAAGTCCATTAATGTCAATTAAGTTTTAGTGGAAAGAGAGAGAGAGAGAGAGAGAGAGAGAGAGAGAGACCAATTTGAAGTACCAATTTCTCCTATGTAAATAATTGCCTATGTAACACTACAAACAATATTAAATGGTTGATAAAATTGGTAAAAATGAGGAAATGCAATGATTTAGAGGGACGATTCCATTAACCTAAATTTGGTTGTTCAAATTTTAGGTTTCAAGTGTTTAGAAGACGACCAACCAACTACATTTATCAATTTATGCCGACTGTTTTTTTTTTCTTTCTCTTGGGTTCAAAGATATTGTAAATTAATTTAGCATTAAACCTCTTATGCTTGATCATTCTCTCGCCTTATTTAGCTTTTCTCAATGTATAGCTTATATATTATTTGGCAATGTTCATTAAATTAGCGAACCTGTTCGGTTGGCCAATCGACCTTGATTGACGATCATTTCAGTTGTGAATGCTTTTTGTTGTTGTTGTTGTTATTAGTGTTTGGGACATCCACTCACAACACAGTTAGGGTGGTGTCCGTTTTTTGTGTGTTGTGGTGGTGTTAGTATTATATACATTTGCTTTCATCCATCTCATCATGATATTGGTGTTATCGTTACTGTCATTCCCCTGCTCCATTGGGTTCTGGTCACATTCATTCAACTATATGGGAGATTTGAGAGGGGTTGCTCGGCTACAAGAGTCGAAAATGAACGGAAAGAAAGAAAGAAAAACGTTCCATTTCCATGCATTTGAACTAATCGTACAAAGCTATGGATCAATGAATACCATTCGCTATACATGTCAACACGACAGACAGACAGAATGACTGACTGACTGACTGACTGACTGACTGACTGAATGTACAAGTCACAATTTCAATGTATATTTGTGCTTCTCGCTTTCTCTCTATCTATCTCTCATTCTTTCGTCCATTTTATTCCACATTCTATATACATTTAACATTTATATAGATGAACGGAGACCACTGGCTTTAATTGTAGAATGGTTTTAGTGAAACAACAAAAAAAAACATATTAATCTATTGAACACTGAATCTAAAGTGAAAAACTAATAAAAAATAAACAAACAAAACAAAATCAATCAATAATATAAAATAAAAAAGCAAGCGAATCAAATTGAAAATTTATATTTATGTTCACGATTACCTATCTCTCTTTTTCTGCCAATTTTTTTTGTCTCGTTCCTATCTCCTCTTGAAATGAAATCAATATCCAAAAGAAGATATCAATACAATAATTTCTTTTTCATAATATTTTGATTATATATTTTTTGTTTGTTTGTTCTTTTCTTCTCAAAGTGTGTTGTGTTTTATTTTATTTTATGTTTGTTCCATCACATCATCACATTGCATATTTTAGATTTTATATTATTATGTTGTGGTCTTCATGGTCGATTGCCCATTGATGGTGGAAACCAGCCATCGTTTTTTTTTTATTATTTACGTTTCTGTTGCTGTTGAATAAGTGTGTAATAGCTTTTTTCTCCTTCATGCTGCATTCTTGTTGTTAACCACCTACACACACACACACACACACACACACAATTGCAAACTCACCAGATGTGTTGATGTCCATGTCCATGTCGTTGTCGTTGTCGATGTCGATGATCATAATCAACTAAATACACATAGACATCTTTTGTTTTCAATCATTTTCATACTATAACCTCCTCCCTATTTTCCCTATCTTATTCTCTCTTTTGTCTCTTTCAATCATTGTATGTTGCTCTTGCTCTCGCTCTCGCTCTTCCTTCCTTTCATTCTCTACTTCTTTATTATCAACCAATTTATATATTTATATATGACATGATGATCATTGTGTCAGTCGTGATCAATAGTGTAATAACAACAAAAACAACAAAAATCATCATCATCATCATCAAATAGGAAAAAAAAAGAAGAAGAGTACTGTTCCATGTTTCACATTTTTTTTTACCACAATTATAAATTAGTATCTTGATTCGAATGAAAGAAGATTCATATAAGCATGAAACCGTGTTGATCGTGATCCGCATCAATCGAAATTGAATGTGTTTTGTTTCATCACAAAATTTTTGTTCTCTCTCTTTCTCTTTATCTTGTTTTCTCATTTTTTTCTGGAAACATTGCACACCTGCATTGATGAACATCATGTTTCATTGATATATTGGTTTTGTTCTGGAAACGAACTACTAAAAACGAACATATTCATCGACCAACATCCATTCATTTGATTCATTCATTCATTTGACAGTCGAACGGAACAAATCCTAACTAAAAATTTCCTATTTTTTCTTGTGTGGAAAAAGATTGTTTGTTGAAACATTATCATTATCATCATGGAAGATCCATATGCATGTATGACATGTGACCAACCATTGGCAGGTTTACGTTATGTGATGCACGATGATAAGCCGCATTGTTCCACTTGTTTTGAAACCAATTATGCAAATGTTTGTGTACAATGTGATCAAAAAATTGGTATCAATTTTAAGGTAATTTCAATATATAAAATAATGGCCAACAACTAAAGGCGAACCGTTCATAAAGTTTGTATTGTTAATTTCTATTTCACAATATTTCTATATCTATTTGGTAGGATCTATCGTACAAAGGACGTCATTGGCATGAACAATGTTTCCAATGTACCGATTGTGGTAAAAGTTTACTTCAACAAACATTTGGCACCAAAGATGATCGAATCTATTGTGGAAAATGTTTCGATTCAAATTTTGGTTCACGTTGTGTACGATGTGAATTGGTGATACCAACGGGACAACGTAAGGTGGAATATAAGTCACAACATTGGCATGAACAATGTTTCCTATGCATACAATGTAATGAACCGATTGGAACGAAAAGTTTTGTACCGAAAAATGATCAAGTCTATTGTACGGAATGTTATGAGCAAACATTTGCAACTCGTTGTTTCCATTGTAATGAGGTAGGTTTAATTTAGGTTTAAACTGTTGTTGTTGTTGTTGTATTGAATTGCTTTTCTTGTGAAATATACAATTTCAATTATTATTATTATTATTAATTTAGGTTATCTATAGTGGCGGTGTGATGTACAAGGATAAACCATGGCATCCACAATGTTTCGTATGTAAAGGTTGTGGAATGGAATTGTCCGGCACCTCGTTCATGTGTCGCGATGAGAATCCATTTTGTCGAGAATGTTTCGGTGAGAAATATGCAAACAAATGTACATCATGTACAAAACCAATTATGGGAACAAGTACGTTTTTTAATAAAAAATAAAAATTAACTAGATCTATTTATCTATATTTATCAATACAATTGAACAATTTATTTTAATTAATAATAAAATAGGTCAACAATCGACACGATTCATCAACTTTGAAGATCGTTATTGGCATATTGAATGTTTTGTATGTGCCGATTGTAGGACACAATTGGAGGGACGCGGATTCATCAACGATGGATCGAAGGTGATCTGTGGAGAGTGTGCTAAGATTCGATTACAACATGGCTTAAACAATGCTTCTTCACATACATCATCATCAACCAACAACAATTCCAATTAGATGCAAACAATTTTTCCATTTTATTCAATATATATTAACATAAATGGTTTAGGTTAATATAGAAAAGCAACCAAAACAAAACAAGACAAAACCAAATGATAAAGATGAAAAGAATTGACTTATATTAACATGCAATACTAATTACTAAACATTAGGCAACTTATTGTATTAGATTGTGTGTTTGTGAGAATAAACTCGGTAAAGTTTTGTCAATTTTTATATAACTATTTTTTGACAATATAGACGTCATTCAAAACGGAAGAAAAAACCTCGATCCACGTTTAGGTGATTGTTCCAACAACCATTTCCATTCCTATATGAAACTTTTAATTAACTACAATCTAAGGATTAAGGATACTAATGTAATGAATAAATTCATTATAAAAATGTGAATGTAAAGACCAAATCTACCTAAACATTAATGTTTTTGTCTTTCTCTCTATCTCATCTAACTTTGTTTTCATTACATTACAATTACCCCTTCACTTTGTTTCAAAACCATTTTAATGATGATGACATTTTCTCATTAAAATTGGTACCCAAATTTAGTTCAATATAAATTTAAATGAATTGTCAATGTTTGTAATTGGTTGTTTGTTTGTTTTGGTGTTGTCGATTGTAACCAATGTAAAGGTTTAAATAAAGAGAAAAAAATTCTTATATAAGATAAATATTTTGAATGATTCAATCTATTTACTTTTGCCTAAAGTTAGTTTATTGCTTAAGATTTGCTAACTATCTTATCTTTTCTCTTTTTTTTTCTCCTCTTTGTGTAAACAAAATTGTGTCAATTGACATTTATGAGCCAGAAAACCAAAATAAATTAAAATCATTTTGATCTATAATTTTGTGCAAAGTAAAGTTCAAACTGTTAACTATAAAATGTTTACCTTATTTTTCATAAATATTAGTTTTAATTTATTATTTTTTCGGTTAATGTTATTTTAAATATTCATATACACCATTTTAATATATAAAACATAATTAAAGTTTTAAATTAATATTCTACTCATTTTAAATGATAGAGAAAAATAAATATTCTGATTCCAGTGACATACATCACTAATAAATATTTAGGTTAAATTTGGTTCGTATGAATAGGTTTGAATGTTTTATTTTTTTGCCTTTAATAATAATAATGGACTAGAATTTGAAACATAAAAAACATTTTATTGAATTTGGTTAGTCTCCTTCCATTCCCTATTTCGACATATGCTCTGCTCTTTGGGTTGTGATTGACAATTGAATTGTAATCTTCTCATTCTTATTGTTGTTTGTCTAAACCGATTCTTCTTCTTTTTTTTTATGTTTCCGATTTTGTTTGTCCATCTTCAACGTGTCGCTTATAATGGAATTATATATCCATTTGTTTTTTCTTTTATCTGAAACATTCACACAGAATATTCTTTATGTCCATCTATATTGAGTTCATTCATTCATTCATTCTTCTTTTTCTTATTTTAGTACTATTTCATAATCTTCATTGTTCTATTGAAATTGGATGGAATCTCATTACTACTACTTCAACGGTGGACGTCAATTTGCACTCAAACTTTCAACATCAGAGAAGCAAAGAACACATCAAAAAAAAAACTTACCAAAAATTAATTTCAAGTTGTACTAATTGTAGGCAAATAAAAATATTCCATAGTTTACTTTAATCATCGACCAGAAAAAAACTGATTACCTTTATTCTGTTTCCATTCCACTTAAACATTCACTCAAATACTTGAATCATTTCAATTTATTTCCATCGTAACTGCCTTTGTTTGATTATAATTGTTTTTCAAATAACTTGTATATCATATTTCAAATAAAAAATATTTAACAAGTTTATCAAACAATAATCAATTGTTGTCATTGGCAGGTTTTATAAGCTAAAATTATTATTGTTTTTTTCTGACAATGTTTTTACCTCTTTATTCCGGTTTTGATTAAAAGTCAAGTACTTAATTGTAATTAAAGTTAATCAACTTTATTATTTTATGGTCACATTTTAATTTGGTTGATTGTTAATCATTTATAATTTTAATGAATCATTTTTTTTTTGGTTATTGTTCGATAGATTATTCTTTAAAATGGAACATTTTTATTGTTAGTAAAAGAAACTTTCCTTTTTTCAATTGTTAGCTTCTCTGCATTGTATTTTCAAAGATTAGAAAATTTATATAAAAAATTCTAACAAGCAATAAAATATTTCCACATTTTTTTTCAATTTAATCAATTTTGAGTTTGAACTTTGATTTTTTCTTTCCTCCCTTGCGGTCTTGTCGTCGGAAATTCATGAATTTTGATTGTAAATTGACGAATATCTTTCTTAGAATTTTGGTCCATTTCTTGCTAAATTTAATAATGTACCAAATTTGATTTATGTACAACCCTAAGGATAGATTTTTTTTTTCATTAACCTTTTGGTCTATTGTATTTCAGTTTATTCTTTCATTCTTGTTTTTGTTGTTGTTGGTCAGTTCTTTGTTTAATCCACTCTAACATTTGTCTCATGTTTTTTCAATATTTGTCTTATGCAACAATTCCCCTATGAGAAATGCAAAAAAATAGAAATCTAAATTCAATGTATGATAGTACAGATGTAAGATAATCAAATCTTTTCCAATCTTTCTTATTTGTTATGTTTTGTTCAAATCTATTGTATGTTTACGTGTGAGTGAATGTTAAATAATGGATTTTGTTCACAACTTTTGTTTATTTCAATATTATTATTGAATCAGTTCCACTGTGGACACGAATCCACTTTTACGTTACGAGACACATTCATTCAATAATCAAATTTGCATATATCGAACTATATGAATTGAAACTAAATTTTGATGAATAATGGAATTGGAATTGAAACATTGATGCATTTCTATTTATTTGTGGTCGACCCTTGTGCTTGTATGACTACATTTTGAACCATTTTTTTGCCGGCTTTTGTTCAAACATTGAAACATTGTTTATGTCATTGTCGATTGTGTGATGGGAAATCCTACAAAATCTATTCAATTTGATATCGATATGTTGTTGAACATAAAATGCCATTTCCATCACTATTTCATTGTTGTTATTCTTATATTTCAAAAACTTTATTTTATTGAAAATTGTATTAGATTCAAACAATTCATTATAAAATTTAATTTATTGAAAAGGTTTCCCATTTTTTTTTGTTTTTGTTTTAACGCACTCTCGATTCAATTATTGCACAATAACATTTCTAAACCATTGTGTTTTTTTCAATATAATTTACATTATATGTTTTATATTATTTTTGGTTTTCTCCTACATTCGTCAATCAATTCTTTTCTTTTGTTTTTGTTATTTGTTATTTTTGGTTCACCTTTATGTACCAATCACTCAACCCATTTCCGTAATATATATTATTATTATTTTTATATGGATCCATTACAATCTTATTCTCATTTGCACTCTACATATTGTTTGTTTCCAATGTTAGTATTTCAACATTTATTTGTTCATCTAATATAATAATAATAAAACAATAATATTATAAATATAGAAAAGAAACCTAACCAAAAGAGTGAATTTCATGGGAAAAATGGTTGAGACCAAATCACGTCTTCAATGTACGATCATGAGATTGTGTCACCATTAATTGTATGAAATCCTAGCTTGTTGGAAATGTTTCATTTCAAAAAAAAAAGGTTCAAATTCTATACATGCAAAGTAACAACAAAAAAAATATATAACAAATGAATAAATGGAAAAGAGTGGTTGAATTGGATTTCAACTGTTTTATCATCGTCATCGTAAACGCTATTGGAAAAGTGTGTAAGTGAAGTCTGGAAACGCCCATAATTTGATTTTTCAACATATATTTGACGGTGACGTCAAATGATTTTACTCAATTCTGGTTGGTCGGAAACGAATATTCACGCAAACTCAATACTCTCGAATGGGTTGGAACCAAATTCTCTTTGGTTCGTTCGAATTTTTATATAAAAGTAGCTTCCAAACGATGTCGATTCGTCACATATATTATCATTTCATTTCATACTTTTAACACAAGAACATTTGTGAACAGAAGAAGAAGAAGAAGAAGAAGAAGAAAACATTTTCAACATTAACAAAAATAATAAAATAGAAATTTGTTCATCTCGATATCGATTATCAATTTTTATTTTATTTTTTCACGTAAACATTAAGATAAAAGAAAGAGATGGAACTATTTGCCACAGCTCGTTGCAATTTAATTCTTTTGATGATTGTGACCATTGTTCTACAACAACAAGTAGCCTTAACATGGTCATCATCGATTGATAAGATTGTTCAAGCACAACAACAACAAGAACAACAAGCACAACAGCGGCAACCATCACAACAAGAGCAAACATCACAATTGATTCGTTCATCTCAAGTTCATTCACCATTGTTTGGTATTATTGATTCATTATTTCTATATTTGTTATTGGATTATTGTGTTTGATATATTTAAAAAATAAAACAAATAATTTTTATTTTTATTTATACGATTGATTTATAAAATCAATATGAAGATGGTGATGACATTCGTCAACCATTTTGGAGTCCAATGAATCCACGTATTATACGTTCGGCGATAGGTTCATTGAACAAGATACCATTTTATCCAACCGGAAATCGTTATGGATCGATACGTTTGATAACGCCGTATGCATTGCAACATTTGTTGGCATCACGTTATCAAAACAATGATTATCCTGGTAAGCCAAGCCAATCTAAATCTTTATTTTAATTTCTAAATTTAGTTCTAAACAATTATATCTAAAACATTTATTATTATTTATTATTATTAATATTTTATTCTAAAATATAATCTAATATTTTAAAAAAATACAATAGGTAAAAGAATGGGTTCGGAATTTTTGGGCAAACGTTCTAATTTGGCGTCCAATTATGATACAATTTCCAATGATGAACTATCATCATCATCATCATCGTCCGGAATTGATTCAGGCTCACGAATGGAGAATGGTTATGCCATTTCAATGGAAAAGAAGATGGGTTCAGAATTTTTGGGACGACGTAAACGTGATCTCATCGATAATAAATTTCCAATTCATTAGATAAGAATGTATTAAGACATTCACGAACAAAACCAAACATACACACAAATTAAACATAGCAATCATTCACAACCAAATTCACTAGCCCCCATTTGATCAATTAATATTGGCCAAGACGAAACCAATAGGTTTCAATGTTGAGTTGATAAATATTTTATTCATATAACCATTTTTTTGTTTGGGTTTGAAATGTTTCAAATCATAAATAAATTGGTCCATTCATTGTAGCATTGAACACAAACACACAAACACACACACAAATACATGTCGATGAGCCAAATGAAATTCAATGACAAAAACAACAAAAAAAAGGAAAATCACATGATCAAATATGAAGATAATCAATCCCTAAACATTATTAATTTAAATGTTGTTTACTTGTTTGCTTGTACCTCTCTCTCTCTCTCTCTCTCTCTCTCTCTCTCTCTCTCTCTCTCTCTCTCTCTCTCTCTCTCTCTTACTCTCTTGTTCCTCTCTCTCTCTCTCTCTCTCTCCCATTCAATCAATCCTCAATTATTCTTCACATTATTAATAACATTAGTGATATTAGTATTTACATTGATATTCAACTATCGTGATTCAATTATAAAGAAAAAACCATAATCAAAGTTATTTTATTTATAGATTTAAAATTTAAAAAAATGTATTTTTTTGTTTTATTTTTAGATGTAGATACTCGACCAATGATGGAAACGGTGGGTGGTGATGAACAGAATCGTTGGACCAATGTTGGATCAAATGATTTGAATGTTGATGATGATGATGATGATGAGGATCATCAAAGTGGTATACCATCTCGTAACATACGTTCGTTGAGTAAACAATCGATTGGTGAGATTGTTAAAAAGTTAAAAAATAGGAAACAATGGTATCATCAACGTCCCATAGTTCCTGGTAATCCGCGACATCGATTGTTTGAATATTATCCCAAAGGAAATGAATTTCTAGGTGGACCTGGTCGTTAAGCTTAACATTTCACGTTGGATTTTCAGCACAATTCGAACTACAAGTTTACACACCACACACACACACACACCCATGATGAAGGGTCATTCACAAACAAATTTTTCAATTCAAATTTGTTTTTTTCCACTACCGTAAAATTTTCTTCCCATTGCAAAACATAGTATTATGATTATGATTGCATTGCATTTTGGTTCAAGTGTTATGGATTAATAAAGTATATATATCATTCTAATCATTGTTTTTTTTAATATTATTTTCATTTTCGGTATCTATTTCAATTCTGATGACTATTTCAATGTTGATTGTGATGGACCACATGTTTATGTTTATGTTTATTGTTTTAATGCCAAATTTTGCCGATATAGCACTAGCTTCGATGAAGCTTCTAGACTCTTGATGATACATTTGACTCAAATCGATGAACGTATTTCATCGTCGTTTTTATTATCATATTGATTCATATTGTTGGCCTTCTTCTTTCAATGTACAGCTAATGATTAGCTCCCTCCACACATCTATCGTTGTACATGATTTGACATAGAGTTCATGTTTACTCTATAGTGTATTGGCAACATGAAATTATCAAAGTTTAAACTCGTGCGCTTAACGTTTCGTATACTACTGTTTAATCAAAGTTTAAACTGAGATGACTAACTTTAACCCTACATACCACATTGAACACTAGATGTAAGCTTAAATGTGTCGCCACTAAATGTGTGGCTGAAGTAGCGTAAAATTTGTATATAAGCTCAAGCAAACATCAACTAACTTTAACCCTACATACCACATTGAACACTAGATGTAAGCTTAAATGTGTCGCCACTAAATGTGTGGCTATAGTGTTAGCAAACATCAATTAGATCATCAATCGTTTCTTGGCTTTCACTTGTGTTGATCAACAACCTTTCCATCAAACATCTCTCTTCATTTTGGCCGAAGCTGATGGTCTTGCTCGATGTTTCTTGGCTTTCACTTGTGATGATCAACCACCGTTCTATCAAGCAACTCTCTTCGTTTTGACCAAAACTGATGGTCCTGTTCGATGTTTCTTAGCTTCAAATCATTAAATTGACCGATGTTCAAGTTTCGTTTTTTTCCGTTGAATATTCATTAAGTTAAGTATTCTTTAAAACTAATTGCTTTTATCATTGACTAACATTTTTTCTTATTTTCCTATTTCAATATCTTTGAATGGCTATGGGGGTGGCGTGGCTGATGGTTTCAATCATATTGAACCTTTGAAGCAAGTAGTGATGGCGTCGCTGTTCCTAGTTCAATTGTATCGAAACATGAAACAATTGTATTGCCAAATCTTTAACGTATTGAATCCCAATTCGGCATGCATTTGACGATGATGACAATTGTGAAAAAAATGGTGTTGATAAATCGGTAAATCATCATCGACCGACCAATTTCTATACAGCTAGAGACCTATGGAACAAAGTTCAATCATTGGTTCAACAATTGTTAGATTATTTTTTGGATTCATCAAACCTTGGATCATTGCCATTGTATTCAATTGGAACAAATGGTAACTCTGGCTTGTCAATTATAACGTATCGGTTAATCTTGGTCATTCGGTTTCAAATGCTAGCGTCAATTTCACCAATCGATTATTCAAGTTATTTCACTAAACGAGGATATTCAACGACGTTTAGTTGCCATTACCCGTACCAGAGAGTTGGCACTCGACTATGCACGCCAATACTTTGAACATCATTAGCCGCCGATCTTAGGGACGATACTCTGGAACATCAACTTAGCCGCGGATCATTCTCCTGACACTCTGGAACATCAACTTGGCTGCCGATCATTCTTCCGACGCTCTGGAACATCAACTTGGCTGCCGATCATTATCCCGACACTCTGGAACATAAACTTGCGCGCCAATCATGGTCCCTTTAATTTCACATAGAGAAAACACAGCAAACCTCAAATCTTCAGTTACAACAGCATAAAACGTAATTCATGACTGGGGTAAACTCAATTCCCTATCCTTCGCTCCCAGCAAAACACAACTAGTCGCATTCACAGACAGTGCTCGCAACAGAGGAAACTTCAAGATGGGAAACACTCGAATTCAAAACAGTAGAACGATGAAAATCCTAGGAGTTGTTATTGACGAGAATCTCAAGTTTCATCAACATATTGATCACGCATTACATAAAGACACGAAATACTATTCAACCATCGCCCGACTTTGCAACTCCGTATGGGGACTCTCACCAGAAGTAACAAGATTAATATACACGGCAATCATAGAACCAACCATTCTATATGCATCGAGCATCTATACACAACTTTCAAATCAAGAAACTAGCAACATTCAAACGAAAAGTAGCTATAAGAATAACGAAAGCATTCCACACAATCTCACATACATCGGTGCTAGCCATCGCTAATTTAACACCTCTTGACTTACGCATTCAAGAACAAGCCTCCATCGAAAACTATAGACTTCTTCGATCACCATCAGACATCAATATTATTAACATCGACCTTCCAATAAATTATTTAGATCAACCTCATCCATCTTTACTATCCACTATTGAATTCGACCTTATCAATAACGAAGAGGAAGCAAACGCAATCGGGAATAAAGGATTCTCAATACTTAATTGGCCGATAGGCCCTTTGTTGTTACCTTGTATCCCTTACATTTTGTAACAAGGAAAAAAAACACACACACACACGTCGTTACGCTCTCACCGAGTACACACGCTCGTATTGTTTACAATTTATAATTTTGATTAAAACAACTAAATCCAACTGAATATATCAAATTTGCAACAATGCAATGTAATCCTATAGAAATGGCCATAATAATATTGAATATTAATGTATTTCAATGGGAAAATATCGAAGTTAGATAGATCTAAATAGCCAAGAATTAGATGCGTCTAATTTGGATAGATCTAAATAGTCAAGAATATTGATGCGTTTAAGTTAGATAGATCTAAATAGTCAAAAACTAGATGCGACTAATTTGGATAGGTCTAAATAGCCAAGAATTAGATGCGTCTAATTTGGATAGATCTAAATAGTCAAAAACTAGATGCGTCAAAGTTAGATAGATCTAAATAGTCAAAAATTAGATGCGTCTAATTTGGATAGGTCTAAATAGTCAAAGGGTGAACATAAACTATATGACAAAGCATGTTGATCGATCAATGGGTTACGGTTAACTACTAATTGAAATAGTCATCAACATTGAAATAGCCGAACCGAAATTGGAAATGATATTAAAAAACAATGATTAGAATGATATATAATGGAAACAATAATATAATGGTAAACAAAATTGGGAAAATTTTTGGAAACGAAAAAATTATCTATTTATAATCAATAACTCAAGAATCGTACAGAATTAAATTTTGAAAGTTTCTTAACTTATATATTTAAAAATTTATGATCGATTGAGATTATAATCAATTTGATGCAACTGTTCATTCTTAAGTTATTTGCATATTTGTGATTTATATGTCCATAAATGTCAGATGACTAAAAGAGCCACAGTTTGGCCACCACTGACAAATACGTTCATAATTGAACTACCTGATGATGTTGATGATGATCTACCTGAACCTACCGGTTGAAAATGAAACAGGTACATCGAAAAGAGCTGACAACTGGCACATTGGCAACCTACTACAATAAATATATAATGGCAATCTTATCAGCATTGCCACTAAAATGCCATCGGTTGCGTTTCGTAATACAAGAACGATTTTACAATTTTGTTTTCCTCCACCGTTGTCAACCTGACAATCGTAATCAACGAACCATTTTTTTATGTATATGTGTATGTAAAGTGTGATTGCAACCAATTGTTACTCGCTCACACTCAATCCGGTATAACCTAACCTTTCATTAACCTTCACACTTGTTCATGTAAATATTATTCTAATTAACTTACCATTTTTGTTTCCCTTACCCACCATATTCATTTTCTCTTCGTTTTAACAAGAAACAAGTATTTATTTGTGGAAAGAAAATATTGGTGTCATCTTTAAACATTTCCCATCTCCCGTATTGATCATCATCATTGAAATTGTAACTGATTTGAACAATATGTTTACATAGGACAACATTAAACGATAACAGAAAATATATAATGGACAAATTAAGTCGCCTATACAATGCAATGTATGGCTCGATGGATAGTCTATTTGCTGGAAATTCCAATCGACAAAAGAATAACGGTGTTGATCCAAACAATGGTAGTACAATGGATGAATCAACAACAACATCATCATCAACACATTTGGCAACATATCAACAATTGCAGCATAATCAACAATCGGAAATCAATTGTCGCCTAAATCGTACAATGGATGAAACGGGAAGTTTAATCGACGATTCCATATCATGCTATTCCGATGGTTATACAATTTCATATAAACCAATTGCAATCGTAAATCATCTTCAACAACAGAAACGACATCAATTGATGGAAACCAGGCCAATTCCACAACCAGGTCTTTATAGTTCATGTCAAAGTTTACCATCAATCGATATTGCAAGACCAAGAACGAATTCGGTTTCCAATATAAAAGGTTCAATAAGTAAATTATCGTTAACGAGACAACAACAACAACCAATGGGAAGAATGATGATCAATAATAAAATGGTTAGTCCATTGGCTATGAGTTGGCAAAAAGGTCAATTTGATAATATTAAAGAACAATCTAAAAATACTAATGAAAATGGCAACAATTCTGAATTGAAAATAAAATCTATTAAAGATTTAGTTGAAATCTTAATCTATCAACTACAAGTAATGGAACGAACACAACAATCAATGGAAATGCAATTACAATCAATGGAACGTATTAATCGACAATTTGAACAACGTTTACTAATTGCAAATAGTGAAGTTGACTTATTAAAACATAAGCTATCAACCGTTGAGGGTGAGTTATGGCATTGTACACTGTGTACACGTGTCAAAGTTCAACTTGATTTAGCTGAAATTGATATTGTTGCATTACAATGTGGACACGTATTCTGCCTGCAATGTTCTACGGAAATGTTACAGCAGCAGCAGCAACAACAACAACAACAGCAACAACATAATGAAGAGCATCGTGATCAAACATTGTCAACCAATTGTCCAATATGTGATCAAACATTCATCATCGATCGTATCATTCATCTTTAGTTACATTTTCCACCGTATGTAAACGGAAACCGCACCAATCGACACGAAATTTGTGTTCACGAAAAATGTATTCGGCCGTTGTCAAACGAAATCGTTTTGGACATGGATTTCGGTGACGAATTACCATTGTTTCATCTTCTAATTTAAGTAATTCCGGTGTATATGGTTCAACACTTCCGATACGTACAACTAAACTGAAAAACAAACAAAAAAACCAGAAAAATAAAATTAAAAAAATAATAACAAATAAATCAAATCAAATACCCTTCCTTTTCAGTTGGATCCAGTGGAAAGCTGAAACCAATTTTTGATGGTTGATATAGATTGGTCAAATATATCGTTGCATTCGTGCGCCACAATCGACGCCGAAAGATGTCCATCATCGATTTGGACCGATTTTGTTGGATAAAATCTTCTAAATCAATATCAAATAACTTGATCTGTGTATAAACCAATATTATTTATTCCTATTTATTTTTGTTCAAATTTTTTTACATACCTGAACTTCATATTTATATGTTTCTGTTATATACAATTATTTTAATCAATGTTATCAACACACACACAAAAAAAAACAATTTATATTTACCATTTTTTGATAGAATACGATAATGAAGTCGATCTTTGGTATGGTTGAATGTAAATCGATCAATAAGAATCATCTCAATTTCAATGTCACCATCTTCACCTTTCGGTGGTGAACCATAAAAGTAAACGATTGGTGAATGTGATCGTCGATAGAACATCATCCATGATGGTAGATCAGGATAGCCGGCTAACATTGGCATAATATCTATTTGTTCATAATCCGATTGATTGAAGTGTCTAGCCGTATCATTAAGCCAATAAGCCGTATGAAATAGTTCGGTTGTATAGATCGTATTGATATCATCATCGATTGCATTCACGCCCGTTTTGCAATAGATAAAATTATCAATAAAACATTCTAACAAAACAATACATGTTAATAGTTTAATTATGAACATGTTTTAATTTATGGATTCATGCATGAATGAATCATGAACCTTTTTCAATGTTTTGTTTTCAAGTTACCCAATCCTGTTTCTACCGTGCTCAATAAGAGTTAAGCTACACTTGGGATGGAAATAGCCTACATTTGTTTACATTTGGTACTCTTGGTCCAGGAGGAGATTCAAATGTAGATTCAAATTTTTTGGAATCTATTTATGTCGTCATTGTCGTTTTTTTTTGCTTACTTTGGTGTCATCTGACTGATTGATTAATCCATCATCTCAACGATGCAATGCAATCAACATTTTGTCACAAATTATTGTTTTTTCAATGTCAAATAGTTGATTGATCCGGTTCAATACGATACCGTTTTGATATGGTTGAAGTGGACCACGGTAGATTAATTTGAACTTGATGCAATCCTTAATCCTCGATTATTATTATCAATAAAATAAAAGGTATATAAAAGTGGATACACATACCAAAAAATCGGGTTAATTTTTGTTTTTTGTATTTTGCTTTGAATATTGATCATTGAATCATGACCAAATTGTGTTTAGTTGCATTGGCAACATTGGCTACCATTGCCGCATTGGTTCCCGTAAATCATGCAACCAAAGATCCAAAAACGGTTTGCTATTATGAATCATGGGTTCATTGGCGACACGGTGACGGAAAGATGGAACCAAATGAAATTGGTATTTGTTGTTTTTGATTTAAATATAAATTTAATAATAACAGTTTTGCGATTAATTTTCTAGACACATCACTATGTACCCATATTGTTTATACGTATTTTGGAATCGATGCCATCACCCATGAATTGAAATGGCTTGACCCATATCTTATGAAGGATCTTCGTATGTTATATTTGGAAACAATTTGGTACAATGTTGAATTATATTGTAAATTTTTTTACTTTAGATGATATTGAAAAATTTGTTCAAGCAAAGGGAAAGGCTAAGGCAATGATTGCAATTGGTGGCGCTTCAATGTCCGATCAATTTTCAATTACAGCCGGTAATGAACAATATCGTGATATATTTGCACGATCGGTTGTTAACTTTTTGGCACAATACCATTTCGATGGTATCATGATCGATTGGTATGGCGTACAAGAGCGTGATAGTGAAAATTTGATTCATTTATTGGATAAATTTGATGAAAAGTTTGCCTCAACCACCTATTCGATGGGTATCACATTGCCGGCAACCGTTGCGACATTGGACCACTACAATGTTCCAAAGATTACAGTGTAAGTGTTCTATTCAATAATTATTTAAATTTAGATTTAATATTTTAACTTTTTATACATAGTTACGTTGACTTTATCAATGTTTTAACTCTTGATTATGCTGGTCCATGGGGTAAGGTGGTTGATAATGCTTCACCATTACCGGAACAATTGAAAACGATGGAAGAGTATCATAAACGTGGTGCACCACGATCTAAGTTGGTTATGGCCGTACCAATGTATGCTCGAACCTGGCGTCTTGCTAGTCCCTTACATCAAGATTTGGGTGATGCAGCAATCAGTGGCGGAACCAAGGGACCATATACCGATACCGAAGGTATCCTTAGCTACAATGAATTGTGTGTCCGAATCAAGGGATCACCAAATTCATTCAACATCGTTCGTGATGTAGCGAACACTGCCGTACATGCCGTCTATTTACACGGAAATGAAGCTGAATTCTATTCGTTTGAAGATACCAAAACATTAGCGGCTAAGGCACATAATGTTACCACAATGGGTTATGGTGGTTTATCAATCTTTACACTTTCCAATGAAGATTCACATGGAACGTGTGGTAAGAAGTATCCATTGTTACATTCAATTGTTGAAAACTATAATCATGATCCAATTGATGAAGTACCGATCACCACAATTCCACCGCCAACACCACACCCAACCGAAGTTGTAACCGATATTCCCGGTGTGTTCAAATGTCATTCAGTGGGAAAGTTTCGTGATCATGAATATTGTTTCAAATATTATGATTGTGTTATGGGTGATTTTGGTCTTGAATCGACCGTTATGTATTGTGAACGACATCAAGCATTCGATGAGAAGACATACAAATGTGTTGAAGCATCACAAATTCCCGGTTGTTAAAAAAAGACATTGTTTTTTACTACAAATATATTGTAATAATTAAAGTTTAATAATAATAATTACGTTTCTTACGTAAAATGTGCGTGTAATAAGGATAAAAAGATAGATGTTAGATAGAGAGTTATTAATAACAGATATTAACAAAAAACAATGAAACAGAAAAAAAATGTAAATGACCTAAAAGAACTATATTTACCCATTTTGTTCAATGACACTCGGTATGGGTTATTATCGTTGAACCATATTGCTTTGTAACACGTTGGCATCTTTGATGATTTTGTTGTTGATGACTATATTCATAATGATTCGATTCAGCAAACATATTGCCAAAAAATGATGATCCAAAATGTGGATGCTGATTTGCATGTTGTTGTTGTTGATGGTGTTGGTGATGATCATTAGAATGAGTTGAACTATAACCAAAAAATTGATCAAAGATATCCTCATTGGAATCATCGAAAAATGAATCGAAACTAAACGATTGTTGATGATGATGTTGATTTCCATAATGTTGTCCACCATCATCATGATGGAACATTTTGAATAGATCATCAAAGTTCGCGAAAATATCATGAACATTTCCATGTTGAAATGCTTGTGCACGTTGTTCATCTTCCCCAAATTGATCATAACGTGAACGTTTCTCCTTGTCCGATAATGTATCATATGCTTTAGCAATCTCCCGAAATCGTTCTTCAGCATCTTTATCCTTATTCTTATCTGGATGATATTTTACGGCCAACTTTCGGAATGCTTTCTTAATCTCACGATCGGTTGCCGTACGTTCAATTCCCAATATTTCATAATAATCTTTCGATTGTTTACAATCGATCAACATATGATCGAAAAACAGCATGTACATTATGGTAAATGAAACGTATAATAGATAATTTTGCTTCATAATTTTGCTTTCAATAATGGCAATACGTTGAAATATTGATGACGATTCATACAAATAATAATAAAATTATGAACATAGACGAAATTGAAGCCAAACGGATCGTTGAGTACTCTCTTTCCAATCGATTTAGTTATGACACGTTGCTTTAGCATTCGAGGTCAACATTAGCATCATGAAATGTTTTGACTAATGTTATGAAAATGTGAAAAGAGCATGAGAGCGTCGTCATCAAATGTGTTGTTATAGCAAGAAGAGCTTTACTACACATACACATATGCATAGCCTAACACAACAGCCGACATCTAGTAGCATCAAAGAGAAAGGTAAATCAAATTCAAAAAATTATTCCATTTAGATTTGTAAAAAATTTAATATATAATATAATATGGAAGATATAGTAGTGGTAAGTAGTTAGAAAAATTCAACAAAATAATTTGTTACAAGGTAATCGTTCAATAATTAATTAATTAATAAATCAACAATAAGTTTCCTCGAAATAATGGTTCAACAACTTTTCGTACCATGGTACCAAAGGTGGTTTCCAATTTTTTTCACTATTATTTATCAATAGATTTTGTTCATTTTTTCCGATCACATTAATCAATTTTTTCAATCCAAAAATAACTGGCAAATCGCTAAGATCGATTGATAGACGATCATTCAAGACTCGATTCACTCGAAGATATCGATCCATATGATAGTCATCGAATAGATATAGATGAGATGATGACCAAAAACGTTTATCATAATCAATCGAATGTTTTGATAGTTCAAATATAAGTTCATTCCGATAATGTTTCAATTCATTTTCCATTTCGAACGTTTCACGTGTGTTAACGATCGATTCAATTGGTATCGGCATCGAACCATCAATTGCAAATGAACGTTGATCGATTGTATTCGCTAAAATTTGATGAGAATCATTACGAACAATCGATTGTACAAGATTTGCTTTCATCGCCAATTGTGATAGTTGATCACTGATATAGGACATTATAATATCCGATGGAAGGTTGATCGTCTTCATCATCAATACAATCATTTCGGTTAATTGGCTAATTGTATTTGACATCATCGGCAATTGAGTGGAAGATTGCATTTCCATTGTGTTTGATGATTGTTTTGCATTCTTTTCATTTGAACGATATTCCAACAATTCAATCGTATTCTGATCACAATCACATAGGATTATCGTTTCTGATGATTGATCACGATTCAATTGTGCCAACAATTTCTTTCGTATTGTATCGATCTTTGATGCAATCAATGGATTGGTTGTTGCTGTTGTTGTACTTGATTCACGTGCTGAACCAAATATAACTTGAGTTTGTACCAAATCCAAATGATGGGTAGAAAGAACGGGACATTCGATCCAATCAAATCGATTCATCTTTACATTTTTTGTTGTTGGTGATGATAATGATGAAGAACGACCAGCATCTATCGATTGATTGGTTTTACGTTCTATAGTAACGTTCAAAATTGATGGAGCAATTGAATCGTCCAAGATTACGATTGGAATGTTAGATTTTACATTTCCATTGTTAAACGTTTCCAAATTTTTTCCATCTTCCGATTCTGATGCTTTCAACGATAGGTTTGATTGTTCATCTTTATGTTCATGCGTAGAATTTGTATCAATTTGTTCATCAATTCCGTTCTCTTCAAGCAATTCAACCGATGATATATCGGTTCGTGTTTGATTTGTTGACAATTCAACCGTATCCTTAAATCTCATATCCATATAACCACGAAAATAGGATTGCCGTTGTGAGGCGGCAACCATAATATCATTCGATTGATCATTAAATGATTGATGATGATGATTACGATTATTCAAACCATTGGTGATCGGTATTCCATGATCATAATGATCATAATCAGTCGATTGTGAATTGTTCATCATTTCACGTTGTTTAGCAATGAGACGATAGTTTTCATCATTATCCTCAATCGATGTCGGTGAAACATTTCCAGAGATTTCACCTTCTGAGGTTAGACTTTCATAACCGATACTCTCGTCACGTGACTTGCGATCTGCTCTTAAACACAATGCATTTGACTCACAAACTTGATCGTTGGACTTTGTTGTTCGAATACCAAATGTTGAAATAAAGTTATTATTGTTTGATGGTGTTGTTCCATTCGATTGTATTGGTGGAATTGGTTGTTGTTGTTGTTTTAAAGTTTGAGTCAACAATGGATCGGTGTTATAATCGGATAAATTTGATTGCATCGAATTGCTCATTACGGTTGGTGTATCCTTTTCAGTTTGAAAATGAAATTCCGGTTCAATTACAATTGAATTCATACCATCAGGATCGGTATCAACTGTTCGTACACGAAATTGATCCATAACAATTGCCAATGTTATCATTGGATTGATTAATGATTCTCGTTCCGTCCATAGGACTAATTTCAGTCGATTCTGTTTGTACGACAATGATAACAATGTTGAAAGGAGTGTAGTTACAAAAAAACTGAACTCCTTCTTATCATATTGTTCCAGAAGTTCGATCACATTTGATAGGAAATAATCGGCTGACATCGGTTCATTGATCAAACGTATTGCATTCAAATATTCATTGATGCGAAAAAGGAAACGTTCAAATGAGGCACTTATATGGGACTTATATCGTAATATATTATTACATGCAAGATCGCGACTAAAATCAGCTAAAAAACGTGTTAACAGTCGAGGAGTATTAAACAACAGATCGAACATTGAGAACTTGGAACGTAATTGACGTCGTGGACATCTCCAAACGATTGCAATTCCCAAATGGAATGGATTAGAATCTAAATAGCAGAAAAAATTGATTAAAATTTTAATAAAATTAAAAATTAATTGAATATCAAACCCAATTTAAGCTCAACAATAAAACTGGTCATAAATAGATCGTTTATTGTTTTTGTTGATTGCAAATCATGTTCCACAGCAACGTCAGCAACTTCATTATCATCCTTCTTGGTTAGATCATGCATCTTGAATGCAAACGATTGACCATTCTTTTGGCCACATTCAATATCACGAAATGGTGTCCTATGTTTACCATTCGAATCGATACCATTTTTTGTCTCCTTACGAAGTTCAATTGAACCAAAAATCATTTCCGTAATTGTTTGATCAAAATATGATAAATCATTAATCGATTGTTGATTACATTTTCCCTTTCCACGTTGATTACAATCGATAAAATTTTCCCGTAATGCACTGATCAAATCACGTTGTATTTGTCCATTCTTCTGAATGTTGTTGAATCGACAATTTCCCATCTTATCATACAATAGAACTCCAATACGAGAACTCACATTGATTGGTTTATACTGCGCAAACTCATTCAATGTTGATGTTTCAGTGATTAGATCGAAACAATTTGGCTCATATTCCATACGTAGTTGTTGTCGACCATCAAGTGAGATTGTCATCTCCGATGATAATTGTTTCAGTAAATGATAATTAGTTAAAGGTTTGAATTGTGTTTCAATCTTCGTTATTGCCGGTTTGATTGATTCATTTAAATCAATGATCTGTGGCGATGACAACGGCGACGGCGGCGGCACTTGTGGAAACTGTTGCGCTAACTTTGAATTGTTGGTGGTTTTGTTGTTTGTGGCAAATAACGATCGAATCCAACCCGATTCAGACTTTGTGAACGATCCATTTTGTTTATCAGATGAGATCGGTGTTGAATGATTGACCAATAATCTTGTTGTTTGATGATTTGACGGTGAAGTTCCATTTTTCGATGATGGCGAAAATAGACGACCAACAATATTTGCCATATTTTGATTTTCCTCTTTTTTGATTTATGAGAGAAATGGTTTGATGGTTTGATATTATCGAATCAATGTATAATTTGATCGATCATAACATAGCTTATCATTGTTTTCATCATTTTTGAGGTATTTTTTTTTGTTGTTGACAAAAAAACAGTTGGAACCAAATAACTTGAGAACTCTATTTTTGGTTATCTTGAGTCGACCAAATAACAAATGATTATAAGTGGAATAAATAATAATAATAATAAAGGAAAAAATACAAGACAAGATAGCTTTCTTGATTGAACGCAAATAAGTATAAATGATAAACATAAAAACATTAAAAAAGGCAAAAACAATTCCACTATGTGCGTTCAAAGAGAGAGAGAGAGAGAGAGAGAGAGAGAGAGAGAGAGAGAGAGAGAGAGAAAGGTTTTCAATGACTCGTTTAACTTGTTCTGTTGCCTTCAAAAATACACATCAAATTGAAAATAAAAACGATGATTTAATACGTTTTTATATAAGTGCTTCACAGACATTTATATATGCATTGATAACGATTATGTTTGATGTTAATGAAGCTTAAAAGGGTAATTTGAGTCTCTCTCTCCCTTTCATTTTTTATATTTCATTCAATTTAATAATCTGTAAATAAAAAATAATAAATTTATATAGTAAATTTATACAAATTTTATTTAAAGGTACTTACATTACAATATACGTTGAAATTATAGTATTTTTATATTAGGAAAACAATTTGATGGAAAGGTGGATGTTGTAATGTTGGATGTTATTTTCGCAAATAAGAAAAAAATGGTTTCTTTTTACATTTTTATAACAACTTAAATCAAATTCAATCAGGAAAAATAAAAATTGTTTGAACAGACGATTTTCTTCTAGAAATTAAATGTACTTATATTGAACCAATATCGATTTGTTTTGTTGTGATTCAAATGAAATCAATTTGACGCAAAATTAACAATATAATGTAGAATATAATATTTTGATTTTTAGTTAAACTTTGTTCATCTCTTCCGATGTTTTGTACTTCAATATATGCTTTTCAAAGTCTTGGAAATTGTCACATGATTCAATGTTTGATTTGAATGAGTGTATATGTAGGCTAGCTTTACGTATATGTATCATCAACACATATACAACAAATAGACAAAGTTAGCAATTGGGAGAAAGAAGAAAAGGACAAAATAACAACAACAACAACAACAACAAAAACAATAAAAAGAGAGAGAGAGAGAAAGATAGATTGGATTTTATAGTAGAAGAAAGAAAAATAGGAGCAAATGAGAGAAAAGGAAAGAAGAAGAAGGAGATGAAGATGGAGATAGATCAGTCAACTGTATTTGATGAGTTCAAATATGTGCGTTGGTGTACTCGCATAGACATTCAACGATAAATACAGGACAATTGTGTTTTCAATCAATGGTAACAGATCACATGGTAATAAACAATGATTGATGAATGTTTGATTTATCCATTAATATAAATTTCAAACAAAAACGCCTATTCAATTTGCAATGTTTTGTTTTGGTAGATGAAAAAAATCGATATTAACGATAAAAATAATAAACGTGAGAACACACGGTAAGGGAACTACGTCATCTATTAGTTCCATACATTCAGGTCATGTGAGTGAGTTTGTCTTATGGAATGGGTGTGCTAGTTGTTGTAGTAGTAATAGTAGTGGTGGTATTCAATGAAGGAGAAATAGTTGCGCCCTTTGCCATCACGTGTCTTTGCTATTGCTATTTTAACACATTATATCTAGTTTTAACATTGGTTTGGGTTTTTCCTTTTTTCCTTTACCATTTCGTTTGAATTAATCAAATAATATTAAATTATAATATAAAAAGAAGAAAAAACATGAGTGTTTTTTGTTTGAATCATTTGATTGTTTTTGACAAGGCAGCCAATGACCGTTTTGTTGTTGACATCCAAGTTTAGGTTCATTCTATTTTGTGTTTGTTTGGTCAATCAATTTTGGATGTTCAAATTGATTGTCATAAATCAATATCAATATTACTAAATAAAAACTGAATGTAAAATTTTCCTTTCTATCACTATGGGTTTTATCATTTATTTATTTTTTGTTTGTTCAATTGATAAACATTTCAGGAAAAATAAATCTTAAAATGGTTTTGGGGATTCTCCTAAAAAAAGAAAAGCCAAAAAAAGAGGGATAGATTCGGTCACCTCATCTAGAAAGCTTTCGTAAATATAAATTTCACGCGCCTTTTTTGCCGTTTCGGGAAAAATTCTCACATTATTTCCAGTCACAGTAGAACCTCTTTTTCAAATCAAGTCAAAATTCAATTAAATTTGATTAAAGTGATGAATTAAAACGGAATAACGGAAAGTAAAATACACATTAGTGAATAGGGAAATAATCACAATCGAAAACTTATGTAATGTGGATGTGTCCAGTAAAAGTGATCGATCTGAATCGATTGAAAGTTATAACTAGGCTTACCATAATTTCTCAATTCCAAACCGGGACATCTATTGGAAATAACCAATATAGAATATAGATAATATAAATAACCAATATAGACAGGGATCTCAAACCGGGACTGTCCCGGTCAAACCGGGACGTATGGTAAGCCTAGTTATAACTAGGCTTACCATAATTTCTCAATTCCAAACCGGGACATCTATTGGAAATAACCAATATAGAATATAGATAATATAAATAACCAATATAGACAGGGATCTCAAACCGGGACTGTCCCGGTCAAACCGGGACGTATGGTAAGCCTAGTTATAACTGGCTAATGTTTTTACCAACCAATAATTCTTTAATACAATTTTTATTAATATTTGTGTTTACTGATTTGTTACACCATAACTTAATTACTGATTTGTGTTAGGAGGAAATCAATTTTAAAAAAATTGACGAATTGACAAATAAGAGAAGTTTTACTGTACTTGCCTGTACTTTACTGTGCTTCACCTCCAAGTCACATACATAATATGTTACATAAACAAGTCACACTAAATACCTAAATCATGCAGAATTGAAGGTGGTGAAGTAGAAGGGAAAGATAGTGAAAGAAGGGAAACGTATGGTAAGCAGAGAAGCGCTTGGTAAAAAGGAGAAGCAAAGAGAAGAATATCGAGATGAAGACGAGCATGGTGGTCTTTAGGTGGAACGTGTGCTTGTGTTGTGTTGGTGTATTGTCTCTACCATAGACAGTGGAAGACAAGGATTCATGTTGGAATCAACAAGAATATTAGTGATATATTTTGTGAACCAAAATTGAGATCTCATATTATAATTTATCTATGATTAAATAATAAGATTGATCATAATTGATCAAGACAACATGTTTTCACCGATATCATTTTTTCTTATACAAATCATTATTGTTGTTGTTGTTGATTGTCAATTAACCGATTCCGGTTTTAATGTAAGTGTCTGTGTAATTGTCACCAATAATTTAATTAATTTAATTAACAATTACAGTTAAAACAATCATCATCAACATCTCGTTGCTTTCGTACCGTTCCACAATGTGTCTCATTACGTACGACCCAATGTTTAGATGTAACATTGCCATACTCCTATACATATCCATCATTAACTACAATCTCATCGAATCAATCGTTATCGTCGTCCACAATTATTATTGAACAAGAATTAGATGAAATTGAACATCTTGCAAAAATCCGATACTATTTGGAACAATGGAAAGGACTTCGTGCCATTCCACGTTGTTGGAAAGCGCTTCAATCCGTACTTTGTTCAACCTTTTTCCCACGCTGTGATCCATCAATGTCTCGTATATCATTGCCAACCAATGAGATGTGTCGACTATTTCGACAACCATGTCGTGCCATTGATCAATATTATCGATGGCCATCATTTCTACGATGTGATAATCAATCATCGTTTCCATCGAAATGTCCCAATGAATATATTGATTTCAAGTTTAATATATCCCATACGAATCGATGTCATCATCCATTGGTATCAACCGATGATAAGAATTCATGGTATGGTGATATCGATGGTTGTGCCTTACGATGTGATGAGAATCCCCTATATACAAGTGAACAACATCAATCGGTATCGAAGATGATCAAATTTGTATCAGCAGTTGCAATCCTGTTTACCGGGTTTGTTGTACTAACATTCATTATCGATAAACCGAATAGAATTGAACCGAATCAAAATGTACGTTCCTCGATGGTATTTTGGATCAATCTTTGCTTGTTGATCTCCTATCTATCATGGTGGCTACCACAATTGATTGGAAGATTTGAGATCGTTTGCCGATGGGATAATACGGTTCGTTATGGCGTTCAAGCCGGACATACGTTATGTGTGATATCGTTCTTCATCTTATACTACTTTTCAATGTCAGCAATGATATGGTTCGTACTCTTTGCATATAGTAATATATTGGTACATCGAACCAATCGTGCAATTGATCGGCAAAAGATTCTGCTGCCAAAACAAACATTATTCCATATGATCGCATGGGTTGTTCCATTCATAATGACATTGATCATTTGGTTGATTGGTGAGATTGATGGCGATTCATTATATGGAATGTGTTTTGTTGGCATTGCAAACCATGGTTGGTGGGTAGTGTTCGTTTTGATACCAATTACTATTGGTTTCGTATCTGTTCTCATTATGATTGGGAAATTTTTCAATCAATTAAGTGATTTATATCGAATTACATCTAAGGTTAGTTCGCTATTTTGTCTATTTTATTTAAAATTAATCTTTTGTTTTAAATTTGGGTTTACAGGATACTGGAAACTTAAAACGTGCCAAAGTTTGTCGTCAAATTCGTAACATGTTCTATCGTTTTGCATTTATCTTTACGGGAATTATCGTTGGTTACATTGGATCAATTACCGTTTACTATTATCAACGATCATTAACCAAACAATATTCCGAACAATTACATGATTGGATATTTTGTAATATGAACATTACAAATACATTGGAAATGAAAACGGATATTGGAATCGTTGTTGACAATTTTGAAAATAATGATTCAGAAACGACCATTATTGATCAATATGGCGACGCTGGAATGGTGGTAAATCGATGTGATCCATTACGAGTACAATCAAGTATGATTCCGATTCGAGCACAAATATTATTACTATTTTCAACAAGTATTATTGCCGCTGCATTGATTGCAACAATGAATACCTATGCAATATGGAAACGTTATCTTGAGAAACGATTTAATTCGGAATTTTATCAACGGGAGAAGGCTCGTAAACGACATGAACGTGATATGGATCATGTTGATGGTGGCGATGATTATAAATATCATCAAAACAATGGTCATCATGATTCGAATCGTCGTGGTGGTAATAATGGTCGAAATCAAACGAATAAACAATGGAATCATCAACAAAATGATCAACAAACAACTGCATTTGTTGCCGATTCATCGTCTCCTACAGCGGCTGCAGCAGCAGCAGCTGCTGGAAACGCGATTCCAAATGGAACAAACAATTTTGGTCAATTTTGTGTATCACCATATCCCAGCATCTATACCTCAAGACCATTGGATCCGGCTGAGATGGATCTAACCTCGATTACGTCACATTCGGTTCCTACATTTCCGATGATCTCACGACCGAATCAACAATCGACAAATCAATCCAATGGTACAATGATCAATGATCAATTGAGTCAAGTATCCGTTGTATCCGATTTTACCAATTCAAATTCAACCAGTCAAATGCATAGTATTGAATCGAATTCTTTTCTATCGATCTCATCCGCTGATCGTCATCATCATCATCATCAACGGCGTAATAATAAAGGTCATCGTAATAAGGATCGAAAGATGATTCGAAATGGAAACTTTCGTCGCCGTGGATCCGATTCATCCATGGGAAGTCTTATCTCATCTGCATATGCACATCGAAATAATAGTAATAATAATAATCGACGACCAATTTCATCAGCTAATGGAATGAAATCGACATCAACATCAACTGGTGATCTACGTTCAACATTATCTACAAATCCAAATCTTGTTCCACCACCATTTGTGGTTCAACCACTACAACCAAAACCAACAATCGTACCAATTGTTGCACCAATTCGTGGTCAAATTGGTAAACCATTGACCAATCCAACTGTAAATGGTTTCCATTCATTTGGTCATCAAGTAAATTTTGCACAATTTACCACTACCAACAATAATCAATCGGCAAATCAACAAATTTTAGCTCCAAGAGCCGGAATCGTTTCCGTACAACCGACTCGTCTACCATGTGATCTACGATTGAATTCATTTACATTTACCCATGGAATGATTGATCAAAATCAATCAGGAAATTCTGATAATCAATTGATAAATCCAATGATTGAAAAACGTCGACCAGATTCACGTAAATCTATGGAACAACAACAATCAAATGAACAGCAACAACAACAAGTGCCACAATTGAGTTCTAATCAGATTATTACGCGACAACAACAAACGGAACCAACATTACCATTGAATCTTCATCCTATGATTCGATCAATGCCAAATCGTATTCCAAATATCAATGCATGGGTTAATATGGATATTGCTGCCGTTCCATATCATCAGATGCAAGCTGCAGCCTTAACTCCCGAAGATTATAATGCATTATTGAATGAACGTACTCAATATTCACATTTGATAACGCCACGTGCTGATTCATCTTCAAGTGGACAATTTCTTCCAATCTATTTATCAGATTCGGAATATTGGTCTGATGGATCTCGTCGTTCAATGTTAACATCAGCAATGGAAAAATCGATGGTCGATCAAACTCGACGTGAAGTAGATGAACGAATGTTACGATTATTTGATAATAACAATAGTAATAAATGTAATAATCAACAACAACATTCAAATGATCAACCACAAACATTGGCAACATCCAATGGAAAGAAGAAGAAGATGATAAAAAGTAAAAAGGATAAATTAAATAAGAAAAATTCAAAGTGATATTATATAAATTTCTTTTAAATGTGCCTTTCTTTATATTTGAAAATGACATTTACATATTTTGAGACGATTTTCGGTCCATCGACCATATACCATTTATACATTAAAATGTTTTATATAAAAGAAATGATATGTTATTTTCATTTAATTTTAATAATTATAACACTATATATACTATATATATAGTTCAATTTGCAATTTGGATATGCTTACAAGAAACATTTGCAAGACGCCACAATTGAGCGCCATAGGTTCCATTTGCTGTCCCAAGATGTCGGGAATAGTATCCACGATTGCCAATGTCGATGTAAACAATGTTTTGGCAATGACTCATTGTGTGCTTGCATTTCATTGATTACACTGTTGATTACCTACGTTTTTTATTAAATTTTTCTTGAATATTTTTTTTCAATTATGTTTGGTAAAAAAGAAACCCCAAGTAAGTTTCATTTCAGATTAATTATATAACAATTCTAATATTAAAGAATTATTTTTATTTATAACAATAATGATAATAATAAAAGATGAAGCTGCCCGTCGTCAACAACGTGAAATTACGCGAGCTCAACGTACCGTTCAACGATCATCGGCTGAATTGGAACGTGAGGAGAAAAAGTTAGAAGCTGAAATCAAGAAGTTGGCAAAAGCTGGTCAGATAAAATCGTGTCAAATGTTGGCAAAACAATTGGTTGCTTTACGGCAACAAAAGACACGTACAATGGCTGCTAATTATCGGATTGGTGCTGTTGGATCACAAGCAAAAGTTTGTTATCAAAAGATTCTATTTTTTATTTAAAATATATAATTTATTTCGGTTTATTTCTGGTTTAGATGTTGAGCGCAAACAATGTGGTTGCCAGCGCAATGGGTGCATCGGCCAATGTGATGAAAGCAACCAATGATCAAATGAAACCAGAACAGATTGCTGCCATCTTGAATAGTTTCGATCAAGAGAATATGAAAATGGATATGAAAGATGAGATGAGTATGTTAATGTAGTATATGTTGATCGTTAATTATATAATTTAAAATTTGTTTAATTTTAAGTTGCCGATTCATTGGATGAGATGCTTGGCGGCTCCGATGAAGAAGCCGAGAGTGATGCCATCGTCAATCAAGTATTGGATGAAATTGGAATTGATATTAATCAAAAGGCAATTTGTTCAGTTATTTATTTTATATAATAATTAATTTTGTTCATTTTATCTTTAGTTATCAAAAGTTCACGCTCCATCTAGTGATCCATTGTCGGATGCCGATCTTGAAGCATTGATCAGTAATGCAGGTAGTAGCGGATCTCGACTCAAATCAAAAACTACCAATTAATTACTATTTGATACTTATTGATGATTTATATATATTATATTAATTGTTATTGTTATTGAAATTAAAATTAATTTCGATTCTGTCGATCATAACTATCTGACTCAATGTATCGTGATGTAGGGGGTGTTGATTGTGACAGTGTCAAACTGAATCTATTGATTGCATATGAACAAAATATAGTAATCGGTCATCGACAATGAGATGACCACTTTGGTTACAACTTATCTGGACATGGACTTATTCATAATGGACATATGTCAATATTCATGGTCATTGGTGTAACTGTGATCAACTATTACACAATAGCAATTTGCATTTGTCCATTAGACAATGTAAACATCGATCAGTATATAAGATTAACTGCAAAGCCAATCATAACAACACTACTGATTCAATGAGGCGTCACTCTATCATCATCATCTCGTCTCTTCATCTCTGTGTCTGAACACTTCGCTATCAATCGATTATCAACTTGTGATTGAAATTATCATTTTAGTATGAATCATGTCTTGCTCAACCAAAATTGTCATCAATTGGATGTTCATTACAATCAAGGTATGTTAAAGCGCAACTCAAAAATGATTTCCGTCTATTTACACCTTGATTGTCCGATTGTCCGATCAAACATGGCGACGCGTCCAAAAGGTTCCAAGGTTGCATCTGCGTTGCCCAATACAGCTACCGTTGTCCAATAGAGCTTCCGTTGTCCAATATTCGCGCACGATCAGTGTTTACCGTTCTTGTGTGTGTGATATATTGTTGGTCACATTTAGTTCAAATGTGTGCGTCCCCAACTTGATGGGCGTAACATCTAATGTAGACCATAATGGCCGAACTCAATTGGTAAAGGCTTGCAACACTAGCGAAACGAACATGCGCGTATAGTAGAGGTATAGGGTAATGTGAGAGTGTGCAAACGCGAATAGGCTTGAACAATGTTCGGTTCCATGGAAATGAACCATCATCCAAATGGCCGAATTAGTACCGACACTAGTTTATCATTGTGAACTTCATTTTTTAAATTCTGATAAAATAAATTATACATAGTAAATTAATTATGATATTGTACAAAAAATGGCTAATAATATGATTGATTATTGTTATATGTAAAAATTTTTATTTATTTATTAAGATTAAAATGAAAATGTTGGAATTATTCAATCATCAAATATGATAACTGGCTAAGTGTAGATACAGAATTCGGTCAACTCGTAGCTCAACTACCCAATCTGTTTACATTGCTCATCATTGCTATATTTGTGTGTTCTACTTCAACATCATTGCTTTGAATTCCGTTTTAACTTTTGACCGAAATAATCAAAAATTCACCATGAATCAACAAAAATTTGTACTTGTCACTGATAAACGAAGAATTAATCCGTTTATACGGAAACAACGACTTTTAACATCGGATGAACAACAGGAATTGTCCCAATTCCGTATTGGTGCGAAAGAGATCGATTTCAAATCGGAACAATACCGTTTAACATCATTTGATCAACTTTATAGTTATTCGGTAGCACGATTGATCGATATCGAATATGATGAAACATCGGTGGTACGTTCATTCGATGTACTATGGCATCCAACTTGGGTAGAATCGTCCAGTACGGTTGACATGCCAGATCTAAATGCAGCGTACTGGACGTACGTTACCTCCAAAAGTGATCATATCTTGGACGTATGTCCATATAACAACGAATACCGAGACACGGTCAGAAGAATTTTAGATCACAAAATCGTTTGGAACAACGATCACAACTGTATTGAGCCGATCTATTTGATTCAATGGGCCATTGAACATGTAACCCTTGAATCATACGAAAATCCAAATTACGTTAAATATGCTAGACTCATAAGAGAGTATATATTACGTAATGATATGAAAGAGTTCAGCTCAATTTCACGACGTAGATGGTTTGGAGGGAACAATCCAACCGATTAATGTATGTTGTTGTCCATTTATTTATTATCAAATTATTAATTGTGTTTTTTTTCGTTCTCTTTCAGTGATTCCTGTGGTTTAATTTGAACGTGTCTTCATATTTTGATAATTTTTTGGTGTCTTAATTCAATCGAACTTAAACGAGCTTTTCTGTTATTTATATTTATAATAATTATTATTCATTTAATGTAATTGCCATATTCCATTGTGTTCATATATTGTATTAAAACTGTTTTTTATTCATAAATTTAATAATAAACCAATATAATTGGCTTACAACTCAAGTGGATCAAAGAATTTCAATTGATACGTTTTCATGTCAATAGAGAACGCTTAATATGTCGTTGGTTGATGAAAATGTTTTTAAACTATTTTTATACTCAATTCAATTCGTCTTTAAATTTATATTGCAATCTTAGAGAAATGTTCCATGTATTGCCGATATATTGCTAAACAATTCTAATTATGTTTTGTATGTTTAAGTTAAATTAATTTTCTAGTTCCACATTCTATCCTGTTTGTTTGTTTGTTTGCAAAAAAAAATTGCGTGTTTGTATAGTTATGTTCCAAAAAAGATGAGGGAAAATAAATTGAACGGGCGACATAAAGTACATGAATTTTCACGATCGATTGATCGGTAAAGTCAACACAATCTATTTATGCCTTCTATATCTGTTTTATTTTATTTCGTAATTTGTTTCTGTAAGAACATAATTTCCCAAAACATGAAATTGACTGACAAACTGGCCATCAAAATGTTGAGGCGAACAGTTTTTCATCATTTAGATTTCTCTCTCTCTCTCTCTCTCTTCAATGTATTGTGTCATCTTCACGTGTCTCGTTTCCTCCTTCTCTATCTTTCATTTTGACTTTATGTTTGACATGTTTGCACACTTCATTCCATTAATGTGGAAAAGGAAATTCAATTTCAAATATCGAGGGTGAATGATGAAGCTAATCATATTCCATTTGCTCGCGTGTCTCAACATTTTTCGTTTCATTCCCTACTCCAATAATAATTGAGGAACATGATCGATTTAGATTATTATTATATAAATATATCTATTCGTAGTGTTCAAGTAATTTAATTAGCTAAGCCATCATCATCATCATCATCATCATTGAAATTGTTTCTTTTTTTATTTTATTATTATTATATTAGTCAATGAATCTTTCCATTTTTATTTCAATTTAAAAGAATCTTTTTTACTAAAGTTAATGTAACAATTGATTCCATTCTTTTGTAGTAGTTGTTGTTGTTGTTTGATAATTCCATTTCACATCATCTCGTAATTGGCAATCGATTGATTTTATTTCCGATTTGTTGGTTTAGTTGTTTCATTTTTTTTCTTTTCATTTCTCTTCTTATTTATTTATTTAATTCAACTAAGCTATTAGACATGAGACCAATCTTAGACCATATGTTATTAGTATTGTATTCTTCATTCTTCCATTCATTTCGGACTCTTTTCGTTTGTTTGATTCAAAATTCTGGTCTATTCTTTTGTTTCCTTTCACTTCTTTCACTGTTATGTCTCATTTATCGCCTCGATGACCACAACAACAATTGTAACACACACACACACAAACAAACATAAATGAATTTTCTATTGTGGTTCATTAATGATTTAATTGAGAAACATCAACTTTTCAAGTCAACTCAACTCAACAGACAAAACCGACAACCAAAAGGAAAGAAAAAAAAAACAACAATTTTCAATTTTATTTCAAATTGTTTTCATCATCATCATTTAATAAAATGAAATAATAAAAAAACGTTTACTTATTTATTATTTCAATTTTAATAATAAATTAGTTCATCGTTTTTATTAACAAAATTTAAATATTTTAAATTGAAAAATGATAATTGCATCTTTAGGTTATTATCCCATTAAAACGTAAATCGACAATACAATTTATTTATATACAAATTTAATCAGCATTAATTGAAGTTATCTTTTAATAATATTTATATTATCTTTGTACACACACACATTTAAGGCTTAGTTTTATTAGTTTTTTTTTGTTTTGGTTTGGTTTGGTTTTCTGTATTATCATCATTATTTGTTCAATGGCAAATAGTTAAATAAGCGGATTTGATCTAAAGCGGACCAAATAAAATACAATGGAGAAAAACAAATGGAATCCGTAATGGAAGTCGCCGAGTTGTTCTAAGTGGGAACAAAGTACAAGTTGATGCAATAAATGAAAGACAAATTGACTTTTATCTGGATATATTCTCTCTCTCTCTCTCTCTTTCCGTCTTCTATTCGTTTATTTTTTCTTTTCTTTTGATTATTACATTTCATGTACCAATTTCCTTTCACAATTCAAACAAAAAAAAACGTAACTATTTAGGCTGTGTTGTGTTGTGTTGTGTTTGTATGCATTTCTCTATTTACACCAAAATGGCAATTCATTTGCTTTGCTTTCATCGCTTGCCCATTTCTCCGAAATGGAGTCAAGACCAAAATATATTTATAGGTTGAATAATAGAGAGATTGTATTTGTGTGTGCGTTGAGTGATTCAACAAGAATTTGCAATTCCACCGAAACCTTTCAACACCTTTAACGTCATTTGGTCTTGCATTCTTTTTTTATTCATCAAATCATATATAACAGATAATAGGGAGAAATGGAACTTCTAATCGAAGTCAGAGTTTCGATTAGTTTTCAACTATCCATCGATCTCCCAAAAGATTTCAAAGTGAAACGTGTTTTTTCGTTCGTTCGTTCGTTTGTTCTTTCTTATTCGTTTTTTTTTTGTTTTTGTTGTTGTTCTTCATCTTCTTGTTGTACAACAAACCTAGACACCAAACACACACACACACTCAACCCAATGAAACCAGATGGCTAAGTGCTTTTCTCTCTTTACTTTTTTTTTATCAATGTTTTCCCCATTTGTGAGTGTGTGTTGTATTTTCAATCAGTATATTCCAATCCATTAATACAAGAAATTCATGGAAACAAGGTCCAACAAATAGGCAGACAAACAAACAAACAAACAAACAAAGCAAAGCAAACAAGACAAACAAGACAACCAAAAAAAAACTATCATTTCGTAATTATTCGTAATTTATTTTCTAATAAAAAAAACAAAGTAATAACCTTCAACCTACACATTGATGTAAATTGAAAAGTTTTTTATCAATTACTTAATGAATTTCAATATTCGAAAATTTTATTTAATAATATGGAATTAATTTTCAAATTTTAAATTTTATTTTCATCATTAATTTCATGTGTTTCGCGTAATTTGTTTTACAAATATATATTTTAGCTATTTAATGTACTTGAATTTATTTTATGAGCAACTTTTGATCAACTCAAATTATTATTTCGATGCAAACTTTATGGTTTCATCACTAAAACTTATTGTATTATATTATTGAAATAAAATAATTTTATTTATTAAATTTCCATATAAATTTTATTAATAGTTATTGAAACCTTATATTCACAATTTTATTACGCCATATGAACTAATATGACGCATTTAGCTATTTATTTTTAATTATTTTCAATTAATATATTATTTTTCTTTTTCTTTATTTGTTCAGTGAAATGGTTTTCTCCATATTTGATGATGAAATAATTTGAAGCGAACAAATATTTTATCAAATTACAAAAGAGAGCTTTTCATTTTATTGTTGCTATTCTAGATGAAAAATTCTAACATTCAACCATTATATATTGTTGTTGAATATAAACAAAGAAAAAAACCAAATTATTTCAATAGTTGGTTCCACATTTTAATTAATTTAAAATTTCAAGGATTAAAATTCCACCATTCGGTGAAGCGCGATGAAAACAATAAGACACTCTTGTTATATATATATATATATATTCCAACAGTCAAATTCTATTCACCTTTTCATTTTGAAAATCACTCAAGAATTTAGAATTCTTTTCGTTTCAAAATTTTTTTAAGTGTTTCATTCCATCATCTAGAATCATTTTATCCTTTTTCTTTTGTTTTTGACTTTCAAATGATAGGTAACGATCATCATCATCATCATCATATATAAATATAAATTCTTTTATAAAATTATAAATTGAAAAGTGAAATCAACCGTAAATTGAAAAGTAAAGTGCCGTTATGCCATACAATTTTCAATATGTTTTTATTTTATCATCAACCAACCAACATCATCATTCGTTGGTTATGGTTTTAACCAGAATTTGATGTCAATTTTTTTTGTTTCGAGACCAGAAAAAAATTGTAGAATTTTTTGAGAATTTCCCAGACTGAAACCAAATAAACTTTATTGGTTATGATTATTTTTTTTATTTAATAGTTTTTTATTATTTATCGGTCATTGATGACCAATTGATATAAATTTTAATGTTGTATTTGCCAAATATTTATGAACTCATCTCAAAATGTTATAAAACTTTATCATATTTTAATGATTAATATATGTTGAACTTTATTTCCTGAAACAATAACCAAAAAAAAAAAAAAGAAAAAAGTTGATCTCATTTCTTTGAGAAATGACAATTTTAATAGGAAAAAAGCTAAAATTGAAAAAAAAAGTTCCACAAAGAGGATTATCTCACAAAATAATGATATAGAATATATAAATAGTTTTCTATACCCGTGTGATTGAAATTGAATTGTCATTTTTAAAAAAAATGTTATCTTTTGCATACTTCAACCGAAACGAATTAATCTTGCAAATTGCAATTTATAAATTTATATTTATTTTTTTTATTTTTCATTTCACTTCATTATGATTATAAATAAATATAGAATTATATGTATGTTTATTAGTTGGGAAATGAAGAAAAAGAGAAACTAAAAGATCACATCACATCCAATGATGCTGTCAAGTTGATTAAGTCGAGATTTTGTGGTAGCTCGTCGTCGTCGTCGGTAGATTCACTCAGGCAAAATAGTTTGGTTATGCAAATAGCTAATGATAATGATGGGATGTATTCCTTTGATGAATATTCTATTGGATATTCTGATGCGTGTATATGACGTTAGTTTAAGAAGATTAAATCAAATGTACATTTGGTTCATTTGCTTTTTAACCAGAATTATTTTTGGTTTGTGGATTTTTTTTTCCTTGATTTGTGAATGATGAAATTTTAAAATTAAATTTATTTTTCCTTCTTCTCTTTCTTTTCTATTCTATTTACACTTAAATATTCAACTATAGTGTCGGTTATGGAACAATTGTTAAATTTCAAGTCTCTCTCTCTCTCTCTTGCTGATCAAATTAAATGTTTGGTTGCGTTGATATTTGATATTTTTATTATTATTATTATACTTTTTTTGTTATATTGATCTATCTAGTTTTTTATGTATCTAGATATATTTGGGTAATTTGTTTAAAATAGAGTCGAAATTCTTCAACTAAATGGACAAAACACATAACGTGTCACGTCATTATTATTATTATTATTATTATTAGTTTTGGGTTTGTGGTTAAATTAAAGTAAATCCACTTCACTCTATTGAGTGAAAAATTATTTATATACATAATGGAAATATCACGTATTGTGTCATCTAATAAACATCAATGTTTATGACCATATTTGCTCGATTTTTTTCTTCACTATTATATACTTTTATTTGCACACACACACACACAAACATAGACATAGACACAATAAAGAGAATGAGATATGTGAGGTGATTCCATGAGTAGCACCAACAACGGAGAAGAAGGTGAAGAAGAACCGAATTGATGTGAATCCTGGAATGGGCGAGGGAAAGGAAACAAAAAATGGTCCAACAAACTATCATTTTCGATTGTCACCGAACAAAAAAAAAACTAAAACGAGTGGCAATAAAGAATCGGTCCAGATCGACTGGTCGACCAAAATCATTGTATATATACTATGGGTTTGATGTTCTTTATTCTTCTTCATCATGTTTGATGCGGGTAAGTAAGCAAGCAATCTCCTATTCCAGTGTAATAACAATAATAATAAATTGTAATAATGTTGAAGTGTAAACTCTTGGTTATAGAAGAAAGCAAAAGAAGAAGAAGAAGAAGAAGAAGAATAAAAATAAAATGGGGAGTAAGAAAACACCATTGAATGTAAGCCATCCGGAGTTGAAATGACATTGTTTGCAAGAATAAAATCGAAATGATGATGATGCCATCCATTTCTACAACATCGAATTCGACATTCGGCGACTATTTCCACCCCCTCAAATTTGCTATCTTTTAGCCTCTTCTTCCATTTTCTATTATATGTATTGGAATAAGATCAACCAAGAAACAAAAAATGATGTGAATAACAAGAACAACAATGGATTGTGAACTTGAAGTATGATTGCCTCATATTGGTCGAAATATAAACGATAATGATGATTGTTTGTATGTGGACCTATGCTATTATCATTGTTGCTGTTGTTGTATTATATCCAAATCTGGTTTTAGATGGAACACGTTCTATTACGAACAATCAAAAATCACCCATTGTAATGTTTTATCTAATTTCTTTCTGTTTCTCTCTTTCCGATTCTTTAGGTTGTGTGTGTGTGTTAAATTGAAACTCAAAGAATATACTAGGAAAAAAAATTGTTAAGCTAAAAACCAAACATCTGGACATTTTCCAAACGAGATCGACTTTTTTCGCCAAATGTTAGTTGGTTCAATTGGACCGTTCCAATTGGATTTAGATTTGGTACAAATTTTATATTTTTTGTCGCACTACTCTTACGAACTTCAAATCTATTCATCCATATATATTTATATATATATATATGAGCTTGCCAATTCCAATTTAGAGCGGTATTTTAAACTTTTTATTATTATTATCATTTTCAATTGATTCTTTATATATATTTATATAGGTTTCAAATTTCCAATTCTTTTTTTTTACCAAGTATTCTCCCCATAATCTGTTATCATTCAATGCCATACGATCAATTTAATTTGGTTCGTGTATATTCGTCGTTTTTATTTTTATTTTTTTTCGTTTTGCTACTATTGCCGTTTGATCCAAGGTTACCATCAATAGGGGCAAACCAAACCAAACCAAACCAAAAAAAGAATAGAATGGAATGGAATGGAATGGAATCTAAAACACAATCTAAACCCGAATCGTTTGAACGACTTATCGAGTACAATCCCTTTTACACAATTGAAACCGAATCCACTGTGAATCTACGATGGAATTTGCATTCAATTTACAATTTTCCAAATGACCAATAATATAGTGAATTTTTTTTTTCGGTGACCAAGATCATTTTCAATTTAATGTATCGATGATATAGGCAAAATGTGTCGATTGACTTTAATTTGCCTATTGAAGCATCACACAATTGTCATTTCCATTGTCGTGTTCCATAATATTACGATCAAATCAAACCAAATTAAAATTTGGGAAAGTCACACAAGAAGGCGCAAACAAACATTATGAAACAGACAAGAAGTGACGCGTGTCAAACGCAAATTGCCTTTTCATTTATTCCAATCTTCGTTTCTAAATTTTGTTAGGACATCAACAACAACAACAACAACAAATAAGTTTATCTACAAATGTGCAGTCATCGTTTGTCGATTTTCAATTGCAAACATCGAATAAAATGGGAAAAAAGGAATAAAGAAAATTTAGTTGTCGTAAATTCTCTCTCTCACTCTCTCTCTCTCTCTCTCTCTCTCTCTCTCTCTCTCTCTCTCTCTCTCTCTCTCTCTCTCTCTCTCTCTCTCTCTCTCTCTCTCTCTCTCTCTCTCTCTCTCTCTCTCTCTCTCTCTCTCTCTCTCTCTCTCTCTCTCTCTCTTTTCTCCATCACTTCTATTCTCGTTCGTTATCGACGATCAATTCTTTGAATTCCTAATCCATAACATGTTGGAAAATAAGGGTTTGACAACATTTCCACACTCAATTTTCTTTTTTTTAAGGGAAAAGAATTGATAAAAGAAGAAGATGTCAAATGATATATATATATATATATATTTATTTATATATAAATATCATACAAAATTTATAATCAAATGTATTTTAACTTTTATTTCAGAGTAAACAAACCGAAACGTTAATATAAAGTCAGTTAATTCTAACACACGAAACGATGAAAAACGATTAATATTTTGTGGAAAACTTTTCCATTTATAATCGTAAAAATAAAAATAAATAAATAAATAAATAAATGAATGTAAATCATTTATTGAATCACATATGATACATAGAAGAAAAAGTTTGATTCCATTCCAATTGAATTGCGAAACTGTCCATTCGATTGAGAATTAATCATTTTTGCCAGATTTGATGATCATATATGACACCAAGATGAAGATGATGATGATGATGATGATGATGATGAGAATGGACAAAATATGGCAATATAGACTATAATAATGTGAAATGGTTGAAAACACACACAAATTTGGCTGACAAGAACATGAACTGAGATAAAGGGGTGGAGAGGGGAGAGAGGGGGAGGCAACTGGCGCCAACACCAGAAACACATCAAGACGGCATGTTGCGTGCTGTTGCTGTCGTCGTTTGGTTTGGGTCCATCTGGGCGCCACTCATCACGCCATCTCTATCATTCCATTTACTCTCAATTCATGTTTCCATCCTAATTCTGGATGTGTTCTTCATTATTCAATTTGCACATCTCATCTCACTTCTCTTCTATCTTTCTCACTACTCATTCACTATCGTCCACTTGTACATTTGCAAACTCAACATACTTTCACTCTCTCTCTCTCTCTCTCTCTCTCTCTCCCTCCCTCTCTGATTCTTTAGCTATCTCTCACTTGATTCATCCCCTTTCGTTTCTCGGCAATTGAATTCAATTGTTCATATTCCCCATCCGTTATATTCCATCTATTCACTGTTTGCGTCAACACATCTACTTTCACTTTTACTAAATTACCAAAATGACCCCTGACCGTCGTCAATGTGGACGACAACGAAAGACGCCGACGACGATGATGATGATGAGGCGAGCAAAATTGAATTTTCCATTTTATTCATTCTTTTATATAAAATGAATTGTATTCTGTTCAAACAAACAACAAGATAAAGAAAAAATAGTATATAAACACACAAGTTTGTTGTTGAAGAGACATGATTCAATGAAACGGAATTAAATGAAACGAAAAGTGTTGATGTTGAGTGTTACATTTTGTTTAGCCAAAAAAAAAGGAAAAGGAAAAACATTTAAGTGTCCACTACAATCAAAAAGAATAAATAATAATATGAATTGAATAACAAAGAGTTCAAGACCATTGAATACAATTGAACATCTTTTTTGATTCTCTTTTTACTGTTAAAGTTTTAAATTTTAAATTAAATGTTTTATTTGTAATGTCCAGTTTTTTTTGTTCTCAATTTATCAATACAATTTTTGGATTTCGAAATGATTTTGTGTGCATTGTACACATGCGCCAAATTCATGTTCCCTTTCCAGTTTATATATCCCGCGTTAACTTTTCTGCTCCTCCTCTTCATCTATTTTCATATAAAATGAGGCGGCAAACTGTGTGAACACTCATTCGAATTGTGTTGCTCGTTCGGTGCAGCTGTGTGTGTTTTCACCACTTATATCATTGTGTTTGTTCAATTCGATTGTGAAACTAAACCATATCGAATCTCTTCAAAAAAAAAACATTTATATTTTCAATTTGTTGATTCTCAAATTGGACCATTTTGGACCAAAAATCAAAACTTCACAAGAGCTTGTCTCTTTTGAAGTTGTCTAACTTTTGTTTTGTGAATCATTTTTGAACAAAAAAAAACAGTTCAAACACCTTATCATCATCAACATCAACAGCTCATCTACTTTTAAAACTTTTTTTTTCGTTTATTTGTTATCGTCACACCCACACGTTCTATGCAAATGTGACATCGTCCATCATAATCAACACCATTTTACCATCTTTGTCGATGGTTTTTCCATTATAAACTTCTTAAACTGAAATCGATTCTCCACTGGCTGGTTTGGCCATTGTTTAAACATTAGTTCAACACAGACACAAACACACAAACGGTATGTTCCACTTATTTTATTTTATTTATTTTTTTAATTAAAACTCCAACACTTGCATTTGCTATTTGCATTTGTTATGCATGTGAAACGTTTGTTACATCTAAAGGGGAGGAATTGATGAAAAGCGCGAATTGAACGCATTGAACAATATCAATGAACACGATTAAGGGAAGCACGCGTCGATGTTAGGCCCATTTGTCACCCATATGACATATCCTAGGTCCCGAATGGATAAATTCTCTCTCTCTCTCTCTCTCTCTCTCCCCTCTTGATCCAAATAGACACGCCATGTGTGTGACGTTAACAATTACCCGGCATGTTTCATTGCCTTCTTTCACTATCCCATTTCAACCTTCCTTTCCTTTTCAATGGATCTCTAACAGCAATTTTGCATCACATTTTCCAATAACAACCAACCAACCAACCAACGACACTAACACACTCTCATGTTGCACTCTCTAATTAAAGTTTAATTATATTTTAAATTAAATATTAATTAATCAAATTAATCCAATTATTATTAGATGTTTCGACTTTAGAGTTAGAAAATTTTTGCTAACGCAAAATGATATAAAATTTGGCGCCACCAAAAATGTTCAATTTCAATTTTATATAATGGCGCCGTCTCTGTTGCATCATTGTAGTATAGATATATATATAAGCCTATTTCAATATGCAACATACTTTGTATTGGATCATTTCAATTTCAATTTTAGTTTTTCTTCTTCTTCTTTTTTTTGATGATAAAAACATAAGGATGTTCATTTATTATTATAACATAATCAATGTTATATCTTTGTGTAAAGTATGTGTGTTTCTTATAAATTACATTTAATATTTAGGGCGATTGAGGTTATTTGTTACCAATTCGCCATCTTCTTCATTCATTCTTTCTTGAATGGTGATTGTCACCATTTGCCTTCTTTTCTTTTCTTTTCTTTGCCATCATCATCATCCATTTTTTATTATATATTCCAATGTTGTCACTTTTATTCACACTCTATAACTTACATGGCAAATCTCAATTGCATCCTCATCAATTGCTCATCTATATTCATAACTTTTGTCCGCACATCTCACTATGGTGGTGTTGTGTTGTGTTGTTATGTGATGGGATGGTTTCATCTTTTTTTTTGCTTTTTTTCTTCTTCTTCTGTCGCCCATCGTTTTTTTTGCTCCTATTTCCCTCATCTCTTTTTCATCTCATGGGTCGTCATTCATTGTCACACTTAAGCTTTTCCTAAAGCTTTTTCCAAGTCTATATATATATATATATATAGTTAGATATGTATGTATGTGACATAATAATAATCATTCATTCATCTTTGCGACTTTTTCCTTGCGATGTGCACAATCCATCGATTCCCAATTGCCACACTATGTGTTGACATGAAAAAACTATTTTAGCATCTATTCGTTCCTATACTCTATTCTTTGCAATAGCCGTGAATCATAAATCTCTCAATTTGTCAACATACACCAAAATGATGCCGAGATATAGTGCAAGATATATGAATGAGTGACTGACTGACTCAATTGACTGATAGACCAGATTTTGGGGATATTATTTGGACACCCAACTTTGATTGTGCACACTTTGTGAATGGTGTATTGTGTGACACACTAAAAACCTCATTCTAGACTCAAATTGACGAATATTGAAGAAATAGAATTGATTCGCTTGAAGTATATATATGAAATTGGTTTACAGCGAAGTAACCTAAAATCCATTGGGATTCCAATGTTACTTTTGTCTAATATTACGTTGAATCGCCCCAATGTTCCATTGGTTATCCATTTTTTGACACATTTCAGTGGGTGGGAAAGATAGAGAAAGAGAGAGTTACAAAGTCAAGTTTTCATCTTCATCTCAACCTTTTGCCTTTTGATATTACTATGTTTTTAACATTATAAATTGTAAACTTATATATCTTTCTCTTCTTTTATATATGACGAATGATGAGTTTATATCGAAAGAATGGATGCAGCACTCAATGATCCCAATTGGGGAATTGAAGATGCAAATGCACACGTTCAACTCTATCGATTCAATGGAACGAGCAACTAAGCTAAATCTATTTTTTTTATATATATTTTAAATTATATTTTTCTCTTGCTTCCATTTCATTTGTCTCTATTGATTTAAGAATGTTCCATTGCATGTTAGGTTGTTTTTTTTCTATTTTTCTAATAGTAGCATCAAATTATTTATTTAAATTTGTTAAAGTGAAATGTTTTTTTTTTTCATTCTATTATTCATTTGAGTTATCTATTTTCTAGTTTTATCATTTAATGAAGTCTCACAGTCTATAAAAACGAATTTTTCATTTATTCTGTTCCCGTTTCTCCATTGGAATTGTTTATTCTGTTATTTATTTATTTTTTAAATACCACAACACATTTAAAGTATATAGCTTTATTTGTTAGTTCTCTAGTTTTTCAACTTGTAACCCTTCTTCGTCTTTCAAATATATATTATCAATCTATTTATCTTTTCACTCTTTAACACACACAAAAAAAAAACATTATATATTTCCGTTCACTTTTTTTTTAAATATTCAATACACAAACCAGATTTATCTATCTATCGTTACTTCATTCTTTTCTTTTTTTGGTTAGTTGTCCATTTTATTTTGAATATATAATAGACTTTTAACATTTAAGAGAGAGAGAGAGAGAGTTGAGAGAATGCATTTTTCACATTCGTTTTCAACTTGGAGACGATTGCTTTTGTCAACTTGTCAATGTCGACATTACATTAGCTGCCGTATTCGTTCTTTGAAACTATGTTGCGCTACATCGTCGTTTCCGAGTTTTAGATTAAATATATAAATATATGTGTGTTTGTAGATTTGAAATCAAATTTGTTATTTTGCTTCCCTATTACACACATTAGACATACACATTTTGGTTTGGGTAATTCCTTTTGTTGTGTTCGATGAAGAAGACGACGACGAAGAAGTCATTCGTATGATACAAGACAAACAGTGGCACGCACCAAACCCATCCGTCCGTCCGTCCGTCCGTCCGGTTCAATCTTGCCGTGCATTCGTTTTATATTATATTATTTTATTTTATTTTATAATATATCTATTATACATTGTGACATTCTCAATCTCAACTTTCGTCTCCTATTTTCCTATATAAAGTTAAAAGTCCGCGAGGCTTTTCGTCATCTAAGTCTTGGCTTTGTCGTGCGGCTTTTTCTATATTTTTTTTTCTTTGGATATTTTATGTGTCGGCTTGTCGCAATCTTGTCAACCACCCACCTCTCATCCACAAAAAAGGAATTCTCTGGTTTTTATTCACGCAACCAGAAGTATCCATTTTATTCCATACTATTTAAATAAAAATTATTTAATCATATATCTATATGTTAAAATGTATGGGAATGTAAATATGAAACGGTGGATTGAGATTGGAATGGTTCTAAAGTCTCTCGCACACAAACACACAAACATAATTCATTTATTCGTTTTCATTCTTGCATAAAAAGGAAGAGATCCATTTAGGGAAAATGATTTTGCAATTCTTGTTTCAGTTTATAGATTTACATTTCTATTATTATTATGAATGAATGAATATTCTTCTTCTTCTTCTTTTTCTTTTTTCTTTAATGTTAAATTTTCATTGAAATTTAGATAATATGTCATCATAAACAAATAAATGATTTGAATTACAATTTTTTTTGTTTGTTTGATTGTATTCGCAACTAAAACCGAATGGAATTTATTTGACATTTTTTGTTTGCTTGTTTTTTGGATCTTTCGTCTGGCATCAACACACACATTGTGTTGAGCAATTTAATTTTAGTTTAGTTTTAAAGTGCAAACAAAGAAAACTTTCCAATAGGTAAACAAACATTCGTTTTTCATCTTTTCTTCTTTTACATGGAAGCAATAGGTATATAATGTATAATAATATTTATTTAAACAAATTAATAATGAAATAAAATTGAATTAAACTTTTTTTCGCATTGTGGAAAATTCTATTTAAATTGAGTCACTTCTGCCTTTTGCATTTATGTGTGTACACTTTTTGTTAATTGCTTCAATTTAAAACTAAATTAACTTTTTTTTTCATTCGTGTGCTGACGCGTAAAGTTAACCGGGACCAAAGAAATAAAATAAAATAAAACTTATTTTATGGTTGTTGTTTGCGTTCATCAAATTTGTTTTGCTTTTTTCTTGCTGCAGTCTTCAAGTTTGTGTGTTTGTGCCAGTTTTTTTCTCCGTAAAATATTGATTTTATGCATTTTTTTCCATTTTATGCAATTTTAAATGTTAACTTTTTTTTCTTTAATGATTTCCAATGTCGTTTGTCATTGTCTTCTTTGATGATCACAATCAACAACAATATGTTTTCCCCTTTCTCATTTCATCACACATTTAAAAGTTTATTATATTGTGTTGGTGTGTAATTGACTTTTCTTTATGATGAGTTGGTCTTATTATTCTACCAATATTTTACTTTTTTTTTTTTTGGTTACTTTTGGGTTGAAAATAAATGGGTTGACAAATGTGAATTGAGCAGAAAAATGAATGAAGAATGCAATTCAATTCCAATCATTTAATGATGATGACTCGTCACGGATCACGATCGATTTTGTGTGTGTGCTTATTTGGTCGATTTGATCGTCTACTCATCGTCGCCCAACAACTTCAAAACCAATCATCATCATCATCATCATCATTGGAGACGCCAACCACTTCATAGACAATTTCGATATATATTTTCATTCTGGTTGCGCTAACCTAAATGAGGCTTCAAATAAAAAACAAAAAAAAACAATGAACAAACTTCTTTGTTCAATTCAATGTGAATCGATTTTTGTGTGTGTGTGTTCAAATGTTCTCTATCTATATCTCTCTCTCTTGTTTTGCAAGAATTCGATTTATATACATTTGCTACCAATATTCTATGTTTAGATATATATTCAAAACTTTTATTTGTATATATTGAGTGAAAGTGAAAGTGAAAATACAAGATTTGGGTTGTGTTGCCTTTTTATATCATTTATTATTAAATTGAACTTGATTGACAAGGCTCTACGATATTGTCCATATCGTCTCACTTTCTATGATAAATGGACAAATGAATGAATGAATTGGTCAACCACACAATTTGGCGGCTTTTTATTTTTTTTGGGTCCCATTCCATTTATTCTTAATGTTGCTGTTGATGTTGTACTATGCTTCAATAGTTCAATATTTTTATTTTATTGTCTTTTTTTCTTTCTATAACCAGAAAAAAATTATGTTTATGTATGCGAAATTGTTAAGTTATACGAAGTTGTCAAGTCAAAATTATTATATAAATTGAATTTTGTTGTTGTTGTTAAATTTGGTGTTGTTGTCGTTCTTCTTTTTCGTCGTAAATGTAACATTGTACAACTGTCTTTACATATGGAACTTGATCGAGAGTAATAATAATAATGTTTATACTTCACCAATATGGACATTGTCCAAAATTTTTTTTTGTTTTAGTTTTTGATCAAACAAAACAATGTACAAATGTTCTTTCCCATTGAATGAATGGAAAATATATTTTTGTATATGTTGGAAATAAAAGCAAATAGAGCAAAGATGACTTTTTAAATCTTGATTAATGATTGTAAGTTTAGTTTTTATGTCTCATACAATCACAAGATCTCAATTCTTATTGTATGTTTTTATGTAACCCGAAAAAAAATTCTTATGTTTTTTGTTTCTAATTCTTCAAAAAAAATTATTTTTTTGATCAATTCTGATCTATGTTTCCATTTCTACCTCTACCATTGGTCTATTAATAATAAAATGTGGTCAAAGTTTTGTTTCAAACCAAATTTTCTTTTATGTTCACTCATTGAACATTCTAAAAAACATATTCTTGCTTGTTAATACTATTATAAACGTACTAGACTACTATTAGTTGAAGGGAACCCTACCTAAACATATATATAACATAAATAGTATAATAATAAATTATTTACAAACCACAAAGTAAATAGAAAAAGGGGTGTGAGAATATAAAGTAGAATTAATGAATCGATGAATAAGTAAAACATGAATTGAGAGGTTAGGACTTGAGTGGGTGAGAGAGAAGAAGAGAAGACAACAAGAGAATGAATCGTTTACACTTCATGACAATCAATGATTGATTGTTTCATGTTGTTGTTGTTTTTTATTTATAATTTTTTCCTTTTTGTTGTTTCTATTGACGTGACATTTCATTGGAAAACTATCAACAATAGCAACTATTTTTGGTTCCTATTTTATGTTTGATATCCGATTGTTATCAATAGACATTTTAATGGCTTCAGGCAATCTTTAAGTCCACTCTCGTTTTTTCGGACATCTATTTCCGTTTGTCTATTGCAACAACACTTCAACCTAAATCAATTTATATTAAATGGTTTTCTCAACCCACTCACTTTCATACGAATACACTTTACCTTACGGCAAAAATGTCAATTGTCATCAATTATATGCTCAAACCGATTTGTGTTCTCTATACTCTAGAAAAAAAAGTATTTCTTTATAGATATAAAATAATACTATTTCAATTGATTAATGACGTTTCATTGTTGGTCTATTTATTAATTAAACAAAACCACCGGGATTGGGAATGAATGTTTTTAATTTAAAGAGAAGAGATTCAAATATATTAATGTCAATTAATTAATTAGCAATTTATTAAATAGATTATAAAAGAATCAATTTTTTTTTATCTTTTACCTTTTGTATATTATCACGTTACAAATAGTATTATTATTATTCTTTCTTTCTCCTTTCTTCTTCTTCCTCTGTCTTTGTTTAACACAAAGCATCGCCTTTAAATATATATTAGTATTGTACATGTCCGTTGACATGGTTAATTAATTGATTGATTAATTAATTAATTAATTAATTATCCTTCCAAGTTTGTTAATTATGTTAGTCCGCTCTTTCACCGTTATGTGATTATATTCACATTTTTTTCTGTTGTTTGGTTCCTGCATGTTTTTGTTTTGACTATTTTGACTTTAGTCGTCGTCGTCGTCGTTGTCGTTGGTGTTCAAAGTGAACTTTGTTTGCATTTGACATGTAACTTTTTTTTTATTATTTTATTATTATTTTCAATCTTCTTGTCTCAATCTACACACACACACACAATGTCATTTACATGTGCTCCTCATTTCGTAAATATTTGTTTCGGAGCCAATCATTTGGGCTTGGTTTTCCAATCGAAACAAAACAAAAATAACAACAACGACGACGACGACGACTAAACCGCCATCTTGTCCATCAATCTATCTTTGTTCATATTGAGATCAAAGAAGAAACTTGATTATCCCATGGAATTGACCTCGTAAATTATTGAAACGATCGATATTAGATCGATCTATCACACACACACACACAAACAAACGATTGATTGAACTTGCACTCCTTCAATCGATTGTTTCTATTCAATCTTCTTCTTCTTGTTTCATAATAATAATTTTATTTTGTTTTTATGTTTATTCGGACACTGAATGAACATAAAATAAATAAAATTTCAATTTTGGTTGGTTGCTTGACTTACCAATCCTATTATTTTTCCATTTTTTATTCATTAATAATTTTGTTTCACTTACCAAACAGCCGGTCTTTTTTGTATTCGGCAAATACAATTTTTTTTTCTTCATGCTACCACTTAAACCACCATTAGCATAGAAAGTTTCAAGAATCATTTTTTCTATTGTATGCAAGTCTCACCCATTTAATATCTTCTCCACAATCACGCGACACCTAAATTCTTTTGTATATATAAAGAAAATATTATATATTTTTTTTATGACAAAAGATTGACTTTCAATGACGATGATGAGAACAATAGGCAAGTGTTCTTTAAGGGAAAAAAATTCTTTACACACAAAACCATTGTTCGTTGATGCTTAGTCTTCTTCATCATCTCAATTGGTCGTGACAAACCGAATCAAACGATCGATACATAAGAAAGCAGATATCTAGATATATAATATAACCAGATTTTTTTTTACCTTAAAAATAGACCAATTTGGGGTTTCACATACACACAAGGCAATCAATCAATCATCAAGCCATACATCTTTACTTTGCTAACAGAATGGAAACAGACATCTTGAGTAAAAATAATCATAAATTGAATTTTTTTTTGTTTTCGTTTGTATGCATTACAATAGGAATTTTGTTTTTGGTTACTACACTATAGTACGAAACACAAAACAGACAAACTACTTACTTCAATTGAATGGAATATACATTAAGTGAAGAATCGATTTTTTTTCTTTTCTTCCGTTCTTACTTTTTTTCCGTTCCTGTTTGTTATATTTGTTTCATCCACTTTTCTTCCAATTTAGTGATTGATTGTTTTTTGGCTTCTCCGCAATGCTTTTCCTATATTTTCTCTGTTGCTTATGTTGTTGAGCCACCGGCATGAATTGGCAAATGAATGTCTTGTCTTCTGTTTTGTGTGTGTGTGTTTATGCCATTTCCCTTATTGTTTTACTTTTTTTTTGGTTTTGGTCTCGTGCCAACTTTGAAATGATTCAACCCAAAACCAAAGGAAATCCCCGAAAAAAAGAACTTAGGTAACTTTAAATTAATTTTTTGGTCAAAAATATATTAGTTATACCAACTTTTCCTTTGAGACACTGTGGGTGCCTTTTCATTTTAATTAATTACAGATTAATTATTACTTTATACCTTTGCCAAACTTTATATTTTATATATATAATAAAAACCGACAGCTTGACTATGAAATGTGAAATTATAGTAGACAGGAGAAAATTGAGCAGCAAAAAAATGGTTAAAATTGATTCTAGTCCATTTATGAGATTGCATTTATAACTCATTGACATTTCTCTAGTTTTCGTTCTCTCTCTCTCTCTCTCTCTCTCTCTTTATCATTCTCATTTTCATTCTTGACATTCGTGAAAAAGTTGTTGTTTGGGAATTTAATTAAATCTACAAAGTGTGGAATGACTTTTTCCCCATTCATTCATTCATTTATTCATTCTATATTCTATATGTATGGAATTGTATTTAGTTTTATATAAATAAATAAAAGTTTTGCTTTCAAAAGCGAACCGAACGAACATTTCTTCTTCTTCTTCTTTTTCTTCTTCGTTTTCGTTTTCATCTTTATCATTGCTTTCATATAGTCCAAGTTATGTTTCGAGAGAGATCGGTTTCACAAAGGCAATTTGTGTCATTCATCGTATCCGTTCGAGTGTACATTTGCTACTCTATACACAAGAATATTGCCGTGATAATTAAATCTATATGAACATAGCAAAACGAAAATGAAATGAAACGATCAATCTAACACCATCATCATCATCATCATCATCGCCAACAACAACAATAATAATAATAACAAGAGAAGAAAAAAGATGATTTGAAGTGGCAAATATTAGATAGCTTCGAGGTAAACGTGTATTGGAAAGATTGGAAATCAATCGATACCAACTTCAATTGGTAAATTGAATTATATATTTATTTTCTGTTGATCATATTGATAAATAATAATAAAGGATATTCATTTATTTACTCACATCTTTCAGGAAATCAATTGGCATTTAGGAATCGTATTGAATTCTTGCTTTAATCACACAAACTCAACAGCTTTATACAATCACTCCCCACTAACAGACAGACAGATAGACACAATAATTATGATTGAGTGTGAATTAGTTGAGAGTCCGAAGCCTTTAATTAATTGTGATTTAGTGAAAAAGAATATAGCTTGTCCATATTGTGTCACGTCACGCCATACGACACTTTACTTGGACAAACATTTACCATCCCAAAACTAGTCCCAAGCCAACTAGTTAAGGTTTGACAGTGTGTATATGTGTGTGGGTTAATGTTTGCTATAAAATAAACGAATCAGTTTGGTCTTGTGATTTGACAGTCTCGTGACACAACCAGATTTTTCCTGCTTTTTGGTACTACTGTGCGATCGTTTCATTTTATCCCACTGTGTTTGGAGGGGGAGAGTTTGGAACACATAATCCATTAGTCTAATTATAATTCAATTAAATCAGTATATATTTATATATATTATATATTATTGCGTGAATGTTAAAGCATGTAATAGTTTTAGTTCTAGTTCTTCAATCATCATTATATACACTTGAAATCGACTTGTTTTGTTCCACACTTGTGTTCTTACACATTGAAGTACACACAAACACAAGACAATCAACACCTTTCATATATTATTTATTATTATAAAATAAATATATATTTATAAAAGAATGAATAGGAAACCATAAAAAAAATAGTTGGGAGAAATCAAAATCAAATATTTGATTTTCATCCTACGTCTTACGTCTATGGCACAATGATGTCTGTCAAATTTGTCAATCTTTTTCTAGTTATTATGTACAAATTTTTATGACTTCAACTTTTATTGAAGTTTGATTTATGTTTTGCAATAGTTTTCATATTGTAACTGAATGGAAAAAGTACATTGAGACAAAAGAAATGTCTGAAGTTAGGTGAAAGTTTTTTTGTTGTTGTTTTGTTTTGTTGTTATTCCAGTCACATGGTGCGTCCATCGATATTTGCTCATATTTTTTTTTGACATTCTACAGAACCCATACTAGGATCTGGTCTTTTCTTTACATACCCTAAGACAATAACAACTAAATAAGAAATGTTTGTTATGAACGTCGAAAAATATTTATTATGATTATATTTATATAATATACGATCGTGATGTAGGTGTGTCCTCTTTCTTTCTCTCTGTCTCTCTTTGTCGGCTTCTTTTTTTTTTGGCGCTTTCATTTAGCCTCCAAGTACAGATGGAATGTATCAAATACATGAAATGGGAACGTCTAAATGCATATATATCAAATGACACAAACGAGGATAATGATCATTACAAATTAAAGCCAAAGAAAGAAATAGGGAGATAGAGAGAGATGAAATGAGAATTGCCAGTCAATTGACGCCTTTTTACTTTGATCTTGTATCTTTTCGGCTGTTTGATGTCGCCATTAGATACACAAACACAATAATGAATGAATGAATGAATGAATGAATGAATATAATAGGAAATAATCATTGGCTGATTAGTGAGTACACCATGAAACAAAAACCTACTACTTAACTCAAGTTGTCTCATTTTTGCCTTGTGTATTAGAGTTAGGTTCTACCAACCATTCTAAATACTAATTAGACTTCATTAACTTTGTACTAGAATTTGGTATTTGTATGCTTTCTCTCTCTCCTTCATTTACTGAATTTTACTTTGATCATCAACAACAACAACAACAACATGATTCTAGAATTTTTCTTCTTTTTCTTCTTCTTTTTCTTCTTTCAAACTTTAATTGAAACAACGACATTCGGCTCGATTGGTATCGGTCCAAACTGGTTGACTGACACATTGATGCTTCCATAATACTGAATTTTGGTGTCTACTGGATTCGTCCATAGACATTTTTTGTGTGTGTGAATCTATTGATGAAACACAGAAGTTTCATTCGGTTGCATCGTCGTGTCAAACTGTTTCAAGTCAAAGTTTCCTCTAGAGATATTGGACCAATGATGCTCTCTCTCTCTCTCTCTCTCTCTCTCTCTCTTTCTTACACTCACTCCCTATCCATTTATACGTTGATTTACTGATGTTTCATTTCATAGTATATATATATATATGTGAACGAGATGTTGAACAAAAACGTTCCATTTAGCACAAGTAAAACAAAGAAAAAGAAAATTGAAGAGGGAAAACATCCCAAAAACTAAAAGCCTTATATCCATTGATGGTACAATGTTCTCATTTAACTCCCCCCGTCCCTCCCCCTCCTCCTTCCATTCCGCCCTCCACTGTAGATCTTAAAAGCGTCGATTGTTTGTTTTGTTTAACTTTTTTTTCCCGTATATTATTGAAGTATAATGGGTCATAGGTCAAATGTCAATCAGTCTGATGGAAAGAGGAGTATTTAAACAAGATAACTTAACAAGACAACTTTTATGCACTAATTTGTTTGTCGATTCTTTTCTTCCTCCTCATTTCTTGTATAATCAGATTTGTATGCTTTCCTTTTCTTTTTCTTCTTATTCATTTTTCATTTATTATTTAGTTTAAAAAAATGAATGAAAAGCAAATATTTGATAATTTTAAATGAAGTACAATAGAATTAATTTATATTTCTTTTTTTCTTCTTTTATGTCATCATCATCTTTATGAACTTTTCCGTCCGTTTGTCTTTATCGACTTGCACCGAAACATAACACACACAAAAAATGAAGATCAAAAGAATGTGAAGACGACAACTCAATTAATATGAAGCCACTCGTGGCCTTCATCATACAATATCAGCTATTCATAATGTAAGTTTCTCCTCCTCTTCCTCCTCTTTCTCTTCATTTATATCTATCATATTATTATTTGGTTTATTATTTTGGTATTTATTCATTATACCCGAAAAAAAACATCATCATCATCATCATCTTATTTATATTGAGAATCAATATTGGAAATCATCAGAATAGGGATATCATCTCCAATTAATATTATTCTTTATCTCATCCCATTTATATATGAAAGAAAAAAAAATAATAATAATGATAAGGTTAGACTTGACTTGATTTTAGTTTTCTTTTCTTTTCTTTTCTTCTTTTCTTTCATTTATACATTTGTTTGCCATTGCGGCCCGCCACACATAAAAATCCCTGATGATGTGTAGATCATTATTGGTTCGGAACGAGAGGGGAGGAATCCATTGATGTGTGTATTGAACTTGGTCCATTTTCAGATTGCTTAATTTATTTGCTTGAGAGAGAGAGAGAGAGAGAGAGAGAGAGAGAGAGAGAGAGAGAGAGAGAGAGAGAGAGAGAGAGAGAAATGTCCCAAGACGCAACGAGTCTTCATTCATGAATGGAATCGAATGGTTTGAACGAAAGCAAACGAACCAAAGCAAACCATATTCTTCTTCTTCTTATATATATATCCATTTATTTATATAATATTGACCATTCAGTTTAGTTATAGTTCTTCAGCCTATTGTGCAATTCAAATTGATTACATCGTCCATACATTATATATGAATGGGACACTTTTTGATCCTATTCAAACGAATTGGACACTTCGTGTGTGTGAGGGGGGGGGGAGGAGGAGGACGATGAGGACACTAAATTTTGTGCAATTGTATTTACTGATTCTGGTCACACACACATGCACACACCACAAACCAACTGGTGAACTTTGAATTGTCGTCCACTTTTATATTACGACAATTTCTAACTCTTGGGACAAACTCTTCTTCTTCTTCTTCTTCTTCTTCTTCTTCTTCTTCTTCTTCTTCTTCTTCTTCTTCTTCTTCTTCTTGTACTTCCTTTCTATCTTCTCCTCAAATACTTCTTCAGAATTAGAATTCTATGAAAGAAATGGCCTTTAACTTGACTATTGTGACATAATTGTCATTCCCAAATGGGTTTATCTCTCTTTCTTGCTCTTTTGCTTGTTCGTTTATGGCATGTGTGTCTTGTCCATCAATGGTTTGCAATCTTTCTTCTTCTTCTTCTTCTCTTTCTTTCTTTTGTTCATAAACGACATCTAAAACATAAAGTAACAACAACAACATAAACTGATGACAGGAAAGAATCGTTTTATTGTGAATCATTTAATAATATTATAAGAATCAAATATGTACTTTTACTATCAACGGGCTAAATTGTTTGTTTCCGGTTTTAGGTTTCGGATTCCGGGTCTCCTCTTGTTGAGATATATATATATTCTTATATATTCTTCTTTATATGGACAAACCGATTATGTTTATAGATGCGAACTTCCGTCAAGAGAATCGTTCCCCGTTCAAATACAAACATTTTTTCAATGTGTAATTTCACTTTTAATTCTTTATTTAAATTTAATAGTTTGGGTATTCTATTTCTATCTATATATAACAATAATATTCTAAGAAATATATTCATTTTAATCATTATGTTTAAAAAGTGTGTGTGTGGGTGAGATGAAATTTGAGAGAAACACAAAAGAAAATCTAAAGAACGTTCGTAATAATTCAACTGAAAATATTATTATTCTTATAATCAAAATAAGAATCAATTTTGTTTCAAAATTATATTTTGATGATTGTCTTTCTAAGAAAGTGTTGTTTGGTGCATATTATAAATATAAATTGATAGATAGATGAATAGTAGAAAACTTTTCAATCTTTAATTTATTATTTTTATTAAACTTTTCAGTTCTCGTTTCAAGAGGATTAGTATTTTACATCGTTTTTTTTTTTTTTTTTGCTTGTGGAATTAAAATAGAAATGGAATTCTCATTCCAAACTTTGAATCGAAATGGGAATTCAAGAATTAGAATGAATAATTCCATTTCAAAAGGGAATAAGCATCAAACATAGAAGACGCAAAGACCATTTACTCGGTTTTTTCTGCTCTTGTTTTGTTTTGTTGTTTCTTCTTAAAACATTTATTTAAATGCAAGTGCATTTAATTTTGTTTTCGTTGTTGTTGTTGTTGTTATTGTTTCACTATAGTTTTATTATTTCATTTCATTTGTCCAATGTTTGACCCGTTTCAATTATCGTTCTTCTCCTCCTCCTCATCATCATCATCATCGTTGTTGTAGTAGTCGAGCCACTTTTCATTCTCATTCAATGTATTTATGCAAATTTTAATCTTTTATTTTATTGCTTATTTGTGTGTTGCACAAATTAAATTTCATTATTATTTCACATACATAAAAATAGATGAACAAGAGAAGGAAAGAATGAAAAAGAGCAACAATAAAATTTGATCCACTTTAAGGGTGGAAAAAGAACAAAGAATATTTTGCTACATATATCCAGCATATTTAGCCAAAAAAAAAATATTAATAAGATTCTCTTGTACATTGGAGAATGAACCAACAAAAAAAAGAAAGAAAGAAAATTCCTTATTTCCCTTACAACAATGTAACACAAATCAAATTAGGATCGTGTAACACCATTGGTAAATAGATACTCCCAAACATTACCAGACAAGATGTTAAAGTCAAATAATAATAAGAATAATAATAATAGTAAAATTTGTTTACGCCTTTTTGCTGATTTGCACAATTTTCAATGTTACTTTTTGTGTGTGTGTGTGAATCTTGAATCGATTCTTGTTTCAATTGTCTAACAATTGTTGTTGACCAATATATATATATATATAGTTTGAATATTTCCACTTGAATAGACCTATGGCTCTATGGCATTCAATTTTAAACGAAAGCAAATCGATTTTCAATCGATTCTATTCACACTTTTATTGTTGATTCTTTTTTTTTTCATGTTACATTTGATTGTTATAATAGATAGATTTAAATTAAAACCTTTTGTTGATTTTTTTCTTTTTTATTCTTCTTCTTCTATTATTCAATTCATTCATGTCACTCATTCACGCCATATGTTTGGCATATCAATTGGTATTGACAATTCCATTCTTAAATATTTATGTTTTGATTTCTTCATTGACTCGATGAGTCACCCATTTACTCAATTTATTATTATTATTATTATTATTATTTTAACAATCAATACTATATATGTTGTGTGTTCATTTTCACTTTTACTCTTGTTACACATTCTCCACATACCCTCATCATCATCATCATCATCGAATGGCTATCAATCTACTTTCCGGGCGAATGAATCGAGTTCACTCTAGACCTATCCGGTCCTATTCCCAATTTTTTTTTCATTTATATTTGGTCAATTTCCGTTCAAAATAGCGACCCAATTTTTTTTTTTGGTGACCAACAATCTTGATGATGACAATTTATCTATCTCTCGTCTTGCTTGAGAATATATATATATATATTGACCATAATAATATATTGATGAATTTGGTGTGCAAGAGCTATTGCTTTAAGTGAATTGAATGTGTAGGCTTCATCTATACCATGTGAAGCCTGAAGCAACACATCTCCTTTCTCAGTGATTCTTTTCGGTTTCTCAATCGTTTTCCCTGACAATTTATGACTATCTCGCGTGCATCTCGTGTCTGCATTTGTGTGTGTGTGTGTGTGTGTGTGTGTGTGTGGGGGTCTATATCTGTCCATCGTCCCGTAACAAGATTAATGATGATTCCAAAGAGAGGGAGAGAGAGTGAGAGGCAAATGTTTGTCCCAATAGAAATGGGAAAACGTCCAAACGAAAAACCGATTCACTTTGTGTTGACCCAATGGGAATGTGGGCAAATGTTCACGACGCGTTGCAACAACCAATTTAGTGGTCCATACTCTTTTTTTTTTATTTTCTGCCTTTTTTTTGCTTACCAAATTACTTTTCATCATTTTCATGGATGCTGTTGACTTTGAACCCATTGCTCACAGCTCTTATTATTATTAGTTTTCCTCCTCTTCCTCCTCCTCCTCCTCCTCCTCAATTTCTTTCCCCCTCTCATCCAATTCTCATTTTGGTCGCGTGTACCATTTCATTTGTGCATGTTTGTTTTGACCTTTTGACTTTTTTATGTGTGTGTTTCTGTAGCAGCCCATTGATTGAATGTCGCATTGCATTGGCAATCTTCACAATCCAAAACCACAATTTTTTTCTGGTTTATGCTTGGACATTTTTATGACATTGGGACACATTTCACATACATATTGAGATCACATCTGTGCATGTTTTGCATCTTTCTTTCTTTTTGGGGTGAAAGAAAAACAAAAACAACAATAATAACAACGCAAAAAGCGACGACGACCAACACTTTTTGTCGATTCAAGTGTTTCGTCAGATGCAATCGTCTCGCCAGCCAAATCGGAATCACTTGTTCCGCTTCGTCTACCATTTATTATTATTATAGATTCTTCTTGTTCTCACCCATTCATTTGATGCCATTCCATTCTGAACTTTAATCCCATTTTGGACATCATTGCCTCTTGATGTCAAAAGCAGGGTTCATTTGCAATACGGAATGACAAGACCTTAATCAGCAAGTTTGCATGGACAACAACGACATGACAACATGGTCTACACATTGTCCCGCGGGCTACTTCCATAACGGTTTGGGTCCCTAGAAAAATGGTACCATTCTCTATTCTTTGATATATGCAATTTTTTTATATATATATTTATTTGGTTCAAATCCCTATTTTGTGCGACTGTTTTTGACTGGTTCCAAAATGTGAGGACACTCAACATAGGTATACACTCAGAAAACGTAATCCTCTTTACCAATACTCCATGCTGCTGTTGCAGACAAAGCCAAACATTTCCCTCAATTTCAACTTTTTATTTCAATTTATGAGATGATGAGGAGGATGAGTTCACATCTGTTCACCAATTGTTTGATAGCCTAATCATTTTGAATTACACAAATCAAGGTCGCACATATAAATATATAGAGATATAGTTGCATCGAATTGTCCCGTTTCGTTCACTATTATTTATCTTTTGGTTCAAAGTTAGATGTTTGCCCCAAGGGAATGAACGGAATTGGCCATAATCAGGATCCAGAAACTATTTGGATCTATTGCCTCTCGCCTCTCCTCTCTCCTCTGTTCTCTATTCATTCATTCATTTGTTCATTGTCGTTTTTCACTTTCAAATTGTGCATAAAGTTATGGGCCGTAGTCGTGAGACCACATGACTTTGTCCAATTGTTCCATTTGCCAAATGTTGAACATGTAAATATAGATTGCCCGCCAGTGGATTAGTACATTTTCGGTTTGATGGGGCAAATATATTATCAATGAAATGGGAAGAGAAGATAGATCTAATCTATGGTTTATGGAGCGAGGTCAACCCTACATTCGTTTTTTGCGTCTAGTTAATCCATAATGTCATCCATCCATTCATCTATTTTCATTGTCTTTATTATGAGTTGTTTGCTCTCTTTCTCTCTCTCTCTCTCCCTTTACATTGAAACAAAGAACAGAAGGCTTACAAACCCTAACGTTTGTGTAGGGGCCCTAAAACTTCTCTCTCTCTCTCTCGCTCAATTTGGACAATCTAAATCTTTATTTGGTTAATTTCCCTATCTCTTCAGATTATTATTTTTTTCCCTCTTTTTTTTATTTTAAATTTATGCGCAACCAGATAATGGTGACTATAGTTAAACATTAAAGAGATGGGTTAGTTATTTATGAGAATTTTCTCCTCTCCTAACTCCCAACTGTTTGAGTCATAAAGAATTTTCGTCCCACATTAGTTTTAGTTTATACACAAAGTTTAGTTTCGCTTCTATCCTCCCAATTTTTTTTTTTCGTTTCAATGATAAGATCAAATCTCTCAATTTGGAAGCCTTCTGCCTTTTTTTTTTGGTTTGAGTATATACAATATATATTGTTCCATATATATACATTATATTATAATAGAGAGAACCTTATGAACAACCAGAAATGAGTGAACCGTTCGACATCGACCATAAACAAATGGGTTTGCTGATTAGAGTTCTGTGATAAGGTACTGTTGCTGCTGCTGCTGCTGATGGTGATGATGATGATGGTGGTGGTGGTGGTGGTGGTGGACAATTTGGATCCATTTCCTAAAGCATTTTTCTTCTTTTCATTTTTATTTATTATTATTATTACACAGTAGTAGCCATTTGGCACGCGACGTTCACCCAATTTGGTGTAGAATTCGGTGAGAATTTGTGCACTAATAGTACATTGTACTAATAGTACTATACTTGTCTCATTGGTTCAATTTTTGGTTCGAGACTTTAATGTTCACATGGATGGATGAACACGAACCAGAACTCTAATGTTTCAGAAGGCTCACTCAATTGACCTCGCACAACACTCACATAACTGTCTTTTGCCATTTTTTTTGTTTTGTTTTGTTTTTCTATTATTATTATTATTATTCGTTTCGTACCAAAAGCGTATTAATCGATCCTAATCTATTTCCCATTTTTTGACCGTTGTCCACTATTATCCAATTCCCTTTCGTGTGTGTGTGTGTGTGTGTGTGTGTGTGTTTGTGCCTTTTGTCATTACCACTTCAATGCTAATTTGTGAACTAATTTCATTGGTGCAACCCGCCAATTGTGTTCAATGCGTAATATGAGATCAATAAATCGTGTTACCCCAATTCAATGTATTGTATTGTATTGTCTCATTCAATTGTTTTCTATCCAATTGCATTTTTCACCCCACAAACAAGAAGTTGTTTTAGTTTATTTCGTTCAATTCTACATTCAATGTTGACTATTGTTGGAAATTCAGAATTGTCCTACCACCAGGTTTTCTTGGGTAAATGCAACAAAATCATTGAAACAAGAGAAAATAAGAATGAAACAATATAATAAAAGAAGACTATACCATTCATCTCATCTAGGAACCGAAAAAAAAAATCGGAGAATCAATTGTTCTGATAGAGCAGGATACTTTCATTTCCTTCCTGTCACGAATCAATTAAAAATGATTTCCAATGATTTTCAATTATTTTTTATTATTTTACTCTAGTTCCATTTGTAATTGTTAGATATATAATTTTGGTTCGTTTTATATATATTATATTATATCTCATTAATATAGTTTTGTTGATTGTTGATTGGTACTTGGTTGTTGGTTGAAGTTGATAACTTCACAATAGTTGATCAAATGGGAAAGCAATTATTTTCTCCGGGGAGGGTTTGCCAATGTGACCATCAATACATTTGAATTGAATGCTTTGGTTACGCCAATTTGTGTGCTTTCATGTGGGACCTAAGGTCTTTCCTAGGTTTCCAGCTGGGTCCATAAATAAACGGGCAGGGGAAAACTTGTCGACAGCACGTGACTGTCTCTAACTACTCTTAGCTTCACTCTGTTTTTGTGCATCTGTTCCATTTCATTGTGTTATTTCATTTTTTTTTTTTTTTTTTTGGTGAAACACGTGTCTATTGTCACTGCAAATGTCGATCGAAATCGATTTTCACTTATGTTATATTTGTTTTGCACATATCACACACCACACACACACACACACTCACGCATACATTATTCACATTTTGTTTCTTAAATTTAAACCAGAAAAATAAAATAAAAATAAATTCACTATCTTAAAAATGGTAGATCTAATTTATCACATTGAAACATGTTGATCGTGATCCGTAAGACAAATCACGTGTGCAAATTCGATAACAAATGAACAACAACAAGGAGTGATTGAACATGACCGATGATAATGATGATAGGTGGAAATAGTCGTCGACAATTTTATTTCTATTTATATATTCGTCGAAGGTTTGGCAAATAATGTTCAAATGTTACCAATGAAATTAATCGTAATTGGATGTGAATGAATGAATGAATGAATGAATGAATGTACGGAAATGGGATGGAGGGAACTATTGACCGATTGATGATGTAAGAAGACAATTGCACTCTATTCTCGTCTATTTAATTTCCGAACTACAATAATTTGATTCTTACACACACCCAAAGTGTATGACGTTGACAAGCATGAGAAATGAGATGGCAACAAGATAAAGATGGTGAAAGAGGATGAATCAAATGTGATTAGCAATTCATACTCAACCGAACCGATCGATTACCAATATAGACTTATATGTTAACATTTGGTTTCCCATTGCAAACATCACAGCATCTATCAATTACAATAATAATAATAATAATAGTAAAGGTCATGTCAGATTTGGCGGAAAACACTTAGAAGATTTACAATGAGATGAATTGATGTAAACCTTCAAATAGCATCAATCCACTCTCTCTCTCTCTCTCTCTCTCTCTCTCTCTCTCTTCATTCTTGTTCTCGTTTTATTGCGATCGCCTTTTGTATCTGCCATCGATACCTAAGCCATAGGATTTTAATGTTACATCATCTTCTTGCTTAACATTGATCTCTTTAAGATTTTGTTCTTCATAGAGCTTTACGATTGATTTAGTTTATGGTTTTATATACATTTCAGTTCTCATTCTACAATTGATGCGTTGTTCTCGTTTTGATCGGCTTAACATTTTGTTGTTCTTATTGTTTAACATAGATCAGCATTTGTCTTCCATTCTTTCACTTTACTAATTTAAAATATATATTCAATTCTTAAAGAGTACAATTTCCAATTATTCTTTTTAAACATATTTTTTTCTGGTACTTTAATCATTAAAATTTCTAGATGATTGGAAATCTTTTCCATTCTCATCCAACAATACGACATTTACATTATTTATGTGGTAGAGTCTATTTCATTTTCACATTTTGGGTATCTTTTCATAGTAAATTATCTTATTTACGACATTTTTAGTTTCATTTGTCCTCGATCTTTCATTTTATGGTCTTCCTCTTCCCTTTTTCTCTCCAATAACTCTCACAAACACTCATTCTTTTGTATTATGGATCGTATTTTACTCAATTTCCCATCTTTCCTGATGTATTTCACTCTTCTTAGTTGATAATATCAATAATACACAAGGAACAGAAGATTGTGGCGAAATAGAATGGGGGGAAAAGATTTATTTATTTATTATATTTATATTATATAGGAAAAAAATATGTTGCTTTCATTCATTCTTCTATTTGAAAATGGTCGAAAGGAATTAACCAAAGGAAAATGGGCCACAAATTTATATTAGGATGGAAAAAATTACATTCATAAATCAAGCCAACTGTGAGAGAGAGAGAGAGAGGGAAGGAGAAAGATCATTGACCATTGAAAGTATCATGCTTAAATGTTTTTTAGGGGGGAAGGCTTGGGACTTATCACCACTTTATGGACTTTTTCCAAAGTTTACTGATATTAACTGAACATATTTTTTTCTTATTTTGTTTAAAAATATTTGTAGATTGAGATAAATAAATGAAGATGAAGCCACAAGAAACACCATTGGATGCCAATGATAATGATTACGATCATCAATGATCCAAAGATCTATTACTCTCTTGCTTGTTTGGTGTTGTTGTTGTTCATTGGGGGGTCGAGTACTTGAACTTTGTGATTTTTTTCTAGTCTAATTTAAAGTAAATGTCTTATTTTTCAATCTTGTTTCTCCTTGTAAAGGTTATAATGAATGTAATAAACCATATATAGTTACAACTTTTAAGCACCATTTTTATGGATGAATTGATGGCGGTTTCCTATCTATTTTGTTTTGTGTATAAAACAAGAAAAAAAAATTATTCCAAAAATTTAAAATATAAAACAAAGCTGAAGTCATTAGATTTGTGTCAATACATTATCATTAGGTCCATTACTATAGTATACTACAACATATAGTAAATGTAACACGTGTAACTATACCATAAAATGAACATTATACATTTTTGGTAGTTAGATCACTTCTATTACTTCCACATGGAATCCTATCGTTTTGTATGGAACATATTCTCCCTTTCTTCAGTAATTTACTTCATTTGGCCCCTTTGTCCCCCTTACTTCTTTCTTCTATAGAAATATGATTGTCATTTACAATTTCAGCTTGATTGCTTTACATGCTTTACATTTTCTCCTATACACACACACACATACACACTTATTTATGTGTAATTCTCATTTGTAAACTGAATGGCGACAGAATGAAATGGAAAGAATCGAATGAGAGAGAGAGGGAGAGGGAAGGAGGGAGTGAATTAGGGCAAAAATGGATGGAAGGTTAATATTCTAGCTCAATTTAACACATGAATGAAAGGGCAACACTCTTCCTCTCTTCCGTTCATCCATTCATTCATTATTATTCCATTTTCGTGGATCAATTCATCCATTCGGTTTCGTTGTTTCAAACTTTTTTTTATATATATTCAATAATTTCCCTTCTCACTTTTAATCGTATATATGAAACCATTTATTCGACCATTCATAATAACATAATTTCACAACATTTTATAAGAATATATATATATATATATATATTCGATAAAATTGAATTGACGTTCCCATTACCGTTTAGTTAGTATTCAATCATTTTGAAACCATTGATGTAAACAGTTTTAGACGCGAAAAAAAAGTTTCTAGAATGGCAAAATGGTTTTACCATTTTTTTATTTTTTTTATTTAATGTTTAACTCAACATTTTTAGTGTTACTCATTTAGTGTTAATTACTTTCTGCATCTGTGTTTGTGCTCATCACACACACACACACACACACATTTAGGTTACTCCCCGTTCTTGAGCGCTAAATTCTCATATTTCATTGAAATTGAAACCAAGAGAGAAGAGACACTTTGTCGTCTTGAAATGCCGGAAAAAATTAATATTTCTCACATTTGTTATTATTATTACCCATTTACGGGCTTTAGTTTTGTATATACATTTTAATTTCATCATTCATTTTTACCGATTTTACTGTTTTTACTTATTCTTTTTCTTCTTGTGTGTGTTATGTTCAATTTGTACAGAACATACATTTTAAATTGTTTTTTCCCGTTTCAAAACTTTTTAGTTTTATATTATTTATTAAAACAAGTACTAACGTATGCCTCTATGATTGTATTTTATTTTATTTTTTTTTTTGAGAAGGAGAGAGAGAGAGATTGAAATGTGAATCTGTGGTCGTGTTACGTTGGGTTTGTCAATTTCCTTCGTTCAAATTCTTTTTTGTTTTTTTGCATGGATATTTGACTTGAAAACTTGTGTTCTGGGCGTGCAATGTACACTAGAGGCAAGCAGGGAAAAAAGAGAGAGAGAGAGAAAGCGATTCTTTCCAGAAACTAGATTCCTTCTTTCCTTCCTCTCCCCTAGTTTGGTGATATTCACTTTTGGACACAGCTGTTGTGTGTCGACATTGGAATATGAAGACATTCGTATTTGGTTAGTTTCGTATGCTTGTTTTTGGTGTTGCTTGTCGTTCACCTTCATCATCAATTCTGGTGTTGGAGAAGAGAATATAAGGCAAAATACGGTAGAGAAAAGAGAGAATGAATGGAATGAAAGATTCCGACCTGAACTTGTGATATTGCTTTTCTATTTTTTTTTCTGGTGTGCTCCATTCCCAGGGGTCCAATTGGACTCTCTCTCTCTCTCTCTCTCTCTCTCTCTCTCTCTCTCTCTCTCTCTCTCTCTCTCTCTCTCTCACTTTTGTATTGCACGTCACTTTGATCGTTTAGAGCTTCATTCACTTACTTCAAAACACTCAATTGAGAAGAGTGAATGACTCTCGGTTAGTTACCACCACCACCACCACCAACGCCCGCCACCAATAATCTTTGGATAATAATACTTTTTTTTCTTTAATATTATTTTTTTTCTGGTTTGGTTGGGTTTATATATATTGTATATATTAACCCTTCATCCAGAAAACAAAAAAAAATGTTGAGTTAGTGGCGGGTGACGAGTTTGAAATCTCTAAACCAAAATTCAATCATAGATTTGAATGTGTTTATGATCAAATTCAGTTTTTTTTTTGTTGTTGTTGTTGTTTAGTTGTCCTTCCCCCTTTCCCTTCTTTCCTCCCCCTTTCATCAAATTCATCCGTTCAATCTTGAGTTTCTAGTCCTATTCCTATTTTAATATTATTATTATTATATTTTCACATATATTCAAATTAGTTTTCCAACAACAAGAATTATGTTTGTATGAGTATATATGGCTGGGGATGTCTATGGATGGCTCAGTGAATTCACATTAGACTTTCTCCAGAAGAAGAAGAAGGATTGACTTGATTCTCAAGTTATAGTTATAGTTTTTTTTTATTATTATTATCCTATTCTGTTTTTTTTATTATCATTTGAAATCATGAAAAAAAAACTTATAAATATAATTTATATTGGATGTGGGGAAGTGAAATTGTTTATTGAAGCAGAAAATTACTCTTGCATTTTCATGTTTTTTTTTTTCATTATTATTATTATTATTTTTATTTTTTTCATATCTATTTGGAAAAAAAGTGAAGATGCGAATGAACTAGATAAAATAATAATAATAATGAAAAAAAAACTAGAGAAAAGAGATGTCCCAAAGATTAATTTGCAATCCCCCAATTTTGAATGTGGAAGAAAAGGATGGAAAACGACCAATTGCAATATCTCACTCACTTGAGGTTTGAGGATCTATATATAACAGAGTAAAAAAAGTTAAATGAGATATTCATTGAAGCATAAAGAGCATAAATTCGACCCAAACCCGACCGACCGACATCTATGGTAACCTAAAATTTATTGTTAATCGATTTTATCGATACACTTCAATTGCACTACATCTACTTTTTTAATAATAAAAAGTTAACAACAAAAATAAAATTTAATTTCAAACATCACACAAAAACCCGTTATTAACCTTAAATGTATTCGATCTCTATCATATTTTACTTTGTGTTTATTTATTTCTTGTGAAAAAAAAGTTTGCAAATCTGTATGGTTGAATTTTATTGAATTTTTTCTTTTTTCTTTTTTTTGGTTTATATATATATTCCATCACGTTTCGGTTGGATAAGTCTTATTCAGTTTTTGTGTGAATTATTGTTGTTATTATGTTGTTGAACAAATTTATATTTCCCGGGACTTTGTGTGTGCTTGGGCGAATAATTTTGATCTTCGTTTGTGAGTGTGAAACATATCCGAAAAACCGAAAATCCCAATAAATCCAACAAGAATAAAGGGAAAAGGTGATGATGATGATGATGAGAATTATGAGAATCCGAATGATGATGATGATGATGATGAAATGGACAAGCACAAAAACTTGGACTAAGCTTTAACGAGAAATTTTTTTCTTTTTATCATAAATGGAATTTTGATATCAATTCCTAGCATGGTATAGCAGGATTTGTTGTCATCCCCGTATTTTTGGGTTGGTCCTGTAGTATGCCATGGATAAAGTTCTTTCGTTATTTTATTTTATTTTTTTTGTTTGGTGTTATAATAACATAAAGTGTAACCAACGATTGGGAATCGGTGGTGGAATGGCAAAATGCTTTTGCCTTTCTTTTTCTTCTTCTTCTTCTTCTACGGTTTGGGTTTACTACTAAACGAAAGTGAGAGTGTCAGTGTACCAAGCCAAAGAATAATGGAAAACGGGAGTTCACTACTGTAATAATAATAATAATAATAATATCACCGACTCAATGTAGTATAGGCAACTTTGGTGGAATTTAAATTTATTACCCACTATTAGGCAATGACTATTACTAATAATACTACTTGCTTGCTTGCTTGCTTATGTTGTTCTTCCTCTATTTGCTTTTGAATCCTTACTCTTTTGGTTGGTCAGGTCCATAGTGAACATACTGTTTGTTCATTTTTACTTTTCCCTTTTTTTCGTACCATTTCGATGGCCTATTGATTAGGATAATATTTTATATATATAGATGTTTAGATATATAAACTCTCCTTTCACACAATGATGATTATTAAACTTTCAATACATAGATCGATTGTTGTTGAAACCGTTGAAATGAAAACGTTTCTCAACTTTTTTTCTCTATTGTTTAATCTAAATCTAATCTACCGGTCGGAAGAATGCAATCGAATTCCACATTTAAAATGCTTTTTTTTCTGCTTAGCTTTCCACTTTTTTTTTCGCTGTAGATCCATTTATCAATCGTGTCCATTCCATGACTGTTTTCACCTTGTTTCAATTTAATGGGATAGTTGATCATCATTGTAACTGTATTTCGGTTAGCGATTTATGCATGTGGCTTTTGGTTCCCCCTCCCAAAAAACGGTTCAGTCCACTTGAAAACATTTTTGTCGTTTATGTTAATTGTTCAACATTCGAGAACAGAAGCGAGAATAGAGAGAGAGAGAGAGAGGGAAGGTAAATAAATAGGAAAAGCCGGGAAACAGGAACATTCTTGCGGACTTATACGTTCGGGCATTTTTCACGAGCAGGGGATTTCATGTCTCATGTCGACTGTGGTGTGGATTCACAATACGTCTATTTTAGTACGTTTTTTTTTTATTTATATATATAAATGTTTTTGGTTGTGTATGGCTATGATAACAAATGAGCTAATGTCCCTCTTGCTTTCGCTCTCTCTATCTTTCTTTTCCCCCCACACTATGGAGAGAGAGAGAGAGAGAGAGAGAATTACATTCAAAATGGAATAGAAACGATTCTGGATTCTAACAATTGTGGATTGCTAAAACTGAAAATGAGAAACAGAAGGAAAGAGAGTGAGGGAAAAAGACAAGAGACAATTGCAATTGCAATAAATAATAAACCGAAAAGCATTGGAAGTCGACGGGTCCATGGTCGACGATTCTGTATTTGAACCATTTATTAGTAGTAGTACCACACCAAGGGACGTCGAATTCAATGTGAAAGAATCGAATGAAACAATCATTTCATTTTTTGGTTGCCATTTTTGGGTAGAATATAGAGGCTAACCAATCTCCCAAAGAAAAAAAAAACGATCATCTTCACTCAATCTGGTTGGCTTATTGGTCCATTTGGTGTTGGTCCATTCTTTTGGTATAATGGTAAATCAAATCACACACACATTTTCGGCTTATTCGTTTTCATTTGTCATTTCAATTTCCTTTTTTTTTCTCTCTCTCTCTCTCTGTTTCTAAAATAAAGCTTCCAAATGAAAGGAAAGTTAAATCCAACACCTTTTTTTCTATATGTAGGCTCGAAATGATGATGATATCGGTTTAGCACGAGATCGAATATATTTTATGTGATGATGATGATGATTATCATTATCATCATTGGTGGTCTATTCGTGTTCAGATTCAATGAACGAAACAATGTGAAACTTACACACACACACACATATAGACAGGACTAGACAACATAAAAATTATCGTTGGGCGTAATCGTGTAAAGTGCCATTTTCATACATTCAGTCTCTCCTTCCTGGAGTTGTTCCCTACATTCTATTAGGTTTGGCTGACGTTTTGATTCGTTTTCCTTTCTCTCTTTCATTGTTGGTCACCTGACGCCCATCATTAAGCATATATGTCGACATCATTGATGATGAAACGAAATATCAAAAACCAAGCAAACCAAACGAAGAACCAAAAAATGACATAAAATAATAACAGGTTCGGTAGGAAGGCGCCATCATCATCATCATCATCACCAATAACAGGCGACCTAATCATTTTGTACCTAAACGTGTCTCTTATATAATAGATTACAGTTCAGGGGTGTTTAACATTACCAAAAACCAAAAATCAAACAAATTGAAATATTGACAACAACAAATTGTTACCCCTGTTATAGGTTTCCCATTATTGATCCAAATATGGAAACAAGTAAAAAAGCTATTAAAAAACCGAAAATCATATATAAACATTGAAGAGATTGAAAATTAGTTAAAATTATATTTTCCATTATCTTTCAATTTATAAACTAAACTATTACCATATTTGTGATAAATGTTTTTTTCCATTATAACTTTTTTTTTATTATTTTTCCTTCTTTCTTCTTGTTTAAACATTGTGTCATTGGTAAATGTTTGGCTATTGATGATATTTTAGTTCAATTTTTTTTTTATTATTATTTGAAATGTTTGTTTGTGCTTTTGTGTTTGCTGCTGCTGCTGTTTGCTGTTTGATAAGCTTCTTAATCGTACATGGCTTTACCTCGTATATAACCACAAGTTTTACTTGACGTTTTAGTTTGTTTTTGGATTTTAATTTTGATTTGTTCTGTTTGTGCTTTTCCTCATCATTAGTGCCATAGGTAACAATCAGAAGAATATGTTTTTTGAAATATAATAATTGTTTTTGAAATTATTGTTTGCATTTGAATTAAATGTATTAAATGTCTGTTTCAACATTTCACACACGAATCTCTCGTTATATGTCATTCCACCAAATCAGCCAATGTCTAACTGACTCATTAATTGTCAAAATTGACTTTTCCCTCTTCATTGTTGTATCACTTATGAATTGGCATTGGTGGTCGTTTGTTGCGGTAATTTGACTTCGCTTCGATGATTCTGCTAAACCATCATCATCATCATCATTTACAGTTGGCTAATATTACCTTTTTTGACAATATTCTTTATGACTCTCTCTCTCTCCCTTGCGTTCTCTCTCCCTCCCTTTCATTTCATTTAGCCAAACTTTTATGGCAGGTGGGAGTGGAACCTTATGACACATATGGCCTATTGACATAAGTGAGTCATGATTCTTTGGCACACACACACACACACACGACTCGATCCAAATGGAACTCTTGGTCTCGCTCTTTATGTGGGACTCATTCTCTATCATCTCGTGATGCATGATTAATCATTGTTGATGATCATCAAATGAATGTGACACAATTGTATATTCACATATAAAAACCATAGTGATTTAATCGGCTATTTATACTCCACCAAAACTAAATACTTTTCTTTGTTTTTTTGTTGTTGTTCTGATATTCTCATTCTCTTGAAATCAACTTGAATTCATATTCATTTGGGAATTGGTCAAGTGCCACTTTTACTTTTACTTGGTTTTGTTAGTTGATTTTTTTGTTTTGATTCTACCAAATGATGTTGATGATTGCAATTGCAATTCCCGCACCCGTTTTGCCGGATTCTTCCATTTCCGTATAAGAAGAATAATAATTGCATGTTGCAAATGGTGTCCATATGTCTAGCACTTGTTTGTTTGTTTGTTTGTTTGCTATTTGTACTGTCTTTATGTTAAAATGTATTCTACAACTTAAATTCATGATTCTAAAAATATAAAATGTTTCATTTATAACTTTTTTTTATTGTTTGATTTAAATTTAAATTTAAAAATTAACAAATCTAATCATTCCGATCAATGACAAGCGTAGAAGCATCTTTTTTTTCTGTTTATTACAAAAATTCCATGTTCTTTGTCAATCAATTTTCATTTTCCATTGGTTTTTTGGTGATGAGAATTCATTTTCACTTCACTTTCATTCATTTAATTTATTCACTTTATTTTTTTTTTATTTTTGAATTTCTTATTTATTTTAATTTTAAATTGTAAATGAAGTGAAAGTGTGTAAATAAAATTGAATGATACTGATGAATAGATGAAGGATGTTTTTTATTTTGTATAAATCAGTGAGTGAAAGTGAATGATGTTGACGTTAAATTTGTGAATATAAGAATCTAAATACGAACAACAAAATTGGATGCCGATTTTAATGCTAATTAGGCGCTAATTTGCGTTTCTAAGCACTTTTCATTTCATCGGTATATAAATAAATATATCATAAGAGTAAAAGGAATTTTTTTCCCTTTTATTCAATCTCTTATTGCATTCCAATTCCACTTTAGAATCTGGTTTTCTTTGCTTTGCTTTACTTACTTATTTCGATACCAATTTTATTTTATATCTATATATATTTATATATGATACGATCCTCGTTGGCAACGAACCGACAAACTCTTTTCCAATTTTTTTTATTCCATTTTATTATCATACTCTTCGTAGCCCAGGAGATTGAAGCAATGGATTCTTTCATTATATTCATTCACTTTCCCCTCTCTCATACTCTTTTGCATGGTTTGGTTTGGTTTAATTTCATTTGATGACCAAATTATCACGAATGGAAACACCAAGACTATACGACGACGACAACGACGAATGACGATTGTTTTTTTGAGTGTGCTGCCTAAGAGGTGCCTGCACTAATGTGGCATTCCACCACCACGAATCAAGGATTCTATAAATATATTCTTTCCCCATCTTTGCAAAAATATTCAATGTAAGAGTGTATTGTCCCAATTTTTCTTTGTTTAATCGTTTCTTTTGACGATGATATGATCATTGGTCATCAATCAGAATCATTATTCGACATATGGAGTGTACCAGAAAGAAAAAAAAATCGAACATCATAAAGGAACAGGAACTTGTTAACATTGGATAGACTTATAAAATATTGTTATTATCTCCATAAACCATCTGGGTGTAAATAGTTGGGTGTGAGAACACAGTGTGTAAACAAATTCATCTGCTTTATAATCTGTTATTATATTATTCTTTCTACTTTTCGGCTTTTTCCATTTTTTTCTGGTATTTGTCTTTCGACTTTAAAATTCTTTTTGTTCTTTAATTTTATTTCCCATTCTTAACATGTGATTCAATCAATCACTATTGTGATTACAATAGTTTAACCGACAGACACACAGACAGATGCAGACTGTTGTTCACAATTGCCGGCTTGTTTTTGTGTTCTTCGATTCCTTTTGAGTGCACTTGCACCACCAATCTCACTCTCTCTTGAACCTAAATTGATGATTCTGTTATTACAATATACTTTTCATGTTAATTGTTAAATTCTAAATTAAATTTTTCTTTTTCGTTTAATTCCAATATATATAGAAAGAATTTTCCACTCCAATTTTCACTGATGTAATCATCGTCATACTTCAATGTGATCGTTTTGCTGTTTGCCACTCATTTGTTGGCGTTTCTGTTCTCAATCTTCTTCACATTCAAAAGAAGACGTCGACTTTTCAACATTCATCACTTTGGTTCATCTTCAACATCAACATCAACAACAACAACAACAACATATTCGACGACAACAATACTTAACGTTCACACGCAAACACGAGACTTTAGTTTTTTGTTGTTGGTGTTGTTGATGTTGTAGACTAAGTATATTGGCTCGATTTCATCAAGTCGTTTTTTTATTTCACTTTCTTCTCCCATATTCTTGTTCTCTCCTCCATCCGTTTCACCGCATCTACCACAACATTAATGATCATGGTTTGAGAGACTATTTTGTTCATTCATTCTTCCCATGAGTGTATGATGTCAGATGCACGATCGGCAAGAACGGCAACATGTCACCATAATCCCCATCGGTTTCCCTTTTCTTCTCGTTTCGCGTTCAATCTACTACTATTTCATATTATATATTCAAAAGTTTGTATGTGAATAATAAAAGTGAAGGAACAAAATAAGAAAAGAAGTAGACGAATACTAGAAGTTCTCCAATTACGATCATCATCGATCTTGTCAAATTTGTGCTAGTGTTGTGTGTGTGTGTGTCGACAACTATTTCGACACTATCTAACCAAATAACATGTGACGACTATTTCAGTTATGTGCAACAATTATAAACAATGGCTAAAATATTAATGAAACTATTCAAATCAATTGTTGGTGTTGATGCACCATCAACACCACCATCATCACAATCGACATCGAATTCAACATGTGATCAGAATTATGATGATGTCAATCAACATCAATCTAATATTATCGATTCTGGACAGATTCCGAATAATGGAACAACAAATGAAAATTTGGATCGTTATGAATCCCCAATTATAAAACTATCAATTGCAATCACCTATTTCACTTGTTATCTTCATCTGTTATCGTCAATGTTCAACATTTCATGTTATCATGAAATTATATTTGCCAATCGTTGGTCGTTTCTGTTGATCATTATCATGCTTATATTGGTAGCATATACCAAATTCACTTTGATACGATCAATGATCTCATTAATGGCGGCCACAATCTATCGTTTAACGATCAATTTGGTTCGATCAATGATCAATTATATTGTAATCAAATTCCATTCAATGTTGACCAAATATTCGGATCGTAGTGGAAAAGTGTTGTTGGCGCAACAACAACAACAACAGCAACAACAACAGCAGCAGCAACAACAACAACAACAACATCAATCGAAAGTTAACAACAACACCAATCAAGTTGATAAGAATCGAGCTTCTTCAAATGTAGAGCAGCAACCAACTAAACTGAAACAATTGGTCCAATTTGATGGTATTAGTCGTCGATCATCATCAACAACAACAACAACAACAACCAAAACAACCAAAACAACCAAGAAATCTTTATCTAAACTATCATCGACATCGTGGACCAATCACCATAAAAACGAACTTACTCCACAATCATTCAAATTGATTATCACAATTTGTCTGTTGGCAACCATCATCCTTTGCAATTCTGGTAAGTTTTTTAAACTTTTGATATTAATAGATGATCTAGAAAATGGTCTATCAAATGACATATATTGTTTATATTTTAACAACATATCAATCGTTAGTTATTGAACTTTTTCAAAGTTGACCTAAGTTTTTTTTCAGTTTTTAATTAATAACTCAAGAATTGTACAGAATTAATTTTTGAAACTTTCTAAACTTAATAATCATCTTGTAAGAATCTTACAATAAGATAAATGCTTACAAACACAAGCATGAAAACAAAAAAAAATGGATTCAATTCAATCAAATCAAATTAAATTAATTTTGTGTTTGTGCGTTGAATTCGAATTCGAACTATAATTCTTTTTTTTATTTTTTGGTAATGTTTCACTACCATGTTTTACTTTAGTTTTTTTTTGTTTTGTTTTTTTTGCGTTCATGTTTCTGGTATTGGATTGTATCCATGACTCTTACACTTCACTTCTATCTAGAGAGTGCATCTGTGAGTTATCAATTTCGTTTAGGAATTTAATGTCGACCGACCAACTGACTTTTGCCCATTCTTTTTCTTTTTTTTTTGCTGGGTTATTCCCTTTTCAAATTGATCATCGAGGATCGAGGACAGGACAGAAGGGAAACATGCCAAAGTAATTACCTTTATTTTTTTGTTGAAATGTTCTTTCACTTACCATTCTCCAAAATATTCTTTTGAAATTACTTCCAGTAATATAATACCTATATTTATATACCTATATACATTTTTTAATAAAATATATTTGTTTTTTTTCTTGTGCGATTCTGCTCTACAATTTGATGATGATTCTGGTGGTTCTGGTAATCGTCTACGATTTCCCCACTCTAACCAACCATCAACATCTTATTAGTGAATGGTTTCATATTTCATCTTTTTTTTGTGTGTGTGTGGGAAAAGATCCAAATATCTCAAATGTTCTTTACGATCGTATTGAATCTCCAATTGAATTCAATTCAATTTAACTTTTATCATTATTCAATACAAATACAACAAGAGAAAATAAACTAAAATATTAATTTCTTAAGAATTCTAAATTTTTTAGTTATAAATTATCATGCTAAATGATATACCATTCTTATTATTTATGTTGCCGCAAATATGATCCTAAATCTTCTGTTTATTTATGAATTGAATAAATAAATTGTTGTTAATCTAATGAAAATTCACCAATTTTCCATTCAATTTGTTGGTTTTGCCTAATTCATACTCAAAAATGTAAATCGACACCTTGCTTCGGTTATAATATTTTGGGTTTTCCATTCAAAACATGATGATGATATGGAATAGTCCTAAGAATGTTTGTGTGTTGGATGGATGGAAGAATGGTTTATACCATTTTTAAAAAAAAAGGAGTGAATAAACGGAAGAGGCTTTGTGTGATCTAACTTAATTTGCATTACAATGCTTGTGTTGATGTTGGTTTTGGAACCAATAATGGATCCAATCGGTTGTGGAACTCTCCAATGAAGGTGAAAATGAGTGTTCAAGAGAGGTAAATTGCTTGAGATAGTATGAGATGTTGTTGTTGATGATTATGATGATGATGATGATGATAGGTCATAAAAAGCAAATTTTTCAAAATATAAATTCAACCCATAATATAAATAAAAAAATGAAGGCAAAAAAAGTATTATTGAATGTGAATGTGTCAGTGTGCAATACACAAAATATGTGCGTGTATACGACCCATTAGACATCGATTTGCTCATTTATACATTCAACATGAAAATGGATCCTGGTCTAATGGGTCGAGATCGGCGCACGTCTTCGTCAAGATCCTTTGGCCAGTCTCTTACCCTCCTCTTCGATTCATTTTGTCGTTTTACCCCTCACCCCCACCTCCACCCCTCCCCCTCTCCTCTACGATCTTGTTCTATTCCATTCCATTCAGAACCTTCAAAGAATCTTCATTGGAGCTCACTTCTGCTTTATGTTCTAAACATTCTCAAATCGCATCAATATTCTGGTACATTTGCATCCATATGAAAGTGAAGGGGAATCCAATTTGTGTTGTTATTGTACACGCATCAAATATAATGTGTGTGTACATTGGAATAGGATTCTCTACAAATTTTTTTTCTTTTGTACTCTTATTCGTTTACTTGCTTCAATTTTGGTCTTCTCTCTCTCTCTCTCTCTCTCTCTCTCTCTCTCTCTCTCTCTCGACGAAATAAACGTGAACGATTCTATTTGTTCCGTAGACACATTTAGATTAGATTAGACCATTGCCGCTTCTCTCCCATTGATAGAATGGCCTCTCTCTCTCTCCCTCTCTCATATTCACATTCTGGTTAATGTTTTTTCCCCCCGATTGTTTCCTGGTTGTCCAGAACCTTTTTTTTTTGTTATTTGTTTGTTCTTGTTTCGTTGTCGATTTGTTTTGCTAACACCCGAACGAGACGATGATGCATGTTCAACTCTCTTTCTTTTTTTCTTGTCTTTATGTAAAGAAAATAAATATATTTCCCTATTACATTTTAGTGTTTGTACGTTTTCCCATTTGCTGCCCGAACCATTGGTCATTTTTGGTGTTTGGTTTTTTTCTGTTTTTTTCTGGTAACAAACAAAAACGACAACATTTTTTTGGTTCTATTACATACAAATATAATTTTATTGCTTTATTAATGTTTATAAACATGTGTGTGTGTGTGTGTTATTGATAGATCATAGATGGATGTACATAGACACATCATACATTCATACAAACATTGTGTGTACGTGCTTTGTCGTTACAATTCTCATCTTTGCTATGCTTCACCCAATGATAGTTTGAAGTTTTGAAGAACTTGAATCTTTCCGGCTTGTTGAGAACATTTTTTTTTTGTTTTTCCTTTTTTCACTATTCTCATGTTTGGAAATTGCATTCTTTCCAATGTTGAAACATGTGTATAAATATATCACTTTCATTCATTTGATTGGCTGTGCGAGAACATGTCCAATAAGTATCCCAAGCAGCCAACCAAAGAACCATCATCATCATTGATGCTCATTTGTACGCAAATGACAACATTTTTTTTGCTTGTTTTTGTTAATTAGTACTATAATTACTGCCATTTGTGTATATTTGCCTTTTTTCTTCTTGTATTTAACCAATTGCTTTTTGCGCGCATTAGATTTTCAATTCTCTTTTTTTTAGCTATTTGTACTAAAAGAACCTAAAAACAAAGTAGTAGAAGAAGAAGAAGATTGGAAAAATAGTACTCGATTTGTATTTTTTGGATTCACTTTTGGAATTTATTCGCAACTATCAATTCAACGACATTAGCTTCACACAATTGAACGATTGAGGCAATTGAACGAACGACTAAAAACAAAAAATAAAAATAAAAAACGAACCAAATTAGAGTGCAGATTTCTTTAACTTTTCACTGCCTTTTCCAATGGGTTCTTTTCCATTCCATACTATGGGTTGCCATTAACGGGTAAAACTCTGAACTTTTTTTTATATATTCCACTTTAAATTGAAAATATTTTCTATGATATAAAACTATAGTTTTTTTTTGTTCGATGTAATAGATGGAACACATTTTGTTGTATGGATTGTGCTTATGTTTTTTCCTGAACATTGAACTGGGATATCAAAATTCTGCACAAAACTCTTCGTCAACTCGTCACGAGTGACTTTTGTTCTCCTTCTCTTCGTTTCGTTAATGATGAGCTTTTAATAGGGCAATTGTCAGTGACAAATGACAGTTTATACTGCATACACAAGCCATAGACAAACTCTTCCTCTATACCATTCTTTCTTCTGGTTCCATCTGTTTCATAAAGAGAGAGAAAGAAAATTCTTTGGTAGATTGAATTGATTTAAAGATAAGTTGACATTCTATCATAAAAATCGGGTTAGTCATTCACTCACTTTAGTAGTAGTAGTCGGTCCAAACATTTACGAATCAATAGTCTGTCTTGATCAAAGTAAGTGTCTATGTCTAAAAACGATGACTCTCTCTCTCTCTCTCTCTCTCATCAAAATCAGCTTTGAAACGAAACGAGATAAACAAAGAAGAAAAATCAAATATTAGAAACCAATCTTGTTATATGCATTTGAAAAAAAAAACGGGAAATAAGATGTCAACCTTTGATTTTGTTGAGAAAGAGCAATGAAAATGTCATTAGAAAATTTGCATCACCAGAAAAAAAAGTTATAAATCGATATTAGATGATGATAAAAAAAAATCTTTGGCACTTCTTGTAAACAAACAACAAAATTTAATCTATTCGGTTTTACACTTGAACCTTAAATTATCTTCTTCGTTTACTAAACAATTAATCTTTGTCCGTTTTTTTTGCCTATTTCTTCCTTCGTTCCTTCCTAATTTTCTCGATTTATTTGCAATTGCATATCGTTTGATTACAAATTGAGACTCAATTTGGGTAAATATATATCTTTTTATCTTTTTTTTGGTGTACAAACACAAACACACGCATATATATATATATACAGAGAACTAGCCTAATGGACACTTCAATCAATTGGCCAATTCATTGAGTGGTTTTGGTTGTGTTAGCTGCCGTGGACGTCATCGTCGCTCGTCCACGAACAGTTAAGAGTTGGTAAACGATCAATACATGGCAAATCAAAGCCGACCGATCGGTTTTTTGGTTAATGAGAATGCAAACAAATTAGCTGCAAGCAAACAAATTTAGTTTAAGTGGTCTTGGTCCGACAAAGAGAAAATTGTGGGTAAAAACCTAATGCAACTTCCTTCTATGTCATTTTGTTTGCTTAAGATGATGTTCGCTCTTGATGCAATCGATTCTCTCTCTCTCTCTCTCTCTCTCTCTCTCTCTCTCTCTCTCTCTCTCTCTCTCTCTCTTTCTCTCTTAAAAGAGGTTTATTGATGCCATCAAATTAATTGTCTTATTATTATTTATATATATATATAATGATTTCACATTTTTGTTTCTTTTGTTTCTTATTATCATTTTATATTATTGTTTTTTTTTTTGGTCACAATTTTGGTAAATATTCTCTCTTGTGTATCATTTTCGTATTATTCTAATCAACAATATATTTGATTGGATTTGATATTGCTTTTTTTTTCTTTCTCTCTTTTTTCCTGTTCCAACACTCCCATCAAAAAGTAAAAAAAAAACGTTTATATTATCTTATATAACTTTTCCAATCTATGTTAAGTAATTTTATTTGAAGATCTAGGTGCCAAGGGCAACCAGAAAAAAAGCAAAGATTGTTTACACACACACACACACACACATGAACCAAAAAGGGAAAGCTCAAAAGTGATTGCAATTATCAATTGGATTCCTCTGGTTCCACATAATGAGATCGTTTGAATTCGAGTGATGTTGTTTTCTGAACCGCTGAAAATGTTGAGATAAACCTTTTTATATATATATTTGAAAATTGCCTTTCCATTTTATTATTTTTTTTTTATTATTACAATTCTCTTGTGCCGATTTTATTGTTTTGTTTTGGTGGCCATTTCTCATTTAGGCTCGGTTTCATGTCAAAACCGATTAGCACAAATGTTTGGGTCCCAAAAAAATAAAAAAAATGTTTTATGTGTGCGTGTGTGTGTGTATCACCACCACCACTACTACTCAAATACATATGGGACACTATTATTATTGGGTCCACTGATTATTATTATTATTATTATTATTATCATCATTGAATGTACGTTCGAACCTAGCCGTTTTGATGATGACGACTATTTTCACCCATGTTTGAATGTGCGTGTAAATGATATATCCTTTTAATTAAATAATTTATGAGTTTAGTGATCCATGGACATTCATACACACACATTCACACACACAATAGGAAATTAGGGAAGGAAGGAAGGAAGGAAACTAGCAAGGAAACTACACCTGAACCCTTAATCCCTTTAGGTTGGATTAATTAACTAACCCCAAAAAAAGTAAAACTTTATGAGCTTCTCCCAAAAAAAAAATAATAATAAATGTGTGTGTGTTCAGGTTTCTTGATGAACACAAAGCTTAAAGTTATTAAAAGTGTCACCTTTATTACCAATTTTTTTTTTTGGTTATATATTATAATCTTTTCTTCCTTTTATTCTTATGATGAGTTTAGAGTGTATTTTGTTGCAAAGATTTAAATTCATTCAAGGTGTCAAGTGATTTATTTTCCCTACATCTACTATTACTATTATTATCAGAATCTTTCTTTCTTACTTTTTTTGTTTGATATCCAATATTTCTTAACACATTCAAAACTAAAACTAGGATCGTTTGCCAATGTGTGATAATGTACAAGTACACGAACATACAAAAGCCCAAATGCCACATTTATAAATATATATATTTCAACTTTTGATATTGTTGAACCAGAGTATGGAAACCTCTTTTCCAACCAAAATTTTTGGTTGTCTTCTTTCTATTCTCTTTCGCTCACTTTAATGGTAATGATGATTATCATCATCATTTAGGCCTTTTATGATGATGATTATGATGATGATGATGGTGGTGATGATGGTGATGGTCATCCTCATTCTCACTCGTCTCTGATCCACCCACAATACCTCATCTGTGTATGTCGTTCGTTCGTTTCCGCCCGTTCCATTGGTCATCATTCATTCATATCGTTACATTCCATTTTAGCTTTCCATTGATTATGATTTCTTCTTCGCCAGTTTCTGCGATTGGATCATTTGAGATGGCGGTTTTGTCTATTTCAATTTTTTATATTATTATTATTATTATTATAGTTTTTTATCCGTGTTTTATTACACCTTCTATCTTCTCCATACACGTTCTTCATTTGATACAACACTTTGGAAATAAAGTCTAAACATTTTCAGAATGTTTTTTTTCTGGCTGTTTTTTCCTAAACCTATTAAATGCGCGGACGACGACGCCGACGTTACCGCCTCACAATAATATAAACGAGAATATAATATCATATCTGAAAGTGTGTTGTTATTATTAGAAAATAAATAAATAAATAAATATTTCATTTTAATAGCACCTTGATTACACACGGCCATTGTTTTTTATGCCAAGATATATAGATAGATAGAAAGATAGATAGATTTTGGTCAATTTGTTTGATTGTATGATTATCCTAGGTTTTGTGGGTTATTAATCTTTCTGTTGTCAATTTTTTCGGCCTATTATATTTCAATGGATAGTATGAGAATTTGGGAAATTAATATGAGAAACACAAAAGCCAATATTTTGACGTTTCAACAATTTTTTTTTCATTATCCTCGTTTTCGTTCGTCGTCGTTGTTGTTCAATCCATAATAGCCAAATGGATCCTGAATGTTGGCTTTTGTGTAATGATTTTGTACAATGCCTATGCGTTTTCTAATGTATTATTAGTTTGTTTGAATTTGGGGAAACATTTCCCATTATCTTCAAAGTATAAATATATGGAAATCATATTTTAATATATAAAAATATATATATATGGTTTTCCCATTAATACCGTTGCTCTATATTTGAATGCATAAAAATTTTATTTAAATAAAAAACATTAAATTTTATGCTCATTTTATGATTTGATTATTATTCTATTTCGTTCGATTATTTTTTTTCTCCTCTATTTATGATTCGTGACGTTCAGTTTAATGCCAATAAACCTAAACATAAAAGTCTGGCTTTTTTGTGGTTTCTGGTTTCGTTACATTTTTTGAAAATGCCAGAATATCAAATGAAAATAATCGTCTACAATCAGTGTACCAGTTTTTTATTTTCATTTCAGTTAGAAAATAGTTTAAGTAATTGAATCATTAAATTATTAAAGCTTTCTTTTTTCCAATGATTTTTCTAAATTTTTTACATTTTATTTTGTTTTATTCGTTGTTGTTTATATAAACTAAAACAAAATAACCATTTTCAATTACTATTATTATTTTACTTTCCATTACCCGTTACTTTATTAATATTATATGGCAATATAATTCTTTCAACATTTATTAATGTTGATAATCATTGAAAGTATAAATATAAAAATCTATTAACTCTTTAGTTTTTTATGAACTTCTTTTTTTTATCTAAGTAATTTAAATTCTTTGTTTATATGAAAAATGAAAAATACTCCTATTACGATGCATTTAGCTTTAATGTGATATTGTTTTAAAAAGAAAAGAAAGGGAAATTTACTATTTAGGTGCATTCAATTTAGGTGTTGTTGTTGGTATTGCTGGTAGATGATAATGATAATGGATAACAAAATATTATTATTATTATTATTATTATTATAATATTCATACACTTTTAAAATGTATATCATATTTCATTATTATTTTTTTTTCAAACAATTCCAAGATTTGTATGTTACAAGTCATTTACGTTTTTTCCCATCTTTCTTCATGTATTGTCTTTTCAAGTTTCTTCTATTATTATTATTTAATAGCTAAAAAATTAGTTTCCATCATCATCCATTGTTTTGATGTTCCATTTTAAAAGTTTAAATGTTACAACTTTGAAGTGTCTGGTTTGATCTGGTTCTCTTTCATTTGTTTGATGATGATGATGATGATTATTATTATTATTATTATGGTTATTGTCTACGTCATTTTTTTCAATGTTTTTTATTTTCATTATATATATTTAACATTATAAAATAAGCAACTTACTTTAATAATATAAAATCTTGTCTGTGATTGAGGCAAGATTGCAATTTAATACAAAAAAAAATGAAATCTAATTAAAAAGTCAATTTAATTTTTAGATTAAACAACATATGAATACACGGAGAATTCTTTGATGAGAATTAAATTTGAAATATAAGGAATTAAAATGTTTATTTGTATTGTTTTGATTGACTTGTGACTTTCACAATCTTTCAATAGGTGTTTTGTCAAATTGTGGATTCTCCACATAAACACAAGCACATTTATTGTTGCCATTTCTTTTATTAAGTATCAAATCCCTTTTTTCACACTGTCTGACATCAATTAGTCAATCAATGTTTCCTGCCGTTTTCCGTCATTGTTCTCCAATGGTGAACACATCTAAACATGAACAATCTAGATTGATTGATCGTTTTCAGTTTGCTTTTTATACTTCTTCTTCCTCTTCTCACATTCAATGTGTTTCCTTAAATTGATTCGAGAAGGAAACAAACTGAGATGAGAGAGAGAGAGAGAGAGAGAGAGAGAGAGAGAGAGGAGACGATCCATTTTGGTGAGTGGGAAAAGAATCGATCCCTTCAATTGGCAATGTAAAGAATGAAAGGCATCACAATGTTTGATTCTTGATTTTTCTCCTATTAATTTAGTGGTCGGCGGTCTATTTATATTTTAGTGTAAGCTTTTTTGATTGTATAATAGTTTTTATTCAATAGGAAACGATTGGAACATGAAAGATCAATAATCTTAAATGTGTCTCAATGTTACACTTTTGTATTGCGTTTATTATTATTATTGATTATTGTTCATACAATTTGCCATCTTGTCTTGCCATTTGATGAGATTGCTACTAAGCCAAAATGAATCTCCACTTTCTTCTTATTATTATTATTTAGTTTTTCAATTCTCATTTGCAATATTTCATCGAAAACGTATTATTTTTTGCTAATCAGCTTTTATTTATTTTTTTTTATTATGTGGAAAATATAAAACCTCCAAACTTATTTCACTTTTATTTTTTTTCTCAACTTGTTAGCAATCGATCTATTTAGGGACGTTGAAAAGGCGCCCAAAAAAACATTCTCTCGGTTGGCGGCCACAAATCTCATTAATCTTCTTATCGACGGAAAGAATTTTTATTCTAGTTTTATACTTAGAATTGGTGTTGTAATAGTTGTTGTTGTTGTTGTTGTTGTTGTTGTTATACACCAAAATTAATGATATTCATAGCCGTTGAGGATTCTCCCACATATTCAGGATGCTAAATACTTTTACATTATTATACAAACCAATTACTTTATACTTTTTTGGTTATTACATTGAAAACAAATTTCTATTCCTACCTTTTTCATCTGTTTGTCTATTTCTACTTACAAACTTTCAACTTTTATTCAACTTGTCATGTGGAAATAGCCATTCAAATCATTCGAATGAATCGGTCAATAGGAAATTTATTTGTTTGATCTTCTTATTTGTTTGCGTGTATGTTGTACGCTGATTACGCCTTGATTTAAGATTCTTTGTTTGGCAATGTTTTTTTTTCTCTTCGTTTTTGTTGTTGCATTGTTTGTTTGGAAACAGAAACCAAAAACTGATTAGCCTCGATCAGAAAACAGAAGAAGTAGATGAAGAAGATGGAGAAGGAGAATGGAATTGTTGGCAAATTGGCAAACTTGCATTGGACATTCTTCTACTTGTCTCTCTCTCTCTCTCTCTCTCTCTCTCTCTCTCTCTGCGATCTTATTTGTTTTGTTTCACTCTCTGGTACCTTTGAATAATAAAATAGTCAAATAAATGTAGTTTACTTTTCCGGTATACTTTAAGATTGAATCAAAAAACAAATATAATAGAACTTTCCATTGTATATACCATCATAAAAAAATAAAATTCCAACTTTTTAGTTGTTTTACGATTTTATCTAGAATTTTGAATTTTTTTTTTCAAATCAAGTTTGTAAATGTAGGTTTGTTTTCTCTATACCTGTATAAAAAATTTATATTACATTTTTAATTATATATATAATAATAATAATAATAATAACAATGTAGAATATAGTTTTCATTGTGAAAGAAATCTAATTATCTATCTACCATCATCATCATTTTTGGATTAATTCATTTCTCATTTATTTTCATCATGAGAAGTCTCTTCTTCTTCTTGACTATTCACTATATTATTATTTCTCTCAACCATAAATTGATGATGATGAATTAAGTATAATGATAATAATAAGTATTAATATTATATATTATATATATTAATAATAGGTTAATTAACAATTGTTTCCACCTTTTTAATATATATTGAAGACTTTTGTCTTTATTCTGGTCTTTTAGTTAACCCATTAGCCCATTAATAATTAGGCAAAATTCACCTTTTTCTTTGTATAAACTTTAGGTTTTTTTTGTTCTTAGATTTTATTCTGATCTTTTTAATTATTATTAGATAGATAGATAGATATATTCTAGTTTAATTAATATTCACCATCTTATACTCAAGAAAAACTTTGGTTCATTCATGCAAAAATATGAAATATTATAATTATATATAATTTAAGCAAATGAACTCTTCTTCTTGTTGTTGTTGCTTTTTCTGTCGTAATCTCTTATTTATTAATATTATAAGAATATGTAAATCTATTATCTATACTTGCACATAGAGTATATAAATAAATTGTTTTAAAATTGTCAACCAAAAAAAAAAAAGTCGGTAAAGTCATGTATCTTGAAATAATCTTCTTTACTGCTTATTTTTTTTATTTATTTTAATAATACATTTTGAAAGAAATAATGACAACAACATTTATAGTCTATCATAGTTTGTAAACAAGGAAAATTCTATTACTTAGAAATTTTGGTGAATATAATATTCTATTTTTGAATTCTTTCATAAGTCTTTTTTATTTATTTTCTATTACTATATTCTGAAAAATTTATAGTAACTTTCTTAAATATATATTAAAATAAAAACAACATTGATGATGATGATGATTTTTTTATCTAAATATATGAATACAAAATATAGATAAAATGGTTGTATTTGTCCTTAAGGCTTGAAAGTCTTGTTTGAAAGAAAAGGAAAAGACAATAGAAGAAGAAGAAGATTGTCTTCTTGATGTGTTCATCATCAAATATGAATACATAGAATATGGGAATAGTACAAATGGAATAAGAAAATATTATTCTTCTTCTTCGTCTTATTATTAAAAAGATAATAATATTCCTATTGTTGAATGTAGAAAAGTCTTTCGCTTATCTTTGTGTTTCAATTCTTTTATGTATCGGAAATAAAAAGAAAAAAGAAGAAGAATATTCTCCCTGCGGCTTGTTTCACTATAGTTTATCACCATTATAATATAGAATATTATTATTCTTATAAATTTGATTCCGATTTCTTTTCCATTAATATATTTCTGACTTTTTCATCACATTTCTTAATTATATTTATATTTAATATTTAGTTAATTATTAATTAAAATAAATATATAAACTTTTTTCATCTTTTGAATAGATTTTGTCGATGGAAAAGTAAAGATTCAACAGATTAAGGTACCAAAATATGTTGAAAATGGAACATCATCATCAGTGGTATTGGATTGTATCTATACGATGAATCCGGAAGAGGATTTCAATTTAGTGGTGAAATGGTTTTTCAATGAAGATTCGGAACCAATCTATCAATGGATTGCTGAATTCAACTCACGTCACGTTCCACAACGATATGAAGGACGGGTTAATCCTAATTATCAAGTACCAAATAATAGCGATCCATGGCAACGTCATCGAGCATTGATGCTATTAAGACCAACCGTCGATTTGAATGGTCGATATTCGTGTCATGTCATCTCAATTATGAGTCAAGATTCAGCTGAGGCAACCATGATTGTCTATGGTACGTGATTGTAAATTAATTATTATTATTGTTTGCTTTTATATTTATCTGATAATAATAATATAATATTTTTGCAAAACACAGCTAAAACCAAATCCATAAATCTATCAACTCGACGTGTAATTCGTGAACGTTCTACTGCATCATCATTACAACAGACCAATTCTAATACTAATATTAATAATAATAATAATAATATTAATATTATTAATCGACCCAATTCCTATCATCCACATCCTCGTCCCCAATATCCACGTGTACCATATCGTCCGCAACAGCATCAACAACAACATCAATCGGACGATTCATCAGCAAGTGGATTTGCATCATCATCATCATCATCTTCTTCATCATCATCATCATCTTCATCTTCTTCATCATCATCGGATTCGTGGTTTCATGATCCATTCGGATCAAATCAAGTGAACGGCGGCTCATCGACCCAAACCGAAATTGAATGTTCGGTACAGAATGTTTATCCATTGCCGGAGCTTACCATCTATCAGGTGGAAACGGATGGATTGCGTCCACGATCATTGCAAAATGCACGCCTCTCACAGAATATAACCAAACTACCCAATGGAGCATTCTCCGTTTCTGTAACGGTCTATGTGGACGACACCGAATTGTTACATCAACAACAGATGCGTCCAACAACAATGTCGCCAACGATTGTTAGCTTGAAACAAAAACAACAACAACATCCACATTATTATCCACCAAATTCTGGTCAATTTGTTTTTGGTCATCATCAATCACGTTATCATCCAAACAACCAAGTGACATCGGCATCATCGTCAATGGTGAATGGACATCAAATTGCTCCAACAATATTTGAATGTCTCGTCTCACAAGATGAAATTCGTCATGAGCAACGTAAACGGATGCTCTATACACCTATACTTGATGGTTTGTTTTAAATTTTTATCTTTTTTTCAGAATTATTTTATTAATCATTTTATTTTTGGGTTTATTTATTTCATTATAACAAACAGACGAAACTGGATATAACGCAAATTCATCAACCATTGAACGTTCGTCAATGTCATTTATCATCCTTTGCACATCATTTGCCTTTATTGTTTTACGATTAAAGTTTTAAACTTTAGTTTGACCAAATTGACCAACAACAACAAAAGAAAAAGGCAACAAACAACCAACCAACCAGATCGTATTATTATCATCATCATCATCAAATCATATGAGAATCAATCATCAATCTCATCATTGTTTCCCACCGATCTTATTAACCACAATTTGCTTATTTTTTAAAACCAAATGAATTATTTGTTATTTGATTATTATTATTATCATCCACCATCATCTTAAAACTTAATTTATTATTATTCAATTGACCATTCTATCAAAGAACACCAAGACCACGCCTAAATATTAATTCTTTAACAAACAAAAAAAAATTGAGATTGAGAGAAAATAAGAGTGAAAAATAAGGTTTTGTATTCACAATTTTTGTTTCCAATTAGATTATATTCTGGTGTGAGACGATAACACAAAAAGACACATTTTCATGCATTGAATGGAAAGGGACAAAGACAGATTCTGGTATGCCAATGTGAGTGCAATAATTTAATTATCCATTTTTGGTTTCATTTTATTTTTTTTATTACTTTCAACAAACACACAATTGCGACCAGGATAAATTTGTTACTTTTTTTTTTAATTTTCTATTGTTAACCTTTGTCCTTTTGATCAGTTGGTGAATTACAATTTCATTCCAAAAAGTATTCCACATTTTCTTTTGATTCAAAGAAAAAAAAAAGAAACGTTTTCAATAGATCTGCATGCAGTTTTGCTATTCTTTCTTTCTTTCTTTCTTTCTCTTATTAGCATTATATCAATCTCAAATTTAATGAAAAAAAATTCTGGAATATTACCCAACAAAAATCTTATTGAATTCTGAAATTTTCATAGAAAATCCACCTAGGATATCAAATATAAATGAATGGGATTCTCCGATTCCTTTCTCTCCTTTTTTCTCCTATCGTTTCCTCTTGAAAGTGTTAATTTGCAAGTTTGCTATTTGACAATTTAATTTAAATCTAAGCGTATAGTATTACAACATTTCAACATATTCACAATGTTTCATCATCATTTCATTCATTTCTACGTTTCATTTTATGTTTCAAAGGAATGAAACACACAAAAAAATATTTATATATGAAACAATTTTGTAGTAACATTCTTTTTCAACACATATTGAGGATTAACCTTAACATTTATTTTTTTCTGTTACTATAATGAAAATAAGGAAACGTAGGAAAAAAGGATGAGGAGGAGGAAAAGTCAAAGAAAGTCAAAGAGAGAGAGAGAGAGAGAGAGGAGAATTCACATGATTCTCCGATTTCATTCATGTTGAATGAATGAATCTTCTCTTTTCTTTAGTGGATTCTATCTATCTACATTTATATTAATTAAAATTCTGTCATCAACACTCTCTCTCTCTCTCTCTCTCTCTCTCTCTCTCTCTCTCTCTCTCTCTCTCTCTCTCTCAACCCACACATAGAGAAATATTTTCAATTTTGGAATGCTTTTGAAGTGGCTTTTGAGATCATGAGGTTTTGATTTTGTTTCATCTCATTCCATTTCATTCAATTCCACCTTTATTTTTTTCTCTCTTTCTTTCAAACAAAAAAACAATCTGTCCACTTTTCATTTATTCACTTTCACCCAACACTCAAATCTGGTTTTTTGTCAACGAAAAAAAAAAAGAAAAATTCAATACATTTACCACACACACACATGCAAAGGTTTAATTTTATCCCAATTTTCTATCCAAATTCTTGCTAAACCAAAATTCAAAATTAATTGCTTTTTTGTTGAACTTTAACATTTTTGAATAACCAAACTCAATCACTATTATTTGATATGTAAAAAACAAAAAACAAAAAAACAAAAACGACCCTTTCACATCAAAAATCTTTTATTGTTGCCATTGAATTTATTTGTGTTAGTGTGCTTGTCAATCATCTCAATGCATAAATCACAACAACAAAACAAAACAAAAACAAATAAATCCAAAATGTTTTGGATTTTGTATAAGAATAAGGCAAAAACACTCTTTCTCTCTCTTTCTCAATTTTTTTCTTGATTTTTATTTGTTATTTGTGAATATTATTTTTATTATTATCAATATATATGAAATGAAATGAAACCATCTTTTCCATATTATGCAAACGAACTATATATTTGTTTTAAATGCAACCTTTTGCACACATTTTCCCCAACACATTGATTGCACATTTTTTGAATCGAAATCACACCGTTTCAATCAATTCAAATTCATTTCATCTCATTCATATTCTCATTCATTATTAAAATATATATTCACATTGATATATTATCAATTAAATAAAATTGATTAAAAATTAAATTAAAAATTGATTTAATTTATTACCAAAAAATATTGACAAACAAGGTTATCGGCAAGAGAACAAATTGATTGTTGATTCCATATCTTTGGAAATGAATTTTATTTTATTTTTTTTTTATCAAGAATCTTTGAACTTTTCAATGGACCGGAATGGAATGTGCCTATGTGCAAATGCCACAATTCATCACCCAATGGGTTCCATTCATTCTTTTGTGTTTTGGTGATCAAGAAGAAGAAGAAGAAGAATATCAACAAATTCCTCAATTTGTTTGACCTATTCTTTGAACCTTCGTCTAAGTTTGACTTTCATTCTAATTTAGGTTATGCCCGGGAAACGCCGCTTTCTGTTTTTTCATGGTACAATGAAAATTTAATAAATGTGTGAGAACAAATTCTTTGACACAATTTTTTGTGTGTGTTTTTGATATTTTTGCTAAATCGACAAGTATTTTCTTACTCACACAACACGCAGTCTCTCTCTCTCTCTCTCTCTTTTTGTATCAATTTGATTAATATTTTTTTGAATGCATATCATTTTTGAACCATATCATTCAAACAAAAGAATCGGTGAAGTGAATCTTCATCTTCATCTTCTTCTTCTTATTCTTATTCTTTATGGTGATAATCTAGGTCAAAAATCGGTCGAATGTGATACAAATTGATTGGCTCATCAATTATCTATCTCTTTCATGCAAAAAAAGTATTGTTTTTCCATATCTTCCTTCTTTCTTTTTTTTATTTTATGCAAACTTTAATGTTTTAAAAAAAATAATCCATTTAAATTGATCCATTGATGATGATGATGATTTTAATAATTTTTTTTTGTTTAATTTTTTTTTATGATCAAAATTCGTAACATTTGGTTTATGAAAGAGTTTTATAATCAATTTGTGCCATTTATCATAAATGAAGAGTGAACCATTTATATTCCGATTTTATTTTCTCTCTATTTAAATGAAATGAAATGAAAAAAAAATTCCATAAATGAGATGATGATGATGATGATCGTTGACGTCTTTCAATATGTGGATTTATTTGATTTTAGTTCGTTTTTTTTTTGGTGTTCCAATTGTACGAATTCCAACAACTAAATCCAAAGTGAAATCCATTTGAGTAAAATTCCGTTACAAGTTTATTACTATTATAAATATGTCTTCAATGTTCTTCTTCTTTTTTTCCTTTCTATTAATTTATTTATTAATTTATATAGATATATATTTCATATATTGCTTCATCTCGTTTTATATATTGCTAATATTAGATTTTTATTCTCAATTTTCGTTTTGCTTTTACTACGATTATTATTATTATATTGAGTAGGATTCCTGTCTCTGTGTGTAGTGTGTATAGTTCTTATTCCACCCATCATTTAATAATAATGATAATTTAATTTATTTAATAGACTCAAACCCGTTTTATGCTAAAATGATAATAGTTTTCAATAAAAGAAAAGAAACAATGAATGAATGAATGGAAATTTATAGATTAAGCTTATCTATAATTTTTTTTCTATAATAGAATTTTTTTTAAATTTATTTGATTGAAACAAGAAACGAAAAAAAAATGAGAAACAAAAGATAATTCAATTTTTCAATGAGAATAAACGCTATTAACAGGTAAAAGTGGTATTGAGATTTTTTATAACTTGAAATGTAACTTTTCGAGACATTTTTTGTTATATTCTCAACGTTCCATTATCTCATTAAACTTGTCATTAGTTGATGAATTATTAGCAAGTTTCCTTTTTTTTTTCCCGTTATATATTTGTTGTTGTTGATGGCATCGGAAACATAAAGTTGAAAACAAAATTCGATTAAAATCAATTATGGCCAATATGGGATTAGGGGAGTAGACTTTTTTTCTATTACCCAAACATATTGTTCTTTGCCATTTTCTATCTATAATAAATATATATATATATATATTTCGGGTTCTTTTCTTTTGGTATTAAACCGAGAGAAACAAAAAAATTTAAGAAGACGGAAATTGTTCCAAGGTCCAATGGATTGCAATGGGATGCCGCCATAATAGTGTAATCCGATTATTGACTTAGAAAATGTTTCCAAAACTACACACACATAGATAGATAGATATACATTTTGGCTCATTCCACTTTCAAATGGCAAAACTTGACTTTTTCCTTTCTCTCTCTTTTTTTTTTATTAAAAACTTTATTATAAAACTTTTACAAAATGACATTTAAAACTTTGTTTCACAAATTTAGTGACGTTCCAATATGAGAAGCATTCAAAACAAACGCAAAAAAAATGATTTTCACTTTTATTTCCTATGAAAAAAAAAGAAATTTAATAATTCAATTTTATTTTACGATAATTAAATTAACTATAGTTTAAATCTTTTGTTTCAACTTTATATAATCTAGATCAAAAACTATATTTGGTGTTTGTATAATTTAATATGAAAATGTTTTTTTTCCTACTTGGTTTTATTTTGTTTATATTTTAATTTATTTAATTTTTACAAACATACATTGTTTTTTTTAGAATAGATAAACATTTTAATAGATAAATAAATTAATGTTCAGTGACGTACACCTAATATAAGATATTGGAAATGTTTTTTTTTGTTTTTTTTTTTTGGAAAAGTTTAAATTGATTCAGAGTTTCTTAAACCGAAATGAACCATATCGTATAAATATTGATGTTGATGATGGATTCTTCGATTCTCTTTAAGCTTCTTTCAGTCCCAATTCTCTTTGGTGACCAAGTTTCAGGTCTCATGTTAGCAATCAACTCTTAACGTTCAACTCTTTTTCCTTCATCATCTATATTGAAGATGCTTTTAAAATTTCGGTTCTTACTATAAATTAAATTTAAAATTGACTGCTTGAGTGCTTTCAATTTTCATATTCAATCAATTTACTCTGGTTGCATAGCTTGGCTTGTTCTTATTTACCCATTATTATTTGACTTGTGTTCGCTCAATGCTTTTAACATTTAATTTGTGTAATGCTCCATTTAGTTTCTATCAAATATATTAGTTAGTTTCAACAAATTAGTTAGTGCTGTATTTTTGATTTTTTTATATATTTTAAATTATATCATTCATTTATATATATATATATAGGCGTACAATCACATAAAACACTTTAAAGAATTGGAAGAAGAACATTGGAAATTTTTTGGTGCAATGGGACCTTGTGTAATTCTTTTTTTTTCTTGATTTAATTTATAAATTTTAAATTTTGAAACTAATCGGATTCAAAGATGCAAAAGTAAATGGAATGGAATGAAGATTGATTCTGAAATGTTTATTATTAGACCATATGGTTATGTTTATTGTTTTAATGCCAAACTTTGCCAATATAGCACTAACTTCGATGAAATTTCTAGACTCCTGATGATACTTTTGTCTCGATTTGATGAACCTATTTCATCATTCTAATTATGATACAAATGATTCATATTGTTAACTTTCTTAATTCACTGTACAAATAATGATTAGCTCCCCCCACTCATCTATCGTTGTACATGATTTGACATAGAGTTCATGTTTACCCTATAGTGTATTGGCAATATGAAATTATCAAAGTTTAAACTCGTGCGCCTAACGTTTCGTGTACTACTGTTCAATCAAAGTTTAAACTGAAATGACTAACTTCAACCCTACATACCACATTGAACAGCTAGCAAATGTGTGGCTGAAGTAGCGTAAAATTTGTATATAAACTCAAGCAAAAGACTGAGTAGATCATCAATCGTTTCTTGGTTTTCACTTGTGATGATCGAACAACCTTTCTATCAAGCAACTCTCTTTGTTTTAGCCAAAGCTGATGGTCCTGTTCTTTTGCCGACGTTGATCTTGATGCTGATGACGATATTTCGGATGGTCTATTTTAATGATGATCTGGTTAACTTCTGGTAACTTCTCTTTAGCCGTGTGGACGCCGATCTTTGTCCCGACAATCTGGAACATCAACTTGGATGCCGATCATTGTCCCGACAATCACGAACATCAACGTGACCGCCCATTATTCTCCCGACAATCTGGAACATAAACTTGACCGCTGATCATTATCCCGAGACTCTGGAACATCAACTTGGCCGCCGATCATTCTCCCGACAATCTGGAACATCAACTTGGACGCCGATCATTGTCACGACAATCTGGAACATCAACTTGAATGCTGATCATTGTCCCGACACTCTGGAACATCAACTTGGCCGCCGATCATAGTCTCGTCACTCTGGAACATCAACTTGGCCGCCGATCTCTTAACATAACTTAATTTTAAATTGAATTAATTTATTAAAATAAATTGTTCATTAAGTTGTTTATTCTTAACTTTTTTACCTCAAGCTCCATTTTTCATCAATAAAGATTATTCCCTATTATACTCTATTATACATCCTATTTTTGGGTAGAAGTTATTCTTTAGAATTTTGAACTAAAGTCTATAGGATTAGTTTGTTATTGATCAATAATTACATTTTTGAAAATTTTAATTTTTGCTTCATTTTTACAAAAACCTTTGCTTTTTTTTGATTTTTGATTATTCAATTTGAATCCTATTTTTTTGTTAGAATCCTTTGGATTTACGAACTGAAATTTTCAGAAATGATTTATTATAGAATATTGAACTATTCTTGAAAATTTCATTGCAATCCAAGCAATTTTAATTTTTGTTTAATTTTTACAAAAACCCATGGACTAACACATTTGCGTTTTTAAGAATTTTGATCAACCAATTTAAATCCTGTTTTTTGAGTGAATTTTTTTTGGGTTTTGAAACTGAAATTTTTTAACTAAAAAACCATAAACCTGTTGGTGGCAAATTTGAGGATGGTTGATGGATCTTGAGGGAAAAACTTAAGAATAACCAACATGCGTTCAAACATTTTTATTTAATAAAATAATTCAATTTAAAATTAAAGCCAAGCGGATTAGATCGGGGGCTAAGTTGATGTTCCAGAGTGTCTGGAAAATGATCGGAGGCCAAGTTGATGTTCCAGAGTGTCGGGACAATGATCTGCGGGCAAGTTGATGTTCCAGGGTGTCGGGACAATGATCGGCGGCCAAGTTGATGTTCCAGGGTGTCGGGACAATGATCGGCGGCCACACGGCTAAAGGGAAGTTACCAGAAGTTATCCAATGTGTCGTGTCGTGCCAATGATCAGCCTCCATGTTGATGTTTTAGGGTGTTGGGACAATGATCGGCGGCCAAGTTGATGTTCAAGAGTGTTGGGACAATGATCGGCGGCCAATGATGCTCAAAGTATTTGCGTGCATAGTCTGTTACGGGTATTAGCAGCTAAGCGTCGTTTAATATCATCGTTTAGTGAAATAACTTGAATAATCGACTGGTAGAACAGGATTTGTGGAATTGACGCCACCACTTGTAACCAAATGACCAAGATTAACCGATACGTTATAAAACATTAGATTGATTGACGAGCCAGAGTTACCACTTGTACCAATTGAATTCAATGGCAACGATTCAAGGTTTGATGAATCCAAAAAAATTATTTAACAATTGTTGCATCAATGATTGAACTTTGTTCCGTAGGTCACCAGCTGTATAAAGATTGGTCGGTCGATGATGATTTTCCCATTCATCGGCACCAATTTTGTCACAATTTCAGCATCGCCGATAGCATGCCGAATCCCGATTCAATACGTTGAAAATTTGGCAATACAATTGTTTCATGTATCAATACAGTTGAACTGAAAACAGCGACGCCATCACTACTTGCTTCAAAGGTTCAATATGATTGCCACCATCAGCCACGCCACCACCATTGCCATCCAAAGATATCGAAATAAAAAAATATGAAAAAATGTTAGTCATTGATCAAAGCAATTAGTTTTAATGAATACTTAACTTAATGAATATTCAACGGAAAAAAACGGAACTGGAACATCGGCCATTATAATGATTTGAAGCCTAGAAACATCTAACAGGATCATCAGTTTTAGTCAAAACGAAGAGAGTTGCTTGATAGATCGGTGGTTGATCATCACAAGTGAAAGCCAAGAAACGATTGATGATCTATTGGTGTTTTTGCTTGAGCTTATATACAAATTTTACGCTACTTCAGCCACACATTTGCTAGCTGTTCAATGTGGTATGTAGGGTTAAAGTTAGTCATTTCAGTTTAAACTTTGATAATTTCATGACGTGTCATTATATATATATAGTGTAGCGACACCTATAGAACGACAATTCCAACAATAGTTTCAATTGCAATTTTGTGTTCTTTTCTTTTTTTTTACTAACATAAGCTTTTGCTTTTAGTGAATAGTAACAGAAAAAAGCAGACAGACAGAACGAATATGTTCTTCCAATTCTTAATTTCTTTTCATTCAATCGTATACTTATAAATCAATTATTTTCCATCAATTTGTTTTCTAATATCTATTTCCAATTAAATCATCATTATCATCACATGAAATTCTATTGAATACTATTATTGAATATACAATCCATCATCTAATGGACATTGAATGCTTGTTATTTTATTTTATTATATTTTTTTTATTTGGCCAATATAGGATTCGTTGTTTTGCTCATCTCAACGTTGATCATCTCCATTTTGGCACGCTTTATTTATTTTGTTCAAATGTTTGTCTGATTAGTCGTGTCTTTGGTTACCATGTAAAAGGGAAAACGAAGTAAATCCAAACACACGGCCATTATTGAAGATGGACATCATAATCGCATTAACCACCAATGGATTTTTCCATTCTCTAATTTCCAATTTTTTCTTCTTTTTTTTGTTCTCTTTTTGTTTGTATAACAAATCTGATCAAATGAAAACCAAATTCTAATTTCTGGAAGTTCTTTCGATGAACCAATAGATGTAACCAACATATACATATATATATTGATAGAAAAATAAGAATTCCAATTAACAAGAAATTACGAAGACTAAATTGATGAAGTTTACATTCATTATTTGAATTAATATTATTTTTTTATTTATATTATTATTACATTCTTTAATGTTTAAATGTTGAAATATGGAAAAAACGTGATTTATTTGCAACTAACAAATTGGTTCGTGATAAAAAAAATTGTTCAACATTTTCAACCAAAACTATAAATTGTGATGAACATGATTTTATTTTAAAATAGTTTATTTTTAATAGCATTCATTGACGGACCATTAAAAAAAACTTTTTGGGAAACAATTTTTTTTGTTCAAAATATAAAAAGATAAAATAGAAAAAAAAATAGAAATGAAACAATTATTCGCATTATCAATGTTGATAGCGGCGATCGTACGATCAACGAATATGTTCAATCATGAACGTATAGTATTGTTTCCCGTTCCAGAACAGCCCGTTGAGGCTAATTCAACATTTCGTACCTTATTGAATCGTTTGATTGATATTGGCTATCAAACCGTTGGCGTCACCGAACAATGTCGAGAGAATTCGATATGTAATTCAGCCAACTATATCGTACAACGCGTTCCCGATTATGTCATTGAACAAGGCGTTGAACAATTGAATGAATTACCGCCGTCAATGTTTGGCGATCATGAATATACGGATGCATGGATGTTGGGAATGGGCGCACAAAACGATAATAAGGTATGTGATATGATCTATCATTGTTTGGAGAAGAATTCCACCAATACGATGGAAATGGCTCGACGTTTGATTGCATTTGTCGATCAATTTACATTTGAAAATGGTTGGATCAATACATTGGAACATTGACACATCAAAACATTTTGATTCATTATATAAATTTTAAATTTTAAAATAAAACATTTTTTTTATTTAACAAAATATAAATATTTTCATGTGTACTGTACTGTACTGTACTGTATGTACCAAATGTGTTTTGATTTTTGAGTATAACTATTAATAAACGTTGCTAACAGATGGCGCTAACCTATTATGTAATATGGGTAGATATAGTAGAACCGATTGAAAAGGACCAACGTTGTGTTTGCATTTTCATATATGAACGAGAAAGTACCAATATTAATGATAATTATTGTTTGGGATCATTCGTGTTCTATAGTTTGAAGCCGATAAACAATGATCAATTGCCATTGATTGAAGTAAAATGTCGTATCGAAAAAAAAAAATGGCAGAATTTATGTTTATGTTTATTTTTAAAAATTTTCAATTGTTTTAACCTAATATATGGTTATAAAATCAAGCTCATTCACATTATAATTATTCAACATAAAATCATAACAATAACTCTTTATCGGAAGAATCATTGTCAGAATTGGACACCATTTTTTGTTCTCTCAATATAAAATAAACATTTCCAATTGTTGCAATCGGATTGAGACATTCAGTAAGAAATGTGGTTAGAAAACGGTTGAATTCGGCATAATATCGATTGGTGGTGATCTTATTCGAATTTTCCATCTCGGACAAACGTGGTGCATACTTCATCAATGATTGATAGGTCATCGGTGGAATAAGATTTATATGGGCAGTTGATGGTCCATTCCATACGGGCCAACATTGAGCATAACGGATATGATGACTTAACTCTATATTACATGGCATTGGTCGACAATCGGATCCACTTTCAACCAATCGTTTGTACTGCATTTCAGATGACATAAATGAACACAATGTATCATTGTCAACATATCTTTCCATTCCTAAATCGATCATCTCATTGAGTTTCCTCCAATCGGTATCAACTTGTTTACGATGTTTTGTATCTTCATTCTCATCCATATCATTTAGATGATCGGAATCATTCAATTCAACTTTTAAAACATTCAACAAACTATTCAATTCAAGTGCCTCTTGCTTCATTTTACTTGGCTTGCAATACTCATTTTGATGATCTACATAGAATCCACATGATCGTGTGATCGTTTTCGTTGACCAAAAAATTGAAATTGAGTTTTCCTTTTTAAATCTAATCAATTAAAATATTATTAGTTAATTTTCTCTATTCTTAATGTTTATATAGTTTTACAAACTTTTTGACGAATAGATTCGATTGATTGACATGTGTGTGTGTGTGTTTACGAATCAATTTTCATGGATTCGATCGACCCAACACATTACATTTTCGGTTCAATTGTGCCGAGATTCAATTTTCAGTGCATAGCAATTATTACATGAATACAAAATACTTGACGATTATGCTGAAATATAATATTTGGTTAGTTGTTAATACGTTTGAACATATATCGAGCCATATGGGCAAGTTCATAGATATATACCAAATACGATTTCTACTAAAGTCTCTAATACCCGCAATTGTATTGATCAAATGAAACATACAATTGCTTGTGGGTTTCCTACAAGATAATAGTGCAGAGTATGAAATTTATGAATACATATAATTCATACTCTAACTGTATATTTTGAATAATATAAACTTATCTATCATTATTAGTCGGTATATACATTATAAGTGATACGTACATGAGTTTATGGTTAAGTGATGTACTCGGGACCTCTTCAATAGTGGTTGTTAATTTGTCATCAAACAATTTGCAAATCATTTCACCTCTATCAATGGAATTTACGACCACATCTCTAATCATCTTTATTCCACGCTCAAAGTCGCATTTATCTGATTTGAAATCGATTCGATATGAATTATGATTCACCAAGTGGAATAGTTTCTTCTTCTCCTTACGATTCATATTTGGATTATAACAAATCTGCTTACAATAATGGATCAACATTTGTTTTCGTATCTCAAGTTCGGCATTTAGGTAACCAAAAGCGTTCCATTTGGTATCTCCAAATCCCGCTATATCTGGATTGTTAGCAGCTTCGTTAGATGGTTGTCCCATTTGACTATCAAATAATTTTGTAAATAGATCACGGAAACAAGTATCATCGAATAAATCAAAAAATCCGTCTATATCGTAATTTTGGTAAGTAAGATCTAAAACGTTTGCTCGAAATTGTTCATATAAAAAATTTGGTTCAACAACATTTTCTAAATTGCCAAAATAATTGGTAAAATAATCTCCGACATTAGTATTTTTATCTTCTTTATTTTCCTCCATTTCCTCCATCTTCTCCTCCTCATCATCATCTTCTTCTTCAATTGAATTCAATTCAGTGATTATAAAATCTTTTAATGCTTCATTTTTGAGTAAATTTAATCCAGATATCTATTAGAAAAATAGTCTATTTAATTCATATATTTTATTAGTAGTCAAATTACCTCGATTATTGGGTCATGTTGAGAATACGTATAACAGTCCAGTTCTTCACACGAATCAATATCTGTGCCATTTTCCAATGTACATAGTTTGGATGTTAACTTTTCCATGTCACTTTTTTCATTGTTCATTGATTCAATTTCCGAACCCTTGCTTTCTTCATCTTCATTTTATCGCAGTAAACCAAACCGTTGGCTCAATGTAAACAATAGTCCCATTCAAAGAAAACGTTACATCTTGTTGTTTATGCCTATGCCTATGCCATACCATCACACTGAAGTGTACTACGCTTTACTCTCAGTGTATCAATGAGTCATATGAACCGATCTTGGCTGTTAAGTGGTGTTTACGTTTTAACTGATGACAATTGATCTAATTAAGTTGGAAAAAAATTACGAAAATATGGATAATAATAATAATAATAATAAATTACCTCCACCAACGGACAATGCTGAACCAAATCAAAGTATTCCACCTCCATCAACTGTCAACGAAAAAATAAATGGAAACAACAATTTTTGTATTGAAAAAATCTTCTGTTATGAGCTTAAAAATGTAAGAATGTTTTTGATTCAATTTAATTTTCTAATTGATTAAAATTTTTCTCTTATAGTTTTTCTATATAGTTGGTTCAAGTAATTGTAAAACTAAACATCGAGTTTTAAAATTTGATCGTCGTTTTAAAAATAATTTGGTTATTTCTGATTCAAAACGTATTATGTCGACTGCCCAATTGAATGAATATCGTCATAATGAAGGTTTCGATCCAGTTACATCACGAATCGAACCAACGGTAGCATTCGGAATTGTTGGTTTCATACAATTTTTAGAAGGCTATTATCTTATATTGATCATCAAACGTCGATGTGTGGCATTGATTGGACGCCATTCGATTTACAAGATTGAAGATACGTCAATGTTGTACATACCGAACGAATCGATCTCAAATGGAGATGAGCAACGTTATGTTCGAATCTTTAACGATGTCGATCTAAAGAGTAACTTTTACTTTAGCTATAGTTACGATCTATCCAATACATTGCAGTACAATCTTTCTCCAATCTACCTAACTAATGTCGATCAATTTAAATGTGGATTCGGTCATACGAAAACATTATGGAACATGTCGGAAGATTTTCTCAACTCAGCCGATCACAATGATACGTTCGATGATGGAAACGTATTTATCAATCCTAATATGAAATTCGTTTGGAACGAATACCTTTTATCACCGATGACCGGTGCACATAACGATTTTTTCCTATACATTTGCCATGGATTCGTTTCACAGGCGGCGATGCCAATTACTGGTCGATCATTATTGCTTACCTTGATTGCACGTCGTTCAAAGAAGTATGCCGGAACGCGTTATCTTAAACGTGGTGCCAATTGTGAAGGCTTTCCCGCCAACGAAGTTGAAACGGAACAGATTGTACACGATGCCAATCTATCATCATTCCGTTATGGTCTTCTATCATCATTCGTACAATTACGTGGTTCGGTTCCCACCTATTGGTCACAAAATATAGTGAACATTGCACCCAAACCACCAATCAATATCGATCTAAAGGATCCATACTTTGTTGCAGCTGGAAAACATTTCAACAATCTTCTGTATGATTATGGTTCACCAGCAATTGTACTAAATTTGGTGAAACGTAAAGAGAAGAAAGCACAAGAATCAATCTTATACAATGAATTTGAGCAAGCAGTTGAATATTTGAATCAATTTATACCGAACGAACATCAAATTATATTGATTGGTCTCGATATGGCACGAATTAGTAAGGCAAAAGATCAAAATGTTATCAACCGATTGTCGGATATTGCATTGTACACCTTACGTAATACGGGATACTTTCAAAGTCGTGATATTGCAATTAATCGAAATTCTGGTTGGCCACGTAATACAATGATGCCGAATAATGATGAACATAGGTCGAATCGATATTCGCCGATCATGCAAACTGGTGTGACACGTGTCAATTGTGTCGATTGTCTCGATCGTACCAATACGGCACAATTCATCTTGGGACGTATTGCATTGGCTCATCAACTGTTTACCATGGGAATCATTGCTAAACCGGAACTACAATTCGATACCGACATCGTACTCTTATTGGAAGAATTGTACGAAGATCATGGCGATACGTTAGCATTACAATATGGTGGCTCACAATTGGTTCATCGAATCAAAACATATCGAAAGATTGCGCCATTAACATCACAATCAAAGGATATAATGCAATCATTGTCACGTTATTATAGTAATGCATTCTCCGATTGTGATAAACAGAATGCCATCAACCTATTCTTGGGCGTCTATCGGCCTATTCGTCAATTTCCATTGTGGTCAATGTTGAACGATTACCAATTGCACCATTCATTTGCACGTGCTTCATCGTTTTCATTGTTATCATCGGACATTATTGCATCTGGTGGCGGTTGCAATGGAGGCGGCGGCGTCGGCGCCACCACCAGCACTACCAATGGAGCAGACATTGTCACTGGTGTTTCCGATGTTCACATTTCATTAGCATCAAGTGGACATCGAAATCGTTACACCAAATGGTGGTCCGATGAGGTTGCCCTGTGTTTGCCACGTGCTGCACGTGAACTATTCAAACATTCCTATCGTCATCTTGATTCACAATATGTGAAACGTATCGATACCTATGATTGGTTCTATGATGTACATCGTTTACATGAATCCACCATCTTAGCTGATACGTTTTTGTTTAATGTAAAAAAATCCAAATCATATATGGATGCAATGTCACATAAGAAGTTAACCGATTTTCGTACACAAAATCGTCAATCATTGGTTGGCATACCATTGAATACCAGTTTAGCTGATGAAAGTGATCCATCGGACGTATCCGATTGTGAACAAGAACAAAAGTTTATCATACGATTTGAGGATAAGTTTAAGAATGGTGACAATGATTCACAATCATTGGAAGAGATTGGAATCGAATGTACGGGAACCGATTCAAATGAATATATGTTTCATTATGGTATCAATCGTATTCCATCGAAATCGACCACACCTGTATTGGGTCATCGGTCATCGACAAACACGCCGACGCCGCCACCGTCGTCATCGGCATCAATGTCCACATTGGCACGAAAGGATAAGGAACAAACGAAGATACGTAAATATTATAATGATTATCTTCAATTGAAACATGTCCGAAATGTGATGAGACAAACCTATGAACCAATCGTACACAATCTAGACCGATTGATCGATGAGGAGAAGGAGATGAGACGAATATTGAATGAACGTACCGAACAAGATGGCATCAATTGTTATCTTCTCAAATCGATTGATGATGATCAATGGTCAACAACGTCGTCAATGAATCGTGCTAGATTGGCAAATGAATTGACCAATCTTAAGATGGAACGATACCAACATCATCTTAACTATTGGGAACCAATTGAACAATCAGAATTGATGGATCATTATGCAGAATATTTTGAACCGACCGATCCAATTGGCTGCAATATGAAACAATATGAACGTTTACAATTTGAATATAAAAAATGTTTTTCTCTTTTAGTTTAAATCAATTGATTATAATTATAATAAAGATTTATGACATTTCAATATTATCCAATATTATATTCCTATGCACCATTATATGATCGTTTCCAATATATATCATTCTAACCGTTATTTTTTAACATTATTTCATTTTTGGTGCCTATTTCGATGTTGATTGCGATGAACCACATGTTTATGTTTATGTTGATTGTTTTAATGCCAAACTTTGCCGATATAGCACTAGCTTCGATGAAGTTTCTAGATTCATGATGATACATTTGACTCGAATCGTTTATTATTAATCAATTAATCATTCCTGAAACTTTTGTTCAAATCTAAGCAATTTTAATTTTCACTCGATTGTTATCAAAAATGAAGGCTACCCAAAAACAGGATGTAAATGGCAAATGCAGTGTAATGCATATGGAAATAGATTTTACAATATGTTTTTAAATTAATTCTACAATAATTTAAATTATGAAACGGTGGCCAAGTTGATGTTCGAGAATGTCTTCCCAATGATCGGCGGCCAAGTTGAGGTTTGAGAATGTCTTCCCAATGATCAGCGGCAAAGTTGATGTTCGAGAGTGTTTTCCCAATGATCCGCAGCCAAGTTGATGTTCGAGAGTGTTTTCCCAATGATCCGCAGCCAAGTTGATGTTCGAGATTGTCTTCCCAATGATCGGCAGCCAAGTTGATGTTAGAGTGTATCGTCTCAATGATCGGCGACCAAGTTGATGTTCCAGAGTTTCGTCCCAATGATCGGCACATAACATGACATTTGTTTCAAAAATTGTGATTACCACAAGCATGCCACAACCATTGCCATTCAACGAAATTCAAATAGGGAAATAAAAAAAAATAATAGTGAATGATCCAAGCTATCAACTTTAAAGAGTACTTAACTTAGAAGAAAATTGAAAGTTGCCATTGCATCAAAAGTTCAATGAGATTGGCCATCAAGAACGCCACCACCGTTGCCATCGGAAAAATAGTCATCAGCATAAACGACACGCCACAAAAACAAAAATCAAATAGAAACATCTTCAGTTGTAACGAACAAGATCTACGTCGGCAAAAGAACAGGACCATCAGCTTCAGCCAAAACAAAGAGAGTTGTTTGATAGAAAGGTGGTTGATCATCACAAGTGAAAGCCAAGAAACGATTGATGATCTACTCAGTCTTTGCTTGAGTTTATATACAAATTTTACGCTACTTCAGCCACACATTTGCTAGCTGTTCAATGTGGTATGTAGGGTTGAAGTTAGTCATTTCAGTTTAAACTTTGATTAAACAGTATTACACGAAACGTTAAGCGCACGAGTTTAAACTTTGATAATTTCATGCTGTCAATACATTATAGGGTAAACATGAACTCTATGTCAAATCCTGTACAACGATAGATGAGTGGGGAGAGCTAGTCATTAGTTGTACAGTGAAAGAAGAAGGTTAACAATATGAATCAATATGATTAAAACGACGATGAAATACGTTCATCGATTTGAGTCAAATGTATCATCGGGAGTCAAGAAGCTTCATCGAAGCTAGTGCTATATCGGCAAAGTTTGGCATTAAAACAATAAACATAAACATAAACATGTGGTTCATTGCAACCAACATTGAAATAGTCATCAACATTAAAATAGGCACCAAAAATGGAAATAATATTAAAAAACAATGAATAAAATGATATATATTGGAAACGATCAAATAATGGTGGAAAGGAACAAAAAGGTAAAAAAAATTAGGGAAATTTCCGGAAACAAATAAAACTAATTAGCAATGCTAATTAATCAGCAATTATTTGAATTAAAATACTTCCTTTTAATTAAAAATTGGTTATAATTCGCAATAGAATAAGAATAAATAAGCCAAAAAGTTAATATTATCAACGAAGAGTGAGATATATCATATATATAAATATAGTAAAATGTATGCATCAATTACATTGTATCAATGTTTGCTGTAAACGTAGAATATATCTCTTTAAATTGTTAAAAATAGTTATAAATTAATGATATATATATATAATAACTTTAAAATAAATCAGTTTTAAAATATTTCAAATGTTGCTGAACGAGTTTTGTATAGTGTTATATAAAAGGTTATACTTCATATGCGATTTTCAATTAAATACGTTCAAATGCACCATTGGTAATGATTTTGATTTAAATGTTCCGATGAATGATACAAGTACAAATTCAGATTGTACTTTTGATTCCTAATTTATGTATAAATGAATCGATGACTAACTGGTTGACGACGACGATGATGATGAATGTTCATTCAATGGTAATGGCTCTAAAAAATCGTTAGCAATTATTCGATCAATGTTGAGAAATAATTCCTCTAATGAATAATTTTCATAATTGTTTCCATTGTTATCCTCCACATTGACCGTAATCGTATGATTCGATGTTGATGCAATATTGGCCGCCTCCGGTGTTGTGGTTAATGGTTCGGAAGCGGGCGAATGATCTAGTCCTCCAGATTTCTTCGTCTTACTACGCGTAACACGACGTCCACTAGCACGATTGCCATGATGTTTTGCATTCGATGTTTTCGGATTTCGTTTAAACAACAATGGTGTCGTTTGTTGTTGTTGTTGTTGATGTTGTGGCGTTTGATTATTATTGTTCGAATTTGTCGGTGTTGAACCCGTTTGTACGCCCTGTTGAGGTTGTTGTGATTGTGATTGTGGTTGTTTACGGTCATTAATGGCTTCCGATATTGATGCCGATGGTGGATCACAACAATCGACCATTGTCGGCGAACGTGACGAACGTGCCAATAGAGCTTGAAAGAATCCGTGTAGATCATGTACGGAATCGATCGATGTTACGGTTAAGGTTGGCGATATCGAACTATAATCCCATACTTTGGGTGGCTTATACTGATATATGAAAGAAAAGAAATGTAAAAAGTTATTTAACAATAATCAACATAAAATCAAGATCAACACTTACAGAAAGATAATTTAAAAGACTGTTCAAGAAGACGATATGTGGTATAAAGTTCGATCCACGATTATTTGTATGATGATTGATATTGCTAATGATCGAATTGGAACATGTCGACATTGATGATAATGGCGCCTGATCTTTATCATAATGTTGCCACGTCGAGAGTGCTGAATTAAGACTTAACGAATCGAATGTGGCCGCATTTGGACCATCGGTTAACGTGGAATCGGTTGTTGTACTAAAATTCGATATAGAACTTGATTGATGAATGGTCAACAATGATGATGGTTGACTAGTTCCACCATCGATCGATTGTTGATCGGAATTGGTAAATAATGAACCCGTTTGTGAGTCCATCTGATGACGTCCACTGATTGGCGTTCCATTCTGATCGGTAACCATCGATGCTGACGATGCTGACGCTGAGAATAGTGTACCAAAATCGAATGCACCATTTGGTGATTGAAAACTGATTGCATCGCCCACAAATGACCAACGATGAAGTTGAAAGATTGGTAATGTATCCGATGGTAGAATCATTGCCAAATCCAATAGTTTACATGCATTCAAGAATAGTTGCATTTGTGGTTGAGTCAACTTTGGCTCAAAACATTGTTTTCCATTCGTGTTGGTTGTTTGCGGTTGTGTATGAGAGCTTTTCGATTTCGATGATGATGATGGTGGAAGATTCGGTTGAATCGGTTTAAATTTTAATGTTCCTCCATTGTGTGAACGAGTGGCGGACAATAGTGATGAGATGGGCGTATTGAGACCACCACCACCTGTTCCGCCCACCGATAACGAGTCTAGATGACCTGAAACGGAAACAGAATCGGGTGCAAATGTTGCAAGTGATGCTTCCGATTGTGTAGGCGTTGCCCCTGCACTCAAACTACTGAAGAGTTCACTGATAAAACTAGTAGATGATGGCTTGTTTGATGTTTCGTTAACCAAAAATCTGTAAATAAAATTATATTAATCTTTTATATTCTTAATAACCTCTATTCGCCTTTTTCTTACCTTTGATCATTTGATTTGATATAATCTAAAAGTTGATTTTCAACATTCAAAAAGACTTGAAACTTTAAAAGAAAATTTTGTATTAATAAACAATCATTTCAATATGGGTTTTTTATTATATAACAAACCATTTCGGTATAGATGAATGGCCATAATGATGCAAGATGATGTGGTGACATACGCAATACGATAACTCTAAATGCAAGCAATACTTGAGCTTGAACCAATGCCGATTGTGATGTTCGATGTATTTCGATTAATTTTTCCTGTATCTCCGACATGAATCGTTGATATTGATCCTTCTCCGAACAGAACAGGATAAATGCTAAACGTTTAACTAATTGTGCCTTCAATTCCGCTTCTTGATCGCGTATCGTTGAACTTGCCACAAAGATCTTCAATGCAGACGATGGTGATTGTGCAATTGACATTCGTGCTAAAAATTCACGAAACGTATTCTTATCATGGGTCATGACACGATCAACAATGGTACGCCATGCTGATAGACATTCCGATGGCATTTGAAAGAATGCTGAATCCAAGAGGAGATCAAGTGTTTCACGTCGCCACGCCTTTCTTGTGTATTGATAATCGGTCAATGATGCCAACAAACGTGAACATGCATCGAAACATGGCCAATTGTGTGGCATATGAGCCCGGAGATATGGTACAACATAGGCCATTAAATTAACGATTAATGGAAACATTTTCTCCTTCTCTTCGCTGGGATAGACCACATCCAATACGGGTACGGCAAACTGTATAAAGATTATTAAATAATAATAGATTAATATAATAACTTAAACTAAAACGAGAGGAGAACAATTACCTCTGAAAGTGCATATAATGCTTTAACGCAGAAAAAGTTATCAAACAATAGTTGAGCTGAATTGACTAGATCACCGACACTGGATGCGGTCATCGATGATGATGAACCGGTTGGATAACCTAACGTAAAGAGACCAGAGAATAAGGTATCGGAAAACATTGATTCAATTGTAGTTCCGTTGAACAATGAATCTTGATTATCTTGATTATTGTTGGAACGTGAATGTTCATTAAACGAGACCGATGCTGACGAACGGAATAGGCCACGTTTCATTCCAATCGATTGTTCAAGATTAAGTGAACTGGAATCAATCATATCAACATTGATATTCGAGTCCGATTTGTTCGATGATCCAGTTGAATTGAATGAACCTTGTTTTTGATGTGTAATAATCGTTTCATGATTCAAATTGTTCACATTACAACCGCCGGTCATTGGCAGCACTTCAAGATTACGTTTCAATGTCCACCTTGAATGTGACAGGCGAGCGCCAGCAACGGAAATTAAACTTTCAATCAACTTATTTGCTACATCTTGCATCTCTTTTTGTGCACGTCGATCTTCACATAATGGTGTAATGAAAAGAAATTCATGTAAGATGGCCAATAGATGAAAGTTGACCAATGGTTGTACATTTACGGATACGGTCGATGTATTGGCAAATGAATTGATTCCAACATTTCCCGTTGCCGATTGTATGACGGAGATTGGTATACTTGCTTGTACGTTCATCGTTTGACAATCTTTAACCAATGACATGATTGAACGCCACGATTTAAGCAATACGGCACCGGGATAGGTTCGTATATAGGCCAATGTTAATTCGAGTAATGAGATCTCCATCAAATAGAATGTTGATGCCGATGATGATGTAGCCGCACCATTGATTGTAGCCGATGATGTTGTTGTAGATGATGATGTTGTTGTTGTTGTACCAGTTAGATTTACATTTGATATTAAAGATGATGAACCATTTCCATTACAATGATTCTTCATTGTCGAACGAATGGTTTGTATCAAAGTTTCCAATGAAAACATGGGACTCAATGAACTTATCAAACGTATCAATTGTCGTTGTTGTATTGATACTGGTGCAACCACCAAATCGATGGCACCATTCAAATAGTTGAATGATGAACCATTTCCTCCGCCGCCGCCACCAGGTGTAGTTGAACTAATTGTCGTCAATTGTCGTCCAATTGGATTATCACGCAATTCGAACCAAACTTGTGCCAACGATGCCATAAGACATGGACCATTGGAAGCGGTCACAATACTTAACAGAATCATAATCGATTTTCGTACTTGAGCAGCTGTTCCCATAATATACCATCCAGTATATGCGGTAGTTGACCAACCGGAACTACAACTTGAATGTTTGAAACGATTACGTTTTGCACTGATTGCTTCCATATAATCGGCTTCTGAACGATATTGTCCACCACCACCAATGGTGATATTACCCATAAAACGTTCATTTATGGTTGTGGTCATCATCATACTTGAGTTGAAACGTGGAAATTTACTATAATAATGTAGACACGTACTCAATGGTTCATGTTCAATGATTGAATGTTCCGATAATGCCATATTGTCGATTAGATCGTCGGAATCTTCAGCAACGATCACCATCGTACACCATACGTTAAACAATGATACGATTACACGATTTAGTATGGCTAAGATCGATTTACGTGCTTCATTCATTGAGGGTGAATCGGCATTCAATGATGTTGATGAATCAATTTGATCGACAATATTTCCTTGATGATTGGTTCCACCCGACGATGATGAAGATGATGAGGTGGTGGATGACGATGACGACATCGTTGAACCATTGGTTGAACCAACGCCCGAACCCGATTGACCGGCGCCACCCGTTGATGTTATTGATGGTACAACCATTAGATTATGTAGTAAATTGGAAATCATTTGAATCGGTCCACTAGTGTTCGATGATGATCCATTCGTACCAGAATCGGTTCCATGTGAATTGAATTCATTTCGACCAAAACGTTTGTTGAATCGTCTCGATGATGATTGTAATGATAAGCCAAATGTACGTAACGTTTGTTCTTCATTATCCTCAAACATTTCATTCAAATATGGTAACAATGTATCCAATTGTGTCCGATCGAGTAGACAATATGATAGAAGCATCGTAATCGATTGGATCGTATTGACAATATGCGATGATGTAAATGTCGATTGCGATTGTTGTGGTTGTTGATTGTTGATTATCATTGGTCGACTCGGTGGTGATAGGGCACATTGTTCAATTTCATTCATGGCATAATCTAAATTGCGACACAATTGGTTGAGTACACACAATATGAGACGTGATAGGAATCGTGATGCATATGGTAAAGCCGATTCGACAAATGCCATCCAAGATGATTGAAGATGTCGTCGATCATGTTGTTGCAATGCCAATTGTATTGCACCATGTAACAATGGTTGACCAGCTAATGGTACATTAGGATCGAAACGTAATTCGGTTAAATCCATATGGAAACGTTGATGTTTATACATTGGATACGATGAAGGCCATCCATGTTCATTGATCAATGATGATCCAGTTGCATTTGAGCCGGCATTTCCACTTCCACTTGATTGATTAGATGATGTACATACGATACGATTCTCCAAGATCATCACCTGTTCCAATAGGCGTATTAAACATTTTTCATATTCATCATGGAATCCAACTTCATTCTCATCATTGAATGTATTATCACCACTTTGATTTTTACAATCTAAACCATTCGATTGTTGTTGTTGTTGTTTCACGATTCGTGATGGATAATCGTTAAAATCCAATATTTCATTGATAAATGCATTGGCAGCCGGATCAATTTGAGTATTGGATTTCATTGGTGGATAAAGATATGAACTAGAATCACGATTACGTTTCTTTATCATTGCATCGGTTTTGTTCTCGTCAGAATCAATGTCCTTTTTGTTCATCTTATTATCGGTTTCCGTAGAACCTTTTTTCATTTGTTGATAATGCCAAACGGATGTAACCAAACATTGAAGAACGTTACGTTGCACTTCACATCTTAGTAACATATCATGTAAATATTGTGCAAATGGTCGAAGATGTGTTGCCCAACCGGGAATTGTGTCCGACATTCGATTCGATTTACTTCCCGAACCGATACCATTGGAACCGGAATTAGCATTCATTGAGATCGATGACAATCCACCACCACCACCAGAACCACTACCGGAAAAACTGGAAGCATTAAAGAATCGTCCACTATATGATGAGATCTGATTCGATTGTTCCATCATTGCCGATAGATAATGGAATATGACACGTAATAGTTCACATGCCATAAGACGAACACGTTGATTACCATAGATCGATTCTAGATCAATACAAGATGATTGACACGATCGAAGTGATGCAAATAGATGTTCTAAACCATATTTTGAATCTGATTGTGCACCTTTCAATGGTGTGGTACGTTTCGGTATTTCCATAAATGATGACAATGGTTCCGATGTTGATGATGTTGATGACGACGATGTTGTTGATGATGATGATGATGAACTGGGACAACTTGGATAATATGAACGAAGATATTGTAAACATATTTGTACGATCAATTCCAATTGAGAGATATTGTGTAAATATGATGTGGTTCCTCGATTGTTGTTGTTGCTGTTATTGCCAGTTGAAGTTGAATTTTCCGATTGTTCAGTCGATTGATGACGATATTTTGATGATGATGATCCACTAGTTTTGCCTTTAGTTGATTGATCATTTCCAATATTGTTTGAACCATTATACTGAAATCCACGACCCTGAATTGAACTTCGATGTTTCATGAACAATGTTTGTATTGCAACCGATCTTGTACCATCCAAATGAGAACTGATCGAAGCGGGAGACAATGATGCGGAAAGTGCCGAATCACCAAACGTTGATGTTGCCATTGAATATAACATACGATTAGGCCATGTTTCAATCATGTTTAAGATGGTATCCAATGCATAGATGGTTTGCGCTGAATCGTATTGACGTTCATACAGTAATAGATGCATATGAAGATGTGAGATATGAATCTTGGTACTAGTTGCCGATGATGATGTTGGACTTGTTTGATCATCAACATTGTTGACAGCAAATGATGCCATACCAGGAAACGATGCTATTCGATTAGTGTTGCTTTGGAACGTTGAATTGGTGGTGGTCGATGTTGTTGTTGTACTGCTTGCCGTTACATTTGGTGTAGATGATGTAATAATGCTGTTTCGTCTTGATTGTCCACTCTGATCATCAGAATCATTGTTGGTGGTGTTGTTGTTCAAATGATTTTCAACATTGGTAATCATTTCATCGATCACTTGTCGAACTACCGAATGGATTACATTAATATCATGATGATCGTTGTTCGATGTTGAACCATAATTTAATTTATCAAATGGATTAACCACCAAATTCATTGGTGCCTCGACTATTGTTCGTTGATCGAATGGTAACAATTCCGAATGTGATCGATTACGATCGGTCATCAATGCAATGCTTGGTGAAGTTGAACGTCGACCAACTAATATTTCCGGTGAATTTGAAATTCGATTCGAATTGATCGTACTCTGATTGTTTGTAGTAACCTTAATCAATGGTGCCTTCTGTCGTACATGATAAATAACATTACCATTGGTTGAACTGATTGCATAAATCTTCGATTCATCAACAACATGATCATTGCTACCAATAGTCGTACTATTATTATTACCAAGTGTACTATTGAAACGATCCATCGATTGATTCGACATAAGATGATGATCAACATATGTCGTACCATTATCGGCCATTGTTTTCGGTGTCGACAACAACAATTTGTTTCCATCATTATTCGGTTGACGTGTATATCGTTGAATTTGTACATTTTGTACCGATAAACGTGACGTATTTGGATGTAACAATATAAACAATAATGGTTCTAATAATCGTCCAATTTCAGTGTTCGAACCAAAACCGCCAAATAGGAAACCATCGGAACCGATCGTTGATGATTCATTGGAATCATTGGAACAATTTCCCAAATAATAGGTAGCCAATAGTGGTGATGTGGGTAATGGTAGATTACGACTTCCAAATGGATCGAATGGTGATAGACATCGAAGTAACCAATCGGAAGCATGAGCCGCATGTTCACTTACTGAACGACGTTGGGTTAAGGCATCCATCATTATAAACAATGGCCGATCGAAGTGTCGTTTCAATGTAGTACATAATGCAATTGGTGACGTCGGACACGTTAAACGTAGGATACGATCCAATTCAGAAAAGTTTGATAGATCAAAGTTTGCTACCAATTCCGATGATAATGAATCTAAACTATCGGTCAAAAATAAACGTTGATTTATGTCTCTTGTATTGATATTCACTTTTGTATGATGATTGTGATGATGATGATGGTGGTTGTGATGGTGATGATGATTAGAACTCGATTCAATTAATGTCGATTGACTTGCTGATGAAATGGTACCAGTTTGACTGGTCAATGTTCCACTACTTGTCATCTGATCATATTGATCAACTGAATGATCATCGGATTCCAATTCTGGATCAATCTTGGCTGTCGATGCTAAACCAGTAACAATCAATGCTAAACGTTCGGAAACGAATCGAATGTTTCGTACAACTGAAAATAATAATTGAAAACGAGATCGTGCACAATAGACATTGTCCAATTGTAATTTCGCTAAATATTGTTGTTGCTGCTGTTGATGTTGCTGTTGTTGTTGTTGATATTGATTATGTTGATATCCAAATTGATGTCTATTGTAGCCATTGTTATTGTTGTACAATAATTGTTGTTGTTGTTGATGTTGATAATAGACACGATCGGTTGAATATTCAATCAATTGACGATAATGTTGTCCACCGGTCATCTCATCACATATAACAGCTTCACATAATGATGAATCATTCGATATTGAATGAAGTTGTTGTAACATTGCAATCGTACTATAATGTAATGATGAATCATTTGAACATAGATTCGACCATAGACGTACGGCAATCGTTTTGAACCATACAGTTTCACGATAGAGATAATCCATTAGATCATGATGTATCAATGGGAAAAAGTTTAATCGTCGTGCAACCAATGAACCGGGAAATAGATCAACCATCGACATGTCGGAATAGGATGGAATACCCGATAATGTTGATAGAAGATAATCGGGAAATGTAGGTGGCGGTGAGGAATGATTTACACTTGAATTTAGATTTCCATAGATTTGTGTACTTGAATAGTTTGATGTTGGTAGATCATTCGATTCATTTGTATGATTATAGGTGGTGGTATTGGTGATACAAGTCGAATGTTGATGACTCGATGATACATTTGCCATTGCTGTTTGTTGACTGGAAAGATACGCACGCGCAATGGTCAGCAGGTCAAGAATGGTTCCCAATGATGTGAAGGCAATCTGTCGAAGTGCACAACACGATTCATCATTGGATTCTATTGGTTGCTGTTGTTGTTGTTGATAGTGAAGATGAGAACACGATGACAATCGATTGGCGGACAAAACCAATAAATAGATAAACCAACGAACATTAATATTGGACAATTGTTCCATTGTATTCGTTGCAGATGATTGACTGTTTAGATGATCAAAGTTAGATAATATTAAACGTTGATGTTTGATTGGATTAGTATGGAAATTATCGGTCAACGATGTAGATGAACGTCGTTTAAGAAGAAATGCTGGACTGGTCAACAATGGTACGGTTCCAATTTCAATCAATAGTTCACATAATTGTTCATAGATTGGTAACAATTGATGACGAAGAATCAATCGTATTCGACTATTATTACTATTCGTTGATGTTGATGATTGACGATTATATCGTGCACCATTCATATAATGTTGATAAAAGTCGGCAACATGATCGTTCACTTGATTCGTACACAATGATTCACAATAATATTGAAGAATTCGTTCGGCATTCGGTGATAATTGTTCTTTCGTATCACATTCTTCATCATTATCAGCCTTTATCTTTTGTCTCGTTTGTCTTGTTTGATCTTCATTATTATTATGTTCATTTTTGACAAGAATCGATTCAACAAATACGACAAAAAATTTAAGTATACCATCAACAACCAATTCAATCTTCATATCATCATTGATTTCAGTTAAGCGTAAATGATCATCAATGATACTCGATTCACTAACTGATAATCTAGTTTTTCGATTAGTCGATTGACGATTATTGTTGTTATTATTTGTGTTGTTGTTGTTGGTATTAACTGTTGACGATTTATCATTGTCTTTATCATCTTCATCCTCTTCCATTACTTGTTCCAATTGTTTTCGACTTGCATTTGATCCTGAACGAGTCTTCTTTCCCGTAGGTGTAGAATTAGACATCACCGACAATGACGAAGTTGTGGTTGCTGTTGTTGTTGGTGCTGATGATGATGATGATAACGATGATGATCCAGTTCCACCAACCAACCATGAACTAATCGATGCCTTTCGTCGATGATTACCACTTAATCCAACGGATTCGGAATCGATCGTTCCACCATTACGTATAATAATCAATTGTTCGGATAATGTTGAACGGAAACGTTGTACAAATGTTTGCATGATTGCCGGCTTCAATTTCGAGGTCAATGCTAAACAAAGTTCAACCGATGCACGAAGATCGATCGGTGTAAAGCATCGGACACTGTCGGCCATTAAACGTAATATATGATCTAAGAATTGAATTAAAAAATGATAATTATTCGTATCGACCGATAATGGTTCCAATGCTGAGCAACGATTCATTGAAGCCGATACTGAATTTCCGATCATCATCGATGATGTTGATAGATTGGTTTGAAATAATGCGCCATTGATGACGCCACCGGATAGTTCATCTTCAAGTGAATCACCCAATAGGAATCGGACGAGAGTGCATGCTTCCAAGATGGTAACCGAATCACTTCCCACTGGTTGTACCGGGCTACTATATGGCAATAGTGAATGACAATGACGACAACGATTGGATAAACCGGTTAATAGTTTATGTTTCAACCAAACGGCTGATCCAATCTTTTTAGATGATTTTGTTGAACGATGATGTTGATGTTGATGTTGCTGTGGTTGTGATCGATACGATGACGAAAGATTCGGTGATGATGATGCACTTGATGATCGACCTGAAGATGTTGTCGTATTATGATGACGATGTCGTCGTGGACGATGATGTAAACGATATTCCACAATAAATTCGGTTAATAGTGATGATGCTAATGATCGAGCCCATGATAGATTTGAATCATCATCATCACATGAGATTGATTCATCACTCTTTTCATCAAAACATTTGTTAACAACATAATCGGCATCACCCTCGAGATCATCGGATTCGTCGGAATCATCATCATCATCGAAATTGTGTGAAACACGTCCAATACTATCTAAATCATCATCCAATGATGTCGTTGTTGCATCATCATCATCATCCACATCGTCATCTTCTTCTTCGTCCTCCTCCTCATCATCGTCAGTTTCATCACATGGTTCATAGCATAGATCACGATCATCTGCCAATTCCACTTTTTTGATAATCATTTTCAATAATTTTTTTAACGATATTGCTTCATCGGTTGCTAATGTAAAGATTTGTTCACATTTCATCCATATGAAATCCATACCAACATTGGTAATCAATAGATGCATGACACGATCCAATTCCTTCAACAATTCACGACGTTGAAATTTATCTAATTGTTGATAATATGGATTCCAATAATAATGTTGATGTGGCAATGAAAAGATATTCTCATCCTCATAGATTGCAATAGTTGGAACCGTTGGTGTTTGATTTGTGGTCGTTGGAGCTGAATTGGTTGCAGCCGCAGCTGATGAAATTGTCGATTCATTTGTTATTAGATTTGTTGGTACCATTGATGACGATCCAAGCCGATGATGATGATGATGATGCTTATTAATCGATTTCTTCTTTTTCGATCTCCACTTTCGTTCATCATATTTGGTTAATTGATGTTTGAGTTGTCGAACCAATGGAATTCTCATCACCGAACGAAGTCGACTTTCAGAGTTAACCGCCGTTGAATTACGATTCGATCCATCAAATGGACGTTGTAATTTGCGTATCATCGTAAATGATTTCGTTTTTACATTCTTAGAAAAATTGGAAAATAAATTACTATTTGATGGTGTTATCTTTTTCATATCCTCATCCAATTGATCATCGGAATCATCGGTTGCTGCCGTCTTTTTAACTTTTATATTAACGTTCGATGCATTTTGAGATAAGGTTGATGTGTCAATCGTTTTGATACTGATATCATTGATACTGGTTGATGTAGTATTAGCCGTTGCATTCAATGATGTGTTTGTGTTTGAATCCATTCCCGTAAATAATAAATTTGATTCATTGTTGATATTTTGTTTTGATGATGCTTCGGTTACATCGACCGATGCGACCGTTGGTGCCGATGCCGAAATTGCCGTACGTTTAGAACTATTTGAACTTCCACTCAATTGTCGACTATGTCGACTATGTTTACGTGTTGAGCCAGTTCCATTTGTGGAAACAATACCGGGAGTTTCATTGTTATCAATTATCGTTCCATCCGGTCCATTATCACTGGTAGATGGACGATCGGGACGAGGCGATGAGGACGATTTCTTACGATGTTGAACAATTTCATTTGAACTTTTGGGCCTTTGTTGTTGCTGTTGTTGTTCTTGTTGATCAATCGTCATTTGTGATTCGATACGTTTTGTTTTTTGTTGTTCATCACCATCTTCAACGGCAGACGATGCACGATCAACAATATCAACATTTGATTCAGATAATGATGACGGTGAAGATGAAGACGATGATGAAATTGATTTATTATCATCAACTTCATTATCGGTATCGTTTTCGTCAGATGATGATGATGATGACGAAGGTGAAGATGTTACATCACCGGAATCGTGACCTTCGCCATCATCAGTAGATTGATTATCAAATTCAGAATTGGATGTGTTATCGGAATCGGATGAAATAGGGTAACCATTTAAAAGTATATCATCACGATTCAAATCGGAAGTTTTCGGAACTGTAGCTTTTATTGGTGCCGTTGGAGGCGGTATCACGTTGGTGAGAAGCTCAAATTCATGATAAAGACCACTGTTTGATAAAATAAAATAAGATTATTATCATATGGGAAATTTTCTCGGAAAAACATACCGTAAAATATCAATAGATAGTGCCTCTAAAATGGGTGCAGCAAGATCACGTTGATCAAGAATACATATCAACAAACGATAAGGCCAAAATGTAGAATTTGTTGAACTATATGAATCGATTCCGATCATGCCAACATTTGTGGAAGCAGTAAATGATGATGCAATTACATGTCGTGTACGTTGATGATGATTGCTGGTTGCTGATGACATCAACGAACTATTACGATCAATGGACGATGCCGTATGATTGACTTGTCCGTACAATGAATTGGTTGATGTGGTCGATGATGATAAACCGGGATGAGTTGAATTATGACCCATTGAACCATTGGTAACGATCAATGGCATCGTAAATGAAATGAAAGAATTTGTTAAGGCCGTTGCTGGTAAGATTGATGATATTGCTGATACCGGGTTCTAATATGATAATTAAAAATAAACAATTAGATCGTTTATTTGATATAATTATGTACAAATATGCATACCGTAATGCAACGTTTGAATGCCTCCAAAACTAGGTTACGTGCATAATTTTCAAAATATACAATCCTTTTAGATTTACGAGTAGATGATGTTGGTGGAACCGTTGGTTTACATGATGATAGTTCGGTAACACTAATTCGTTTGGTTGTGTCCGATGTTCGTTTCATTCGATCATCATTTGATTCATTATTATGTGAACGTGATGTCGAATTTGAGGACGACGATCCACCACCACCACTGCTGCTGCTGCTGCTACTGGATGAATCTGAACCAAAGAACCAACTTTGTAATCGACGATTCAATGATAGATCACGTCGTAATAAAACGGTTAAGGCAGATGTTATGATTGCCACCAATTCTGATCGTTTGAAATGATGACGCGATATTGCAATATTCGATGTTGTCGTTCCCATTGTTGTTGGCAATGGTAAATAGTTTGGAGGTTGTGGTGGTGGTTGCTGTTGCTGTTTTGGTCCACCAATCGGTGAACTATTTGGCTCGGTTGAACGTGATCCGCTGGTTGTTGTCGGTGTTGTTGCTGTCGTCGATTGTGATGTTGTTTGTTGGTCCGATTTGGTCAATGTTAGACTTGATGGACCGGAACTTGAACCTGTACCAACACCGCCACCACTAGCGGCAGCAGCAGCAGAACTACTGGACGGAATATTTAATGAATGTGTTGGTGCACTGGTTCCAACCGATGCCGGTGAAGCCATTGCCAATTGCATCTCATTGCTTAGATTTGCATGTAATGGGAAACATGTTAACAATAGGTCCAAGATTGCACGTTGAACCAAAATCTTGCTATCCAACAATGATGCACAAATTGCTCGTACCACCGTTTGAATACATAGGCCCAAAATATGCGATTGTCCAGACAATGGTTTCTTCTTATTGAAATGTACCACAATGAACGTTATTGCCGGTAAACGTATTGAACTATTGTGTAAAATGCAACGCCACAATGAATCATAATAGAATGCCAAGCCGACTTTATACGATAATTTGTTTAGTAGCGAATCTGTACGTTGATATAGTTCGGAACCTTCTTCAAAACATGGTAGAACGCCAATTAGGAAACCATCCAATGCCGGCTTTAATTGTTCACCCAATGGGAGAAGATGTTTCTCGTACAAATCCAATATTGATGGACGTACATTGATGGCGGCATTGGCCAACAATGGAAACAATCCATTTGAATAGATGGTCAATTCGGCTAATAAACGTTCGGGTCCAATTACCGAAAAAATGAGATCGTACGTTTCCAATGCTTTCAGATGTACACCCGATGGTAACAATGGATGCATACATTGTGCTAATCGTTGTCCAACAATAAAACGACGCGGTATTGCATGATAACGGTTATTATTGGTCAATACCTATATTGAAAATTGAAATGTTTTAGTGTCATCAATATTATTATTATGAGAACATACCCGATTAAGTTTACTTAAAGCATTGACCAAATCAGCCCATTCTGAGGTGGAATCGAAACTCTTAAGGGCACGATCCACCGATTGAACATAGTTCTTATATTTTGCATCATTAGTGTTGGCCATCTTCGTTGGTAGATCGTCTCGCATACGTTCGTCATAGAATGAGAACAACAATAATGATTCGGCACAATTGGCGTATACCACCGGATTCGGTCGTACATTAGGGTTAAAGGTATTGGTATTTGTAACGTTAAACGTATATTGATCGAATTTAACCGATCTAGATCGTTTCAACTTATTGTTTCCATCAAATGTTGAACGTTTATGGTTTGTGATCGATTCAATTGAACCAATTGATGATGACAATGATGATGAGGTGAATGATTTGCACGTTTTATGTCGACTACGATGATAAAAACGACGACGAACAGAACTTGTTGAGTTTGATGATGATGCTGCTGCTGATGTGTTGATGGTACTTGGTTCGCTTTTGTTTACATGTATGGATGATAAGGCAACTTGAACAAGATTTGGTCGCTCACTGAAAGATGGTGGCGCCACACCGCGTTGACGATTCACACTATCACTTGTTTTCGGTATTGTACAACTATACGAAACTTTTTGTTCCACACTGTTTTCCAATGATAATAATGAATCATCCAATTGAATAGAATTGATTTTATGATCATTTGATTGCAATATATGCACTCCATTCAATTGATCTGGCCTTTTGTTAATAATGTCGATCTCATTGTTCAATTGATTTTCATGGTGATGATTGTGTTGGTGTTGGTGTTGGCGATGATGATGATGATGGTGCACGTTATGTTGTTTGCTACTTTTTAATTGATCGGTATCGTGTTGTTCACTATCGTCTATTGTGCTCTTTTCGGTGCTGGTACAACTACTTCTGGTGGTACTGGTAGTGCAGGATGATGATGAACTAAATGTACGATTCTGGTTGATGTTCATCAAACACGATGTTCAATGACGACCAATATCGATCAATATATATGGGGATACCAAATGTCGACCTATATCATATGGAGAATAAAATATGATATTTATTAGTGATTGGTTTTTCAATTGAGAAGGAAGGAAATGGGGGCAAACATGAAACCAAACAGACAAATTAAAATTAAAGGAAGATGAGGTGAGTATGTGAGTGGGATAAAGAGTCAATACGTCATTCAATATATGTTTCAATAGATAGATAGATCCTATATTACGACACACTTGTACGACAATTTGACAATCTCTCAATTTGCTCTTGACTCTCAATTTCCTTGTCATCACTACGAGGAGTCTAACATCCTAAAAATATATAGACTTATATTTCAATGACACACTTAATTGATCGTCTGTGTGTGTGTGTGTTTGTGTGTGTGATTGAAGGTAAAACGTCTCAATCCGACTTATTGATAAACATATTAAATTAATACATTAATTTATGTAACGACATCTATGGAAATTACTCGAAAAATAGAAATAGAAAATGAAATTATTGTTGAAACATTTTGACTGACTTGTGTTTAAATATTTGATTTGTTCATTTGAGGGTCAATTGTTTATTCATAAGTTGTATAAAAATAGATGTCAAATTTGAATGTTAATCATATATTAGTAGAACACCAAAATGAAGAAGAGAAAAGTCAAATGGCCATCACCAAACAAACAAGAGGAAATAAATTAAATTAAATGATTAAATAAATAGATGAATATGTCAGCTTGTGCATTATGTTTTTATGAATGATGATTTCGATGATGATCGTGATCAAAATTGGTTTACAAACTTTGACCAACATTTGTAGTGTTGAATGTTTATTCAATGTAATAATTGTTTTGCACTCTAACAATGGATGCAACATCTATACACTATATCAGGGGATGTGGAAAAAGTTATGAACAATGAATTCCACAAACACGCACACACAATTGGTTTAGCACCTCTGTACTAACACAATGGTACTCCACAAGCCGACAAATCATAACAAGTGGACAAATATATATTAAAGTAAATGACATAATAAGTCACTCTTATATATATTGATTGTGTTATAGCAGTCTATGGCAATTCAATGGCACATAGTGTAACACTGAGATTGGAAATAGTTGTTGTGTGTGTGTGTGTGAACGCAAGAAAGGACATAAATCAAATGGCAGGTATTTGATGGAAACACAAAATGTTTTAATCGAACAAGAGCACACAAACCAAATAATAAAAAGAAAAATTTATTAGCATTGTGTTCGTGTATGCGTATCGGCAACAAACGGGCAATCGATTGTTATTGTTGTAGTCGTGTGTGTTAGTGTGTGTGTGTTAGTGTTTGTGTGTGTTAGTGTTCCTATATTATGGATGAATTGAACGAGGCCGCAATATTGACATGCCGAATGGAACCATTTGGTGTTCAATGGCACAAAACAAAAATTTAATTGATGCACCTGACATTAACATGATTGTACAATCGTACAGTACTGTACCAAATAATAATGAAAAAAACAATAACCAAAAAAAATATGCTCAACCAAAGTAGATACAATACAATTGTACCAATACACCAATATGGTGTTGTGGTTGTGACGGTTACGGTGTTTGCCTGATCCTATGTGTCGTACATATATTGATTGATGATTGTCGCATATATTCTCTCCCCATGAAGTCCCAAAACCTGTATGATTTGACTATCTTATCTATTATATTTCAACGTATATATTATTTTCACACTTAACAAATACCTATAGAATTGATCAATTTTGTATATTGAAAAAAAAAGAATAAAATAATATGAATTAAATCAAACATCATTATAAAACACAATTTCAACTGGATGAGTCGCCCTCATTCCGGTCCAATGATTCAATTAAAAATGATTATTTTGTGTCTAGTGTGTCTTGCGAAGAATGTTTGTGCATTGAAACGTGCCAAACATGTAATGATCAGTGTGGATGAAATAAGCCATTACAATATATATAACTGGTCGACTCAATTAGTGCATATAAATTAAAAAAAATAAAATAAAGAATGTAGAGTGATTGGATTGCAAAAGTACTGTGTATAGGATAAACTTATCAATGAACATCATAATCATCATTAAATCCGATCAAATTGAATTAAATACGGTAATTACACTGTAACATGTCGGGTAGACAAAACAAAAATCAAAAACAGAGTGGAAAACCACAACAAATGGCACAAACATTGACGTCAATCTTCATTTTTTTTTCTTCAAATGAAACATTTCGATATTTAAACAAATTATTCTCAAAAGAATGTTAACGTTAATGACTATTCAGGATGAATGATAACATTGATCATATAATGTTTTGATAGCAAATATATGTTATAATTATATATAAATATATAAAGAAAAAAAGAAAAAATGGAAAATAGCTCTTAATTCCATCATCATCATCATTCCAAATGTTCACTTCTAATTGTATAATCATATAAAAAAATGAAACGATTAAATTAATTTGCATCAAGAGAGCAATGTGTTTTTTGGTAGCAGAAAGCAATCCAAAAATATCATTCTTATAGGATAGAGAACGAGAAAGGAGAGTCACATTTGTGTGCGTTTGTGTGCAAAATAAGCAAACATCAAAAAAGGCAATAAATGTTTGCATATTGGTTTCCCTTATGTTTGTTTATATGTTTGCGTAAAACATTCCGTATACATCTTACCGCACACATAGAGAGAGAGAGAAAATTGTGGTTTGCATTTCAAGTTCAAACCCTAATCCAAACGCAAAGTGTTTGTACAAACCTATTGAAACTTTGTTCCATTGGAACAACACACTTGTACATTATTGCCAACGAAACAAAATGAGCAACAACAACGACAATAAATATAAAGATCCGAAGCATATCGATCAAAAAAAATATGGTACGAAGGACAAAGAAGGGCATACTTCTTGTTAATATGAGAGAAGAGAGAGAGAGAGAGAGAGAGAGAGGGGAGTGTTTTGTACACTTTGGTATAAATGATCATGACCATACCATTTATGAAATGACAACCGAAACCGAAAAATTGAATGAAGTAATGTGTGTAGAGAGAGAGAGAGAGAGAGAGAGAGAGAGAGAGAGAGAGAGAGAAAGGCTCTATGCCTTCAAATCAATTGTTTGAGAATGAAGCGTAAGGGAGCGATTCCATTGTTTTGGGTTGCCCGTTTCCATCGTTCAAATGTGAGTCTCCATTTCATGCTGAACAACCAAATTAATGAATAAAACGCACAAGAGTTAGAGAAGGAGTGGAGAAAAGTGATCACGATTGGCAAGCAACCAAAGGTGGAATTAGGACGCCTTGTCCTCGGGTAGCCACAGAAAGAGAGAATGAATGAAAAAAAGGAGAGAATCACAATAGAGACTTGGTGGCGTCAATGAGGGGGCGTCAATTGGGTGGACCAAGTCCACAAATGACTTGATCCATTTGAGCACAAACACGCTAAACAACAGAACTGACATCGACATTAAAAAAAATAAAGATTTAATATAATAATATTAATATTAATAGTATAATAATATATAAAAGACTAAAGTCAATGTCAATGTGATATATACATTGCGTGTGTGTGTTCATTTGTGTCCTACAATAACCATACATACACTAATTTGACATTACATTCTTCTTTTTTTTCGATCTATCTAAGAATTATATTTGACATTTGTTTTCATTAAAATTGACTAATTTAACAAAATGACAGGTAAAATGGCAAACAAACAACATTAGATACGATTGCCATGTGCAAGCCTTATTGCAACTAACTATAATAGTAATAGAGTAATAGAGTAATGTAAAGGTTTAAAAAAATGTTGATTACATTATTTATATAATGCTTGCAATAAAATAAAGTAACATTGTTTGTATCTTAAATCAGAGATTAGCCTTTTTTGTATTTTTGTGAATTGCAACGATGTATGTAATCAGATTAAAGAATTGATTCTGATGATGATGCATCTAATCTTGAATGAGTAATAAAAGTTGTACGTTAAAATACAAAGAAAAAAAGACGTACATTTTTCTATGATGATGAAATGACATATATGACAAAGTAAAACCATTTGAGACAACTAAATTTAACTTTATTAAGTGTAAGGTCATTGCACATCTATTACTAATCATGGAATAACTCATTTAAATCACCATCATCCTCCATTATGTAAAGCCGGATATGTTTTTCCGTCTTTTGAGACATTGTGATGATGATAATTATAATAGCAGAGAAATAGTAGCAGCATCAACAGCAGCAGCAGAAAAAAATTGAGAGTAAAGGCAATAATTGCCATGAAATAATGCTGCGTAATTATCGAAAAAAAAATATATATTTATGCTATATACAAAATAAACGCAAACGTACACATAAAGTGGGTGAAAATAATCAAATCGATAACTATAAATAAATATGTATTTAGTCAACATCAAAAACCAAACAATAAATGAAGAAACAAAAAAGATAGAAAATGAGGAAACCAATGGTTTCGGGTTTTTTTCTATGGTTTTTTTTGGTTAAAACCAATTTGAACTGGCTGACAATCAACTGGTTGCATTATTTTCAATATATATTATAAATAATAAATAAATATTGTGGATGACTTTCGAATCAAAGTTAATGCTATACATTTCCTGAATATATTTGCTACTATTCATCAGTCATGATGCAATTCGATGCAATTCATGAAAATAAACATTTTACATATATATAATATAAATAAATATATAGAGTAAAAATAATATTAATTCTTGGTAGATTGTAACGAGAAAAAAAGAATTAATAATTAAATCTGTATGGTAGTAGGGTTACGACAAATAAAAAACCCATTGAAATGCGCAACAGGAGATAATATGAAAAGTGATTTGAGATCAGCAATAGCAAAATATATTATAAAGGGAATGAATGGGGGAGAGAAAAAAACGAAAACTTACTTGATATGAACCCAAAATAAGTTGATAATTAATTTCTTGAGTGTTTGCACAAATAAATGCAACCAAATATAGGTATTGAAATGGTTGATTGCTCTATTTTGATTTTGACATTGTTTCTCATCTCATCACCGATGTATTTGGTCATTCAATCGACAATCGAGTGTCTTCTCTTCATTATAATTGCCATTGTTCTTTCATTGTCATTTGTTGATATCACAGCACATCAAAATGAATCGACGAGCTCGTCGATGATTTTTCCAAATTGTTTTTTTTCACTATATACTAATAGATATATACTATTGAATGCCAATGTAGTTGTGGTTGTTGTTATGATGGACTTTCAGGTGTGGTTACGCTCATTTGATTCAACAAGAATTTACTGATGAAAACAAAAGAAACAAATTAAATAATAAAATAATATAAAATATACTATACCATCCATGTTTTTACATCATAATGGTTTCGTTTTTCGGTTTGTTCGATTTCAAGGTCTTCCATCATGATCAACAATTGTGTAACCTGTCGAAAGAATAGAAAAAAAAATATTAACGAATCTATTAAGTTTTAAATATTCTTTTTTAGATAAATGAAATATGATCTTTACGTTTACTTGTTGTTGTAATGATGCCGGCGGAAATGTGTACACCCAAATGTTCTAGTATTGCTTCGATGAGGACACACACACACACACAGATACTCACACAACAAACAGACCAATTGATGAAACGAGTTGTATACAAGAGTGAACAGTGAATGATGAAGAAGAATTATGTTAGAGGATAATATTGGTCGGACAAGTTGGCAAACGTAACGAAACCAGCTTCTACCATACTCTTCAATGTTTGGCGTATGTTTAGATTAATTTTGTACACTTGCTTGCCAGCTTGTATTGCTAGCTCGAATCACTCGAAATGAAGGCGCCACGCGTGAAAACAACGACGCCAAACTCCGAGAGAGAGAGAGAGAGAGAGAGGGAAAGAGAGAAGAAAGAGAAAGAGCGGTAATGTAGAAAGGGCGCGCGCGCACACAAAACATGCACGTTGACGTTTATCACCAAAACGGCTTCTTATCGACCACACAACTACGGATACTACCACTAACATGTAAGGACACGTACATTATTCAACAGTACGCATGCGTTTCCCAATACACATTCCCTCCTTTTCTTCTGTAATGTAAGTCCAAGGGCAGTAATACCCATTTGTGGGATATAATCGGTAAATATGTCCCAACCATAATGAAAAAGAGAGACAATTGTTCAATATATAACTATAAACATGAATGACCCATTTTTGGTTTTATAATTTGGTATAAATGGTACATACTCACATGTGAAGGTGATGGAATTTATCCTGTGTTGTGTCGGGGGGCACATCGCACCAACACACACACATACAGACAACCACTATTATCACCTTCAAACCACCAGACCACCAACTGAAGATATCGCTCGATCTCATTAGTTCCTTGTGTGTATAGTACAATATATTGTTGGTCGTGTGATTTGAGTGCGTACCAGAACATGAAATATGATCATCATCACCATCATCATATGATACAGAGCACCAAGAAAAACTTATAAACATTCACTTCATTATTATATATCAATGAGAAACTAATATATATATACATTCAAACTTTGACTTGCAATTTGATCTCTTACGGAAAAATTTTATAACTATAACAAATTCAATATGGCTTCGGCAATGTATCGTGTGGCTGTAAATGTTGCTGACCGTTTTGTTCCCACACGTCTTCGACCATTATGGGAGCATCCAACTGGGCCAAAGACAATCTTTTTTTGGGCCCCCGCAATGAAATGGGTTTGTTTACAAAGATCATCTTCCTTTTTTATTTATTATAAAACTAATTTTAATCAATATTTTCTTTAATAATTGATAGAGCTTAGTTATTGCTGGTCTTGCTGATATTGCTCGACCAGTTGAAAAAATTTCCATGGGTCAAACAGGTACGCTTTTGCAATAATATTTGCTTTACTAACAATTTAACCCACTTTTTTTTCATTAATTTATAATAGCTTCTCTTGCTGCAACTGGTCTTGTATGGTCACGTTATTCAATGGTTATCATACCAAAGAATTATCCCCTATTTTCGGTTAACTTTTTTGTTGCGTTGACCAATGTTTGTCAAATGGGCCGTATTGCCCTACATTCATCAACGACCTCATCAGATGAATCAATTCCGAATGATGAGGCAAAATAATCTATAACTATTCATTGATGCATTGAGACATCATGATTCTTATTGACAATCTTGTTGTAGCAATAAATTCAATAACTAACTATCATAAAAGCTCAATTCCATTTAATTGTTAAATGTTATTTTTGTGCTAATTGTTAAATATAATATAGTAAATATATTTTATTATAAAGAAATGTGTTTTTTTTTCAATAATTTTGAAATTTTAACTATTTCAACAGTCAAGTGTCGATGTTGTAACATTCTTCTATTTCTACACATGTACAAGCCGCACTCTTCCTATGCCACGCTTCGCATAAGCATGACAACAACTCAATTCAAAATGATGACATACGCATCAACTATTTCCAATGTTTTAATATTTAATCATTAAATTAAGAAATGAAATAATTTGCATCAATCGTAGTTGTCATTAATGATTGCCTTGCATCGTTCGGTCGTCTTTTATTGAATCTCATCCATATCATACATACAACCAAAGGGACCAATCTCAACAATTTTTTTTGCGAAATATTTTTTTCCAAACTAGTTTTATCATCTTGTCATAATTGTATCAAATTATTCGATCAAAATTTAATGATTAATTTCATCAAACTTTTTGGACCATGTGACATTTAGGTATGTATGTGTTGTTGATGGAAAAAGTGAATATATTTCCCTACGTCTAAATATATCCTTAACATTATACATTTGTATTTTTTATTATAGATTTTGAACTTCACATACAATCAAATAAAACGATTCAAATATCAAAATCAATATTAACTTGTTCTCGTCGGTTAATTGACGTATGATAAATCTACAACGCGCTTTTAACTTATAGCTTATCGCACATAAAACGAACTTTGTTTGAACTTCACTTAATGGTAACGTAAATGTTGAATCATTATCAACGTTCAAATTTCATGCCCTCATTTTATCATTCCATAGTTTATTAAATAGTATTAAACGAACTAGATATAAAAAGGGAATCAATTTCAAATTGATTTCATTCATCGATCATTGATGTTCAATAAAGGGTAAAACCAAAAGACTAAAAAGTAATTGATTGATTTAATTGTTTTTTTTTTATTTTATTGTTTAGACTTTAAAAAAGTTATAACATTTAAAGGGAACAATGACAAGAGGAAGCAGCAAACAACGATTGATTGAGGCTCTCAATTCGCGTATATTGATCATTGATGGCGCCATGGGAACAATGATCCAACGTCACAAGTTGGAAGAAGCCGATTATCGTGGAACACGATTTATTGATCATCCAACATCATTAAAGGGTAACAATGATCTATTATCATTGACACGACCGGACATAATCTACTCGATTCATACCGAATATTTGGAATCCGGTGCTGATATCATTGAAACAAATACATTTAGTAGTACAACAATTGCACAAGCCGATTATTCATGTCCCGAATTGATCTATGATCTAAATTGTGAATCAGCTAAAATTGCACGAAAAGCATGCGATGATTACGAGGCGAAACATCCCGATGGTGGACCAAAATTTGTTGCCGGCTCATTGGGACCAACCAATAAGACTTTATCAATCTCTCCAAAGGTGGAAGATCCAGCATTTCGTGATATCGTTTGGGATACATTGGTTCGGGCCTATATTGAACAAACCGAAGCATTATTGGATGGCGGTGTTGATCTAATTCTAATTGAAACCATTATCGATAGTGCCAATTCAAAGGCGGCCATCTTTGCCGTACAATCGGTATTGAAGGATCGCGATCTAATCGATACGATTCCAATCTTTGTTTCATGTACAATTGTGGACAAAAGTGGACGAACATTATCGGGACAAACCAGTGAAGCATTTATTGTATCAACGGAACATGCCAATCCATTAGCAATTGGTTTGAATTGTGCATTAGGTGCAGCCGATATGGAACCATTCATAAAGCGTATATCAATGTTTGCGCCAAATCGTTATGTATTGTGCTATCCCAATGCTGGTTTACCCAATGTATTTGGTGAATATGATGAAACACCGAAACAGATGGCACAAGTTCTAGGACGATATGCTGAACAAGGTGTGGTTAACATTGTAGGCGGATGTTGTGGCTCTACACCCGATCATATACGGGAAATTTGTCAAGAAATGAACAAACATCGACCACGAATGGTTGAAGAACGTGATCTATTTACACAAAATGTTACATTTCTTTCCGGTTTGGAACCATTTCAAATTGATAAGAATATGTTATTTGTTAACATTGGTGAACGTTGCAATGTTGCCGGTTCGAAACGTTTTGCACGATTGATTCGTACGAAGAAGTATACTGAAGCATTACAGGTGGCCAAAGATCAAGTGGAAAGTGGTGCACAAGTGTTGGATATCAATATGGATGATGGCAAGCTTTTTGTTTTTTGAATAATTTTACGATTTATTGATTGATTTTTTATCCAAATTTATAACAGGTATGATTGATGGACCAAAGGAGATGACACAATTTTTAAATTTGATTGCAACCGAACCGGAAATATGTCGAATTCCATTGTGTATTGATTCATCGAATTATTCCGTTATTGAAGCTGGCATGAAATGTACGCAAGGTAAAGCAATTATTAATTCGATAAGCTTGAAGGAAGGTGAAGCCGATTTCTTGAAGAAGGCAACATTGATCAAAAATTTTGGATGTGCCGTTGTGGTGATGGCATTCGATGAGAACGGTCAAGCAACCGAAACCAATGATAAAGTTGCTATTTGTGTACGATCATACAACTTATTAACTGGTCCATTGGTACGTTTCAATCCGAATGATATTATCTTTGATCCGAATATCCTAACCATTGGAACCGGAATGGAAGAGCACGATAATTATGGAGTTAATTTCATTGAAGCATGTCGATTGATCAAGGAACAATGTCCAGGCGTTCATATCAGTGGTGGAGTTTCAAATCTTTCATTCTCATTTCGTGGAATGGAATTGATACGTGAAGCTATGCATTCAATTTTTCTTTATTATGCAATCAAATCTGGAATGGATATGGGAATCGTAAATGCCGGTTCATTGCCATTGTACACCGACATTGAACCACAATTATTACAATTATGTGAAGATATTATCCTTAATCGTAAATCGAATTGTACGGAATTGTTATTGGAATATGCAACCAAACATATGAATGATAAGACGAAGAGTGCCAATGTAAATGCTGTTGCCGATTGGCGTCTTCAATCGGTTGAATCACGTTTGGAACATGCAATTGTTAAAGGTATTGATCAATATGTTGAATTGGATGTTGAAGAATGTCGTTCGAATACGGAAAACTATCCACGCCCATTGCACGTTATCGAGGGACCATTGATGAAAGGAATTGGAATTGTTGGCGATCTATTTGGTAGTGGAAAGATGTTCTTACCACAAGTTATCAAATCGGCTCGTGTGATGAAGAAGGCGGTTGCCTATTTGATTCCATTTATGGAAGAGGAGAAACGATTAAATCGTCTTAAAAGTGGTAAAGACGTGGAAGATGTGGATGAACAACAACATTCAGCAACAATCGTTATTGCAACGGTCAAAGGTGACGTACACGATATTGGAAAGAATATTGTTGCTGTCGTATTGGCGTGTAACAATTTTAAGGTAATCGATCTTGGTGTGATGACACCATGTGAAAAGATAATCGAAGCAATCGAAGAGCATAAAGCCGATATCTTAGGTTTAAGTGGATTGATTACGCCATCATTGGATGAGATGATCAATGTTGCAAGTGAACTTCAATTACGTAACTTTCAGATTCCATTGTTGATTGGTGGTGCCACTACATCACGAAAACATACTGCAGTTAAGATTGCACCCAAATATAAGGCACCGGTTATACATTGTCTTGATGCATCGAAATCTGTGGTGGTTTCATCCAACCTATTGGATCAGAAGAAACGGGATATCTTCTTAGAGGATCTTAACGAGGAATATGAAGAAATTCGTATTGATCATTATGAATCGATTCAGGAACGTGTCTATGTTAACTATGGTGAAACGAAAGAACGTAAATGTCGATTGAACTTTGATACAATTGTGAGACCAACATTTCTTGGTACGAAAACATTTTTGAATTATGATTTGAAACGTATTCGACCATTTATTGATTGGAAACCATTCTTTGATGTATGGCAATTACGTGGAAAGTATCCTAATCGAAATTATCCAAAAATATTTGATGACGAAACCGGTATGATGTTTTATATTTTATATTTTATTTATTATTTTAATTTTTGTTTTATTTATGTAGTGGGGGAGGAAGCTCGACGAGTGTTCAATGATGCACAAAAGTTATTGGACGAATTGGTTGAAAGTGGAACGTTGAAAGCGAATGGAATTGTAGGCTTCTATCGTGCTAATTCGGTGAATGATGAAGATATTATCATCTATGATGAAGAAGGAATTGAAATTGGCCGATTGTATGGATTGAGACAACAGGTTCACAAGGATAAAGGACCAAATCAATTGATGTCGATTGCTGATTTTGTTGCACCATTGGAAAGTGGTATTCAAGATTATATTGGAATGTTTGTAGTTAGTTCCGGATTCGGTTGTAAGGAGATATGCGATAACATGAATGCAAAGAACGATGTCTATGGTGATATAATGGTTAAGGCGGTTGCCGATCGATTAGCGGAAGCATTTGCCGAAGAGATACATCAACGTGTTCGAACCGAATTTTGGGCTTATCAACCGAACGAACAATTGAATTGTGAAGATCTTTTAAAGGTAAAATATGAAGGAATACGACCGGCACCGGGTTATCCCACACAACCGGATCATACGGAAAAGGTGACCATTTGGAATGTGATGAATGTTCAACGTGATACATCGATCGAATTGACCGATTCATTGGCAATATGGCCGGCTGCCTCTACATGTGGACTCTATTTTGCAAATTCAAAATCGCAATACTTTTCCGTTGGTAAAATACAATCGGATCAGGTACATTCATATGCTCAACGAAAAGGAATTTCCACCAAGGAAGCTGAAAAGTGGCTACGACCAATACTAGCCTATGAACCATAGACAAACAAATGTTTAACAGACCAAAGATTTAATGATTTAGCATAATTGATTTGTTTAACACAATTAAAAAACTTTCGGTTACGTTTTAAATGATGAACAACAAAACAAAAAAGGTTTTCAGTTTTAATAATTCCCGGTTTGTAAGCTATAAAGTATGGTAAGCCCATGATAAATATGATACATCTCCAATGGGTTTATACATGATTTGAAAATAAAAATAATATTAAAAACAATGAATAGTATGATATATTATGGTAATGATCATTAAATGGTGCATTGGAATGAAAATTAAGAAAATTTTTGGAAATGAAAAAACTTTTTGGAAAGAAATGCATCAACACAAAAGTTTATGAATGACCTTAGATTCAGTGTAGACAATACAATAGTTCGCAGTACGTAGGCAATGGTAGCGGTAGGGTTACCAGATTGAGATAAACTAATTTCAATTGATGACAAATAAAGTAAAGTATCGGAAGCACGTAGCATCATGGTCAGTGGATGAAGTATTGAAATGGTCAACGTTTGTGCAACGTTGCCAAGTGTCGTGGTGAAATGGCTCAAATCATTGGCAGCCTCAAGGTTTATATACTCCAGGCGCAGATCACAACAAGACTCAACCCAATTCTCAACTCTGATTGGCTGCACGGGTTAACACACTTTTCATCCAATTCAGGTGTGCTTGTTGAATCGATTGCGTATGACGCCATCCATAATGGCTCCAATTGATTTTGGTTGGAAATGCATTGATTTTCAAAATGGTGTTAGAGCGGTTGGCCAATCAAAATTGAGAATTTTTTTGAGTTGAATCCTGATTGGCCACCCGCGTTAACACACTTTTCATCCAATTCAGGTATGATCGTAGATTAGATTACGTATGGCGCCATTCGTAATGGCTCCAATTGATTTTGGTTGGAAATGCATTGATTTTCAAAAGTGGTGTTAAAGCGGTTGGCAAATCAGAGTTGAGAATTTTTTTGAGCTGAATCCTGATTGGCCACCCGAGTTAACACACTTTTGAAAATCAATGCATTTTCAACCAAAATCAATTGGAGCCATTACGAATGGCGCCATGCCATTGATTTTCAATGGTTCACATGGGATAACACTTTGCATGTTACGACGATTGCGTATTAGGTGTCTTGGTTCCTTCACACACACAAAATGGACGCCATTATTTACGTGGCGTCATGCGCAATAAATGATATGAGTCATTTCAGCACGACACTTGGCAACGTTGGACACACGTTGATCATTTCAATCCATCATCCACTGACCATGCCACGTGCTTCCGATATTCTACTTCATCTATCATGAGTTCTACATTGATTTATTTATCATGTTTCGAAATTAGTTCATCTCAATTATCAATCAATAATTTCATGATTCTGAAACCCTTCTTTTGTGTTTTCAATTAATTCTTCACCAATTTTTTCAAATGTTTCAAATTTTTTCGATGTCAACAATGGATCGATGCCTATCGTATTGCGTCATTCTGGTATGTTTCAATGTTTCTAATTAACATTTCACTAATTTATTGAACTTTATTAATTTTTTTCAAATTTCATTGATGTCAATTGGTAATAAATTATTTCCTGTTGCATCATTTTGGTACGTTTTGTTATTTCTAATCAACATTTAACTAATTCATTGAATTTGTTTTGAGATTTTTTAAACTTTTTCAAATTTCATTGTTATCAACCAAAAATCAATTACTTCGTGTTGCATCATTCTGGTACGTTTCAATATTTGCCATTGATCTTTTACTAATTTATTGAACATTTTTTTCAGGTTTTGTTATTTATATAAAGAATGAATTGCATTCATACATAATATGGGTAATATGTAAAGTTGATATATCTTGTATTTTACTACATTCTTTTCTTTTCTCTAGAATCATGGATTCAACTGCATAATATTCTGGTTTGGTTGGATCATTGCTGGATTAACTAAATGGATGGATTCGATTAGAACAATTGGCGACCTGAAACCAAATTCATAAAACACCAAACACACACACAAACACAAACACAAACACATACAAACCAATCTATCTATACTCTATCTATCCTAACTCCTATCATTGCCCAGCGACTTGCTTTTGTTTTTATATTTGCGCTGCGCCTTATATCTAATACCTTTTTCTATATTTACAATAGACATAAGAAGAAAGAAGATCTGAAGATATAAGAAGATCTGAAGATATAAGAAGACCTGAAGATATAACCAGATGACCAGAAAATATAACCGCAAGCGAGTGAGAGTGTGAGTGAGAGATTTGAAGATATTATCAACATCATCACCCATCATCATCAACATCATTAAATATTATCATTGAAGAACTGAAGATATAACCGCAAGCGTATGAGAGGGTGAGAGAGAGAGGGTGAGAGAAAGTGTGTATGAGAGGTTTGAAGATATAATCATCGTCATCATCACCGTGTCCCAGTGTGTGTGCCCTAGAACGTGTCCCCTAGCGTATCCCAAAGCGCGTGCGAGTGCGTGGCGGCTTAATTTTAGTTTAATTTTAGTTTTAATTTTAGTTTTAATTTTAATTTTAATTTTAGTTTTAATTTTAATTTTAATTTTAGTTTTAATTTTAATTTTAATTTAATTTTATTTATATTTTTCATTAATCTTTTTCCCCTTAAGCAAAGAAGCCTAGCGTTGGATGGTAGCCGGCTTGGTCGATCGACGTCGTAAGGGTGTTAAGGGTTTCATGGGTTTTAATTTATTTTATGATTTATTGTTTTATTACCTTAATTAGCGAGATTCTGCGTAAGCAGAGTTTAGCATTTTTTATATTCCCTACAGCTACATCACCTGAAGACCTGAAGACCTGAAGAAAGAAGACATGAAGACTCGAAGATCTGAAGACCCGAAGACATGAAGATCCGAAGATATAACCTGAAGCGTATGAGATGGTGAGAGAGAGTATGCGAGTGAGTGTGAGTGAGAGATATGAAGATATAATTATCATCATCATCTACATCATCCTGTCCCCAGCGTGTCCCCTATCGTCTGCAAGAGCGCGTGCGAGCGTTTGCGCGTTAATTTTAGTTTTAATTTTAGTTTAATTTTAGTTTTAATTTTAATTTTAATTTAATTTTTATTAACCTTTTTCCCCTTTAAGCAAGCAATGAAGCCTAGCGTTTGATGGTAGCCGGCCGAGAAGATCGACGTCGTCAGGGTTGAGGGTTCATGGGTCATGGGTTTAATTATATTATTTTATGTATTATGTTTTATTAACTTTTTAGCGAGATTCTGCCTTAGCAGAGTTTAGCACTTTTTATATTCCCTACAGCTGCAGACATTGGGTCATCGGAAGCAATCATCATCAAATAATCGGTAAGTTACAATTTCCTTTACTTTTATAAGTCGCTGGGCAATTTCCTATTATTTCCTACAATACATTACTATCTAATACACATTACAAAACATTACTGTTCAAAACACATTACAATACATTACTATCCAAGACACATTACATTACATTACTATCCAATACATATTGAATACACATTTGTAATATATGTATAAAATAAACTCAATAAATTCAATTGAAATAAATATATATAATATGTATGTAACCCAAACTGTATTGAACCAATGGATGCAATTGCATCATCATCGAGTAGTGAAAAAACGTCGATGAGTGGCTCCAAACCAGAAGGAGCAAATACATTCACCCATGAGCAGTGAATGAAACTCTAAGGTTGCCTGTTCATAGTAGAACGAGCGATAATTGCATATCGTCTAGTGGAGAGACTCGATTGATTGCCTCAGTTCAGAAATTGCATCATTATCAAGCGAGGAGAGGGGGAAAAACAAACGATGCTTTTCCCCAACCAAAACGGTTGGGAGCCATCACGTGTTGCGTCATGCAAAATCTAATCTACGATCTCACATGAATTGGGTGAAAATGGTGTTAACCCGGTTGGCCAATCAGGATTCAACCCAAAAAAATTCTCAACTCTGATTGGCCAACCGGGTTAACACCATTTTTGAAAATCAATGCATTTCCAACCAAAATCAATTGGAGCCATTACATTACATGGCGCCATACGCAATCTATTCTACGATTACACATGAAATGGATGAAAATGGTGTTAACCCGGTTGGCCAATCAGGATTCAACCCAAAAAAATTCTCAACTCTGATTGGCCAACTGGGTTAACACCATTTTTGAAAATCAATGCATTTCCAACCAAAATCAATTGGAGCCATTATGGATGGCGTCATACGCAATCGATTTTACAAGCACACCTGAATTGGATGAAAAGTGTGTTAACGCGTGCAGCCAATCAGAGTTGAGAATTGGGTTGAGTCTTGTTGTGATCTGCGCCTGGAGTATATAAACCTTGAGGCTGCCAATGATATGAGCCATTTCACCACGACACTTGGCAACGTTGCACAAACGTTGACCATTTCAATACTTCATCCACTGACCATGCCACTTGCTTTCGATATTTTACCGAAATTTGTCATCAGTTCTACATTGATTTGTTGAACTTGTTTCAAAATTTGTTTATCTCAATTGTGAATCAATATGTCTATAATGAATAATTCTGGAACGCCACACGAACAATGGCTAATATTCCTTGCAATAATTTTTATTAACACATATATGTCTTCCTTTCACTTGTGACCAATCTTAGTTAACCTTAGGTAATGGCAATCCACCGTATAGATTGGAACACCATTGATTTCATAGGAATACGTACATACAATAGGCAAATGCAATGCAATCCTATGGAAATGGCCATAAGACTATTGAATATTAATGTATTTCAATGGGAATCGATTTTACAAGATGTTTTAAAAAATTAAATATCTCAAAACAATTCAAAATAAAATTTTGAAACTTGTTTTATTAAAATTATATAACTTTTAAATTAGTTTAACTCATTCTTTAAAAAGTAGTGAACAAAAGAGAAACATATAACAGTAGAAATATAACATTAAATGTTTTGTTGAAATATTGGAATAAATCATTGATATGCATTAATACCATTTACCACGAGAAATTTTATATGGAAGGTATTCTTCAAGCAAAAAACGTGGATACTTCCAGGCAAATGGTACCAACTTGACTTTGACATTCAATTTTATCATTTTAATGATTTGATCATGCCATTCCTTTTCCTTAATGATATGTTCCTTTTTCAATAATGCATCGAAACGTTTCAAATCATCATCATCGTATGGTTCGCCTGTCAATTTGAAATATTCAATATCGTCGGCATTGACTCCAAGCCATTTTGCAAATGATACATTCATGGAAAGGTTCTCATGAAGGGTAAATGGTGATCCATAACGAAAAGCGGAAACCACATTTATGCCACAAGGATCGCCATCGGCCAACACAAATACTGGAATTTTCAATTCAAGGAATAGTTTTTGTACAAATTCACGAATCTGCTTATTTGGATAGCCATCACTGGTTAACTATAATATAAAACAAAACAAAAAACAATTATTACAATTATCTACATGTAAATCACATTATTACTTACAATAATTACATTGAAATGTTGTCGAATATCGCGTACATTGACCAATTCACGGAATATATCACCCTTTTCTACCACCAAAATAAAATTAGCACCGCTTTCGACCAGTTTAACCAACGAAATCTTCTTTGGAATAGTGATTGGACAACTATAATGAATCAAATTATGACCAAAGTCATGATCAACATTTTCATAAAAATATAGATCGCCTGCTACATTGCCTTTTGGTTTGTCGATAATATTCAAATCAGATTCTCGTACGCCCAATGAGATACATAGATTTCGGAGTAAAAAATTGAAATGATCCTTATTATGAAAATTGTCCTTGTCCCAATTGAAGATCATTTTCTTGGTGGAGAATTTTTCCCCTTCCAACAAACTAATAACACAATTAATCAACGAAACGTAACCAGAAATGTGCAATAATGGAACGTAAATTGGCTCAATTTCAACCATAACAAAATATCCAATGTCAATGAGAAATACCACTTCATCGGTGGTGTAAGCACTCAATGATTCTTCCTGCTTTTGCTTCAATTTTTCAATTTTTCGTTCGTTCTTAACTTTTTGTTGTTGTGAATCGCATTTTTTCGATGATAGTTCTTCAATACTAAAACGAAATGTTATTTAGTTTTTTTTGGTAAATGAAATCAAATAATTTAACTTACCGACATAGAATTTGTTTTTGTCGCAATAGATGCAGCTTACGAGCAACCAAATCATCAAGTGCTTCCGTAATATTATTCCATTTGGTCGCAGTAAATGGTGACATATTTTCGGTAATCTCAATATAAAGCTCAATGGCTTCCGGTAAATAACCGGTCCAACACCATATCTTATAAAATGGAGGACCTATAGGAAAAATAAAGTATTATTACAAAAATGCATTTGAAAATCAATAACAATCATACAATCATCGCTTTCTTCCTCTACAGCTTCATTGTCTTCTACTTTCAATTCTGAAGTCGTTTCTATGATAGACGAAACATCCATTTGATCTATATCTTGAATAGAAACTAGTTGTTGGTTCGTTCCATTTCCTTTAAATTCATTTTTAGCTAATAAAAAACAATAAGATTAGTAATATAAATACAAATACAACAACAATTTACCAATGATGGATTGTTCTGAATCAGTATTAGGTTCCAATTTGTCTATTTCCAATAGATCTTCCTTTGAAGACGATTGCAAGTTACATTCAATATCTGGATCGATAATCTCCTTCGATGTAATTGAACAACAATTTTCCTCCAATCCAACTTGTTTGTTCACTTTAGTTTTTTTTAAATTCATATTTAAAAAAAACAAAAAGAATTGTAATGGATAAGTCAATTTCAAATAGAACAACTTACCAGTTATGAATTCTTCAAAACGAATAGTTTCCAAACTACCCATTTCCAAATAAGTCATTTTCAATGGATCTAGATTTTAATTTTATATTAAAAAATCAAAAAGATTAGTAATGAATAAGTTAATTACAAATACAACAGCAACATACCAATCATGGAATCATGTTCTATATCAATAGGTTCCGAATTGTGCATTTCAGTTTGAATCATTTCCATTGGATCCACTTTTGATGTCGATTGAAAAGTACACAAAAAATCCGGATGAACCTCGAATGATGCTTTAGGTTATTTTATTCAATTTCATATTGAAAAAAAAACAAAAAGATTAGTAATGGAAAAATCAATTTAATGTAATACATATAGACATACTTTTACGAATCAATGGCTGTTTGGAAAGCTTCTTCTTTTTGTTGACATCAAAATCCAATTTAACATATTTTTCCTTTTCTTCATCGTCAAATTCATCATATTCGTCCATTTTTTTGATAAATTAAATAGATAATTATTGATTCAACTTTTCATGGATGAGTAAGCATTTATGGAGGCACAAGGTAAACACACACACACACACACCACAGAATTGTTACACACACATTTGGGGCCATACTTATATGACGTCAGCAAAAAATCCAGATTTTCAAACCTTCCCCCCCCTCAAATAAGCATTGGTAAGAACTTGTAAAGACCCTACCCCCCCTTAAATCTGACAAATGTCAAAATATAAACATATCGTATACAACTTATTGACAAGAGAACGATACTTGAAATCCAACGTAAACAATATGCAAACTTGTATTCATATACATGAAATTTTTGAATTGAATAAAAAAATAATGCTGACATCAGGAACCTAGGGAACCCCCCTTCCCCTATGTCAGATTAAGTAAGAGAGATTTCAATACCCCCTCCCCCTTTCGGTGCTGACGTCATATAAGTATGGCCCCTTTCTTGCTCAATGTGATAATGCTGCCATCTATCATGGTTCGCGTGCAAGACATCTCTCTGAGTATCAGTTTCCTTTTGCAGACACCATATATAATACGATTCCTATATTTTTGTGTTTTTATTTCCTTATTTTGTAATAAATCAAGTGAGTGATGTTTATTTTTAATAAAATTTGTTTTAAAACATTTATTATGATGTTATTTTCTTTTTTTTAAGGTATTTTGTCTCAATATGGATAGTTTGAATAATCTTCAAAATATTCCGCATCTTTGTTTCGTGGAGATTGGAAAGTATTTAACATTAACTGATGTAGCAAATCTAATGGAAACATCTAGTTTGCTAAAGAAACGGGCTGAAAATGAAATACTACCTTTTCATGAGTTCAATTCAGTTTGTTTTTGTTTTGGATCTCGTTGTACAAGAAACCCAAAAATGGGGATGGCAATATATCAATTTGTGCCACCATTCACCGACGACAGTTTAAAAATTATCATGAAATATGAGTCGATTTACAAATGGTTGTACAAACGATACAATAGATACGAAATAATGGTTGAACCAGAAAGCGGTTATTCACTCGCTTTTTTTGAGAAGTTCTTACAACAGCTTAAAATTGATAAAACTGCTGAAAAAATTGTTAATGTTGCCGATTGAAACTTTATTTTTTGTTCATAAAATTTGTTTGAATGTTGTACTTCATTTGATTCTTTTTTTTTGTAAACAAAACATTTATATTTTAATTTTATTTTCACTTTTATATTTTGTCAAATTGAGATTGATTAAGTTGTAACAAGTTATGTATAATATATATAATTGAGAACAATTATGATCAAACCCAATCACCTTGATTAAGTTTATATGGAAGATAATGGTCAACAATAAAATTAGGATTCTTTTTGTGTATGTTTTCAATTTGTATGTGTTCATCAAACTCTATAATGGCACTGATTTGTTCAAACCATCCTCGATCATCTTTTACATGATCTTCTTCAAGCATGTTTTCCAGTTCTTCACGTTCATATGCATGAAATCGTCTACCACGAAAATTGAAATGTTGTATATCATTGCCATTGATGCCAATCCATCGGAGAAATGGTACATTCATATAGATATTTTCATGTAATGTGTACGGTGAACCATAGCGATAATTAATAATGGTACTAATGCTAAATGGATTCGTATCAGCCAACATCAACACTGGTATTTTAAGTTCGGTTGCCAATCGGTGTAAAAACAATCGTGTACGAATATCAGGCATACCACAACCAGTAATCTGTAATACAAAAACACAAACAAACAATAATGAAAAAAACCATTACAAGCATATCAATGTACATACCATAATCATGTGAAACTTTTTCTTAATATTATTCATCAACAATTCATAGAATGTGCCATACATTTCGACCACCAATATAAAGTCAGCTTCCGAAGAGTCAATTTTGATTTGTTGTGGACTGTGTGGTACTTTCATTGGTAAATCAATCAAATGTAGATCGTATGTTTGGCCGTCGTCATCCTTTAGGACAAGATCACCAGTCACCAGACCTTTGGATGGAACCGAAATACCGACATCACATTGTCTGAGTGAGATTGTAAGACAAATATTACGTATAAAGCGTTCAATACGTTTCGGATGACGATATTCAGATGGATTCTTTAGAAACAATTGCATCATTGAACTATATGTCTTGTTCTTCACATTTTTCAACATAATGTTAATCAGTTTGACATAAACATGTAAATCATAGAATGGAACCCATATTAATCGTGTTTTTGGATAGATGTAATATCCGATAACTTTGTCAAAGATGAGTTCATTTTCCACAAAACTACGTAAAACTTTTCGAAAACGAATATCACATTTTGATGACCAATCCGATCCGCTTGAATCATATTCTAGTGTTTCATACTCATTTGCAAGCCTTTTTTCATTTTTAGCCATGTTCCTAAAAAAATAAATTATTATTTTTTACATTATCATAAAACAAAAATGAGAATAGCTTACCAGTATTCTAATTTTATTTGTTGTTCACATTCAATTTTAATTTCAAGCAATCTAGCGCATATATCATCTTCGTTCAATATATCAAATAATTCGGTAAAAACATCTAATGGTAAAGTCACCCTTTTAAAATTCGATATTTCATCTCTAACAACATCAAACATTCTTTTAAATTTAGTATCAGGAGCAACGGCAATCTTCTTCTCTTCTTCAACATTTGATGAGGACGAAGGTTCATTAAACTTTCTAGAATCAGCGATAACAAAATTTCCAAACTTAGATACTATTTAAATAAATTAAAATTAAATTTTACAATAAATTTAACACTGTGACTTACTTTGAATTTGATTATTCATAGATATAGATTCAGTATCAGTAATGGACTTCTGTAACTTGGCAACTTCCTTCGACGATTCAATTTTGGTATCATCCCATTCTATAATATGCGGTTCTATACATATAACCATAATTACAGACTAAATTTTATAATAGGTTTAACAATACTTTAACTTACCTCCCGTAGAGTATGCGTCAGAATATACCGAACGTTTGTCTTCTTCTTCCTCTTCTGTAGATTTCTCTATAATTATAAATTAAATTTTAAAAATAAATCGTTATTCATTAAAGCTAACTTTTCAATAATTAATAATCTAATAATTTTAAAAATAAAACTTACCCGAAGCAATATCTGGTAATTCACAAAAGGGATTGTAAAAATCTGACTCATTAATTATAATCTCTTCCGATGATGTAGAATCGGTATTATCCGAATGTTCAACCAAATACACATTATTTGATGATTCCGTGTCAACATTTTTGGATGAATCAGTATCGATTGGAATAAATATATCTGAATCAGGACAAGACATAACAGGAATAGGCAAATCATGCATTTGTGGCGTATTATGAGCAGCCATAATAGGAACAGCAATATCTGGAACAGGCATATCTAGAACGGACATATTTTGAATAGGAATACGGTTCGGCTCAACTTGGAAAACTTTCTTCGATGACTTATTTGTTACCTTATCTAATATTTTCTTCATTTTTACAAATTTATCCATATTTAATGATCATAAAAAGATTCAACTTCATTGAAAAAAAGTAAGGCGAGATCGAAAAAACTGAAATAGAATTTGTAGAACATTTTGTCAACATTGAGTTGAGCAGCAAATTATATAAATATAGCCGCTTTGACCGCCATCTGTTTAAATAGATTTTATTTGTTTGAAAAAAAATATTATTAAACATTGAAATGAATTTTTAAATCAATTAATTAATTAATTAAAGTGATCCCGTATGTCGAATGATCCAATTATAATAAGATGGAATCCATGTAAATAAGTTATGTCGTCCAGTACATGAAATACCAAATGAATGGATTGCAATCAAACGGCCATTAGCAACCAATGGACTACCGCCATTTGCCATACAAACATTAGGATCGTCCAATGATTCCATACATAGATGGGTGGTGGTTAACATCAATCTTGGATACAATGATCGACATTGATCATTATCAATCATACGTAATGAAGATGTTTGCAATGTTTTCTCCACTCTTGTATCACCATTGATCGGTACATTCCAACTATTCAATGTTGCAATGGTTGAATTTAGATTCGGTTTCGTTGGTTGAAGACCAATCTTATTAACATAACGATCAAATTCAATATAACCAGTTATACGTATTAATGCAATATCGCAACGATTACTGGTTGGCGTATAGGCACGGAATGGTATAATCTCATCGATCAGATATATGATTGGATCATCATTCAATTTAAGTTGATTCGTTCCAGCAACAATCATCAAAGATGATTTTGATCGTCTATAATCATAATAAAATTTTTATTTATTCTGATCATCAATAAACATACCCATAGATACAATGAGCAGCCGTTAAGATCCATTGTCGTCCAATAATTGTTCCATCGCAAATATATTTATCAGTTGTATTTCGTATCGTTATCTGATACGGAAATTCACCATCCTTTGCTGAACGTGAATGTACTAATACGGAAATGTGCAACATTATAATTCCGGTTATGATTAAAATATGTTTCGACATTTTTTTTGGTTAACTTTCTTTTGGTTCGTATATAGATTTTCATTTATATATTTATATATATTTGTGTTTGAACACTCAAATTTTCACTGCTATTTATACCCATCGCAATTTAGAGGTTTTCCGGTGCACGTAATGGACGAGGAGGCGGAGGAGGGGGAGGAGGAGAGTATCTTTGACGGATACATCATTGATAAATGTATAAAAATATCATTAATGACTATTTCGATCAAACATTAGATTTGTATTTATGTTTTATATATAAAAACAATACTTTACTGACAATGCTTATCATTCGAGGTTGCAATGACGGCTAATTTCATAATTACAACAAATTCACTCAAATTAACCCAAAATAAAAATCAAAATAAATGTTCCGTTAGTTGGAAAGGAAAGTTTTTTTTAATTTAAATTACCAAATGTTAAAGTTTGATGTATTTTTTTTTATTAAATTTCATTTGCTTGATTTGGTTAAATCAAACCAAAATTTAATTGAATATTTACAAGAACATTTTCCGCTTTAACTTTACCAGAATGTTTCCGTGTTTATGTTTGTTGCTGTCCTCGTCATCGTACACGATGTTGTTGTTGTCTGGCAAGTGTTAACCACAATGCCAACGCGACACAATCATCTTTTTATTGGTTGTTAGGTGTATGGATCTTGATATTACCATTGTTCATCATCATTTCCTTCATCAAATAAGTGGATTCAATCAATACATAACGGTTGACAATGTTGTCCGACATTGAAAAGTCATTTGATTCTGCTTTTTTTGGCGCCGATCAACATCTGAAATATGTAAGCCAAACATTGATGAGTTTAGATGATATTGTCCTATCGGATGATCTTTCCAACACAATTGGCAATGCATTGACAATCATAAATAACCAATTATCAAATATGGCATTCTGTTTTGGACAATTGATGTGTAAAACGATTCTTTATTCGGAAAATTATTTCATCATTAAAGTAATGTATTTCATATCTTATCTTTAATTATTTATTTATTTTTATTCATCTATTTTTAAGGAACGTTTTCAACAAATTCAAATGGAAAATTTTAGCTTAAAATCGGATAAATTGTTTATGGATTTTGTACGTAAAATGAATCGATCTAGTGGAAACAATTTAAAATTGAAATCAAATGGAAACAAGAATAATCAAAATAATCGTTCAAATATACGATCACCAATTAGATCGAATCGGAAAAAGATGATCAACAATAATAGTAATAATAATAATAATATGAAAATGATCTATTCACCACCAGCAACACCTGATCATAATCAAAATGTTCCCAAATTAGAAGATAATCTATTGAACAATAGTTCAAGTTCATATCTACATTGTAATGCAACATTTCGTATGCATCGATTGAATAATGCTGCATTTAAATTGATTTATCGAAATTTTAAGGAAACCGAATTGATCAACGATTTAACGTAAATATTTTATAATCAAATACTATTATTGTATTCATTTAAATTTATGTTACATTAGGTCACGAAACATTTCATTACAAAAAGAATTGATAGTTCATCAATCGGAATTGTGCAATTATCGTTTGGTGGTACAATATTTAAACAATCAAATGTCGGGACGAATTCAACAGATTCAATTGTTGACACGTGATAAGATTGATTCAAATTTTGATAAAGTATGGGCCGATCTTGAATCGGAAATAAAATTGAACAAATGTAAAACAATTGTACAAGCATTTGCATCATCATCGTTCATTAATAACAATCGTTCATCATCATCATCGTCATCATTATATGAGATATTGAATCCGACACCATCATCACCATCGTATTCAAATGTATTCAAGTCAAAATCAATATCAGAATCCGGTGAAGAGAATATGAATCAACAACAAATATCATCATCATCATCAACAACAATACAATCATCGACATCATCGGCAACCACAACGACTGAAAGTTCAAGTTCAATTCATGAAGATGATCTAAATGTAAATACATTCAATGAAGAGAATATATTGAAGACGAAATTGAAAAATTTTAAATCATCATGGTTTAATATGGGAATGTTACGTTTCATATTTATCAATTTGGTTGATGAAGCAATTGGTATCTCAATAATTGTTAGTTTTTTTATATTATTTCTTTGTTAAATTTAATTTAACTAAATTAATTTGTTTTATAGGGTGGCAAAGAGTATGGCTTACCAATTATCATTTCCGAGGTTCACGCAAACACGCCGGCATCACGTTCGGAAGCCTTCAAACCGGGTGATATCATTTTAACAGTAAACTTTATCGATCTAACCGATATTGGACACGATGATGCCGTACAATTGTTGAAAAATATTGTAAGAATTTAATTTCAATTGAATTATATATATCAATTAATTAATGTTTATAATGATAGAATGGAAAAACTCGATTTGGTGTAATCTATCTCAAATCGGATGAGCCACGTTATAATGAATTACGACAATGGTTAACATTACCTAATTCAATCAATGATTCTAATGATCAACAACAACAACAATTATCATCAAATGAATTGATGGCTATGACATCGATATCAATGATTGATATGCCACAATTGTTGCACGATTTTTATCGTTCAATCTTTAATACGATATTAACCGTACCATATGATACGAATAAATTGGATTATTCATCGGATGAGGACACAGAACCAGAGATTGAAACCGACAATGATGATGATGATAGAAATGAGAAAGCTGACAAAGTCAATTCTGATCATGTTTGGACATATAATCGGCAAATATCATCAACCAATGAGATCAATATGAAGATGATTCGTCCATTAGAAACATTAAATATTCAATCGAATAATCATTTAGATTCTAATCTAATGTCAAATGATAAAATGGAATCAAGAACACATTTACAACAACAACAATCGAAACCATTTCCAGGAATGGCAACACGAATGGATCGGCACTAATACATTAAACTAGGTTTAAAATAATTTCAAACGACACAAAAAGAATAAGAAGAAAGTCAATCAGTTTTTAATTTAAATCATTTAAAGTTTATCATTGATATATAAAGTTTATAATGTTTATTTTATATTCATTATAGATTCATTAAATTTGTTTTCAAGTTAACCATTCGCCAATTGTTTTTGGTTAATGATGTGCTTAACACATTCATCTATGGAACATTTGATCAAAACCAAATATTATATTGAATACAAATGGTTGGAAAGGAAAATAGCTGAACATTTCCTCAAATGTAGTTTGAATGAATCAAACCTATCTGTTCTATTGGTAAAATGGTTTTGTCGTTTAATAATTATTCACATTAGCCGACTTTCCGCGTTATATAAAACCAAATATTTAAATATATAGTTTGTTTAAAAAAACAAAAAAAGGGGAAAAAATCAATATGATTCAGCTAATTAATAGATAACATTTATGTTGTAAAGTTAAAATCCACTTCACGTACTTCATCCGGCTCATTCTCAACACACAAAAATGATTCCAATTTAAATTAAATGACGCTAGTTGACATTTAATTTAATTGTATAACATATATTTATTTATGGATGATTTAATATAAATCAAATTGAATATGCATCAAAGCGGATCGTTCAAAAAATATAAAAATATTGAACAAAATTTGCTTTATAACGAACGACCATACACTATTAGTTTAAATAAATAAATAGGTTGAATCAAATGTATCATGATTTGTGTTATTTGAATCAATTTGGCTTAAATTGGGGTTTCAATCAAAAAACTTTTCAAATTTCAACCTTTGCTACCAATCTTTTTTTTTTCTCTCTCTCTCTCTCCAATATTAAACATCATAAATGTGTTGCATCCTATTTTTTTTATATTCATTTCATCTATTTCACTAATATATTCAAGTAGGAAGGAAGGAAATTGGAATTGAAAGAGAAAAGTGTACAAATAGACGCCCATTTCGGCATCATCGGCTTATGCTTCTATGCAGATTTCATTTTCACAATTGTTTCACATTCCACTCCGTCGTTTGTTGGTGTTGACCAAATAAACAGAAGGAAAAAAATACAAAAAAAAACAAGAACATATAAATAGAAGGGTATCATTGGTAACACCGTTTTTATTTTATGATGACGATCATCTTGTTGAAGAACATCAATCGTATCAATCATTAGGTAATTTAAACTTGCCGATTCATTGCTAGATCAACACACACACACAATATGATGAGTGAAGAGATGAATACCGATGATGTTCAAATCATTGATTCGACCACACCGAATGAGCCTGAAGTGAAACCGGAACGTAAGAAACCTAAACGATCACGTTTTGAGCCATTGGATTTGTCTACAACATCAAGCAACAAGTTTGGTTCTATTTCTGGTTCTAGTTCTGGTTCTGGTTCAAGCAAACAAATATATCCCAAATCGATGGATACATCCACATCTTCATCTAATAATAACAATATTGCATCACTTTTTGCTGCTGCATTTAATTTTGATGAACAATGGCTAACCACCCCACCCACAATCGATGCTTCGGTTTATGGATCAAACCAACAAACATATCCTGAACCGATGGATATTTCTTCTTCTTCTTCTCATTATGTGTCTGATTATGATATGGCTATTCCTGGTCCAAGTAATCAAGGCTACTCAAAACCAACGCCCACCTATGATGCTGCCACTGTTGCCGCTAATGTTTATGCCGATTTAGGTTTTGCTGTTCCTGGACCAAACAATTTACCAGTTTATCTTGATTCATTGGATCCGGCTTCGGCTGCTATTGCCGTTGCACAAGCTCTTGCCGAATCCAGTCGGCCACGTTCTCAAATCGAGCAAAATGAGGTTCAAGATTGGTCTATTCCATCATATATCAAAAATGATGAGGTTAAAAACCGAATAAAAAAATATGGAAAACAACCAATGGCAAACAATGTTGCTAAAATTAAGCCGATTGTCAACGATATTAATCCATTAATTGCACTAGCCACTAAACCAATATGGCGACCAATTCCTTGGGATCAACCGTCAACATCAAAGCAAAATTTGGTTCAAATGGTGGATGAAGAACCGTATGAACCAAAACGTGGATCAAGTGTAATTGTGGAGAATTTGAAACCAATTCCATCAAAGATTGATATGGTCAATGTGGCTAAGACAAACATTAAGCCAATTGCTAAATTAGCAACAATGGCCTATTACGTACATTTCCATTCAAGAATATCATCACTTGGCCATGCAATTGAATTATTGAAAAAATTTCCAAAAGATTATCATTCAATCTTGAAGAAACGTATCAAGATACCGGAAATGGTTGCCGAAGAAAACTTGAAACTATATAACATGATAGATGAACAGATGATGAATGGAGAGAAGAAATTCCGATCTTTGTTGAACATATTTCAACGTGGCAAAATATCACATATGGTACGATTGAAGATTATCGTCAATCGGATCAATTGTAACTTTCATTGTATGCCACAAATCGAATCTCAACGTTCAATCTATTGGAACACCAATATTCCAGTTTGTCATGAAATCGTAAAAGAATATTGGGAAGATTTTATGGATCGACAAAATACAAAGATAATCAATCATAAAACGATTCCAACATCGAAAAGTGTTATCAAGTTTCAAGTTACGGAAGCAAAGAAGGGTTTAACCAAATTGGTAACCTATGGTACACCGGATTTGGAAGCAATACGTTATTTGATTATGATCAATCAATTTTGGTTGGAAATTATGGATGATGATTCCGAATTTGGTGATGAGGCAAGAGAACAATTCAATATCAACTATGAAAAGTATCTCAAGATTAAGAAGGCTTTTGGTATTGTTTGAAAACAGCAACAAAACAAAAACCCATTGGTTTTTCCATTATTTTTTTGAAACTTTACATATTGTTATTATTGAACATTTATCTAATGACATATTTTATAACTTTATCACATTGGAAAGCAAACCAATTATTGTTCAAAACACAGAATTTAAACCTAAAATTAATGAAATGTTCAAACAAATATTTTTTGATACCAAATGCCATATTTTATATTAAAATGTCAATTAATTTATTAAATATTATTATTAAATAATAAAATAAATCTATGTCAATTTTAATTTTGTTTCATTACATAGAGGTGTAAATAGAGTTTTGGGACCAAAACTACAACAAAAAAAATTGTGTTTTGTGGACTTTGTGATCTTTAGAGTCAATTATATTATGAACTTAAGCAAACAATTAAACATTTTTGTTTTGTGTTTTGTGTTTTGTTCTCATTATCCCCTTTCTTCTTCTTCTTCTTCTTCTTCTTCTTCCTCTTCGTCATTTCTTCTTCTTGTTGTTATTGTAGTGTTGGTAACCAATTTGTATGGTTTCATCTATTACCATAGGAACATTGAAATCCATTTCTTCGTTACGACCGAATTCATTTGAATTGATGCATGAGTTGAACATTACATTTCCAACACAAACACATGAGTGAGGCACACACCGACCAATTCAAGTCAAACATACAAAAAACCTAAACCTAAACCTAAACACTAAAAAAAAACAAGAAGTTTGTGCAATCAATAATGTAATGAATAACCTTGAATGGTTGATGCCAATGATGAACGAAACATTTAACCTTTACAGAACATTAAAAATGGTAAGTCTTCTTCTTTTGTTTTTGTTGTCGCTCTATGTTCGGACATTTAGTTCAAACATTTTTCCTAATGTTATTATTACTAAATTGTCCTTAAATATGATTCATCATTTCCTTCCTTAAGTTATTGTTTTTTTTTCCTTTAGTTAACCGACACACAAATGTTGGTTAAGTAAAGGAAACTGAGTTATTAAGAATTCCGAATTGAATTGGTCAATTGAATTTGTACTTTTTTTCTGGTGTGTTTGTAGCGACATCTTTCTATGATTGCTTTCAATAGAACAAAATCAAAACGTTGGATAATGTTCTATAGGATCTAAATTGTGAAACCCGTAAATTGAATTAGCGCTAACCAAACGAATTCATCATTTGATCAAACAAACAAAATGTGAAATGACGTAATAAATTAGGAATTAAATTGCAATATCAATATCAATGTCCATTTGCTTGAAAATCGGATAAAACCATTGAAGTGCAGTGCGTGAGTGTATGTTTTTATGCATTTTAATCAATGTTTTTCAACATTATTTTCATTTTCAGATTACGTTATTTTTATTTTTTAAATCCCACTATTTCAAAAGTTTCATTAGATAATATAATAACCAGAGAAACTAATTCAATTGCCCCAATTCAATTTATAAGAAAATGTAAATGCGTATAATTCACTTTATTAATACGTTAATAATGGAAAGTACATAAGTTGACTGCATGAGAAGTCGATGTCGAACTGGCCTCAGACTAGCCGTTTATATGCAGATTTCTGAGGCGGTCGCTTCGTCGCGGTTCTATCGACGACGCCGTTCCGCGCGCCTTGCGGCGGCCGTTACCTGGTGGAAATGAGCGCCATCTCTTTCGCGACTCTGACTGGCGTGTTTGGCCGTGCCACCGATTGGTTTGCCAGGAGTTGTTCTGTGCGTCGCCACGGGCGCCGCCACAGTACTCCCCCCCAGTGGGCGAGAAATGGTTTGTTCGACCACGTTTCTTTGGTTCGGCGTTGTCCATTTTTCTCGGTCTTCCTCTGGGACGCGGTAAGTTGAAAGTGACCGTTTTCTTGTCCGTTTTTGCTGGTTTAAGTCGGTTTATGTTGACTTCTTTTAATCCGTTCGGTGTGTCAATTGTATACGTGAATTTGTTACGTTTTGTTACTTTGTATGGTCCCGTATATGGTCGTTCTAGTGGTCTCTTACTAGCGTCTGTTCTTAACATAACGAGTTCGCAAGTGTCTAATCCTGCCGGCCAATATCCGCTTTTCGTTCTCGATGGTTTCGTTTTTAGAATTGGTTTGTTTTTCGTGGTTTCACGTAGTTTTTCCGTGAACTGATTATCGTTTATCTCTTCTTTTGACTCTATGATCGTCTGTCCTGGTAGTCTTGTTTCTTCGCCGAACATCATCATTGATGGTGAGACATTACTTCCTTCTTTTGTTGTGTTTCTCCATGACAATAGAACCCATGGTAATTCTTCCGTCCAACCTTGTTCATTTCCTCGTGCTCTGAGGGATGCTTTAAGACTCCGATGAAATCGCTCTACCATCCCGTTTGCTCTAGGATTGTAAGCAGATGTTTTGATATGTTCTATGCCGAGTTCTTTGCATAGCGCTGTAAACTTTTCAGACTCGAACTGTCTTCCTTGATCGGTTGTGATTGTTAAGGGAATGCCGTATCTTGCTACCCAATTTTCTTTGAACGCTTTAATCACTGTATCTGTGGTTTCGTTCTCTAGGGGAATCGCTTCTGGCCAGCGAGAATATCTGTCAACCATAGTTAACAGATAGCGTTTGCCTTCTGCCACCGGTAGTGGTCCAACCAGGTCTATGTTGACATGGACGAATCTCTTTCCAGGTATTTCAATGGTTGTTGGTACTATTTTGGTGTGTCTTCCAATTTTGCTCGATTGACAATCGGTGCATGTCTCTACCCACTGTCTAACGTCTTTCGTCAATGATGGCCAGAAATATCGCTCGTTTATTAATTTCTTTGTAGCTTTGATTCCTGGGTGTGCCAACGAATGTGTTATGTCGAATACCTTGCGTCTCAGGATTGTTGGTATGAATGGTCGACATCTGTTTCTACTTGTTTCAGTTACCAGTGTTTTTCCTGGTGCTACTTGTACTGGTCTTAGTGTAGATGAGCCTTCTAAGTTTTTTAATTCCGAGTCGTTTTTCTGTGCCTCAATAATATCGTCAGTTGAGAAATTTTCAGTTATCTTATCGCAGTTGAATCGTGATAGCGAGTCTGCCACCACATTATCCACTCCCTTTACATGCCGAATGTCGGTTGAAAATTGTGAGATGAACTCTAGGTAGCGTGTTTGTTTCGCCGTCTTCTCTGTTTTTGCTGTTATGGCCGTTGTTAACGGTTTGTGGTCTGTGAATATGACGAACTGTCGTCCTTCTAACCAATGCATGAAATGTTTGATCGTTTTGTACACCGCGATGAGTTCTCTATCGAATGCTGAGTACTTCTGCTGGTTTGGTTTGAATGCCTGGGAGAAGAATCCCAATGGTTGCCATCCTTCCTTTGTTCGTTGCTGTAGTACTCCACCAATTGCTTTGTCCGATGCATCCACTTGTATTGATAGGTCTGCATTGGGATCGTAGTGAGCTAGGCGAACCATATTGTTTAGCGCTTCTTTTACTTTGTTGAATGATGCACTTGTTTCATCCGACCATATGATTTTCTGACCGGGCTGTTTTAACATATCATATAGTGGTTGCAATAGGCCCGCAATTTTTGGCTGAAACCGTCGGTAATAGCATGCCATTCCTGTAAATCGACGAATTTGCTTCTTAGTTTGTGGTTTCGGAAAATTGATGATAGCTTCTGATTTGTTCGTGGCTGGTTCAATTCCTGCTGCTGTTATCTTATGGCCAAGAAACGTGATCTCACTTTTGCCGATTTGACATTTCTCTTCATTGATTGACAAACCTTGTTCTGTTAGTCTGCGTAGAACCGCCTTCAGGTGCTGTTGGTGTTCTTCCTCCGATGTCGATGCCACTAGTATGTCGTCCAGATATACGAAGACAAATGGTAGATCACGAGTTACTGTGTCTATGAATCGTTGAAATGTTTGTGGTGCGTTTCTTAGTCCAAATGGCATTCGCATGTATTCGAAGAGGCCGAATGGTGTGATTATCGCAGTTTTGGCGATGTCTTCCGCTGCCACCGGTATTTGGTGGTATGCCTTTACCAAGTCCAAGGCCGAGAATATCCTGCAATTATGCAGTTGGTTTGAAAAATCGTGGATATGTGGGATCGGGTATCTATCCGGTCTTGTGATAGCGTTTAGTCGGCGATAGTCTCCGCATGGTCGCCATCCATTTCCCTTTTTCACCATCAATAATGGTGACGCCCATGACGATTTTGACGGCCTGATAATTCGATTATGTAATAGTGAGTCAAACTCCTTTTTTGCCGCTGCCAGCTTCTCTGGCTCGAGTCTTCGTGCGCGTGCAAATACAGGCCGTCCATTTGTTTCGATGTGGTGAGTTACACCATGCTTGCACTCTCCTTGTGGTGGCGCTTCTGTTACCTTTGGAAACTCCGCTAGAACTTCGCTCCATGTGTTGCGACTGCGTGTTAACGATATCCCCCATGAGGCTTGTTGAGTTTGTATGCATGTTGCCACTTTTTTCGTTTTTGTGTCCCACAGTTGGCCTTTATGCGGAACCGGAACCAATGCAAAATGTTTTAGAAAATCGAGGCCCATTATTGCCTCTGGTAGCTCTGCCACCACAAATTCCCAAGAATACCTTCGTCCCAGTCCCAGGTCTATGGACTCGCGTTTTGTTCCAAGTATTTTAATTTCTGAACCATTTGCCGCATAAAGTCGAATATTACTTTTATTGATCATATTAGTTTTACATGACTTTGCTGTTAAAATAGACCTTTCACTTCCTGTGTCAACCAAAAAACGTTTATTGCTTTCCTGGCAGGTCGCGACCATTCTGGAGCCGATTATCGATGCCACTAGTCAATCACGAGTCTTGCGATTGCGCCAACTGCAATTCCGGCGGTTGCAATTTTGAGCATTTCTCCCGAACCAGTAGTGGAAGTAACATTCGACATCCCGCCTGCCGGCTCGTGGTGGGGGGCTCTGGTTCCGCTGGTATAGGCGTCCTGGGCTGCTTGACCGGTACCGATTTTCGTTTGTTTGACGCGTACCACTGTCCACCACTCGTTGCGATTGTCCCGCCGCAGCAACCGTAACTTTCACGTTGCACTCGTTCAGCATATTTTGGTGTATCCGTTCAGCCCACTCCACCATTCCGTCGTCGTTGTCGTCCTCGTGTGTCACCAGTGCGTTCTGGTATGTGGTGGGCAGCGCGTCCAGCCATCGACGTCTTATGGCCGCTGCTGTGCAACCAATATCGTTGCCGATTGATCGAATTTCTACGAACAGCTCCCTTGGTGATCGGTTCCCCAGTTCTATGGGCGCGTGAAATTTTTGTCTCTGGCTTGCGATACTCGGACAGAATGCCTTAATAATGGCCGTCTTCAATGTTTCATAGTCTTTGCTGGCTAGGGCATCAGAAACGAAGACGAGTTGGTCCGGCTGCATTAGCTGTAAGGTGTGTGCAAACTTTGTTTCCGGTCGTGTAATGTTGGAGGTAATGAAGCCCGCTTCCACAAGTTCTAGCCACATTTTCACATATTTCTTGTCGAACTTGGGCGCTTTAAACGACAATGCTGCAATTGATGAATTTGATCCGCCAGCCGACCCGCTTCCACTTCCTCCAGTCTTTTCTTCTTCATCGCCCATTGTTCACTTGATGATTGTTGTTGACGTCCGGTTTCACCAATGTAAATGCGTATAATTCACTTTATTAATACGTTAATAATGGAAAGTACATAAGTTGACTGCATGAGAAGTCGATGTCGAACTGGCCTCAGACTAGCCGTTTATATGCAGATTTCTGAGGCGGTCGCTTCGTCGCGGTTCTATCGACGACGCCGTTCCGCGCGCCTTGCGGCGGCCGTTACCTGGTGGAAATGAGCGCCATCTCTTTCGCGACTCTGACTGGCGTGTTTGGCCGTGCCACCGATTGGTTTGCCAGGAGTTGTTCTGTGCGTCGCCACGGGCGCCGCCACAAAAACATACAAATTCAATATTTGATTTTGGTTGCCATTTTCTCAAAAAAATAAAAAATATTCAATCAAAATATATACGCTGATATTTGGTACAAAAAATGTATTAAACTTTAATAACTAATGCCATTTGAGGTTGAATTCTATAGAATAGTTGGGAAATTTTAAAAAATGGATATCAAAAGGATACCATTAAAAATTGAATCGAATCAAAACATTCGTTGCTTCCAAGAATTGTTTTTGTCAACCTTGTTTGCTCATATTTGTGTTTGTGCAAATAGTTTTACGTTTGTCTTTAATGACCTTTTGACCTCAACCATAACATTGATGATGATAACAAATCTATTCATAGAATATAACATGGCAAATACAAATATTCAATTATCATATTGTTAAATGTGGAACAACATTCATCATTATTTAAAAATAGAGCTTCGGGGATAATCTTTCGGAATGGTTTTTGTTGTGTAAATACTAAATATCATTAATTCATAATGCATTTTTCATTATAATTCAAATATTTGTTTTACTTACATTTTTTTTTGTTAGCAATTTAAAAATATATCATGAATAAAACAATTAGCAAATTTGATCGTTGTTACGTCATTAATGAACCACTCCTATCCATTTTTTCATTTCACTATAAAAGCTCAACAACACAATAAGCAAATAAGTATATGACTTTATTTGTGCATACATTTTGTATTAATCAACCATTTTGTTCTTTCTCTCTCTTTTCATCAATGATTGAACACAACAATCATAACTGAAAATGATTCCCTTATTGGTCAATTCAACAATTCGACGAAATTGTCGTTCTCTCCCATTTTCAACATTGATCAATTGTGCTAATAATGAAATTTGAACATCCTTTCTTCATTCACATGTTCAACGATGTAAACATGCGCATCCAATTTTGGCACAACCCATTTAATAAGAAAAAGGTTGAACATCAAATTTGTTGATCACGCTCAGAATGGAAAATTCTTCAACATTCGTCTTGGCGACGACTCGTTAAATCGTACATTAGATCGTTTTTCAACGCCTCATTCACAAAACGACAATATATAAATATAATCGTTCAATCGATTCATTCATTCGCTCATATATCACTCGACACTTCAACATCGTTGTTACCAACGAAAACATATTGTATTTGAAACTGCCAAAATGGAAACAATCATTAGTCAATATATTATATTATTATTGTTCATCATATGGTCAATTGGTTTGATCATAAAAGATTCATCGGAAATATTAGCATTGGCCAATGGTTATCGGAATAGAAAAGTCAATCAACATGAAATGGAGATCAACAACAACTACAATAATGGTGAAAATGATGATGGAAACATTGGTTATCAATCATCATTGATCAATTACAATATTCGCGTACAATTGAAATATAATCATTCACAATGGGGACAATTGTATGATCCACAATCGGCATCGATCTTTCTTGATGATCGTTTTACGTTACAATGTGATCTGATTTTAACAACCAAAAACACCAACAACCATACAAATAATGATATTGAAAACGAAGAATCATTGACAGAATCTGAAATTGAATCAAACGACATTGTTGACGAGAACATTGTTCAAAGTGCAACGAATCATTCGTCAATGAATATCACTTTGATTTGGTATTTCCAATCGGAGAATGTCCATCAACGGAATCGTTTGGAAAATACAGATCGTATAAAAATGGTGTTGAAATCAAAAGATTTAACTAAAAAATCTGTACATTGTACATCGATCCTATCAATCGATCCCGTTGTTGATACAGATCGTGGATTCTACATTTGTACAGCTGCCGTCGTCTCCAATGATGAGAATGTTGATCAAGATATTGTCGATTCATTAGGACAAACAATGAATCGTACAATTCTGTTACGCGTGCGCGATATGAAGGCAACGATTTGGCCACTCATTGGAGTTTTGGTTCAATTCGTTCTTGTTTGGATGATTATCATGTTGTGCAATGATGTAATTGTGGATTGATTATCATTTGTAAATATATTTGTATATATATTTAAATATTATATTATTATATCTATTTATATATATATTTGTTGTTATACTATTATTGTTAACCATTGGCCACCAACAATGATTGGATTGGTCATAAAATCATTTGTCCTCCATTAAACACCAATTGTCCATTTGTGACGCACACACACCTACACACCCACTCATCCCCTGCCCATACACACGCACACACATAAATATACTAATGCAATTGTTAAACATTTCATATAAAACAAATATAATATAATATATTTTATTTGTATATATATATTGTTGTGTAGTTTAATAATAAAACAATTTAGAAAGAAATTCTTCTTTTCTATTATTCTTAATGAATTTGTTTGATTCAAAGAAATATATGTTTGGTGCAAGCAAATTAAAGTAAATTGATGTTTCATTATTCTATTTATTATTTTCATGTTTCATTAGAATTCAATCAAATAAATAGCACAAAATGATGATGATGAACACAATCGATATTGCAATGATTTTATAACAACAATAATAATAATAATCAATTTGTATTTGTATTGAGAAACCCTAGCAACATTGCAATGGAATGTTATACTATTGATTTGATTAATTTTTTTTGTATTGTTTTTTGCCATTTGATAAATTGTAATATTGAGATGTTAGTTCACCAAAAAATTATATTGAACCTATATTGACATAATTGATAATTTAGATGACAATTCTCGGTTATTGTTGTTATTAAGTGTCAATGATTGATTGCTTGATTTTGGTGCAATGTTTTTGTTTTGTAATTTTGTTTCATTTAGTCACAATCAAGTGTTTCCGCTCTGATCTCTATTGTTTAATTTGATTTTTTTTGTTGTTTAGTTTTGACTCATTGTCAAATTAGTTAAATTTGATTGCTATCAACTACTTGTACATATTGTAGTTTTTGTTTTTGTTTAATTTTTGTTCTCTTGCTTCGTCTCAAACAATAGCTTTGTTAAATATTATCACTTCACTTTTAAATATGCTTTGCTAAGCTTATGATCAACATTGTCCTCTTTGAAATTTACTAAGTTATTGTTCAAATTGTTGTATTGCTTGCATTTCATTTCAGCAGTTTGCTTTTGGTTTGCTCTACAACAATTTATCGTGACAAACAATTTCTTGTTTTATTTTATCATCATTTTTATTGAATATTCTACTTAATTTATGTATGCCATACATTGAATTTGGTTGTGCCATTTTCCAATTGTTAGTTTTGTGTCTCGAATTGAATTGTAACGAACCCAATTTCAAGAATCGGGTTCAATGATCACCACGGGATACGATTTTGATGATATCAATTGGACATAACGAATAATTTTGGTATGTTAAATTTTATTTTCAATTTTATTTATAAAATATTTCATTTACCTATTTAGATAGTTTATTTAGTTCAATCATTTATTTTTCAATATATATTAAACTATTATACATTAATAAGTTCAATTGCCGCTAGATGGCGATACTTATTTTTAAATTTGAATTTCAACTATTCCAAAAATTTATCATTTGTTTTATATATATATTGTTTGTATAGACCACTTATCATCGTCACATAGAGAATGATTGTGTTTGTATATTTTCTATAGTTAATGTTCTTGTGAGGTTATACAAACAAAACAAAAAACAAAAAACCAAAAACCACTCGACGACAAGTTCAATCAATGTTAAATGTTTTTTTTTTTTTTTTTTTGGGTTCGTTTGTTAGCACAATTTTCACTTTCACTCAATACACTGTTTTCATCATCTTTGTCACTCGCGAGCTAACCATTCATAACCAATGCAAAATGAATGGAATTTTCATTTCCAATTAAACAACTTGAAAATGATTGTCGAAATTGTTGAGTATGTCGAAAGAATATATCTTTGTGTGTATACACTTTGATTTACAAAAGTATTCTATCTCTCTTGGAATCAGTTTTATTCCATTATTAGGTTGAAATGGGATTCTTTGCTTTGCCAATCTAAACTTTTTTTCCATATATTCCATATATCTTTTTGTTTCTCTGTTATCAACATTGACATTTATTCTTTATGAAACATGATCTCTCTTCATTCTTTTTTTGTTGACAGTTTCCCAACATTCTCGTCATATCTCAATCTTCCAATGTTTTTAACAATGCAAACATTTGCAAATAATAATTTATGGATGTTAATCTAATTGTTTTAATCGAACTCAAGTGCAAATTACTGCAAAAATGAATGAATGAGCATGAATGGCAAAAGCAAGAGAATGGCAACAATAAAACATTGAATGAATTATGAGACTTTGCAATTAGACAAATTAGAGCAATAGATTTATGAATGAAAAAAGAAGAACAAAAGACCATACACACAAAACATTTTAAATTGATTAGTTTCAAGTGTTCTTGTGATGAAAGAATCAGTAATGTTCAATTATTCCACACTTACCAGGGTTTTGGTTTGAAATTTATATATAAATTTTGCCTTTTTTTATGATTATTGTTATGATTATTGTTTTTTATTATTATTTTGATGTGCTCTTCCAATGTTTTCACCCAATGTTTTTAAGCAATTTAGGTATTCTCTCTCTCTCTCTCTCTCTCTCTCTCTCTCTCTCTCTCTCTCTCTCTCTCTCTCTCTCTCTCTCTCTCTCTCTCTATGTTTTCAATTTATGTTTGCATTATTTCTCTGGTATTTTGATCAAATCAAATTACGTTAATTGAATGGAACCGAACAAGAACCAGAAAGAGTGCAATTTGAGTAGTAGACAATTGCATATTTGTGATCTTACACACACATACATAACAACAAGAATAAAGAAAAAAACAAGACCAAAAAGTTGAGACTTAAGAATTAGAATTACCCAGAAAATGAGAATGGAATCTTCCATTAACTATCTACCGACATTCTTCATCTTTCGTATTATTCGTGATTGTCCATTAATTCTTTGGAAAGTGAACACAATATTCCAATTTTTCTGGTTCATTTTCTACTCTCTGGTTCTTGTCTTTGGTTAGTCAATTTGATGATTATTCTACTCTTCTTGTTCATATTAATTCTTGAGCTTCATTTTTTTTTTATGCTGTCTTTAGCACAAAATATCATTATTATTATAATTACTTTAATACAAAGCACCTCTAGTTAATCCCCTATTCTACAAAAAAAAAATGTTTGTCTCATCTTTCGTCGCCACTAAATTGTAGGCTTTGTGTCCTATAATTAGGCTTACCATACGTCCCGGTTTGACCGGGACAGTCCCGGTTTGAGATCCCTGTTTATATTGGTTATTTATATTATCTATATTCTATATTGGTTATTTCCAATAGATGTCCCGGTTTGGAATTGAGAAATTATGGTAAGCCTACCTATAATTAACCGTAAGATATATTTATCTATTATACGATAAAAGCTTTTGCCAACCAAACAGGAGAATGAAAAATGCTGATCAATTCACTTATTTCAAGTAGGCAAGTTTGAACTAGATTATTATTATTATATACGTTTTCCCCAATTACATCACCAACACACCGAACAACAAAAAAAACTAACATTGCAACCTCATTAACGTTTTGTGAATTGCAAACTCTTAACATAATTGGAACATTAAGTGAAATACATTTCAGTGTATAGTTTATCACCGAAAAAAAAAAAAAATAAAAAGTTTGGAACAAAACGGACAGAAGGAAATTGTAATGAAACCATTACGTGTAATGTAAAGAGATTTAAATCTTTTTTTTGTTTGTTTGTTGTTTATTCCATTTTATATACAAATTCATCCCATTTTTATTATGACAATCTCATTTCATTTTGCCATTTACTCAAATTAAGTCTTGCTTCAGTTAGTTGCTGTTGTTGCTGTTGCTGCCACATGTCATTTTATTTTATTTTCTGGTTTAATTTATTCAAATGTTTTTCATTGTTTTACGGTAATGAATGAATTTAATGGACATTCATTCATGGTAGAAAGGACAGCAAAAAAATCTAGACAGAATATTCCATTTATATATGACCATTGTCTATTTGGTTGACATTTACGTTTCCGTTTATTTTTTATTATTTTTCGGGGTTCCGTCTTGTTTCCACTTGGCTTTCCTTTCCCAAATTTTATTGGCATCATTTCCATTTTAGCATAGGAACAATGTTTCACACTAATTTACTCATTTCAAATTTATTACTTAATTATATATGGAAAAGGAAATTTGTAAACAATGTGAACAAACGGTGGTGACAAGGTGAAATGCAATCGCCTCCATTCATTATATTCCAATTACGTAAAACACAAACACATTTTTTTGTGTTATTAATTTTAATTTAATATAATATTATATTATATGTTTGTATTATTTGTATTATTTAAACAATAGATTGTTTTCCCATTTTTTCTTTGTAGATTCTTTTTTTTTCTTTATTATATTTTCAATATGAATCTAATATTTTCCTATTCTTCAAATGTTAGTATTTTATTATTCAATTAGTCATCATCAATTTCGGTCATTTTTCCGTTTTTTTTTTTTTTTGATTTGTTTGCTAGAACATTTTCAACTATATCAATGGAAAGAATATTCTAGATTTTAATAAACTCATTATAAATATATGACTATCATGATGATGATGATAGATCCGGGATTCAATTTTGCATTAATGTAAATTTTAACATTTTATGGAATAAAAAGCAAAATAGAGAAAGGAAAGAGAGTCTACATGTTTAAAGATTTATTTATTTTTTAAATTTATAATTTATAAGTTGCATTTTAAATTTGAATATTTTTTGTGTGTTTGTGTTAAACAAATATATCAAATCAAATAAAAAGTTTTCTTTTGGGTAAACTTTAGTGCCAACTACTTTTATATTATTAAAAATTCATTTAAAATGGATACAAAACTTTGTTGACTGTCAACAACAGACAAAGTTTGTCTTTGTCAAAAAAAGAAATGTTACAATTGAAACCAATTGAATACAATTTGGTCGAGTTCAAGGCGTTCAATTGAGTTTCCTATTGCAAACAAACAAACATTTTACATTTTATTTAATCTTTTTTACAATTTTTATAGCCTTTCTAGCTTTGATCTATCGGCCTTTTGTGTGTAACAACATCTCTATTTCCACATCACTACTTTACGGTTTTAAATATTGTTCAAACATGTTTTGATTGTTTAGTATTTGTTGTTTATTTAATCAAAGTTAAATATATATAAAGTAAACCTATCCAAACTCAAGTTCAATTTCACATTTAAATTTGCTACCCATATAATGATATGAGTTAAATAATATATATTTATGCTTGAATAATTTTTTGACCAAATGTTTTTTGGTTTTTGAGAATTGATTAACTTGAACGACAACGATGGAAGTAGAAATAGGAATCATTTGATTCCATAAAAAGTTTTCCAATATCTAGTGGAATAATTTTCCATTTGCCTCCCATTCATATAATAGATTATAATTTGCAAAGAGTTTGATTTTGATTTTGATTATTATATATTTCTTGATGAATTGTGTTAGGTTAACTTAATCATATTAAACTTTTCCATTCAATCTTCCATTACTTTACGGTTAATTTAAAATTAAAAAAATCGGGTTTTTAGTTATGCACCAAAACCAGAAGCATATATTCTACTATTATATTCATTATATATATTCCAATTGTCAATTAATCATCTTGTGACATTTATTCAATTTTTTTTGTGGGTAACTTTCTGGAACTTTTTGGGTTAGGCTGATGTTTCTGCTTGTTGTTGTTGTTGTTGTTGTTGTTCATAAACGTTCCACTTAATTTCCCAAACACTTGTGCATTCAAGCGCCTTATTTTTTTTTTGGTTCTTTTACATTTATTTATTCATTTTTTCTTGTTCTGGATTTTTGCTGTTGCTGATCGTCCCATTTATCATCTACTTAGATTTTGTTTCGAGGCGTGTAAGATAAATTTTGTTCACCTTTCCACCATCCACCATCCATAATATAATATATATAATGTTATGATGAAACGTGAGCAAATGCCATTGTTCAATACAATTCTTAATCTCATTTTCCCATTCTTTTCTTTTTTGTTTCCATTTTCCATGTTAACATTCGAACGTGATCGTACCAAATAATATATTACTAAATAAATATTAGTATCAATATTTTAGATCATCTATTCGACTATTTCCACCCAAACGAACATTCGTAAATATGTAATGTAGTTTTAAATCGATTATACGATTGCATTTTATATATATTCCCATGTGTACAACATTGATTTCATAATCCATTTTTTTTTTGTAAGAATCCATTTTGATTCATTTTAATATTTTTACATTACGGATTGAGTGCAAAAGTGATTCTCGAAATATGCACGATTCACTAAAAAAAGAAAAAATGTAAATAATGTTTTTGCCATTGCCACTCATTGCCATTTCTAGATTTACAATTCTTGGAAAACGTTTGAAATACACACATATTTAACAATTTATATATTCTCGTTTTTCAATTGGAATAATTTATTTATTTTTTATATTCAAAATATTATTTACTTATTTAATATTCAAGAAACAAATTTTTTTTGGTATAAAATACTTTTGGATTCTTTCATTGGCAAATTTGTTTTGCTAATATTATAAATTTTGCTTGGTTTCATATGGTTGTGCCGCCTAATACCAATTTGTTTGCCATTTTGGTTGTTGGTTGTTGTTGTTGTCCATCGTTTTCAATTGAAAATACAACAACATTGAATTTTTGAAGTTAAATTTAACTTTTATAAACTAATACTAGGAATTATACTTTTCTTCGGTTACTTTTTGACATTAGTAACATCAACAACAACAACATGTTTTTCCATGTTTTTAACTTTTTTCCCTTGTTTTTGTGGCCCCATTTTTTCCATGTTTTCATGTTTGAGACTCTCCATCACTTTCTCCTTAGTCCATTGTATCGAAGATCAATTTTTTCTTTTTTCGTTGCAAGTTTTAGTTGTGTTGCAAAATTCCAAAACTCAAATACAAAAACATGCAGTCGAGACATGGCTTGTTTCTCTCTCTCTCTCTCTCTCTCTCTCTCTCTCTCTCTCTCTCTCTCTCTCTCTCTCTCTCTCTCTCTCTCTCTCTCTCTCTCTCTCTCTCTCTCTCTCTCTCTCTCTTCACTTTCTTCCCCCATTTATCAGCCAAATTGTTGGCAAACTAGAGTGAAAAAATAAGTAAAACAAAATTTGGCGACTCAAATAATGCTTGTCAAGGGACATATATTTTCAATTTAGTAGTGAAACGCATCAATTCGTGCCTTTCATTCTCTATTCTTTCTTTTTATTTTATTTTATTATTTTATTTTACATGCGATGGTTTTAACACTCAACCTAAAATCCTCAACCCTATCGACCAATTTACAGAATGTACAAGCGAAAAAATAAAAATCAGTTGCTCATCTAAAATTACTTTTGACATTTTTTTTTCTATCGATTTTTTTTCTATGTGCACTTTTACTTAGTGTTTTTCATCAACTTCATGTTTAAACATTATTTTCATGTCTTATTATTATTTTCTTCTATAATACCAGTTCAATTTAAATTGAATTAGCTTAATATATTCAATCTTTTTTTTCTTTATTCTCAATCTTTGTTATAAAACACAATAAAGACATTCTTCTTCTTATTATTCAAATTTAAAGTTTTGTGAGGTGAACAAAATTTACTTTATTTTTTGGTTTGTTCAATAAATAAAAGCATAATATAGTTATGAGGGACAAAGTTTGGCTTGTATTTTTCTGGGTGTGATAATGTTTAGTCAATTTTAATTGAGTTCACAGTCTAGTCCAATAGGTTTACATCTATAGTATAATCCGGTTTTGTCATTATCGATGGTTGAACTTTTTGCTTTCATTATTTCATCTCAAATTTATGTTATTATGTAAGCTGATTTTGGTTCAAAAGCTTCTTTTGAAAAATAATTATTTTAATACTAATAATAATGTCAAATTATGTTTCTCTATGTAATCTAACCATTCAATTATTATTGAATATTTTTCAATTCAATACAACCATTGATGCAAACACAACACAAGTTTAATTAAATACATTCACTAAAAATAGTTTGAAATATGAAACTAGAGAATGGAGAAAGAGAGAAAGTATAATCAACCAAAAAGATATTTTAAATATTTTTTTTTGTTTTAGTTTAAATTAATTTTTATTATTAATTTGTTTTTGCCACATGAATTAATTGTCAAGAATATTTTATTATTATTATTGTTGTTTCCGTATCAAACGAAATGATCCAAAAACCACATAATTTTATTCAATTAATTAATTAATCGATTGTAAATTAATTGTTTTCATTTTTTTTTCTATTAAATTTCACACACAATAAATATTTTAAATGTTAGTTTGAATTTTTAAATTGAGGAAATATTAAATTTATATATTGTGTTAACCAATGAAAATACATTGCAGGGAAGTTCGACGTTCAGTTCTGAATAAATTTTTATTCTTTTTTTTAATTCTTTTCTTGCCGTTTAAATAATTGTACTTAAACAATCGATTTTTCTTTCTTATTATTACAAAATTTTTATATTAAATTTATATTATAAATATATTTTGATGTTTGAAACAAATCAATCTTGTTATCTAACCATTATTTTAAATTGATTTTTTTCTTTCTTTCATTCTTATACTACAATTTTATTTTGTATTATTACAAATTATTTAAACTAGAATTATTTTACCAAAGTTAATACATTTCATTGATTTCAAATCATAATGTATATTGTAAAGTTAGAGAAAAAAGATTTAATAATAAGATGATTATGAAATCGAATTGTGTTATACACGATCAATTCAAAGGATCATGACAAATTGAAATGTTAAATTTTATTATAATGGAACGTGATCAAATAATAGATATTTTGATTTTAAATTATTAATTTAAAAACCAAATAAGAATAAGAATAAAAAAAATATTTTTCTTTTTATATTAATTTAATTAAATAGTATTTTTCCCATTTTATTGAATTGATGCATAAAGAAACTTATAAAGAATAGGAAAAAAAATGTTTCATTTTACAAATGTATTGTACAAATCATTTAACTTATTGTAAATTTTGATAAGAATACAAAATTTTATTATTAATTTGTTGGTTTTATTATATTTATATTAATAATATATTCTATTTTTCATTGTACGACGATTTTTTTGTGTTTGTACTTTGAAATCTTGTTTCGTAGATAATTAAACCTGTACTGAAATTTAATCTACTTTTTCTTCTTGCTTGACGTCAATTGATATTCTTTGATATTGTTCTTTGGTCGGCTGGTTTTGTCCCAAAACTCGTCGATCATCATCAGCGTCGTCATTTGGGAGAAAAACTGAACCCCGATTTTGATTGATTAACTTAAAGCAATGTTCGAAGTTCACTAAAATTATCTTCTATCTTTAGATTTGGGTTAAGTAGAATGGAATTTAGTTGGTTTTTGCCGCTTTTTTCATTATTTTTCTATATATTTATATTGATAGATTGCTATTCAATTCTGTTCGTTTGTGTTTCTTTCTTTCTTTTTTCTTTTCTTAAGATACAATATCTAAGAAATACAATAGAAACAACAACAGCAAAAAAATGCTTTAATTATATCCTAATATTGCAGAAATGCAACGATAGCATTATTTGGTTTTCTTCTTATTGACTAACCTGAAAATTCATTACTTTCACTTAACATATTTGCAAATAAATATTTATTTTTGCTATCGATTGTCAACCATTTTATATTGTCGTCGTTTGTTTAAGTTCATGTTTTTTTCCCCGTTTGTATAAAGTGCATTATCTCAAATTTCAGTTTTCACTAGATCGTCTGCTTATATTTAATTGTTTAAATTGAAAAGAAAAATTGTTAATTCATTGTTTGGGAAGTTTGGTGCAATCTAAACATTAATAAAAATAAATTTGAGATGACAAAATTTTGTACAAGAAAGATAAAAAGCGAGAAAGAAAGAAAGGTTAGTTCACGCAATCAATAAGGTAAACAATTTTTTCTCTAGTTGAGTTGTTTGCTTTTCTATAAATGGTTTTATCAATTTTTTTTTATTTTGGTTGATCGTTTCTCTTTAAAAGAGAAAGTTTCATTTTACATCAATAGAAAAACATTTATCGTTTTTGGTATTTCATCGGGAAAGAAAGTATAATTTATTTTTTAATAAAACTATATTTTGTAAATAATTTTCCTATTCCAATGTGTGTGTTTGTATAAATCATTGAAAACAAATTACTACGATAGAATACTAAACTGAAAATAGTTTTTGCTCATTTTATAATAATAATAATAATAATAATTTATGATAATAACAATAGGAAATCATCATTACGGTACGATAATGATCGTTCTAGAGATTTTGATGACATTTGGTCTTCTTACATTTCACAACTATTTCACATTTGAAATTGAACAAATTCCTTTATTTCACAAATTTCATTGCATCACTTTCCCTTATTTACCCTTTTTCGTTTGTTTGTGTTGTTTGTTGAACTGAATTTAATGTCGGCAAGCAACAACAATAACAACAAAAAAAATTCTTTCACATCGGGCTTGATCTAAATTCGGTCGAACGAATCCAAATGAGCAAATGACCGTTTACTTTTGCTCTTTCTCCTCTTCTCTTGAGCCAATTGAAGCAAACACAAAAAACCATTTTAAGCATAGAAAACTCTTCTATTTAGAAGGATAAGTCATTCTTATATATTCGGTTCACATCATTGTCATCCACTCCAATTGAAAATGGTTTGCTCATTGAACCATTTTTTTCCCTGACTGAAACGACAAAATCATCGTCCACATTTTGACCCCGATTCTTCCACATCAATGTAATATGGAGATGAATTGAGATGACCCCGTTTTAAGCAGTTGAGAGAAAAGGAAAGGAGAAAGGAGAATCCGCAATCATTCGATCCTTTGACCAATCTTAATTTAATTGTACAACTTGAGATTCTTTCCGGTAATCTTGTGTAATCTCAAAACAAGAAACTAGTTCCATTCTCTGACGATTATCAACAATGTTTTCTACTCTTTTGGTTTGGCCTATTCTTTTTATCATTATTGTGTCATCTATCTGTTCTTAATGACAATTTGGGTACACCGATTTTTTGGGGGGAACATTGTGAGGAACCCGAAAAAAAATAAAGAAAGAAAGAATGACAAAAGGGAAAACATTTTCTGGTTCACTTTTGGAAGTTACAACAAAATATCCTTCAAACAAGAAAAAAAATCTATTGTTCATTTTGTGTGTGTGTCATTATATTGCAATGATCAGTCAACTTTAATGATTATTCTCCATCAATGGAATACTATGTCATGCAATAATGTTCAAACCATTTGTCATTGAAATGAAATGAATAAAATGAAAGAAACGAAAGAAAAAATTTGTTAGATCGGAATTTGAAATCTATCTTTACATTTTCTTTTAATTTAAACATTTTTTTCTCTTTTTATATATTTTTTTCAATTTATTGTCTCTCAAAATGACAAAAACGCTCAAAAACTCTTAATGCCATAGGATTAATTTTAATTATTATTCTAACATTTTTTTCTTGCTTTCATTTAAATTTATTATTAATGATTATGTTAATAATGGTTGTTGTAGTGTTGCGACCTTTTGTTGTAGGGTTTTTGTTGTTTGTTCTCATCTTTTCATTCTTGTTTTCCCATTTTTGAGCTTTTATTTAGGAAACGACAAAAGCTTTACCAAAACTACAACTGTCTTATGTCGTAGTAGAGTAGATTGTTATGTGACCGATTTAAGTTTAATTATGGAGCCTTTGGTTGGTTGTATTAAACCTAAAACTCACCCAAAATTAAAAAGTGGGAAAGAGCAAACGTTATTAAATTAAATTAAAAGTTTCAAGAGTGAAAAGTTTATTCCCCATCTGTGAAATGCATAAAAGATCGTAAATTAATTTTTTTTTCTGGTTTAATTTTAATGTTCTAGGCAAATATTCAATTGCGTCATATATATTTATATATAATATAAAACAAAGATCGTTCATCATCATCTCTTGTGTGTCTTGTCTACAGTCTTGTTGTTGTTTTATTTTAATTTATTTAGTTAATTTATTTAATAGTTTTTTATTATTATTATAGTTCAAATACGATTTTTTTTGCTCTACTATTCGTACAAATAAATTAAACAAATGTGAACGTTAAGTTTGATGTTCAAAGAATGGTTCACGCAGATGGTTCAATGATTTAAATGAATTGTTTTTTTTTCTTCTTCTTGTTCTTTAAAGTTCTGTTTTTGTTGTTGTTTGGTTTTTCCTTTTCAATTCAATTTCTTTTATTCTCTCCGTTTTTTACATATTAATTAAAGACGTTTAATGTTTATGGTTTAAAATTGCTTGACTGAGTTCTGACTATACGATTCTGGTTTGCACTAGATTTAATTCATGTTAATTTAGATACGCTCAAATGTTTTGTGCACTCGAATGCACACGAGATTTTTATTTTTTGAATTTATAATTGTATTCTAGTGAATAATAATGGCATTCACAGTTTAATTGTGAAGAGTTTAAGTATGTGAATGTTTATGTTTTGTTGTAAATAAAAAATAAAATAAACTTAATCAAAAGAGTATAATTTAAAAAATAAATATATATATATTTAAACAGAATACAATTATAAGCATTCTTGCGTTAGGTTTCCCAACAAACCAATCTTTTGGTTTGTGGGCTAAAACCGATTGATTTTTTTTGGTTCATTCAATCCTGTTTTGAAGCCAAATTTATTCTCGTTTTTTTTTCTTTTTGGTGTGATTCCTTTCAATTCATATCAATTTTATACTCTTTTCTTCTTTTTTTTTATTCGATAATTGTAAATCAAATGGAACACACCAAATATTGATCGAAGGGCGTGGATCAAGGACTAAAGGACGAACGGGTTGGAACTTTTTTTTCTTTTTTTTTCTTCTCATCTGGGATTGACGGCAACAACCAAACGTCAATCTTAACCTTATTAAGAGTTTGTTTCGTGTTTGATCACGATATAAATCTAGGTTGTTGTTGTGGCCTACAATTTCCTTCTATTGATTCACGTTATGGTTGATTCCTTTTTGTTTTTTCTTTGTTTTGGTCTTGTACATTTGTGGTTTGCCTTTTATTTTATTTTTTTTTTTTTTTTTGTAACAAAAAACTTGCCGCTTATTTCCCAAAATTACAAAAAAACAACAACAACAAGAACTAGAACAGAAAAACCATGTTTCAATTAAGTTTGTGTCTATTCCCCAAAAACAAGAAAATCATTTCCACCTTTACTACATTCTTTTGGGTGTGTTGGTTTTGTGTTTCAATCTTAGGAATCTATGTTAAGGTTCGCTTTATTTCACACAAGACTTATTTAGGTACAATCTTTTATATACTTCGAAATAAAATAAATAAATAAATAAAAGAAGAAATGAAAGGAAAACTTTGTATTTGTAGCCTTTTTTATGACGCAAATTGTGTATCTTTCCCGTAAATTCAATATCTAAACAATATATTCTTTAGTGAATTAGAGATTTAGGAATTTAATTTTCTAGGTACAAATTAAACAAGATGTACTTTTCATCACCATAAATTTTATTCATTCATCCACAATTTAACATTTTCAGTTTATATTATATAAATAAATATATTATGTAGCCTTAAGGTTTTCAATTTAAAAAGAGAAAGATTGCTTTTGCTCTGTATTCTAGTATTCTACATAATTCCTTTATGTATTCAACCGTATTGTTGAGTTAATACTATATACTCGTATCTTTAGTTGATATAAGTCTAGATTAAATTGGTTTCTTATGAATTTGCCTTCTTTTTTTTTTGGTTAGTTGGAATATTCAATTGCAATTCTTTTGGTTAGGACGATATATATATTTTATATTTTATTGAAAGCCAGAAAATAGGAAAAACAGGTATGGCAATTGGCATTGAGCGACCATATTTTGTCGACATGGTGCCACTTGAGCCACTTTTCGGGTTCAAAAAGGTATCAAGGCAAACTTTATATACATTTTTTTTATTTTTTCTTTATCTGCCTTGTTCATTTTTTGGTTCACAACCGAAAACTGCAAATTAGGGAAGCAAAGACACAAATGCGGGCGCTTTTTGCACTATTTGTTCACTAAACCTGAACCTTGGGATATAATTTATTTAAATTAGTACTCCCATTGAGCTATTCAACCATGCAAACACACACACACTTGAAAGGCAACATATATACGTCAATTCGTTGTTTGCAATTGGAAGGCATATACCAAACAAAAAAAATGGGAACGAACGAATGAATGAAGAAACCAGAAATGGGGACCTAGCCCAAAATGTCGACAAAATTAATAGAAAAAAAGAGAGAGAGAGAAAATGCAATTTGGTTTGCTTTTCCTAGTAAAGACTAAAGGGAAAATAGGGAGATTGGGCTTTACGTTTTTGTTTTTCGTTTTGCCTGGGATTTTACCAAAATTTTCTGTTTCTTTTCCATTATGTTTCATTTAACCTTTCTTCAATTATTTATCATCTTCTTTTGTGTTATAATTAATTTAATTTAATATAAAATATATATATTTATATTGCACACATTCATTTTGGACATTCGAAATATTCTTTCTTTCACTCGTTTCGTTTTCTCTCTTTTGTAAATTATAGATTGGATGATTTATGACAATAGAGTTTTTCTCTTTCTCTGACAACAGCACTAAAGGTGTCGTAATTTTGTTTCCCAAAAAAAAAAAAAAAAAAGAAAAATTTAATCAATTTTTTATGTTATGTTTTTCCACTAATATTAGATTCTAATATTTGACAATGTTTTAATGTCAATTTTTGTTTTTGGTTTTTGTCCTAACCAAACAATATTGATTTAATTTCCGATTGTGTGTGTGTGTGTTGTATAATCTAAAATAAATATTGTGAAACAAATCAAACAATTGATATCACATTTTTTTTTTGGTTCGCCAATAGCAATGTTTTTCAATTAATTTTAAATTAGTCTTCTTCATTGACGTCATTGCATATAACATTTCAATGTAAATATATTTTATTAATAATATAGAATTTGTGTGTGTGTGTGTGTGTTTGCCAATTATTGTTTAGGTACAAATTAATAAAATTTTGATTAGATTCAATACAAACAATTGAGTACATTTGTGTTTGTTGAGTTGAAAAGGTACATTTCGCCTACATGAAATGTTCATAAAAAGGGAAAGATGTTGAATTAAATAGTGAAATTCCAAGAATTTGGTTTTTTATTTTTTCTAGTTAATTTTGCGTTGACTGAGTTGACTGATTGTTCAATAGTTTGATTTGTATGATATTAGACCTATAAAGAATTACATTTTTTTTTATTTCATTTTCCTAAATTTGATGGTTTTAATATCAAATCAACCACCTTTAGCCATCAATATTGAAATGAATTTATTTTATTTCATTTCATATTTAATTTTTTATTGATTTACTAGATAAAGTTTCAATTTTTTTTTCATAATTTTGTTGTGACAAGAAAATTTATTGTGCAAAAAGCAACGCAGGAAAGCCAACCGTTTCAGTGTGCATTAATTCCTTAATTCACTTTCTTCCACAGTTTTATATACTTTATCTCTTATTCATTCATTCATTCACTTTCTTTCACCAATTGCCATTAAGCTTAAAAATATATATATAATTTATAATTTATGAGATTGTTATTGCTTTATGTTTTTCCTCTTATATGTATCTACCCATCACATAATAATGAACATCATCATAATTTTGATTAGATATTTTCACTTTTTGCGTCCTCTAGTCATTTCCTATCTATCTTTCTCATAATAGTTTTGTGTGCCAAAATTTATGCGATTAACATCAACATATATCATTGTTTTGCCCGTCTTCTAACGGATTATGATTATATTATTATTATAAAGTTCAAAAATATTATTATTATATTTTATTATCATAATTTAATGTCATAACACAGTCAAACACACCCAAAATGAGTTTGAAAAAATAGAATAAAGAGAGAAAGTTAAACAGTTAACTTATCAATATGAACAAATATTCTAAGCACGCAGTTTATATTAATCAACTTGTTTCCTTTAGATCAAATTGTGCGTGTGTGTACTTTGATAGAACCATTGGGGAGATGGGAGGGGGAGGGGTTTTGGCCAAAAACAAAACCAAATGACCTATACCTATTAGCACATTTATGTCAAAAAAGATACAATTGAATGTCAAACCATTAGTTTTCCTTTTGTTTTATTCAATTCGACAGTTTCGTTTGCATTTATTTATTTATTTATTGCTTGTTCCGGTTCCACCTTCAATTATTTTTTGTATTTATATATTCCCACAAGTCCAATATCAATGTTAACCAAATATATTTTGATATCAAGTCCATTGTGTGTGTACTTCAAATAGCCATATTGTCCTTATTGATTGATTTTCTGAAGTACTTGATAATAATTCTTCTTTTTTAACTTGTGTTTGTGTAATTGCCAATGTTTTTTGTTGTTTGTCGATGACATAGTCCACATTCAATTTAAATCTGATGCCATACAAGATTATTGTGATCCTATTTTGATTTTAGATCCGTGAATAGATCAGCAAATTTAATTCTTTCCAAAATGAAATTAATTTGAAGTCGGAGAAATTTTATTGAAAAATTGCATGAATTAAAATCATAATACATTAATTCATTGTCAGCAATTTTTTGGATCCAATTGATCTATCAAGTCGATGTTCTCCTCTTTCTCATTTTACTGTCGATCTTGATGAAACTTTTTCAGGTTTTTCTTAGCACCTAATGCTGAATATGAGCTTGAATTTTTTTCCTAAACTTGGAACCAATTTATAGAACTTTTAAAGTGATGAATTACTAAAATCATTTCATGTTAACACAACCGATTGGTACATAAGCCATTGTTGTTGTATCAATGGAATTCTATTCAATTCCATAAATTGATTATATTATAATTATAATTAATTTTTTAATAATATATATAACAATAATATAAAGCATAAATGAACCAATTAAACGGGAACACACACACACCATTTACCACCACCAATTCATTGATGAAAGTAGGAAAAATAAAAATAAAACCGAAAAATATTGAAAGGAAAAATCTATTTGAAAATAGAAATTCAATTGGATTATTCCATAATGATCCAAAAGTTTTTTCATTTAAATGCTTACGGCTATAATTAGTTTTATTATTATTATTTTTTTTGTCTAGTATTGTAGAGTGGCTGCTCTTCGTTGGTATTTGGTACTTCAACTGTTTCTGCTGTTGTTGTTGTTGTTGCTGATTTTATTCTAACAATTTTATTTTCACTATCTCATTATATGAATTAATATCATAAGGTTTTCTTCCTCTCTATCCGAGAATACAAGGTCCATTTGTGGTGGTCCTTGTCTTGTTTGCAAGAAAACGATGAGCTAGAGAGAGAGAGAATTATGTTCCCATAAATGTGCTTCGTTGAGATAATGATCAAACGTCAAGCATGTTTCAAGTGTGTTGTCACAAAAAAACTAATTGTGGTGCTGATGATGATGATGATGGTGTTGTCCAACCAACAATTCATTGCTTTATTGCATGTATGTCCATTTATTTTACGTGTATGTTCTAGGGTTTGCAAATTACCGGTAATTTCAAAATTTTTGCTACCGGTAAAATTTTACTAGACCGGTACGGTAATCGGTAATTACCGGTAAAAACCAAAATTTATATTAACAAATAATTAATTAACTTTTTGACAAAACAGTGACAAATTTAAAGCAAAAAAATGGTCACATGTTAAATAAAAATGCAAAATGCAATGTGCAAGGCACATTTGTTGCTCCAAATTGCATTGCTCCGCAATGCAATGATTAATACTTGCTCCATCACTCATTAAAGTGGACATATTCTTTAATGATAATCCAAATTTCAGAAGACGTTCAGATATTTCTTCCGACGATATACGAGCATTTGTTGACCCGATAATTGGAATTAAACCCAAACTCCATATAGTTTTATCAGAAAAAACGATTAAACTCATATATCTTTTGTTTTGGATTGATGTCCACTCATCAAATCCGAATGATAATAAACCCACTTCCGATAATGATTTTTGTAATTGAATTTTGTACAGTTCTTTGATATTGTTTGCATAAGATATAACACATTTCCTTACAGTGTTCGGAGATGTTGGTGTTGACTTGAACCTTAATTTGATTAAACTTTGTAAATCCTCCGAATGTGCAATTGTTCTAAAAGCAATCCCATCTTTAACACATAAACGAGAGATTAGCGCTTCCATTGTATCTTGATTTGCGGACTGAAAATATTTGGTAATTTGAACCTGATCGTTCTGATCAGTCGATTGATTAGGTTGACCAAGCTTAACATCAATTTTATGTTTTTTTAGATGATTGGCTAAACCGGACGTGCTGTTTGATAACCTTTTTTTACACGTTTCGTTGTTGCATATTGCTCCAACTATCTTGTTATCTTCAATCACTTGAGTAAAGTATTTCCAAACAACTGAAGTCATGATTGTTTGAAAAACGGTGTTTCCGGTGTGAGTGAATTTCAGAAGTGGTTGAAGTTACTTACAGTTGAGATAGTTTTTAAAAAATTAAATCAAATAATATGAGCTTATTTGGTAAAATTAGACCATTTATATAGGCTGATTAAAGCACTATTTTAACATTTGTCATAATGTGTAGCCAATAAGGTGTAAATAGCCATGAGTGAAAAATATATTTGGTTTTTATAAAACTCACTAAAAATCATAATTTCATTATTTTTAATTAAAAATTAATCTTAAAATTAAGCATCTTGACCTAAAGTCGTTCAAATTTCATTAAAAAACTTGAAATTGTTAGAGAAATCAAGAGAAACGGAATTACCGGTAAAATTACTGCTTCAAAATACTGGCAGTAATCGGTAATTACCGGTAAGGTAATTTACCGTTGCAAACCCTAGTATGTTCTCTTGTTCATTTATATTTATATTCAATTTTAGTCTATTGCTCTCTAGAGTTTTTTCAATGTTCATTTATTCACTTAATTTATATACTCACCCCTAGACACACACACACACACACAAAAGCCTACTAGACTGGGACTAATAACACGGAACCGTAACACAAACATAGCCCAGAAAAAAAAATAAAATAAAATAAAATACTACACCTCTCTGGTTTGCTTGTTCAAGCCAATTGTCCATTTCCATTCAGTGTGTGTGTGTGTGTTTGAGTTCAATTTGGAAAATTTTCCAAATTATTATTATTATTTGACTAATTTTCATTCAATTGCCATTCTTTACATATGATTTGATATAACTTTTTTTCTCTTTTTTTTATTCCTGTTCAATACCAGACCAAATACAAAGTCTCAAAGTTTGTACAACTATTTTTTTGGTCTAAATTTAATATTATTTTTTTGTTGTTGTTGTTGTTGTTGTTGTGTTGGAATGTTATTGATGGGCTAATGCATTAAATCGTTTAGGCGTTGCTGTTGTTGTTGTTGTTGTTATTGAGCAAAGGCAAACGGTCGAGACTGATTTTTTCTTTTTGCTTTTTATTTTCGTCCATCAGATTTGTCGTCTTTCGTTTCCTGATTTTATTTTCCCATTTTTAGCCTTTTTTTTGCTTTCTTTTGGTCATCAACACTAGTCTATCCCATTTGTCAGTGTTGTACATTTTGGTCTCGTTTCGTTCACTTTTCCTCGTTCAAAGTAAAGCAAAAATTTGGTGAGGACAAGCATTTCGTTTTCCTTCTCTACTGATCTATAAGAATGGAGAATCGAGAACGAGAAATTGAGTGGCCATCTCTCTTCTATGTTCATTCATTCATTCATTTTGTTCGTGTTTTTGGCAATGCCACTTTTGTTAGTTGTGTTCGCCCTTCAAATCGTCCTTGCGCGCGTATTCTTCTTCTAGTTCTTCACCAAAATTTTTTTTTTCTTCTTCTTCTCAACTATTATTTTTTTTTGTTTTTTCGGGTTCTTCCCATTCCATTTCTGTGCTTGTACCATTTGTATGTAATGTAACCATTTGTACGGCCGACCGGACCATCACGATCACGATCGGTCGATTGAGAGGCCCTTTCGTTTTGTTTCGTTTCGTTTTGCCCCTTCATTCTTTGGTTCTTTTTGGTCGACCATTTCCACCCAAATCGGTTGATATTAACACAGACACGTCTTCTTCTTCTTCTTCTTCTCCTCCTCATATAGATCCATTCTTTCTTTCTTTCTCTCTCTCTCTCCTTCTTCTTTCAGTTTCATTCATTCTCAATTCGTTTTGGTGTGCAATTTCCTCTTTCTTCGTTTTGTCTTGTTTGTCCGTTTTGTACATTTCCACCATGTTCAAGAACTTAAACTAAATAAGAAAGCTTGAATCCCGAAATGTGTATTGGGCACATCAATTCAGACAAACATAGACAGACACACACACACATTTGGTACAAAGCAATTCAAATTGTATAGTTCCATTGTTGGATGTTGGTGTTGGAAGCAAAGAGAGAGAGAGAGAGAGAGAGAGAGAGAGAGAGAGAGAGAGAGAGAGAGAGAGTTAACCAAAAAAAAAAAAAAGAATGTTAGAATGGTTTATGGCAATTGCAATTGATCAGCCCTCAATCTGTCATACACTTTAACTTTCCCACTTTGTCTTGATGTTTTTTTCTTGCTTGGATCTTTTCCTAAGATTTACTAGTTTATTTATTATTCTTTCTTCCTTCTTTCACACAACACATTCTCACATTCAGCAGTTTAATTTAGTTTATTCATTAAGTATTGAATTGTTTAACACATTATTTGTAATCAATGATCAAATCAACAGTAATGAAGCATAAAATAGTATAAGTATTTATAGAAATGCAAAATATGAAGATTTGGAAAAGATTTTCGGAAAGTAACGCATCGAGAAAGAAGTTTATGAATGACCCACCGATTCTGTGTGTGTGTTCTATATATAATCTTGAAAATCTAACACGTTTTTTTCTTTCTATTTTATTAATCAAACAAATTATCATAATAATAATAATTTTTATTGTTATTATCTCGCTTACGGTAAAAGTCAAATTTAATATAAAATTTCAATAACATGTTTTCCCGAAATGCATTTCATGTTATTCCATTTTCGTTGATTCTAATCTTGGTTTTTTATATTATAGAATTTATGTTTAATTCTCCCTTTGTTCGTTTTTTATTTTATTTTAATACATTTATTATTGTGATTTACCATTTTCATCTATTCAATGGACTTTTGTGTGAAGGATATTATCATATATTATCTTTTTTTTTATTATTATTATATTTATTTATTATTCATATGGATTCATTTCCTCCAATATAATGGCGCCGCATGAAATAACGGCATCGCCAATTTCTTTTTTTTTTTTTTTTGGTTCTAAAAGACATTCAATTGAATTGATTAAATTAATTTTTTTTATTCATTTTATTCATTATTTTGAATTAAGGCAAATTGTTTTCATGCTCATTGTTTCTGCTATTTCTTTCCTATACATATTCTAGTATAATATGGCTTTCCATTGAAATTTGGTTCAAGAATGCTATTCAATTGGTTTCAATAGCAATGTTGAAAATTGGCAATAGCAAATTTAATTAAATCAATTTAAGCAAAGAATCAAATCCACTTTGAATCTATGCATTCAATAGATATTTTTTTCTGGTTCTCTGTGTGTGGGTTGAATTTATTACATTCAAATGTTTTATCCTATTCGGTTGTACCATAATTCCATTTTTTGCCAACGTTCCATCTCAATATGGTTTCCAACACACCAAAACAAGAAACCAAATTACTTATGCAACATTGCTGTTTAGATTGAAAATTGTATTTGGCACCAATTGACATCATCAATGACATTTAAAGAACAATAAGATAGGATAAGATTGAAGTGGATGAAAGGGAAAAAAACGTAGATAAAATTGAGAGAAAAGAAGAAGAAGATGCAATTTCAATTCAATTTCACTTGACTTTCTTTTGCTCTTTATTCATTTAATAGAGTTGAATATCTTAAAACTTTCAATTGGATTCTTTTGAAGTGGAATTAATATATATTGCTTTATATATATATATATATATCCATCTTTATACCTTTGCATTTATGCTTTCAGGCTCTTTTCTTTTTTTTCTATGTTAAACTTGAACACTATTAAGCTTATGTTCAATTGAATTGGTCTTATTTTTCTTCTTCTTCTTCTATTTGTTGTTGTCTTAAAACAGTACCAAGATCTAAATCATACTTGACAAGCGATTGACTAGTTGACACATAGGTAAATTGAAAAAAAAAACGAAAGAAAGAAAGGTTATAGCTATAGCTATAGCTATAGAATGTTGGGATAATGCATTTACCCAAATTCTGGATTACATTTTTGTATTCAATTCTATTCCATAAGTGGTTGTTGGTTGGTTGGTCTTCTTATTTTTATATGCAATATTCAACTCGATCAAATTCTACATCTTCATTTTAAGTTTTCAATCATCTAAATATAGGATTTCATCATGGAAAATAAAATTCATATACATTTCAAAACATATGCAAAATAATGGAAAAATTGAATTTAAGATCAAAGAGTTCCATTTGCGTGTAGGATTTTTGTGCGTCTGGCCTCGGGTTCAATTCTTCAAGTTTGGATCGATTGTTGCTATACATTTTTTTTATATTTTTTTTTTCTTGAATATAATAGAGAACGAATCCCTTTCAAAATGCTTTTCATGATCATCGATATATTGATTGACGCACAAAGATTGGCGATTACAATTCTTTGGTCCCTAATGCAAACTTTAAGTCTCAAAAAAGAGTTTTTGGATCATAACTTATAACCAATATATATTGAAATGCATTAGGAATTTTGTTGTTGTTGTCCAAGTTAAGGTCATTGATAAGCAGAATTTAGACTTAACATGCTTTATTTCTGTATATGAGTAAAGCAGCTTATATCTTCTTATATTCTCCTTTTAAATTGAGTTAATTTTTTTTTTGCTGCTGTTGTAGTTGTATCTTATTCTCTATTTATCCATTTATATAATATTGATTCAATCATTTTGAGTATCTAAGAGTTTTTTTCGACATTAGGAATAAGCCGATAACAAATTGGCTTTACCCAATTTCTTATTCTTGTTTTTTTGGATGATACTCATTGTCTATTTGCATGGATTATATCTTCCAAATACAGAATCCTTCACCCTGATGAATGAAGAACATAAGAATCCTATTTTGTGTTTAGGCTATTTTGTTGTAGATTTATTTTCTCTCGGCAAAAAAATTATTCTATTATTAGAATATGTGAATCAAAGTATAAAATTAGATGCACTTTCCCATTTCATACATTCATCATTTAATGTTTTCTTTAGATATTTGTTGTTGTTGTTGTTGTTGTCTTCGTCATAGACCTTGCTTTTCCTCTTTCTCTCGAACCGTTGTTTTGTTGATTTAATGTGTTTTATACCATTGATCTGGTGTTTAACTATTACTCTATCAAATATATAAACAAAAAAAAAGTAATTTTGACGTCCATATTTGGTTTGGTTGTGTATTTAGTTGTTCTCTTCCTCTTCCTCCCCCCACACACACTCTACCAAATGGATATATAAATATAAAATTAGAATAATAACAAAATTAATGATTGTTTAAATTTATTGAATTAATTCCAGGAATTTTATGTTTATTATTATTTATTTTTTTCCCTCGTTGGGTCTCTATTTAATATTAATAATAATAATGATGAACATTGATTGAGTCGTGAATATATTAAAATGTGTTTATATAAATTTATATGTTATTTAAATTTTCAATTAACATTAAAAGGTGACAAATCTTTAAATATTGTTTCGAGAGACACACACACAACAGCGAAATTCCGATTTTATTGTTCGTCAATTGCATTTTGTGTTCGTTTCCTTTCGACTTTTTTTTATATTAGTAATCAAATGAACCATTTAGGCCATCAAATGTACGGTTGTAGATATTTATAGAAACCCATCGAACAGTAACACAACAACAAAAAAACATTAATGCCTGTAGCAAATAGGACTAACTGAAAGCATTGGTTTGAGAACCCACCGAAGTGAAAGTTAAGGTAATGTTAACGATATATATTGCAATCACACACACACACACACACATCGACACAATAATGGTTGTCTAACAAACACAATAGTGTTTGCAATCTCATTAACTTTTATCCACTTTTTGTTCTCCTATTCATTCACCGTTTTTTGTTGTTGTTGTTGTTGTTGTTGTTAGCCTTTTGTACCGATTTTAACTTTTCCCATATTTGTCCTTTATACTTAAAATAATAATAATCGATTTAGATTGAAATTGTTGATTGTTGTTGTTGTTGTACGGGACATGCCGCATCATAGTGTTCTATACATTGTATGATATAAGTAGATCATTGAATAGATCTTTGTGGAAATAGTCGACGCCGGTGTCCGGAACCGCTGTACAATATTTATTTATTTTTATTTTGCTATTCTAGACTTTGATTGTAGTAACCCAATTGGGTTTGGTCGATCTTTCAATGTTCGACCGTTGACTATTTGGTCGAACACAATCATTTTCTCTCTCTCTCTCTCTCTCTCTCTCTCTCTCTCTCTCTCTCTCTCTCTCTCTCTCTCTCTCTCTCTCTCTCTCTCTCTCTTTCCTATTTTCCACTATATATATAAATTTGGACACAAAGTCACCGTACATTAAAACCCAAAAGAGAGAAGGAGACCAAAGGAATCGAAGAATCATCTTGTACGGTCTGGTATAAGTGTATTGGCCTAACACATATGCGCACCAAAGAAGAATCCATGTTAGTTTCCATGTGTGTATATCTTTCCATCCATTCCATTTCATTCCATTCCAATCCAATACATACATTACACTTCTCTCTTTTTTTTTCTGTGGTACGTCTAGCCTAGAGACAGAGGTCATGGCACTAGGTCACAAATGTACAACATAGAATTAATGGGAGAATCATTTAAATGAAGTATACAAAGAGAAGAAAAGGAGAATTCTATATGGGTTGATGGTTGGGTAGATATAGTGATACATGATAGGAATTTATGTATGAAGGGAAAGAGTGAGTGAGAGAAGAGATCGATCCTGAAACGGGGTAATGGTAGATAGGAAATTTGTATGCAAACATGTACGACTTATATGTTGCCCGTACATTTTGGGGTTTTCAGCTCGCACACAATTGTACGACATTGAATGCGAAAACGAGATGTTGATCAGTGACAAGTGAAAGTACGTAAGATTGTATTGTGTCTGTATGTATGTGTGTGTGGTATAGCATCTCATCGTCTCATTTAGTCTATTTGAGAAAAGCTTAATACTTTAGTAGTTGTAGTAGCACATCTAAAGATGATCTAAAATGTACACCAGATTGGACGTTTGCCGTTTTTTTCCCTATTTTGTTATTATTTTTTGTTGTTATTATTATTATTTTTATCAGCGGCAATACAAGAACAGACGACCCAATGACGAATTACAATTTTGTGAGTACACAAAAGCGAGAGAGAGAGAGAGAGAGAGAGAGAGAGAGAGAGAGAGAGAGAGAGAGAGAGAGAGAGAGAGAGAGAGAGAGAGAGAGAGAGAGAGAGAGAGAGAGAGAGAGAGAGAGAGAGAGAGAGAGAGAGAGAGAGAGAGAGAGAGAGAGGAATAAAGTGAGTGTACATTTGATGGGCTTATACGAATAAAGGTTGTGGTTGTGTTGCCTCATTCTTTATGTCACTAGACTTTCATACCGAACCAAAAAAAAAATGCTGCCGACAAGTAGTGTGGTAAACGACAACGATAACTCTAGAAGAGAGACGAAAAAAAATTGGTAGGATGGATCATTTTATTTCATTCGTATTTGCTTCTTTTCTGGTGCGTGCGCTGAACATGTTCGTCATTGGTCTCAATGTTAACCAGACTTTCTCTTTCTCTCTCTCTCTCTCTCTCTCTCTCTCTCTCTATTCTGGTATATTGGTTGTATATTGAGGACGAACATTTGGCGTCACCCAACAATGTGTGAGAGAGTGAATGTCTGTTCACTACAACCATTTACCACTCACCCATTCTCCTTCATTATATTTGGTTGGTGTTCACTCACATTTTTTGGGTTATAATCGAGTGTCGAGTTTTGGATCTCATTCATTCATCTTCATAGTTACGTTCAGATAGGACACACACACACACACAGACACAGACAGACAGACAGACACACACACACATATAAATTCACGTTCGAACTTTAACTTAAACCTAGACATAGACTATTTAGACATTAGAGAACGATGAGCTCACATTTTTCCTCTCTATTCTTCATTTTCATTCATTGACCATCACACTCATTTCACTTTCTCTCACACCAATTCACTCACACACATTTTCAAATTCTCCTAGACATTTATTCATTCATTCATCCATTCATTCATTCCTTGGCGTTCATCGACATAGCGAAATTGAAGATTGCGCATCAACATCAACAACAACAATAACAACAACAACAACCAAGTAAAAAAACCAAAACATTCACCTTCTTTATCAAATAATTTTTTTCAACATATTCAATTTTTAAACTTTATTTTTTCCATTTTTTTTTTTTCGTTTGTCCGTTTATCATCTTCACACATACACACAAACATACACGAAAATAAATCATTTTCAACATTTCTTCATCATAAATATTTTAAAAGTAAGTAATTTTTCCTTCTCATTTTTATATTATAAATTAATTTAATTAATAATTAAGTTTAAATTAATTCAAATTTGCACTTCTTTTTTTCTATTATTTAATTAAATATTAAAATTTTAATATTAATAAAAAGTATCAAAGTTTAAGGAGAATGAATATATACAAAGTATCATTTTTAGAATTTTAGATTTCTAAAAGTATACAAAGTATTCAATTGTAAAGTTTACATTGTATCAAAAAATTCTAGTTAAAAAGGTTAATTAAGTTGTAACTTGAATCTTATAATGTTAAATCATATAAAACTTTTCATGGAAAGTAAAGTTTTAATTCAATCTAATTAAAACTTTTTTTTTATATGACAACATCATCATATTAGATTTATGGCAATAACAACTTTTAAAGCAACCAGGAACAAGTAACCTAATTTGGTTAAATGAATTAATCATTAATTTTAGATTAAATATTGATTAGGTGAGTTAAGTTCAATTATAGAAGAAACCAAATTATTTTATTTTTCTTTCTGTCATTCTTCTCTTAATTACCAAAACTTTATTCAAAGTTTGTCCTAATTTACAACAAGAATTGTTGGAATTTTTTTTCATACTAGAACTTATTCAAAACTTTAAGTAAATTATTTTTATTGTTATTAAAATTGTCATTATGCTTAATGACTTTTTTTCTTCTTTTTTTGAAAAATGACAATTAAAATATTACAACTTTTTCTTGGGTTAACGAATAGAAAAGAATATTCTTTATTCTAATCTAATTTATTTTTTTGGGGGGGTTTTCTTACCAGCAATAAACATTTGGGTTTTATTGGATTCTTTTTTTTCCTTAAATAATGTATAATATAAAAAGAACGTAATAAAGATTTTCAGTTTAGGTAAATATATACAAATAAAAATCGAATTATAAGTTAGAATACAACCAGGAAAACGAAGAAAATGAAGAAGAAGAAGAAAACGAAGAAGAAGAAGAAAACGAAGAAGAAGAAGAAGTAATTAAACCTAGAGTTGCAACATTAAATGAGAATAAAATATTCCTATCAAAAAGTAAAAATGTTTAATGTTAATAAATGTTCATGATCTAATTTTTGATATATCTGTTTGATTGGATTCTTTCATTCATTTTTATTATCATTTGGTAATTAAACCATTCCCGTTAAAATTACAATTTTGGTGCAAATATTTTTGCTCTATATATATATAATATATATAGATAGATGTGATTGCTTTTGGCTTCAATTGGAATTGAGATTTTGTTGCAAAATGTTATATGATGAAAAGAGAGAGAGAGAAGGAAAAGAATGTAGGAAAAGAGAATTTAATTCATCTGGGAATTGGATTAGAGTGTGTGAAAGTTAAGACTGAATGATGATGAAAGTCCGATCTGGGCTTCACATTTTTTCTTTTTCTTTTCTTTTGTTGGTCTTGGTGTTCAATTCGGGTTTCCATCATGTCACTTTGGGTTGCCACTTCTTACAAAATTCTCATCCATTCTCATTTTTGGTGTGTGTTGGGAAGTTCGAATGTTATGTCTCGCGCCCTCTCTCATACACAACTTCAATACAAGTCAAAATTTAATGTTTCGGTGCCTGGGGATAGGATAGGATACTTTCCTATTTGCTTGTTAAAGTGTCGATGCCAAAAAAAAATTTTATATATCAATGTTGTAATAGACCACACTGGTAATGTATTCGTCTCTCGTATCGTAAATGACACCAGGAGAGAGAGGGAGAGAGAGAGAGAGAGAGAGAGAGAGAATTATTACGACCTAGAAAACTGTACCAAACCCAAAATTCATGCATGAACAAGTCCCATTGATTTCGTATGCTAGTGTCGAAATATATTTGCACTTTGAAGCTATATCCCATTTCATTTATATATATAAAAACCTATGAACATTTGCCTATGAACCCTTTTTATTATTTTTTGTGTGTGTCTGGTTATGTTCGTGTTCCATTATTCGGTTATGATGTTCATCATCAAACTTTTATATGTTTGATTTGAGATTGTACTCTCTCTCTCTCTCTCTCTCTCTCTCTCTCTCTCTCTCTCTCTCTCTCTCTCTCTCTCTCTCTCTCTCTCTCTCTCTCGTGCGCGCGCTCTCGCACCTACATTTATGTCTCAACTTTTTTTTTCTTTGATGAAGGGAATATAATTTATTGAAATTGACACTCAATGATGTCGAAATAAAATTGAAGAGAAGAAGGGAAAAATAAATGGAAAACACTTGATAAATATAGATGAAATTGTGCCTTTTCAGATTGAAACGAGGGGAATGGGTTGAGTGAGTGAATGAATAGAATGGGAGTAGCCCAAAGGTTCGATTGTAAGTGACAATAGGCAAATTTATTGGGCGGCAACCCAATTCTGGTACAAACGCGATTGTTATCTATACCCTTTCATTTATTTGTACAATAGTTTTTTTCCTCCTGCTTGCTGGTGGTGGTGGTGATGGTGATGGTGATGGCCTTGCCGCCCATCATTAATGATCTCAATTGCAAATGTAATTTTATTGTTCACTTTCCTGTCGCCCACCATTCTCTCTCTCTCCCTAACCATTGACTTGGTCGAGGCGCAAACATTAATATAATAATAAAAAAAAAATAGAAAAGAAGATGAAAATGTCCGTCACAATTTGCCTCGAACCAATTTATGAAAGCAAGAAGAATGAAAATGGAAGAGAAGGAAGAATAGGATGATGATGATGATAGCAACCAAATTTAACCAAATTTTTCCTTCTCACATTACATTGATCCGATATAACATTGATGCCAATTTTTATTTTTTTTTTATTTTTGTTATTTTGATCTTATTGTACTTTGTATGGTAATACATTAGACCAAATGATGCATTGGGTTCTCTTCCCTTGTTTCCTTCCTTTCATTTTGTCTATTTCCTTTTCTTCATCTTTTTATTTTATTTTTCCTTCTACTCATCCTGTTAGATTTGAATTTCAAACTAAAAATCTATTTTTAGTTCCACTAGATTTAATTACTTCTCTCCGTCCCTCACTTTCTATTTTGGTAATGAACAAGATATATTACAGAATATTGGGTGTGTCAGTTGGTCGGTACTTTACTCAGTAATGATGATGATGATGATGATGATAATTATAATTGTCAAATTTGGCTTTGACTCAAATTTCCCCATTTTTGAGGGGAATGAAGGAATGCAAAAATGAACATTTTTGCTCATGATTTTAAATGTCAACATTTTTTGTTTTGTTTTGTTGTTGAATTAACGTCGACGACGACGACTAATGAGAGATTAAATATTTAGTTAATAATAATATTAATAAGATTATATCATCATCATTGTTGATGATTAATTATTTTAATTTAATTTAAATATGGTTTAGGTCATAGAAGTTAATTAAATAAAAATCTATTATTATTATTATTTTCATTAGGCTTCCATTGACCATTATATATACCAACAACAAGAAGAATAGAAGCAAAAATTGTGGTGGATCAAATAGGAATAGAAAAATTATAATTTCATTGATATTTTAATTGGTGGATCAATTAAAAGGAAAGAAACGTGATCGAAGATGGCCGAAACCGAAGTGCCATTAGGTCCACCGTTCGATGTAACGGTGGCTCAATTACGTGAATTGATGGATACACGCGGATTGGAAGGTATCAATAAGATTCAATCACAATTTGGAACCGTACAATCGTTATGTACCAAATTACGAACCTCAACCAACAATGGTTTGTCTGGTGACGTAAAAGATCTCGAACATCGTAAGAATACGTTTGGTGCTAACGTAATTCCACCAAAACCACCAAAAACATTTCTTCAATTGGTATGGGAAGCATTGCAAGACGTTACATTGATCATCTTAGAGGTGGCGGCGTTGATTTCATTGGGATTAGCATTCTATAAACCGCCAGCCGGTTCCGATGATGATGACGATGTTGATAGTGGCCCATCGATGCATGAAGAATCGGAAGCCGGTTGGATTGAGGGTGTTGCCATCTTGGTATCAGTTATTATCGTAGTTTTGGTTACCGCATTTAACGATTATACCAAAGAACGACAATTTCGTGGACTACAATCACGTATTGAACATGAACATAAGTTTTCCGTTATTCGTAACAATGAAGTAATCCAATTATTGGTATCCGAGTTGGTTGTCGGCGATATATGTCAAGTTAAATATGGTGATCTATTACCAGCTGATGGAATCATTATACAATCGAATGATTTAAAAGTTGATGAAAGTTCATTGACGGGTGAATCGGATCATGTTAAGAAGGGGGAGTTGTTTGATCCAATGCTGTACAGTGGTACCCATGTTATGGAAGGAAGTGGACGAATGGTTGTTACTGCAGTTGGAATCAATTCACAAGCTGGAATCATTTTTGCATTGTTGGGTGCGGCTGCAACGGAAGATGAAGAACAGAAGAAAAAGGGTAAAAAAGGTTTGTGCAAGATTTATCCATTAGAATTTAATATTTATGATTGATTAATGATGATGATGATGAACATCACAGATGATGATGTTGAGATTGATGGCGGAAATTCTCATCCAAACATGATCAATATGAATGCATTGGGACCACAATCTGGTGCCAGTAGCGGTGGTGCTGGTGGTGGTGGTAGTGTTGCTGGTGGTGGTGGAAGTGGTATGAGATCAACTGAATCCGTCAATGAATCATTGATGTCAGATTCGGAACGACGTAAATCGAAAGGCGATGATGAGTCTTCAGCTGCACGAAAGGAAAAATCAGTTCTACAAGCTAAATTAACTAAATTGGCAATTCAAATTGGTTATGCTGGTAAGATTCAATCATTTTTTGATCAAATATTTATTATTGATTTTAATATAATTAAAGGCTCAGCAATTGCCGTATTGACCGTTCTTATCCTGATCTTACGTTTTGTCATAAAGAATTTCGTTTTTGGCAATAAGAAGTTTACCATGTTTTATATGCAATATTTTGTCAAATTTGTTATCATTGGTGTTACGGTTTTGGTGGTTGCCGTACCAGAAGGTTTACCATTGGCCGTTACATTGGCATTGGCCTATTCGGTTAAGGTATTATTATTTTTTTTTGTCAATTTGATATATTTAATTTATTTATTTTACATTTATAAATAGAAAATGATGTTGGATAATAATTTGGTACGACATTTGGATGCATGTGAAACAATGGGAAATGCTACGGCAATTTGTTCGGATAAAACGGGAACATTAACCACAAATCGTATGACGGCGGTTCAAGCATATATTTGTGGTGTTCATTTTAAACAGATTCCAAAATATGAAAATCTTCCCGGAAATATGTCGGCAATCTTGATTCATGCTATCAGTTTCAATTCAGCATATACCACTCGAATTATGGTAATATGATTTTTATCATATTTTATTGTTATTGTTTAATCAATGATTTACTTTAATTGTGTGTGTATTGTAGCCACCGGATAATCCTGGAGATAATCCAAAACAGGTTGGAAACAAAACTGAATGTGCATTGCTCGGTTTTGTATTGGATCTTGGTAAAGATTATCAAGTATTGCGTGATACAATGCCGGAGGATAAGTTACATAAGGTTTATACGTTTAATTCGGTACGAAAATCGATGTCAACAGTTATTGCATTACCAAATAGTGAAGGATATCGAGTTTTTACTAAGGTTCGTTTTTTGGATTTCATTTAGACTTTAGATTGATTGATTTATTGATTGATTGGTTTAGGGTGCATCGGAGATTGTCATGAAGAAATGTATGTTCATCTTTGGTAAAGATGGAACATTGTTACGCTTTCCACGTGAAGAACAGGATAAGTTGATTACCAACATTATTGAACCGATGGCTAGCGATGGTTTGCGTACGATTTGTATTGCATATAAAGATTATGTCCGTCGACGTGGTGGACAATCGCAAGCGAATGAAATTCAAATGGAAGGTGAACCGAATTGGGAGGATGAAGAATCGGTCGTTTCACGTCTGACATGTTTGGCTATTATTGGAATTGAAGATCCCGTTCGTCCAGAGGTAAGTTTTTTTATCATTTTTTTCCATTTTATTCTTTTACTTTGTTCCAATGCATTCTACTATTACCATTTTAAGCGTATTTGAATATTATTTCTTCTTACAATTTAAAATGAGCGCATTTGCCTATTTTATTATATTAGAAACATATTTTTTTGGTTGGGGAAGCTAAGATTAAATATGGTGAAAAAACGATTTAAACCTACGCACGAGATCGTTTTTCAATTTAGTCAATAAGCAAAACGAAGAATATTTTTACTTAAATTTTCAATTTAATAATATTAATATTTTGGAACCATTTGGTTATCAAGTGAACGTTGCCATTTCAAATTATATTTTTTTTTTTTGGTTTGGTTTTGGGTACACTTCAGAGTTAAGCTTTTCTTTCTTTCTTTCTTTCTTTCTTTGATATATATTGTTATGTCAACAACAGCTTAAACAACAACAACACAAACAAGATTGAATGGCAAATTGGTTTTTCAATTTTCTTTCCCTATTTCTACCTTTAATACCTTTTTCCTTCCTTCCTTTCTTGTTTTGTTTTACGCAATCCATTGGAATTACAAAACGGAATTCATTATTTAGGTTGAACTAAGCCAAACACAAACTTTGAACTTTTTCGGTTCGGTTCGGTTCGGTTATGTGTTTGTGTGTTTGTGTGTAAATGAAAGTAAAAACAATATTGAATGAATAGAAAACATTTAAGGATCGGCAATAAAAAAATTCTATTTTACATTTACTTTACATTTTTTTTCGTTCTCAATCATTTTGATTGCTGAAAAAAAATTGCTGCATTTTTATTAAATGTAAAAACGAACCAACAAGCAATGTGCCAAAGCTAACTTTTAGATGCAACGAAAATTGAACAAAAAAGTCAAAAACGTCCAATTCAGGCCTAACAAGAACATTTTTTCGCTTGGCTCCGATTCATTCATTTATTTAGTTTCAGGGAGTTGAATGAATCAACGAAAATTTTTTCTTTATTTGTTCTGGAATCAATTTCCTACAATTTCCTTTTTTAGGGCGTAAGGTCTATTGAAGGTTAGTCAATTCTGCCTTAGATTCTCAATTCTGTCTTTAATAACAAAGTTGGCAATTTCCATTTATAATTTCTTGTTCTCATATTTTTTTAAAATTATATTCTATTGATAAAATTCTACTTTTTTTTATTAGAATTCATTGAAAAGAATTTATAGTTTATATTATTATTATAGAAAAAAAAGGAGAAAATGGGTTTGATGAATGATGACATTGATGATTTTATACATTCTTTTTTTTTATTTAATTTAATTTTATTATAAAAGAGTTCTAGATTTTTTTTCCATTATGTTTTTAAATTTAAATTTAAAATGTGTGAAAAGCAATTTGCATTTTGTTCTTTGCATGTCAATTCTATCAATTGTTAAAAATAGATAATTTTATCGATAGATAAATATTTAACAATTTAAAGTAAACATCATTTTTTTTATTTGTCTTGTATGAATTTGGTAATTTTTTAGGTTTTAGGTCACGTTTAATAAATTTAAATTTGTAGAACCAAAGTAGGAAAGAATATTCTAATTGCGTCATTACCATTTTTTGACGTTTTCATACATTTGTAATGTACAATTCCAATTTTGGTTCTTCATTTGCTTCTTTCACCATTATTTGTACTTGTGTGTGTGTTTCCCCTTCAAATGGAAAAGAATATTTTCAATTCTTGATGACGTCACGTCTTTGTCTTGTTTGTAAAATGTCTTGTCTTTATGTCAATATGTCATGGGACATGTTTGACATACGCCAAATGTCATTGGGAAAAACATTGAAACAACGCCAAATGTTGTTGTTGTTGTTGTTGTCGTTGTTGTAGGATTCCAATGTTAACATGAGGGAAAGATAAAGAATATTTCCCCTTCAATATATTTCATGTCTTTCAATCATAAATGATTTATCAATTTATATACTTAGAAAAGTAGTAAAGGAAGAATTTAACATTGACAACCACCGAATTGAATTGAATCAATCGATTTGCCAATCTAAAAAGGAAATATTTGGTACTTTCCAATAAATATAATCCAACTTTTTTCCATCAATGGGAATTCTATCGAATTGGGAGAGGGAGAGAGAGAGAGAGAGGAAAACAAATTCAATTTCATTTATAATAAAAACACAAAGATTAAAATAACAAAAATAGAGTTATAACTTCAATAACTATGAGTAGAAATTTTTTCAAGTACATATTTCTATGTAAATAAGTGTTTAAATATGATAAAGTATCATATTAGTAAAAAAAATGAATTTTAAAAAAATTCGAAAATTTTCCGGCAACAAAGAAATTTTCGGGAAAGAAACGCGCGAAAGGAAGAAGTTTACGAATGGTCCCAACATTCTATGCATATATGCCTATGTGAATGACGAGTGTTCCATATGTGTGTGTGTGTGACATGTGTGACCAGTGGTATGGCCACTGCTTGTGTACGATTCCTGTGTGTTCCCTTTCGCAGGCAGGCATGCACAGTGGTAGGAAAGTGGTAGCGGTCCAGAATGGAACATTATTAAGATGCATATGACATATTCACCCATTGAAACTCAATGGGAATCTCCAATACTGTACAATGTCTATGGCAATGCTTTTTCTATGCATGTACAATGTCTATGGTAATTCATTGTCTATGCATACGCGTTGCATAGACAATGTTTGTTCATAATTAATCATATGATTGATGATACATTAGGTTATATTTAGCTTAAATTTTTCATTTTATATAAATTTATATTTATTTGGGTGTCAAAATGAAATGGAACGGAATTGAAAATATTTTTCTTTCACAGGTACCGGACGCAATCCGTAAATGTCAACGAGCCGGAATTACGGTACGAATGGTGACGGGCGATAATGTCAACACGGCACGATCGATTGCAACCAAATGTGGTATCATCAAACCGGGTGAAGATTTTCTGGTATTGGAGGGAAAAGATTTCAATAAACGTATCAGAGATTCGAAAGGTGACATACGTCAAGAGTTGGTTGATAAGTTATGGCCACGTTTACGTGTATTGGCCCGTTCATCGCCATCAGATAAATATGTTTTGGTTAAACATATTATCGATTCAAAGTTGAATCCAAATCGTGAGGTGGTGGCAGTGACCGGTGATGGTACCAACGATGGCCCGGCATTGAAGAAGGCCGATGTCGGTTTTGCAATGGGAATTGCCGGAACCGATGTTGCAAAGGAAGCGTCGGATATCATTCTTACCGATGATAACTTTTCATCAATTGTTAAGGCAGTAATGTGGGGCCGAAACGTTTATGATTCGATTGCAAAGTTTCTTCAATTTCAATTGACGGTTAATGTGGTGGCGGTTATCGTTGCATTTGTTGGTGCATGTACAATTGAGGTATGTATACGAATTGAATTGAACGTGTTTTAGATTAATTAATTAATTGAATTGTGGAATATGGGAAAAAACAGGATAGTCCATTAAAGGCCGTTCAAATGTTATGGGTCAACTTGATCATGGACACCCTTGCTTCGTTGGCATTGGCAACGGAAATGCCGACAACATCGCTCCTACTTCGTAAACCATATGGACGAACTAAGCCATTGATCTCACGTACGATGATGAAGAATATAATTGGACATGCAATCTATCAATTGGCTGTTATCTTCTTTCTTCTCTTTGCTGGTATATATGATTTATTGCTATATTTTTATTCAATTGAATTAAATTGTTTTGTTTTTCCCATCTTGCTTAGGTCACCGATTCTTTGATATCGATTCTGGTTTGGGTGCATCGTTGAATTCATTGCCCACGCAACACTTTACGATCATCTTCAATACATTTGTTATGATGACATTGTTCAATGAGGTCAATTCACGTAAGATTCATGGTGAACGTAACATCTTTGAAGGCTTGTTCTCCAATCCAATCTTCTATGGAATTTTGATCGTCACCGCCGTTGCACAGGTATGGTTGATTCATATGAATTCTCCTTGGTTTATTATTATTATTATTATTACGAATTCTATAATCATTTTCAGGTTATCATTGTACAATGGGGTGGTCGTCCATTTAATACGGCATCATTAACATTGGAACAATGGATGTGGTGCATCTTGTTCGGTGTGGGCGTTCTGGTTTGGGGACAATTGATTACCACAATTCCCACCAAACGTATACCGAAACAATTTAGTTGGGGCTCGGGACCACCGGAAGAGATTATCGATGCAACCAGCTCGTTGGTGGAGGATGGCTCATCCGGTTCATTGTCTCAAGACGTAAAACGTACCGGTCAAATACTATGGATACGCGGATTGACACGCCTACAGACTCAGGTATGCCTCATACAATTGCATAACAATACGGTGTCGCAGCAAATGTCGTTGAAGCGGCAAAGTATCGGCTCGCCGACATCGCCAACCTCAATGTCGGCAGCAACGGCATCGGTCGTTTCCGGTACTAACCCAACCACAACTGCAACCATTCTTGCTTCCGGTTCCAATATGGGACCATCAACAACAATGATTGAATCCGCATCTGCGGGCGGTGCCGCCCATACGATCATAACGTCCGGTGTCGTACATAATATGCCGGGAGCGGTAGCCACAACAGCAACTACAACAACCACAACAACAGTAACAATCATAAATAATAATAGTTCAATTAGTATTAGTAATAATAATAATAATAATAATAGTTCGACGGCACGTGCCGCCGTTGTTGCATCACGACATCAGATACCAGACACGATACATGAGGCACCAGAGTTGCCCGGTTCGATACAATCGAGTCCGATTGGTGTACGGCAACGATCAATTAATAGGAATAATAGTAATAATACTGAACACGCAAACATGACCAACATACCAAACAATAACAACAACACGGACATAACCAATCAACAACAAGCACAACAATCAGAAACATCACAACAACAACAACAACAACAGCAACAAGCACATCCACTATCAGGCGCAAACCAAACGGAGATCCACCAAACACGCCAAACAAATAGTAATGATTATGATGACCAATATGATGAACAGGATATGCGATAGGTATGATTCATTTATATTGATATATATATATAAATGATAAAATACTCTCTTTCACTTAATTCTTATTTTCAAACTGTGTGTGTTGATTGTGATGTGAACAGAACTGAATTGATTTCACACAATCAAAACGAACCCTAAGATAAAATCAAATCAAATTTTGATGCAAACGATCAAGCTCATTTTTTATTATTATTATTAATTTAATTTATAATCCGCCCAATTTGTTGTTTTTTTTTATTAGTTTATTTTTAATTTTCAATCAAAGTAACAGTAGATGCTCGATTTGTTTCTAAACATATTATATATACATTTATATATAGATCAATAATTAATTTATTGAATCAAAATGAAAGAATATTAGATGAATATAACATTAACCCAATACATGACCAATGGTATCACTATTTGCCTTTTATGATTCTTCTTAATGATTCCATTTCTTATTTCTTGTTTCTGTTTTTTTTGTTGTTGTATCAACCAACTTTCCATCGTTGACTTTTTTTTCTTCTTCTTCTTTTTCTTGATTTAACTAACAAAAGATCATAGAATTAATTGAATATTTTTTTCTTCTGTCGATAGAAAATTAGACAATCAAGTAACTGGAAAAGATTTTTTATTGCATGATTAATTCTATTGTGTGAGTGCGTGTGTGTGTTTGTATGTTGATGAAAGAGATTTATTTGAGATAATATATTCATTATAACATATATATATAATATATAATTAATATATAAAAATAATTGGCATCTATAAGGTACAAACTAATCAAGAATCTGATTTTTTTCTTTGGTTAATTATTTGATACACATTTAATTTCTTTTATTTATGTTTGAGCTTGTTTATCTTTATTGATATTCAAACAAATATTTTATGCAAAAGTGGCAACGAAATAACAAAACTAAATTAATTATGAAAGTCAAGTGCCAAGAGATTTATTTATTTCCTATTGTTCCTTTATATATATTATATTGAAAATAATTCTCTGCAACAAACTAAGCTCAATCTTCTTTTTTTTTTGGTTTATTGTTGTTATTTACTTTGTTTATTAGTTGTTTTCCATAATTTTTCTTTCTTCTTTATAATCGAGATTAAATACATTATCATTGAATAGTTTGTTTTCTACGATAATAATATTGCAACGACAAAAACTAAGAATACAACGAAATAACCTCTATTTATTGAATCAGATTTTATCTTTTGTTTTTTATTGTAAAACTAAGATTCTTGAAATGATATTTGCAAGAATATATTTACTCATAAATTATCTGTGCGTATGTGGGTGTGGATTTTGTCTAAAAGTGTTGCGTAAAGATCATTACAGATCAAAATGAAATGAAATTTAATTGTAGCTTTATTTTCATTTATTTAAATGTATCCTTTTATTTCCCAAATGTATCGAATGTTTTTTTTCTGTTTGCATTTTGCTTGATTTTGCAACCCTAATTCTGTCCTGTATCACTTATGTCTTGTATAACCTTTTAATTTATTCACAAATTGAAATGAAAATTCCTTTTGATCCAAACACTAATACACACACACAAACCTATTTATCAAATATTATTATAGTTTAAACATCACTAAATTATAATCGATAAAACACACAATTTAATTCCATATTTCCCTATAAACTTAATCACCGTTTGCACCAAAATAAATAATCGATGCCTCCTTTCAATCCATTCATTCACATAATAACCAAATATAACACAAAATATATATATAAATAAGAAAAACAACGAAAAACTAACTTTAACCTAACCAACGAAAACTAAAAAGCAAATATAAAGTTCCAAACACACAAATAAACAATTATAATAACACACAAAATTGATACAAATGCAGATGAAACTAGATGATACATTATTTCGATTAAGTTCCAATTGCTACAAAATGCAACCAAATTCATGCTAGAGAAAAACATTATTATGTTCTAAAATTCGCTCATTGATATTCTAATATTGCATTTTATCAATTTAATTCCATTGATTGATGATTATAAATTTATTTCGCTAATTTATTGATAAATCTTAAATGCAAAAAAAAATACAAAATTCGTTATTATTTATGTTTCATTTTATTTTTGGCGGAATATATACAATCAAAAGAAAAAAACATTACACATTTATCAAGTTGGCTTGGCTACACGCTGCTGCTGCTGACTAGTGTTTATCATTAGATGTTATTATTTTAGTTATATTTTTATATTAATATATAATGCTTCTAATTTAATTATTGGATCGCATTTTGTGTATGTGATGGCACGTACGTGATGTGATTGGCCAAGAATCACATCTATTTCCACTTTTTGCTATTTCCATCCTTTGGGGCTTTCTCCTTTTCCATCACTCGAAATATATATATTTTTTTCCACCTTGAACACAACTTTCATTCTCCTTCATGGCTTGTCTTTCACATTTCCATTTCACTCTCCAAAAATATCAAAAAAACCCTTGATTGATTTGTTGTTGTATCCATTTGTTTTGGCCAATGGATATATTATATATATATATTTCGATATACAATTCTTGCTTGTTGCTACTTTGATATACGATTTTCAAATGTTTCATTCATTTATTGATTCGCTACATTTTGTGCTCTGTACCGCCTGCTGCCGCTGTTGTGCCTTTATCTCTATCTCTATCTCTATTTTTGCTCTATATAAAGCAGAATCATTTCTTGTCCATTGTCTGTCTGTTATGAGTAATGTCCAATTTTGTGGACCAATCACCGCCATTTTGACCGCCAATGATCACCACCAAATTAAATAATAAAAATAAAAAAATATTGGTCGTTCACATAACCAATTTGCGTTGCAACCATCTTCCACCACCACCACCACCAACCAACTAACCAATCAACCAATCACCACCACCACCAACCAACCTTCTTTTAATTGCTCTTAAACCTAATTAACCTTTATTCCAACTGCATCTAAAATCATCCTTTCAATTTGAGCCTTGTCCACACCAATCACCTAATCCATCAATCTATCCATTCAATCATTCATTCACATTACTAATTTATGAATTGCATACACAGAATTCACCAATCACGAACACATCCAATCAATTACACTGAACCCTTTACACCTATCAACAAACACGCCCCATTCGTTTAAACTGAAACTCCCACACCGTTTGCAAGTCACGTACTTTTAGTATATATTAAGAATGCATCATTCGATTCCCAAACCAATACCTATCCTACAAACGAACGATTTCCTAATGCAAAAAAATAATATTAAATTTAATTAAGTTATTAAATTTATATATGTGGGCGTATTTGCGACACAAATAGGTTTGTTATTTATTTTTTTTCTGTTTACATTTCTTTCGAGGACAATCTTTATACAATTTTTATATACAATTCGATCAGACAGTTTGTGTTTGCGGCGTGTATAAGTGTGATTTGTGCTTGTTCTACTAATTTATCGCTGTGATTATTAATTAATTATTGTTTTTTTAAGTTTAATTTAATTTAATTTAATTATTTGTTTGATTTCAATGGCAAAACAAGTTTTCAGTTTTCGTTTCTGTTTTTATTATGTTTTCTGTTTATTATTTGCTTAATGCGCAACCATTATTTTATTATTATTATTAATATAAAACACAACAAACACAACTAACATCATCATTTTACATAATTAACATTCAAAAACTAACAAATTATACATTTGGGAACAAATTGAAAACAAATCAATCACTATAACATTAAACCCCATATAAATTTAATACGTGATGCTGCCAGTGCCAATTGCCATTTGCCTTTGCAAGAATAATTCGTCTATTTTATTCTATTCTATTAATCTATAATATAATGCGCTTAAATCACACCTCAGTAGACTTATTGATTAATTAATTAATATTAATCGATACAATTCTAATAATTGCTAAAATATTAATTAATTTGCCTAATTAAATGGGATGGTATATACTTACAATGAATTTCTCTTTCTTTCTCTCTCTCTTTCTCTCTCTTTCTCTTTCTTCTTCCATCTCTCTTTTTCTCTCTTCCAAAACAACAAACAATATAAAACTAACATAAAAAAATCCAATAATCATCCCCTGTTAAAACTAACGCCAAAATGCAAACAAAATACAAACAACAAACTACCAAAAAAAAACAATAACAATAACAAAATCCAAAATCCAATACCAAATCCTTTTTTCTCAAAATACCAATCCATAAAATATTCTTCCTCTCTTTTATTTTGCAATTTATTTATTTGTTTCATCGTTTCCTTTCCATTATTTATTTTTAATATATTAATGCAACTATCATTGGAATGTGTTTGCTTGATATCGTGCTTCCATATATCTCGCTTATTTGCTGTTCATGTTTTTGCTATTCCATTTAATTTTTTTTTGTTGAATGTGTCAATGCTGTGTTTGTGCTGTGATTTATATATTGCATCCAATTTTTTTAATATATTTTTGATATATTTTTCAAAATTAATTTGCTGATCATCACATCTATATTGTCCATTGATCACGCATCTAAAATGCGCGCTCCAAAAAAAAAACTATTATCTACTCTTTACTTTACTTTTTTGTTATTATCCTAAATTGATGGAATCAATCATCGATTGTGAACATCTTTTTTTGTTTCTTATGTGTATGTGCGTGTATGTGCGTGTGTGTGTGTGTGTGTGCGACTCTTGTTGACCAATATTTTCCAAAACCGAAACCAAAAAATAATTGGTCAATTCCTCTTTTGACTATTGATACTTTTATATTCCATGACGGCCTTTCCATTTCCCAAATGGGAAACCTTTATCAAATTCCTATGCGTGCTCTTTACCGATCTTTTTTTCGGTTCTCTCTCTCTCTCTCTCTCTCTCTCTCTCTCTCTCTCTCTCTCTCTCTCTCTCTCTCAACCAAAAATGTATGATATACTTTAATTTAATCCTTAAAATTGCAATCGATCAATCATTCCAAAATGAATCAATTCTAAACATTCTAATCGAATCGATTCATCATTTTGATTATTTTCAAATATCATTTTATTTTTAAAAAAAATCATGCTTTTTAAAAACCTGCGAAATCCCAATCATGGAACGCAACCTGAATATTCCTGCTCTTTCTCCCCTTTGTTCCCGAATAATATTCCTTTTTGTACAACCCTGAATTCCATAAATGCAATCAATCAATTCCAACCCTCTTCCAAACCAAAAAAATTGACACATTGTATCCATTCACATACACACACACACACACACACACACAAAACAAACACAAACAAACCATCAACAACCAATCAGTTACGTGTGGTTCGAGCATTTCGTTCAACATTGGAAGATATGGAAGAACGTCGATCAATTCATTCATTACATAATTGTCTACGAACATCACGTTCCCATCCTGGTCCAATACGAAGTTGTTGTCCAATGTATGCAATCGATCCCGTAACTGGATGTCCCATAATGTTAGCACCAACCGGTACGGCGGCACCTATTGGCGCAATTCCATACTATGGACCAATTGCATCATCACATCATCAACATCATCATCATCATCAACAACAACAACAACCAACGCCAACATTAGTACCAGGAGCCATCTATTGGAATTCGGCAAATAATTCAACGGGAAGTAATGCACAATATCTTGGACCAACAATGTATGCAACCGATCAATCGGGCTCAACCGTCTACTATACCAATCAAATATTCAATAATTCTGGTGGTGGTGGTGTTGGTAGCGGTGGCGGTCCCGGTAATGGTGGTGTTGGTGGTGGTGGAATGGTCATGTTAACACCGGTAATCGCTAGTGATACCGGCGGTAGTAGCATTCATCCACTCAATAATGGCAACAATAGCGGCGGCGGCGGCGGTGGACATCATCGCCATCATCATCATCATGGTGGACATCATCACCATCATCATGGTGGTCATCATCATCACCATCATCATCATGGATCAAATAAGATCCCACAAACAGGTATGGAACTTGTTGGTTCACCATCAAAAGCGCCATCACCAATTACAACAACAACAACAACAACAATCGCCGATACAAATGTAGCAACAATATTGTCATCGTCGTCATCATCGTCGACATCACCGTCGATTACATTGGCAAGTGGAACTGTTACAATCAGCGGGCGTGGCCATTCATCCGGTACGGTAGCATCGGCAACACCTGGTACGGTTGTCACCTATACCGTTGTACGGCAATCGGCCTTACCACCGTTACGTACACAAAAATCGGTTAACATGCCATTGATTGGTGATGATCTTAATCATGTTCATGAAACAACGCCCAACGACGATGACGCCCATGCATCAATGATCAATCAAACTGATGGTACGATGATGAACAATCAAAATATAGATTTAATTAATTCTAATGATAATAATACCTCATCACATCAACGTGTAGAACGGAGCCGTTCGGCGCCATATTCGATGTTATCATCGATTGAACCATCTCCATCTACGACGACAATGATGAATGCCACCACACCATCACCAACGCCGTTGATGATGATTCCGGTAACTGCTGGAATGAATGTTCCAATTATGATGGCACCACAAATTAGTTCAATTGGTTCATATCAATGTCAACATGGCGTACGACGTCAACAACAAACACATCGACATGGTCATCATCATCAACATCATCGACATCATCGTCATTCGGTAACACGGTCGGCAATTGCCACAATCTATGGATCGGCACAAGGTACCAGTTCAAGATCATCAAGTAGTGATGGTGGTGTTGGTGGTGGTGGACGGCAAGGACCAATGATACGACGAACATCAATTGGTATGGGTGTTGCCATGGATAATGGACATAGTCGAAGTAGTAGTTGTTGTTCATATGCCAGTCAAATGAGTGAACCAGCTAGTAGTGCAAGTATGACCAGATCTTGTAGTAGTGATGAACGACGACCATCAAGTTCTGGTCGTCATCGTTCATCATCATCACATCGTAATCAACATGGTCATCATCATCATCATCACCATTCACATCACCATCATCCGCATCATCATCATCGTCATCATCATCACCATCATGGACATCATCGACATGGTAGTGGTGGTGGACACGGTCATCAAACGCGACAACAACAACATCGGTCAACATCGAGAAATCGATATGAATCGCCAACATCTTCAATTGATCGTAATCATCAACATCAACAACGTAGATCACATCATGCAATCATACCATTAAATACGACACCATCATCACGATCACCAATCAATCCAACACCATATTCTGGTATCATGGTTGATTATAGTCCAATACGAACACAATCACGATCACGTCGAAGTTCAAATCGTATGATTGATCCTGAAATTGGTATGTTTTGCTACATTATCAAATTATTTACATTATATATATATCGTTTTTCCTTTTGTTTCCCTAAATCTAGATTTTGAACCAAACGCTACATTTCATTTGCATCCCGATTCGGCATCATCACCGGCTCATATTCAACGTCGCCATTCATCACATCAATCACGTTCAAGATCTCCATCAACTATCGTTGTTGGATCATCGTCGTCACATGGTCATCATCATCATCATCATCATCACCATTCAACTCATCAACAGCATCGGCAAGGATCGACATCGATCTCACGTCATGGATCGAATCGTTCAGCAACCACTGAAGTTCGTACGAACATTTCCCGAAGACATGATGGATCACATCGTCATCGACATCGTCGATTACGACATTCATCACCAAATACCGGTTCCGGTGGTTCTGGACCGAGTACACCGGTTGCAATTGCTTCAACCACCACCGCTATCACCGCCACCACCACTTCAACACCAGTAACAACCACTGAAACCGTTAATGTCAATGGTTCACATCGTAATTCAACATCATCAATCAACAACAATCCATTGGTTCAAGGTTATCATCTATTGACCGAAACCAACAATGGTCGACGAGGATCGAACAGTCATCATGAAACAATCATTTAGATTGATACATAAATTCGCACATAAACAACAAATCCGATATAATATTTTGAAACATATTGATAATTGTATCCATTCGTACTTATTCCCCAAAACGTACGCATTCACATTCTCAAAAAGTATTCGATCGATATTCTTCGATCGAAACATGCTTAACACTTTTCCTTATTTTGCTTTTCCCCCTCCTCCCCCTTCCATTGATCATTTTGATTGGAAAATTTCAGCAAAACTAGGTTCGATTCGAAAAAAATTGCAATTGATTTTTTTCTGGTTGAGAACGTAAATGAATCGATTTTGCAAACATTTCCAATCTAAATGTACGTAACAGTCTCAATGGATAACTTGCTTTTCCATTTTTTTTAAATTACAAAATGCTTTCCCATAATGCACTTTAATCAATCACCTTTCCTCCCACCGATTAACTTATAGAATTTGGAATTTGCAAAATTCCTAAGCCAATTATACGATTAGGTTTTTTTTTAAATATTTGTTTCTTTAAAAGTAACAATTGCAATCGAGCTAAACAATTGATACTTTAAAGATACAATGCCCAAACGAGAGAAAAAAACCTAAAAAAATTTAAACCGATAATAATTCTTATATTCGAGTCAATGTTACACAAAATATATTTGGCCTTTGAACTCGATACTTTTCTTCGGAATTTTATTTTAATTGAATTCAAGCACAAAGATTATTTTTTCTTTTATGGAACATTTGCTCTTTCTCAACATTGTTCCAACGGCCGATCATTATCTTTGATAATATATTAGTGTGCAAATGCGTGTGTACGAGTGTGTGTGGGTGTGTGTGGGTGTGTTTGAGTGTTTGCATATTTATTAATTATAATTCACAAATAACTTAATTAAGATTAGCTTTCACATTTTTTTTCTATTATTAGATATAAACCTATATTTGACCATCTATTGATCAAATCAACCAAATGACGTTGTATTCGATAAAGCAATAATTGAGTGAGTTTGTGTATTTGTGCATTTGTGCTGCATTGGACTGCTCAACCATATAGATTTATGACATTTAATCAGTTAAGCTTATGAAAAAAAAATTATTCAAATCAATTTTAACCAAACAAAAAAAAACGATTACCTTGGATCTACAAATCACAAATTTTTTCCCATCACTCTCAATTGCTCTTTGCCTATTTCAATCTATCCATTGATCCATCTATTTCAATCTTCTTTGTCCATTATTAATTGAAATTATTAATTTCATTTTAAGCCAAAACCAAATGTCACCACATTTCTGTGTGGTGCTTAGGTGTTTTGTTGAATTTTTTGTTTGTTTGTTTCGCTACTGCGTCGAACAATTGTTTTTTTTATTGTGTGCTTGTGTGTCAACTAATGTTTTTTTCTCTCATTTTAATTTAAAGTCTTCCTTTGTCCACATCATATTGAAATATACCTTTTATTTTTCGTTACAATTTTTTCTCTGGCTTCAAACGATTTTAGTTTTTTTTCTCAATTCTATCCATTGCTCATTAAACGAATTTCACATTTGAACTTGGTGACCGTGATCAACTAAAACGGCCAACCAATTCAATAGCAGCTCATCTTTTTTTTTTTTTTTTTTTGAACAATCTTGGGCAATCAAGGCAAGTTCCATTTGTTACATTTTATTCTTATTGAAAAGTAATATTATGAAATACTTTTCCTAAATATATTTCTTAAATTCGTGTTCTCTCTCTATTCTCTCCTTTAAAGCCCTCATTAGACTATAACACTTTCCCCTTTAAATCCTTTCAATTAATCTATAAAATACAAATATAAATATATATTTATGTGTCTAGTTAAATCAATTTGTGTCAGCATTGTTTCTTTGGTCATCAATGCTTCAATTCAATAATCCAATTTATGGGGAACAATTAATAACTTATCAATCGTTCAACATTTATTCCCAATTGATTGTATTAGTCAATCAATCAATCTAAATGCAAATGAAACACAAATTTATTTTAACAAACGACCAATTGCAAATTATCAATAAATTAACATGGTAAATTTAATTATATTTTAGTTCAATCTAAAATTTCCGATCTCCGATTCTCAATTTGGTTTTCTCTAATTATTGTGGTTGTCTTGTGCTTTTCCACTTTTTTTTTGTTTTTTGGTTGTTGTTGTTGTTGTTGTGAAATATTTTATTTTTCAATTTAATTGCTTGCTATTTGCTTGCTCTTTTTGCTTGTTTAGCTTTATTTGAACATTTTCATTACATAAATACACACACACACAAAATAGTGATTTATTGCAAGAAATTATATTTTATTTACAAATTTTAAACTTTGAGAAAAAATATTATTCTCTTTTCATATATTTAATTTGATGATTGATGCACCTCTTCTTTAATGAACGTGTGTGTTTACGGTTTGTGTGTGTGTGTGTGTGTGTGTGAATATCAATGCATGTTTCAAATTCAAATTGCTACATTTGTATCCAATCTCAATTGCAATCTTCAATTTTTAAATCGTCGAACCTGAAACATATGTTGCAACAATTACCTTTATATTTTTATTGAAGACAATCAAATTGATCCTTCGTTTCATCTTTCGTTTTCTTTCATTTTAATGCAACGATGTGCTCATTTTAAATCATTTCCTTTTCCAATCATAATCATAATCACCTAATCAATAATTTTTCAATTCAAGCATCCCCAATTTTAATTTGGTGTGTTCATACATTTTACAAACATTATTTCCACTTATTTGCTAATCCTCACATAGTTAAATCAAATCCAATTCGATCACAATTTCCCATTGTTTTTCTCTTTTTCTCTTCCTTTTTCATTCCTTCACTATCTCCATTCTCTCCAATTTGAACTCCAAAAACAAAAATTTCCTTCAATTATGTCGTCTCCTGATTCCATCATGATCCAAACATTCACCACCTATAACCAACAATTCCTTTAAATCATTTCCAATATCCAACATCTTCCTCTCTCTCTCTCTCTCTCTTTCTTTCTACCTATTTCTCTTTCTCTCTCTCTCTCTCTCTCTCTCTCCGTAGATGCTTTCCGGTGAACAACAGATGGCTCGCTTATTTCCGGTTCCATATAGTAAAAGTGCTCTTGACCAAAGCGTAAGCGATCTATCTATCTATCTCTCTCTCTCTCTCTCTCTCTATCTCTATTTCTCTATTTCCCTTTCCATCTCTATTTCACAAAATCACTTCCGTTTTTGACATTCATTCTAACCAATTCATTCCTGAGTTTAGAACTTTTCCATTATCGCTTCATATCTTTTGTTTTTAATTATAGATTCTTTATTTTTTTATATTTTTAAATTCTTATTTAATCTTGTCTTGTCAAATCTAAATTTCTCAATCTTTCTCCTCTCTCTCTCTCTTACTCTCCTTCCATCTTTTAATCCTTCCTTTTTTCATATCAATCGCTTATTAATTTTGGAATATAATCTATTTTGATAATAGCCTAACAAAATTGCTATTTATTAATTAGAATGTTTTAACAAAATGAAATTTATAGTTTTATGCAAACTTTCTTTTGATGTTGTCTGTTCGTCTTTCATTGAATGAATGTTTTGTTTTTTTTTTTGGTTTTTTTATAGTTTGATGTTCTTATTAGTTTATTTTTATTATTATTTATTTTTTGTTTTTATTATTAGACCTTAATCTTGTTTTATATTTGTTATATATAATTGGCAATTAATTTTTTATATAACAAATAATGGAATAGTTAAATCCTTTTCAAAAAATACCTTTGAATTTAATTTGGATCATCGACCAAATTGGCCACCAAACTAATTGATTGTTTCTCTCTCTCTCTCTCTCTCTCTCTCTCTCTCTCTCTCTCTCTCTCTCTCTCTCTCTCTCTCTCTCTCTCTCTCTCTTTCTTTCTTTCTCTCTCTTTCTCTTTGACTTTTCCCTTTTATTTTTGTTTAAATACACCTCAAATCCTTGCTTTGAACCTAAAATTTGACCATTGATGACGTGTAATTTAATCGATCAACCATTTGACATTGTATGGGTGTGTGTGTGGGTGTGGAATGTGTGGGTGTGTTTGGGTGTGATGAAAAACCAAATGAAAATAGATTCGTGTGGTCAATGCATTTCGAAGTGGAATCGATCGAACTCATCCACCACCGCCGGCATTGTTACGTCGAGTAGCCGCCATGAAATCGGCATCGATGGATGCATCCGGTTCAGGATCAGCCAGCATCTATACCGATTCGTACACTAATTTACCGAATCAATTTCCGTCGACATCATCATCAATCGGCGAACGTGCCCTATCGGGCGATCTAGGTTCCATTAATCGTACACAACCATTATCATCATCAACCAATATAATTGATAATAAACCAATTCGTTCACCACCATCAATCTATCATCATCAACAACATGAACCACTGCAACAACAGCAGCATCGTAATCCACAACTAGGAAAACCATCGATGTCAATCGGTGGACGATCATTTTCAACCGATACCGATTTGGATGGATTACGAAATGATAAAATTGAATCATTGTTACGTTCGGAAACGACCGAAGTACTTGAAGAGGAGATTGATGATTATTTTCCAAATACGGAATCATTGTCGACTAATGATTATGGAAAACGTTCTTCGCCACCAATTGAATCACGGCCATCATCGAGTCAAGTTGGTGGAAACAATGGCAAAATGCCTACATCACAAAGTTCACAAGAGACTTCAGTTTAACTGTTTTGACCATTTGACCATTTGACCATTTGACCATTTGACTTTCATCAATCATTTTATGTTATGTTCGATATTCATCATTTCATTTGGTGCTTATCACTATTTTATCAACTCAATTTCATTTGAGCAATGTTTCTGAGATTTCAATTGAGATTGGATTTAATTTCCACTATGACTAAGATTTAATTTAGTTTTCATTTGTGGGGGAGGAAAAATATTGCACAGATTGGGCCAATTTAGATTGTCCATTTTGAGTTTTTTCCTTATCAAAAACAAAAAAATTCTGGTGCATAAAAAGATTCTGGGATAAAACTCGTTCTGTTGCCAATTTATTTATTTAAAAAAAATTCATATTTATATTAATGACATGAAAAAAACTAATCAATTTACCAATAACGTTCTCCTTTATTAGTTAATTAGGATAAAATGAATTTAATTAATTTGATTTAGTTTGCACATTTTAATTGTTATAAACCTGAGCCTAAGTTTAAGATAAGTGAAATTTAATTAAGGAAACTTTTATTTTCTATAATTTTTATTTAAACCAAAACACAAAATAATTGGTTTAACCATATGTGTAGATATAGTTTTTATTTTGATTGCTTTCATTTCGTATATAAAACAAAACAAAATGTTTTCTATTCTCAACAACGACAATAATAGCAACAATTGTGACATTAACACTGCAAAATTTATCTACTCAAAAACTAAAATTTATCAACCGTCCGTTTTCACAAAAAAACTAAACAGTGAACTAAGGTAACTAAAATTCATTTATTTTATATTACAAGTTTTTGTTTCTGTTTTGTTTGGTTTTAATTATCTTCTTTTCCTATCACTCACTTCATTCACTTACTCTGGGTTATAACGAATATTATATTTTAAAAAACATATAACACAAAATTATTTATTTATTATATAAACTAACCAATTCATCAACACTAACAACACATTCAAATATTGAATCTTTTATTATCACACACCTTACTCTTAATTAATTAATATTTAATTATTCTTGAATAATTCTTTCATTTATCACAATTTCAATATAAAGAAAATTTCAACAAAGTTTCGCACATTGCTTTAAAAGCTTAATTTGATATCATAATTAAATAATAATAATCAATCAATCAATCAACAAAAATTTTATAAATCTAGCATTGATACTAACCAAAATCTTTCTTTTCCTTCTTTCATTCACATTTCCCATTCAAACATTCATTTCATTTGTTTTTTTGATATCATTCGCGTTTGGGGTTTGGTTCAAAATTTCAACAACAATTTGGTTTACAATTATATTCCTTCCATTTGTTGCTTTCATTGAATTTCGTTAAATTTTATGTTTTGCTTTATTTTTTTGTTTCGTTTTTGATTTGCTTTCAATTTTAAATTGGCGTCTATCAATGTGGGCGTGTGTGTGTGTGTGTGTGTGTGTGTGTGTGTGTGTGTGTGTGTTGGTTTTGGTAATTAATCACATTTTTAATTAACTAACAAACTAATCTTTTTCATTTTTTAATTATAAACGGGGCTTTGCTTATGCATTTAACTAACAAAATTATGGTCAAATTATGGGCTTCTGTATATATTGTTTTATATAAATAACTCAAACCACCAAAATTTGGTGGATCCATTTCCATCATATGCGTCCATTTTGTGTCAACCATTTTATGGTTCAAATAAAAAAAAAACTATGCTATTCCCATTGCCCATTTTGTTTCCTATTTCATTTCAACCTTTTGACCTTTCCGTGTTTGCATGTCAAAACCGAAAAAACCGTTTATCCCTGAACCAATTTCCCTTTATCCTATCTTGCTTATACGCAAAAATCCTATCAATTCTTTCCCATTGTACCATTGTGAATCATCATTTCAATTACATCAAAATCAAAATCAAAAAACAAAAATCGACCAAACCAAATGTAGATGTCAATTACGGAGGTGGCCGAACAACATAACAATCAATTCTATGAGATGAATGCACGTTCTAGTCAACAATTACGTTCAAATCTATCGTTGGATGTTCGCCGATCAGTCGATTTTTCCTAAGATTCAATTTAATCAAAAAAAAAAACAATTAAATCCAAAGAAAAGCAATCTTACTTTTATGTAAGTAACATTTTTTTAAAATAGTATAAATCATTAATTGTTTCTATCCTTTTTCCACTCTATTTAAGTTTTCCCTTCATCTTATAACTACATATTCAATAATTTCGAAAATAATATTATAATATCAAGTTTCATTTTGAAAAAAAATTATTGTTTGAAACATATTGATGTAATGTTGTTTTACAAACTATTTAGCATGTTGTACTCTATCATTTATGGCAAATTTTATTATATAACAAATAAATTTAAAATAAAATTACAGTTATAACAGATTATCAAAATTTATATATTTAAATAAATCCACAAATCACGATGTACATGTTTATCATATCATATCTTGTTCTGTTTAACATAATATATCAAAAGTTAAAAACTTTTTGTAAGTTCGTTTCCAAAAATTTTCTTATAAAGTTTATGTTTACCCTATGTCGTATTGGCAACATAAACATTATCAAAGTTTGAACTGACATGACTATAGCATCGACCACTTTGAACATAGAAAATCTATAGTTAAAAGTAACATCAATTTTGTATATAAACACAACCAAAAGCCAAGCTAACCATCAATCGTTTCTTGGCTTTTATTTGTGATGACCAACTAACTGAAGAACAGCAGTCAAAACAGTCAACATGTGGTTCATCAATCAATAATCATCACGTCAATGTTTGGAGCCAAAAGGTAGATGAATTTTATTTGACGCTTGTCATATTTATCGTCAAGCACACGAATGTTTGTTATGGTGTTAAATTTTATACCTTTATCTTAGATCTTCAATATAGAATGAATTTTATATCAATAATAGCCGACCGATTTGGTTTTAAATTAACGTCAACAACATTCTTTAATTTTACAATATTGATAATCCTTTGGTATGTTTTGAATATTTCTTTGCGTCTTGTTTACATAGTCAAAGAGGTTAGATTATGCGTATTCTCAAAAAAAAAACATTTATTGCTATTGACCGATTTTGATATTTAAGGTGAAAGATCATTTATGGGGTAATGCCACCTTGCGGAATTTTAATGGAACTAAATTTTGCAAAAAAGTGACCTTTTTAGGCCGATTCCACTTTTTGAATAGGGAATTCAATGTATTCTCAAACTGAACTCAAACTTTACACACAAAATCACTAAAATTTTGGTTTTCAAAACTGAAAAACTGGAATTTCTCAAGAATGGTACAGAATAAGATTCTGAAACTTGGCACACTTATAGATTTTGAGATGCTTAATCGAATGAAACTATTTTCAATTTTGTAGATCTTATCAATCTTGAGTTATGTGCGTTTTTCGTTTCATGTTTTTCCATAAAACATGTTTTGTTTTGAATTAATTATCCCTAAAACTACTATGATTTAAATTTTGAAACTTTTGACATTTATAGATAAGATAATGATCTATAAAATAATTTATTGTTTATTTTTGTACAGCTTATCAATCGTTAGTTATCAATGCTTAAAGTTGACTTAAATTTTTTTAATTTTTAATTAATAACTCAAGAATCGTAAAGAATTTAATTATGAAACTTGGCAGATTAATAGATTTTAGGATGCTTAATCAAATAAACCTATTATCAATTTTGTAGATCTTATCAATCTTGAGTTATTTGCGTTTTTCGTTTCATGTTTTTCCATTAAACATGTTTTGTTTAGAATTAATTATCCCTAAAACTACTATGATTTAAATTTTGAAACTTTTGACATTTATAGATAAGATAATGATCTATAAAATAATTTATTGTTTATTTTTGTACAGCTTATCAATCGTTAGTTATCAATGCTTAAAGTTGACTTAAATTTTTTTAATTTTTAATTAATAACTCAAGAATCGTAAAGAATTAAATTTTAAAACTTTTTAAACTTATAGATTTGACAATTTCTGATCGAATGAGACTATAATCAACTTTGTACAACTTATCGTTTTTAAGTTATATGCGTTTTTGTGGTTTTTGTTTATTATTTGTTTACAAATTGATAACTCAAGAACCGTTGACAATAAAATTTTGAAATTTGGCACAATAATAGTTCAATAAATTCTTGATCAAATAAGTTTTTGATAAATATTGTGTGATTTGTCATTCTTGAGTTATAACAGTTTTTAACTAAAAAAGCATTTAAATTTAGGTCAACTTTAAAAATTCATAACTTACGAATGATGTACTTTACAAAATTAAATTATATATCATTTTATAAAGCAAATAATTATCTAATATTGTGCCAAGTTTCACAGTTTAATTCATTACCGTTTTTAAGTTATTTAAGTTTAAACACACATTGTCAATAAAATTACAAATATGCATGTAACTCAAGAAATATAAATTGCATCAAGTTGATTATAATCTCAAACGATCAGAAATTGTTTAATCTGTAAATCTGGAAAGTTTCAAATTTCAAATTTGTATCATTCTTGAGTTATTAATCAAAAACTGAAAAATTTTAGGTCATATTCAAGCTTTAATAACTTACGATTGATAAGATGTACAAAAATAAACTATATGTCATTTGAAAGATCATTTTTTTATCTGTTGTTATCATAAGTAACATAATTTAAATCACTGTAGTTTTTAAAATATTAAATTTTTAAAACATATTGTAAAATCAAGAAAATTTCAAATTTCACCGATTTTCCTATACTTTCCCATTGAAATACATTATATTCAATATTCTTATGGCCATTTCCATAGGATTGCATTGCATTTGCCAAATGTACGTATAAATGCCTATTAAATTTTGGTTTTGGGTAGAATCCTTTGGATTTACGAACTGAAATTTTCAGGAATGATTTGTTGTTGATCATAAAATCATCCCTGATAATTTCATTGGAAACCAAACAACTTTAATTTTTGCTCGATTTTCTTCAATAATGAAGGCTTTAGCCTTTGCGTTTTTTCAATTTTTGAAAAAAAAAATTAAAGCTGCTTGGATTCTTATGAAATTTTCAGAAATGATTTATTGGTCAATAACAAATCATTCATGAAAATTTCAGTTCAAAAATCCAAAGGATTCTACCCGAAAACAGGATTCAAATTGATTGATTATTTTTCCATACTTTCCCATTGAAATACATTAATATTCAATATTCTTATGGCCATTTCTATAGGATTACATTGCATTTGCCAATTGATTGCGATGGACCACATGTTTATGTTTATGTTTATTGGTTTAATGCCAAACTTTGTCGATATAGCACTAGCTTCGATGAAACTTCTAGACTCATGATGATACATTTGACTCGAATCGATGAACGTATTTCATCGTCGTTTTTATTATCATATTGATTCATATTGTTGGCCTTCTTCTTTCACTGTACATTAAATGATTAGCTCCCCCACTCATCTATGTTGTATATGATTTGACATAGAGTTCATGTTTACCCTATAGTGTATTGGCAACATGAAATTATCAAAGTTTAAACTTGTGCGCCTAACGTTTCGTGTACTACTGTTCAATTCAAGTTTAAACTGAGATGACTAACTTTAACCCTACATACCACAATGAACAGCTAGCAAATGTGTGGCTGAAGTAGCATAAAATTTGTATATAAACTCAAGCAAAGACCGAGTAAATCATCAATCGTTTCTTGGCTTTCACTTGTGATGATCAATCAACATTCTATCAAACAACTCTTTTCGTTTTGGCTGAAGCTGATGGTCCTGTTCTTTTGCCGACGTAGATCTTGTTCGTTACAACTGAAGATGTTTCTATTTTATTTTTATTTTTGTGCCGTGTCGTTTATGCTGATGACGATTTTTCCGATGGCAACTGTGGTGGCGATCTTGATGGCTAATCTCATTCAACTTTTAATGCAAATGGTGGTGGCGCTTTTGATGGCCGATTTCAAGCAATGTAAACTCGAAATTTTCTGGCAAAATGATCAATTCAATTTTTGCCATCATTCAAGACACTTTCCTGATGTTTATATTTCGATGATTGAAGATTTTGCCGTACTTATGATCTCATTGAACTTTTGAAGCAAATGGTGGTGGCGCTTTTGCTGTTCTCAAATGTTTGTGATGGCGCTTTTTATGGCCGATTTCACGACTTATAAGCTTGACATTTTCTGGCTAAATGATCAATTTATGTTTGCCATCATTCAAGACACTTGCTATTTGCTCACAACTTTGGCTATTTTCATGATGTTTTTATAAGATTTTGCTGTATTTCACTTATGATCATCATCAACTCTATTTTAACTTATGATCCTCAACTATGCCTTCAAAATTACCACCGTTTTTCACCGAGATTAACCAAAATCATGTAAGTATTCTTTAAAACTAATTGCTTGGATCATTCACTAAAATTTATAATTTTTTCATTACAATATCTTTGGATGGCATTGGTGGTGACGTGATTGTGGTAATCATATTGAACCTTTTAAGCAAGTATTGGTGGCAATTTCTGGCCATATTTCAATTTCCTGCTTTTGTTGACTTTTCATATAAGTTAAGTACTCTTTAAAGTTGATAGCTTGGATGGCAATGGATCCGTTAAATGGCAATGGTTGTGGCATGCTTGTGGCAATCACAATGTTTGAAACAAATGTCAAATGTTATGTGCCGATCATTGAGACAATACTCTTTAACATCAACTTGTCCGCTGAGCATTGAGACAATACACTCTAACATCAACTTTGTCGGCGATCATTGTGAAAACATTCGCGAACATCAACTTGGCCGCCGATCATTGTGAAGACATTCTCGAACATTAACTTAACCGCCGATTAATGGAACCACACTTTCGAATATCAAATTGGCCCGCGATTATTGTGAAGACATTTTCGAACATCAATTTGGCCGCCGATTATCGGGACGACTCTCTGGAACATCAACTTGTTCGCTGATCATTGAGACAATAACCTAACATCAACTTTGCCGTAAATCAATGGGACGAAGCAATCATTGAATACTAATTTTGGAGAGGATCCTTCGAAAATACCAATTTTTACTAAAAAAATTGAAGGCAATAGGCAATGCTAATTTTGAATATTCATTTTGAATTCTAATTTTGGGTAGATTATTTTGGAATCAAGAACTGGAATTTATAAGAATAATTATTAAACGAATTTTTAAACGATTTTTACCAAAGACGAAGTTTTACCGGTTTTAAAAATTTTATTTTAATATAAGAAAATTAATTTTTTCTAAAAATGTATTATATTGATTTTTGTTGTATTTCCAGTTTTTATTTGAAAAGGTCACAATAAACAAGTCGATGTCATTTGCCACAATAAATGTATATGTGGCGCCATCTATTGATAAATAAAGTAAATTATTTTAAAATAATAAATAATGAATAAAGTAAATTAATTATATTGAATTTCGAATTGTAATTAATTATGGAAAATAATTACAAGTTTGTATTGATTTATGGAAATTACCTATTAATTGTCGTTTACTATGATTGGGATCGCCCAACATAAAAAGCGGAAACATAAATTGGAATGTCTCTTATGGATTTTGCGAGGCGGTTTTAGGCCGACGAGCCAGGTATTATTTGTTGCCACCGAAGGTCGGCGAGCGGAGCGAGGGGAGCTAACTTCTTGTGAGGCGACCGCAGGTCGCCGAATATAACAAGCGGATACATATATAGGATTGTATTTTATGGCTTTTTCGAGGCGACCGGAGGGCGAAGAGCAAGGGCTTCGACGGGCGAGGGAGATGAGCTAACTTAATTGTGAGGCGACCGCTGGTCGCCGAACATAACAAGCGGAAACATATATAGGGAAGTATCATAAGGCTTTTGCGAGGCGGCCGTAGGCCGCCGAGCCAGGTATTATGCGAGGCGACCGAAGGTCGCCGAGTGATTCTTAATGCGAGGCGACCGCAGGTCGCCGAGCGGGGGCAGTGGCGTGAATCGAGTCCAGCGGAGCGAGGGGAGCTAACTCCTTGTGAGGCGACCGCAGGTCGCCGAACATAACAAGCGGAAACATATATAGGGAAGTATCATAAGGCTTTTGCGAGGCGGCCGTAGGCCGCCGAGCCAAGTATTATGCGAGGCGACCGAAGGTCGCCGAGCGGGGGGAGCAGGGTGAATTCGAGTCGAGCGGAGCGAGACGAACCAAGTATCATGCGACCCGAGCGAAGCGAGGGGAGCTAGTATCTTGATGTAGCGATGTCCACAAATTTGCTTATATTGATTAGAAAAAATCTACGGGCAACCCTTATATACAACAAATTGTGACTTGTGTTTATTTTTAAACACAATGTGAGGCGACCGCAGGTCGCCGAACAAATAAACATGGGACAAGTGTTGGTGTAGTGTTGCATGCTTTAATAGCAATGTGAGCCGAGCGTAGCGAGGCGAACATATATGTATAGTAGGGAGCAACATAAGATGGGAGGTCGGGACGTTGCGCCGAGCGAAGCGAGGCGCCATCGCGAGCGAAGCGAGCGACTGCGCGAGCGAAGCGAGCGCTACCGCCGAGCGAAGCGAGGCGGCAAAATTTTCCACCCTTTTCTGTTTTTTATTTTATATTTTCTATTTTAAAGTTTTAAGTTTTAAGTTTTAAGTTTTAAGTTTTAAGTATTAGTATTAATAATAATAAAAAAAGAATAAAAAAAAAGAAAAAAGAAAGAAAGAAAGAAGAAAGAAAGAAAGAAGAAAAGAAGAAAGAAGAAGAAAGGAGAAAGGAGGAAAAACTTACATTGAAGATGAAGTTGAAGTGTTGAAGTTGAGTTGGTGATGTTGAAGTTTGGTTTGTGGTGGTAAAGTTGAGTTTGTGGTGGTAAAGTTGAGTTTGTGGTGGTAAAGTTGAGTTTGTGGTGGTAAAGTTGAGTTTGTGGTCGTAAAATTGGGTTTGTGGTAATAAAGTTAGGTTTGGTGTTTGGTAGTAAAGTATGGTTGAGAAGATTGTATTTACCGGTGGATTAGTTAGAATAAAAACGAATAATGTTGATGACAATTTAAATTTGTTGATGAAGATCAAAAAGTATTGATGAAAGTCATAGTTGATGGTAAAGTTGGTGGTTCAGTTGATTATCACTAGTTTAAATTGTGATGTTGATGGCATAGTTAAAGTATATTTGATTAAACTCACAAATTAAAAAGATTGATGACTGGTGGTAACGTTGAGGATGATTGATGTTGAGCTAAAAAGGATAAAAGTTAATAGAATGAACAACACGGGTTTTAAAATATTTCTTTTTCATAAAATGATTCAATTTAAAATAAATAATATCGTCAGGCCAAGTGACGATCGGCCACCATCAGAGGATACCGCCATGAAATCGGTCTGGAATTCGGATTGGAAACAGGACCAGTGCCATAGCCATCAAGGATTGAACAGGATATAGGATTAGGGAAAAAATTATAAGTTAAAGTATATTATAAGTTAAACAACATATTTGATGTAACTCACTTTTTTTTCATAAAACAAAATACATAATATCACCAGGCCAGAGCGACGATCGGCCACCATCAGAAAATAGCACCAGGAAGATAGCACAACGAAGATGATCTGAAAATCGAATTGGAAATAATACCATTGCCATAGCCAACAATGATTGAATAAGTTTTAAGTGTGAAATTCAGCAAAATCTTCAATCAAGGGAAAATAGACATCTAGAAAATAGCCAATGTTGTGAGTGAATAGAAGTGTCTTGAATAATGCCAAAATATAAACTGATCATTTAGCCAGAAAATGACGAGCTTATATTGCTTGAAATCGGCGATCAAAAGCGCCACCACAAATATTTGAGAACATAGACGCCACCACCATTTGCTTCAAAAGTTCAATATGATTGAACCTATTGACCATCAACAGCGCCACCGCCATTTGTTTCAAAAGTTTGATGAGATTGGCCATCAAGAACGCCACCACCGCCATTGTCATCTAACTAAATTGAAATGTGAAAAAAAATGTTAGTGAAATATCAAAGCAATTAGTTTTAGGAAATACTTAACTTAAATGAATATTTAACAGGAAAAAAACGGAACTGGAACAACGGCCATTATAATGAATTGAAGCATAGAATGATGGAAAAAACAAAGTTAAAATTGGTATAGAAAAATGAATCAATTGATACTAAATTGAAATCGAACATCGGCAAAAGCAGGAAAAAAAGGTTAAGCCAAATATTTGATGAATGATTCCAATTATCAGCGGCCAAGTTGATGTTCGAGAGTGTGATCCCAATGATCAGCCGCCAAGTTGATGTATGAGAGTGTTGGTTGGTTGTTGGTTGGTTGATTGTTGGTTGATGAAAGCCAAGAAACGATTGATGATCTACTCGGTCTTTGCTTGAGTTTATATACAAATTTTATGCTACTTCAACAACACAATTGCTATGTTCAATGTGGTATGTAGGGTTGAAGTTAGTCATTTCAGTTTAAACTTTGATTAAACAGTAGTACACGAAACGTTGTGCGCACGAGTTTAAACTTTGATAATTTAATGTTGCCAATACACCATAAGGTGAACATGAACTTCATGTCGAAGCATGTACAGATACGATACAGTACAGTGCGATAGATGAATTGGGGGCCAATCATCAGTTGTACAGTGAAAGAAGGAGCAAAACACAATGAACGATGAACAACATGAACTAGTAGAATACACAAACGTTAAGCATACGAGTTTAAACTTTGATAACTTCATATTGCCAATACATGGTAGGTTAAACATGAACTTCATGTCAAAGCATGTACAACGATAGATGAGTGGGGGAGGCCAATCATTAGTTGTACAGTGAAAGAAGTCCAACAATATGAATCATTTGTATCATGATTAGAACGATGAAATAGGTTCATCAAATCGAGTCAAATGTATCATCAGAAATCGAGATGCTTCATCGAAGCCAGTGCTATATCGGCAAATTTTGGCACTAAAACAATATACATAAACAAATACATGTGGTCCACCGCAATTAATCTCGAAATAGCAATTAGCGTCGAAATAGCAATTAACATCGAAATAGGCATAAAAATTTTCATTATTGATTTTATTCCAATTTGAATATAGAGAATATAAATATATATAAATTAGTATTGGTATTTTATTAATCATAAATATGGATAATTTACATAACTTTTATATAATATTAATTTTGTGGTAACGGTACAATATCAATTGTTTATTGTGTATATATGTAGTTATTGTGTTTTATTATATATTAGAAAAGTACATAACAGTTTTACATTAGTTTTTATTGGGTGCTGTGCAACAATTATATTTAGGGTAATTGGTGATGGAGATGAACAAAAAAATAAGGTATTAGTTAATTGCCGAGATATTTAATTGTATGAAAAATTTCATTCAAATCCAAGCAACTTTAATTTTTTCTCAAAAATTGAAAAAACGCAAAGGCTAAAGTCTTCATTTTTGATAAAAATCGAGTAAAAATTAAAATTGCTTGGATTTGAACAAAATTTTCAGGAATGATTTATTGATTAATAATAAATCATTTCTGAAAATTTCAGTTCATAAATCTAAAGGATTCTACCAAAAAATAGGATTCAAATTGAATGATCAAAAATCGAAAAAAAGCAAAGCCTATAGCCTTCATTTTTGATGAAAATCAAGTTAAAATTAAAATTGCTTGGATTGCAATGAAATTTTCAGGAATAGTTCAATATTTAATAATAAATCATTTCTGAAAATTTCAGTTCGTAAATCCAAAGGATTCTACCCAAAACCGGTGTTTAAAAGGCATTCATAACTACATTTGGCAAATGCAATGCAATCCTATGGAAATGAACATAAGAATATTGAGTACTAATGTATTCAATATGCCAATTTTCTGGAACGGGTAATAGCAGCTAGACGTCGTTGAATATGATAGAATGCTCGACATGATCGTTTGATACCGTTTGATTTGATGCGATGCACAGCCAACACCGAGTTGATAAAGATCGATGACAGTAGATGATCTAAGCTTTCAAAGACCAACACCATTTTGTATAGCTTCAAAGAAGAACGTTGCAATTGGTCGTGCAGATCGTCCAATAATGGTATGATTTTCGGATCATCGGAAAAATGTTCTGCTAGTGCATGGAAACGTTGATCTGATGATGAAGAATCATGGTGCGGTGCCGGTGTAGTAAAGAATGATCCATCCAATGTTTGAAGATGATAGAAACGATGAATTCGTACTTCAAGATCGGTTTGGCAGCAAATGGCACGTTTCGGCCATACTGGAGAAATCTTTTGCCAATGAATTAAGAGTGGCGATGTAGACTTAAGGTAAATTACAATACGATTCCATGCCAATCGATAGATCGACATTGTTTCCGCTCAACATAATGTTGGCCATACCATGTTCACGCTTCGAAACGATTGATGATACAGGATGATCACAACAATCCACCATCCATTTGAACGATTCTTGTAGTTGAGCCAATTGTTCAAGTTGTCTATCCTGCCACAATAGTATCATCTTGTTAAGATTTGTGGTCAAAATATCCGTTTCACGCATGTTGCGAAGGCGAATCTCTATGGGCGATCCATCGAATGATATTTGATGGTTGATCAAACGGCGACGATTCGAATCGATTCCAATTGTTACCGATGGTATGAATGATTCACCACCAACACTGCCAACATAGACATTTGATAATGGTTCACCACGAGTTACAAATTCGCCACAGTATCGATAATGTTCACGCAATGAAAGCCAATTAAGTAATGATTTCAATAGACGATTAATATCTTCAGATTTTATAATAGATGATGTAGAATTGGCCAAACCATTTGCGAATTTGTTGAATTGACGCAACCCCTTGTAAACGAATGACCAAGATTAACCGATACGTTATGAAACAATAGATTGATTGACAAGCCAGATTTGGATTCAATAGCAACGATCCAAGGTTTGATAAATTCAAATAGGTCACAGCTGTATATAAATTGGTCGGTCGATGATGATTTTCCGATTCATCGGCACCATTTTCGTCACAATTGTCATCATCACCGAATGCAGGCCGAATCGGGATTCAATACGTTGAAGATTTGGCAATACAATTGATCCATAGATCAATACAATTGAACTGGGAACAGCGACGCCACCACCATTGCCATCCAAAGATATTTAAATAAGAAAATAAAAAAAATGTTAGTGAATGATTAAAGAAATTAGTTTTAAAGAATACTTTACTTAAATGAATATTTAACGGAAACAAATGTTGTCCTAATGATCGGCGGCCAAGTTGATGTTCGAGAAAGTCTTCCCAATGATCGGTGGCCAAGTTGATGTTCGAGAAAGTCTTCCCAATGATCGGCGGCCAAGTCGATGTTCGAGAAAGTCTTCCCAATGATCGGTGGCCAAGTTGATGTTCGAGAAAGTCTTCCCAATGATCGGTGGCCAAGTTGATGTTCGAGAAAGTCTTCCCAATGATCGGCGGTCAAGTTGATGTTCGAGAAAGTCTTCCCAATGATCGGTGGCCAAGTTGATGTTCGAGAAAGTCTTCCCAATGATCGGTGGCCAAGTTGATGTTCGAGAAAGTCTTCCCAATGATCGGCGGCCAAGTTGATGTTCGAGAAAGTTTTCCCAATGTTCAGTGGCCAAGTTGATGTTCGAGAAAGTCTTCCCAATGATCGGTGGCCAAGTTGATGTTCGAGAAAGTCTTCCCAATGATCGGTGGCCAAGTTGATGAAGGAGAATGTCTTCCCAATGATCAGCGGCCAAGTTGATACTTCGTACAGTTGAGGACCATCAGCTTCAGCCAAAACAAAGAGAGTTGCTTGATAGAATGTTGGTTGATCACCACAAGTGAAAGCCAAGAAACGATTGATGATCTATTTGGTTATTTGCTAGAGCTTATATACAAATTTTACGCTACTTCAGCCACACATTTGCTAGTGTTCAATGTGGTATGTAGAGTTAGAGTTAGTCATTTCAGTTTAAACTTTGATTGAACAGTAGTACACGAAACGTTAGGCGCACAAGTTTAAACTTTGATAATTTTATGTTGCTAATACACTATAGGGTAAACATGAACTCTATGTCAAATCATGTATAAAGACAGATGAGTGGTGGAAGCTAGTCATTAGTTGTACAGTGAAAGAAGAAGGCTAACAATATGAATCATTTGTATCATGATTTGAACACGAAACGTTAGGCACACGAGTTTAAACTTTGATAATTTCATATTCCCAATACACTTTAGGGTAAACATTAACTCTATGTAGACATCAGTCATTGTTGGTTGAATGATTGGTTTAAATAGCATTAAATTAACAATTGGTGAAAATAGGTTTATTGTGTTTAACAAACATTTTGATTCATATAACAAATATACATATAGGGGAAATCTCGAATTTTGTGGTCAATTTGAATCCTGTTTTGGGTAGAATCCATTGGATTTACGAACTGAAATTCACAGGACTGATTTGTTATTGATTAATGAACTATTCCTGAAAATTTCATTCCAATCCAAGCAACTTTAATTTATTCTTCGTTTTTGAAAAAAACCATGGACTAACCCCTTTGCTTTTTTTCAATTTTTGATAAAAAATTAAAGTTGCTTGGATCTAGATGAAATTTTCAGGAATGATTTATTGATCAATAACAAACTATTCCTGTGAATTTCAGTTCATAAATCCAAAGGATTCTACCCAAAACCGGAATTTCAATAGCATTCATACGTACATTTGGCAAATGCAATGCAATCCTATGGGATCTACAACAATCTATTGCTATTGACCGATTTTTATTATTTTGGTATCGATTCTAATAGATTTTGTGATTCTGAGACGATTAAAGCTATTTTCGAGTTTGTACAATGTACGGTTTTTGAGATATTTGAGGTGAAAGATCATTTATGGAGTAACGCCACCTTGCGGAATTTCAATAAAACTAAATTTTGCAAAAAAGTGACCTTTTTAGGCCGATTCCACTTTTTGAATAGGGAATTCAATGTATTCTCAAACTGAACTCAAACTATACACACAAAATCACTAAAATTTTGGTTTTTAAAACTGAAAAACTGAAATTTCTCGAGAATGGTATAGAATTAGATTCTGAAACTTGGCTCATTTATAGATTTTGAAATGCTTGATTGAATGAACTTATTATCAATTTTGTAAATCTTATCAATCTTGAGTTATCTGCGTTTTTCGTTTCATGTTTTTTTATTAAACATGCTTTGTTTTCAGTTAATTATCTCAAAAACTACAATGATTTATATTTTGAAACTTTTGGCATTGATAGATAAGATAATGATCTATAAAATGACAAATTGATTATTTTTATACGGCTTATCAATCGTTAGTTATCAATGCTTAAAGTTGACTCAAATTTTTTCAGTTTTTAATTAATAACTCAAGAATGGTAAAGAATTAAATTTTACAACTTTCTAAACTTATAGATTTAACAATTTTTAATCGATTGAGACTATTTTTAACTTTGTACAATTTATAATTCTTGAGTTATATGCGTTTTATGGTTTTTTGTTTACTATTTGTTTACAAGTCAATAACTCAAAAACCGTTAACGATAAAATTTTGAAACTTGGCACAATAATAGATCAATAAATTCTTAATTGATTAAATTTTTAACAAACTTTATGTAAATTGTCATTCTTGAGTTATAACGGTTTTTAACTAAAAAAGCATTCAAATTTAGGTCAACTTTAAAAATTCATAACTTATGATATATGTACTTTACAAAATCAAACTATATATCATTTTATAAAGCAAATAATGATCTAATATTATGCCAAATTTCACAATTTAATTCATTGCCGTTTTTAAGTTATTTAAGTTTAAACACACAATGTCAATAAAATTACAAATATGCATGTAACTCAAGAAATATAAATCGCATCAAGTTGATTATAGTTTCAAACGATCAGAAATTATTCAATCTGTAAATTTAAAAAGTTTCAAATTTCAAATTTGTATCATTCTTGAGTTATTAATCAAAAACAAAAAAATTTTAGGTTATATTCAAGCTTTAATAACTTACGATTGATAAGTTGTACAAATATAAACTTTATGTCATTTGATAGATCATTTTCTTATCTATTAATGTCAAAAGTTTCAAATCTAAAATCATTGTAGTCTTAGAGATAATGAGTTTCAAAAACATATTGTAAAATCAATCAAATTAGAAATTTCCCCGTTTTTTCTATATTTTCCCATTGAAATACATTAGTATTCAATATTCTTATAGTCATTCTCATAGGATTGCATTGCATTTGCCAAATGTACGTATGACAGCTTTTAAAATTCCGGTTTTGGGTAGAATCCTTTGGATTTATAAACTGAAATTCACAGGAATGATTTGTTATTGATTAATAAACCATCCCTGAAAATTTCATTGGAATCAAAGTAACTTTAATTTTTACTCGATTTTCATCAAAAATGAAGGCTTTAGCCTTTGCGTTTTTTCAAATTTTGAGAAAAAATTAAAGTTGCTTGGATTTGAATGAAATTTTCAGATATGATTTATTGCTCAATAAAAAACTATTCATCAAAATTTCAGTTCGGAAATCTAAAGGATTTTACCCGAAAACAAAATTCAAATTGATTGATTTTTTTCCATATTTCCCCATTGAAATACATTAGTATTCAATGTTCTTATGGTCATTCCCATAGGATTGCATTGCATTTGCCAAATGTACGTATGACAGCTTTTAAAATTCCGGTTTTGGGTAGAATCTTTTGGATTTATGAACTGAAATTCACAGAAATATTTTGTTATTGATCAATAAATCATTCCTGAAAATTTAATTTCAATCAAAGTAACTTTAATTTTTTTTTTGTTTTTTCTTTTTCAACTATTTATTTTCAACTAAAAATATGTTTGTAATTTCAACTATTTATTTTCAACTAAAAATATACTTGTAATTTCAACTATTTATTTTCAACTAAAAATATACTTGTAATTTCAACTATTTATTTTTTACTAAAAATATACTTGTAATTTCAACTATTTATTTTCAACTAAAAATATACTTGTAATTTCAACTATTTATTTTTTACTAAAAATATGTTTGTAATTTCAACTATTTATTTTCAACTAAAAATATACTTGTAATTTCAACTATTTATTTTCAACTAAAAATATACTTGTAATTTCAACTATTTATTTTCAACTAAAAATATACTTGTAATTTCAACTATTTATTTTTTACTAAAAATATGTTTGTAATTTCAACTATTTATTTTCAACTAAAAATATACTTGTAATTTCAACTATTTATTTTTTACTAAAAATATGTTTGTAATTTCAACTATTTATTTTCAACTAAAAATATACTTGTAATTTCAACTATTTATTTTCAACTAAAAATATACTTGTAATTTCAACTATTTATTTTTTACTAAAAATATACTTGTAATTTCAACTATTTATTTTCAACTAAAAATATACTTGTAATTTCAACTATTTATTTTTTACTAAAAATATGTTTGTAATTTCAACTATTTATTTTCAACTAAAAATATACTTGTAATTTCAACTATTTATTTTCAACTAAAAATATACTTGTAATTTCAACTATTTATTTTTTACTAAAAATATACTTGTAATTTCAACTATTTATCTACAACCATTTTGATTCATATAACAAATACCGGTATATATATAAGTAAAATCCCGAATTTTGTGGTCAATTTGAATCCTGCTTAAAAATTATTTTTGTACCTTAAACGGTAGAATCCGAATTTTTGGATTTTCCTGTTTTTGGGTAGAATCCTTTGGATTTCCCAACTGAAATTCACAGGAATGATTTGTTATTGATTAATGAACTATTACTAAAAATTTCATTTAAATCCAAGCAACTTATATTTTTTTCGTTTTTGAAAAAACCCATGGACTAACCCTTTGCGTTTTTTCAATTTTTGAGAAAAAATTAAAGTTGTTTGGATCTGAATGAAATTTTCAGGAATGATTTATTGATCAATAACAAACTATTCCTGTGAATTTCAGTTCATAAATCCAAAGAATTCTACCCAAAATCGGACTTTTAAAAGCTGTCATACGTACATTTGGCAAATGCAATGCAGTCCTATGGGAATGACCATATCAATATTGAATACTAATGTATTTCAATGGAAAAATATAAAAAAAATGGGGAAATTTCTAATTTGATTGATTTTACAATATGCTTTTGAAACTCATTATTTCAAAAACTACAATGATTTAAATAATAAAACTTATGATATTAATAGATAAGAAAACAATTGATCGATTGAAATATAGTTTATTTTTGTACAACTTATCAATCGTTAGTTATTAAAGCTTGAAAATGACCTAAAATTTTTCAGTTTTTGATTAATAACTCAAGATTCGTACAAATTTAGAATTTGAAACTTTTCAAACTCATAGATTTAATAATTTCTGATGGTTTGAGACTATATTCAACTTGATGCAATTTATATTTCTTGAGTTACATGCATATTTGTAATTTTATTAACATTGTGTGTTTAAACTTAAATAACTTAAAAACGGTAATGAATTAAGTTGTGAAATTTGGCATAATATTAGATCATTATTTGCTTTATAAAATGATATATAGTTTGATTTTGTAAAGTACATAGTTCATAGGTTATGAATTTTTAAAGTTGACCTAAGTTTGAATGCTTTTTTAGTTAAAAACCGTCATAACTCAAGAATGAAAAATTATACAATATTTATCAAAAATTTATTTAATTGAGAATTAATTGATCTATTATTGTGCCAAGTTTCAAAATTTTATCGTTAACGGTTTTTGAGTTATCAACTTGTAAACAAATAGTAAACAAAAAACTATAAAAACGCATATAACTCAAGAAGGATAAATTGTACAAAGTTGATAATAGTTTCAATCGATCAGAAATTGTCAAATCTATAAGTTTAGAAAGTTGTAAAATTTAATTCTTTACGATTCTTGAGTTATTAATTAAAAACTGAAAAAATTTGAGTCAACTTTAAGCATTGATAACTAACGATTGATAAGCCGTATAAAAATAATCAATTTGTCATTTTATAGATCATTATCTTATCTATCAATGCCAAAAGTTTCAAAATATAAATCATTTTAGTTTTTGAGATAATTTATTTAAAACAAAGCATGTTTAATAAAAAAACATGAAACGAAAAACGCAGATAACTTAAGATTGATAAGTTCTACAAAGTTGATTATAATCTCAATCGATCAGAAATTGTCAAATCTATAAGTTTAGAAAGTTTTAAAATTTAATTCTTTACGATTCTTGAGTTATTAATTAAAAACTAAAAAAATTTAAGTCAACTTTAAGCATTGATTACTAACGATTAATAAGCCGTACAAAAATAAACAATATGTCATTTTATAGATCATTATCTTATATATTAGTGTCAAAAGTTTTAAAATTTAAATCATTGTAGTTTTGGAGATAATTAACTGAAAACAAAGCATGTTTAATAAAAAAACATGAAACGAAAAACGCAGATAACTCAAGATTGATAAGATTTACAAAATTGATAATAAGTTCATTCAATCAAGCATTTCAAAATCTATAAATGAGCCAAGTTTCAGAATCTAATTCTATACCATTCTCGAGAAATTTCAGTTTTTCAGTTTTGAAAACCAAAATTTTAGTGATTTTGTGTGTATAGTTTGAGTTCAGTTTGAGAATACATTGAATTCCCTATTCAAAAAGTGGAATCGGCCTAAAAAGGTCACTTTTTTGCAAAATTTAGTTTTATTGAAATTCCGCAAGGTGGCGTTACTCCATAAATGATCTTTCACCACAAATATCTCGAAAACGGTACATCGCACAAAATCTAGAGTAGCTTCAATCGTCTCAGAATCACAAAATCTATTAGAATCGATACCAAAATAATCAATATCGGTCAATAGCAATAGATGCTATTTTATACACACAAAAAGCTTAAATAGACTAACTGATAAGAACAGAAGTATTGTTGAGCTTGTATATTAACAAAATTGCAATGTTCAAAATGTAAACATGATGCAAAGAAATGTGCATAACATACCAAAGGATAATTTTGCCATTGTTTTTCATAACAAGTCTAGACTCAACATTCGAGATTTGTAGATTGATGTAGATCATTTTAGATTGGTAATTTGCATTCATGTTTAGCACAAATTTAAATAAATTACGGTGTTGTCGTTTATATAGATGATTAGGATGATCACAATTAAAAAATTAAAGTTTATAACTTTGAAGATGATTTTAAATGATCAATGGAATAGATGTTTAGCACAAGTTAAAGTAGATTATGTTGATATCATTTATAATGATGATAACAAAAAAAACATTGAAGTTGGAAACGTTGGAAATGATTGCCGATGATGATGATGATGATGATGATGATGATGATGATGATAGAGCTTAAATGATCAAAAAAGTTAGTGAAATAAAGGAAGACAAAACAAAAAATTTTTTTTAATAAGCTAAAACCAAAATATTTTAAATAAAGTCATTCAGCAATTATCACGAGCTCCAGAACAAACAACGACATTTCTCGAACCGGAATGACCATCGCCAACACAGGAATTAATTACAGGAAACAGGAATGGTCATCGCTATAGCCATTAAAGATTCAATGAGATTGATAGACCAATAAATAAAACAAATCCAAAGTCCAATTATAATGAGTCCAATTATGTGGAGAATTGGTTTTCAAGAAATCAAATAATGGAATCTAAATTAGCAAACGATTGATCGGCAATAAAAAAAAATTCAATTTGACCATCGATCAAAATAAAGTTTAATAGAATTCAATCCAGTTGGCCAAGGGAAAGTTCGATGAAAACCAAAGCAGCAACTAAATGATGAGCAACAGAAAAGTAGAAATTGATGCTTTTTCAAGACAACAATGACAATATCCAAATCAGCAATGTAAAAATTTAACTTGACCATCGGTGTCCAAACAAACCAAACCGAACCAAATCTAATGCAAACTAACAAACGATTGAACGACTACGGAGAATTTCAAAGTGATTCGCATGAAATTTAGCTCTTCAAACCATTGCTACGGAAAATTAGTCAAACGTAAACCAGAAAATAGAGCAACAATCACTTGCCACGGGAATGGTTCAATTGAATGCCATGTAAACGATTATTCGGCCATGGGAAACGTTGAATTTCACAAAGTACGAAAAACTAAAGTATTGTTGATAGAAAAGTTGTAGCATAAGTTGTTGTTGATGGAATAGTTGGTGAAAACATAAGTTGAAAATGGTAAAGTTGGTGGTATAGTTAGGGATAGTTGATGTTGTCGCCGTCGCCGTCGCCGTCGCCGTCGCCGTCGCCGCCGCCGTTGGTTGGTCATCACAAGTGAAAGCCATGAAACGAATGATGGTTAGTTTCGATTTTCGTTTGAGTTTATATACAAATTTGATGCTACTTTTAACTATAGATTTTCCACGTTCAATGCTATAATCAATGAATAGTCATTTCAGTTTAAACTGTAAATAAAAAATTAGTATTACACGAAACGATAGACATACGAGTTTAAACTCGGTTAATTTCATGTTGCCAATGTGACAAAAGATAAACATGAACTTCATCATCGATCGATCAATGAGTTGTGGTCAACTATTAATTGTAAAATAAAAGATGATGACCAACAATGACAACTATTAATACACAAAACATACGAGAAGCATACGAGTTTAAACTTTGATAATGTTCATGTTGCCAATACGGTATAGGGTGAACATGAACTTCAATGTAAAACGATTGATAAGTTGGTGCCAACTCATCAATTGTACAGTGAAAGAAGAAGACAGACAGACAAACAGTACGTCAGACAGAAAAATTTATGGATCCAAAAAAAAAGAAAGATGATTATGATTGCATTGTTTCCATTACATTGTGAAAGTATATAACAAAAATATAATAAAGAATAATAATTAAATTGGTTTGTCTGGGTTGGTTTTTTGCTTTTCACGATATGAAAGGATTGCTTTGAATGATCACCGACATTTTTTCTTCTTTGATTTCTAATAATAAATAGAAACAATTAGTATCATAAAATGTGATAGGATTGTAAATGCACAAAAAAGGTGTGTGTGTGTGTGTGGGTGGGTTTGTGATGATACTTAGCAAATAAATAAAAAAAAACCGACAATCATTTATATGATTTTACATTTTCATTTATATATAAATGTTGATATAGATGAATTGTTTCATGTGATTGTTTTGCAAATTGTTGATAGTAACAAATTGATTGGTGATTGTCGAAATGATGTCATTGTAAATTCATGAAGTTGTAGGCATGTGTGTGTGTGTGTGTGTGTGTGTGTGTGTGTGTGTGTGTCTAGTTGAACTCAAAAGGGCAAAGGGTGAAACATTCTAAACCAAATGGATTATGATGAATTAGAATGATTGGTTCAGATTTGTCGATCAATATTGGATGATTGTAGTGTAGTGAAGAAGTTGAATGTGTATCTTTTGCTTATTGCTTCAATAATGATTGATAATAATAATATTCATAAATAATGTAACGAATAAAATGTTCCAACAATCTAAATCCATAATATAGTAATATAGATGTGTGCAACGATTTGAAAATCGATGAACCATAAACGACAAATGCCCAAAATGGATTTGAAATCATTTGATGATTGTTGATTGATATCACACTACGTGGATAAATATATAAATCGATTGAAAAGTAGTTAAATCTTCAAGTCCACATTCACCCAAAAATTAAACAATGATAAATGAATACGATTAATATTCTTTGCTTGTGTGTTTGTGTGACCAAATAAAAAATAAGGGAAACAGATTATTTCCAAAATTGTTTGATTTCATGAAATGATGGCAGAAATAGGCCGCCGAACCAGCACCAAACGAATTCAATTAATCGATTAAAGTTAAATAATGCAACATATAGTTTCAGTTTTTTCTTTGTATCCATGTGTGTGTGTGTGGGTTGATATGTTCAAATGCAAGTTTTTCATTATGATGATGATGATGATGATGATGATATGTTCCACCAATAATCGATTGTAAATATAAACTATTTTGAACCATTAAATCGATTTAATTGTTGTTGTTGTTGTTGTGATTGTTGTTGTCCATCACCCGAATCAGTGATGGCATCGACCAAATGTTCCATTGCATTATTAACACGTCCAGCAGCCGTATTCAATAATGCCGATTGTATTGTGGTACTTGTACGTTGACTCGAATTGGTTGAACGTGTATTTGAATCCGATGAATCGGTACCATTTTTGGTTGGACGCCAATCATGTCCCATTATCGTCGACGATTTATTAGTTGGACTAGCCGGCGTTGAACAATCGGTACCAGAATCGAGCATACGTTCCATATCGACAATCGATTGTGCTAATCGTGCCTTCGTTTTTGGATCCAATGCGCCACTATTGTTGATGTATTGTTTAAATTGTGACAATTGTGATTCTAATAATAGATTACATCGTTCCATTTCATCTTTTCGCGTTTCCATACGTGATTTATTCTCACGTAAACGTCGTACCTCTTCCAATAGGTGTGGCGGTATTTCACCATTCAATGCCGATTCTTGAAATATTTTCGTTTGATCATTACCATCACCATTTATTGATCTATTCTTTTGCTGTTGTTGTTGCTGTTGTTGTTGTTCATTATTTATCCTTTCTCTTTGTCGACGTTCAAGTGAATTCTTTACATTTTCATACAATGGTGACGATAGTTCCGTTGAATCATCACTCTTAACACGTGATTCATCGGTTTCATCACTGGAAAATTTTTCAATCTTTTTCTTTGCTGTTGTATTGGTGATTTTTGTTGTTGTTGTTGTTGTTTTCGTTGTTGTCGGTTCATCCTTCAATTGATTGTATTCGGTAACCAACATTCTAAAGAATGAAAAAAAAAACAATAATCAATATGTTTAAATATAAAACAAAGAACACAAACTTATTCTCCTCTTCAAGGCGTTGAATGATTTGTTCCAATTCCGATCGTTGATCAGCAGCAATCTTCGACAACATATCGGTTGGACTTTGTACCACCATATCATAATGATTATTCAATGAACCAGAAATTGAATGCGATTGATGATGTTCATTCAATGGTAACGTACGAGATCGTCCACCACCACCACCAATGGGATAAATATTTCCATTTCCAGCACCACTTGGTAATGAATCAAATTTTGTTCCACGATTACGTTGTGAATGTGACCGTACAATACCGCCACGATTGATCATTTCAACTTCAGCCAATTTATTTGCATATTGACCCAAACGTGAATGAACTTCATCATCGATCGATCGATTACGATTGATGGGCGAAACCGGTGTTGAATGATATTGTGGTAAACGACGATCGAATGGACCAATAACTTGTCGTACGGAATATGGTGACGAATTTGGTTGATGATGTTGTTCAATGAATGCTTGTTGTTGTTGTTGTTGTTGACGAATTCCAATCGTAGAAACGCTTGGACCAATATTTCGACCATAAACCATTGGTTGATTGGTCGGCATCGTACCAAATCGTGCTCCATTGGTGTCGAGTACAAAATCCAGATCACGTTGTGTCAATGCACCGGGACTAGCCGCCCTAGATGTCAATGGATACGGTAACGTATGTACGGGCGTCGTATTGGCACTAGGATTATGGGAATACGATCCCGGCATCGTTTGTACATATTGTGATGCCGACTCCTCGATACGATCACCCTCATGTAACGATTGTACCGGTAGATAGCCCAATGCTTGATGTCGTTTAAAATATCGACCAGATTTAAATTTATTACGCAATATTTTGGTAAAATCTTTCATATCTTCACCGGACGTCGTTGCCACACAATACTCTTGTATCGGATGTCTGTAATAAATAATAATGAAAAAATGGATTAATCAATGATTAGTCTAAAATTAGCCAAAAAATAAACATACGATGATTTATGTTTCTTCGTAGCCATGTCGCATAGGAAACATTCTTGACATAGATCAAAGTTGAAACATTTTAAGCATCGATAACGGAAACCGACAATTGGATAACATCGACATAGGTTACATTTTGCTGGATGACGTGAACGTTCAGCCAAACGTAGACGATGTAATACCAAAAGCCATACCAATGATTGTGGTTCGGCACGAACCCAATTTAGGACATCTTGAGCGCAAACCGATGCAACACCAGCGCCACCATCCAATGGTTGTCCGGCCATCTCCAAACAACTTCGTATCGATGGTTCAATGTTTGTTCCACCAAATGCGGCCACCTCGCCCAACAATTTGGGTAAACGAAGACAATCGTAGATCAATAAACCGAGACGACGTTCATCAGCACGTCCATTATCATTACCGATCAAGTTGAATAAATCTATGATGATGAATATAAATAAAAGAAAAGAATTAAATGTTTGTCTAAATGATTTAAGATGACATAAATGTTTGTTTTTGCCAATGGAAAATCTCCATTGCAATATACATAGAATAACTTACATAGATATTTTTGTTCAAGTGATATTTTCGATAATAAAATCATTGCAACTTGAAATGAAAATTGTCGAATATAGCCGGAACGTGATGGTCTAATTTAAAAAATAGGAAAATATATTTTAGTTTCATTTATTTAAATGAAAAAAAATTGATAAACTTACGCATCATAAAGTGCCAAAACCCAATTGAGGCAAAGATCGACACATAATGGTACATTGATCGTTTGTTGTTGTTGTTGACCATTGTTTGCCATATCATTATCGTTCAATGTGGTCATCGTTGCCGATGTAAAGATGGCATCCTTTTCTTTACTCTTATTCTTTTTACTCTTCTTTCCATTCGTACCATTTGGATCATTGGAACGTGCCAATGCAGCTGCCTGAGTCGATGCTACCATTTCAAAGATCATCTTTAAACATGAAACAATATCTGGTACGGCAATCAATCTTAATTCATATGGTAGATCTTCATTGATATCTTCGGTTAGATTTGTACCACCATTGTTGGTTGCACTGTTTCCATCAGAAGTTTGTTGTGATTGTTGTGGTTGTGGTTGCGATTCAACCGATTTAACCGTCTTTTTCTGTATTGCATTCGGACCTAAACCATGCTGTTCAAATGCTTCAGCTAAGATTTCCAATGTAACATGATCTAAACCAAATTTTGATTGTAATGAACGTAATTTCATTGCCGTACGATAAGCGGCATAACGGACACGATTGAATTCAATCAATGATGCCATAATTTCCGTATATTTCGGCGATACAATATGTACGGATTCGGTGGTACGATTGATATAACATGGTAACTTATTAGCGGTTACCGCACGTTCCCATGGTGCTTCAACGGCTTCGGTTAGGAAATGTTGTTGAGCATTTCCATGATCATGAATTGCTTGCTCCAATTCACGAGCACGTTCATCAGTTGCAACATGAAGCAAACGTGCACGTGTGGTGACCTCTTCCAATGATTTTAGGTTAGCATGAGATAATGGAACATTTCGTCCGGTAAGTCGTGCCGATAGTTCATTTACATGTACGGCATCTCGTGCAATCGTACTAACATACAATTGGCTGTAATTCTGTTTGAAAACAAGAAACAAGAATGTTACAAATAAAAAATATCAAAAAACAATAAATCAAACTTACCTTTAACAATGCCTTTTGTTGTGGAATTTGATCGTACGGTATTTCACTGATTGGAATCCATTGTGATTTTGCATATTCGGCCTCGTGTAACTTGGCACCCAAATCTTCCATAGCACGTTGAAGATCGGTTAAACGCTACAATGAAATTAACAAAAAACAACATAATTAGAATTGTATATTGATAAATAATGAAAAATTAATTAAAAAGATTTATATTATTCAAATATTATGTACAATATGTTGGTGACGTGCATCATATGGCCGTGGACGAATGCAATTTCGTGATGATCGTAAACGTTGTGGCGATGGACAATTGAACGATGGCGCCGTATAGAGACGCATCATTTCTCGTTTAAAGATTAAATGAAAATTGATCAAGATCGATCGATTGGTCAAATATTTGTCTTATATATATATATTGTATGTGTATGTATATGTATATACAAGATGATCGATGGGTTTAGATTGTTCACAACACGCAACCAATCTTAACTATGAATAGGGACACGAACACACACATTGAAAGACATTCAAGATCGACAATAATTGAAGAAGGAGAAATGGTTACCAATAAAGAAAGTAATTGGATGACGACGACGACAACGTCAAAATGATGATGATGATCATCATCATCGTCGTCGTCATCTTGATGGCAACCAAAATATATATGAAAACATGGTAAAAAAATGAAATGAAATTAAGTGCTAATTTGTTGTTGTCGTCGTTGACGTCGTGTTTGACAACGAAGAAGAATTAAGAAAACGGAAATTAAGTACAACTACTGTATTGAGGCTTCTTCTTATAAACAACAATTTCTGGTAGTAGATGGTGATTCTCCACACCAATTCTTTACAACTTAAGTAGGCAATTAATGCAATGCAAATATTGTAAACAAATCATGGAATAAATTCTGATTTGTTGCATAAACACACACAAACACAAACACAATGAATAAGAAGTAGTATTCATTGTTTTGTCGATTGTGTCGAGCAACAAATTACTCGGAGAGAGACAGGGATTAAATGAATAAATGAACAAAGAGAAGAAGAAACCGAAACAAAAAACAAAGAAAAAAACCAGAAACCGTTACGGATTGGTGAAGTTTGTGTGCAAACATAGAACAAACACAAGAGTAAAAGAAAGAAAAAAATGGAAAACAACAACAACAACAACAACAACAAAAAACTGTTGAGCGAAGACGTTTTTTCTTTGCATAAAGGGAAGAGTGACGATGGCAACTAGATGGCAAAGTAGAGACTATGAAAAGATCATCAAGATTATAAAATTGATACTAAAGAAAGGATCTAAGTAAAGCAATATTGTACAACATTGACAGGGTTGACAATTGCGGCATTATATATGCGGAACACTTTTGTTTTAACCTAAATAAAATTGTGTACCTAATATCGTGAAATGCCATTGTAGGTTTTAGATTAGAAGGTCGATTTGTGTGAGTGTAGATCATAAGGATCGGAACTTTGTAGTTGTACAATCATCATCATCATCATCAAATCAAAAAATCAAATATAAATAATAATAAAAATGGAGCATGATGAGGATATATGCTAAAATTGTATGCACACAAGAACAATTTCGAGAGGTTATGCTTTTTGATGAAAATCAATTGTACACACAACACAACACTGATAAACACAATTGGATATAAACTCTCATTGTCATCATTGAACATTTAGTGAGTTTGCAGCTTTTTTGATCGTTGCCATTCAATTTTTTTGGATGGTTGGTTGGTTGTTATGTGAACTGATATAATCAATTATATTGTGTTTTGTATATATATAAATGTGTGGGAAAATAAATGATTTCTCATGTCAAGTTATTTTTGACATTGAATGTCAAATTGAATGAGCTCTAATTTTTGTTGTTGCTGCTGTTGTTGACGTGTTTAAGATGGATCGTAAATGGTCGACAATTGTCAAACGAACAACAGTGTTGACAAGTTTGTACAACACATGTACTGTGTAAAGTTGACAATGAAGATTTGTTGAACAAATATATATCTAATATAAAAAATAAGGAACTAGTCAAACTTGTCTGGCACGATCAAAGAACACACATAAGGACGACAGAAAAAAAGTGTCAGAATCATCAAGAAACAAGTGATGATCGAGAGAGAAAGAAATGATGGCAAAGAAAGAAAGGAAAAATGTTTCCATTCAATGATTCTTGACAGTGAATGGCAAAACGAAAGGAGAAAGAGAGAGAATAAGATGTGAATCAATGGTTGTGTTGTTTTCCTTTCAATCAAATGTTTGTATAGATCATTTTTCAATTTAAGATTCTATTAATAGTTTGTATATATGAAGGGATTTTTTTTTCATCCTGGATACCAGATGTGTTCGATCGGGAGGGATCAATTCAAATCATCATTTCCAAAATAAGTAACATTGTGCTAAAAGTGCCATAATTGTAAATGGCATTGAAACATAATTCTAACTAATGAAGAATGAAATGGTAAAGTTCAAATAAATTGAAGTGTATCAATCTAAAATGTGTGTGTGTGTGTGTGTGTGTTTGTGATTGTGTAAAGAAAAAAAAATTGGTTACATACCAAATGTGCATCATCCAATCGTTGGATTCTCATCTCAACATCCACTTGAAGCGAATTCCATATGTCCAATAGGCGTTGCATCTCTCGCGTTAATGAATTTTCCAATTCAGCCAATTCGGTACGTTTCACGGCACGAATCTGGTTCATACGAATTGGGTCATAATCTCCCGATGGTGTCGGTTGATTCGTACTATTTCCACCAATCGAACTGGCAATCGATGCCGATGCTGACATTCGTGCGGCCTGTTGTACATCTTGTGCACGTTTCAATGCTAAACGACGAAGTAGATTATGGCATGCAATCAAACTGGAATCAATGATTGGCCGTTTGTCGGCCAATTGTACACGTAATTGCATCAATGATGATTTTTGATTCAACACATTGGCCACATCTAATGGTACATTCGGATTGGTTCGTGCTTGATGTTGTAGTTGCGCTTGCTGTTGTGCAATCTGTTGTGATTCAAATTCCGTTTGTCGTTTGATGATCCATTCGACCAATTCACGTAATGATAATAGTAATTGGGTGGCACGTTCCGATGCGGCTGAACTGAATGCCATCGTTGCTGCCATTGAATTGACATCGATCTCCATTGCCGACGGTGGACGACCGATTCCGGTCATTCCATAACCATTGGTCATCGAATATAGACTAGCGGAATTCGATTGTGTGGTCAATGGACGTTGTACGGTTGTGGTTAATGAATTGTTTGAATAGATTGAACTTGATTCCAAACGAGAACGAAGTGTCAACACTCGAAGACGTATCGAATTCCAACGAGTGTTTAAGGTTTCCACTCGAGTACGGAAACGGTTTAACCATGGATCAAGTGTTCGTTTTCCCACTGAATCAGTTCGCTGATGTTGTTGTTGTTGAACCATTTTTTGTTGCTGTGTAGTGTTGGTGGTCGATGATGACGTCGTTTGATCCGATTCCGATTCTGAATCTAACAATTCCATCAAAATACGATGATCGGTTCGTTTCTGTTCAATTTCACGTTGCATAATCTATGAAATAAATAGGAAAAACAATTAATAGAAAATTGTAATCAACTTTCAAGTTTTACATACTTTAACTTTTTCAAAATAATTCATATGCATTTGTTGCATCTCGGAAACATTACTATACAATGGATCGTCGCCATCATTGGCCGTCGACGAACCATTGTTGATTGCCGATTCTGCTTCCATACGTTTCTCAATAAATTGTAATGATTGTTCAATTTCAGCTAACCATTTAGCAAAACGTTTTTCGGTTTGTTCATGTAACGAATAACAATTTGGTCCGGTTAATGGAGCACATCCAGCCACGGCAGTGGCTTGTGATGATGCCGATGCTGAACCAGAATCGCCACCAGAACCGGATGAAGTTGAAGAAGCAGCTGCTGCTGCTGCAGCTACGGCTGCATTTCTTGCCGCAGCAGCGATTGCAGCATTTTGCACCAACGGTTGTGATGACGACGATGATGATGTGATTGATGATTGATGTTTGGAAGACTTGGGTGATGATGACGACGACGATGTTGATTGTTTCAATAATGATGATGTATTATGGAAATCGATTCCAAGGTCAAGTCCACCACCATTTACAATACCGGACGATGCTAGATTGAAGCGACTTGAATTGGAATTGACGCCGACCGTCGTCGATGAGCCGCCGTGAATTCCATTTCCTGCCGTTAGATTATTGCAATTGTTCCAAATCTCTTGTAGACTTCGTAGTTTACATTTCATACTATACAAAAAAAAATTCATTAATAAAAGCAAAACAAAACTTCAAATATACATACCTAAGATATAGATCATTGAGACGAATCTGCATTTCATCAGCATGTTTACGTAACTCAATCAAATGATCATAGTATGGCATCGATATGTTTGATTTACTAATATCAGAACCTTTCGGCGCCAACGATGCAATTCGTGCATCAATCGAATTGCTCAATGTACTCAACTTGGCACTGTATTGATTCAGCTCGGTTTGATAGTTCTAATATAAGATTAAAAGTAAAGAAATGAATAAAACATTTTTATTTTCCACTTGTTTCTTACCGATATGATTGTCAATTGTTTGCTCAATGATGCCTTCGTACAAAGGTTTGATGATGCCTCAAGGTCTCCATTTGATGAACGTTTATCTCCACTGGAACGTCTCGCCGTCGACAATAGACTATGATGATTGTATTCTAGTACAAAATCGGCGAAACGTTTCTCCACCGACATTAACCATGATTCGATTTCCGTTCGTTGCGAATTAAGATTGGCAGATGATGAGCCAATTTCCGGTAAATCCGAGGGCCGATGATACGATGGCGATGGTGTAATAGTTGAAATCGACGATCTCGATTGTTGTTCATCATCGTCCGATTGGTGATGTTGTTGTTGTTGTTGTTGTTGATGTTGCCCGACGATCTCCTGAAATGCATCGGCAACCGTATCGTATAGGTTCGACGTTTTCGGTACCGTTGTGGACATTGTGGAAATTGCCGTTGATGATGGCGTCGAAATAGCGGATGCGCTTGAAACATTCTGTTGTTGTTGTTGCTGTTGTTGTTGAAGCAAATGTTGTAACGATCGTTTGTGATGTTCACGTTGAAGATCACGGATACGTTCCATGATTTCCGTTTTGATACGTTCGTAATGTTGATGATCGGGCGGGGATAGAACTATTTGATTGGTACTTTCCGTTTGTTGTGACGATTCAGCCTTCGGCATTCGTGCATCGATTCCATGATTGTTGTTATTGTTGGCAATCGATTTGGTCGATATACTCGACAATGATGATGATGATATTTGATTGACGCCCGTTGGATGATGCAACTCACGATCCAATTCCGACCAAATTTGATATAGAACGATTTGAGCAAAATTGAATTCAGTCAGGAAATCCTATTATAATAAAAAAGAAAGAAGAATATAACAATGAAAAAAAAGGTTAATTGTAATCGGTCATAGTTTGACAAAAGAATGAACAAGCAATCATTTTTTTTTCTTCTGGTAGCAACAAAACAACATCAACAAAAACAAATTATATTAAATAAAAAAGCTCATTATTCTTGATGAAATTGATATGTTCTATGGCTTATTCCATATGGAATATTCCCAAATTCATTTTATATGAAAGTTAGATGGACGATCATAAACAAACAAATAAACATAAAATGGAAACAATTCCACACCTGACAATTCCGATGAGAATCGATCAAATTATTATTATTATTATTATCATTATTTTTACGCTTGTAAATGTTTCATGATTATATCACATTTTGTATTGCTGCCATTTTATCGCAATGTCGAGCAAATAATCGAATCATCAAACGAGAAAACGAAAAAAAAAAATATATATAATTATATAATAGAATAAATATAGATAAAAAAATTAAGAAAACATGGGGTAATAGTATATATATAATTATATACAGGTAATAAAAAATAAATCACAACGTTGAAATCTAATTTACGAAAAAGAGAGAGAGAGAGAGAGAGAGAGAGAGAGAGAGAGAGAGAGAGAGAGAGAGACACATCGTGGTCCAATCTCATTATTTTCCTTTTTCTTTGCTTTGCTTTGCTTTATTTTCTGGGTCTCATTCCTTATACATAACATATAGAAGACATCTGCTAATAAGATTTGAGTTCTTATGGAATGCAATTTTGTGTGAGAAGGCAATGAAGAAGAAGAAGAAGACGCACGGCGTCCATTTCACGTACAAATGGGGACCAACCAATAGAAAAAATAAGAAGAAAGAATTGAGCAATAAAAAAAATAATTCTTCTGGTTTGTTAGTTGAACGTGGTCGTCGCAAACAACACAACAGCAACGATAATAGGAAAGAAGAAGAAGGAAAAAAAGTTGATCTCATTCAAACGAATTGATCGTTCGCTCGGGTAGCGTCGAGACAAGCGGACGCTATACTCTACAAACCAAAAAAAAAACTAGACTAACTTTAAAGCAAAGCAAACTTGCTCACTTTTTTTCCCGTGTTCTGGATCGATTCTGGACCAGAATAAAGCCACACACAAATTGGCCAGAATAGTATAGTTACAACACACACACACACACACAAACGGCGGTGGCGGCCAAAACGTAGACACATGTCACTTTAGAAAATTAACCTTTGCGAACATTCTTCAATGTTCACTTTGTCTCTTACTCTTATTCACTTTTCCCTGATACTGTTTTGCAATACTAATGTCCGCCTTTTGTACAATAATAGAAAAGTAAAACATAAAATAGTGTCCAACAAATGTACAAACGAATAAGAAAAGATTATGCAATGCAATATATATATATACAATATAATATATGGAAAAGTGAATGAATGATAGGAATTGGTGTCTAGCTAACTAGAAAATCAATAGTTTCGATTGAACAATTTTCTTGTTAGACATGAACACATAAGAAAAGTACAAAATGGAAAAGAAATGAAAAAAAAATGTAACAAACTAAACGTGTGATAATGATTCCAATGTGAATTCCATTGGAATTGGGGGAAGAGAGAGAAAGAGACAAAAGTCTCCAGTGAATTTAATGCCTCGAGACTTATGTCGGAGATAGCACGAAAAAAAAAAAATGATGGAAAAAATATATAAAGATGAATTCAAATAATGAAAAAAAGCAAGAAAGAAGTCTATGTGTGTGTGTGTGGGTGTTGTGGAAATGAAATGCAATAAGTCGCAAGAAAAAAAAATAATAAAAACCGTGATGGATGGATCGAAATAATTTTATATGTAAACATTAGTGCTTTTAAACATCCAACACAAATAAATATAATAAGAAAGCATATAAAATTATGGTAGACAATGAAAGAGACCCAAGTTTTTTCTCTCTGGTAACAAATGTTGGAGGCTAATAGAATACCAAAGAATAATAATAAAAAAATTAAAACAAATGTACAAACATATAGCCTCACACCCAGAAGGCACAATTGTTAATGGAATGAACTTGGTAAACAATGAACATTTGAAATTGGAATATGGTTATATGTTTCAAAGACATAACAAATGCAATATATATAAAAGGATTTGGTATGGAAGAATTTGTAGACTAATTTTCTTTAAAAGCAAAATAGTGGAAAAATTCTCCATAAATAAAGAAAAAAAAAGGTGTATTATTGTTGCACATTAATCTTATACAATTGTAAACAAGTAAAATAAAATAAAATAAGAAAATAAGATGCACAACAATTTATCTGTGTGCATGCATTTGACAGGATCAGCAAGAGGAATCCCCACAAAAAAAAGAAAAAAAGATTGGTGAAACCAGAAAATTTAAAATGGATTCCTTCAGTTCAGTACACAGGAAAATAGACAAAATGACAAAACCAAAATTGTAGAAATGTTAAAATTAGGAATTGGAAACAAAGACAAAACAAATTTAGGTTTAATTTTACAATGAATTAACAAGAAGAATTGCCCTAGAACATGTTTAAACATTAAAACAAAACCAAAAAACCCCTACGCAAAAAAAGAAGAAAAAGAAACAAAACACGAGACAAAAGCAAACTTACACATCAACACGAAATGCAAATAAAATTGGTTAATGTTTGTTGGAGTACGTAAACACATTTGGTGGAATGGTTAAATTTGATTGTCGGTGAATGATCTATATAAATAAATATATAAACACACACACATACACCCACAGATATAATTTGTTGTCGATTGAATGAATTGAAGATGATAGATTGTATGAGATTGATGTTATTAAAAGTGAAACATTTTAGATACAGAAGTGGAAAAGCATTTGGAAGACGATCGCGCGAACCAAACAAAAAAATATAATAAAATAAAATAAAATGAAACAAGTCAATACTTGATTGTCAGTTACAAGACGCAAATAACACAAGAAGAAGAATCAACGTCCAATCACAAACTCATATAAAATGGGAAATGAACTAAACTGAAAAAGAGAGAGATTTGTTTCGGAGAGTTCACCCAATTCGGCAAAAGGACGACAACCGAATGGAGAATGAGATGAGAGAACAGAAAACGAATGGTAGAAATACCATTTTGGTCCGTTAGGTTTTTCTCATCTCGTTTGAGTTTGACTAGTATTAGTGGTGGTGGCGGTGATGGTGGTGAACAAGCTCACACAAAATACTGGCATATCATGAACCGATTCGTTCACGGACACACATTCGTTCATACACTTTCCTCTACTAGGAATGTTTTAACCAGAAAAACTGGAGAGAGAGAACGAAAGAAGGGAGAAGTTTTCAGCTGAGTCGATCAATGATTAAAGTGAGTCAGTCTCTTTGCAAGCATGTTTCGTTCAACGGCGCCAAATGTATTGCGCCGATGCAATTCAGTTCAGGAAATTCGGGTATGCCAAACAAAATTGAAGAGAGAGAGAGAGAGAGAGAGAGAATGATGATGAAAGTAAAAGTCTGGTTAGGTCACATAAACGCCCCCTCCCCCCCACACACACACACAATGGAATGAGCCACTACTATTCTATAAATTTTAAAAGTGGTGGTAATACTTTGACTTGATCAACTCAAACGAATAGGGTATCCACACAGTACATAAGAGATAGATACTGAATCTGGTACAGGGTGACAAATGAATGAATAAAAAAAATAGAGAGAGAAGTACTTTCATATAAAAAACAATTTTAGGGAAACTACAGGAACGATAAACACGATTCAACTAGCAACAACAAAAAAAACCCAAAATGATGACAAATTCAAGTACATCTTTTTTCCAACTAATTTTGGATTAAATCAAATAGCTCTCTCACTAACATACACACACACACCAAAAATAATTGGATGAAATCAATTTATAAATTGATGATGATAGAGAAAGAAGAATATATAGGGAAGAAAACAAGAGATAGGTAATTGACGAACCAAATTCTCGATTGAATGGGTCCCGGGCAAATTTAAATGGGAATTAAATTATTCCATTATTACTAAAAAAATGAAGAAGAAGAAGAAGAAGAAGATAAAAAAACATGTACATACACACGGGTGCACCCAAAACACTTTAAACAACTATAGGAGAATAATAATAATAATAATAATGGTTTACGATCAGTGAATGGAATCTGGTTAACGATTTTTGAGGAATGGCAACCGATATGATTATGGTAGTTGAGGGTACATTCCGGGCGTCATTCTCTCTCTCTCTCTCTCTCTCTCTCTCTCTCTCTCTCCCTTGGATCGAATCAAGCAAATGCTTGTCACCATCGTGGATGAGCCATACTCACACACCAACTCAACGGGCACAATTTGCCCATTGCCGGCCATTACTGCCATTCAATAAATAATGTGGAAAAGCATGTGGAAGTGCAAAGCAACCGAATATATAATACACATAGAAAGTTAAAAAAGAAAAGGAAAAAAAGTTTTTGGAAAGTTCCAGGACACGAATGATTCCCGGTCTATTGCCGAATTACCCCAAAACACACACACACACACACCAAAGAATGAAAGAAAATGAATGAGTGAAGAAGAGAGAGAGAGAGAGAGAGAGAGAGAGAGAAAGAGAGTGTTTGACATTGGACATAAACGTTAAGTGTTCCCTAAATACACGATGACGACGGGCGTCGTCTGGGGCCCTTTGGTTTGGGTTAATTCCAAACAAATAATTCCATTTTTAAGAGATCCAATAAAGCTAACATAGAATATTGAGTCAAAACTACAAGGACGGCAATGAAGAAGTATAAGGAAATCCCCAACGCAGTCATCAGAATCGATCAGTACACTTAAATGGACCATACGAAACATTAAAACCCAAAAACCAAAAAAAAAAAGAGAAAGAGAAAAGTGAATTTTTGGTAAAAAATAATTAATTAAAATAATAATATTTAACTTGACAAATGACCATAAATGACAGTTGAGTAGGGTAAAAAACATATACAGTAAAATAGTAAAGTGGAATATACGCCCCAATTGTGCCCACTTGCCAATTCTTTCTTCTTCTTCTTCTTCATTTTCTGGTGGCGGTCGTTTGTCGCACAACACACAAAACCCAAAAAAAAAAAAAAAGAATACCAGAAGGGGCACGACAATCTCGTGCGTTCAATTAGCTATTACCAAACTATATTGTCGATTCCAATCGAATCGGGTTGATATACAAGAACCGAAGAAGAATGAAAAAGAAGAAAAAAACATTTTCAGCAAAATATTTTCCCATCCCCCAAAAAACGTCAACGTCGATTTCACTGGCGAGACGGTACGGTCCGTGTGTACGGTACCATACACATATTGTACGGTATTTGATCGATTGGACCCGGAGACATGCGCCGAGATATGCCAGTTTTCATTGTCCATAGAATAAAAGAAGGAAACAAGGGCCAAACGGGCAACAACAGCAAAAAAAATGAACCAATGTGAAAAAGAAAAGGGGAGAAGGTATTGATAGACACATTGGTGTGTAACCAATGGGAGATGAAGAAGAAGAAGAAGAAAAACAAAAGGCAAAAATGAGAGGTTTGGATGGTTGCCTGTTAATGGTAGAATATATATATATACATATAGTATAGGGTATATCAATGGGAAAGAAAAGGCTCCAAATTTGCTTTTGTGTGTGTGTTTGTTTGCTTTTTTCATCATCGAGATGAAATGGCCGATTGGCACACACAAGAACATAAAAAGATCATTGGTTTGAAACGGGCCCCAAAAACAACAACAACAACATCATCATCATAATAATAATCATAGTTGTAAATTACCAATTTCAGGCACAATAATTGAATGGGCAAAGTGTGTGTTGTACGTATGGAAAGATTGGTAAAGTGGGCATAGACAGTTAGAATAGACAATTGGAAAGGAGTGAAGAATGGATGGCCCTATGTCGAAAAACTAAAGCATACAAAAATGATCCCCGGAACGGGAACATAGGCGTGTGTTATTGTACAATTGGAGTAATGAATGTATCACCGGCAAAGCCGGCAATCAGAGTCTCCGCCGTTGCTGTCGTCGTCGTCGTCATCTAGCTATTTGCAATTTCAAACATTGCAATGGTACTTTCAATGCTCTAGTCCCTCTCATACGAAAATGAACAATAATCATCATCATCTCAAAGTATAAAGCCATTATGTAAGTGCATATAAAGAAAGAGAGAGAGAGAGAGAGAGAAATATACATACATAATAATAATAATAATATGTACGACCATATCGGAGAACAAAAATGTTCAAATGCTGTCGTACACACATCCACCAATTCCTTGTTCCCTATTACGGTTGAAATTCAAATGTCGTCTTTATTGTGTAGTCGGCGTTTCAAATTGAGTGAATCTATACAAGAACAACAACAACAACAACAACAAAAAAGAAAGAATCCACTCACAAGGGAATTCTATCAATATCCAATCCAATATGGACACACACACACACTCAAACACGGTGAGAAACATAGTTCCATAGTACGAACGGAGTGGAAGATAGTGTCGTACAACCAACAAACATGCAACACAAAAACAACTATTGTACAATATTTGCACTCACCCAATTTAGTGATGGATGGTTAAGTGCCTAATTCAGATATACCCTATTTTCAACAACATCAACAAAAAAAACAGTGTTTTATAGTCTATTCTTACATTGTATGCTCAAGTATGCTTCAAGATTGGGTGAAGTGTCAAACAAAAATAAAGTTTCACCATTTTTCCAGATGGTTAAATTTGTAACGTTTCTCTACATACCCCATTGAACTGACCGTTACAAGAAAATTGGTACAGAAAAAAAAAGAAAGGAAATGAAATCGGGAACAACAAATATATAAAACATGATCAATTATTATCACATTGTAATAATAAAGTATATACTGATCACAAATTCAGGATTCATACGGATTGTTTGATTCAATTACACAATGGAACTGAAACAAAATATATAAGAAACAAGTATATAAGAAGAAGTAGGCGTTAATTGGTGATTTATGGTAGAACAAACACTGAGAACATACACAAAAGAATAAAAACATGAGACACCAATGTCACACTCGATATTTTAGCATGGATAAAATGTCGTACAGAGAATGTACGCCCACCTGTCATTAATATGTTGTACAAATGCTGGATTTTTAAGTGGGCGACAAGAGAAAGTGTGTGAGAGACAGAATTGTGTTCATTCATGGTAAGTTTGTGGTGCTTGATGCTTAAATGGACAATCATCTAACCAACCGATTCTTTCAATTTATGAACCAAGTTTCACACATTCATATCACACACAATTTCCTATTTCCTTTCCTTAATTCTTTCTAAACTTAATTCTTCTTCTTCTTCTACTTGTTTCATCCATAGACGACCCAGCTGTGGCCGACTGCATAAAAATCATTGAAGCGAGATGGCAAACCAAAAACGGGCTCGTTTGGTGAAACATATCATGTCTCCTCTCTCTCTCTCTCCATTTTCCCGGCCTCAATTGAACCGGGAGAACACGGTGCCCAAACTAATAAAAGAATTGGTCGGTGACAATGATTATGGAACAGACAATCGACACAAAAATACGCATTAAAGATGATAATTCATTTTCAACAAAACGAAAAAAAAAACGGAACAGTTCATCATTAAACATCATCATCATTCACCAATGGGAGAATGAACGCTATGAGAGAGATTCATAGTCATTAGAGTAGATAAAGAAACAAAGGTAATGGGGAGAGAGAGCAAGAGTGAATAGGAGACAAGTCCATTTCAATGGATTCAATGGGAGAGAAACTTAGGTTTAAAAGGAAAGAGGTTGGAATGAACGAACAAGTCACATAATGGTGCATTGGAAAAGCATGCGTTCCATAAAGTTGTATGACTAGAGTCACACACACACATGCACAGAGAGGGTAGAGACATTGCCGAACAAGGCACAAGCATACAGAATGCATACGACCAAGCGGGGTCGTTCATCGATGTGCCGCTAAATGGAACAATTTTCGAGAAAATTTCCCATTTAAGAAACATTCTAAGAATTTTCGCTATTTGCGTAAAAATCAAAAAGTATTGAAGTAAAAATTCGATAACTGATATGACTTATCTCTCTTTATGATTCTCACTTTGATTCGATACTGTTCCGGTATGATTCCAATTTGTCTCACTCTCTATCTTCACACACATACTTCACTATTCTCTTTTAGGCCGACACATATAACCCAATTTTGCTATCCAATTCTGAACTCAACTAGGCGCGTGATCTGGGTTGAGACGTCAAGAGAGCGATAAAGCAAGAATGAGAGCGAGAATGAAACGAATGAGCCCGACATCATCACGGCTGGTGCCCCGGCGTCTCGCCGTCTTTTGGGTGCCATTTGTCTCGACAAATTGTATGTAGCAGACACATTGGCCCGTTTGCCCTTACACTTTTGCCGACCATTGGGTACGACATTGCCGTTGGCTCTTGAGAGAGAGAGAGAGAGAGAGAGAGAGAGAGAGAGAGAGAGAGAGAGAGAGAATATGCGGCAACAACAACGACAACAACAACAACAAAAACAACACAAACACTTTCACTGTTAACTTTTCGGTTGCTCGAATCTTAATTGAATATAGAGCTCAAATGTAATTTGGATGAACAGAAAGAGAGAAGGAAAGAAAAAAAAAAAAATTCAAGTTGCTATCGCGAGAATTGTCTCTCGCTCACTTTAATCATTGCCTCCAATCTTCCAATGTCGTTAGAAATCGACCATTAAGTGATCAATCGATGAAAAAAAACGGTCAAAGTATAGAAGGAAGAAAGGAATCATCATCATCATCATCATCATATATATATATACAGAGAATCTAAAGTCGATCGGGACTCTCCCCACGTTCAGATGAACAGAAAAGTGTACGACAATGTCCACTCAATTTTTGTTTCTGGTTCATCAATCTGTCCTATTTGCTTCGTTAATCTTACCCATAGAACTAATCGGCTTTAATTGGGTAACGATTACAAATAATAACCTTTACAAACTTGTATCATCATGCACACAAGCCAAATAATATATATGAAACAATAGATTGAGTGAAAATGGAGAGGAATAACCGACTAATTACAATGGAAAAACGTCACAAACACACACACACACACACAAACGGGAAAAAATCAGCAAACAATAATAATAATAATCTGATAATGTTTATGTGGGGTGGACGGAAAGTTTGGCACATATCACCCAAACATATAAAATAAATATAATAATAAATATAAAAAAAAAGTAATATGTACATATTGCAAAAAAAAACAGGACCAAACTTTGAAATTATATACGAAACGAAAGGGAAACTGAGAGTTCAAACACAATACAGAAAATAAAAACACAAAATTATGTGCATAGAAACGTGAACATGGATCATATACTGGTATAAAACGAGAAAAACCACAAAAGAAGACAAGAATAATAAAGAATATATTCAAAAAAAAAATGTTTAGTTACCGAAAAGGTTTTCAAAGAAAAAAAGGTTCAGGTTTGTTTACACAAACGATTGACTTTGTATGTATTGTACAACGATGTTATACTCGACATGAACGATGAAAGAATGGAAGAAAGAAAGCAAGCAAGCAAGTAAACGAAAGCAATAGTGGACAATGTTTAGATTATGATGGACCAAGGTTCGTCCATACTTGCATATCTAATCAATTCAGAATATTTGCTTAAAGCAAAATAAATCTTTCCATCTCACGAAAAGATTTGAATCTACTCGCACGAAAGGATCAAATAGAAACATACATTGCCCATATATATTTTATATGTGTGTATATAAGGGAGTACACATTCGAGTAGCTCGTTTTATTTATGAGAGATCAATGTCAGAAAATATACATACATAAAACAATGAAATAAGTGTATGGAACAAAAGCCAATATTCTCTTTATTCTATATCGTTCATGTTACCTAGAGAATTTAGATCTCAAGGTATTCAAGGTATTGAATTGTGGCAAACAGAGCATAGCAACAACACAAAAAACAATAAAAAATAAAATAAAATGGAAAACAACATCAACAAAATAGCTACAAAGAGTGTGGTAGCTGACAAAATATAATATGAAATTCTCAAATCAGATTCAATTAATGTTCCAATCGGTTACAATGGTTGAATGGAACGAATTGCAGTCAAATTCGGTTACAAATCATTGGATGAGATCGTGGATCGTATATTCAAACAGAGAGAATATTCTCTTTAATTCAGATTGGTATGCGAATATATCGAATTAATTTGTGAACCAACCGAATGATTGAATTTGCAAAAGCCTTATAACCAAATAATACAAAAAAAAGGCAAGAAGATATTCTCTGTACATAAGAATATATAATAAAAAAACATTAAATAAAAAAAAAGAATTTGGCTGGTTGATGAGAATGAAACCCCAATGCACAAAGCCCGAGAATGGAGAAAAAAATTGGGCCTAATGTTTGCATGGGTTTAGATTGATTAGTTCAACCAGAAAAGAAGGAGAATGTAGTGCTGCCGTTCTTTGTCGCCAATGAATCGCATTTCACGACGAAGCGGCCAATGATAGATTATACACATATATTGATATAAAAGGTAATGAATCAAGTCTGAAGAAAATAATCAAATTCAATCAGAAGAAGCAGCAGAAGCAAACAGAGAAAAAAAATATGGGAAATGATAATCGAGTGAATCAGGAAACGCAGTCACGTGATTGTGTGTAATAGGTCAATAAAATATAATAAAAAGGGGAATAAAGATTATCATTGCTACTCAAAGATTGTTCAGGAAATGGATTGTAGCAATGAATGAATGAATGAATGAATGTGAACGAGTGAAATATAATAAATGGAATCGATCGAAAAAAAAAATATTGGACGTGACATCATCCACGACAATAAATGGATTCGTACATGGAAATGTGAAAAAAAAAGAAAAAAGGGGTCGCAATATGAAGAAGAAAAATGATAAAGAATGAAAGACGACCTCAATCATTGGAATGTATATGAATGGAACATTAGCTCAATCCTCATAAAGTTTGTGAAATAGGGAAGCAAACAATAAAAAAAAGAGAAAGAGAGAGAGAGAGAGAGAGAGAGAGAAGATTGGGCGTCTTGATCATAATCATGAGAGAAAGAATAAAATTGAGAGAAAAATAGAAAAGAAAAAGAAGAAGAATTTGATTTGATTCGCCTCAATAGACGCACCATTGGTACAAACTAACGGAAGAGGCTTAATATATGATCGATCGATTGATTGATTGAATGATTGATGGATTACTCATATGGTATCATAATTAAATGGATATGAAATACAATTCCAGATGGATAAAGTTTCACATTAATGTCAACGTGTACGAAATATATTATACTACTATACTATTGTCAACTCTCACACACACTCATATACGGAAGAAAAGGTCACCTACCTCAATACGACGGATGGTCAACTTCAACAATCGAGACGGTTTCATTGGTTGATTGGTCGATTTCGTTCTTGTTGAAATATTGGATTGTTGATGTTGTTGATTTTCAATTGGAAAACATTGTGCACAATAATATGATATGATGAAACACTCCAATGCTAACCATCGGTCAAATTGTGGTAATGCTGTTTCATAATATGAACGTAGATCAATAATCGTTAAATGTAGTTTACGTTGATTCATTGCTTCATGTCCATTGATTGACAATGAATTTTGATCAATGGTTCGACGAGAATGGGTCGATTGATGGGAACGTAATGAACCAGTCTGATTTCCCGACAATATTGGCGATTGTTGATGGGAATGATGTTGTTGTTGTTGTTGTACATGTTGTTGCTGTTGTTGATTGATACATTCACGAATGTTCCGTAAACTATACAATCGATTATGGGCTTGCTTCAATAGATGATGGAATGCCGCACAAACAGTTTGACCCGAAACACGTAATCGATTGGTCAAATGTTGACGAAGCAATGTCAATTGATCAAATTCCGACATAAATTCTGATAGATTGAGTTGAATTTCCATCTCATTAGCGTGTTGTGTCAATTCGGTTACAATTGTCGTAATCTGTTCGATGTTGTTTTCATGTGTCTACAAATGTAAATGAAATAAAAATTAGAAATTTGCAATTACGCATGCCTACAAACTTACGATTAAGGTATTCTTCAACGATTCTACGAATGTAATGGATTCCAATGGGAATTCCAGTTCCGTTTGATTATCATCAAGTTTTTGATAATCTTCAATCATATTGAGATGTTCAATAGCGGTAACAATCCATTCAATTTCTGAATTAGTCAATTGTTGAACATAGGCAAAACATGTCATGTACATCTGAGTGAAATAGCACATATTGTACAGATGAGCGGTAACTTGAACAAATGATCGATCCAATTCTTCAATTTCATTCATATCGGTCAAATGATATCGTAACACTGACGATGTAGTTCGTCCATCAATAAATGGTTGTTGTGTAACCGCCATCCAATGAAGATAATGGTGTGAAAGTTCAACTTGTAATGAATTAAGACGAGAATACAGTTTCATTGATGATTCCATATCGGATACAATATATTCGGAACGAATATGTACCAAACAATTGCGTGTATCATCGATCCATCGGCGTAATTGTTCCAATTGAAACCATTCATTTGGTCGATCCGACTGTTGTCGTACGAAATCGTCCAATACTTTATCAAAGTCGGGATCCTTTCCGCGTCTATACGGATAGCCGGAAACGTTTGCAACCAATTTACCGGATGCCAATGCCAATAAACATTCACGACGCCATGTTAGTTCACGAACAATCTTCATCCAACGACAATCGATGGTGGACATACGCTTTTGAATGTGTCCACGTGCATCCAACAATGCTTTCCGATCTTCAGCTGAACGGATATGATCTTCACCATTTGGATCGGGCTCATCCGGCGTAAAACATTGACTTAATCGACGATATAGGACTTGTATCTTTCCATAGATCGGTATATGACTCTTCAATTGTGTGATCAACAATAGTTGAGTACGGGCAATGATCGATAGGTTTAGATCGGTAACATCGAAATTGAAACAACCATATGGTTCATTATCATCGATAACGATTGTCGTCCATCGGCCATTGATCAATTGTAGTTCCACATTTTCAAACCAATCGGATAGTTTACGAAATTCGGAATTGAATTGTAATGTTGCATCACGTACCAACCACCAATGACGATGAAGTGACAGGAAACGATTCCATGAGATACCAAATTCCGTTTGTAACGTACCCAACATTGAGATCAATTGTTGCGATTGTGTTGGTGAACGTTCATCGTTGGTTTCTTCAATCGATGATTCATGTTCAATTCCATCATCTGGTAAATTTTTCGATGATTTTCGTTTTGATGAATTGATCAAACCAAAAATGGCAGCACAACAAAGTGCTGATTCGTAGGGTGTTCGTACCTCATTCAATGATTTGTTCAAACGGTGAAGTTCATCCTCGACCAATGATATCGACAATTTCTTATTACTTGATGGACGATTGGTACATTCAATTGTGGTAACCGAACATATCGAAATGATTCGTCGTTCCAATTGATTCAATTCATTCAGGTATGGTTTTATCGAATACGATAATTCATCGTCATCATTTTTGTTGTTCTGCATCATTGATACCATTTCAATTTGTTTGTTGTTGATGGATAAATGTTGTTCAACATTTGATGAATCTTGCTCCATTTTCTGTGATTGTTCTGGAACGACAATACCAGATTCTTCATTGATGGTACTTAGATGTTTTGCTGCTGAACCGGTAACATTGTTGGACAAATTGGGTCGAATTCGTTCAACAGCAACACTCGATTCATCATTTCCTCCATTTTCACCTTCGTCGTCTTCTTCCTCATCGACATCATCCAAATATCGTTCAGCGATTTCCGTAATAATCTCATCATATTTGGAACCAATCTCTTCGATACCAATCAAAACATCCGATTGACGAATACAATGAATATCCAATTGTTCTTTAAGTTGACATATTTCATTCAATATAAGAATACATTTTCGTTTAATATTTCCAATACTTTCCGGTGATTGTTGTTGCTGTTGTTGTTGTTGATTGACCAAAATCTTTGAACCTTCAGTTTCAAGTTGAACCAATTTACGGTTGATTTGGTTACATAGATCGATCAATTCGATGAGCAATGTTTTCCGATATTGTAGAGCCTTCGTCAAGGCGCCATGTGTCTCGTAAAGTTTATCGATTCGTTTCGTACGTTGGCCACCATCATTCGGCAATTGTCGATGAAATGTTTGCAAACGTTGTTCATAACGTACACAATCTTCATAGATGATACGTTGTAGAAATGATGGTAACCATTGAAGAATGGTTTCCACATCAGCACCGGATGTAATCAATGCTTGCAATTCATCGTCATCAAAATTAATTTCCAATTCATTGATTGAAGTTCCAAGATCGGCTAACTCTTGTTCCAATCGTGACACGTACTCATTGGTTGTTGGAGATGGCTGTTCATTGGGCGCCACCTTTTGACGCTCAAATTCGTTGAAGATTTTGCGTAAGAATTCAATACGACAATGTACCAAACGATTGATCGATGTCTTCGGTGACATTACTTGATCACATTCAGTTTCCAATCTACCCAATTCGGCACGCTTGGCAGCCAATGCATTCGGATCATCGTGCCGATAGTCTTGAAGCCATTGATGTATCAATTGTATACGTTCTTCATATTGTTTATATTGTCGACAATATTGTTCTAATGAATCAAGATTTTTTCAGCCGTTGATCGGAGACGTGAATCATGTGTCAAGATGTGTTGAACTTGTTGTTGTTGTTGTTCCACGATCATTTGTTGTCCGGAATCGATCAAAAATTGAAATAAATTTGAATCTGATGCTAACAATGTTTGAATAGAGTTGAGACGATTCTGTCGATTTGACGATACCGATTCAGAAAGCATCAATTCAAGATCATGGATCAATAGTTCCGATTGTTCAATCGTTTCAATGCTAACCATCTTCTCCTGTACATCATCTGATACGACTTGAAAACGTTCCAACAACGACATCTCTTCACCAATCAAACGTACAAATTGAATCAAATTTTGAACATGTCCCATGATCGTTTCGATACGACATTTCAGTTTCGTTTCCAATGAATCGAATGCACGTACCAATTCAATTTTTGCATGCTTCTTTTGTTTATCAAATGCTAAACTTGAATGACCAGTGGTTTGAAACGATAACATTTGTGAGATTAATGAATCGGGAGGCTCCAAAACGGTACGTAGATAAGATGATCGACGCGATTGAAGACGATCCAACATCGACATTGGCGGAAATGCTGATCTCCAATTGTATCGTGAACATTCATCATCGTCATCGATAACATTTGAATTCATAAATTCTTTAAATAATTGTTCAAATTCCGCTTGATTCACATCACGATATTGAGGAGAATTCATTTCCGATTCAAACGATCGAAGCCAATCTTGATGTTCGTTCAATGTTTGATTTAATCGGCGTGTCAGCTCGTGTGCCAAACGAAGTCGATCCAATTTGTGATTGATACGTTCCGATAGATCATTCCATACATTTTCAATTTCGGAAACGATCGGAACTTGAACCGATAATTGATTCTTCGTACCAAACAATACGCGAACAGCTTCTTTGGCCGTTTCCAACAATGGTTGAAATGTCTTCTCGACCGATTGTTCCATATATTCTTTTAAACGTTCACATTCACACAATTGTTCGGAAAGTGTTTCCAAATCACCAACCGTAATTGCTTCATCCAAAAATGTGGTAGCATCTTCGATCCATCGTGCAATGCCAGCATATTCGGCTTCCAAAACCATTGTCGATGGTGAGATTGACTCCAACTTTTCCAACAAAGTATTGAATTGATCTGATACGTGATGCCATCGTTCAATTAATTGTTGTATTGATTCAATCAAAATACGATCCGATTGTGATCGTTCGCCAAGTTCGGTTTCAGTTATATCTCGAAGACGATGTTCGATTGTATTCAAATCGGTTTCATCAGTTGAATTGGAAATGCCAAAATATAGTTCAGTGGTACGCCTACAAGCAAATTCATAATTACATTGTTCATTACTAACTGTATTGTGTAATTCCATCAATACTTCAATACGATTATCGATTGCATTAGCCAAATCGGAAAATGAACGTAAACGTGAACCAGGAACTTTAATTGAACGGTTCATTTGATCGTCGTTATTGATCGTAGTTGTTGCGGTGGTTATTGAATCCATATTATTATCATTTGGTTCTTGATCATCAGAATCGATATCATCGTCATCTTCATATACTTCAACAACTTGCATTACACCAAGCAGCCAATTCTTCAATGCATCGATTGCTGCTTGAAGTTTATTTGTTGGCGATTTTGGCTCACCATCACCATCATCATCGTCATCCATCGATTTCTGTTTTGATTCTTCAGCAATCTCTTTACGAATATCATCCAAATGTTTCCCAATTAGTTTTTCAGCATTGAACAATGTAATAAATAAATCAATGTTCATTTTCATCTCCGTCGATAATTGAAAACAATTCAATTGAAATGTACAAAATTTTGAATGTGAATTCAATTTTAACCGTTTCCATTCCTTTACATCTTCTGGCCAACAGAAAAATAATTCAGGCGAATTCTTTTGAAGACGAATAATTGTTTCATTCAAATGCAAAATTGTTGATTGTTGTTCATTGATTGAGTTAGTGAATTGTTCAATTTGTTCTTGAATGTTTTCAACCAACGAATGATCATGATCAATTATGTTAATAATTTCCATCAATTTCTTATAATTAAGATCCAATTGACGTTTTATGATGAAAAATTTTTCTTCCAATGATTTCAATTCACTCAACGTCTCAATATATTGATGACAACGTTTTAAAATGGGTCGTAAATCGTTGAAACGTTTTTCTATCTCCTTTAATACCGATTTCAATTGAATCTCTTCATTAGCTATAAATAAAAAAAAGAGTTATTGTTTTGTGACTTCTCCTAACAATCATTAAAGCTTACCATTATTTAAATTGTTGATAAACATTTTCGATTGTTTCCTAATATCGGTAAAATCGTGTTCAAGTTTCTTCAATTTTTCGATCATTGATGATAATTGTTTTAATTCATTTTGTACAATTTCACTTGATAAACGTTGTTTATCATCAATAATAAACGTCGGATAAATTGAAGCACGTTGTTGACATAATTCATCGTAATATGTCAAACATTCAGTAATATTGGTAAACGATTTCATTTCAAAAGATTCAATTTCATTTATTGTCTTCAATGGTTCACCACTGTATGATGAAATGTTGTTCTTTAAATTTTCCATTATTTGTAATTGATTTACAATCGTTTCAATTGAATTAATCCATTTTGAGAGGCTTTTATTATCATGAAACGTAGTCAAAATATCAGCCATTGTTTTGTTCGGTTTTGTCGATTGATGAAAACTATCTTCAATCGGAGTTTGTTTAATAAGTTGATTCAACATATCTAAACGTCTGTTTGTAATCGATTTTGCATGATCAATTCTTCCGATCATCGTTTCCCAACGAATACTAATTGATACAATCGATTTTTGAACATTTGAACACATACCATTTTCACCTAAGCCAAGTAATCGGCGAACCACATTGTTAAATTTTGATAATGGAGTCTTATTTTCATTATCATCTTCATCTTCGTCTTCGTCCTTATCTTCATCATATTTCAGTGCATGCATCTTTTGACTATGTTCAATTCCAACCATAATTTCAACGCACATTCGATCTAAACGTTTAAGTATATCTTCAAGAAAACGTTTCTTTTGTTCAATTGATTGACGTGAACTAGAATCAATCAATTGATCATCAACTTCATCGATCGTTTCCTCCATTCCAGTCAAACGTCGTTCCAATCGATTGAACCATTCTTGTAGGCGTTGCTCTTCCGAACAATAATCGTCCCAAAATTGTTTCAATTCCTTCAGGAATAGGCCACGTCGTTCAATGATTTGACACGCATTTGCCCATCGTTCATTCAATGCATCCAATTGATCCATGAAATTGGTTTCCTTCAATGTCGACGTTCCAGATTCATCAACGGCATCGATGATTACAAATTTAGAGATCAATTTAAGAAGATTTTGTTCGGCAATGATTGCTTGCTGTAATTGGTCAAATTCAATCAATTGTGAATCCAAAACCGATGGCGTCGATGGCATGTCATTGTATCGTTCGGGAATAATCACTGCAATACGTTCTTCAGTTTGTGTCATCAAACGACGTAATTCTTCCAATTGAGAATTTTGTGCTTCCACCAATTTTTGTTGAAGAAACATTTGTAGATCATTGGCACGATCACGTAATTGATTGAAACGATCGTCTAATAACTTCATTTGTATTGCAATCTCCTTACGCAATTCATTCTCTTGCGATTTTGGTCGATTCTTATTATTCTTATTGTTTTGTTCAAAGTGATCGGTTGAACCCAATAATAGTTGCCCCTTTTCAAATGTTTTCGTTATCTTTCCATAGTAAACAGCCAACTCACGCATATATTCTTCATGTAGTTCGAAACGTGTTTTGGCGTATTCAGCAGCCTCAATTGTGGTCATGACACGATTATGTCTTAATTCAGTTGTTATCGATTGATCAAGATTCGATGAACCATTGTCTCCAGTTGTTGATTCAAAACGTCGAGAATCAGATTCAGCTGCCGTACTTAATTTATCTTCTGCACTGAAGATCCAAATTAAGATTTCTTCAATCTCATTACTATATTCTTCATGTAATTTAGGATCAATGAGAACAGTTGAAGAATTATTCGATGAAGATTGGTGTACTTTCGGTGATTTTTCCAAACTTTTCGACTTTTTCGATGCCGACGATGGGCTTGGTATTGAACGTTTATTTTGACTATATGTTGATGACAGAATGGGAATGTTTGATGGTTGAACTTGTGTTTTTGTATGATTCTTCGATGATGGAGAGGCAACTTTCGAAGTTGATTGTTCAGAATGTGATCCATTAAATTTTTGAAATAAGCACATAACATAGACAATCACAGATTTCTTATCGGGTCGCGGGGTATTAAGATCTAATAACATGAAACAAAATATGAATATGCAAACAATTGATAATCATCAAATATTAACTTACCTTCAGGATCTAACAATTTTTCAATGTTCAAGTGTTTGGAAGCAACATCGAACGCATGTTGTAGTCTCATTTGTGGACTATCCATTGCCAATACTTGTCCATAGTTGAATAGATTTGGTCGATAGTGATGAATCAGTGCATTGAATGCCAGACCATCAACCCAACTATTGGTAAAATTCTTAATATTGACGCCCTCATAGTTGGCGGTCGAACTTTGACACCACGATAAAAGTGTTCGCTCAAGATCGTTTGCCGACATTGTGGCTGATGATTGCACTAGGTTGCCTTTTGCTGACGTTTGATTGATCAATGATTGTTTTGCCGATGTTGATGGAACGGGCACAATTGGAATACGGGACGGAATCGATAAATTTGACACAATACGATTAGATTCTGTTGCTGTTGTTTGCCGAGCCCCATTTCCATTATCGGATACTAATAATAGTTCAGAAAATTTCCCAGTTGTATGACGTAGAATATGATTAACCTATTTGAACAAATAGATGATAAGCAATTAATATATGAAAGATGATTTGGTATTATAACATATTATATCCACAAGTTTTGTATGTAGGGTATATGAGGTATGCGTACACTTGACGGTTAAAATGCGTGGACGGCAATTTATGGTTGGGTGCGACTGTACAAAGGAAGATTATATCGAATGAAATAGAGATGGATTGCAACTAAGCAAATTGGTATGTGCTATTGCTAAGCAATGTCAAAACGACAATCATCAAGGATATGAACGTTGGAAAGCAAAACAACACCGTCAAATGCTTTGCTGCTAATGATTATGATCGTTATGATTGTAATGTTAGAATGAGAGAGAGAGAGAGAGAGAGAGAGAGAGAGAGAGAGAGAGAGAGAGAGAGAGAGAGAGAGAGAGAGAAGCTGTTGATAATAAAAAGAGAAATAGAGAGAGAAACACTTGAGAGCAAGTGTGTATAAGTTTTTTTACATTAACACAAATATAAATAATATAATAAGCAAATTCTATATCAACGTATTCTATATCTTAGATCTCCTTTGGAAACAAAACGATTATCAATCTCCCATTTGTGAAGTTTCTATGGGAAAGTTCCCATTTGATTATTATCATCCTCATCATTTCAAGATTATTGTTTGATGGGTTCAGTTTAGTTTTTGGTATATTGCTTTCTGTTTAACTAAAGCTTGTTTGTCTAAGCGCAAGTGGTAATAGGAAGAGAGGGAGAGAGGGAGAAAGAAAGATGAGCTCTTCCATTTTGATAACTAACAACCTACGCAATAGTGTGAAAAATAAAACAAAATTTCGTCCATGATGAATGAGATGGATGAAATGAGGTCTGATACAAAATGATAATCATCATCATTTAGACAAACAAATACAAAGAATGTAAACATAAAACTCACAACAAGAAACTTTATCAATCTAAACATTGAATAATAAAAATGGTTTGATCAATTAGAAAAATGATATGCAAAAAAACGTACCTGCCAATGGAGGATGATACACCATACGAGACCTAATGTTAGTTTAGCATTGCCATCAACGATATCATTTGTGCATATGTTGACCAATTTGACTTGTCGTTCGTTCAAAACTTGAAGAACACGCGCTACATTATTGAGATGATGCACACGTAATCGACCACGTTCCAATTTCTAAAATAGAAATAGAACATAACAGTGAGTGAGTGAGTGAGTGAGTGAGTGAGTGAGTGAGTGAGTGGCGCAATGGCGGCAAAATAGAACTTACAATGGAACATTCATAAAGGACATCTAATAATGCAATCAAAATGGTTCCATCACGTAAATCCGTATAGAGATCAACAATTAGTGGATGATTTTTCTACAACAAAAAAATATGTTAAAAATAGGGAGAAAATGTACATTGATTATAATCATTAATAATTATAAAATAATTACAAATAATTATTGATTAAAAATGATACAAAAGAACATTGAATAATACCTTTGACAGGTGAGAATTTAGCCATTTGGTAAATGCTTTCTTTTGGACGTTCTCGTGTTCTGTATAAATTAAAGTAAAAAAAAAGAAAGATTAATTACAATTAATATTAATAAAATAATAAAAGAAAGAAATAAGTTCAAAACAAAAAAGAGACCAAAACCCGTAAAGAAGGGGGAGTGAGAGAGAAAGAGACAATGTAAAACCCGAATCTAAATGAAGAATCTCATACCGCCCACAATTCCGGGACTTCGACATGAGCCACCTGATGAGAATCGATCAACCAAATCGTCAACATTTGAGGTTGGAATATGTTGTTGATTATTTTCAAATGAAAAATGATATTCCTCATCGACCGATACGCCAATCATCATTGGACGATTCGATGATTCGCTTGTATCGTCATTAATATTATTATTATGATGACCAACCAGTTGATTCTTCATCATATCATACCATAAATATTCAAGAGAAAACTAAATAAACGTCAATTGACATCGTAAAAAGTTTGATGAATCATTTTCGAAATGGGTCGAAATGGTTATCATTGTGATGAATCATTGTGTGGCCAATAAAACAATGCCGAACACAAAAAAGTGGAAGATTACAATGCAATAAAAGTTAAAATCAATTTAAAAGAACAAAAAGTTGGTAAAAAACAACGAAGTTCAAATCAGAAGAATCGTTGGGAATCGTAAACAAATAGAACCTGAACAATAGAAAATAGAAAATAGAACTCATACCTCTATTGTGTTGTGCCTTTTGTTGTTTTTACTTTCACCGAAGGCCGTTCATTGATGACGTGTTAATCGGGTGAAATCGTTCACCAAAATATCAATAATAATGATTTGGTGAAAAAAATGAAGATAATAATGGCGCAAAACCCAATTTGTTTTCGTCTTTTTTAGGATATATGGAAAAATGGGTGCGGTGTCCAACAGTCTTTTGTTGTCGAGACCAAGAAGAATGTCGTCTTCGTTTGACATTCACGAACCAAAAATTGTCGATTGCAATACATTCCACATTGTTGATCGATGACAAAAAAAAAGAAAGAACAAAAAGTTAATGTTGATGATGATGATAAACCATAAAATTAAATGAAAATGAACAACAAATATCAAAGGGAACGATGAACAAAAGTGGAGAGAGAGAAAGAGCGAGAAAATCGTTTCGCCTCGTGGCTGTTATGAGTATCATCCACAGTTGTTTGCCTACACTTGCTGCTTAGTTGTTGAGCTGTGGGTGAGTGTATTCGTATGAGTTTTAGCTAGTTGGTATAGCATATCAAATTGAAGTGCAACAAGACCTGCTAGCAGCATAAGATGTTCAACTTGTTTGAAGCTAAGTTTGGCGGCGTCGGCGGCAAGCGGTGGTAATGGCGCGTTGACGATGGCGCGGTTGGACGATAACGATCATAACGAATACTAGTGGTATACCAACATACACATTGATGTGCTACAGGTGGCTTCACCTGAACATGACGAACAACAATGTATGGTTAACAGCGCACATGATGTTCATCACACCACATCCTAGTGGGTCATTTGTAACAGGACACAATTTTATGAATTTTAAATAAAAAAGTGTCCTAAGCAAAATGGTTCAATGTAAATGTATGTGTGGGCAGTGGATTTAGAATGATGGGCGGTAATACACACAAACTCATCTAATGCAATTAGAGAATCATACAAAACCGGACTTGAACAATTGAATGATGACTTTTACACTCAACGGCGCGTAAAGTTCATCATTCGCGGCAAACAACAAACAAACAAACAAACAAACAAATAAAAAAAGGAATGTAACAATAGCAATCACATTTGAACGAAATCATTGTGAAACGAATTGATAGAAAGTGTTGAAATGAAATAGATTCGCACCATTGACAATGGAATATGGTATTAACAATACAGTGTATTAGATTAGTTCATAAACAATGTTACATTTGATTATTTAGATTTAAATTTTATATGTACAATAGTGTATATATGTCTTATATATCAGAATAGAATGTATATTAGATTGTTGTATATAGAGTTTTGGGATTTGGGATATATAAATTCATAGTCATGCAGGGGATCCACCACAATCAATTGGTTTTAGGTTTAAAAATTATGAAAATGACCAACATGATGATGATGAAGATGATGTCCCGATTGGTGTTGTACAAGTGCATTTGGTAAAGACGATTTGTATGATGAACGAGATGTTCGTTGAGAATATTCCGAGAAACGTTCCATATCATTGTTTGCCATTGGTGAACCATTATCATTGGTGGTTGCTGAACCATTATTATAACCATTGATATAGGATGATGTTGATGACATAAGATGTTGTTTGGTGGTCGATGTTGCCGATTGTGGCGGCGGTGGTGGTGGAGGCGGTGGCGGAACCGGTGGACCAACAATCGAATTACCATGATGATGATGATGATGATGTTGTGGATGATGGATCAAACCATTTGACATTAACTTTTTACTTGACAAATATTCTCCATTCATAAAACCAGAATTCACTTCACCTGTAAAGATATTGTTTATGATTTGATTTTTCAATATAAATCGATTTTTGATATACCTTTATATTTGGTTCCATTTGGTAGATAATGATCGGGCAATAGTTTAACGTATCGTGTACCAAGAACGAATGCCAATATCGATAAGACGATACAATCGACAACGCCGATCAATGCTAAGATGAACGCCCATCGTATACCACATTGTCCCAATGCGTACATATCGGATTCTGGTCCACACACTTCACGAACCATTGGTGTATCCCATCCAATAGGAAATAGAAGAACGCCAACCATCATGCTGATTGCTGTAATTGAATAGAATAATAAAATAAAATTAGAATTAATTAAAATTTCATAATTAATAAAAATGGATATTCTGAACCATTGAGAAACCATTTAACCTCAATGTCATTTTTCCCATTCAATTATGGTAATCGTAACCATTCTTTTACATGCTTGTTACTTTTCCGAATATGTGAAACAAAACAAAAAAAAATTGTGTTTCGTTGTGGTCATACAACAAGAAATGTGATGATTACAAATCCAAAGATGGGTGATAGGTCAACATTGTGTTGGTGGATCATCATTATCATCACATAAGATACCATTGACCAACATAAAAACAAGTACAATCCATTTATGTTTTTTTTCATGTTTTGTTTTGTTTCGACCACATTCGCGTGTCATATGATCCATTCAATTCCTTTCCATTCATTTCATGCCATCCATTCACTTAAGGAACATCATTGAGGTCGTTAAAAAGGTATGATCACATCTTCTTCACTTGATGTGGTGCAAGCATTAAATAATAAAGAGAAAAAAAATGGAAACATCAATCATCAACAAAGACGCTTAAACATTGCTGGTTATCTCTGGTTTTTTGATTGATGATGTGTTGCCAACAAATATAAATGTTTTTTTGACACATCTAGGTGGCCACCACCACCACATATAACCATCATCATCATCATCAACATCATCAACATCGATTTGGACAAGATAATTGAACGTGTAAAGATGCGAAACGCATACAATTGAAATGATTTTTTCAACGGAAACAATTGAAACAAATTAAAATCTAAGAAAAAAATAGAAAAAAGTTAGTAAAAATCTCAATTAATACTCAAAATACCTTAATTTAAAATGTTGTTGAAAACTATTTTTTTTTCTAAAACAAAATACATTTTCAGAACATTTCGGCCACTGTTTTTAGTTTTTGTACTTTTAGGCTTACACGGTATTTAGTCGTTGATAAAACTATTCTTTCGAATAAAAATTTGATTTCCGGACAATTGTTTACACTGTTTTTAGAGTCAAAAGTGTGTTGACTAAAAACCGTGTAAACCATTTTTTGCTGAATACATAGCCCATTATGTTCCAGTTATAGGGCGTTCGGACACCCATTTGATGGCGCCTTCATTGGGCGTCCTATATGTTAATGGAACCAAATGTAAAGGTAATGTCCACGGTTATGTCCCACCTAATGTTTACATTGCTTCAGACACTCAAATGTGTATCCAGATCCAAGACATGATGAAAATGGATTGAGATTGAGAATGAATGAATGAAAGAAAAAAAAAGATAAAAGTTTTCATTGTCTATTCACGTTTTCCAATTGGTTACGGCAATCGTCAAGTGATCTTATCATAATCGATGATTATTAACGATACGATACAAATGTAAATCCATCATTATTATATTATTATAAACATTTTGTCCCGCATCTTCTCTTTCTTGTTAGTGTCGATCATTTTATTTGATGGAAATATTGAATAGATCATTGTTGACACGTCGACACCAAGATGATGATCATCTTCATCTTCATCATCATCATAGTATATAATATATGAAAAAGATTATAACTTGAAACAACAATTGAATCGATTGTCACTAGATGGTAAGAGAATAAAAAAGAATTAAAGAATTGAAATGTTATATTCTTAAATGGTAAACTTACGAAATATAAAACGATGATCACAATAGGCTGTTTCCACATAGGTCACATTCGTAATAATAATAATAATAATAATAATTCCAAATATTGGAACACAATAGACAATAAAAAAATGTGTGTTTGATGTAGTTCATTTCATCGTTCATTTTAGTTTTTTAAACAACAATTGGAGAAAAATAACAAACCGAATAAATGGGATTACGTTCAATTCAATGATGAAACCATATAACCTTTTCAAATAGTTCAAAACACAAACACAAAACAAAAAAAAGGTAAAACAAACATTGTATGTGTTTGTATAAGTTGAAAGACAATCATGTCAAATCGATTCTCTATAACTTTACACCATTTTCACCTTCAATGAAGGTTTTTTTTCAGTTATCGTTCAACAATTTTTCCATATAATAATAATAATCGTGGATCATGGGTGATTTCTTGTTTTGTTTTGATTTTTGGTGTGTCCAAATACAACAACAACAACACCTGTGCTATTGTATATTCGTAAAATTGAGATGGAGAAGGGGGAAATCGTTCAAATAACACACAAAATAGAATAAATAAATAAAAGCGAAAGTGAACAAGAAAATCTAATATAATGATTCAATTGTTTAATGTCTTGAAAATAGTAGACAAGTTAAACAACAAACCCACACAAATGAAAATGGTCCATGAGACATCCAGATTAGCATCATCATGTCTAGATTTGTATATGACAAGTGAAAGTTAAGTTATGATGGCCATGGGATGTGAAACACATCTTGAAGAATGGATCAAGATGTTGTTGTTGTGGGGATACGCATCTAATACAACGCCCAAATTGGTTTCAGAAGCTCACGAACGAAAGAACGAACGTTCTATGTGTGTGTGAAGGGGGGATAAAGGTCAAATAATCACATAAACATATCCGAAAGAGTCGAGAAGCTCCAATTTTTGTTTTTGTTGTTGTTGTATCACAATCCTATTGAAAATAGCAATAGCAACACATTGTCGGCTCGTAGACAATAAACAGAGACATGATAATCATTTCAGCATCTCAACGAATCGAATTGAGAAACAACACCAACTCTCTCATTCAACTTTAAAGTGATGAATGAATGAATGATGTACACATAAGTACAAGTAGAGGAAATAAAATAAAATAAAAAAAAAATGTTGGAACAACAAGAAGGATGAACATTTGCCGCATCAAATTGAGGACAAAAACATTAATCGAAGTGGAATGTTCATGCCACGTTCAAGACATTTGACTGATTCATGAGTTTGTGTGTGTGTGTGTGTGTGTGAATGAGTGAGTGAGTGTCAATCCTAAATATAGTGGAACATTAAACCGGAAATTCAAATAGACTAATGGTTCAACTGATGATGATGAGTGAGAATTCATAAATCGCATTGAAACAAAAACAACAGAAAGAAATTGATGCTTCAACGTTATGGTAGATGATAGATGATCATCTGAACATTGTTCATTATGTTCGGTCGAGTCATTTCAAATGAAACAACAAGCAAGATAAAAAAATGGATTCCAACTCGTGATTCAACACAAAAATACGGCGTCAATTAATCAATCAATCGATTGGTCATGCTTGTTTCCAATGATCGAGTCAAAATAGTCGCATGTCCGATTGAATTATACATTTGAAATGATCCATTCATAATCTGTTCAATTAAAAAACGTTTAGTAATAATATTTTTAAAAAAATTGGAACAAATCTTTTTTATATACCTTATATATATCTTAATTATCATTTACGCCATTTTCACAAGCAATATTTATAAATTTATATATATGTATTGCTCCATATATTGCCAACACCTTTGTACAATTTGATTCAATTATAAATTATAAGAAAAGGTGAAGAACACAGAACACAAAATCATGTTCAATAATAATAAATGAAATTGGAATTGAACAAGAAAGCAAGCAAGCAAGCAACAGTAGCAAGAAGAACAAAAAAAAATCAATCTCATCGACAGGTAAGACCTGATCGAAACCGATCGATTGTCAAGAATTGAATTGAATCGAGAACAATTGGTAATTAAAACAAATGGATAGATAGGTTGAAATAGGGACAAATGAGGGAAGAAATACGAAAGCAAAGATCATGCGATACGAAACTAAATAACGAAACAACAAAAAAAAAGTAATAATATTTATATAAATCGGGATCATCGTGTAGTTAGTTGATGAAACAAGGTCAAACCTGATATGGCACATGATCTACCATTAGTCGTGACATTGTCATTTGAATTGATAATATATATATATAAAGGTTATATACCTAACTTTGACCTCACCCATTTCGAAACCAATTTATACAATTAAAGTGGAAATAGGAAAAATTCGTGCGTGTGTTTGTGTGTGTGTGTGTGTGTGTGTGTACCACATTTAATTGTGGCGGCATAACTACTAGTACCCCTAAAAAAATGGATAAGGTAACGGGAAAAAAAGGTGAAGGCAACAATAGGACAGGTTAATTGCTAACATTGCTAACACTTATGTTTAGAATTGCAATCTATACAACTATATGTGCACAACAACATGAGCTAGAGTGATGATAATGATGTGAATAATGGATTGACGATCATTATTATACATCAACATTGGGCTTGTCGGTCAAAACACACAAACACACTTAAAATGATTGGAGGTTTTCCACCACCCCACACATACTTAAGCCGGTTTAAAGTCAACTATCTATCTAAATGTATACATATTGGTTTGTAACTTGGAAATAATGAGAGTAAAAGATAGAATCTTAAACAAAAAAGAAAAAAATAAGTTGAACAATCATTAACATCAATTGGTGGATTGGGTCAACGTAAGGACATTTTGAACAATTGAACATTGGGCCCTAAGTGTTCAAGGTGGGAAAACGGTGGTGCCCAACATATATATATATATATATAAAAACGATTATAACGATTGAATCAAAATTGTATCGATCGATATCGTTGTTCTGGAATGAAAAAAAAAGTAAAGCAAACAAACATAGGATAAACGGCATCGTCGACCTTCACGGGAACATCATTTATGTGTCCCGTTCCGAGCGAACAAACATTTTTAGCTTCAGGCCGATTTAGTAAATAATGTTTGTTAAACTAGTATAAGACAACGGAGACATGTTTGCATCATAAATAGACCTTCGCATACAACAAAATGAAGTGATGTTGCCGTCATCGAACATGTTGGGCGTCAAACATCGATTGTACATCAATAATAATAATAAGAACAAAACAAAACGAAACGAAAAAAAATGGCGAAACAAAAGCGAACACTATGCCCATTGAATGGTTGTGAACTTGTGTTCTACAAAAATGAAAAATTGATCGATAAAATGGACATTGGCAACATATAGGAAAATTTGATGATGATGATGATTCTATTGATCGATTGAGTGATTAAGGTTCGTCATCGATTTTTATCTAAAGTGTAAACAACAATTAAAGGACGATCCATTATAATAGAATTGAGTTGAAGAATAATCTTCAACAAGAATAAGAAGACAACGAAGTCTTTCATTTCATTCATGTTTGTTCACATCTGTCCGTTAATACTATAATCACTCATTTGTTTGTGTTTGTGGAGTCAAGCTTTAGCTTATAATCATTAACGAATTGCAATCACGCATTGTGGTTGATGATGCGTTCCAAGGTAAATGGAACGATTTAAAAGGTGCGAATTAAAGGTAAAATAAGCACAGAAGCAATTTGTATTGTATTGCATCTTGAATACAAAAATAAACGACTTATCTTTAGGTATGACAGATTTGCACTTATACTCTACACACACACACACACAAATACAAGGTGGTTTGTGTGTGTGTGTCAAATAGGAAACTACCATCATCACAATTCAGAAATTCCAATTAATAATTTCTGTAAACAAAAAAAAAAGAAATATATGTTAATATATTTAATTATATTCAAGAATGTATGGAATTGAATGGAAATAGCCATCATTTCATTTCATCGTTCTTTCAAACAAACATTTCATTGGTGATGTGGGTCGAATGATGGCAAAGAATGTGTTGATGAACATGGACAATGTAAAGATTGTCGAATAGTGTTCTTAAGACTAAACCAAGGCGCCATTTGAAACACATCAAAACAATCAATCATTGAAAAGCTAAACAAGACATCGAATGAATGAATGAAGACGGTCGGTGATGATGAACATCATGAACAACAGAATAGTTGAATTGAATGTCTATTTCGGCTCGAACATCGAGATGTAGGAGGAGAGAAGAAATAGATAGAAGGATAGATTGAACAAGGGGGGAATGGACAAATCAATTTATGATCATCATCATCATCATAGTATATACAAGCTTTATAATGGGTCAATCGGATTTGAAATGAATGGCGCCCTTAAGCCATTTTTGAGTATATACAAGACATTGTCCGATGTTCAATCATTGACAATCATTGACCGCATTCACAATCAAGACGCACAAACATACTCAAGTTGAAATAGTCGTCCACTAGATATAGATAGATACAAAAGCATTAGATAAATGATGAAATTTGAATGTATAGCTAATATAATGTAATGAAGTGGTAAAGACTGAAAAGAAGAAGAAGAAGAAGAAGAGGAGGAAGAGGAATTTGATTTATATATAATCTATATTAAAAACTAAAAGATGATGCGGATCATATTTATGATATCTAAAAATAGGATTATTAGTTGCGATTCGAGAATAACAACAACAACAACATCGGACACATAAAAAAAGCAACAAGAACACAAAGACTCGTGACCTGAACCTCTTTTTTTGTTTTGTTCTTGTTCTTGTGTGGTGCGAACACTCAAGCAAACAAAAAAATGCACCTGGATACATTTATTGTGTGATGATGATGATGTTGATAATTAATTAAGATTGCCAACCACCAAACGAATCATGGACACCTTGCAAATAATCAAATCTAATCTTGGAAATGGTAATGGTCACGAGTAATATATTATTATTATCATTAGCATCATCATCATCATCATAATCATTATTATATGTCTCATTGAACTGCGAGGACAAAACGGAAATGTTGTTACGACTATTTTGAATCCCACACACACACACACACACACGAATTGATCAATCGTTAACATTCAATTATCATTTATTGGAGAAATAAATTCATACAAATCTTAAATAAAATCTGAATAAATCATATCGTTTTCATTGTATGATAAGCAAAAGATTATCTCCAAGAAAGAAATAAAAAAAGTTGTTGGCAAACGGCAAGACCACACCATAGAAGGAGATAATGAATTGGACTATTAAAAAATAAAACCGAAATTGTCCATGAAGATATGTCCTATGCTGCTTATACAATGGATAACTATTTGAATGATTAGGAGAATAGTGAAGAGAACTATTTATAAATCTGAAGGAAAGTTATAATTCCATCTCATTGAGCGAGAAAAAAAAAGTAATTGTCACTAGACTTATTGTTGTCATTCAAAATACATTTAGGTATTAAAGTTAAGAGTGGTCAACACACACATCGTTTTAGACATATTTTGGCAAATAGCTACAAAGATGCAAATAGAGTACAAAAAAATTGGATGCAGGAATTGAATGATCATATTTTTTCCGTATTGTGGTGGTCGTTATCCACAATTTCTTTGGTCTTTTTGACCACACAATGGCATTGCATTTATATGGGGAAAAAAATTTAAATAGAGAGATTGTGAGATGAAGAAAGAGAATGAACACTTCAATTCTCTCATATACAATTGAATGGAGAGAGCGAGAGAGAGTGAATAAATGAACAAAAGTGATAAACAGCTAGGTCACACAATGTGACAGGATACGGTCATTGGCCAAAGAGCTGATTTTATCCAAAGATGACACATCACAAAAAAAAATACAAATAAAAATATACTGCAATGATCATTATAAAAAAAAGGTAAAAATAGGTAGCAACAATTAACAATTAATGGAATACAATGATGTGGGCAAAAGACATTTAACGTATTTCGAGTGTGAGCGGGTAAAAAGTTCGCATCAATCAAACGAACAGCAAAAAAAAAAAAAAATAATTGCAAAAGAGGCTTGCAAATCTCAACTCGAACACACACACACAAACAAACATTCATCACATTCAAATATTACACAACAATTATATATATACAAAAACAAAAAACTAATTGAATAAATAAATAGAATTTGTGATCCAAATCGTGATGTCCCAATTGGAACCGCCTGATATGCAAAGAAAGTCAAATAAAAAAAATAATCATGTCAAATAAATAGAGAGAGAGAAAGGGAAACAAAATTAATTGTTCGCACACTGATGGAAATAAAACAAACTTTACAAAATAAATAAATATATGAATAGAAAATGTATAGGGGATAATATAACTTTTCTTTTGTATAATAATAAATCAGAACTCAACTTAACTTAACTCAACTAAAAAAAAACGACAGCTGCTGATGGTGGTAAAGACTCAAAAGTATCATGGCGTTCTTGTAGTGGTCGTGGGATAAACTTAAAAAAATATAAGGATACAAAACAAAAAAAAAATGTTAACTCGGTCAATTTGAAACAATGCTAAATTGAGATCTCAATTATATTGTTATTATGAAGATGAAAATAGCCGAATTGATGAAAGTGGAAATAATGAAACGAAATTAAGATTCCCCTATTTCTCCCACACTTAAGAAACAGCATCATATGTAAATAGAGAATCCGGTTAAAATAGTTACCAACTTGTCACTTTCTGAAATAATTTGAATAAATATTATCATAAATTTATTAAAGTGGATAGAGAAGAAAAGATTTGAATAGTTGTCAAATAGGAGAAGATTTAATTCTAAATTTGCGAGTGAAAAAATTGTGAAAAGGAAAGAAAAAACATTTCCTACATTTACAATCAAACCGGGAAATTGGTAAAGTTCGTTCTAATATATAAAAAACGTGTTGTGACACAAATTCAATTCAATGAAAAAGATTGTCTCAAACTTTTTTCATTTCATTTCATTTCATTTCAATTTCAAGAATCAATTGAAAGGAAATTAGTGTTTTTAATTTTCCCTTGGTACATTTCTAATTGAGAAAACAATTGTTCAAAACACAATTTGAAATTAAGATTTGAAAATGGAATAGGAAATTTTCCATTCGATCACTTGAGGGGTAATCATTGTGTCATACATTTCCCCTTGAAGCAATCGACCGAGATGTTGTACCATTTTGTATCAATGTTTGATGAACAACAACAACAATTGTTAAAGAACAATCAAAACAACAAGTACAAGTGCAAATGTACGATTGGAAGCCGATCAAATCATAGCCACAATACACCTATTTAGGCAAATCAATCTATAAATAGTTTGTGTCAAAACAAAATATATTCAGGATATATATCGGAACGTGAACAAAGGTCATTGTTAAATTGTTGCCTTCGATTGGAATGTATGTGTGTGTGGGATTGAATCGATAATAGATACCGAATGAGAGAAAGATAGATTGACAACAAAACTTTAGTCAATTCAAAATAAAAATAAAAAAAAACGGTAGTTTGGATGACAATAGCCGACATCGTTGTTGATCGATGATGATCGTTTGAAGGAAACATGCAAATCGGCACTCAATCAAATGAGAATAATAATATAAAGTAAAAAAATTGGTTACCTATTTTAGGAAATGTGGCAAACATAAATAAATGAATGACAACAATTTTTTTTAATGTTATGGAACAATAACAAAAAGGACAACAAGAAGAGGACGACTTAAGTGAGAGACTCAATTAGATGATCATCATATTAATCCTCAACACATTTCAAGTGAAACCACACACACATTCATCAACATCATTTAGGAGATGTGATGTTCATCATGTAAGACCACCAAGACTCGGATGTTGATGATGATTATAAATGATCAAGTTGGTGCTAAGAAGAATAATAATAAAAAGAAATATAATTTAATTTGAAATAGTACAATAGACATAAATTTTGTACACAAGCACGCCAATTTAGGTTTAGGATCATGTTTGCACCAGGTACTCATATGAGAACAACATATGCTCATGTTTCCACTTGATCGATTTGTCTCTCATCGATTTGCCTCAAATGTAAAAACGATATATATACAATTGAATGGGGAAAATAAAAAGGAAAAAAAGACATTTCATTATTAAACTAATCGTGCGATACAAAATACGGATCGGCTAAAAACATAATAGTCAGTTAGATGAAATAAAGTAAGATAGAAAAAAAGAAAAAAAATTGGTTGACATGCCGTCGTTGTAGTGACAATTATTGGTTGTTATTACCTCAAAAACCAAAAGGTGAATAATTGAAACGCTCATCGACACTTTTTGGCAAAGTGTTTGACATGTGACAAATTGTTACAAAACATTCATGCAATTTGCACTATAAATGATCAATAGAGATCGTCGTCACCGAAAGCAAAGAGACTGAGATATCTGATTTGTTTAGCTTTGGTGTAATCGAAACATTTTGTGATATCATAAAATGTGTGGATAATAATAAAAAAAATACCTTAAATTCATTCAAATTATAAGTGTATGTGTGTGTGTGCGTGTGCGTGTTTGATAATAAAATTGACAACAATTTAGATTGTAATTTGATTCACATCATAGATCAAATAAAATGTTGACAGCTAATGTCAATCAAGATAATGTAAATCGAAATGAATATCAAAATCGAACGGGCTAGGTTAATATAGACGTACAATGTTGTTTCGATTAGATTTGAGAACAATAGGAAACCCAAATTTGGGAATAACTAAAGATCACTAGCGTGATGTTCTCATTAAAAATAAAAGAAAGGAAGGAGATGATGAAAAATAAAAAAATAGCTACACAATAATCAATCATTGACACATGATCATAATCCAGTCAAGATAATAATAAAAGACACAAGGGAAAACATAAATAATACTAAACTAACGAAAATAATAAAAATGAATAAAAGTGTAACATACCACATGAAAGTTGCATCCATCCGCAAACATGGAATACGGTTGAAGAGTGCATAAAGAAGAATAATACCATTGTAAGAACTGAAAGCATCGATAGGCATACGGAAAGGCCAACAAATATGGTGGCGGCACGAAATGCGGGTGTTTGAATCGTTCCAAAATCATCCAAACGTCCATCACATATTAGATCTTGTCCGTCTTGTAGTAGACGACACGATCGCCAAAGACCAAAATAGCCAGTACCACGTGATGTGGCCGTATCGCCAAGCCATTGTGGTTGTACAAAGACGACGGCATTGATAATTGCAAAACATAGGGAGAATACGGCCCATAATACGCCAATTGCACGACTATTTCGAGTGTACATATAACGATTGTCCACACTGTACATCATATCACCGGAGCTGGTTTCACTAAATTGGCCCGGTACAATCATGATCAATTGATTTGTGTTATATATCCTCTCGTATGATAATGATGATGATCAATTGTTCAAATTCAATTCCAATGTTTTATATTTTCAATTAATTAATAGGACACGAACAAAATTCGGTATATGTCGGTATTGTTTGTTGGTTGGTGATGATCACCATTGTTTTGGCGTTGTACAGTTTAATTGAAGAATGATGATAGTGTGTTAATTGTGATGGGTTTGTAACATGTACATCAATGGTACGTTTGTTTGAACGTGAATGACCAAAAAAAAAACAATGTTTCAATGTTTTGCCGTTTCCACAATACACAAATGTTGACGTCCACTCGATGTTATCATTTGGATGCAACTGATGTGATGAACTGAAAGAAAGAAGAAAATGGTATGAGAACATTGAATGAAAGAAAAAAAAATAAAGAAAGAGAGAAATGTGGAGAAGAGAAGCTTGAATGACGCCAAAAAGCACTGAACTGCTTGCTCTCTCTCTCTCTCTCCATCTATCTCCTGGCGCCTTCGCTCCCTTGTCTTCAACTTGTGTTCTCTTCTATTTCAACAGCATGATCCTGAAAAGAAAAAAAAAGAAGAAGAAAATGTTAAAGAAGGTAAAAAACTGAATCACATTGATTCACACATTCACACACATACACACACATAAAAAACAGGGTGGAAAAAATAGAAATAATTGAATGCTCTACAAATATTAGATCGACAATGATATCTATTGTCCGAAATGGCATCAAATGATCAAATTGATCATATGAATTTGTTCATCATCATCATCATTATCATATATGACTATCATAGATAAATACATAAGCACACCTTTGATCAATTTCATGAAAAGAACATGATGGAAAGAGAGAATTAGGAAATGGATACAAAGAGTGAGTGGGGGGAAAGAAAATCAATTGAAAACATATCCGACTAAATTAAAAAAAAAGACACAATAAATAAAAATGACAACTTAATAATATGGCTAGTGTGTGTATATTATAGAAATAAATGAATACAATTTCAATTAATATTCTAGAATCGGAATCCGATTTCACAATACTATACGTATGGTGACCTGAACGTATATAAAATGCCATTTATTCAAACAATTATGAAATTGAATATTTATGAAATGGCAATAATTGATTATTGATTGGATTCAAACCTATCATAGACATTGGAAAAAAATATATAAAAAAAAACAAAGGCCATAGAAGCGAGCAAAGGTGTTCCAACAACAACATCATCATCATCATCATCAACAGTATCAACATATATAAAACAGCAGATAGGTGCTACATATTCAGGTCAGATGGTCATTGGATCGAAATAGTGGATTGGCCAGTTCCAACAAGTAACAAAAAAAAAAAAAAATGAACAAGAACGGACATTGAACATGTAATCCAATTGACGTGTTGATGTAAATGTGTAGATGAATGTTGCTGTTGTTGTTGTTGTGGTTTTTGTCTAGTGTCGGTGATGATCATAGTGCCAGTGGACATTGGTCAATCCCTTTCACACTATAAGTGCGTGTTTGTGTCGATTTGCACATAGGGGCAACACTATAACGTTAAACTAATTACACGCACGTTCATCACAATTGTTCCGTAAAAGTTAAAAACAATTAATCGGCAAGCATATATATATTGAGGATAGACTAAAAGGCACATTATAGATTACGAATAATGATAGGAAACTATGATGGTAGATGATTGTGATGCTTCCCTCACTGTCTATTTGTCTGTGAGATCTTTTCTCATCTCAAGAAGCATGCAACACATGGTTCGTGTTTGTGTGATAATGATCGTCCATGATCATCAATGCAAGGGAATATGACCATTGTGCGGTTTGATATGTGTCTTTACATTGATTGGCCTCGCATTGTATTGTGGGTCAATACCAAAATTAAAAAAAAATCTAAATCTACACACAATGATCGAATTAGTTCCATATATACAATTATTTAGATCTACTTTAACGTTTTTGTTCTGGGTAATTTGAATTGAAATCATAATAATAGAGGTATATCGATCTATGTCTATGTCTTTGTGTGTGTGTATGTGTGGAGTATATATGGATAAGATCATTCGACAATACACGCATTATGTAAAAAAGTCACGTGCAATTGTAATGTGATCAAAGATGGCACGATATGATCGTAAATGATGCGAAATTAATTAAAAATAAAACTATAAGTAAATATGAGAAAAGAAATTATATACAAAACAACATGGAGGGAGAAAAGTTCGATTTGTGTATATGATATGGTATGATACATCGGAAAACACTTACAAATAGATCTAGGAAATAAATGAACAAATATAAATAAATAAAAATACAATTCAAATAAGATACATACGATACAAATTGTTGCCTTGTAACGTCAACTTCATTAACTTGATGTCTTCTTGATCAATGATGTTGTAGAACATTTCGCATCATCATCCAAATTTGTTCATCAATTAATGTATCGACAATGTTCGCTTTTGTGCAGAAAATGAATATGAATGAATTTACTAGCTAATATGTTCGACATCTATTGATGAAACAAATTGATGTTGAATGATATTCGATGGTCATGGTCAAACTTTGAAGACAATGTCTTAAACGAAATGAACAATGTGTGTGTGTGTCTGTGAAGTAGAACATAAACAAAAGCCTTCCACCCAAATGGAGCGCCAATTGACAAATAACGCCGTTCAAATACAACGTAACGGTTTTTTGAATTTCAATTAGCATATTTACCGATATATGTTCCAAAATGTTGTTTCAAACATTACCATATTAATAATAATACGTAAGGTCACGTTCATGACCGTTTATGGATCGTGTGTGTGTGTGTGTGTGTGTGTGTGTGGTTTCATCCATCGGTCGCATCAATTAGTCGTTTTTCGACCAATTAGCCGAATAGCAACAAAAGACAGGAGGCTGAATATGATTTTATTATTATTATTTTTATTTTTCATTTTCCTTCCTTTCGTTTTTCATCCGGGATGAGTTTCACGTCAACCTTTCAAATTGATAATAGGGCATGACATGTTCCATTCACCTAGCGGGGATAAAAAGGATGACGATTATGATCGGTGTGTGACGCCAAAACAATTTGATGCTATCTATGAATGGATGAAGGTGTGTGTGCAACAAGGATTCTCAAGTAACATTTTGCCACCAACCGAAATGGTGAATGACTTTTTAATGAACAACATTATCATTTTGTGTGAATCTTTGTTTGCCTTCCATTAGCATTTTGTCTTTGTCCTTTTACATTGACCGATTGTCATCATAATTTTCAATTAAATATTATTTATAAACCGAATAAGTCCCGAATAAACTGAGGTCAACCAACCAACCAACCATCAAAAATAAACTTTGGTCAACAATTTTTTTTCCAAATAATTGATAATAACAGATTGATTTATCATTTTATATATCATGTGTGTGTGAAACAAGTTAAGCATTTAAAATTACATTATAAATAAATAAAACATAATTGAATTTTGAATAATAAATGATGATAATTCATTTCGTTTTCTTCTTTCTTGTTGTTGTTGTATCACAGGTTTCATAATTGTGACAATAGATTTCGTTCATTATTATTTCGTTTGAAATCTACAACAAGTTTAAAATTATGGTTTAAGTTGAATCCAACGATCTATGGAATATTCCAATGCAGCTAACCATCTAATATAATTAAAGAGACAAAACAATAAGAAAAAGAGATTTAATTAAATTTGAAATTAAATTTCAATTAGATTACCGTTTCTTGTCAGCATCGGAATCGGCACATAACCATAGATGACGGAATTGTCCACTTGGTGGAACAATTTCAAATGTATGTTTCTTTCCATGTGTTAAAAATGTTTGAACCTTATAACCATGAAGACAAAACAGTCCTGTAGAAACATGAAATTATTATCATTTAAATAAAACATTAAATAATTATTCATTTAAAAAAATAAAAATGATTTACCTAATGCCGTATTTGAATTGGCATCGGCATAGAAATATAGGCAAGCATCCTTCAATACAAAGTAACGTTGTTTCCAACATTTTTTCATTTGATCATATTTCGATAGGAAACCATAACAATCGGGTTGTGGAAATGCCAATGGATTACAATGGATATTATGTAATGCATTTTCAATAAATTTATCAGCCTAAAAGATATATATGAATATTAGAATAAATTGAATTGATATCAAAACAAATATAGTAAATCAAAAACGTACATTACTGAAACGAACAGCATTTTGATTCAATGCTTTTACCCATTGCATTGCCGTATCATGATCGATTGCTGCAAAATATTTTGGTGTCGATGAACCATAACCAACCAATCTGAATAGATGTTCTTGTCCAAATAGGGTTTCATTGACGATTCCCGTACAATAGCCTTGAAGCGAGATTGCACCAACTGGTTCCATTGACTAATTGAATATAAAAAATTTAAATTAATAAGAATCAATAATCAAATAATCAAATTATATTAAAAACAAAAACGATTGGAAATTGTCAATAATAAATCAAAATAAATATAAACAGTTTTCTAATGTATGCATGAATAGGCCGTATGCATGCATTGAAGATTCCCATTGGTTTTGTATGGATGAGTAGATAAACACAACAATAGTGTTCCATTCTGTATGGGATTACCACTAGCACCTTGCTTGTATACGAATGGGAATCCAAACCAAAGAAGTGGCTATACCACATCCTCTTTCCTGAACGAGTGCACACACACACACATAGAATAGAGGGTCATTCGTAAACTTCTTTCTCGTTGCGTTCCATTTCGAAAAGTTTCTCTGTTACTGAAACTTTTCCCAATTTTTAAAATAACGCATTTCTATGTATAATATTAAACTATACTATCTTTAAACCCTTACTTATGGCTAAATAAATATTCTAACATTAAAAATTATTTGTGCAAAAGTAAATTATCAAAGAATAAAACAAACAAACCTTTGGATTACGATACCAATAGAGACATGCATCGGATTTCAACACAAACCATCGACGACGCCATAATTTTGCATTTGACATACGATCAGTTGATTTTGTGGACTTTTCCGTTGTTGCCAATTTATCCATAAAACGTTTCAAATAACCATTTATAATAACGGTTGGACCGATTGGTTGTTGTCCGGTTGTATTCGGATTCGTTTCCGATCGAAATGAGGCGGAAGTCGATGCCACTTCTAATAATAGTTTATTGGAACCTTGTAATCATCAATGATAAATTGTTAGAAATAAAAATATATATAAAGAAAGAACTTTAATCAAATAATATACCATTATGAGCCAATTTGACCACTTCCGAATGTGATGAATCGAGTACGGAAACATTGTTAACCGAAACGATAATGTCGCCAACTTCTAAACCTTTCCGTTCGGCTGAGGTTCCTGTTAACATCAATCATTTTTTGGTTTGAATTGAATTGAAACGAAACCCAAAACAAACAAACAACTTTACAAACCTTTCTCAACGGCCGAAACCACAACCGGACGATTCCCGTGAATACGAAAACCAAATTCATTATTTGGCGTAAGTGTTAAGGTCAAACATTTATCGATTGCTACAAAATGGAACGTTTTACATTAATTAATTTAATAAACATAAATCAATAATACTAATCAAAAACACTTACTAAATGTACGATCCAAGATTCGTCGATACAATTCAATCGATGATTTCCTATGTATCATACGATGTGTTATGATCTCATAATTCCGACGAAATGATCGTTCAGAATTGGTACTCTCTTCCGATTCGGATCGATTGGTGGAAATCGATGTTAGATCATCATGAATATCACTTCCAGTATTGAATGATATCGATCGACGACATCCATCATCTCTTATTGATCGTCGATCCGATGGCGATCGATTCAATGAATCCCAAACCATCAATTCCTCTTTACGACCAATATAGATCCACATCGATGATCGATACGATTCCGGATGTACGCCAATGTCACATTCTTCATCATCGGTGTCGAAATAGACATCTTCAACTGTGAATGATTTACGTGCAATTTGTGGTATAACTAAATAATAATAATAAAATTAAATATAATTAATCAATTATTGTAACCAACACTTACCTCGTTTCTTCGATCCTCCACCAATCATTATTGGTGATACATTTGGTGGCATCGTCGATTCACCACAATATGAACATGTAAAATAATGTTGAGAACATGGAGACATTGTCCGCTGTTGCTGCTGTTGTCCAACAATGGGCGTATTGTCACGTGACGGTTCCGATGCATCTTCACTGGTATTACCACTTAGATTATTATTACCCGATTGTTTTGAACGTTTCATACGATCCAATGTACCAATAGTACGTGTTAATGAACGTGCACGTGCTTGTTCCACAATCACCTCGCCATCATCGATCGATGATCGTTGTGTCGATTGATGTTGATCCATATTATTATATTGATCAATTCGTCCTGAACTTGATGATTGTTTCATACGATTTGTATGATGTTGATGTTGTTGCTGTTGTTGTTGATGATGGTGATGATGGTGGTGATGATGACGATGATGATACATTTGTCCCGGTATGGTTGAACGATATTGATGATAATGTACGTTTGGTTGCATTGGAATCAATGTCGTTTCTGAACCGGATTCTTCATGATGTCGATGATAACATTTCTTACAACAATGATCAAGATCTGGTTCGTTTACATAGATTGGTTGCTGTTGTTGTTGATGATGATGATGATGATGACTTCGATGATGGTGATGGTGATGATGATTATTAGATCGCTGATGATGATGATGATGATATTGTCCAATCGATGAATGTGACGATTGTGAACCAATTTTAGATCGATCATCATCATGAAACATTACTTGATTTGAACATGATGTACGTATTGAACGTTTTAAGATACCAACACACCCACCGTTTCCGGTTGTCGATGATGTTGGACCAGATTGATCGGGCGTTCCCACTAAACTCATTGAACTACATTCGGAAATTGTATTCGATCCTGTATGTCCATTATTATGACTATATGATGAATAAGTTAAAGTATTTGTTTCTTCAGTATCATTGGTTTTGTCCATCATTTCAGTATTATGTTCCATTTCAATTTGATTTGAACTATCAATATCATTATCATCGGTTTTCGTTTTTACGTGAAGTAATTTTTGTTCAATTTCAGCCAATTTTTGACTAAATTGTTGTTTATATTGTTTCGATGTCTTTGGTGCCGGTGGTACCGGAAAAGATATTGCTAAATTTTCATTTGATTTTGTACGATTGTCTACGATTTCAATTGATCCACGATGATGATGTAGATGATGATGATGAAGACGATGATGATCATCGCCGGTTGATGATGATGATGCTGCTGTTGCTGCTGCACCAATATATTCCTTATATTCATCCATTAAACATTCATTATTGTTTGATTGTTCTTCATTTTCAACAATGTTTGGAATCGATTCCTCTTCTTCATCACTAAATACGATTGATGTTTCCTTATATGGCAATGGTTCCGGTTTTGGTTGATTCATTTCAGCCATTTGCTGTTGTTGTTGTCGTTGTTGTTGCTGTTGTTGTGCAGCAAGAACTTGACGTTCCAAAGCTCGACTTTCTTCTTGTAGTACAGCTTCCAAACTAAGATCACGTTCCGATTCAAGATCTTTGGAATCGAATCGATCCAAATAGATTGAATGTTGACCAACCGTTATAATATTCGATGAATCGATTGACAGCATCCTATTATCAATACGTGTACCAATATCTTCATCAATAACCGATAATGATTGATTTAATTGATCAAATATTAATGATTCATCTTCATCTAATTCCGAATTTTGATGTTGAAGACTAAATTCTGATTGTTCCATATCACGATCGGTTGCTTGGGAACATTGTTCATCAGCTCCACCGCCGTTACCGCCACCTGGTGGTGCCATAGGACGATACTGATGATGTGGATGATTATGATTATTCACAACAATTCCATGATGAAGATGATGATGAACATGATGTGGTTGTGGATAATGAATTATTGGTGTAATTAAACCAACGGTTGGTTGTGGTTGAACATTTGAATGAATACGATTAATTGGATGACCAAATGTATTAGTTGATTGTTGATTTGGTTGTTGTATCGTTGTGATCGATTCAGTTGTATCTAAATTGGTAATCGTTTTAGGTGACCAAACATGACGATTGTTTGATGTTGGTGTCATAATTGTTCGATCAATCGATCTATTACCATAACTATTTCCATTGGTTGGTAATTGTCGTTGTTGTGTTGTTGTTGTTGTTGTTGTTGAACGATCAACATTCTTTTCATCATTATATTGATTTCCATATCGAAGAGCTTCAACTTCATCTAAGTTGGTAACCAATGTTCGTGATGTTCGTCCAGAACTCGATTCTTGTTGTTGTCTTTGTCGTTGTTCTTTCTGTTTCTGTTGTTGCTCTTGTTGTTGTTGTTGCTGTTGTTGTTGTTGTTGAGCTCGATGTTTTGCATCAACTTTCATTTGATGACGTTTTTGTCGTTGTTCATAACGTATCAGAAGATCATTTAATGGTGTCGTACTAAAGTTAACCATTTGTTTTGGTTTAACATTATCAGATTCCGATATTGGTGGCGTTGTGGAATCCGTATCATCGGTAAATGGAACATTATCATCCAACATAAATGAACCAGATGTTGTACTATCATGATTTGTTGTTGTTGGATCAACATCTAACGATATTGAATTTGATGATGTTGAACTATGTTCATCGGTAATTGTCGATGTTGCCGACGACGATGATGATGATGTTGATGTCGATGTTGTCTTATGTCGACGATTACGTTTAATTTCATTTTTCAATGTTTTACCATTTATCTCCTTGAATAAACGATTACGTTCATCTTTTGAATAATGGATCAATGGAGGAGAGGATAAGGTTCCAGATTCGGTTGATTGTTCATTGATCAATAATGGAATATCTTCACGACGTGATGATGGTGTTGATATCTCATTTGTAATTGTGGGTGTGGTTTGACTGGTAGTCGTCATTCCCGTTGTAGACATATCGGACAATGTATCTTGTCGATTCAAACGTTTATTTGATGATAATTTAGTATTATTATTATTATTATCGGAATGATCCGATCCAATCAATGATGGCGGCCCGGGACAAACCAATGGAACCGGATACTTTTCTGGACTTATCTTCAAACGATCAAATATCTCTGAACTAAAATCACGTTTTGGTTTTGTTTGTTGTTGTTGTTGTTGTTGTTGTTCACCATCATTTGCTATCATCGATTCCCATATTGGTTCACCAAATGAGCTTGGTCTTATTGTTTTTTCATTTGGATTAGAACCAATTATTGGAACCACAATTTCATCAACATCACTATTGCCATCAACATCATCGATTTCATCTTCTTCATCTTCTTCTTCTTCATATTCTTCGTCTTCTTCTTCTAATTGTTTTTCAATAACCGTATTAGCACTAGATAGATCCGATGAATAGATACTATCTTGTACGGGTGTTAGATCACGATTGATATCATCCAATAGATAGTTTAATGGTGATGAACGATTGTTTGATGATGATGATGTTGATCGTCCAAATTGTTGTTGATGATGTTGATGTTGTACATTGATTGATGTACTAAAACTTGATGGTAAACGTCCTAATGTACTTGATTTAGTACGAGCCAATCTTCCACGTCGATGATTGTTTAGATCACATTCAAAATGTGTTCGACGACCTCGACCACGACGATTATCATCATCAACAACACCAACATCATCATCATCAACAGCAATATTATCATCATCCACCGAACGGAATAGATTTTCTGGTAATGATTTTGATGATGCACGCCCACTGGATCCTCCCGTTGCATTTGGGTTGACGGTTGATGTTAATTCTGGTTGTAATTCCGGTAAACGATGAGAATAATTATCAATATCTTTATCTTTCCGTTCATTTATATCGATAATATCCAATTCATTTGGTCTTATTGCAACAATTGTTTCCATTTCCGTTTTTTCATCTTTTTTCTTCTTATCATAATCGTCATCGACATCATCATCATCATCATCAACACCATATTCTTCTTCTTCTGTTTCAAACTCTAATTCATATCGAGCTTTCTCTTCTTCATCTTGTGATGAACTTTCAGCTAAACCTAAATCGGTTAATTTGGATCGACCATATTGATCAGTTGTTATCATTGATGGTTGTGTATTAGCCATTTTAGATGTTGTGGGTGTTGTTGTGGATGATAAATGAGAAAATGTTGAACGAATTCGAGGAATACGAATCCGATTTACCGGTCTAGCAGCACATCCATCATCAAATTCATCATCATCGTAATCATCTTCCTCTTCCATCACTGCTGGAACTTTTTCTTCCACTTCCTCCTCCTCCTCCTCTACATCCACCTCATCATCCTCATCATCATCATCATCATCATCATCGAAATCTAATTTATATCCACCATGAAAGAATTGTCCTGAACCAGAACCGATCGACGCAGCTGCAGTTGATGTTGATGGTTGTTGTTGATTGATATTGAATGTTTTCGATGGATTCACCGCTGACATATGTCGATGTCGTCCACTACCAGGTGCATAGGTGATTGGATCCATTCCACTTGGTTCCGCAAATATATTTCCAATTTTTGTTGATGTTGTTTTTGTTGTTATTTGTGGTGGATTTGAACCCGATCCGGTTATATCGGAACTGAATGTCGTTCCAGTGGTTGCCAATAGTTCACTACAATTGGTTACCGATGTTATTTGTGATGATTGCTCTGATTCTGGTGATTTTATTGCACTAGATAATTGTTGTTGTTGCTGTTGTTGTTGTTGTGTTTGATTAGCATTTAAACCAAGATTATCATTGATTACCATTGATAATCTATCATTAAGATTATTCATATTAGTATCATTATCATCACCAAAACCAGGTGGTGGTGCTGCAATAATCATCATCGTTTCCAATTGTCCTTCATCTATGATTGCAGACGATTCCATTGGAAGTAATGGTGGTGGTGGTGGTGATAGCGGTGGAATTGATAATATTGGTGATTCATATGATTCTACAACAGCAAGATCAGCAATTGCTGAATGACGACGATTCAATTCTTTTGATAGAATAATTTTTAAATCTAAAACATTGGGGAAAAAGCGAGAAAAAAAATGATTATTGTTTAACGAAAGTTTAACTAATATTTTCCCTTTTGTCTAAAAATTGTTTATGTTTTCATTATTATTTTGGTAATTTAATCCCAAATCAACATGTAAAACCAATATTTATCATACAATAGCTCTATATATATATATATTTAGAGATAGATGAACAAAATTAAATGATGATGATTGAAATATGCCAACATGTTTATGTAATCTATTTTTGGTATGCCTAAAGCAAATTGTATGATAGGGAAAAAATGAATTAGGAAAAAGAATGGAAGTGAAATGAGCAATTTAACATGTCACGGTTAATTGAGATGGAAAAATTTGTCGATCACAAACATTGAGCACATTGTTCATCATCATCATCATCATCATCATCAAAAGCTATAATTAATGATATAACACTAAATCCATAAGATCATCAAATTTGGAAACCGTAGAAACGAAATTATTTCTCAACTCAAACATTTGGTTCTATATATAAATAGGGTGAAATGTGAAAGAATAGGCAAATTCACGTTCGAAACGAATCATTTAGGACATTAACGATGGATGGGAAAAACAATTGCCATAGCATAGCATAGCATAGCAAATTTTCAAATGGAATGCAAAAAAAAAAAACAAGTTAAACTTACTTTGTCTTGAATTGTAGTTCTCCTTTTGAAATTGAACTTGTAGTTCAGATTCGGAAAAGCTTCGATGTCCTGTGTAGAATGGAAGCAATGTTGGCGCCGATGGAAGCGGTGGTGGCGGTGGAAAATGGAATATTGCATTATCTAATATAGCTTCCAATGATTTTGTCATATTTGTTTGTGCATGTTTCGTATTGGTAAGAATTTGTTGTTGTTGCTGTTGTTGTTCTAGTTCTGGTGGCGGCGGAAACGGAATTGATTGAATTAGTTGATATTCATCAAATGGTGAATCCGGTCCACTGGCACTAGCCGATGAACAATAGGTTGCATGGGTGGAACTCGATTCCGTACGATGACCATTCTTCTTAAGGAAGATCGGCTTCAAGAACATATCCGATGTTTGATCAATTGGTAAATTATTCCGTTCTTTAAGTTCATCATGTTCCGAACATGATTTTGTCATACGATTATTTGATGATGATAATGATGATTTTAACATCAATTGTGAATCAAGATCGGAAATAATTTTCCAACTAAGATGTTCAGCATATTTTGTTGCCATATTTGAACTAGTAATTATTGGTGGCGATGGAAATGGTTCATCATCATCATCATCATCATTGACGATACATTTTGGAATTGTAGGCGGAACCGTCGATACCGACGTACTTCGAACGGTAGATTGTTCCAATTGTAAATGATTTAATGGTTCACTCCATAGAAGATCATTGGGAAAGCAACAAATCAAGATGGTTTGATCGGATGTTTCACTTTTAAATGGATCTTCCTCATCATCATCAACAGCAACATCATCATCAATGATACGATTATGGTGATGAATATTCTTTGTTGAATGATGATGATGATGTCGTATATTGAGCCGATGATATGATGCACGTGGCGATAATGTTAGATACGATGGTATTGTACGAATTACAAATTGATGTTGTTGTTGTTGTCGTCGTCGATGTCCCAAGCCATCATTTGCACCAAATGATGGATACGATGGTGTTTTAATACGAAATTCATTTGAATGATTCATATATTCATCATCCATTTCATTGGATAATATCATTTCATCATCCAATGGTGGACGATTGGTTGATGTACGACGTGATCGTCTTTGTATCGTATTAGTACCAGAATGTGTTCCATCATCGAAAAATAATTGATGATCAACTTCATGAACGATTGAGGCTGGACAACAGAAGCAAACATTTTCCGTTTCATCATGAATTGATGGCGGAAACGGCAACGGCGGTGGTGGTGGTGGGTGTGGGTGTGGCGCTTGATTCAATTCATTCATTGATAGATCAGTTTGAGTCGATTGTGCTTTCATCATCTTTAAACTTTTTTTTTGGTGTTGAATTGTATCAAATTTGTATCGAAAATGTATCAAATATCGTTAAGTTGAGCCAATGTCAGCATAGTTGATGATGATGATGATGATGATGGTACACGCCCAAACAATTGTGTTTCAAGGTTTTTTTTTAGTTCGTTTCTTTCTGTATGTATTGAATTGTGTTCCTCTAACCTAACGTTTGCGTGTTTCATCTAATATAATTTTAAGGTAAAATATGAAAGGCAAAATTGGAATTAAATGGGCGTCTCTTTTGGTTGTTGATTGATTGAATTGAAATGAATTTTTGGTTAGCCAACAATTTGGTTGCCTATTTTGCTCTCTCGCTTGCTCTCTCACTTTTGCCCTTGTCCTGTTTGTCTTGTCCTGCCTTAGTCTATGTCTATGTCTGGTTCCATACCAAAAAAAGGAAAAAAAATGATATTACCAGTTTGTGGCAATCAATTTGTGATTGCCCGGATGTAGCCGTATTTGTAACGGCAACGACGACGACGACAACGACGACGATCAAAACCAATTTGGGCGTACTTGTTTTTTGGGTTAGTTGGTTGGTTAGTTGGTTAGTTGGTTGTTCTATATTCGATGAAAGAATAAAGAAAAATATAATACATGTAAATTAGAATAAAATAAAAGATAAATTGGTGTCGTGTTGTAGAATATTAAAAAGATCGCAAAATAAAAAAGAAAGGATAGACATTTAAAAAATTCAATATTCTTTTGTTGGAACAAAATTGATCGATTTTTAAAAAAGAATTCTAGAGTGTATTTTATTGTTTTTTTGCCTATTATTTAAAATTTAAATATTTTACTTACATTTTGTGTTAAAGAATAAGCTCCAAGAATTAAGCTTCAACAACAATAACAAAAGAAGGAAAGAACGAAAGAAATTGAATGATTTGTTGTACAAACAATTAACAATTTGATGATAAACAATCTGTCAAAATATGAGGTTAAATATTATTTGTTATTGTTAATTGAATTGATGTATTTCATCATCATCACTTTATATTATTTTCCCATTCACACATCTTTGATTATATTTCTTCCTATCATCATCAACACAAAACAAAACAAAAAAACTTATTTCGTTCGTTCGTTCATGGCGCGTTTGGCAGACAAACTATGGCGTGTGTTTGGATGGCAAATCGAAACCCAAATGAAGGAAACATGGAAACAGAATTGAGAATATAACAACAACAAGAACAAAAACTGAAGCAAACATAGTAGAAGAAGAAGAAGAAAAATAAAAAGAGTCGACCATAGTTGAAATTTTTTTTTATATATATTACTCTTCAACAATTCTATATTGATGTTTTAGTAGTGCACTCGATGTTAAAATGAATAACACCCACAAATGCAATATATAAGCACACGATTCACATTCTGAAACATAGAATAATAAAAGAGAAAGAGAGAGAGAGAGAAAGCGAGAGAGAATTTGATAGGGAGAATGCTGACACAATCGCTCTATGAACCACGAGGACCAAAAGAACCGAAAAGAGAGAGAGAGAGAGAGAGAGAGAGAGAGAGAGAGAGAGAGAGAGAGAGAGAGAAAGGCGAGATGGTGATGATCTAACCCAGTGAATGTCGAATGGAAGCCATCTATGTTCAAAAAGCGAATGATGCGGGGAATGTTACTATTGATGTTGATGCTGATGCTGATTTACAGGCACTTGCTATGCTTCAAACCCAAATTTTTCATGAAGTGTAGGTGAAGAAAAGGCAAAATTGGAAAGTGTAGAAGAATGGGCAAGAGTATAAAGTCCGAGAATTGTCCTAGTTGCCTTACACACACACACACATACAGACCCAATAGACACACACACACACACACACATAGATTGGCCGATTCCGTTTGGGTTAGAAGCATAATGAACGGGCAATACTCGCTCTCACCATATTCATTTGGCATTGGCAAATTGACAATTCTGATTCCCTTTATGTCGACCCAGTAAAATGTGGAACATGCGCTTCCATATATATCCCCACCAAAAAAAAAAAAAAATTGATGTCTGGATAAAGACAATTGGCCCAAAGACGAAGACCAACAATGAGAAAAAAAAAATATTTGTATGGATCCAACAACACATCATCATATAGGATCTTTTTTTTCTGTTGATTTGGTTTAGATCTATATACCACTTTTTCTTGATTATATCCAATCATAAAGCAATGTCAAGATATTTCTACCATTTCAGAAACAAAAACAAAATAGAAGAATAAAAAACAAAACTGAATAGATTTTCAATTTTGTTGAAATACAAATGAAAACGAATCGAGTTTTTTATTCTTTCTTTGATTCTATCAACATCTCTCTATTGGTCAAATTGAATTTAAAGGTTTTTCTCTTTCTGTTCAAATGGATTTAATGGAAATGGCAATAATCAAATTTAGTAAAAATTCATAGTAAAGAATAGAAGAAAAACCTAGAACATAGCTTCAAGGTAAAGGTACACACACACAAAACATTATCTTTCAATAGAGTTAAAATAAAAAATATATTCTACAATACAAGAACAAATATTCAAGCTTTTTAAATTCTAAAAATATTATCAATTTACAATTGCAAAATAAGGTTTTTTTTGTTCAAAGAAAAGTATTGAATTCTAAACATGTTTTTTTATTATTAAATAAAGTTGACACGAATATATATTCAAAAAAAATTCACCATTAAATTAAATAGAATTTTGTCGTCGTCAAAATGCAATGCAGTGAAGCACCAACTTTGTATGCGGGTATTTTCCAATTAATTGCTTTCATATAGTAGTTGAACTTAAAATTTTTGAAAATGTTGTTTCATTTACACCCACCAAATACCAATTTATAAATCAAATATTTAAATTAACCTTTAAAATTTAATGGATTATTTAAAAGCAAACGAATATTCAACGAATCAACGAACTAAAAGCAAGTAAATAGTTCGGAAACAAGTTTCAAATACTTTAAAAAGAAAAAAAAAATTCAAATTTCAATTAAATATATCATCAACGGTATAAAACTTTTAAAATTTCTCATTAATGTTCAATTTACTTCAACAACAAAACCAAAAAGAAAAAAACAGATTTTTTCAATTGGAATTTAATGAACTGGGAAACATGCAATTCTCATAAATAGTAATTTTAGTTTATAGGAGAAATAAAAATCACATAAACAAGTATAAGAAATATAATATAAGATAGTAGATATATATATTGTTTGGTCTCTATTAACCAAAAATGATTGAACAAAAACTAAATAAATATTCAACTAATGAGTGACACATGTTTCCCAATTTAGCCTTAAGTTTTCCTAAAAGGTTATTATTGGTCTAGGTTGTTCCAAAGAACACCAAAAAAAAAACAAACAAGATAAAAAAAATATAAATTCAACAATGCAAAAAAAGAGGATCAAACATGTAAAACATAAAAAATTGATCCTTTCATCACATTAAAACCAAACAAAAAAAAACTTTTTGTGTTTTGAAACATGACAAAAAATGTTTTTTTAAAAACGATGTCAATTTTGACGTCATTTTCCCGTCCATAAACTAGGCCAAGCATAAATGGAACTATAATAATATAGATTAACAAGAAGAAGAAGAAGAAGAAGAAGAAGAAAAAACTTGAAACCAAAAAAGCTAACGACAAAAGAATAAAAAGAAAAAAATCAAAATTTAAATTGGACAAGCAAAATTCATCTTAAACAATGAACAAAAAAAATTTATAACAAAATAAAATCTCATTAAATTGGCGCCGTTGCCGTATTGCAATATCCGTTTCCATCATTTTTCCTTCTCCTTCTTTTTGGGATACCCAAATTTTACCGAATTAACATTTACACACACGCTAAATTTAATAATAAAACTAAAGAAAGAAAATGAAAAGAGAAAGCAGAAAAAAAGAAGAAAGGAAAAGCTTCTACGTTAATTAATTTGATACGTTTTGATCCTATCAGTTTGGGTTAAATATTATAACCAAAATAAATTATAAATAAAATCAAGAATCAAGAAATTAAATGATGGAATAAAAATTGATGTAGTGTAAAAAGGATTTACCATTAGAGACACACATAAACACATAAACACATAGAGCAAGGAAAAAAACATTTGCCTAACATAAATTACTAGTTAAATATATTAAGAGGAGAAGAAAAAAAATTATTTGTACCGAAAAAAATTGGTTTAGTTTAATCAAAATTTGGTATAGGAAGAAGATGAAGAACAACAAGAAGAAGATATAAACGAGAAAACCACATTTGACATTTAGATGTAAACATTTGAAACACTTCACTTGTTTATGATTTGTAGTTTAAGATTATGATGAATTGGAAATGCATTGGAATGGATTAAATGGAACACAAACACAAACACACACAAAACAAACCAGAAAAATTCTGTGAAATGACAAACATTTTTTTTATGGGAATTAAATTGAGATGTTTCGGTCTTTCTTACACATTTAAGGAATTGCAAATATAGGAATGTAAGAATATTCCATAAGGTTTTTAACGGAAAGAACTAGGAAGAGAGATTGTAAGCAGATGGTTTAAATCATTTGTGTAGGAAGTACTAGAACCTAAAAAGTCATTTTAATTTGTCAATTTTGTTGTTGTTGTTTATATGAATTCCTATTCCGTTCTTGTCTATCTAAACATTAACAGAACATGAAACAAAAATAAGAAGAAGAAGATCTATTTTCCTAATGCATTATTTAAGAGGCAAGAAAGCAACAAAAGAAGAAGAAAATAAATGAAGATGTTGACCATAAGCACACAATTGGATTCGACCAATTAACTTTTTGGGTAAGAGAGCATAGAATCCAAGAAACCAAGACCAAAACCAAAAAAAACAAACAAACAAAAACCATAACTGATTGCCTTATCGGTTGGTTGGTTAACCTTATATACATTATTGCATAAATTTATCTATTTGTGGAAAAGGAACACAAAAAAACCATTGAAACCATAAAACCAGAAAAAAACTATTTGCAGGTTTGCAAATTGTTCAATAGATTTTTTTCTCATTAAATAATTTGGTTTATATGTTGAATCAAGAAAAAGCAAAAAGATTATCAAACACAAAAAATAGATTAAATAAGAAAGCAAATAAGAAAAATAATTCGCTAAGAGTGTGTGTACTTTGACATCTTAATTAGGCGTATATCTCGTTATTAAGGTACAAACATTGAAGTTAAGTCAGTTTTTATTATTTGTACGATGAAATTGTTAATTTAGCTTTTGACAAACTTAACAAATATATATAAAATGAAATGAATGAACCAAAGACGAAAACTAAACCTAATGAACACTAACACTAAAATGGGAAGAAGATGAAGAAAGAAAAAAATGAAGAACTTTAATATAACAGAAAAGATAAAAAAAATAAATGGAACTAAATTAATAATAGAAATGTATTAATAATCTTATACACTAATAAAGATTAGTAAATTTGTTCAAGCAAAACATCTACAAAACGTACAAAATATATATATTTGAACAAGGCTAATTTCAAATCAAGTACAACAAGAAGAACCTAGAATTTGCTGTTTAAATTATTAAAGATAAATAATAATTTTTTATAATACTGAAATAAAAATTCCAAATAAAAGATAAAATACAAGAACATAATGGAATAATTGTTATTCGTACAATAGGAATTGTTATATATTGAACAATCAAACAAATTGAAATTGAGCACATGGCCTGAGTACAACAACAACAACAACAAAAACTAATAAATTGATTATTGATCAATTCAATTCATATGGTAACAATAAATCTATTTGCACTTGTCTATCATATTTGTCTATACAACTAAATTAATTAAACCAAATGGATCATCAAATTGTGGAAATGGTGAAAAGAAGGAGAATCAACCAACACAAAAGATGGACCAAACACACAATAGACAAACAAAAGAAGATTGTGTGACCTTCAATACTTCATTTCAAGGGGGAGGAGGAGGGGAGGAGAGCAGGAGGAAGGAGAAAGAGTGTCTGGAAAATGTTTATATATCAAGTTAAAAAAAACAAAAAGTATAACAAACAATTTTCTAAATTAAACTATACTTCTATTATACTACTTTTATAATAAATATTATCAAGTTTGTACAACAACGAAACGATGAGAGGGGGTGGAGGAGAAGGGGGAGGGAGAAGGAGAGAAATGAACCACTTACGTAGATGGTTGATTGATCAAAGGAATCTCTTGATTTTTTTCTTTTCTCTTCTTTATGTTTCATTTCACATTTTAAGTACCAGAAACAAACCAGAAAAATAATAATAAAGTAATGAAGCCAAACGAACTGTAAAATAAAACAGAAATGTTAACTTTAATTGAAAATTATAAGTGCAAGTTTCAATTGGTTCCAAATAGGTTCAAACGGTTTTAGAATTGAGGTTTCCAATTGGAATTGAAATGTTGGGAAATGTTGGATTCTCATTCTCAATGAATGCACCACAAACTTATTACGGGTAAATAGGCCTGAATTGCGCACAAACACATTTTCCAGAATCTCTGGTTTAGGTAGTAAAATGAAAATAAAAATAAAATAAATAAAAAGAAAGGTTGTGTTCATTGAAACTTGTGTAATCAAAAGCAGCAATCGATTTCAAAATGTCATTCTAATTGCAAGGTTTCGTTGTTGTTGTTGTTGTTGTTTGTGTTGCTATTGTCCTATCGAAATTGAGAAAAAAGTTTTCTCTCTTTTTCAACGAAAGATAATACAACAAATGAAGCTTAAATAAAATATTTTATTATATCTATGGTCAATTGTCAATGGATTTGTCAGCATTTTAGATTGACAATCGAGAGAGAGAGAGAGAATGAATAAAAGAATGAAGCCAAATGAAAATTTTGTGAGAATATAATTGGATAGAGACAATACAAACATAAGCCTAGACAATAAACTACAAAATGTTGAATAAAGTACAACAACAACAACAAAAACACTATATTTAAATTATTTTATTCATAGATTGAATTATTTATTAGACTTGGACCTAGTTGGCGTTAAGCAAAAATTGCTTTCATCACCTACAGTGTGTGACCGACAAGAGGAACAGAGAGAGATGCAAAATTGTCAATAGGATAATATTGAGAATTGTGTGTGTATCCTAAAAATGATTTAGTTTATTTCACAATAAATTGAAATTACATTTTTTGGTGTGTTGGTGGAGGAAGGAGGAGACTAAATGACAAACTTTATAATATAATAATTCTTTTTTTTTCTCTGATGCATCTTTGTCTATGAATACTTTCTAAACATAAGGGAACATTACGAGAAGAGGAAGCTTGAATATTAATTCATATGAGAATTGATTCAAGAGAATGAATGAATGAACTAGAACAAACTGTGGAACATGATCAAACATCACAATTCCCTATGAGCCATAATTCATAGAATGGAAAAGCTGGCAAGAGAGAGAGAGAGAGAGAGAGAGAGAGAGAGAGAGAGAGAGAGAGAGAGAGAGAGAGAGAGAGAGAGAGAGAGAGAGATAGAGGGGAGGAAAACGGAATAAGGCCAAATGAGGGGCAATAGAGAGAGTTGCCATTTGCAATTTGGTTATAACCAGAAACCGAATTAACCAAATTTATGGCTGATGGGACTTTTTTGGGTTAGATGGAAAAAAGGAATAAAAAACATTATGCAATCAATTGAATACTTATGGCTAGGCTTACCATTAGATAATATAAATAACCAATATAGACAGGGATCTCAAACCGGGACTGTCCCGGTCAAACCGGGACGTATGGTAAGCCTACTTATGGCTAGTAGTTTGGTTTAGATTAAGACTAAATTGTGTTTAACACACACGCAAACACAATGAGATTAAATTGTTTTTTTTGGGGTCAAATAATTCTATAACATTATTAACAAATAAAATAATAAATTGTATAGGATAACACAATAGAGGAAATAGTCTAACGTTTAATGCAAATAATGAAAACACACAGAAAAAAAAATAGGAAATAGTTTTTACCACAAATTGACCATCGATTGATGCTTCTGAAAACCAAAATGGTTGATGATGATCATTGGATAAAGGATGATAAGAAGAACACAAATGTTGAAAAGTTGAATGGCAAAATAAGAGTAAGGATGATGAAAGGAAAGTTTACCAAATTGATTGATTTTTTGCTGTTCAAGCGTCTTCTTTATATATGATTTTGTCGCCTTCATTTTAATGGGTAATTCAGTTAACATAAACTTTATCATCAACTAGTCGATGAATAATCATTTCAGTTTAAACTTTGATAATTTTATGTTGCCAATACGGCAAAGGATATACATGAACTTCATGTCAAGTCATGTATAACGATAGATGAGATGCGGCCAACTTATTAATTGTTCAGTGAAAGAAGAATATGAATCATTTGTATCATGATTCGAGTCAATTGTATCATCATTAGTCTAAAAGTTTCATCGAAGCTAGTGCTATATTGGCAAAGTTTAGCACTAAAACAATAAACATAAACATAAACATGTGGTCTATCGCAATCAACATTAAAATAGTCATCAATGTTAAAATAGGTACCAAAAAATGGAAATAATATTAATAAAAAACAATGATTAGAATGATATTTATTAAAAACGATCATATAATGGAGAATAGGAACAAAAAGTAAAAAAAATTGGGAAAATTTTTGGAAATATTCCGGAAAGAAACGCACCAACACAAAAGTTTATGAATGGCCTTACATTCTATGTATATAATGTATTGAGAAGCAAGTTACTTGACAACATTGGTCCATTGCGTTCAATGCTTTGAGTGTCTGTGTCTGTTTCTATGTGTTCTAGTTGGTTGGTACAGTAGTTAAGGCAATTCACCGTACACCATTGATTCCATAGGCATTCATACGTACAATTAGCAAATGCAATGCAATCCTATGGGAATGACCATAAGAATATTGAATACTAATGTATTTCAATGGGAAAATATAGAAAAAATGTGGAAATTTCTAATTTGATTGATTTTACAGTATGTTTTTGAAACTCATTATTTCAAAAACTACAATGATTGAAATAATGAAACTCATTATATGATTAGATAAGAAAACGATTGATCAAATAACATATAGTTTATTTTTGTACAACTTATCAATCGTTAGTTATTAAAGAGTGAATATAACCTAAAATTTTTCAGTTTTTGATTAATAACTCAAGAATCGTAAAAATTTAAAATTTGAAACTTTCTATACTTATAGATTAAATGATTTCTGATCTTTTGAGATTATAATCAACTTGATGCGATTTATATTTCTTGAGTTACATGCATATTTGTAATTTTATTAACATTGTGTGTTTAAACTTAAATAACTTGAAAACGGTAATGAATTAAACTGTGAAACTTGGCACAATATTAGATAATTAATTGCATTATAAAATGATATATAATTTAATTTTGTGAAGTACATCATTCGTAAGTTATGAATTTTTAAATTTGACCTAAATTTGAATGCTTTTTTAGTTAAAAACCGTTATAACTCAAGAATGACAAATTACACAAAATTTATTAAAAACTTATTTAATTGAAAATTTATTGATCTATTATTGTGCCAAGTTTCAAAATTTTACCATTAACGGTTCTTGAGTTATCAATTTGTAAACAAATAGTAAACTAAAAACCATAAAAACGCATATAACTCAAGAATAATAAATTGTACAAAGTTGATTATAGTTTCAATCGATCAGAAATTGTTAAATCTATAAATTTAAAAAGTTTTAAAATTGAATTCTGTACGATTCTTGAGTTATTGATTTAAACTAAAAAAATTTAAGTCAACTTTAAGCATTGATAACTAACGATTGATAAGCTTTCCAAAAATAAACATTATGTCATTTTATAGATCATAATCTTTTCTATTAATAACATAAATTTCAAAATTTAAATCATTGTAGTTTTTAAGATATTAAATTTTAAACAAAGCTTGTATAACAAAAAAACATAAAACAAAAAACGCAGATAACTCAAGATTGATAAGATCTAGAATATTGATAATGGGTTCATTCGATCAAGCATCTCAAAATCTATATATGTGCCAAGTTTCAGAATTTAATTCGGAACCATTCTCGAGAAAATTCCGTTTTTCAGTTTTGAAAACTAAAATTTTAGTGATTTTGTGTGTAGAGTTTGAGTTCAGTTTGAGAATACATTGAATTCCCTATTCAAAAAGTGGAATCGGCCTAAAAAGATCACTTTTTTGCAAATTTTAGTTCCATTAAAATTCCGCAAGGTGGCGTTACCCTATAAATGATCTTTCACCTCAAATATCTCAAAAACCGTGCATCGTACGAACTCGCAAATAGCTTTAACCGTCTCAAAATCACAAAATCTATAGGAATCGATACCAAAATTACCAAAATTGTTCAATAACAATAGAAGCTATTTTTTTGGGAAAACGCATAATCTAACCTGATTGACTATGTAAACAAGATGCAAAGAAATATGAAAAACATACCATGAAACACTTGTTGACTGTGTTGGCTGTTGTTGTTGATAGCTTCCGATATCGAATGACATGTCGATCAATTGTTGGATGTCGTCGATGACTTTCAACTATAGATTCACTATGTTCAATGTGGTCAATGCTATAGTCACAGCGTATAGTCATTTCATTGTTGCCAATACGACATAGAGCCAAAACATGAACGATCAATGAGTTGAGGCCAAGTTGAAATGTTTCATCGAAGCCAGAGCTATATCGACAAATTTTGGCATTAAAACAATAAACATAAACATGTGGTCCAACGCATAATACATAAACATATGATTAAAATTTAAATCAATCAATGATTTAATTATCTTTATTTAATTCATTTTACAATATGGAATGATAATAAAACAAAATAGAAGGCCAATATATATATTTATATAAGGAAAAACGTTTAAGTATACTTATATTCAAAATAAAAAGATCACACACAAAAAAATTTTAGATTTTCCTATACAGGAATAAAAACGATTTGTCACTAATCACTTTGAAAAAAAACAAAATTCACAAATATGGAAGAATAATTATTGTTTGTTTGTTTCACCATTTTACTATAAATCACATTGTTTCAAAATGTTTGACTAAATTTGGTGTAAAACGGTGCGGTTCCGATTGGATGGTATCAGCAAATAATCGTATCATACGTCGATCCTTTGCCAATGCTCTCGGAATCGTACGAGATTGCTTGAAATCGAGATCAGTTATCGAAATCGATACGACATATTGTTTGCCGGTTGAACGTTCCGTTATCAACGTACACATTGGCGAACTTGAACATGTTTCCATTGTTTTTTCAATTTCATTCATTTGATAATTATTGTTTCCATTATTGTTCGTACACCTTTGTATGGCAATCATTATCGAACAATCCTTTGCCGTAAGTGATATTAGATAACGCCACAGCTGGAATAAGTTAAAATTAAATTTAAAAATATATTCAATAAATATTAAAATATAATACATACGGCTTCAAGTTGAGTGCAATTCTCCTCAGCAAATTGTTGTAACATTTTACTATATAATAGATCATAATCGTTTACCATCAAACCATTTGTATCATCATCATCATTATCTTGAATTAGATCATAATTTGATTGATTAAAATTGTCAACATTATCAAGTTCGTCTTCCGCTTCTTCTTCTTCTTCATCAACATCATCATCTTCCACTTCCTCTACTTCTTTATCATCACCATCATCATCCAATTTGTTTGATCGATTATCTTTTAAGCCAAAAAATGTTTTCAAAAAATGGAATCGTTGACAAAGTTGATCATATAGTTCGGCAGCATGTAATGTATCCAATTGATCCAATTGTTGAGCACGTAAAATCGATTCCAAGATTGATCCATTTGGAGCGCATGTCTTCATTTCATTACCATTACAACAGCAAATACATTTTGAACGATTATTATGCAATTGACAATATTGGTTAAATGTTGTTGTGGATCGTTTCCTATTATCATTTATGATATTGGCCAAAATCGATTTTGTTCCATTATTATTATTATTATTATTATTGTTATTGTTATAAATATCACAATCGAATGTTTGCACCGAAATGTTTCCATTGGTATCCAATTTAATTTCAGGTGTCGTAAGGGTCATTGGTGATGATGACAATGACGGCGACGTTTCAAGATCAAGATCAAACATCTTCAAATATGAACGTAAGAATGGAATCTTTCCAATCGTATTATTTGATTGGAACAACATTTGATGATTGTTTCGTTTCATAATCTTCGTATCATACAATGATGCCAATAGAAATGAACAAAATGAATAAATAACATGATCTTGAAGCAAACAATTTTCATCATCGAATGTCGATGATTCATTATCACATTTGTTTTGACTATTCTCATTGTTGTGACTAAAGAATTGTGCCAATATATTCCGAAGGTGAGCAACATTTCCCGATTTGCCATAATATTCGTCGCCATAGATCAAGCCGGCATTGAAGAATACGCGAAAATTGTTTTGAGGATTTTCAATTAAGCTCGAAATTGATTGTAAAGCCCGTTGACGGCAACCAGAAAATAGATTAATTGGACAATAAGAACTAATTGAAGTGATGGAACCTTTTTCCAACTAAAATAGGAACATTCATTATTAAATAAGAATAAAATTAATTAATTAATTAAATAGTTACTTTAACGAATTGTGACATTCCAAAACGGCATACTTTCGATTTGATTTCAAGACTAGAATCCCCATTGAATGCATCAATGAATGATAGGAAACCTTGTTTCGGTTTGATCTCAATCGACAATGTTCCACCAATGGGATCCAATAGACTGTGGGTGATCGATTTTGGAATACAACAATAATCGGGCATCAACAATGCATAACCACAATCAGAAATGGATTTATTCATACGAAATGCTAAAATTGAAAATATAGAATTAATAATTAATTAATAATAATAATAACAATACAAACCTGGCCGTTTATCAAATACGATCGAACGTATCTGTTCCAATTGTGATGTACTCAAACGAATCAATTTAGGCTGCGAGAAGAAACATTGTGGAAACACGTTCGGCAATATAAACTTGTTATAATCGACATGACGAAATAGTTGTTCGATTTTGGCACGATTATCATCGAACTTGTTCGTTGTTGTCGATTGATTTGACTTTAATATTCGAATCACTTTTTGTGACTTTTTTTGATTGAAATTGATGAAATGAAATGAATGAAGGGATTGTTGTGTTGCCAATGACGCAATCGAATATAAATAGAATTGAGAACAAGGTTAATTCAAAAAGAGTGAAACCTAATGTTTTTGGAGATCTATTTTAAGCTAAATTTATTATTGTTCCTATAATCCACTCTCTCCCTCTCCCTCTCCCTCTCTATGTTGTATCGACCATAAAAAATCAGTTAACCTTCAACCAATTTTTTTTTAAATTTGTGAAAAGAATTTATACTATTCTATAATATTTTTTACATTATAAAACATTACATACCGATTTAATTGCGACCACCAAACTTGAGTTACCCTCGCCACGATAGATAATATCGGTTGAATCCAAATTGATTCGCATGGAAACTGGTAACATAAACAATGTCCATGATTGTTGCTGTTGTTGTTGTTGTTGTTGACTTTTCCCATTGTTGTTATTGTTCGCACCAGATTTGATAGGTTTGGTTGACGTCGTCGATTGATTGAAATGCCATTGTCCAATCGGAACTGGTGCAGTAGAGAGAGACATTTTGTAAACCATTAGTAATATGATAATGATTTATATTTGCACATATGGATAAACACAAACACAAGCACACAAACACAATGGTCTATAATATATAATTCAGGATTTCGTTATCCACACACACTCTTTCATATGAAAGCTCTTTTTACATTAACTTCAATTCACTCTTCACATCAAATGGCATTCGTCATTCGATGTTGTCTACACACTATAGAGCGCCAAAATGAAGACTAAACTAATCTCAACTTGATCTCATCCACTGAACGAGTGAGAGAACGACAAAAAAGAGAGAGAGAGAGAGAGAGAGAGAGAGAGAGAGAGAGAGAGAGAGAGAGAGAGAGAGAGAGAGAGAAATTAGAGAGGCAGATTGAAAATTGTCCTTTACCACTTGTCATCAACCATTTTTTTTTTCTGGTATAACGCTGATTTTATGATGATGGCTTGTGATGATGACGATCTTATCCATCCTGTTGTCATTCCCTCCAATTTGATTTTTTTGGTAAACTTTTCTGCTGCTCTTTGCTTCATTCATCTTTCACTCTTCATTTGTACGTTTGTTTAGCCTTTTCTCCTTTATCATTTGCCGACAATATATAAAACATATATTAAGGTTATATTGTATACAGTTAATATGAATTGATCACGTGTTTGTCACAGTTTTTTTTCTCTACCCCAAATCTGATCCTTTTTGTACAAATCGATAAGACACAACAATCAATCAAGAGAAACCTTTCAAATCTCTTGAAGAAGAAGAAGGGTAGATGTACCCAGATGGGTCATAGAATGAACGAAAAAAAAGAGAAAAAAAAGCTATTGAATATCATTCATTGTAACTGGTGGTGAGATAAAGGACATCTAAACTGTATGATAAAATAATGTTTATTAGTTACAAATTGATTAATCAATCAATCAATTCAATTTTGCTTCTAATCGAAAATGAATGAATAGATAATTAATTATTACTACACTTTAATTCACTTTGAATCGATTTCCACTCGTGACAATCGACGGAAGTTATCGAAATAGTGTGGATAACTTTAAATTAAAGTGCATAATATTGATCGTCACGAATATAAAACTAAACTAAAATAAAAAAAATTAAACTAAACAAAAAACATTTCACAATTTTGAGGCAACAACTCTTTCAATCCAAACATTTGATATATACAATATACAATAATATAAACATTTAAAATTTGTTGTACTTACCAATTGGATGTTCCATTTTTAGATCGTTTTAGTTGTTAAAATTTCATGTACAACAAATGTTTGTTGTCAGGCTTTTTGATTTTGAATTTTAAATTGCCAATCCAATCCAATAAATGAAAATATTCAATTTAGTTTGATAGCTTGATTATGTGTGATCATATTTCGAGCATCATCATCTTTATAAATGACTTTTTGGCTTTGGTAAATGCACGGATGTTTTGTTCCGGTTTTAAATATATTCGAATGAAAAAATTTAAAAAGAGAGAGAGAGAGAGAGAGAAAGAGATGATATAGTTTCAAATTAAAACGATGATGATATACTCATAACGGAACCAGTAGTAATAAAAATAGTTAAATTGTATATATATAAACTTTGATCAATAACATGAAAAGGGTATTTGTTGTTTATATATTGATGATGATGTAATTTGATGAATCATATCATAAAATTGACGATTTCATTTTCGATAAATGTTTAGGTTATTTGTCGGTGAAAGCGGAAATGGGACATCATCATTATTATTATAAATGTTTCCAATTTAAATTTTCATTCATATGAAAATATAGATTTGTTTTATAAATATATAAAAATTTTCAATAATAATAATTTTAAAAATCTTCAAATTCTAATTATAATAATAATAATAAAATATAATATTTGACTTCAATAAGGATTCATTCAGTTTTGTTGTAAATTGAGATCTTGCCAATCTGTTATATTAAGAGGTTTCATAAGGTTATACATTTTATATACATATCTTTTTTTTCGGGTTTTGAAAGAACAAAAAGGCACAAAGAATAAGTTTGTTTCCGATTTTCCCCGTTTTGAGTTCTTGTTGTTGTTGCATCTGCTTTCACGATAATGAACGGGGCAAAACAATTGTTTCCATACGAAATATTTCCCTTTCGTCTGACCATACTCAATGTTGATGTAATACGTGAGTTTGCATGTGTGTATATCGATTTGGTTTATAATTGCATCAAGATTTCATCATTGTTTGATGGTGTGGTGAACATTCAAATAGACCGCCATCACCGCCAACCACCATCGTCGATGATACCGACGTCGGGATCACACAAACACCATTCATCCATTAGCCATTTATTCGATTGTTTTTCAAAGTTTCGTTTATTCATTTACCAAATTTGGATACATTTCCATTTAGAATCCTCAACGTTACAATGTTTTGTTTTGTTTTGTTGTGAGTCCGTTTGTCTCGTTTCCTTTCGTGACCTTTCCATTTCGTATTGTTTATTGTGCGCGTTGTTACCGGCAATGTGTTTTCTAAATGGTTCCACATTTGGTCGCCACTGACCCATAATCAACCAACGGATGGGCATTGAACAGTATCGTAAAGAATACATTTTGAGAACGGGGTGCCTTACAATCCCTTACTTAACTAGTATTCTGAACACACTAACCCGTCACCTACCACATGCGTCATAGACTGTTGTTGTGTTGTTGTGACCATTGATCAATGGCTCAACACTTTTCCGTTTTCCGCCATTTTCGTTTATTCTTCAATAAGAATGTCCATTATTTGTTAAAACAATAAGAAAATTTAATTTTATTGATACATTATTAATTTGTGCATCTTTTTTCCCCCAGATACATTAAGTCATTGTTATTGCATTACATCATTTGGCCATCATTTAATAGGATGTTGATCCATAAATCAATATATAAATTACAACATGTACCATTAATACGAATGGTTCGATCCATTGATATAATGAATGGTAATGATCATAGATATCAAATTCATTCAAGTATAACGAATCATGATCATCATCAACGTTCATCAACCTTTACAAGTCAATGGCACAAAAGTTGGCAGATGGCAACGTCTGTTACTACACGTCCATGGCGTCGCCACCATACATCATTTCACCACCACCACCACCAACAATACACATCAAGGCACAACAGAAAGTGGATCAAATTTGGCGCAAAAGTCGATTCGCGCCAAAACTCTTCGTCGGCAGTGTGAGCTACAAGCCAATGAAGGCAGATACCACCACCACCCAAATCGTTACCTAAGCTCATTCTCTTGTTCGCATCGGCCAAGTCAACCTCGTCTCGTCTTCCAACACAAAATCAATAAGCATTTTTCTCTAAACGATCAAATATTATCATCACATTTAAGACATTTTTCAACTGAACCAATTGATATGGATCAACAATCAAACATGGATCAAAATAAACCATCTCAATCGAACCAGGACCAATTGCCTGATTTATCTGAATTTGGTCATCTTACACCATCGCTTTCATTGGATAATGGTAATACCATTAAGCGATCACCATCATCATCATCGAAAAAGGTTTGCCGTATCATTGTCGAAGGAAACATTGGCAGTGGTAAGACCACTTTTTTGAAGATCTTTTCCAAATCATCCGCATCATTGCTGCATCCTCCATTGATCATTCCCGAACCAATCAATTTGTGGCGTAATGTTGGTGGCGTCAACATCTTTCAACTGTTGGCCGATGATCCTAAACGTTGGAGTTTTACATTTCAATCATACGTTCAATTGACTATGGTTAAGGTATATTACCTAAATGATCATATTGCCTTAAATGATTTATATTTATATATCAATTTTATATAATAGATTCATGAAATGGAACCAGAGGAAAGTAATTTCAAAGTTATGGAACGATCACTTTATTCTGCACGTTATTGTTTTGTGGAAAATTTGAAACGTAATGGCATTTTAGATGATGCCGAATGTTTCATACTAGATCAATGGTTTGAAGCTAGTCTACCATCGGCTCCAGTCGATTTGATCATCTATCTACGTTCTGATCCGAACATTGTTTACAAACGTATACAGGAACGTGGACGTCCAGAAGAGTCCGGTATAAAGTTGGAATATCTTCAAACATTGCACGAATTGCATGAAGAATGGTTGATTGAGAAAAAGTTTCCATTACCAGCACCAGTGTTGACCATTGATGCCAACATACCATTTGAAAAGATTGTTTCGGTCTATGAACAAAAGACTGGTGGCATTTTGCGTGACATTTCATTTTAATTCATTTTATTTTGTTCAACAACAACAATCTTCTTTGGTTGCAAAGTCTCTCTCTGGTCACCTTTTTTTCTCCTCCAAACAATTCTATTCATTTAATTTAACAGTATATATATTTTTTTCAAAGTATTCTTTGAAATATGATCTTCACTTTATTAATAAATTTATAATTTGAACAATTTTACCTTGAAATTTTTATTTTACATTTACCTGAACACTAAGAACAGAGTAAGAGAGTTTATGTATAGATTTATTTATATAAAAAATATTTACATTCACCACATATATAACGATACATTTGAATAGGTTTACAATCCTTTGTTTAGTATATATTTATATATAATTATTTATAAAACCTTATAGTTTAAACTATCTTGATTGCTAAAGTGCAAAACACAACAAAATATGAGATAGATTTAGATTGAGGAAAGCATCAAAGATGTAAATATGTATATATAGATAGATGTATTGTACAACAACAACGACGACGACGACAATTTGGATCTACAATTCATTTTGCACTACAATACATTGACTAACTCGACTTCAAATGGAATATCACAATTGACTTGTGTGTTGGTTTATGGTGTACAGAACACAATGTTTTGATTCAATAACAAGAAATATAAGTAAAATTATATTGTTATAAATTAAACTTGTGAAATGTTTGCATGATGAACCTTTCGTACAATACTATATTCTGGTAGACCATTATCATCATAATGATGATTAAATTGATGTTGTTGCTGTTGTTGTTGTTGTTGTTGTCGAGCTGCTTGTTGCTGCTGTTGTTGATGGTGTTGCCATATACTACTTGCATTGGAATATGGCGAATAGAATGGCGTTTGATGAGGATGATGATGATTATTATATTCTGTTGGTAATTGGCTATGATGAGAATGATGATGATGATGATGTCCATGTTGTGCGTCATGTTGATCATATTGTATCATCTGTGGCTGTGCTGTAGCCATTTGATATTGATTATGATGTAGATTATGATTTGATTGATTTTGATGATAATTGTCCAATGATGAACCGCCACCAAACGATGGTATACTTGATGGTGATGAATTTTGATGAATTCTCATAATTGGCGGCGATTCTTGCCGCTGTTTAGCTTCCTGTACACGCCCCCAATGATCAAGTAACTCTTTGGCGTCCCATGAATTTGGTAACAATGTTGCAACGTTCAATTCTTTTACTGCTGATGGTGGCATTTGATGATTTAATTGATGATGTGGGTGTGGTTGTGGATGATGATGTGGTTGATCAAGGTTTGATCCATTATTATTATTCATATAAGCATCGACCGTATTCACCGAACTACAACTTGTATTATTGCTAACATTACTATTGGGTAATGGGATACAATTTCCCATTGTTGATCCAGCTCCATTACGTTCATTTGATATTAAACTGGATTCATCTTGTGATCCATTATAATATCCATTGGTATTAATCGATCGATCCGATTGTTTGGAACTTCCATTATCGTTAATTGCAACACCATTATTACCGCCACCACCACTACCAGACGTTTCCACAATTGGTGCCGGTTTCTTTATTTCATAATCAATATTTTGATTCTGTTTCGTTACCGATTGACGACGTTTCTTGATTGTAACACAGATGATAATCAAAATTATGATGAACAATACCAATGCACTGCCAATGCAGATCATTAAAATGTGAATCCATGTCAATGGACCAGCTGCCAAGGGATCTCGTCGAGTTCCTTCTGTATAATGTAATAAAATATATCAATTAGTAAAATTAAAACGGAAATTAATATTAAAAGCATGCAAATTAAGGTAGGATTAAAGCCAAAAAATTGTTATAAGGTTAATGTTCCACAACATGCAGGTGATCAATCCAATCCAATCCAATTCAGTCCAGTCCAATTGAGTCCAATTGTAATATCGATCGGTACCTGGCAATTTGCTATCATCAATAGCTAAAGCAGTCGTATTTTCAATTGGTACGTTACTTTTCAGATAGACGAGTACCACATTTGATGGTTTGGTTCGACGTTGTTCATCAACTTCTTTCACTGCAACAAAATAGTATCCTTCTTCGGACTATCCACTCGGAATGTAATTCGTCGTTGCGCACCATTCATCGATGTCGTACCAGATTCTATCGGTTCACTGGGTTGCGATTGCATCTCATATGATGATGGTGGAGCCATTGTATCATATAGATTCATTGTTTCATAGTTCAACATTGATTCTGAATATTGTTGTTGCTGTCGTTGTTGTTGTTGTTCAATATCCGGAATGATGGTTATATCAGCATGATTCTGTTCCCAATCGGTTTTAATCGTTACCGGAAGATCGGTATGTTGCGTATATTTATGAAATGCTTTAATCTCTACCACCGAATTCTTCTCCATCGTTTGTCCAACGAATGGTGAACTCCATTCAACCGTAATTGTACGATTAATGGCATCAATCGATGTTAAACGTAGATCTCTAATTTGAAAATTACTTAATGTACGACTCGTTGATGTTGATGATTGATGATAATCATAATGGAATGAACCACAATCGATAACACGTTCAAATAGATTGGATTTTTGTACAAAACCAGGTTTGTTGGTCAATTGACTTCCACAACAACGTTCCGATGATTTAAACATTACGGTATTACCAAAATTTCCCGGTTGTAATGAGATACGATCGGAATAGATTCGTGCCGATATTGAATATGCCGTAGAGATTGATGATTCTGAATTGGTCAACATATCCAAATATGATGAATAGATTCCATCACGTGCCGTAATATCTGGATTTGCTCGACCATTATCGATCATACCAACATTTAGTTCATCATATGAATTGATCGTAAAACGTCGTACAATCAATGAAACGTCAGCATCATAAACTGGTCCATTCAATCCTTGACTTAATTGAACATAGCCACGTAATGGATATTGATCTGATTGTTGAAGCCAACATCGAGCATAGATTGGCGTTTCACCATCATACGCTCGATACGGTGAATTGTTCGATAATATTCGTACAGTTATTGTTGTTAATGAATTGATAGACCGATCGGAAACGAAACGGAAATGATTCATTCCATGAATACTTAGATCATTTCCACGATATAGGATTGTAACCATCGATTCTGGTGATTTAATAATCGATACCATCGGAATTGTCGTTCCAGTACTATCGATCAGGTTTGCCGTCTCTGCAAGATGATCCTTCGAACCCGACGTATAACATTCGATCATTAACCAATATTTAGTGTTAGCTAAATTTTGAAATGATGAATCAATTGTAAAATTAAGTCCAGCATTATTTGTGGTGTCCGATGCAAATGTTTCACGTTTCAATACGACATGAGATTGATCGGTTAAATCTTGTATTGAATCTAAGATTGTGGTTGTTGCAATCGAGAAGATTTGATTCGATACAATCTCGATACTTTGTTCGATGTTATGGTTGGTACAATGGCATAATGTATCGACGATTGTGTGGTCAGTTTGGAACCAATTTATCAAAGAAACGTAAAACGGATTCTGATGGTAATTGTCCAACAATTAATATTCGAAGTACAATATTTGCTTGATTTAAACGTTCGGAAAGCATATCTAATTCGGCATCATTCTCCAATCCAATCGTTTGTGTTTGTCCATCGAATACGAACAGACACATTCCACCAATTTGACTTTGTCGCGATGCACGAAATTCCGATACAACTTGATCTAATGTCAATATCAATTTAACTGTACCATGAATCTGTTCCGTTGGTACAATGTTGATAATCTTATTTGATGGTTTCCAATCATGCATTCGTGTATTATATAATTGACTCGATTCATTATAGAATCGTACACGAACTTGATGTTCAAATACGTTCATTGGATCTTCGGAAATTTTGCTTACAATTGAAAGTAATCGTTCACCATAACGGAAACCGGATGGAAACACATACATCATGTAGGATTTTGGTTGAATCGTTGCGGCAATATTTACATTTTGCCATATCTTAAATTCTATTGGTTTTGTTGGTTGTCGAATGAAACGATGTTGAGTATCCAAACTATAATAAGAAAAAAATGTAAGTATTTTTGTTGTAATTGTATAATCTATATAGCTTACCTATGAAAATCTGTATGTTGTCGTATGACATCGATTGCACTTTGATATGAACACATAACATTATGCTTATTTGGTGAAACATAATCATGTGTACTCTTATTACATAGACTATAATCGGTTTCATTCACTTGAATCGGTGCATACAAGAACGATGATTGAATAGAGTTTAGTTGTGGAATGACGTCACATTTCGGATCTTTAGGGCGTCCCGTATTTGGATCGATCGTATGTACGGGACACATTGAAACGAGATCAAATTCTGGTCGATTTGAACATGAGGTAATTGTTCCATTTGGTTTATCACCGATAACGCCACCATCAATCGGTCCATAATAAACGGGATAATATTGATCCTCTTTGTAGCCGAATTCATTGAATACACCATAACGATACAATAGCCATTGATGTGCCAATAGTTTATATTGATCGGAAATGTATTTCTTTGGAAATTGTATCGGCAATGCACCTTCACCACAATCGCCATATTGCATTGTTAGAATTTGATCATTATCCTCATCCGTATAGATGATATCCGATTCTTGTAATGGTTTATATTGTGATTCGGTTACATCGGTTAGTTGATCGCGTACATTCCATCCATCTGGTAGTATGATTGATACTTCACCAAATTGTACGCCAATCAATTGATTCAATACGTTTGATGCCGATTGTAGATTGTTCTGATTGTGATTGTGAGGGTGGAAAGGAATAACAAAATTAAATTATTTAATTTAATTTTTAATTAAAAGGGGAATAATCATACCATTACTGATTGAACCATTGTTAAACGTTGTGTGGGATCAATGTGAAAATCGCTGGTAAATGATACGACCAATCCCTTATAATGGCCATTGGAATCTAATTGTATGGAACGTTGAGAACATTCCACAATTGGTTGATAGTGCAAACCGATGATGATCAATATAACTGCAATCGATACTATCGATTTTTGTGTGTTGATTGAATCCATGATCGATTGTGATTTAAAATTTATTTAAAAAGAAAGAGAGAGAATGAGAGGTAGAAATGGATTGAAATTCAATTTCGATGATTGATGATGATGTCCAAGGTGTAAATGTTCCCCTCCGGGAGAGATCAATTAAAATCGATGGCAATTGAAGATTTGGCGGTTTTGATTCATTTGATCCTCATTCGAATTTTTTACCTACAAAAAAGAAATAGAAAAGGTTAGAGGTTAATTAGAAAATAGGAAACAAAAATTAATTTCTTTTCGATACTTTATTTCAATTTAATATGTTATTGGAAACCTCCTATGTATCTATGATCCGTATAATACCTGATCTTCTTTCTCTCTCTTGCTCTGTTTTTCATCATTTGCTCAACCTATCTTCCACAAGTGTTATAAGCTTTAATGTTAACATGAGTACACCATTCTAATATAACGCAAATGAACGTTAATGAGTGGCAATGAGCATCATTACGGATCTGGTTTCCATTGGAGACCAGATTGAGCCGATGACGATATTGCTTACCACCACCATCATCATAACAACAACAACCATTTGGGGAGATTAATCAATTGTATTAAACACAAAACCATCATCCTTGTCGATTTTTATTAATATGAGACAACTTTGTGGATATTATGGGCGTCACATTCCATGTCGTTTTATATATATAACAATGTTTCACAAAAAAAAAGAAATTACAAGGACAAAAACAACACAAAAAATAATAATATCGTTCAACTTGTCAATAAAACAAATATAGACACCCAAATCACGTGATTGTGTCTTATATTGTGTTTCTTATATTGTTGATGTAAGATTGTTGTATACATTTGGATTACAAATCATGTTTGGTACTTGTTGTTCTTGTTAACAATGATGATTGATCATGTTGAACCAAAAAGGAAACCCGCACCCTTCTTGCTTTTTTTACGATATTTTTCCGTTCTTTTTTTTATTATTATTATTATGATTGTTGATAGGTGTCGATGTCACGCGAGACATCTATTTACATACATTGATGTCCATATAAAACTAAATTAAGCAATGGAAAGATGAAGGAAACAATCAAGTGATGAAAAGAGATCTTATGAATAGATGGATTGAGATCGTTAGATTGAATCTTGATGTTTGATGGAACAAACATTAAGACGAAAATGATACTTAGAAATAGAAACTTATGGAAACATTTCTATTTCTATTTCTATACATTGAACGGAAATAGAGTTTGTGTTGTGGAAATAGACGTGCAATTGAATTATAATGTTATGGATGAAGTGTGGCAACATATTTTTCAATTAAATAAGACGACGACGACGATGATGATGATGAGATGTGACACCTTTTTGATTGTCAACAATAAGAAAAGCTTCAAGTTGACCATTATCATTCTTGAAAGTTAATTATGATTGTGTATGTGAATAATAACCCTCAAAATTCTCATTCTCCTTCTCTCACATACAACACAACAACTAATTTTACCTTATTTCACCTGACTAATTCTCATCAAATCTGTCCACTTGGTTGTTGTTGTTCGTTGTAGCTGTTGTTTCAATGTCCAATGTTCAATGCCTCATTCATTCATCGTTACGGTCAACCGTTTCCTCCTTTTTTTTTTTCTTATATATTTGTTGCTGTTGTTGTTGTCAACAACATTGTCCACAACAACGTAATCCACAACCTGAAACTGCCAAATAAACTCAATCTCAATCTTTCATTCTTCTTTCATGTTGATAGGAAAATTTCGTGAGAATAGCACGAAACGGGTAACAATAAAAAAACTGGACAAGTGAAAGAAGATTGTGGACTTGTGTGTGTGTGTGTGTGAGTGGAAAAAACTCATAGTGAACAAAATAAAGTCAATTTTTTTATATTCTTTGAATGATAAGATCATTATTTTTCTGTGTGTGTTCAACATTTGAAAAGAAAGAAATGACATTCAAAGTAAGAGCTGAACTTGTTAAATTTCCTAAACCCTCTCTTTAAAAGGTAAATGAATCATTCATTTATGATCGATTACTTTTCCCTTTATCATTATTTGGTTTACCATTGAAAACAAACGTGTGATTCGCACAATAACCCATATATATATATAACATGAAATAACTTTAGATCATTTACTACAGGCTTAACCTGTTGACATTGATTCAACATTATCAAACAAAAAAAAGTAGCAATAATCGGCAGCTAAATGTTGAATGCTAAAGATCATTTTGTATCACTAGGGGTGTATAGAATAATAAGTTTAAGTGTTCATTTGCTTCTGAAAGTTTATTATTATTACACTCTTATACACAAACATAGGAAAATTCAATGCAATGGTTACCATAGAGTTATCCCATAAAAAACGATTTTTTTTCTAGTGTAAATGATGGAAGAGACCTCGATCATCATTTAGCTAGCTGCTGTTGTGTGATGCAGACAAATCGTCATCATCATTCAAACAACACTGTCGACGACTTTCACCGTCCATTAATCGTCGTTTACCACTGTCGACACTAGACCATCATCATCTATCCATTAATGTACGATTTTGTTTCCCATTCGTTTTCGTTTCCCTCGTTGATGATGTCCATTTGACACAACCATTTCGAGGTTTGTGGCTTTTTACTGTTGCTGACTCACAATATGAATGGAAACTATCATTCGATTGTTTAATTGAACATTTTAAACCTTATGTGTGTGTGTTTGATAGACCACATTTGTAGCCTCAATGTGCTTTACCATTCATCTCTAAAATGGTGAAAGTGATGTAATGTACTCAAATGTCTTATCTTGTCTCTCTCTCTTTCTCTCTTTTTTTAGTGTCATGTCGTGAGTCCTTGTTGCACATTGTTGCATAAGTTACATTTTAGCTCTTATTTATAGATATATTGTTCAACCAAAATATAAGAAAAAAAAAATGTTTTGATTCATATCATGAATGTCTAAAATTTTTTCTTCTTCTTTAATCTCCAAATGTAGAGTAATGTATCAAAAAATATATTTATATACTTTTATTGTAAACATTCATCATCAACCTACGATTCATTCGTTTATGATTCTCATCTTGTGTGTGTGTGATTTGCGAGAGACAAGTTGAAGATTAGCGAATCACTTATGATTTTTCTGTTCTATCATTCACTTATATAAGATGTAAATGTTTTAATTTCTTATTACTTTTTAATTTACAATTTAGTACAACACCTTGTGACGTAATAATAATAGATACCGCCGACATTCTTGATGTTGAATCATCATCAACATCAAAAAATGTTGCCAAAGTCTCATTGGTAAAGTGTGGCACTTAGCAAAGTGGCACTCAATTAAAAGAAATGTCTACAGCTTAGCTATTACAATATTATGTAACTTAAATGGATCTTTATATTTATATATAGAAGTGATGGGTGTTTCAATTCGATACATTTGTGAATCCACTTGTGTGAAAGCCACCTGATGAGATGAGATGAGAATTCACTTTCAAGTGTTCATCAATTGTTGATCCTACACTTTAAATGCACAAGCTGACTTGGGTCAAAGGTTAGATCAATATTCTTCAATCTATATATTGGGATACCAATGCTTTACCCTCACTCGAAACATAAGGTCAAGTGGGACTAAATGTCAAGAAGATTTTAAAAGTGTAGAAGTCATTCTCATCTCTTATTTTCAAATCTAAATGGAATCAAATACATTTTGCGTTTATCACACTTTCCGGTTCTATTGGTACCACAAGTCGTATGAAACTATTATCAAACTATATAACCTTAATAGGTCGATTGGAAAAGGTCACGACAATTTTACTATTTACTCTCACTCAAAATATTGATTCTTATCTTTAATTGTGATATAGATATTTTTATATTTTTTATTATATATTGTCAATTCATTTCATTCTTTCATTTCTAATCATTACGATCTTTCATAAACGGATCTATCGTCATTTAAATTTCGTTTCCTTTCATCTTTTAACATCTTAATAAGTTTTTTTTTGCCGATCTATTATTACAATTGAAATACGATTGAATGAATAGTGTTAATGATTGAAATATTAAATCTATTTTAATATTTTTTATTATTATTAAAATTGTCCTAAATCCCATTGAGAATACATTAGGCTACTTCTATGCAAGACAATTGGAACGCGAGAGAGACGAATGTTCTATGTTCTACATACACAGCATACAGGGTCATTCGTAAAGCGTTCCACTGACGTACAAAGTTTCTCCACGCAGAAACTTTCCGTGAAATATTAATTATTTTCACCATTTAAGCGTTATTCACGATTAATTTTGGTAATCGGTCAATCAATTGATTAAATCTAATTCATTTCAATTGTTTTTTTGTTGTGTTTCAACAATTCTCATTCATTAAGCATGATGAATATATATATATTCAGTATGTTATCTACCGATGATCGATTGACAATATATATATGAATATATACACGATGAAGATGTGTATACTTGTTGTTGTACAATTGATAGATTGAACTTAACAATAGGAAACTCAAGATTCGATTACTTCAAGAGAAGAAGGAGAAGGAGAAAAGGGGGAAACAAATCGATCTCTTTTGTATTTCAATTGCCTTTTTTCATATATATTCTTCCATCGTTCTCTTTGATGTCGTGCCATCGTGAACATATCAGACACATCATTCAAACACAGGTCATACAATCGAATTTTTTTTTTCATTATATATTTTCTATATATTATTGTTATTATTATTATTATGATATAGTGATAGAAATGTGCATTGCCATCTGCCCCCTTCTATCGTCATCTAACTATCTTCAAAGTCTAATGAGAATAAGGGAGAGAGAGAGAGAAAGAACTAAAGAAACAAGGTTGTCTTGAACGGAACGGCCGTGGTCGAGGCCAATATGCTATTGATGATGCATTGATGACTATTTCAACGTTTATATTTTTTTTTATCGATCGATCGGATTCATTATAAACAATATATAAATGTCGAACAGGATACATTGCTTTTATTATTACTATTATTTTATTATATTGAACAAAGGTTCATCTCAATTTAAAAAATAAAAATAAAAGTTTCGTTCACGAATTGCTATTTAAACCCTCGATGTTATTATTGTTGAAATATTCGTGATCTCTTGTTGTGATCAATTAGTGATCGTTCTTCCATCTTTCTTCATTTGATGCTGTGTGTGTCTACCGTGATTAATCAATTGATTTAATTAAGCTTCAAGCCTACACACACACAGAGATAGACACAAATATAGATTGATATGACTGCTACTGTATGCAACCTGCTGCTGTTGATGTTGTTGCTGTTGTTGAATACCTGTAAACCCTAAACCACCCTACAATTGATAAATGAATCTTTCAAAAAAAAGTTTCATACAAAAACAAAAATGTGTGCACTTTCATTCGTTTTTTCAATGTGGTAATAGTTGTTGAACATTAATTAGTCATTGGTAAAGCCGGTGGCCGCACATTAGCGGCTAAGAATCTGATTTTGAGGGAGAAAGAGAGAGGAGGAGGAGGAGAAGAAGGAGGAGGACAAGCATTATCGACAGTAATTAATGAACAACTCTAGGTGAAGAACAAATTGGTGGTGAAAACGATTTCACTTCAACTGAATCTCGTCTCGTGGATACCAATTGGACAATTTGTGATTCTCTCTTTCTCTCTTTTTCTTTCGGGTAGAAATAGATGCTGGTTTTTTGTGAAACATTTCTTTCCTTTCCCCCCAAAACTTGTGTACTTGATACACGATTGGGTCATAGGTCAAGTGTGTGACTCATTCGATGATTGGGTCTCTCGATATTAAGTTTGTCTTAGTGTTTGTGTGTGTCGTGTCCATAGTTAATTAACTTTCGATCGTCTAGTCGTGCAATTGGTAGTCTTGTCTCCTTTTTATTTTGTTGTTGTTGTTGTACTTTATTTCTCCCCTTCTCGCTCATTTGTGTTCCTCAATTCGTGTTAGTACAAGGTGAATCAATGGTTCACCTATGAATCGTACTTGGACACGACTTTTTCCATCCATACACTTAATCTGATCCGTATCGAACAGGTAAAGATCCCGAATAGATCGACGGGCGGCTCGAATAGTCACGATCATTTGGATTGCCTTCCCATTGCAATGCAATGTTCGCCTCATTCATTTAGCCAAAACCCAGTTTGGCACGATTCGTTCGCTTTTTTTCCAAAAGTCACGCGGCTCGATCATATCGCGCTTTTCTGATTTCGGGTTTCGTCTACTACAATCATACATTGATGTGTGTGTGTGTTAAAGCTTGCGGTTGATGATGGAAAAGTCCAATCAACGATCATCAACATCATTGTCCAATGATTCCGGGTGTCACTCAAAAAGGATCGTATATATTAGTAAACAAGAAAAAAAAAAAAAACAAGATAGTAACAACGCCCAAACAGAAAAGATTCTTGGAAATTTTTTGTTTTATTTCAATGGCGTAATTATCAAATAGGAGGACATTATACAAATTGTCAAATAGATTACAATTTATCTGCTTGTGTGTCTATATGTGTGTGTGTGATCTTTAATATTGAATGTAAACATTTACCTAAATGGGATAGGGGTGGAGTAGTGGGTGGATTTGAACAGGTGGCTGCCGGCTATTTCGCACGGCCATTTTGCCTTTAAATACCACACAACCACCAATGAACCAATTCACATCATCACAAAATATAGGGTGGCCAGGTTTTAAACAGGAAACTTCCTTTTTTTCAGTTAAATTGATGCATTAGCAGCTAATAAACGTTTAAACCATGATTCACTATACCCACCGTCATCGTCCGATTAAAATCGATCGATCTTATTGAAAATATAGGAAAATGGTAAAGAATGTCTATCAACTTTAACCCCCATCACACACACACACACACACATTAAATTGATGATCGTGACCAACAAAAAAGTAAGAAAGAAAGCATCTATTATTGTTCCGGACATTGTACAGGTGCACAATGTGATTCTGTTCATCCACAATCTTGAACCAACTTGATTCAAGAAAGTTTCCTTATATAAATTCTAAAATCAAGGCAACTATTTCTACTCAAGTGACATCTTATCTCATTGTCTACCTATGTATCAATCACCTATGTAGCATTAAGGAATCATCATCATCGAATAGACCAAAGGTCGATTCATCTCCCATCTCTTCTCACTTAATTCAAGTTTAACAAAAAAAAATCGATTCATCACGCACGATGACGATCATCGATGGCTTTTTTTCTGGCCATCAAATAATAATAATATAAAAAAATGGTTATTGTCTTGAACGAAGTATCAGCGAATCGAGTGAGTATTAGTAGTGTAGAATGAGAAGTTTGAACGAATCAATGTCCGATCATGATCAATAGTGTCGATTATATATTTTATTATATATTTAATCTATGTAAGGGAGCCAAGTGTAATGAACGAATCTGACCGATCGGTTTGACCAATCCGAACGAACGATAGCAATAATGCCCTGAAGGAGGGCTGTCCAGGTCACGATTCTCTTACGTACAAAGTCCTCGAATGGTTCCAGGTCTCTCTCTTCTCTCTCTCTCTCTCTCTCTCTCTCTCTCCCATCATCGACAGACTTCGATAGATCCATCCACTCTAAATTAAACGAATAAAGTATAGAAAACCTTTTTTAGTCCTCCTATTTACATTGGCGTATATTGGCCTCATCGATCTCTTTTGGTCGTATTTGGGTAGACACCAATCTTAAACTGATTGACTATTTAGTTGCACTTGTTGGTTACGAAAAAAGAAAACGACTACGACCAGAAAGTCAATAAACAAATTTCTTCTTCTTCTTCTTCTTTTCCTTCTTCCTTCTGTATGTCTATGTAGAATTGCTCAAAACGTTTCCCATCATCACCATTTGATAATGACAGGCGAGATTGGATGAAATGGGATCAAAGACCAACAATAGTTCAAAAGATTTGCACCGCACCAGCCATACATTTGTAATGTTTAACAGATGGAACCTATTTGTTGTTATGTTATGCTAGGTTGCAAAAGAATTAAAATGTTATGTCTATGTTTGTAGGGGTAAATGGCAATTTAGATAGATTGATGTCGGGCTTGTTGTTGTATGTTGTTGCTGTTATTGCATTCAACCTAACCAAATGACATGATCTGGTTTTTATTTTTGGGAACCATTAATGCGCGTTTGATGCACTTTGAATCATGTTTGTATTGCATCAAACCGAAAGTACATTTAACAATATGGTGCACAGATGGATTTTGGATTTTGTTGTTGTTTTGGTTTACAATAAATTGCATCTATTGGGATTCATTCATTTGGTAAAGAGAGATGGGCGCTTGTTGCACGATCAATAATAGTTTGCCTATTCGCGGATCAGACAGGAACAGCAACAAGATTCGAACGGGTACAGCACGAATTACCCATTACATTCATTATGACCTTTCTACCCCAATATAGAGGTCATAGAATAATATTATAATATTAAATTAAAAAATAGAAAAAAAGAAGAGAGAGAGAGAGAGAGACAGAGAGAGGGGGGAAAGAAAGGTTTGGAGAAACTATTCGCTCATTGCTCGGTGACATAGATTCATCTTTCAGTTACTTTATGTACAAATCATAACTAATGGACAACTAAACGATCTGAGAACATCTCCCATCGGAAAATAAAATAGTATCAAACATTGAGCATCGGAAATGATAAAATACATGGAATGAGCATATCACAATATAAGAATCTATTTGTATACATTTTTGTCATAAGTACAAATTGAATCACGCCCCTTTCAACGATGATCACATTGATCTATCACTATCACTTTAAATTGATTAGAATGTATCAATCATTGTATCAATATTTGGCGTGGCATTTTATATTTACTCGTTGTACATTGTATTGCTCGTTTGTCATCGACCATTTTTTTTTTCTTCGATCGATCGTTTTCATTTTTGGGCGTTGAACAACACCGTAACCGTCGTTATTCGTTCGCACAATTTGTCTCTCTCTTTCAAATGGACCGAACATTATATATTTGATGATGATGGAACACTAAAAGTTTGTTCACAATCACACATTACAAATTAGATACATACATGTGTGTGTAACGGAACGGGTTGATTGCTACTTGACATATTAATGCGTACATTATTAACAATCTATCTATTTCGATTTGAATGAAATGGTATATAGAGTAATAAAATGTGATTGAACTTACCGAACATATGAAATAGTGGAAAAAAGAGTGAGAGAGATCCAATTGAGATGAGTGATTGAACAATTTCAATTTCGGGTGTTGATTGATCCAATAGATCAATTGATGATGTTGGTTGATTTGAAAATAGAGTAGAAATGAAAAGTGAAAATGATCGACTACAATTTCCCTCTAATGGGACACTTTGGCACATATACGCTTGAATGAAAATGATAATTGAAATAAAACATAAACACACACACACTGAGAGACACGAGTATATTGAATGATGTAACGGACCGTTCACAGTAGTATGTCGGTTTTGTGTATGTTCGTGTATTCGTTCATATCTATTGGATGATTCGTTATGGTTCGATGAAGAAGTATTCGGTTCGATGATGTATGTAATGTATGTATGGCTTGCTTTCATTCGATTTGTTTGTTTGTCGAGTGTTTAGGTTTTCATCACATATATTCACCATAGAAACCATGTATGGGTCGAAGTTGAACAAAGTTGTTGTCCGTTGTGTCACACATGGAACATGGAACAGGACCTTTTGAATTGGTCGGTCTCGTTTTTGGTTACCATGACACAAAACATAACAGGATGTTTGAATGATGATGATGATGATGATGATGAACACCAGTAGTAGTTGTGAACAATGTTTTTTTAGGTTGATAAACACAATATGAATGAAGAGTACATCCTGGAACGGTTCCACAAAAAAAAACAAACAATAACAAGAGACTCAATTGATTTAGAAATTTCTATTTGATGCGTGCGCACACTTCTTATCACACACTGTTGAAATAGAGGAAAATATGGAACTTTGATGATGGATGTAGAAATAGTAGAATACAGAATCGGATTTGGATTTGGATTTGGATCAAATTAGTTTCCAATTTTGATATTGATGATTTACGATTGTGGAAAAATTTTCTATGTCCATTCACCGGTCGGTCCAGTAAATGAATGATCATTTGACGTGCGTGCGTGCGTTCGGTTTCGATGTTAGCCGTATGACTGCTGAATGACCGAGTCGTGCAATCGCTTTTCGTATTCTCACCATTTGCTCGTTAACTATCTCCTCCTCCTCTTCGGTCTTTCTCTCTCTCATTCATTTTACTATAGAAGTATATCTCATCGCTTTGTAAAAGCTACTTTTGTCGGACAAATCATGAAAGATCACTCTCCCCACATGTTGTGTCTGTTGGTGGTGATGGTGGTGGTGGTGCACAATACCGACAAGAATCTAAAAACAAAATTACTTCTACTATCAATCGAAATGTTTTCTTCTTTTTTTTGTTGTTTAGTCCCAAAGGTTGACCAATTGATCATCGAAATTCTTTCAATCGATCAATTGACCACCCACAAACGTACTAATTTGGGAATCGATATATATGATCGAATGAAAAACTGATCTTACAATTGATTGTATGTCACCAAAAACCAAAAATGGTTGTCGATTGTATGTATGTGATTGGTGATGGCACCTCAATCACACACATACAATCGACTAATTGTTCTTTTGTCTATTTCATTGTACAGTATTAGTATTAGTCATTCCTTCTTTCCATTGATCTTTTTGTTTCTGATGTCAATCAACCACAACAGTAACAAAATGATGGCACCCGGCGTCAATTTGATTGAATTCAATTACATTTGTAGATGATGATGATGAAGAAGGACGAAACATTGAAGAACTAGACGAAGAAGAAATCATAGACACACTTTTAAGAAAAGAATGGTAAAGTTTTTTTTCTTAAGTTCAGTTGCTTGCATGACACCAATCGATTCCAAATGATATTAATTGTTTTCTCTATATACGGATGCGGATACCTTCTTCTTCCATCTTCTTCTTCCTTCTTCTTCTTCTTCATCGTTTTCCAAAGATCGGTATTCGTGACATTGGACAATTAAGTTCAAATGATGTAGAAGAAGTAGACGATGGTCTTCAAAAAGTAGTTGATGTTATTATCATTGTTAGAGCAATAGAGAGATGAAGAGATCTGAAGAGGGAGATGGCATCAATACCGTCCACCCAATTATGATTTGGATGGGTCGCAAAACAGTAGCCAACAAACATCGAATTTTTGTTGTTGTTGTTGTTCCGTTTTTTTCTCCTCTTCTTCTTTTGATTGTATAGAATGATCTTCTCGTCATCTTTTACATTCAATATAATAATAATGGAAGATAATAAGAGCAGCAGCAACAAACAAATCGCGTTAGGTGTGAACTGTGGAAAGGTATAACATTTTTTTTTCTCTTGATGAACAACGAAAACTTCTGTACTTTTTCCCTCGCTCCTATTGCCATGATTCTAATCTAATCGACAAGTGGTGATGATGGTTTGCTTGCTTGCTTACTTTCTTGCTTGTTTGTCCTCGTGTATTCCTCCCCATCAGATAGCTATCAATCTGTCTTGGTTGTCAAAGATATATATCCCTCACAATGACCTATTGTGTGTCTATTTCCACTTGTTCATTCATTCATTCATCCCATTTCACTTCATTCATTCATCTATCTATCAGGATAGATATACTTGACCATTTTTTGTTTTCTTCTTCTCTCGTTCATATTTTATCATCCCCCCCATCCCGATGTCGTTCAATTTAACCGTCCGAACCAAATGTTAAAATGCGGCGTTTTTTTAATATTCTTCTATCTCAATGCATCAATTTATTATCGATTTTAAATTGTTCCACTATTTCGATCTTAATTGTCATCAAATGTCATTATGATTGTTCTATGCGCATCTACCGCTCGATTCGTGTTCTATTTCTACTTCATGTTCTGTTTTGGAACAGTCTGTTCTACTTCTTCTTTTTCAAATCCGGATGTAAACTATTTACTCCCCTCATTTTTATTATGTCTCCACTTTAAACATCTTTAATTTTTATAATTTCCATCTCATCGTTCACTTTGGTTTCACATCGAACAACATCGGGCAACAACAACAACAACATTCGTTTCATTTGGTCGAATATATCGGATAATATAGTTTGGTGAACGAGCTCGCGAACAACAATTCGTACAACAACAACAACGAACAACTATAGAAGTCGGTGAACATCATCGACACCATCATCATCATCAACAGACGGCAATCAATGTTGATCCTGTTGGGAGTTACAAGTCGTGATCGTGTCTTGATGCACGATTTTGTGTCCTTTGCCCCCTCTCTCTCTCTCTCTCTCTCTCTCTCTCTCATTCTATGTTCAAGACACCCCATTCAATCTTATGGATGAGTATATGACTAACAACAACAAACCGAGTGACTCTTTACATTGCTCTATCTGTTCAGGTCGGTACACTCTCTAACTTTATTTTATTTTTCTTTTTGGTTTATTGATCATCATCTCTTCAATTCTTGCTATCCATCCACACACATGTACACGATCGAAATGACCACCCGAATGTTTTTTTCTTCTGCTTGTTTCACTAAAAGTAGAAGACATGTGAATGAATGTGTACGTAAAGACACGAATACATCCATATATATATATATATATTTATTATATATTATACTTATATATATATGTATGTATATGTTCGTACCGTTCACACTTACTGGCGAGTGAGTCCTAATCTAATGAGAAGATGATGATGACCAGACAATCGGTGGCGAAGGGAATAAGAAGAAGTAAATGAAGAAATGGATGGATAGCACACACACACACACAAATTAATTCCGCTTTCGATAGCGAACGTGCCATGGGGAAACATTTTCCATCCATAAGTGTTTTAGTTTCTGTTGTTGTTTTATGAGAGAGAGATGCTAAACCATAATCCAAAAACACAAGAAAATAAGTGTATAAATGAAGGAAAATCTTGCCGAGAATAGAGGTAGAGAAATAAAAGTAAAACAAATTTGGTAAGAGAACCAAGAAGTCATATATATATACATAGATATACGAATGTCAGTAGGGAGAAAACGGGAAAACAAAAAAAAAACAACAACAAAGTCGTGATTCAAAGATGATCGTGAACTAGTAAAGTATACTTTGGTTAGTTCAATTGTTGGTTGGCCTTTTTTTTCTTATTTTATTTATTTCATTTTGTATTATATTGTTCTAATGTTATATGTTAGTGTTTCTTTCAGTACATTCACATTCAACAACATTAGGACAACAACTGTTTCATCAAATCAAAGTAATAAAAAACAAAAAAACAAAAAAGAAAGAAGAACAGGTTGATTCCTTGAAACAGGAGATCTAATTAAATCGATTGAGATGAATTAGATAACTTACACACACACACACCAGAAAAAAAGGTTTCTCTGATATTGAAGAGAGGGAAATGTTAAAATAATCGCGAAATCTAATACAAATTGTGGGAGGTGAACTTTGCGAAACCCCCTAGTATTTTATTATTATTATTATCATTATATATTTAAATTGACATTTGAACTATCTTTCTTTTCTTTCCTTTCTTTCTCTCATTGTACAACACCATTTGTATATACCACAATATACGTTTAAACATGTTGAGAGTGTGATTGTCTTAATCAATCAATCAACCAGGTAGGACGTCTCGTTTCAATTCAATCGATCAACATTGGTTTGTTTGTGTGTGATTGACAGCGAATTAAAATGAAACTCATTGGTGGTGGTGATGTCGGCATTTTTGTGGCCAATTCAATTGATGATTCAACCGACATGTTGTTGTTGAAGAACAAAACAATAATAATAATAAAATGAAGAAAAAAGGAGAGTAATAACAATATAGCCCTTCACCCTGTATAGATTGGCTTCCAATCGTTTGCGGAAACAATCGATCCTGAAGCGAATAATGGAAGAATGAAGCCGTAATAATAAATGAAAAAAAGGTAAGGGAATATATTTATATATATATATAAAAACCATTCAATCGTTTGAACCCGATGCATGTAAAAACTTAATTTTCATGTTGTCCTTCGTTCCAGAAACTTTGTCTTATTATGTGTGTGTGTGTGTGGCGGTGAAAAGAGATTGAAAGTCTTCACTTATATAACAACAACAACAACAATAATAATAACAACATCAACATCATCATCATCAGTGAAAGCTAATAATTGGCGATTACACAAATGGGACAGCGAGACAATAGATCACTTCAATCATATTGGTCTTGGACAAAATGAAAACATTAATATGACAACGAAGGGGAAAAATGGAAGGAAAGGAAACTTTGTATCTTCTTTATGTACGACGAATGGATCATCATCATCATCATTCGAATGGATCGAAACATCAATAATCTTGTTTGTGTGTAAATATTGGCCACCACCACCACCACCACCACCACCATCATCATCATCATCATCATTGTGTACAATGTAAAAGCCTATCAATAACTATTAATATGTCATCACTGGTTAAGTCCAAATCAAATAGATAAGTCAACTATTAGCTATGTTGTTCAATTTGTCTAATATGTATTATAGCTGTCATTTTAGTATTTTGGTGACCCTTTCCGTTTTGGCTACTCAACACAAGAAGAAAATTGGATTGAACTGTGATGATGTACCGGAATTTGATGTTAGACATCGATTTTGATCGATTCATTCAATGTTGATCATCATTATCATCATCAACACACTCGTGATCTATGTAAATTTTCAAGTCACGAGTGTACACACACAAGCCTGATGTGAATGGTGATTGATTCCTGATGTGAATCAACCACCACTTTTCAACTATTCATCGATTTTGATGAATTATAAAGACGATTGATTTGTCTGTGTGTGCTATAGGTGAGAATGTCTTTTTTGATTCACGGAAATCGATTGAGGATACGCGAACACACACACACACAACAATTGAACAAGAAAATTGTTCACAAAGATTGAAAATGATGATCGATTACACCGATTTGGTCTAAATCATACTCACACAAAGTTCAATTTTTTTTATATAAAAAATCATCTCATACCACGGTTTGATATATATCTCATCTTCAACATCAATCAATAAGTTATTATATTCCACACATCTATTTCACTCTCGTTCAATATAGCTCTCATTATATTATTTTTACTTCTATATATATATATATCTATATGGATCGATCGTCCTTCTCAATTATTTTATTGGCGAATGAATGAAAAGTTATATTTATATATAATGAAAAATATGGTTCGATTAAGTACAACAAATCCGTTCATCATCGAACTGTTGTTGTTGTTGGAAACAAGCTTACAAAAAAAAGGATATTTTATATAGTTAACTAATTGGCCAGGTGTCGCAACATCTTCGATCGATGTTTCACCTGTCCGACAAGACATTAGATGATGATGAACAAGAACAACGAAGACAACAACGACGACGATGGCGCTCGATGATCGCCACATGATCTAGATCATCTCTCCCACTTAGAGTCACGTTATCATGATTATCATTATCCATCGTACTCATCTACAACCTGATCGAGTACAGTTCAGTTCAGTTCAACTTTTGTAGATGTGAAACATTTTCTTCATATATAGTTTGGAATTTTGAATCTCATCTTTCCTCGTTTTTATTTATTTTTTATTTTTTCATTTCATTTTAGTCTACTTCTTCTTCTTCTTATTTTTGGAGACATCATCATCTACAAATGGAGAACGATGGTCGGATGGAGGGGAATTAATGAAGAAATGGGTCATTCACGATTGGAAACAATAATAAATGAAGTTGAAAAAATAATGAAACAAAAGGTAAAAAATTGCGAATTGAAAATGAATCTTGTTACATTCTCTCTCTCTCTCTTTCTTTTTATATTACTTTTCACTTTAGATTGTCTCATCTCACACACACACACACACACACACACACACAATCTTTAAATCACGTACAATGCATCGACATCTGGACCTTTATGTGTGGTTAATGTCTTTAACCACTTTCGTCTTCTTATGGATTTTATTGCTTTAGTATTATGTTACATTCCGAGTCTCAAATGAAATGATTTTCAATTTTGTGACAAGTGTCGTTACCAGAAAACGAAGAAACAAAAAATATATATAAATCTATGTTCCGTGTGAATTCCAAAAGCCAAAGTTTCTGCATGAAACTGGAGAACTCTCTCTCGTTTCCTATCTTATCTTCGTGAAGCTCTTTTCTCTTAGTGAAGATCAATCATCATCATACACACATTTGAATATTTTGCATTGTCAGAGAAAAACATACGCACACACATTACCAGACCTAGACATTTAAGGTCTTCGGGGAATGGTCAATCGGTGACAAATCACCAAGGGTCGTTCCTCTTTGGCCTCCTCACCCTCTCTCTCTCTCTCGAGACCGTCTTTTTGCGCCTCGTTGACTAATCGCATTTTGATTGTTACCCACCACATTTTGGTATGGCACGCCAATTGACAAATGATTGAATCGTTTTCTTTCATTCTTTATTTTCTTAGCCAATTCAAATTTTAAATGGTTTAAATTGTTGGGCCAAACGAATCAAACAATAGGACCAATATTTGGCGGAACGAATTTTTGTGGCGACACTCATGAAAACGTTTACGCGTGCATATGGACACACTATGTGTGTGTGTGTGTGCGTCTTTCTAGGACCCTTGGGTCACGTTAGGTCAAAATACAATTTGTCACAGCATGTGTGTGTCAATATGCAACACTTGAAACATGATTGCAAAATGTTAGCCACTTGATTGAATCGAGTGGCAACATTGTTCCATACATACTTGTTGAGCTATTTTCCATTCTTTCAATTGTGTGTCTCTCCGGAACATGGCCGAGAACAACAAACAATCGATTCACGTTTTTGCTCCAATTGGAACAGGTCGAAACAGTAGCGATTTTGCGTTCCCCGGCAATATAATAGATATAAAGTTTACGATTTATGAGCTAAAAAAAAGATCGATCGATCGATCGAGCACGATTTAGACCTCTCTCTCTACCTCTCTCCCCTATTTTATATTTATTTTATATAATTGTTCAAAATGGCGTAAACCAATTTCGTGGTTGTTTGATGATTGACCAACAAATAAAGCTAGGTCCAAGAAAAGAAGAAAAACGGTAGGGAGACACAACAAATACAATTGATTTGGCAACCATAGGTAATAACTTCGATTGACCTATCAATTTGTATGAATTGTTAAACATTTATTATTATTTTTTGAATGACAAATGCAATATTAATTTATATTTATTATATTTTTTTCAGTATCATGACCGATTGAATGATTGCATATGTTGATGGTGGAACCAGCCGACAACAGAAAACATATAACAATCAAACATCTTGTGTCCTACTAGCTAGTAGGACACACGCAGCAGATGTCCAGGTTTTTGACTTATTCGCACATGTTAATGAGAATAATGATGAAGAAGACGACGATGAAGACGAAGAAGACTTCTTTGCCTTCTGCTTCCATTGATTCGTGATGTTTCAAGTGTGTATGGCGATGTCGGCGGCGGCGACCTATGAGCCTTACCACTGAATGAAAGAGAAAGATTTGCTTTGCCTAAAAGTTCGGCCTTATTCCCACGACCTCTCTCTCTCTCTCTCTCTCTCTCTCTCTCTCTCTCTCTCTCTCTCTCTCTCTCTCTCTCTCTCTCTCTCTCTCTCTCTCTCTCTCTTTCTCTCCTTAACTTTGTGACTTATTGCCAATGAAATTTATCCATAGGCCTCCCAGACCGTCTCGCATCCAAAACCAAATGGCCCGTGCAACTTAAAAACCTCTCTCTTTCAAGTGAAAGCTGTTCTTCTTCTTCAATTTAACTCGATTCTTGTGATGTCTTAATGAAACATATCGAAATCAACTGACGATGGCGGCGGCGGCAATGGCGGTGATTGGTCTTTTAATTTTGAAATGTGTTTTGCCTTGTGTCGTACTTTTAAGGCGAAACATAAGTCAAATAGATTCTACCAGCTAAATTCAAAGTATCATATGACCAATGGTCGCCAGATTTTTCTTTCTTTCACTCTGTTTTGTCATTTTTTTCCATGTGACATTAATTAAGTCCCATATAGTGGCATATGGACAACTGTTTTTTTCCTTACTTAAAAGTGGACATTTGTGTCTTGTTTAAAACTTAATAGTTTAGTAATCGAATCTTTCTTTTTTTTTTTTTTTGCTAAACATGTTTCAAATTGATTTGAATGAGAAAAGAACTAATCGCGAGGGGGAAAGGGAGAAAAGTATTTGAAATTTATTTCTTCGTTCGTGCTGAACAAACACGAACATGAAACATGAGATACATTTTAGTTGGGAAAATCATTTTATCAATCTACATCACGAGACCATTTATCTTGAACTTTGTTTTTGGCTATATTTCTTTCCAATTTTTTTTTATTTATTTATTTATATATTTAGATTGGTTAATTATATTATTAAATATATAATTTAACGGTATTTTGATTGTGCTTGCCTTTCAAGATCCATTTATATTTTGATGATATTATTATTATGAAAGGACTATTATATCTAAATTGATTGATGTACTATTATAACATTTGAAAATTTGATTTCTTTTTTTCTTGTTTTGTTTCAATCACATCGATCCGATTGCATTTGAAGGTGCCAATTTTATTGCAACGGAATTTTCATTTCATTTGAAGGTGAACCCGGCAAATTTAAATTGTTTTTTTTATTTTTCTTACATTCGGACAGTCTTGTTTGATCTTGTGATACACTTCACAAAGTAGAGAGAGAGAGAGAGAGAGAGAGAGAGAGAGAGAGAGAGAGAGAGAGAAAGGTAATCGCATTTCAATTGAATATAACAACTTCGATAACAACAAACAATCAAACATTTTTCATTGTTTTTTTATTTATATTCCCTTACCCACCTTCAATTTAAATTTTATTATTTCCATTTTATTAGATCTTCTTCTTCATCTTCTTCTTTTTTTGTGTTCAATTTTCATTTTATAGTATATACATTGAATAATATATATCATCCATTGAAACATCAATTTGCTCTTTCTCTCTTTCTCTCGTTTTTACATCAGCTTTATTTAGATCTTTTTTTTGTTTGGTTGCTTGTTGGTTGGTTGGTTGGTTGGTTGGTTGGTTGGTTCCCATGTTTTATGACTTTACCATGGTAATATATATATATTCTATTTAATATATCGACTTTAACGATTGTAATAAAATTCAATTACCAATCTTCTTTTAGTTTAAAAATAATTCGTTCACATCACCGAGTGGAAAATTTGGCAACAAAAGGCTCAACACACAAAAAAAAGAAGACTAAGGTAAAAGGAGGGGAAGGACAGATGGGCATTTAGATTGTGGTAGGGTAGAAATAGGTGCTAAGATAGAAAAAAATGATACTTTTTTTATCCTAGTCACAAATTGATACAAAAGAAAGATTCACGTCTATCTATCTATCTATCGTTATTGATCACCTTTAATCCGATTTAGTATAAAAAAGAACGAATGACTATTGTACTTTTAAAACCTTTTTTTATTTAAATTTAAATCTTAAACCTTAATTTATTTAATGTAGATCATTTTTTCTATACTCTAACAGAAAAAGATTCTAAAAATATATATTTTTTCTTTCTTCAATGTTTTGTTGTGTGCCGACATGCAGCAATGTAAATGTAATGTAAATCATCAATAAAATTTCAACATTTGACAAATTTATAGAAAAACATGAAAGGTAAACTCGTTAAATGTCACTTTTATAAAGTTTAACATTTGTTAATGAGACCGTTTTTCATATATGTCTTGGTGTTTGCTCTCTCTCTCTCTCTCTCTCTCTCTCTCTCTCTCTCTCTCTCTCTCTCTCTCTCTCTCTCTCTCTTTCAGTCACTCCCCCATTATTATTCTTTCCACCTTTTGTTTGATAATTTGTTTTCTATTATTTATGGGTAAATCGATTCCAGTTAAATGTGGCAAACACAAGCAATGATTTTGGAAAAAAAATAAAAAATGAATGTTCTTAACAATAAATCTTTTGCTTTTACATGAAAATATTTATATATGGAGATGGTCAATTTGATTTTGGTAGCTAAAGTCGACCATTATTATCTATCTATTATAAGCAACATCAACGTTTTCTTCCATTTTTTCGGAGTATTCACAAACATAGTACACTCAAGTTGTCTGAAATCGTTGTACTTTGAGCACAACTTGAAAATTGTTTTCATTTTTAATCGACCGAAACGTGGGTCGAAATAGGTGGTATGTTGTTTTCATTGGACCTAAACAATTCCACCTTTTCCATTTTACCCATTTTTTCATTATTATTCTTTCATTTCAGTTTCAAACGAATTTGTTCAGCACAATTAAAATTTGTTTTTATTATTTGCCAACACAATTTGTTCCTTTACATATTTTATTTTTATTTTATTACCATTAAAATATAGGAAAAAATCCATGAACGAAGAACGAAAGAAAGAATAAAAATTCAATATAAGGTAAGTGTACAAGTTGTACCTTTTTCGTTTTTCATTCAATGGAATATATTTCTAATGTCAATGTTAATGTTTAAATATGATCATTATAAATTTGAATAGAATATTAAAATATATTTATTCTTAACATTGAAAAAATATTGTGAAGAAGAAGAAGATAGTACACATCTAAATTATAAAGTCGATACGTTTTGACATTCCCCACTTTCAGGTAAGAAAATGGATCCATTTCTTCTTTTTTGGTTACCACTACCCAGTTTTAAAATAGTCCAGTAGAAAGTATAATTTAATGGTTTGTCATGGAATCATCATCATTAGTCATTCAACAACAGCAACGGCGACGACTAGGACGACGACGAGAACAACAAATGTAAGTTTTTATCTTTTTTTCTCCTTGTTTCGAAACGAATTGCATTTTGGAATTGTACCATTTTGGTTTCATCAGTCATCGGTATTGATCCAACACAGGCAACACAATCAAACCAAAATTGCAAGACCAACGAACTGGAACCAATCGACCGACAACGACAAGTCGGGAGTCGAGATTCACGACCAAGTACCAGAACATTGAGACGAACGTCGACGAATGCAAACCCAATCCACCAACAACAACCGGTTCGAGCATCGAAAATTCCAATAGCATTGCCAATCAGGCAAAATGTATGGGAAAATAGGGAAAATCAACATCAATTGATCGACAAACAAACAACAAATCGTCCATCAACAACTTCTGGTTCAATTGATTTGAACAATAGCTTCAATAATCATTATCAACATCAACCATATTATCAAATTAATTGTTGGATGACTAATACTAATACTAATAATAATAATCAAAAGAGTTCATTGATTACGACCGAACATATTGATCGTTTTCAAAATCGGCCAAAAACCACAACATTACAATCGATGCCATCAATAATGGAAAATGTGATTGAAGAGTTTGAGCAACAAAAATCGTCATCAGCGTCATTGTCAAATGGTAACGATAACAAAAAAGATGAAGATGAAATTAAAGATGAAGAGGGAGAGGGAAATGAAGAGGAGGAGGAGGAGGATGATGATGATTATGATGAAGACGATGGATATGAATTAGATGAATCAGTATTGAAAATTGATTATAGTACAACAATAAAATCAACATCATCACCATCGAAATTAAATGAAACCAAACGTAATGATAGTGTAATGTCACATTCAAGTATTGTAACAATTCCCGAAACAGATGATATCAACAATGGAATAGTTCACGCTACAAATACGGCATCATCAAATCTGAAACATCGTATTATAACCGATAATAGTTCAATTGAATCGATGAGACCATCAAGTAAGATACGATTGTTTCGACAAACCAACAACCTAAAGATGTCACCAAATAACCTGAATCAAGTGCTACCAATACAATATCCGAAAGATTTTGAAGTGATTTGGTATAATATAAATTATAAGGTTAAAACATTAAAACGTAATCGAATGAAATTGGAGGATAAACAAATTTTGTATGGTTTGAATGGACATTTCAATAGTGGACAAGTTACGGCAATTATGGGACCAAGTGGCGCTGGAAAGTCTACTTTATTGGAAATTCTTGCTTGTAAGTTTAAAGTTTAAAGTAAATATCTAAGATTTAAGAATCATCAATCTCTTTTTTTTGGTTTAGGTCGACGCCGATTTGGCTTATCAGGCGATTTGAAATTGAAAGATATTGAAAATGTACGAATCTCATTTGTACCACAGAATACGTATTTGATGGAAAGTTTAACCGTCTATGAGACGATGATGTTTGCCGCACGAATGCAACGATCCGATTGTAATGATTATGATTTTAATGGGAAGATTAATGAATTGATCAGCATGTTTGCAATGGAAAAGATTCGTCACACACGGGTGAACCGATGTTCCGGTGGTCAACGTAAACGTGTTTCAATTGCATTGGAATTGTTTCAAAATCCAAATATTTTAATATTGGATGAACCGACAACGGGATTAGATTCGGCATCGTGTTCATCCGTAATGAATCTATTGAAAGAATTGGTGGATAACCGGGAATATCCATTGGCGGTGGTTTGTACGATCCATCAACCATCATGGACCCTATTCACCCAAATCGATCATGTTTATATAATGACTAAATATGGTCGTTGTCTCTATACTGGTAACTAAATTATTTATTTATTAATTATTTAATTAATTAATTATTTATTTATCAAGGTTCACCAAATAAATTGTTACCATTGTTGAATCGATGCGATCTTCCATGTGATCCATTCAATTCACCATCGGATTTTATAATTGAATTAGCCGCCGAAGATTATGGCACGGAACCGATTGAAAAGTTAACCAAATATTTGGATGAAGGCGTGATTGGAAGATATGATCATAATCAAATACAATCGTTACCAAATCTTCGTTCAGCACGAATCATACGTAAGATTCCATTTTGGGGTTCATTGGTTATCCTAATGCAACGTGCCGGCATTCTGTATCGACGTAATCTATTGATCGTTGCCCTACGTATTATATCGATCATCTTAATCACCATATGGCTTCAACTGATGTTCGGCAGCGAAATCGGGAAAGTTTCCGGTTGTGCAATGAAAAAATTGGAACTCTATGCAACGCCAATCGATAAGTTGAGTACGATGTTTGAGGAATCGATCTTAGCCGTCTCACAGAATGGTTGTTGCCTATTCTTTGGTTTGATGGTTGGAATGATCAGTGGAATGACCAGTGTCGTGTTGGAATTTCCACGTGACATGCACATCTTGATGAAAGAGTACAATAATGGTTGGTATTCTTGTATCACATATTTAATAACGAAATCAATTGTTGATATACCACTTCAGGTAGAAGTTTTTTTCTTTGGTTTTGTTTTATTTAACATTTTTCTAATATTTTATCATTTCATATAGCTTATAATACCATCAATCTATGTTGCCTATATGTATGAGTTTACCTCACAACCGAAACAACTATATCGTGAAGGATACCTTTTATTCATAACAATTATGGTTGGTTTTGTATCGGAAAGTATTGGGTCAATATGTTCAGCCATATTTATGGATAATCCAATGGCAGCGGCAATGAGTGCCGGTTCGGTTCCGTTACCAATGGTCCTATTTGGTGGATTCTTGGTAAAATATTCTCGTATGCCGGTCTATATGCAAATTGCATCATGGACATCATTGTTAAAATATGCATTTGAAGGTATTATGGTAACAATGTACGGATTCGATCGTTGCAGCTATAGTTATAATCAATTCTTAAATTCAATCAATGTATCGGCAATTGAGAAACCAATTTGGGCTCGTTATCTTCCCATGATTCTTAGTTTCCTATCCGATGGTGAAGATTTTGAAGCACCACCTGGTACTCCAGAGATTGATGAAGATCAAATCGTAATCGATAAGATGTATACGACAACATTTAAAGCATTGAACACGGCATCTGGTTCGAATGACTTGAACATTGAACGTTCATTAATTTTGTCCTATTTTGAATTGGAAAGTGATAATATTCTTTACTTTTCATTGGTGGCAATGATCGTCTACTATGTCGTGATGAAGGTGTTGACCTATCTCATTATATTAGCTAAATTAAATTCAAGTATCTAGAAACTGATTGATCGATCGCCATCGGACGATCTACATTCAAAAAAAATTATTAGAAGATTAAATAGTAGAATAATTATAATTATAGTGTGATAAAAATATATAAATTCTTTAATAATTCAGTAACTTATATTTAAAATATATTGCAATAAAATATAATAATATAATAATCAAAAAATATAAAAATTTAAATAAGCTTCGTTGTGTAAGTGTGTGTGTAAAGGCAAATATGTGATTTGAGATTTCATGAATATTGATAAATTTTGTTAATTAATAATTCGATAATTATTTAGATGATTTTGATTTTAAATATTTCCTTTCACATATGGATGTCAATATTTCTTGCGCTGCCTTTTAAATTAAAAAATTAGATTAAATTTTAGATTTATTTATTTATTTATTGAAAACAATATACCTTTCGAGTTGATTCTTCATCGTCTTCATCCTGTTGTTTTTTCTTCGTTGTTTTTCTACCTTTTTTCCCTTTTTTTTTCAATTCATAAAAAATTTCCTCCTCCTTCAACCGCTTCCTCTTCCTCCTCTGAATGTTCTTCTTCTTCTTGATTTATCTCATTCTGGTTATAAACTTTTTTCGTTTCAAAAATTGGTTTAATCAACGCTTGAATATTCGAACATTCCTCCTGTATTCTCTTAATATTAGTCATCGAATTTTGTATCAATGACATGATTGCCTTCTTCTCCTTTGCCGTTTTAACCGATTCAAATTTTCTAATCAATAACTTTTGATTAGCCATTGCCTCATTCAATTCTTGCGTTTTTGAGGTCAATTCTCTTAGCTTAATTTGACGTTCGACCGGCGATACGATTGAAGCATTTATCCTACATTGCTTTTCCAATTGTTTTTCAATCGATGCTTGCAATGTAGGCATCGAATCAAGCTTTTCTTCCTTTGGTGAATCAATTTCCATTCGATACGGAAAATGATGGTGATAGGATTTTCGTTGTGTTTTCCGATTTCCTCTTTCAGATAAATCGGAATCAGATGATTCATCCGAACGTTGTTGTTGCAGCTGTCGCCATTGTTGTTGTTGCTGTTGTTTTTGTTGATAAATTTGACGACGTCGATTCGTCCAAGGTTTAAAGGCTGATCGATAAACACGAATAAAACGATTGTTACATACAGCATCGCTACATCGAATCGCATCGGTTGCTTCCTCGGCATTGGAGAATTTTATGATAGCCGCGTGTTGATCACGCCCATATCCAATCTAAACCAAAAATTAATTTTAATTTAGATAATAATACAAAGTCTAAAACTAACCTTAACATTCAAAACCTTTCCAAATCGGGAAAAATATTCTTTCAAACAAGCTACATTGTTCAAGTACTTTGGAACTTTACGTAAAACAATTGTATGCTTGTTGCTTGAATCGATTATATTATCATCAACAATTTCATCAACAACCTTTTCAACATTATCAACATTTTGTTGTTGTTCATCATTTTGTCGACTGACATTTGCTGGCAAATCAACATTATCAACATCATTCATTACTGCTTTTCCAATATTTTTCAATAATTCTTTCGATATCTCTTCCAATGGATCATTGATTGCCAGCGATTCAACATTTGAGGCAATACTAATATCCAATGGGTCATCATTTTTTGGTTCTCTCAACTAAAATAGAATAAAAAATGTTTGTTTAAATATAAGATTGAATATAAAAATTGTATCACATTAAATACCGAGTCATAGAATGAATCATCTAGAATGATTTTCTTCGTTTGTCCACGTTGATAACTCGTTTGACCTTGATGACATCTTATATTGTATCCAATTGGATTCTCCATACTATTCTTTCCCATCATTGATTGATCGACAAGTATTGATGATGATGATGTTGATGGTGGAGGAATACGTCGACCTTGACTAGAATAGGTAAATGATGGTAATCCACGACCTTTCTGGCTTCGCTGAATGATTGGAATCGCCGATGATGATGATGGTAAACTCTCTGATGGTTCACTCGGTTCATGTGATGTTGATGCTGATGTCGATTGTGTTGTCGTTGTCGTTGTCGTCGGCTGTGTTGACGCCATCTGTGTTGGTGGCGTATTCACCTTTGGCAACATTGTAGTTGGATGTTGAAACGGTTTTAATTTAATCATTGGTTTCAAACGTTGATCAACATCATTAACAGAAGCTCGTTCGGGAAACACAATTCCTTCGGTATTTACAGTACCATCCCGGTTTAAGACGATATGGTCTCCACATTCTAATTTAATATTGAAGAAAAAAATATGATGATTTATAATTTTTATATATATTAATAATTAAATAGCTTACTCCGTACGCATGCGTACAGAGTCTCGCTAAAAACATACCACGATATGGAATATATTGAGATCGTCGAACTGGTGAACGAGATCGATTTCGATATTGTTGAACGGGATTAGTTGAATCGTTTGAAATATTTTGTGGAATATATTCATCATCACGATTCGTGTTTCGTCGTCGATCACCACGATTTGGTGAATAACGACCTATACGTTCAAAAATCGATCGACGACGACCTTGTTCAAGTTCATAATCATAATTCGTATCCTTGGTGAAAATGGTTCGCGATACGGGATTATAGGATGGATTTGCATTACCATATCGTCTTTGATTTAATCTTGAATTTGTTGGATAATATTCAAATAAATAATCATTATTAGTATTATTATTATTATTATTATGATTATTTTCATTTTCATTTTCATTCTTATTATTATCATTATTATGGCAATGTTCAGGCGTTGGTGAACGCCGATAGCTCGTTGACTCTTGATGATGATGATGAATCGATTCTTTTGAAGATCGAGATGATGATGGTGATTTAGATCGTTCACAATCTTGATTATTTTGTTCATCATTCAATTTAGCAGTTTTTGCTAAAAAAAGTTCATATTTATAACGTATTGTTTGATCTGATGAACTTGATGATTCGGATGATGAACGACGATTATATAAACGATAAAATTTTCCACTATCTCTTCTTGGTGATGATATTTTCCTCTCTTCCTCGCACTCTTCCTTGGCTGTTGTGGTTGCAGCCGTTTCCATGGTTGGGGTTGTCGATGTTGGTAGACCCCATTCCAACCTAAATCGTTCCAATGGATCATACCATCTTAATTTCTTATTATTCGATTCCCATGTATCCAATTGATTTTCTTCTTGTGGTTCCAATGGATTATTTATTTGAGATATTGATCTTTTACTTATATCATTTTGTTCATCCGGCTGTGGTGTTGATGATGATGCCGATTCAATCGGTTGATGCTGTGATGATGATGATGAACTAGCCGATGAATTTATTTCATCAACTTGATTAATATTTGATCCATCTTGATAGTACATGTTGGCAAATGTCAATATGGCAGTACCTAGAATGATTTTCAATTGTTTCAATCATTGTTGTTGTCATAGATACCTTAATTGTTTTAAATTATCTATTCTCAATAAGCTCAGCTGGTGAATGAAAAAATTAAACTGCAAACTTAAAATCAAATAAAATAATATAAAAATAAATAAAAATTACTTTATTAGACTTATAGTGTTAAATGTCAAGAGAAACAAGTTTATTTTTTTGAATAAATATTAAATAATATATATTAAATCAAAGGTTTCTCCCTCTCACAATTAATTGATATGTGAAAATTGAAAATAAATAAATTAATATCCGGGTTTGGTGGACCCTAAAATCCACAACGTTTGTTTGCATTTGGATGATTGAATGGCACTATATGACGATTATAATAAATTTACGAACGAAAAATTCGAACGAACGAAATCGAGAGCACAATTTTGACTATATAGCATAAAAAAATGAAAGAGAGTGCGAAATGAGGTCAACGTGAATGCAATTTTCTGCACACTCTCACTTTGAACTCTCTCTCTCTCTTTCTCTCTCTTTCTCCTGTTATCACATCGATGACGACATAAAGACGCAATTGAAAATGTAATTTAAACCATTTTGTTTTAAATTACTAGAAAAATTAAATGGTTAATAATAAATTGGAATCAAATTTCCTTAAACATCAAACTTAAACTTATGATTCTATCCTCTAAGTCCGGAAACGAACCAACAGGAAAAATATGGTTCTTCCGGACTTGTGATACAAGTTTTTCCTTTAACATAAGGATAATTTAAACATTGGAATGTTAATTGTAAGTTGAACCAATCATCCACAACCATAGAATCACTTTGAATGACCTTAAAGTCTATAACCATATGGTAGATTTCGATTTTTGGTGAACAAAACAAACCATATGGTAACCAAAAATAACCATTTCTCTTGGTACATCGGATTTAAGAATAAAAATGAATCAAATCTTTACATTAAACGAAATGAAACTACTAGAACTGAATAACTGAATACCTAGTAATAGATAAGATAAGTTTCAAGATTGATTATTAATAGAATAAAATAATAATAAATAACAAATACCTTTTTAGGTTTGAATTAGATCGTTCTTGTTTACGGTCGAATTAGAGATGATAATGCTGTGAATACTGATGATAATGATATCTTGGATGATGTTCAACAATCTTTCTTTATCAGGTTTATTCCACGAATTGAAGAATCAATAATCGATGAAGTTTGATAGTTTGATGTAAACCAAAATTTGTCATTGGATGATGATCAGCACAGTTGAAGAGCAGCACAAATGGTTGTGTGTTTAGATGGTAGAGCACATAGACAAGCACACAAGCGATGCAAAATTCAGTGGAACGGCAATTGTTGTAGTAGCATAGCAAGACGATGTAGTCATGCCATATATACCATTATATAGCAATGAGAGCTAACACAATTTATTGTATAGTTCACGATAGTTTCAACTGAAAAGTGAGTGTGAGAGTGCGCGCCGCTACACCTCCTCGAGTGTGTGCCATTGAGCTCCAATTGAAAGCATCATTACCAGTTTAGTAGTTTCAATCAATGTGTAAATGTAGTAGTGGTACTGTTGAACAGTACAAACACGCAAACGCACACGCAAACGCACAAGCATAGCAAATACACTTTTCCAATATATCCAAGAGTGATCCATTAACAACGTTACATTTGAAAAAAATAAATAAAATGGATTGTTATTAATAATACTGACACTATCAATGGATCCATCTTATCAATTTGGGTTTCATCCACACGTAGAATTGTTGCTACTTCTTGTTTGTAGAATTAAGATTGTTGAATTTTATTTTAGGGTCATTGGATGACACGGGTTCAATGTAGATTGGAATTTGGGTAAACTTGTCGCATCTATTGTCATTATAAGATGAACTGCTACTTATTATTAATGTATAGTATGTAAAATCAACCGAACAATATAAATTGATTGTCACTAATTTCATGTTTTCATTTCCATTTTTTCTTCATTTTCTTTCCCAAAAAAACCAACATGTATCGTCAAGCAGCAATATCATCAAAAGCTTCTCAAATACGTTCTAAATCGTGTCCAAGAAATGTTAATAATAATAAACAAAATCTCATGAAAAAGTTACATCGACGCCGACATCGTATCAAATGTCACCAGCACAATTATCATTGAATCACAAACCAACAGATGAATATGATAATTTTGATTATGTTGAAAAATTAAATCTACAACGTAAAAAGATTGTTCTTCTAACCAAAATATGGAACAATAATGGACCAAGACAAGATGATAAGTTATCGATCGTTTTCATTACGGATGATGATCAAGTATTTGGCTACGGAATCAATGATGGTGGATGTCTTGGAATTGGTATTATGCCAACGTCTATCAACATTAATGTTCGTAAACCGAAACCGATTGTACAACTTAATTCACAATCGATTTGTAAGCTAACATCTGGTTATCGTTTCGTTATTGCCCTAAACAAAGATGGTAAATGTTGGTCTTGGGGTGAGAATAAATTCGGTCAATTAGGTTTGGGTAAAAGTTTATCGATTGTTAACAAGCCAACATTGATATCAACCTTACCACCGATTATCGATGTCTGTTGTGGCCATTCTCATACAATTTTTCTTACTCATTCAAATCATATTTATTCATGTGGATCGAATACTTCTGGTTCAATTGGAAATGGAACAACACTTCATCAATCGGTACCATTCTTGTTGACCAAATTAAATCGAAATAATAAGATCAATATATCATCATCAAATGATATGGAAACATTTCTTTCATCGGATATAATACGTATTTCAGCTGGTGGATGGCATTCGGCTGCATTGAATCGTCGTGGTCAACTATTCGTTTGGGGATTGAATCATGATGGTCAATGTGGTCAACCGATAGCATCGGGAAATATGATCAATCCGACACTTGTATCATTTAATACAATGGAACGTGATGATGATGAAGATGATGGATATAACAACCCAACGTTACAAATTGTACCACAAATACTGGTTCTTGACGTTAAATGTGGTTCAAGTCATACGTTGGTTCTTACGATTGATCGTATGATCTATGCATTTGGTGCCAATCATTCTGGTCAATGTGGAAGAGATCCATCGTTGATTAAGGTCATCACTCGACCAATGTTAATTGATACAATTGTATCGAATAGTTTCAATGAAATTGTTGCCTTTTCCAAATCCCATCTATCAATCGTTCGTACCGAAGATCGGTTTTGTCTATTTGGACCTACACGTACCAGTTCAACCTATTCTCTGAATGTTCCGATAGATCAAAATCTACAACAACAACAACAACAACAAAATTCTTCATCATCATTTAATTTGATATTGTCACAACATGAATCAAATCAATATCCATATGATTATGGTTTATATTCGAAACAATTTATTACATTAATTGATGATGTTTATCACATGCCAACAATGGATCATAATTCAGATTATGCATTATATTTTATCAAAAAGGATCGTTATATCTATTTTCATCGTGAAACAATTGAACAATTATGTTCACAATTTATTCCATTTTTTATTGGTGAAAATCATGAACAACAAGAACAACAAGAAGATCAACCAAGAATGGAGAAGAATGTTAAAATCATTCCAATCGTATCCGACATTATCAATGGAGAAAAATTTAATTATGAAACAATTTATTCATATTTTTCATTTATCGTTTATGGATATTCAAATGTTGAATCGATTAATTTAATCAAACTCTTATTATTAACTGAATTGTTACATAATGATCGATTATTTGATACAATTATCAAGTATGTGGATGCCAACTATGATCTAGAACAATTGTGTCGCCTATTTGCCGAAGCTAATCAAATGAAATTTATCTCATTATCACAATATTGTATTCAGAAAGCTACACAAATATATGATGAGAAACCACAAATATTGGTTCAACTTTATCAATCAACATTGAAGAATGAGCAGATTCAACGTGATCTTGAACTAACATGTCATGATAGAGTTGATAAACCAATTATGGTTCATTCATTGATTATGTTCGTCCATTGTACGGAAAAATCGATGTTCTTTGAAGCATTGATTAATGGAAATAATAGATTCCTATTTGAAAAGGAATTCACCTATCGTACCGTATACTATTATATTGAATATATTTATGGTTATAATTGTGATCTTGTATCAATGGATATCGATTCAATCGTTGATCTACTTCAATTTTCATGTTATTTACTTAATCTTAAACTTATTGATCAATGTATCGATATAATTCGTCAATCAATACTAACCAATGGTAATGTTTGTCATATCTATTGCCATTATGGATCACGTTTAGAGGTTATCGAAAATCTTTGTATCGAATTGGCAGCAATCGATACAAAACGATTAATTTGTAGCAAAGATTTCACCGAAATGTTTCAAAATTTTTCTTCAATTGCTATAAATTTTATGTTAAAATTATCAATCTATTTAAATCAACAAACAACCGATGAACTAAGTTCTCCTCTTTTACGTAAGTTTTGTTTTTTTCCAATAATTAATTTAGTTAATTAATTAATTATTTTTCTATCAAAAGGTCCAAATCCGGTTTCATCATCAAAATCTATACAAAAATCATTGGTAAAGAGTAATCGTATTATTGGTACAAAATTTTCTGCCTATTCGAAAAAACTTTATCCTCGAAGTTGTTCAAAGATTCCAATTAAGACAAACAATGTGTTACAAACAAAAAATTATTAAATTTATTTTATTTTTATTAATTTTAAGTCCAAGTGTAATTGGAATGTCCTTTCCATTTATTTCGAAATTAATGATTTTTGCCAACATCATTATTGTTCCGTCATAAAACAACATTTGTGTCGGACTAAATCAAAACCCAATTTACGTTTGGTTCACGTTACTTCTATTATTAGGTAAGCAACCAGCAGTCAGCAGCCAGCCAGCAGCAACCAGAAATATATATATGTAATGTTCGACTTAGAGGTTATACTTAGCTAAATAAGGATTTTATTAGAAACAAGAAAAAATAAACAAATAGTAAATACCTAAATAAGTAAACGTAACAAGTCTTGCATGGAGATCAAGACCAAATAGAAACAAAACAAATGAGTGATTAAACACAAAAATAATAAGGTGATTATATACAGTGAATGAATGGGGGCCTCCACATATGAGGGATGAACTTATGAGACGATATGTTTACATATATAACTATATATATATACTTACCTTAAAAGTGTTACTAAAATGAACTTGGACCATGATGAGATTGTGATCCAATCCAGATGTATGTCCGTTTCATGGTCGTCAAGTGTTCATCGATGTATGTCCTAACACAATTGTTAAGTGTTAGGTAAAAAAAAGTGTAATTTACCTAACATTTTTAAGGTTGTAAAACTTACCATAATGCCATAAAATGTTCCAACGATCACGTTAATTATGATTGCATATTACTTCTTCTTCTCCTTCTTGTTCTTCTTGTTCTCGATGTTGATGTTGATGTTGATGTCGATGTCGATGATGATGACAACGATACAAATGTAGTCAATTATGCTTTCAACCACAGCATATTGAAATCAAAATTGATAGCTTTTTGGGGTGGAGTGTAATATGGTTTTTGGCGACCCCCAATTGAATGATATTTGCTATAAAAGATGGAAATTTGTACCTTTGTAATTTTATTCTTGTTGTTATTGTTATTGTTGTTGTTGTGTGATTTATAATTTATTTCAATGTGTGACTTGCAAATTAATAATATAACAAAACAATATCTATGTAATTGATAATGGATAATAATAATAATAAAAAGAATGGAACGATTGATTTGAATCGTCATTTAAATAATGGTAAAGTGAATAATGAAGAACAAGAACAACCAAATGATGAAGATACAACAATGCCAAAACAAATACCAATTCTTGGTTTTGTAAGTTTTTAATTTAAATTAAATTATTTTAGTCAACTTTTTAAATTTTTTTTTCATTCAATTTATTTATATTTTTAAATATATTTAATTAATTTATTAATCCGTTAGCCTTTTTATTATGTATTTCAATAATTCAATTGATTGAATAGCGTACAAATTGATTTTACATTGATTATTATTTCAATGAACCAGGAAAACATATTGCATATTGCATATTACTTACTTAATTAATTGATTGATTATATAAATTTTTATTAATTAATTATCTATTAATTTAATTGTCAAAACATTTTTTTTGTTTGTTTGTTTGTAATATTCTAGCTAAAATATGCAACCAGATTCGATTATGTTTTGGTAACATTAGGATTCTTAACCGCAATGGTTACCGGTCTTGGTTGGCCCGTTTTAAATATCCTATTCGGACTTGTTGTCGACATCTTTGTACAATATGAAAAAGATTACGCACTTTATGAACATCACCCAGAAGAATTGGATCCAATTCGGGAAGAATTTATGGGAAAAGTTTATATCATTAGTGGAACAATGTTTATCACAACTGTTGTCTATATTGCAGCTAATTATGTAACAATCTATTGTTTTCAATTGTTTGCGCTAAGACAAATATCAGAAATGAAACGACGATATTTTCAATCAATCCTACGGCAAGAGGTTGCATGGTATGATCGATCAAATTCGGGTGAATATGCATCTCGAATTGGTTCAGATTTTAAAAAAATTGAAGCAGGAATTAATGAAAATTTAGCATTATTAATATTTAATCTATCATTATCACCAGTAAGTCTGGTGATTGGTTTAATCTATGGTTGGAAACTATCATTGGTTATCATTTCATTGACACCAATTCTTGGTTTATCAGCATATCTAATGACAAAGGTTTGTGATGAATATCTTTTAGTTTGATAAATATTTTTTGTATTAATTTATTATTTTATAAAGTTTCAATCAATCTATACACAACGTGAATTAACCGCTTATTCAGCTGCTTCAAGTGTAGCTGAAGAGGTGATTTGTGCCATCAGAACTGTTTTTGCATTTGGTGGTGAAAAGAAGAGGAAAATCGTTATCGTCGAATGTTGATTCCAGCAATGAAGAATAGTATTGCACGAAACATCGTTACCGCCCTATCGAATTCGGTCAATTGGGCGGTGCTCTATTGTAATTTTGCGCTAGGTCTTTGGTATGGTGTCCGATTGATTGTGGACGAAACGGAACATTATACAATCGGTGATGTTGTTACCGTTTTTTGGAGTATTAGTTGTGTTGGATTCTCCATTGGTTATGCCGCACCATATTTTGAATCATTTCAAATTGCACGAACAACGGCAGCTGGAATTATCAACCTAATTGAACGACAATCGGAAATTGATCCAAATTCAACCGATGGACAATCGATGTTGAACAATTCATATCGTACTGATATACAATTTAAGAATGTTCATTTTAGTTATCCCACACGACCGGAAGTACCAATTTTACGTGGAATTAATCTTAATATTAATAGTGGTGAAATTGTAGCATTAGTTGGATCGTCTGGTTGTGGAAAATCTACAATTATACAATTGATACAACGTTTCTATGATCCAAATGATGGTGAAGTTTGTTTAGATGGAAAAGATATTCGTGATCTTAATCTTGGTTGGTTAAGAGAACAGATCGGTGTTGTAGGACAAGAACCAATCTATTTGATGCTTCAATTGAAGATAATATTCGTTTAGGTGTTCATTCGGATCGGAATGATAAAGATGTTCCATTTGAACATGTAGTGAGAGCTGCAATTGAAGCAAATGCACATGAATTTATACAATCATTACCAAATGGTTATGGAACACGTGTTGGTGATCGTGGAACGGCATTGTCCGGTGGACAAAAGCAACGAATTGCAATTGCACGTGCACTAATTTCACAACCTAAAATCTTGTTATTAGATGAAGCAACCTCTGCTCTTGATATACAATCAGAATCAATTGTACAAACAGCATTAGATCGTGCTGCACGTGGTCGTACAACAATTATCATTGCACATCGATTATCAACGATTATCAATGCTGATCGAATCATCCTATTAGAAAGTGGAACAGTTAAAGAGGTTGGAACACATCAACAATTGATGGAACGACGTTCAGCCTATTATCGTTTGGTACAAGCACAACAAGTTGGAACTCAACAATCAAAAATGATAATGAAACATAATGTTATGGTTGAATCGAATATTAATCAACATAATTCAAAAAAGAATTCAATTGGAAAATCATTTCGATCGAAACGTGGCTCAACATTAGGTTCAACACGTATTAGTATGTTAGATGCTAATGGTGTAATGGGATCCGATATTGATTCGATAAATCAACCAACAAAATTAGAATTGATTGAAGCTGAACAAGCATCATTTCCATATTGGCGTGTTGGGAAAATTATTTGGGATGATAAATTCTATTTTGGTATCGCCATCCTATGTGCCCTATTGTTTGGTTTGGTTACACCAATCTATGCATATATTTTTGGTGCATTTGTTGATGAATTTTCCATTGATCGACCATCATCTGAGTTGGAATCGGTTACATTGAAATATTCATATTATTATCTTGCAGTTGCTGCATCGATTTTCATATCACAATCGGTACAAATATCATTGTTTGGTTTGGTTGGTGAACATCTAACCCTACGTTTACGTACGGAAGTTTTAGTTCTATACTTCGACAAGAGATTTCATGGTTTGATCAACCAACTAATAGTGCTGGTGCTATTTGTGCTCGTTTAGCTAATGATGCTGCTAATGTTCAAGGGGTAAGCTTGTGGAAAATAGGATTTTTAATAACAAATTTATTTTATTTATTAATTTAGGCAACTGGACTACGTATTGCAATGATATGTCAAGCACTTTCAACATTGGTTTGTTCAATTTTGGTTGGTTTTATCCTTAATTGGCAATTGGCATTAGGCGGTTTGGTTTTGATGCCAATCATTGGTGGTGCTGGTGTGGTTAGTGCTAAACTCTATACTGGTCAAGCGAAACAAGATGGTCAAACTGCTGAACAATCATCATCGATAATGATTGAAGTACTAAATGCCGTACGAACTGTTGTTTCGCTGCATAAACAAGATTATTTTTATCGTAAATTTACCGATTCAATTGAAATTCATTTCAATGCAATCTATGGTAAATTAAGTTTAAAAGCCCTATTTATTAGTATTGCACTTGGTGCACCATTCTTTGCCTATTCCATTTCATTTATCTATGGTGGATTTCTTCTATCACGTGGTTTGGTTTCATCCGGTGATTTCTTCAAAATTATTGAATCAATGGTCTTTGGTGCTATGGTGATTGGACAAACCGCTATTTTGTCGGCTGATTTTACTAAAGCAAAATTAGCTGCAATTAATATCTATCGATTGATTGATAGTGCACCAAAACCATTGCCAAATGATGATGATGATGGTGATGTTATGGTTGAAGTTGATATCAATGGTAACGCCCAACAACAATCAAAACGTTCCAGTGGAAATATTGCATTTCGTGGCGTACATTTCAATTATCCGACACGCCCGGATACTATTATCTTAAATGGATTATCATTTTCAGCTGATCGTGGTGAAACTGTAGCATTGGTTGGCTCAAGTGGGAGTGGCAAGTCGACAACCATACAATTATTGGAACAATTCTATCAATGTTCAAATGGACAAATTGTAAGTTTGATTAATTATATTATTTTTTAATTAATTTTTTTAATTTTTTGCTAGCTTTTGGACAAACAACCATTAACCGATCGATCAAGACGTTGGGTCCGTTCACAAATATCGATGGTTTCACAAGAACCAATTCTATTTGGTTGTAGCATTGCTGAGAACATTGCCTACGGTGACAATAGTCGTCGAGTTCCATTTGAAGAGATTGTTCGCGCAGCTCAAGCGGCAAATGTTCATGATTTTATATGTTCATTACCGAATAGTTATGAAACACCGGTCGGATCGAAAGGTACCCAATTATCCGGTGGACAAAAGCAACGTATTGCAATTGCACGTGCATTAGTACGTGATCCACCAATCCTATTGTTAGATGAAGCTACATCGGCTCTTGATACTGAATCGGAAAAGATTGTACAATCAGCATTGGATGAAGCATCGAAAGGTCGAACTTGTATTGTTATTGCACATCGGCTGAAAACGATTGTCAATGCTGATAAGATTGTGGTAATTGATCGTGGACAAAATGTTGAAGAAGGTACCCATCATGAACTATTGAATCGTGAAGGATTCTATTGTCGATTGTATAATAGTGGAACGGCCACTGATACGAATGATGATGAATGTAATAATAAGGAAACAAAAATGAAATAAAAAAATATAGATTTATTTTAAATAGATTGTATCATAGAAAAAAAGGTAAAAACATTATAAATGATAAAAATTTGGCTTCAATTAAATTAAGTGATACATTTACATATTGGTATCCTTTTATTATTCCAACGATGGCAAATCTGCTACAAAGAGATCGATTGATACATCAACTTGTATCCATTGTCCAAGTTCACTCTCCTTAACGGTATCGATAAATTCCTTTTTAACCAATTGATATTGTATCGATTGTTCCTTTATTCCACGATATGTTTGTTTCATCCGAGACCAGAATAAGCCATTCATTGGATTTGGTTCATTATTTGTCGAATTCAATAATGGTTTTGGTAATGATAGATATTGTGCCAGAAATGAACGTTTAGATAATTGTGAATGATGTTGCTCATTTCCATGTAATGTACCAGTTTGGGAATTGATTGTTTCAATCATTCCAACTTTTCCAATAATTTTGTACCAATTGTATGCTTTGGGTGATTTCTTATCCAACTAAAACACAAATAAATAATCTATTATTAATTTGAAATTAGTAAAAGAACTTAAACTTACGCTTGAATTGAATATTTGATCATGATTTTCTGGTTTATAATAATGAATAGTATTGCATTTAAATTTGTAGCCAAACGATCTAAATTGTTTCAATTTATCATTCATTTTTTGTTGATTCAATCGACCATAAAGCAATTTTTTTACTGTTTCAATTGAAGTTTGTTTAGAATTAATTATAACATTATCAATATAGATCGGTTCAATAAATTTGGCTAAGATGGAACCTTGAACACCGCATACATTCCACATTAGGATCTTATCTGAACATGTCATAAATGATGCAACCTGTTTGCCATTTTGCATTTGATTCCACGTGGGAAATGTTTCAACTGACATTGTGTCTGGATAACCAGAATAAGCTTCCAACTTCACTTGCAAGGCCCCATCTCCACCACATGGATTCATAGTAATCATTAGATGCAATTTATAACCAGATTTCAATCGATATCGATTGGACTTGTTGGGAACACGTTCCAAGATTAACTCTTTCTCATTACGAATCGGACCAATGGATTTTGTCAAATGTTTCAAATGATCATAAAGTACCAATTTCAATGCTCGTCGTGCAATAATTTCCGCATGTGAATCGTGTACAACCGAACCGTCTAATACCAAACGTTCAGCTGGAACACATTTGGATCCGGTTGCAATTGCTAACACTTCAGGATTTGTTGAATCATTTGATGTAAGCACAAACGATGCTAACACTCTAAACGGTTTTGAACCCAATGATTTCCATTTTTGGTTGACAGCTTCATAGATTTGCTTGATTGTTTTGTTGTTTAATGTTTGTTGTTGTTGCTGTTGTTTAGGGACAATTTCAATTTTTGGTTTTACTTCTTGATTGGACGTTTTAAATTTACTTATTTTAGATAAAAATTCAACAAATTTTTCACAAACCAATTGTTTTTGTGATTGTACAAAATAGATTGTATCAAACAATGTGATTCTCCAGTTATTTTGACAATTTTCTTGTTCCAATTTAATAGAATGATAAAATTTTTCAATTAGTTGTTCAACAAACTTTTTTTTTGAAGTTGAATTTGGCTGATAGTCTGAAATGATTAATATTGGTTCATTTTCTATGTAGAATCAATTAAATAAACTTACTTGCTATAAAATAACTAATTAAATGAGCTAGCTTTCTTAAAAAAAGAAAAAGTTCTTCAAAAGCCATTTCCATTGATTCACATTTAGTTGGGTGTCCTCCTTGAAATTTGAGTTGACTTCCCAACAAAAGAGTTATTTTGTTATTCGTAATACCTTTTGGTAGGTTTATAGCATTATGTTCCATTTTTAATAATGAATGTTTTGATTTCATTTGATTCCATAATTGTTTAAACTTTGATGGTTCATAAATTTTTACACTTGAAAAATGTTTTGATAAGATTTGTTCTAACAACTCAATTGTAGTATTATTAATTTCAGTAGGTTGTTGTTCATCAGAATTTGTCGACATTTTGGAATAGATTTTGTTGCTTTTTTTGTGGCACTAAACTAACAACAATACAAATGCTCAATTTGATGCGATAAGTTTGGTGATTGAGAGCAGATGTAAACAGGTTTCAAAGTAAACAAGTGTCATGCAAGCAACGATAACCAATATTATATAAATATTTTGTTTTCCAATCACTAGAGAGCGCTGCATTCAAATGAAATAATTTTATTTTTTTATCAGTCCTATATTTTCTCAATATACAAACAAAAACATTGATTCTTTGTTCAAATAATCGTATCAAGGTATCAAATCAATTTAAATCATCAACAACACTCCAAAAACAAAAATTGTAAAACAATTTTCTCGTGGGAAAGACATTATCATTCCAACAGAAAGAAAAAAAATTGATTTCCTGAAACCCTAAATAAACGGTCATAGTTCAACGTTATATGATCAATGTTTGTAAGTTTTTCTTCTTTATATTTTTTGGTTTCATTTGGTGCTCAATTTGTACTTCAATATCGTAAAGGTCATATCATTGGAAATCATTGAGACACATCTTTACGTGTAACATCGACCAAAAATAAGATTATTTATATGAAAAGGGGGAGGGGGAAAATGAGTTGCTCTCATGTTACGTCCGATTTGGGTGTAATGGCCGATTCAGCACAAATTATTTTTCCATATTTCTTTTATATTTATACGACTATGCCAAAAAAAGACTAGAAAAAAAATTGATTTGCAACAATTTGTCGGCTTTCTTTCTTTGTTGGAGTTTCCTATGATTAATTCAATCATAATTTAAGGATCATATTACTTTGGTTTGACGTATTTCACCAATTTTGAACGGAGAAAACAGTTATTGACCTTTTCCAATGGTTTGAAGGTTAACCGTTTGAATTTGTTTTATGTTAGTTATATTTCATTGAATTTTGGGTATAAAAAATAAATAAATTTGGTTTTATTTGCACGCTGCTGCTAATATATTTGCTGATTTAAGCAATGAATTGTAACATGATCTTAGTTTGAATTGAATCAATCGACGCTCTTTCTTTCAATTAGGTGTGTCCAGGAGACTTGATTTGAGATAATGATTTTTGTTTTAGTGATGAAAACGAAACGATATCGATTGATGATTGGGCAACAAATGAGAGAGAGAGAGAGAGAGAGAGAGAGAGAGAGAGAGAGAGAGAGAGAGAGAGAGAGGCGACATTCACCAACAAAAAACAAAATCAATTGATTGACATTGTCGGGTGACAATCATCTAGCAGAAAAAAATAGTTTTGATTATAGAAATAAATATATATATTGATTTGTTCGGTAAACATTAGTCAATATAAATATAATCAAATGATGAAAAATATTATCAACATAAATGATCAAACCAACAGAAGCTGCAACAATATTTGAACTTGCACAAATAAAAAGACGAAACCAAAATCAGACATCACCAATTTAATGTTAGCAATTGATAGAAAATTAGTTTTTTATTTGCACATAAACTAAAAATTAACCATACACAGAATTAGACTTTCCCAACAACAACAACAACAAGACAAACAACTAAAAATGAAAATAAAATTTAATTCTCGATTAATAACATTAATGATCCTTATTATTACGATCAATAATGTTTATTGCGGTTGGTGGGATTCATTCACAAATTCAACAAAAAATGAATCGACAATCACAGCAGCTCAACCATCATCATTGGAAGGTAAGGAGAAGATACCAATTGATGATATTGCAAATGATCAAGAGATGAATGATGAATTACATACAATATCAAGTTTGTATAGTAATTATCCAAATACAAATGGTAATTATACGGAAGCGACACCGTATCAAACGAAACCGTATGATCGAGATCCGCAACAATCACCATTTGTGGATTCTAATGTGCAACATCCAACCGAGAGTCATGAAATGGATCCACGATTTGCTCAAAGTAAGCTTACATTATATATATAAATAGATATTATAAATTAATATTATTTAATATTTAATACAATAGGACGACAATGTCAAGAGGGAACCTATATGTGTCGGAAGGTGAATCCACAACAAGATCATATTCGATGCATTCCCAATGAATGGAAATGTAATGGCGTACGTGAATGTGAGGAGAATGATGATGAAGAGAATTGTTCGTACAATATGCATCGACCAGCGCCCAATGGATGTAAGGAACCGGAACAATATACTTGCTATGGAAGTGGAATCAATGGTTTGCCCGCACAATGTATTGATTCACGTAAATTATGGTCCGTTTTTTATCTTATTTTATTATTATTTGAATTCGCAACTAAATCTTTCTATTATTTTAGTGATGGAACCTATGATTGTATCTATGGCGATGATGAACAAAAGGATCGTTGTCCAAAGGTTGAAGAGAATGTCAATGTTCCACATGAATCGGATCCAATGAATGTTCAACGGGCGCCACAACATCAATATCAACAACAACAGCATCAAGTGGCGCCAACCACAAATCATTATCAACAACAACAACAGCAACAACAACGTCCACAACAACAACAAAATTGTAATGGACGAAGTGAAGAATATATTCAACGGTTAGAATTTATTGATCGTTGTTTCCGAACTTGTTTGAAGACACAAAATTAATTAATATTTTTTACTATACAATTCAACCAAAATTTAATGGATTATTTCCATTAAGACATTATTCTAGCATTTATAACCAAAGTGTATCCTGATTGATTTCCTTTTCTTTATCCCGGTACACACAAAAAGAATTTAAACATCAAAATTTTACAATTTTTTAAAAGTTCATTATCAATAAAAAATCAACAAAATCGTTTTTCCCATGCTTTCCCATTGAAATACATTAATATTCAAAACTCTTGTGGCAATTCCCATAGGATTGCATTGCATTTGCCAATTGTATATATGAATGCCTATGGAATCAATGGTGTTACAATCTATATATATATGAACATTAGAAATCTGGTAAGCCATTCAATTGCATTCCTAAATCCCAAACAAATTGTCATATAGATGGAAACACCAATTGTTATCATCGATGACAATCTAATGACGTGGCAGAAGGATCCGAAGGAGAGAGAGAGAGAGAGAGAGAGAGCGTTGAACAAGCAAGCCTAATGGCAAACGTTTGGTCATCGATGAGTCAATTTGCGATAAAAATAAACAAATGATAAAATGAACAAAATTTTAATGTACAACGTAAAACATTGAACTCTAATTGCCTAAAATTAAGCAAATTAAACAAATTGAAAGCTAGATATAAAACCAATTTATTTTTTTTAGGTTTTTTCTTCTTTGTTCTTCTAATTTGATCAAAAACAATACTAAATTTGTATTCAACTATTAATCAACCAATAGATATTTCATTTTTTGTTCATTCTTCACTTGATGACAATTGCTACAATTGTTGAGCAACATCAATCCATCGATATATAAGTTGGTTGGTTTGATGCCAAATCGAATTCCTTTGTCGATATTTTGATTTATTCTATATCTTTCAATCAATTACTAACAATCTAATCATTGAACCTATTTTAATCTAAATCTGTAAGTGACAATGTCATTTTTATTTAATTTATCTTGTCAAATTTGTAGTACAATTGTAACGCACATTGTAACCTTGAAATGATAATTGAAATCGATGAAGGCCATATTTATTACCTAATAAATAGATAGATAGATACAGGATATATATCAATAATATAAATCAATTTATTTAATTAATGTACCGTTATTTATGTATTGCCACTTTTTCTTTCTAAGATTCTTTCTAAGATTCTAATTGCTCATCAAATTTAAATTTACAATTTATTTTTATAAATTTAATATAAATATATTGTTATATAGTATTGTATTGTAATTGCAGTGTAAATAGTGTATAAATCAAGTTGCTATATATACACTTTGAAGTTGTGCCTCTTGTGTTTTGTGTTTTTATGTGCTCAAGGATACTTTTGCCCTTGTTGTTGTTGTTGTTGTTATGATTATTCTCGATCTTCTTTTTCTTCTTTTTCTTCTATGTTGAGATAAATGTAATCCAATTTGTTCATCATTTCATCATGATAACATTTAGTAGTAGTTGAATGTTTTCCACGACATCCCATTAGATCATTGACAACCAAAAAAAAAAAAAGAAATAAATAAATGAAGACATTGACAATGTTTTGTTCACGTGACCAGCAGCCATATTAGACCATCATAATCATCATCATCAGCTAAAGAAGACAAGTTATCAGTAAATAATAAGTTCAATTCCATGCATGGGTACTATTAAGTGTTTGTGACTGTGTATGTGTGTGTGTCTCGGTTCGGTTTTGGGTTTGGGTTTGGGTTTATCCGATTACTGATAAAAGTTTAAATAAATTTATCTGGTGTTTTGTGTCATGTCACATTATCTTAAATGTGGCCTGATTTGAATCATCTCCTACCAACATCCATACTACTTAAATTGATCGTGTTTTCCGTTGTTGATCAACCATTCAATCGATGATTGTGTTTTGTGTATTGTCACATCGCAAAACAAAAAAAAAACAATTCTTTGGTAAGTGACATAAACAATTTTCAATTTATATTTTTTCCATTGATTTCAATGTCAATTGTTTTCGGTTACAACACACACAAACAATCTTCAACTAATCTTCCATTATTATTATTGTTCTTATGTAACAATTGTAATCCTATTGTTTGTGATGACATTTTTGTAGCAATTTTTCTATAGAATGTAACAATTCTTTATAGAAAATGGCTTAAGTCTTAATTTGTAGCCTTTTTTGTTTTTTGTTTTTCAATGATTGACAAATCGAAACTTATTAATCTAATATTTTTTTTCTTTGATTCTTTCATCACAGATTTTTCCTATTTCTTCTTCTTTCTATATTAATTTGTTAATAAATTAAATTGAACAAACAAAAAAAAACTTTGAATATGTGGTCTAGTCTTCGAAGGATAACGAAATCAACGTCATCGTTGGCCAAAACAAAACCATACTTTTGTTTTAATTGTTTGGAACGATATCTTGGAACCAGTGTCGTAAGTCTTTGATTTTTTTTTACGTTTTTTCCACTTCAATTTTATTATTATTTATTTATTTTATGATGATCTTCTTTCTCTTGTTTTAATTTTTCGTTGTTTGTGACATTGAACAACACAAATTGGGGGAGGAAAAAGGGAAAATGAAATGTTTCACTATCTTACATTGATAGTGATTATGATTAGATACACTCGACCGATTGTCGATTTATATATATTGAGAAAAATGAATAAACCAATAATGATGTGTAAACCATGAATGGCACCAATGTAACCAATTGGTTAGTTAGTTAGTTAGTTTGGTTGGTTGGTTTGGTTAGGTGTATTTGGAAAATGACATTACCTGAACATGATCGAAACGTTAATTTGTTTTCAAGGTTTAAGACAATTCCATAATAGCTAACTACTAAAACTATTCAATTGTTCTCAATGGCATTAAGTGTTGTATGATGTCATTGAGTTGCAATGTCAAATTGCAGATGGACAAAACGGGATATTGTTTTTTTTTTGCTCAAAAGTATATGAGCCAATCGATCGATCACGCCAATTGTCCATTAACAATAGGATTACAGTATCATCATAATTCTCTCTCTCTCTCTCTCTCTCTCTCTCTCTCTCTCTCTCTCTCTCTCTCTCTCTCTCTCTCTCTCTCTCTCTCTCTCTCTCTCTCTCTCTCTCTCTCTCTCTCTCTCTCTCTCTCTCTCTCTCTCTCTCTCTCTCTCTCTCTCTCTCTCTCTCTCTCTCTCTCTCTCTCTCTCTCTTTCTATTATAGATCATTTTCCTTTTTTTATTTCAATATAAGATGACCCAAATCAGTTTGTTCCATTATGAACTTGGGTAAAACACAACAAACAAAGAGAGAACGAAAGAGACCTCGAGATGTCACAAGCTGTTCATTAGTTTGCCTAATTAAGGATATAACTTGTTCAATTGTATTGTGAACAAACGACTAATGTGAGAGAGCTAGAGAGTGAGAGCTAGAAACATTTCAATTTGCCGTATGTTTCCAATAAATTTTTTTCTTCTATGTTAGTCATTTGATATATTGTCACCTACGTTAACGGTAATGGATATTTACCAATAATCATTTTTGCTATTTACTTGGGTTTGGAATGATTGATTTCCATTGAAAACGTATTACACTTTTACCTTGTGTGTGTTTGTCAGGAAAACGAGAGCAACAAAAGGGAGAAAAGCAACAACGAGAACTGCAAACAACAAAAGTACATTGAAGATATCATACACACCCCCCGTCAAATGGGATCGGGCGCCAGTTCGTGTCTACATTTTGGTGAACAACAACCGCCACCAATCTATCGTGGCGAACGACGACATCGTTTCCCATTGGCGCCCGATTCCTATGCCAATTGTCCATATATTGAATGTGCATGTTGTGGAAAGAATCTTCGTACATGTTCATGTACGTGTAATCTAACCGGCCGTTGCCTATGCGCCGGACCATTGAACTATCATCTACTTAGTGTTCATAGTAATAATAATAATAATAATAATAATTCTTCATCATCGTGTCAGGTATTGTACCAACCAACCAACCAACCATTCATCCATCCATAACAATGAACAAACAAATAGATTTTTATTATATTTTAAATTAAATTTTCCATTGTTTTTGATCCAGATTTCGAAATTCCTTTTGTGTGTTGTTTGTTTGGTTTTTGTTGTTGTTGTTGTTGTTGTTGTTGTTGCCTTTGACGCACAAAGGTTGAATTGTTTTTCTTTAATTTATTTTTCCATTAATGGTTATTCCATTAAATAAATTTAAGTGAAAGTGTTCAATAGGTAGATTAGATTTTTGTTTACCCTTTTAATGTTTGTTTGCATTTATTTATTTAATTTAAATGAGAGAGAGAGAGAGATTGATAGAGAAAGAGGTTTACCTAGGGGACCATTTACCATTTAATAAACCTTAATGTATAGGGTTTTTGTTGTTGTTGTTGTTGTTGTTGTTAAAACTATTTTGTAATTGAAAATTTAGTTCTTGTTGTTTATATTGAACTTGTATTGATCTGTTTTTCTGTTTTTCTTGAAAAGTTCCAAGTTTTATGTACAAATATCACAAATGTACTAATACAAATTAAACATCTCTTGACAACATAGACCAAAATGAATGGAATATCACTTGAGAAGATCTCAATAATTACAATTTTGTTTTCTAGTTAAAGGAAATCTTTTCGTTGACTTGATTTTCATCTTTTTTTTTCTACTATTATTTTATTGTTTAAAACGGTAAATTTTTTTCTGATTTATTCATTAGAATATAATTACAATATATGATGAGAATCATTGAATATTATAATTAAATTTAAATTTAAATCTATATTTAATTTTAATAAATAATAATTCAATTTCTTTTATTTTTTATTTTGGTCAAGGTTTCATTTCATTTTTTCACTTTGATTCGTATTTTTCCAGAAATGATATTAGTAGAAAATTTTCCAAAATTAATCGTGTTCTTTGAGTAAACCATTTTTCTTCTTCTTTTCTTCGTAGGTGAATCTCATTGTTCTCAATGATCTATCAAACAAACACGAGAAAAAATATAATGTAAAAGTAGATAGAAGTTTTTTAAAATGGAAAAAATATTAGGAAAACAAAAAGGAAAAGTAGCTAATTTCCTTGATTGTGTGAGATACTCACAAGTAGCTAATTATAATTTAAAAAATATATTATTTTTATATTTATGTATGTTCAACGATTTATATATTGATTCGATTGAGAATGGAATAGTAGATGTAGTTTTTGTAGTTGCCTTGCCTTTATCCTGTCAAACATTTTTTTTTTGTTTCATTCAATATTAATATATTTACCAGAAACAAAACTAAAAGTTGAATGGCGGCCACTCCCCCCTCTCCCCCTTCTCAATTACAATTGCAAGTTGAGGTTTTCCATGCATTTCCATCACTTTTCCTAATATTTCCTTTTATTTCTCTATATACATAAATTGTTCTTCTACATTCACATTCACATTCACCTCTACGTCATTGTTGTTGATTGTCGATTTTTGTTTTCAGTATAAAACGAAAACGAAATTGAACATTTTGTTGTTATATTGTCTATATATTGTAAAGTGTACATTTTAGTTTTAATTTTAATTTTATTGTTTTTGTTTTGTTTTGTTTTGTAGAGTGTCTTTCCACCAAAATCATCGAATCAACATCATTCGAATGGTGTTGGTCTATTGTCGTATCCATTCAACAGTGGATCCTATCAACAACAACAACAACAAATTGGTAACCTTCATTCATCGACATTAGCCGGTAATGCTAGTGTAATTGGCTATAGTCACCAACAACATCAACATCAAACGAAACGTTCACAACATTCAAAACATCAATACAAAGAACAGATACCAAATAATCAATTGAATATGAGTAAATTAACTGGCGTCGATCTTTTACGTGAACCAAATGTGAACAAGGTAAAGCCTTCCTTCTTGGAAAGTTTTGCTGTTTTGCCCAAAACTTTCCCATTTGCCTATATTTGTGTATTGAAAATTAAAAATGTTTAATCTATTTACAGGATTTAGCATTTACCACAAGAGAACGTGAAGTGTACAAGTTGAAAGGCCTAATGCCACCAACGATTCGATCACAAGATCTACAAACAAAGGCGGTAATGGAAAATATTCGTTTGATGAAAGATGATCTAGGAAAATATATGTTCCTACGGGATCTTCAAGATCATAATAAACGTCTATTCTATCGTGTATTACAATTGTATACGAAAGAATTGATGCCAATCGTCTATACGCCAATTGTTGGTTTAGCATGTCAAAAATATAGTATCTTATTTAAACGTCCACGTGGAATGTTTATCACAATCAACGATGCTGGACGTATCTTTGAAGTGTTGGGTAATTGTCCCGAGCCGGAAATTAAGGTAACTTTCCAATAGACATACATTTAAATCAATACAATGTTGTTGTTTTTCGTGTTGTGCGGTAAAATTCCATCCATTTCATTTTGTGATTTTGGTTTTCATTTCATTTTCATTACATTTCCCAAAAACCCAAATAGGCAATTGTCGTCACCGATGGTGAACGTATACTTGGTTTAGGCGATCTTGGTGCTAATGGCATGGGAATTCCGGTTGGTAAGATGGCATTGTATAGTTCAATTGGTGGAATACCACCAGAATTAACATTACCCATTACGATCGATGTCGGAACCAATAATGAAACAATATTGAATGATCCATTCTATATTGGATTACGTCAACGACGTGCCACCGGTCCGGAGTATGATCAATTGATTGATGAATTTATGGAAGCCGTTGCCAAACGTTGGGGACGTTCGTGTTTGATACAATTTGAAGATTTTGGCAATAAGAATGCATTCCGTTTATTGGAAAAATATAAACGTTCATATTGTACGTTTAATGATGATATTCAAGGTACGGCATCGGTTGCTGTGGCTGGAATCCTTGCTTCGTTACGATTGACGGGAACCAAGATCACTCAACATCGATTCCAATTTTTGGGTGCCGGTGAAGCCGCTCTGGGAATTGCTGAATTGATCGTTATGGCAATGCAAAAGGAAGGTCTTTCGTTGGAGGATGCTCGTTCACGAATCTTTTTAGCCGATTCAAAAGGTTTGGTTACCACAACGCGAGCCGTACCGAAAGATCCACATAAGGAAATCTATGCTAAAAACATGGAACATGTACGAGATTTAACCGATATTATCTCGTTGACACAACCAACTTGTCTTATCGGTATGTTTCACACACAATCTTTTTTATTTTATTTTATTTTATTTTTATTTTATTTTATTCTTTTGTTTGTTTTTGTAAAAGGCGCTGCGGCACAAGCGCAAGCATTCAATGAGAATGTATTGAAAACGATGGCTTCATTGAATCGTAAGCCAATCATATTTGCATTATCGAATCCTACATCGAAAGCCGAATGTACGGCTGAGCAAGCGTATCAACATACCGATGGTAGGTGTGTATTTGCATCGGGTTCACCATTTGATCCGGTACAATATGAGGGAAAACAATTCGTCCCAGGACAAGGAAACAATGCTTACATCTTTCCTGGTGTTGCATTAGCCGTTATGGCATGTCAAGTTCATGAGATACCGAATGAAGTATTTTTGGTTGCTGCCTATGCTCTTTCCGAACAAGTTTCCAAGTCGGATTTGGAATGTGGAAGTGTCTATCCACCATTGGATCATATCCATCAAGTATCGTTACGTATTGCGGCACGTGTCGCCGAATGGCTCTATGCTGAAGGTTTGGCTCATCATCGTCCCGAACCGGATAATAAGTTACTGTTCTTGGAGAGTCGTCTCTATGATGCATCATATGATGGATCGAACTTTTCCAAAAATGTTGAGGAAAGTCATCATGCATGGCGTAATTCACATTAACCAAATATGAATATATATATATATCTAATTCCACCATATATCAAATATGTTTAATTCAAAATAACTATCTCGTGTTTCCAAATATTAGTTTTCCTCTTTTATCATATAATATTCAAATAAAAATTGATTCAGCTTTTTTGTTTGTTGAATGCATTTTGGTTTGCTTTGAACTCCTCTCAAAACCTAAAAGCGTCAGGAAGTCTCGAAGTTCTCGTCGTTCGACACAATTTAAGGACAAAGACGCCATCAACACCAATTGTACAATTAGCCAAAAATATTTTTTTTTTTTTTTTTTTTTTTGGTTTTATGATTCTACTTAGCTTGTCTGTCTGTTTGTATGATACTATTATTGAAATTTGAGACGAAGGCCAAATTTTAATCAAAATTCCGAATTCTATTGTCGTCTAGCAAAGAATAAAAATAAAAATAAGATAAAAAAAAGAAGAATTGAGACATTTCTTTTATATATTCTATTCATGAAATGTGTGAACTAAGGAAAACATTTTCAAACATTTCCAACCTCATCATCACAATTTTTTTTGTGTTTTTGATTGTGTTAGATCGTTCTCGCAACAACCCTTATTACTTCACTTGAGTCATCACATTCATGTCATAGTATTTAATTGTATTCTAGTGCCAAACCTTTCTTCCTTCTTTTTGTTTTTAGGGGTGATGCGACACAATTAGCTGAAAGTAAAAATTGAAGTAACCAAAAGAAATAAACCACAAAGATCGTCCTCAATTGTGGTTTAACTTTTTGTTTAGCTTCGCCAACTTCTTCGCCGTCTTCGTCGGCGACGACGTCTTGTATCATCATCTTGTATTGCATCGACCAGACACAATAGCAATGCAATGTTGGCGAGACAAATTACATGCAAATCTCAATGGAATGTTTGTGTGCGGGTCTCTTAACTTTCTCCTATGCCAACAAATCTTTGAAACTTCAATTCAATTCAACCAAAACCACCAGAAAAAGGCTAACAATGTCAATGTGTAAAAGAGAATCGCGCATTTTGATATAAACCACCATCACAAAAAAAAGTGCAAACATTCAATGCTATTTCATATATCAATTGTCTTATAATAATAATAATTAAATTTCTCATTTTCAATCTAATCTTTAATCAACAAGAAAAAAGAAAATATTACTTTATCCGGTTTTATGACACCTTTTGTGTGGTAGTTGCATATATAGTTTACCTATACTCACACTTCTTATGTTCTCTCTCTCTCTCTCTCTCTCTCTCTCTCTCTCTCTCTCTCTCTCTCTCTCTCTCTCTCTCTCTCTCTCTCTCTCTCTCTCTCTCTCTCTCTCTCTCTCTCTCTCTCTCTCTCTCTCTCTCTCTCTCTCTCCTTCTCCCAAGACCATATGATTGTAACCATTTTAATGATTGTATCATTCTCTCATAGAATCTTTCCACTCGACACTAATTAGTGTAGATTTAGATCTTAATAAAAAAAATAATAAAAATAAAACGCCTACATCCTTTTTGTTTTCCCATTGTGTGTGTGTGTGTGTTCGCAATCTAAGGACACACAACGATACTTCTTTGTTTTCATCACCATCACAACAAATTTGATGGGAAAACTAAGGAAGAACAACACAACAAAAAAAAAAATGATATTATTCTTTATTTTTCTGATGCACTTTTGTATTATATAAAAAATATATATATTTTCCTATACACACTTCTTGAGCATCAATCTTATAGCACACTTTCCCTCAATTGCATTTAGATTGTCAACTTTTAGTGTATTTAATCTTTTTTCTTTCTTTCTTTCTTTCTTTTCTCTTTTGCGGTGATTTTATTTTGCCTCAATCCCTCTTCACCACCATCATCATCATCATCATCATCATCATCATCATCATCATCTTCTTCTTCTTTTTCTTATACAATCTCTTACAAATTGAAGAAACATAGTTAAACATTGACAATGACATTGAAACATTTGGCAATGTATTTTCTCTGTGTGTTCAACTTTGATGAATTATTTGATTCCTTTTGAATTACAAAAATTTTTTTCGGTATTAGTACAAGTTTAAATTAAACTATAAATTGACCTTCAAAATAGATTTTTCGATAAATCTCATTTTGTTAAGGAAACAGTTTTTTGTTGTTGTTGGTGCTTTAGGTTGTTGTCGCCTTATTAATCCAAATGCCATATTTTGTCAATGCCATACTTTTTAGTGAGTGGCTAACGACACAATAGATTATGCAATAATTGTCTTTACCAATTGTACGTGTACGTTATTTGCACTCTTCCTCTTCTTCTTCTTCTTTTTGTATTTTAGATAGTAACGAACCAAACAAAACAAAACAAAAAAATGTTGAATGTAAATGTATATCAACATTTGGTTCATGAGAAATAATAATAGAAATATTAAATTTAATCCATTCAATTATATCAATTACATCATGTCTACTTCTGTTTAGTCTAGCATCAACTACTAATATATGTAAAAGTATTTTACAAATGAATTTCGTTTATTCATTCATTCAATTCGATCAATTCGTTCAATCAATTACTTCAATCATTGCTTACATCATTTATATATTTTTTTCTCTCTTTCTAATGATTTGCATGCAACAACAAATGAGAAAAAACTGCCAATCTTTGTATATTTGGAAAATTTGATCATACATTCTTAAAATGTTAGTACAATCATAAAAAAAAGTTTAATATTATGGAAATATTAGAAATTACAATAATGCATATAAATACATAACGGTAGAATTATGTGTCTATTTATAGAAATTGTACAAATATCAATGTACAATCTGGAACAACATTTATGAATGCACCATTGTTTCCGTGTACATTCTTTGTGAATGTTCCGATCAAAGAATTTCTACTTCTATTTCTATTTGTCTATGTGTGTGTGTGTGTGTTCTATTTGATGTGTTGCATCAAATTTAATTTTATATGTGTAAATATATATATATAATTATTTTATTACAATGTTGGACTACTACTGTCGAGTGTTTAGTACCTATGGTTTGCCGCTATGTGAATTTGTGTCTCTCGACTCATCCACTTTTCCTCTCTCTCTCCCTCTCTCTCTCTCTCTCCCTTTCTCTATCACTCGATTTATGCCTTAAACACACAAACACGCATACGCACATTCATGTTTTTCATCCAATCAATCTCATCGTCATCTAAGTTAAATTGCACCGAACAGGAGACTCGAACACGTTTCATTTTACCAAAGCAACGAACGAGATTGAAAAAAATAGAGAGAGAAAGAAAGTGAGAAAGACACTTTTCAACAACCCATTTTGTTCATCTTGACATCATCATCAAATAAAATTTGTGTCTTCGTTTTAATGTCATCTTTCTCTCTTCCTGAAATCAATTTTAGAGAAGAAAAAAAATAGGAAAAAAAGAAGCGTGTTCATAATTAACCACCACAAAAAAACAACAACAACAACAACGATCTCAACAAAAGAGTTACATTTTATTATAAATTTAATTAAAAAAAGGGATTTTTGTCCCAATATTACACTCATAACTCTTTTAAACTATTAACCTTGGAACGATAAATGAAAAGTGAACAACAACAAAAACAACAAGTTGCACCGTTCGACTCACAATTCTAAATTACCAAATCATCATCAACCCAATATATATAATTAAATAAAATCATCATCAATTATAAACGGTAATCCCATTTTAATGTTCCATGAATTTTTTCCCTTTCATTTTCAATATAAATATATATATTTATATGCGCGTATATGGATGGATGGATCAAATTATAATACTTTTGCCACATAAATAATGTTGATCATTTTTTTTCTAAATTTTTTTTTAATTATTCAATATCATAAATGTCATTTATTATCAAAAAAAGGTTTTCCCTTACGGCTTCGTTTTAGAAAATATAAAAACGAAACCAATCGTACATAGTCAGAAATTAAATACCAAACAATCATCATTGAATTATAGTAATAATAATAATAATAATAATAATAATGGTAAGAGAAGAAAAGAAGAAGAAGAAGAAAAAATTCTAATCAGATTGATTGTGTAAGCACATTGATGTGATGAAGCATAATAATTACGTTAACATTTTTTTTGTTTCTTTCAAAATAATCATATGGTTTCCATCGATCGATTTTATATATATAACACATGCCATCACATGTTGAATGGAAACGATTTAATGAATTAATTTATTGTTGACAATCATTTTGATGTGAGAGAGAGAGAGAGAGAGAGAGAGAGAGAGAGAGAGAGAGAGAGAGAGAGAAACGATGAAGAAAGGCAAAAATGATTCATTTAATACATTGATCATATTCAGATTACGTCATATCGATCAATAATAGAGACATTTTTTTTTATATATAAATATATATTTTTTATTATTAGTGTACTTTAAATATATTTTCCATTTGTTTCCATCCGATCCTAAATAGTATATTTATTTTAGCTACATCTGTGTTCAATCATTATTATTTTTATTTTTGCTATATTTTTTTATTTAATTTTAGTGGTGGTTGAACTTGTTGCGCTTAATGTCATTTGATTTATTATTTTTATTTTTTGATTTGGTAAGTTTTGCTTGTTCCTATCCAATTTTTGTGAGAGCTGTTCTGTTTGATAAGTTTGCATGTACTGTCTGTCTGCCAGCCAGTCAGTCCCTTACACTCTCACCAAAAATGAAACATTGTGAAAATTTCCATATGAAATACAATGTTTGTTTCGTTTTTTTTTTGTTGTATATTGCATCAAGTGTTGATCATTTATGTGACAAATGATGATGATGATGATGATGGCAAATACATGTATAATATAAAATCAGGGGTATTTAATGTAGATGTAATTGGTCCATATTAACACTTGTCGTACTCAATCATTCAATTGATTGTCTCTCGCTTTTTTTCTCTCTCTCTCTCTCTCTCTCTCTCTCTCTCTCTCTCTCTCTCTCTCTCTCTCTCTCTCTTTCTCTCTCCCTCAATTCCAATTTATATTAAATTTATACATTTGAATTGTCATTGTACATATTTATACATTGTATCAATTCTATCTAATGCACTTAAACCGACACATGATCGATCAAAAAATAAAAATGCGGATGGGACAAAAATGCGCGCAAAAAAAACAAAACAAAACAAATAAAACTAACGAAATAGTTAGCCAATATTTAATTGAACTATTTAGTAACACCAATAAAAAAAATAATACGTTTGATATATTGCCGATCAAATCAAATAGGATAGAGATGTGAACATCTTGTTTTTTAATTTGATTGATCGATTGATTGCCGATTTTTGGTTTTGGGTTTTATATATAGTTATTTAAATAAAATATGTATATTGAGATGGGCCTCAAAGGATAGGGAAAGGTGTAGTTGTGTAATCAATAAATCAAGTTTTGTGGACATTGTACAACAACAACAACAGCAAAATGGAAGATTTGGCTTCATGCCATACATAGCCCATAATATACAATCATATAAATGCATGAGAGAGTTAGTGATTTGCCGTATATTATCAAAATGAATGTTTTAATGATAATCAAAATCATACATTTTTCATTCAATTGCATATTTAGTCATAATTAAGTCACAATTTTTTATGGGCGAACCAAAGAAAGAAAGAAAGAAAAAGAAAAAAACAATTTTTATGTGCGTAACCCTTAAAATTGATTGATCTCAATCAATCTTCCACTTGTAAATGAAACTTGTGCGACTTGACTCATTGACAATCTCAGTCCAATCTTTGTACACGGCATCATCTTAAAGTGATGTAGTACATCAATTTACCATTGTACATCAACATTGGATGAGGATTTGATGAGAGAGAGAGAGAGAGAGAGAGAGAGAGAGAGAGAGAGAGAGAGAGAGAGAGAGAGAGAGAGAGAGAGAGAGAGAGAGAGAGAGAGAGAGAGAGAGAGAGAGAGAGAGAGAGAGAGAGAGAGAGAGAGAGAGAGAGAGATGTACAACGTCAACATTTCAATTGATCATTTTACATTTATATCATTTTCCTCCCCCTCCCATATTTTACGGTATATTTACTACAAGAGCCATAAACTTGATGAGCCATCACCTCTTTCTTTCTTTCTTTTTTGGTGTGCAATATTTCTTTTAGGTGCACATGTGTATCATCAAACACGCAAACATTTTAGATTTTAACATTGAAAGTAAATGTATGTTGAATTCAATACTTTTTTTCATTGTTTTTTTTTGTATAAAATTTAACAGTGAAAAGGAATAATTGTCAATTATTAAATTTTTCCGATCGCTTTTTTCTTCTGGCAGCAGCAGTTGATGATGGACTATTGTTTAATTGATTTTGATTGTTCTTACCTTTCCTTCTGATGTGTGTTATGGATTGCATCAGAACATTGCTGCGTGTGTGTGTGTGTGTGTGTAGATTAATTTAATGTTGAGCTATTGTTGTTGAGTTTGGTTTCATTTACAATGATGAGGATAGAAAGAGATAAACGAGAGAACGAGAGAGAAAGGCAATAGTTCTATTGAATTTTGATAACAATGGCGTCACACTTATCAAACCAAGAGGAGGAGGAGGAGGAGGTAGATGATGAGGAGGAGGAAGGGAAGCAATCGTCTCTAATTGTGTGTCCCAAAATTGTACTTCAATCTCTTTCACTCTCTCTCTATACCTCCATACTAGAAGCTCATTCATAACCACATCTATCATCCAAAAGGTTCATCATCAACAACAACAACAACATTTTGTTTTGAAATTAAAAACTTATACAATTATTTTCTCTAATATGACATCTTTCTTTTCTTTTTTTTCTTCTCAATCTTATATTTAGTATGAAATCCTAATCATCATAATTCTCTCTTGTTTTTCATTGAAAAATCTTGTACTGATTTGCCTCTATAATACATTAAATGTATTGAACAGAACGATGTCGATCGTATCGTTGAAGAAACAACATCGTCAAAGCTCGTTCATTGATAATCATCATAATCATAATCATAATTCACATCAATATCAACATCATCATTCAAATCATCTAAATTTATCTAGTAGTTCACCTCCGTTAACATCATCATCATCATCATCATCAACTACTACATCGACAAGCAACATATCTAATTGCTTGTCGTCATCGAATAAGATTTCAATTCATGGTAATAATGGAAGGATTCGTATGAATAAGAAATTTTTCAATGATCATGAAATGAATGAATCGCCACCTCGAACACCACCACCACCAACAACATCACCACCAGAAGTAGCAGCAACAGCAACACCAACACCAACGTCACCACCCTCACAAGCATCACCCTCAATTGTACAATTATCAACACCGGAATTGAACAATAATATTGTACGATATGAGACAATACATTCAAAAATGGACAATTTATCATCATCATCATCATCACCTGAATTGATACACAAATCGCCACGTTCATTATATTCATTGTTTGGTGACGCAAAACGGCGTATGTTGTTGATCAACAACAATAATCATCAACAAGATTTATCAATCGATTCATCATTCGATGAAGAGGATGATGATGATGAAGAGGAAGAGGTGGATGAAGAGGAGGATGAGGAGGAGGACGACGATGAAATTGTTGAAGAGAGGAACGATATACATCGGAATGGAGAGGAGAAGAATGTGAACGAACAAAATCAATGGAAAATGGATGAAAATGGCAAACGAATCGCAAAATCGACGACGATAACCGATACATCTAGATGTAATTATGTCAATGTAATTGTAAATTGTTCCAATCGTTTATCATCAAATGGTAAATCAAATCGCACAACAAAGATGGTTGATCAAGTTACATTAACAATTGAACGTTTGGTTGATGATCCACACCTACGTAAAGCATGGAAACGATGTCAATTTATTGATCTATTCCTATATTCAACATGTTCTACCACCATCATCAATGATAATAATGTTGAAGATGATCATCATCAATCGATACGTATTTGGCCTGCACATCGAATTGTGGTTTGTGCTCATTCCAGCCATGTAAAACAATTCTTCCATTCATATCCTGATGTTGAGATGTTGACCAAACAAATCGATTCATTTATTAAATTAAATGAAGAAGATAATAAGGAACAAGAGGAGGAGGAGGAGGAGGATGATGATGATGATGAAATTATCGACGTTGTAAATTCTGAACATAACCGTATTGATCTATTAAAGTTGCAATCAATGGAAGAAACGAAACGAAAGTTAAGTAATTCTACTATTCCCGTATTGATGATCAATGTTCCAGCCATTGATCTTCGTGATCTATTACGTTTAATGTATTTTGGTCAAATTGTGGTCAATCGTAATCGTTTGAATAGTTTACATCAAAGTGCCAATCAATTAAAGGTTTGATTAATATTTAATTAAAATTTATTCATTTAAATAATTTTTATTTTCATAATAGATGAACTCAATCAATATTGTTGAGATGAACAAATTGTTAAGCGACTTGTCGAATGTTGAACCAAAAAATGAAATAAACAAAACTAGTCAAACAGTGATAACCGATACTAAAATGATTAAAGAAATGAATAAAAGAAATGAAAATGAAATCGAATTAGTAGCAGAATGTAGCAACAAAAGTATTGAATCATCTAAATTGATATCAAATACAACTTCAACTGCTACATTTTTCCCATTTATGCGATCGTATTCCTTGGATCAATTGGAACAACGTAATCAACCATCAATCTTTATGAACAACAATCAACAAATGAAACGTAAAGAGCCATCAATGGATTTGGAAAAACTATATGAAGATATTCTACAGCAACGTTTAAATGAATGTTTGGAAATTGAGAAACAAAAAAATAAAAAGATTCATAATAATAAACCAACATCAACATGTACAAATGATCTATTATTACCAATGAATCCGATTGAAGTCCCACAACGAAAAGGTCCATTCTTGGATATTCCATCATTTGGTCCATTATCATCGGACCTTTCCGCATCAATGTCGCCACTTTCAACATTTATACGTGCAAATCCATTCGAGCATGCGTTCAACCCGTTTGCCGTTTCAATGTTAAACAATCATCATCAACATCAGCAAACCAATTGTTCACCACAATTGATTCCACCATCATTTGGTGGACGTTTGTTGCCACAATATCAACAATCGCCGCCACAATCGCCATTGATACCAACGCCACAATATCAACGACAAACATCGGCGCCAGCCAATCTAACGCCATTTACCAATAAACCGACACCAACAACTAAGTCCATTGATCTATGATGGACACACAACGGCGTCAAATCTAAATTCACGTTCATCATTAATTGGAAAAGCACGACGTGGTCGTCGACCAAACGTTGAACCAATGCCATCATCATCAATCAATCATCAACGAATATCATTAGAATTTGATAATAATCAACATAATAATCTAGAATCGGGTGAAAGTCATCAATGTGGCGCAAATGGATGGCAAACCACACCCGGTTCCGGTATGAATTGTCAACGTAAACGATGTCAAAACCTATATCATGCTGCAAAGTATCGTGATCGTCGTCGACAACGTATGGAACAATTATATAATGAAAAAGAATCGATGGAAAAGTTGAAGAATGTTCAATTGACCAAGATTGCAACATTAAACATGCAAATCAATAATCTAATTCGACAACGAACGGTAAGTAAGGTTAATGTGATTCAAACGGAAATCGATGAAAAGACATCCAACATCTTTAAATGTCCGGTTTGTGGGCGTATGTTTACTGATATTGACTCCATACGAAGTCACCTATTAAATGAACATGGAAATAGTAGCCATTCATTGAAATTGTTGGCAAATGTATCATTGCCCGAAACTGCAACAACAAGTTCGGCGTCGAATTGTACCATTGTATCAATGGAACAGCATCAACAGCAAACTAAATTGATACAAAATATTGCAAAACAATTGTGGACAATGAACAATTCACATAATGTTACGCATATTCAACAACACAAATTACCATTACCAAACAATAGATCCAATGAATTTGATCATATTAGATCATTGATAAAGAATGATGGAAATGTTACGCATATTGAAACTAATCCAATTGCGCCATTGATCCCAATTCCATTTATAAATGATACAAATGTATCAATTCCATCAAACATATTTCCAATTGGTTCGTTTAAATGAAAATGTTTATCTGTGGGCGTAGGCAAAACAACAACAACAACAAAAAAGATGTAAAATGTTAGCCAAAAAATGTTTAAGATTTATTTTAATTGTATATTAATTAATTAATTTAATAAATTCTATTCTTGATTATTGTGGTCTCCTTAGTAATTGCATTTTTTGGTTACTTTTGTTAGTGTTGAGAAAAGGATTTTCATTAACCTTGAATAAATAGTTTTAATGTTTCAAATCAATATGCTTCCAATGTTACCTGGCAAACACACATATTTTTGTTTTATTAAATATAGTTTAATAATATAAAAATATTTATATATTTAAGTATATAAATTGAAATTGAAATAATAGTTGATCAATCATTTACAATTGATCTATCAACAATGAAATTATCAATCATTCAATCATCGTTCACCATTTTGGTGCTTTTCAACATTGTATTCGCCAATGGGCGACAAATGATTCCTGATGAAATTGTTGGCGATGAAATGATCGAAATGATCAATCGAATGAATACAACATGGAAGGTTTGAATTCGACTGTGATAATGTTTTCAAATAAGATTAATAAGATTTTTTCAAAAGGCTGGACGTAATTTTGATGATAACATTAACTATAATGGTTTGTTGGGCTTAAAAATGTTACCAAAATCAATGATTGAACTTCCATTGATGGTTCATGATAATATCGACATTGAATCAATACCAGAATCATTTGATTCACGTAAAAAATGGTCTAAATGTCGATCAATCTCCAAGATTAGTGATCAAGGTGGGTGTGGATCGTGTTGGGCAATCTCAAGTGTCGATGTAATTTCCGATCGTATCTGTATTGCATCCAATGGTACTGATCAAGTATCGATTTCCGTTGAAGATCTAATGACATGTTGCAAAAATGGATTATCTAAAGGTTGTCATGGAGGATTTATGGAAGAAGCATTTTATTATTATGTCAATCATGGATTGGTTAGTGGTGGAGCATACAATTCGAATGAAGGTTGTCAACCTTATCAAATTCCACCGTGTGAACATCATACCAATGGAACTCGTCCACCATGCCCAGTTGATGTAGTTCCAACACCCCCATGTTTACAGCAATGTAGAGATGGATACAATGTATCGTATGAAAATGATAAACATTATGGATCGAAGGCATATTATTTACCGAATAATGTTGAACAGATACAAATAGAGATTATGAAAAATGGACCAGTTACGGCTGCTTTTAAAGTTTATAACGACTTTTTACATTATAAATCTGGTATTTATCAACATGTTTCGAAGGTTGATGAAGGTGGTCATGCAATTCGTATCTTGGGATGGGGCGTTGACAATGGAACGCCCTATTGGTTGTGTGCCAATTCATGGAATACTGATTGGGCCGATATGGGGGGTTATTTCAAAATTCTTCGCGGCTCAAATGAATGTCAAATTGAATCATCGGTTGTCGCCGGTTTACCTAAATTATAAATTAATTTTCTTTTTAGTTTTTGAGATATAAATATCTATTTCCATTGTTACAGAAAAGTTTCTGATAAATATAAATACATTATTTAATAAAAATAAAATGTTTTTCTCTTATGAAACAACATTTCTCCGTGTAATTGGCTTTTGGTTTGAGGTCAGTGACATTATGAATTTTTTAATGAATTCAAACTAGATCTCAAAAAGTATTGAATTAATCAAGTGAGCATCATATTATCATCGAAAACATTATTATTTCTTGTGAAAACTTAATTTTACAATGTATTAACTTACATTTGTACTTTGGTTTTTAATTTGTTTATGTTTTCAAAAGGGTGAAATTAAAACTTCTCTCTCTTTCTCTTACTTTTCGCAACAAACTAATTGGTTATTATCTTTGTAATATGATATCTTGTTTTGTTCAATTAAAATTCTCAGTTTTTTGGTCTTCTATGATACACTACTAACTTATGATTCATATTTTTGGTCTATTTCTTTCACATTACAATCAATGATTGGTTGCAATTCATTAATTGATCATTATGCATCGACATATAAAGTTCATGTTTACCTAATGCTAAATTGGTAATATGAAACTTACATAATTTAAACTTTTATGACTATAAACATTGATTATAACATTGACCACATTAAGCACATATAGTAAACCACTTCAGTTGCTAGAAGTAGCATGAAAATTTGTATAAAAACTCAACTAAAAATGATGAAAATCATCAATCGTTTTTTGTCATTCACCGAAACAATGTCTAAACTATCGCAATCAAGTTGCACCAAATCCCCGTTGGGATATTTTAAAGTTTTACCAAATGAAATGTTTTTTAAAATTCTTTGTTATCTTTCAATTGAAGATTTGACATTAATGGCAAATACTAGTTCGGAGATTTGTCAATTCATCATTTTGACATACATATTCTCCAAACATGGACTTGGAAGATTTAATGGAAGTCAAGGTTGTAACACTTTGTCCGATGTTGGTGTTTGTATCAATTGTACTAACCATTTGAACACAATTCCAACAACCATTGGTATTTTAATTTATTTTATTTTGTTTTAATTTTAAATCCATTTTTGTCTAATTATATATTTTTAATTATAGGTTATTTTGTAAAACGTTGTACAATCGTTCTATCAATGGATATACGTATTCAACATTTGATGGAAATATTTGTACAAACATTTGGTATTCCAACATTTGAAATCGTACAAAAGTACGATTATCAAACTGTTTGTCAAGTATCAATGTCTTATGGTAAAATAATCGATTCTTTTATTGTTGGTTGGCCTATTTCAGAAGTTTACAAAGTTTACGATTATTTATTTGGTAATATATATTTGCAATTATTGGTATTGAAACTAATTGTTTTATCATTTGAAATTTTATAATAGATATTTGTGAAATAGGCAAAATTATGATTGAAACTGATCGATTCATAATGGAAAATGATTTCAAGATGCAACTTTATATTCGTTTATTTTTTCGTATGATATTCAATTCTTTACAAAAGATTGGTACTAGAATTCCGGAAAAATTAAAATGGTTATTGATGAAGATCATTAATGATGATAATGTTTCATACAAGTATTTGGCTAAGATGATGATACTCATTTTTGGACCATTAAACGTAATCGACAATGGTCCGGATCCAGAAATTCATCATTACATTCCATGGGATCAATTGAGTAATCAAAGTTTTATCAATAATTTCAAAGATTTTGGTTTCATTGTTTCAACGTTTTATCATAATTGCGTTTACTTATATTTTGATGAACAAGGTAAATTATTTTATTTTTGTTTGTTTAATTATCAATTATAATGATTTTTATATTATTTTTTCCATAGATGTTATTGAGTTATTTGAGGAAATAATTTCAACTAATTTTCAATGGCTTAACCGAAACGTTGCCGCATTATTGGTTTATTGTGGAATAAATTTTTCCATAGATTTTCTCAGTTATAAACTTGAAGGTATATTTCTATATATTCAAACAATTAATTTTATTTTAATTTATTAAATTTATTTTTTTAATTTTTATTACAGAATCGGTAAATGATGTATGTTCATATCTTATTTATATGAACATAATATCATATAGACAAAATCGTAATTTCAACAAATTTATTCGATTGGCTAATGTATTCTTGTCTGAATTGGGACCGGTCTTTGTTGGAACATATTTTAATATTGTTCAGGAAAACATTCTAAACATTGATGATGAAGAGTTTGAAATTTTCGATTTTGTCCATATTAATTTACATTTGTTACAAGGGTTATATGCATTTAATGCCGATAATGATAACTAATTCAAATAATTTTTTTTTTCGTTTTTGGAAATTTTTCCTTTTCGTTCCTATGCACCATTATATATGATCGTCGTTTCCAATATATATATATCATTCTAATCATTGTTCTAATCAAATTTCACATGTAATTCTAATTAATATTATTTCCATTTTCGATGACTATTTCAATGTTGATTGCAATGCACCACATGTTTATGTTTATGATTATTGTTTTAATGCTAAACTTTGCCGATATAGCACTAGCTTCGATGAAACTTCTAGACTCTTGATGATACATTTGACTCGAATCGATGAACGTATTTTATCGTCGTTTTAATCATATTGATTCATATTGTTGGCTTTCTTCTTCGTTCATTGTACATTTAACGAGTTGGCCCCAATTCATTTATCGTTTAACATGAAGTTCATGTTTACCCATTTGCAATATGAAATTATTAAAGTTTAAACTGAAATGACAATAGCATTGATCACATTGAACATAGCAAATCTATAGTTGAAAGTAACATTAAATTTGTATATAAATTCATCCACAAATCAAGTTAACCATCAATCGTTTCTTGGCTTTCACTTGTGATGACCAATTAGCTGAACAACTTTCTTCGCATGTGGCCTTTGCCGATTAGCATATAAGTATCATTTGATTCATTTGTTTTTGACGTGTTTTAACGTGTTTCTTCTACATATATAAACGACATCACCGTAATTTTGAATTAAAAAACAATTTTTTCAATTTGTGCTACGGTAAGTAACGTAATTTTTTTCAATTTGTGCTAAACATACATGCCCTCGACAAACGTTTAATGTCAGACAATTCAATTAGTTCAACTAATTGAATTCAATATAGTTTTTACATAACAAGCGTTTAAACATCCTAATGTATTTCCTATAGGACATTTTTATATTTATATGTCCATTGATAAGCTCGTTGTTATGTTACCACTATGTTACCGATGACAAATCAATGTAACTATCCCCATCATGCCACAGCATTACTATCCCCACCGTGCAACAGCATCACCATCACTGTCGTGCAACAGCATCACCATCACTGTCGTGCAACAGCATCACCATCACTGTCGTGCAACAGCATCACCATCACTGTCGTGCAACAGCATCACCATCTCTCCCACTCGACGATATGCAATTGCTAGTAAATTGCTCAATTAATTGCTAGTAATTTGCTTTTGCTGGTTCAGGTTTGAAAAGACAACCATAGAGTTTTATTCACTGCTCGTTATAACATGCAATTACATTCTTTGATTCAACACACTTTTGGTTACATATAATTTGTATATTTATTTTAATTGAATTTATTGAGTTTATTTTATTTAATATTACAAATTTCGCAAAGATGAATTCATTGTATATTTCAATGTGTTTTGGGTAGTAATGTATTGTAATGTGTATTGGATAGTAATGTATTGTGTATGTATTGTAGGAAATAATAGGAAATAATAGGAAATTGCCCAGCGACTTATAAAAGTAAAGGAAATTGTAACTTACCGATTAATTGATGACGATTGCTTCGATGATCCAATGGCTGCAGCTGTAGGGAATATAAAAAGTGCTAAACTCTGCTTACGCAGAATCTCGCTAATAAGTTAATAAAGCATGCATAAAAATATATAAATTAAGCCCTTGAACCCTCAACCCTTTCGACGTCGATCTTCTAGGCCGGCTACCATCCATCGCTAGGCTTCTTTGCTTGAAGGAGAAAAAGGTTAAGTAAAAATTAAATTAAATTAAAATTAAAACTAGAATTAAACTAAAATTAAACTAAAATTAAAACTAAAATTAACGCGCAAACGCTCGCACGCGCTCTTGCAGACGCTGATGATGTAGATGATGATGATAATTATATCTTCATATCTCCCACTCACACTCACTCGCACACTCTCTCTCACTCTCTCATACGCTTCAGTTCTTCAGTTCTTCAGTTCTTCAGTTCTTCAGTTCTTCAGTTCTTCAGTTCTTCAGTTCTTCAGTTCTTCAGTTCTTCAGTTCTTCAGGTCTTCAGGTCTTCAGGTCTTCGGGTCTTCAATCATTGGATCTTCTTTCCATCCAATCGCTATAACTGTAGGGAATAAAAAAACTAAACTCTGCTTACGCAGAATCTCGCTAAAAAGTTAGTAAAATATTTATAAACAATAAATTTAAACCCTGAAACTCTTGAAACGCTTCCAACGTCGATCTTCTGCCATCGATTTGAAGTTCATCCAGGCGCCATTCGATCACTGTAACTGTAAGGAATATAAAAAAGTTGCTAAACTCTGCTTACGCAGAATCTCGCTAATAAGTTAATAAAGCATGCATAAAAATATATGAATAAAGCCTTTGAACCCTCAACCCTTTCGACGTCGATCTTCTCGGCCGGCTACCATCCAACGCTAGGCTTCTTTGCTTGAAGGAGAAAAAGGTTAAGTAAAAATTAAATTAAATTTAAATTAAAACTAAAATTAAACTAAAATTAAACTAAAATTAAACTAAAATTAAAACTAAAATTAACGCGCAAACGCTCGCACGCGCTCTTGCAGACGCTAGGGGACACGCTGGAGACAAGATGATGTAGATGATGATGATAATTATATTTTCATATCTCTTACTCACACTCACTCGCACGCTCTCTCTCACCCTCTCATACGCTTCAGATTATATCTTCAGGTCTTCGGATCTTCAGGTCTTCGGGTCTTCGGGTCTTCAAGTCTTCTTTCTTCCGGTCTTTGATCTTCTTGTGGCTATTGAAAAAATAGAAAAGATATTAGATAAAGCGCGGCGCAAATATAAGTATAAACAAGTCGCTGGGCAATAGTAGAGTTAGGAAAGATAGATTAGTTCGTATGTGTGGGTGTGGGTGTGTGTGTGTGTGTGTGTCTTTGATGTTTCATAAATTAATGTTTCAGTTTCAGGTCGTCAGTTCCAAATCGAATCGATCAAGCCAATCAATTCAGTAATCGCCAAACGGAATCAGGAAATCGATGCCATTATCGATAAAACATGGTAAGAATAAAACAAAATTAGTAAATGATTTAAATGTAAAGTAAACCTATTATGTTTTCTTTATGTAGATGGATCCAAGGTTTATTATTTTCATATTCTGGAGAAGAGAAAAGAATGTAGTATATAACAAGATACATCAACTTTACATATTACCATATTATCTTTTCTTATATTAATAACGAAACCTGGAATATGATCAATAAATTAATGAAGGATCAAAGGTAATTAATGAAACATACCAGAATGAACCAAGATAAGATAACTGATCCACAGATTTTGTCATCGAAGCCTGAAACATGTTTAAAAAATTAGTGAAGGATCAATGACAATTAAATGAAACTTACCAAAGTGAAATGATTATTTGATTTCCATTTGGCAACATTGAAACATGAAACGAGTTCAAGCAAACGAATTCAAATCAATTAGTAAAAGATCAATTGCAAACAATTAAACGTACCAGAATGATCCAAGATGCAATCAATGGTCCACAATTTTCGTCATCGAAGCCTGAAACATGATCAATAAATTAGTGAAGGATCTATCACAAACAATGAAACGTACCAGAATGATCCAAAATAAAATAACTGGTCCACAGTTTTTGTCAGCGAAGCCTGAAAGATGTTCAAACAATTAGTGAAGGATCAATGGGAATTAATAAAACGTACCAAAGTGAAATGATTGATTGATTGATTGATTTCCATTTGGCAACATTGAAACATGAAACGAGTTCAAGCAAATTAGTAAAAGATCAAAGGCAAACAATTAAACGTACCAGAATGATCCGAGATAAAATAATTGGTCCACAACTTTCGTCATCAAAGCCTGAAACATGATCAATAAATTAGTGAAATATCAATAACAATAAATGAAACGTACCAAAATGATTCAACGCAATGTAATTACTCAACAGTTGGCATTAACAAAAGTTAAAACAAGGTAAAAAATTAGATAAAGGTTAATTAAAAACATTGAAACGTACCAAAACTGATCTAATAAGAAGTATTTGATTCACAGGTAGCATCAATGAAACTTGAAGCATATTCAACAAATTTGTGAATGATTAATTGAAAACAAATGAACGTACCAGAATTATTCGTGATGGAATATTTTGATTCATTATTGAGATGGATGATTTCTGAAGCAAGTTTACCAAATCAAATAAAAACTAATGACGAAAGAAGTAAAATATCGTAAACACGTGGCGAGGTGGACGAAGGATTGAAGATGATCAACATGTGCCAAACGTTGTCATGCGTATCGTGGTAAAACGAGGTGAAGACAAAAGAATCCATTGGTTTACTTGGACACCATATGTGGGCAGAGTGAACCCAATTTCCGAATTTGAAATAGAGTGTGCATGGCGCCATGGGTGCTAGCGCCCATTCCCCTAAATTGAAGCAAAGCATCAATTCGCCATTTTTGACGCAATCGCAATTTTGGTTTGAAACCATCCATGGCTCCATGGTTAGGATAAAGCATCAAATACCCATGCGTAATGGCACATATCATTGATTGATTGATTTCCATTTGGCAACATTGAAACATGGAACGAGTTCAAGCAAATTAGCAAAAGAAAATTAGTAAAAGATCCAAGAAAAATAATTAAACGTACCAGAATGATCCAAAATAAAATAATTGGTCCACAATTTTCGTCATCGAAACCTGAAACATGATCAATAAATTAGTGAAGGATCTATGATAAACAATGAAACGTACCAGAATGATCCAACGCAATGTAATTACTCAACAGTTGGCATTAACAAAACTTAAAACAAGGTAAAAAATTAGATAAAGGTTAATTAAAAACATTGAAACATACCAAAACTGATCTAATAAGAAGTATTTGATCCACAGATAGCATCAATGAAGCTTGAAGCAAGTTCAACAAATTAGGGAATGATCAATTAAAAACAAATAAACATACCAGAATTGTTCGTAATTGAATATTTTGATTCTTGATTTTGATTGAGATGGATGAATTCTGAAACAAGTTAACCAAATCAAATGAAAACTAATGACAAAATAAGTAAAATATCGGAAGCACGTGTCGTGGTGGACGAAGGATTGAGAATGATCAACATGTGCCAAACGTTGTCATGCGTGTCGTGGTAAAACGAGGTGAAGACAAAAGAATCCATTGGTTTACTTGGATACTTGGACACAATATGTGGTCAGAGTGAACCCAATTTCCGAATTTGAAATAGAGTGCGCATGGCGCCAAGGGTGCTAGCGCCCATTTTTTCGGATTGAAGCAAAGCCATCCATGGCTCCATGATTAGGATATAGGGAATTAACACTTTGCATGGCGCCTTAATTCAACGCGTAATTAACGCCTTAATTTACTAGTTTAACAGCGGGGGAGGGGAGAGAGACAGTGATAAGAGAGTCGAAAAGCTCTATCAAAATTGCATCATTCTTCTACTGTAGAAGTTATCCAGCGTCCTTGATTGCAATCATTATTGATTCATCTCATTGGGCGTCTTGCTTTACAAGTTGAACCAACAAGAGGAAGCCGATAAGCGCTATCAAAATTGCATCATCCTTCTACTGTAAAAGTTATCCAGCGTCCTTGGTGACGATCATTATTGATTCGTCTAATTAGGCGCCTTTCTTTACTAGTTGAACATGGGGGAGGAAGTCGAATGGCGCCCACCACCAGAACTTTGTGGTAAAGGCTCGATCGTGGAATATCCGGACAATGGATTGGATACGATGGATTGCCTCTACTGCTGTACCTGCGAAAGATAACATAGACACAGACACTCAAAGCATTGAACGCAATGGACCAATGTTGTCAAGTAACTTGCTTCTCAATACATTATATACATAGAATGAAGGGCCATTCATAAACTTTTGTGTTGGTGCGTTTCTTTCCGGAAAATTTTTTCGTTTCCAAAAATTTTCCTAACTTTTTTTACTTTTCGTTCTTATGCAACATTATCTGATCGTTTTCAATATATATCATTCAAATCATTGTTTTTTAATATTATTTCCATTTTCGGTGCCTATTTCAATGTTGATTGTAATGGAACTATATTACACCACATGTTTATGTTTATGTTTTTTGTCTTAATGCCAAACTTTGCCGATATAGCACTGGCTTCGATGAAGCTTCTAGACTTTTGATGATTCATTTAACTTAAATTGATAAACGTATTTTATCGTCGTTTTAATCATGAAACAAATGATTCATATTGTTGGTCTCTTGCTTTCACTTTACAATTAATGCGGTTGGCCGCAACTCATTCTTCGATCATCATGCGTCAACAAGAAGTATATGTTTACTCTTTGCCATATTGGCAAAAAAAATTATCAAAGTTTAAACTCGTATGCTAAACGTTTTGTGTACTACTGGTTTGTCAAAGTTTAAACTGAGATGACAATTCATCGATTATAGCATTGACCACATCTATAGCTGAAAGGAACATCATGTTTGTATATAAACTCAAACAAAATCTAAGCAAACCATCAATCGTGTCTTGGCTCTCACTTGTGATGATCAACCATCTTTCTATCAAGCAATTCTCTTCGTTATGGCCGAAGCTGATGGTCCTGTTCGATGTTTCTTTTGCTGACGTTGATCCTGTTCGTTTTTTCCATGTTCGTTACAACTGAAGATGCTTCTATTTGACCTCTATTTTTGTGGCTGGTCATTTATGATGATGACGATATTTCGGATGTTTTTTTTTGATGATGGCCTGGTTAACTTCTGGTAACTTTCTCGTAGCCGATTAATTGTTTCTCTGGCATTAAATTGAAACCATAAGTTCTTGTATTCCATTTCTAATTTTTTTAAATTCAAGTATCATTGTACCGAGTTTCAAGTACCGATTCGAGGATCAAGTTGAACTTTGTTGCCGATCAATCGTTTGCTGATTTAGATTTCACATAACTTACTTTTGGGCGATGATCAAGTTTAATTTTCCTTAGCGGAGGATTGTTGTTCTATTAACTGGCTTACATTTGGCAACTTCCAGTGTTTGATTGATCGTTTCCTTGGCATCCAATTGTTACCTTGGCTTCAAATTGAAAAAGAAAATTTAAGCGAAAAATGGAATTGATTGGCCATTCACTCAATTAGATCGATGTCAATGTTGATCAATTCGTTTTATTTCATTTGGTCTAATGCTTATATGGTTTGAACATAGTTCATGAATCACATGTGCTTGCTATTCTGGTACGTTTCTTTATTTGTTTTTACATTGATTATTTCCTAATAAAATTTTTTGTGTTTTTTATTGTTTTGTTTGAATCTCCAATCTATTGATGCAATAATCTCATTTGTTGAAGCTCATTTGTTGGAACTACTTTGAGATGGATTGGAAACGATTGAAGAACAGAGATGTATAGACGAAAACCGAAACTATTTTAGAAACGGTGACCAATCAACCCATTTCTGTTTTGGTTATTTCCAAACATCCCATTTACCATTTACCTAACCATAGACATTTTAGCTGTTCATGATTGACATTGTTTTAATCAATGCTAAGTATATTTGAAAACTATAATCTTGATAACTTATTAACAATGTTTTTCAATTTACATATTTCCTTTCAAACTACTTTCAACTACTGGTGGCTACAGCGATGGTCATTCCTGTTTTGGCAATGGTCATTTCTTTTTCAGAAATGTCGTTTGTCGTGACGCTCTTGATGGTGGCCGATACACTTTATTTTAAATATGATGATTTTAAATTATGAAAGAAATATTTTTTCTTTTGTGCTCCTTTATTTCAATAACTTTTTTCCCTTTAAGCATCATTATCATCATCATTGACGACCATTTTCAACGTTGTCAACTTTAATGTTTCACTTGTGATCATCCTCATTATAAATGACATCAACATAATCTTATTTAACTTGTGCTAAACATCTATCCCATCATCCATTCATCATCGACGATCATCAATTAATTGTTTAATATAAATCATGAACGACCATTTATCATTCAATTTTGTTCATTTTAAAATATTGACTATATTCAACATATCATCGACATCCAGCAATTGATCAACATGTCATTCGGTGTGACAACAATCAACAGCAGCAGTCAACAAAATCAACAATGGTTTCAATAATCACTAATCAATCATGCATCATATTCTTGACTATTTAGATCTATCTAACTTCGATGCATCTATTACTTGACTATTTAGATCTATCTAACTTCGATGCATCTATTACTTGACTATTTAGATCTATCTAACTTCGATGCATCTATATTATTGACTATTTAGATCTATCTAACTTCGATGCATCTATATTCTTGACTATTTAGATCTATCTAACTTCGATGCTTCTAGTTCTATTCTATTTAGATCTATCTAACTTCGATGCATCTATATTATTGACTATTTAGATCTATCTAACTTCGATGCATCTATATTCTTGACTATTTAGATCTATCTAACTTCGATGCATCTATATTCTTGACTATTTAGATCTATCTAACTTCGATGCATCTAATTGCTGACTATTTAGATCTATCTAACTTCGATGCATCTATATTCTTGACTATTTAGATCTATCTAACTTCGATGCATCTATTACTTGACTATTTAGATCTATCTAACTTCGATGCATCTAATTGCTGACTATTTAGATCTATCTAACTTCGATGCTTCTAGTTCTATTCTATTTAGATCTATCTAACTTCGATGCCTCTATTACTTGACTATTTAGATCTATCTAACTTCGATGCATCTAATTGCTGACTATTTAGATCTATCTAACTTCGATGCATCTATTACTTGACTATTTAGATCTATCTAACTTCGATGCATCTATTACTTGACTATTTAGATCTATCTAACTTCGATGCATCTAATTGCTGACTATTTAGATCTATCTAACTTCGATTCATCTATTACTTGACTATTTAGATCTATCTAACTTCGATGCATCTAATTGCTGACTATTTAGATCTATATAATTTCGATGCATCTATATTCTAAACTATTTAGATCTATCTAACTTCGATGCATCTATATTCTTGACTATTTAGATCTATCTAACTTCGATGCATCTATTACTTGACTATTTAGATCTATCTAACTTCGATGCATCTATATTCTTGACTATTTAAATCTATCTAACTTCGATGCATCTAATTGCTGACTATTTAGATCTATATAATTTCGATGCATCTATATTCTAAACTATTTAGATCTATCTAACTTCGATGCATCTATATTCTTGACTATTTAGATCTATCTAACTTCGATGCATCTATTACTTGACTATTTAGATCTATCTAACTTCGATGCATCTATTACTTGACTATTTAGATCTATTTAACTTCGATGCATCTATTACTTGACTATTTAGATCTATCTAACTTCGATGCATCTAATTGCTGACTATTTAGATCTATCTAACTTCGATGCATCTAATTGCTGACTATTTAGATCTATCTAACTTCGATGCATCATATTCTTGACTATTTAGATCTATCTAACTTCGATGCTTCTAGTTCTATTCTATTTAGATCTATCTAACTTCGATGCCTCTATTACTTGACTATTTAGATCTATCTAACTTCGATGCATCTAATTGCTGACTATTTAGATCTATCTAACTTCGATGCATCTAATTGCTGACTATTTAGATCTATCTAATTTCGATGCATCATATTCTTGACTATTTAGATCTATCTAACTTCGATGCATCTATTACTTGACTATTTAGATCTATCTAACTTCGATGCATCTAATTGCTGACTATTTAGATCTATCTAACTTCGATGCTTCTAGTTCTATTCTATTTAGATCTATCTAACTTCGATGCATCTATTACTTGACTATTTAGATCTATCTAACTTCGATGCATCTATATTCTTGACTATTTAGATCTATCTAACTTCGATGCATCTATTACTTGACTATTTAGATCTATCTAACTTCGATGCATCTAATTGCTGACTATTTAGATCTATCTAACTTCGATGCTTCTAGTTCTATTCTATTTAGATCTATCTAACTTCGATGCCTCTATTACTTGACTATTTAGATCTATCTAACTTCGATGCATCTAATTGCTGACTATTTAGATCTATCTAACTTCGATGCATCTATTACTTGACTATTTAGATCTATCTAACTTCGATGCATCTATTACTTGACTATTTAGATCTATCTAACTTCGATGCATCTAATTGCTGACTATTTAGATCTATCTAACTTCGATTCATCTATTACTTGACTATTTAGATCTATCTAACTTCGATGCATCTAATTGCTGACTATTTAGATCTATATAATTTCGATGCATCTATATTCTAAACTATTTAGATCTATCTAACTTCGATGCATCTATATTCTTGACTATTTAGATCTATCTAACTTCGATGCATCTATTACTTGACTATTTAGATCTATCTAACTTCGATGCATCTAATTGCTGACTATTTAGATCTATCTAACTTCGATGCTTCTAGTTCTATTCTATTTAGATCTATCTAACTTCGATGCATCTATATTCTTGACTATTTAGATCTATCTAACTTCGATGCATCTAATTTCTGACTATTTAGATCTATCTAACTTCGATGCATCTATTACTTGACTATTTAGATCTATCTAACTTCGATGCATCTATTAATTGACTATTTAGATCTATCTAACTTCGATGCATCTATTACTTGACTATTTAGATCTATCTAACTTCGATGCATCTAATTGCTGACTATTTAGATCTATCTAACTTCGATGCATCTAATTGCTGACTATTTAGATCTATCTAACTTCGATGCATCATATTCTTGACTATTTAGATCTATCTAACTTCGATGCATCTAATTGCTGACTATTTAGATCTATCTAATTTCGATGCATCTATATTCTTGACTATTTAGATCTATCTAACTTCGATGCATCTATATTCTTGACTATTTAGATCTATCTAACTTCGATGCATCTATATTCTTGACTATTTAGATCTATCTAACTTCGATGCATCTAATTGCTGACTATTTAGATCTATCTAATTTCGATGCATCTATATTCTTGACTATTTAGATCTATCTAACTTCGATGCATCTATATTCTTGACTATTTAGATCTATCTAACTTCGATGCATCTAATTGCTGACTATTTAGATCTATCTAACTTCGATGCATCATATTCTTGACTATTTAGATCTATCTAACTTCGATGCATCTATATTATTGACTATTTAGATCTATCTAACTTTTATGCATCTATATTCTTGACTATTTAGATCTATCTAACTTCGATGCATCTAATTGCTGACTATTTAGATCTATCTAACTTCGATGCATCTATATTCTTGACTATTTAGATCTATCTAACTTCGATGCATCTATATTATTGACTATTTAGATCTATCTAACTTCGATGCATCTATATTCTTGACTATTTAGATCTATCTAACTTCGATGCATTATATTCTTGACTATTTAGATCTATCTAACTTCGATGCATCTATTACTTGACTATTTAGATCTATCTAACTTCGATGCATCTATTACTTGACTATTTAGATCTATCTAACTTCGATGCATCTATTACTTGACTATTTAGATCTATCTAACTTCGATGCATCTAATTGCTGACTATTTAGATCTATCTAATTTCGATGCATCTATATTCTTGACTATTTAGATCTATCTAACTTCGATGCATCTATATTCTTGACTATTTAAATCTATCTAACTTCGATGCATCTAATTGCTGACTATTTAGATCTATATAATTTCGATGCATCTATATTCTAAACTATTTAGATCTATCTAACTTCGATGCATCTATATTCTTGACTATTTAGATCTATCTAACTTCGATGCATCTAATTGCTGACTATTTAGATCTATCTAACTTCGATGCATCTAATTGCTGACTATTTAGATCTATCTAATTTCGATGCATCATATTTCTGACTATTTAGATCTATCTAACTTCGATGCATCTATATTCTTGACTATTTAGATCTATCTAACTTCGATGCATCTATATTCTTGACTATTTAGATCTATCTAACTTCGATGCATCTAATTGCTGACTATTTAGATCTATCTAATTTCGATGCATCTATATTCTTGACTATTTAGATCTATCTAACTTCGATGCATCTATTACTTGACTATTTAGATCTATCTAACTTCGATGCATCTATATTCTTGACTATTTAAATCTATCTAACTTCGATGCATCTAATTGCTGACTATTTAGATCTATATAATTTCGATGCATCTATATTCTAAACTATTTAGATCTATCTAACTTCGATGCATCTATTACTTGACTATTTAGATCTATCTAACTTCGATGCATCTATTACTTGACTATTTAGATCTATCTAACTTCGATGCATCTATATTCTTGACTATTTAGATCTATCTAACTTCGATGCATCTAATTGCTGACTATTTAGATTTATCTAACTTCGATGCATCTAATTGCTGACTATTTAGATCTATCTAACTTCGATGCATTATATTCTTGACTATTTAGATCTATCTAACTTCGATGCATCTATTACTTGACTATTTAGATCTATCTAACTTCATGCATCTATTACTTGACTATTTAGATCTATCTAACTTCGATGCATCTATTACTTGACTATTTAGATCTATCTAACTTCGATGCATCTATATTCTTGACTATTTAGATCTATCTAACTTCGATGCATCTATATTCTTGACTATTTAGATCTATCTAACTTCGATGCATCTATTACTTGACTATTTAGATCTATCTAACTTCGATGCATCTAATTGCTGACTATTTAGATCTATCTAACTTCGATGCTTCTAGTTCTATTCTATTTAGATCTATCTAACTTCGATGCATCTATATTCTTGACTATTTAGATCTATCTAACTTCGATGCATCTAATTGCTGACTATTTAGATCTATCTAACTTCGATGCTTCTATTACTTGACTATTTAGATCTATCTAACTTCGATGCATCTATATTCTTGACTATTTAGATCTATCTAACTTCGATGCATCTAATTGCTTACTATTTAGACCTATCTAACTTCGATGCATCTATTACTTGACTATTTAGATCTATCTAACTTCGATGCATCTATTACTTGACTATTTAGATCTATCTACCTTCGATGCATCTATTACTTGACTATTTAGATCTATCTAACTTCGATGCATCTAATTGCTGACTATTTAGATCTATTTAACTTCGATGCATCTAATTGCTGACTATTTAGATCTATCTAACTTCGATGCATCATATTCTTGACTATTTAGATCTATCTAACTTCGATGCATCTAATTGCTGACTATTTAGATCTATCTAATTTCGATGCATCTATATTCTTGACTATTTAGATCTATCTAACTTCGATGCATCTATATTCTTGACTATTTAGATCTATCTAACTTCGATGCATCTAATTGCTGACTATTTAGATCTATCTAATTTCGATGCATCTATATTCTTGACTATTTAGATCTATCTAACTTCGATGCATCTATATTCTTGACTATTTAGATCTATCTAACTTCGATGCATCTAATTGCTGACTATTTAGATCTATCTAATTTCGATGCATCTATATTCTAAACTATTTAGATCTATCTAACTTCGATGCATCTATATTCTTGACTATTTAGATCTATCTAACTTCGATGCATCTAATTGCTGACTATTTAGATCTATCTAACTTCGATGCATCATATTCTTGACTATTTAGATCTATCTAACTTCGATGCATCTATATTATTGACTATTTAGATCTATCTAACTTTTATGCATCTATATTCTTGACTATTTAGATCTATCTAACTTCGATGCATCTAATTGCTGACTATTTAGATCTATCTAACTTCGATGCATCTATATTCTTGACTATTTAGATCTATCTAACTTCGATGCATCTATTACTTGACTATTTAGATCTATCTAACTTCGATGCATCTATATTCTTGACTATTTAGATCTATCTAACTTCGATGCATCTAATTGCTGACTATTTAGATCTATCTAATTTCGATGCATCTATTACTTGACTATTTAGATCTATCTAACTTCGATGCATCTATTACTTGACTATTTAGATCTATCTAACTTCGATGCATCTAATTGCTGACTATTTAGATCTATCTAATTTCGATGCATCTATATTCTTGACTATTTAGATCTATCTAACTTCGATGCATCTATTACTTGACTATTTAGATCTATCTAACTTCGATGCATCTATATTCTTGACTATTTAAATCTATCTAACTTCGATGCATCTAATTGCTGACTATTTAGATCTATATAATTTCGATGCATCTATATTCTAAACTATTTAGATCTATCTAACTTCGATGCATCTATTACTTGACTATTTAGATCTATCTAACTTCGATGCATCTATTACTTGACTATTTAGATCTATCTAACTTCGATGCATCTATATTCTTGACTATTTAGATCTATCTAACTTCGATGCATCTAATTGCTGACTATTTAGATTTATCTAACTTCGATGCATCTAATTGCTGACTATTTAGATCTATCTAACTTCGATGCATTATATTCTTGACTATTTAGATCTATCTAACTTCGATGCATCTATTACTTGACTATTTAGATCTATCTAACTTCATGCATCTATTACTTGACTATTTAGATCTATCTAACTTCGATGCATCTATTACTTGACTATTTAGATCTATCTAACTTCGATGCATCTATATTCTTGACTATTTAGATCTATCTAACTTCGATGCATCTATATTCTTGACTATTTAGATCTATCTAACTTCGATGCATCTATTACTTGACTATTTAGATCTATCTAACTTCGATGCATCTAATTGCTGACTATTTAGATCTATCTAACTTCGATGCTTCTAGTTCTATTCTATTTAGATCTATCTAACTTCGATGCATCTATATTCTTGACTATTTAGATCTATCTAACTTCGATGCATCTAATTGCTGACTATTTAGATCTATCTAACTTCGATGCTTCTATTACTTGACTATTTAGATCTATCTAACTTCGATGCATCTATATTCTTGACTATTTAGATCTATCTAACTTCGATGCATCTAATTGCTTACTATTTAGACCTATCTAACTTCGATTCATCTATTACTTGACTATTTAGATCTATCTAACTTCGATGCATCTATATTCTTGACTATTTAGACCTATCTAACTTCGATGCATCTATTACTTGACTATTTAGATCTATCTAACTTCGATGCATCTATATTCTTGACTATTTAGATATATCTAACTTCGATGCATCTAATTGCTGACTATTTAGATCTATCTAACTTCGATGCATCTATATTCTTGACTATTTAGATTTATCTAACTTCGATGCATCTAGTTCTATTCTATTTAGATATATCTAACTTTACACACAAAATCACTAAAATTTTGAATTGAAAAATGTGGAATTTCTCGGTAATGGTAGAGAATTAGATTCTGAAACTTAGCAGATTTATAGATTTTGAGATGTTAGATCGAATGATCTTATTATCAATTTTGTAGATTTTATCAATCTTGAGTTATCTGCGTTTTTCGTTTCATGTTTTTTCATTAAACATGCTTTGTTTAGAATTAATTATCTCAAAAACTACAATGATTTAAATTTTAAAACTTTTGACATTTATAGATAAAATAATGATCTATAAAATAACATATGGTTTATTTTTGTACGGCTTATCAATCATTAGTTATTAATGCTTAAAGTTGACTTGAATTTTTTTAGATTTTAATCAATAACTTAAGAATCGTACAGAATTAAATTTTAAAACTTTCTAAACTTATAGATTTGACAATTTCTGATCGATTGAGACTATAATCAACTTTGTACAATTTATCATTCTTGAGTTATATGCGTTTTAATGGTTTTTTGTTTACTATTTGTTTACAAATTGATAACTCAAGAACCGTTGGCGATAAAATTTTAAAACTTGGCACAATAATAGATCAATTAATTCTTGATTGAATAAGTTTTTAATAAATATTGTGTGATTTGTCATTCTTAAGTTATAACAGTTTTTAACTAAAAAAGCATTCAAATATAGGTCAACTTTAAAAATTCATAACTTACAAATGATGTACTTCACAAAATTAAATTATATATCATTTTTTAATGCAATTAATTATCTAATATTGTGCCAAATTTCACAATTTAATTCATTACCGTTTTCAAGTTATTCAAGTCTAAACACACAATGTCAATAAAATTACAAATAGGCATGTAACTCAAGAAATATAAATCGCATCAAGTTGATTATGGTTTTAAACAATCAGAAATCATTTATTCTATAAATCTGAAAAGTTTTAAATTTTAAATTGGTACGATTCTTGAGTTATTAATCAAAAACTGAAAAATTTTAGGTTATATTCAAGCTTTAATAACTAACGATTGATAAGTTATACAAAAATAAATTATATGTCATTTATTCAATCGTATTCTTATCTAATTATATCATGATTTTCATTATTTAAATAATTGTAGTTTTTGAGATAATTAGTTTCAAAAACTTATTGTAAAATCAATTAAATTAGAAATTTCCCCGTTTTTTCTATATTTTCCCATTGAAATACATTAGTATTCAATATTCTTATAGTCATTCTCATAGGATTGCATTGCATTTGCCAAATGTACGTATGACAGTTTTTAAAATTCCGGTTTTGGGTAGAATCCTTTGGATTAATTTTCAAAGAAAACTGAAATTTTCAGGAATGATTTTTTATTGATAAATAAACCATCCCTGAAAATTTCATTGGAATCCAAATAACTTAAATTTTTTTTCAAAAATAAACTATTCCTGGAAATTTCAGTTTGTAAATCCAAAAGATTCTACCCAAAACAGGATCTATATTGAATGATCAATTTGCAATGCATTTCTTATGGAAATGGTCATAAAAATATTGAATATTAATGTATTTCAACTTATCAATCGTTTGTTATAAAAGCTTGAGTATGACCTAAAATTTTTCAGTTTTTAATTAATAATTAATTAATCGTACAAATTTGAATCCTGAAACTTTCTAAACTTATAGATTTAACAATATCTTATCGATTGAAAATATAATCAATATACTTATATATCAACTGTTTATTTTCGACTAAAAATATACTTGTATATCAACTGTTTATTTTCGACTAAAAATATACTTGTATATCAACTGTTTATTTTTGACTAAAAATATACTTGTATATCAACTGTTTATTTTCGACTAAAAATATACTTGTATATCAACTGTTTATTTTTGACTAAAAATATACTTGTATATCAACTGTTTTTTTCGACTAAAAATATACTAAAAATTAACTGTACGTATGACAGCTTTTAAAATTCCGGTTTTGGGTAGAATCCTTTGGATTTTCAAACTGAATTTTTCAGAAATAAATTGTTATTGATAAATAAACCATTCATGAAAATTTCATTGGAATCCAAGCAACTTTAATGTATTTCAATGGTAAAATTATGGTAAAAAAATCAATCAATTTGAATCCTGTTTTCGGGTAGAATCCTTTGGATTTCCAAACTGAAATTTTCAGGAATAGTTTGTTATTGATCAATGAATCATTCCTGAAAATTTCATTTAAATCCAAGCAACTTTAATTTTTTTTCAAAAATTGAAAAAACGCAAAGGGGTTAGTCCATGGTTTTTTTCAAAAACGAAGAAAAAATTAAAGTTGCTTGGATTCCAATGAAATTTTCAGGAATGGTTTATTTATCAATAACAATTCATTTCTGAAAAATTCAGTTTGAAAATCCAAAGGATTCTACCCAAAACCGGAATTTTAAAAGCTGTCATATGTACAATTAATTTTTAGTATATTTTTAGTCGAAAAAAACAGTTGATATACAAGTATATTTTTAGTCAAAAATAAACAGTTGATATACAAGTATATTTTTAGTCGAAAATAAACAGTTGATATACAAGTATATTTTTAGTCGAAAATAAACAGTTGATATACAAGTATATTTTTAGTCGAAAATAAACAGTTGATATACAAGTATATTTTTAGTCAAAAATAAACAGTTGATATACAAGTATATTTTTAGTCGAAAATAAACAGTTGATATACAAGTATATTTTTAGTCGAAAATAAACAGTTGATATATAAGTATATTGATTATATTTTCAATCGATAAGATATTGTTAAATCTATAAGTTTAGAAAGTTTCAGGATTCAAATTTGTACGATTCTTTAGTTATTAATTAAAAACTGAAAAATTTTAGGTCATACTCAAGCTTTTATAACAAACGATTGATAAGTTGTACAAAAATAAACTATATGTCAATTGATAGATTATTTTCTTATCTATTATTATCAAAAATTTTCAGGAATAGTTTATTGATCAATAACAAATCATGATGCATTGCAATGCATCAATGATTAATTTGCAATGCATTTTCCATGGAAATGGTCATAAGAATATTGAATATTAATGTATTTCAATGGAGAATTGTGGAAAAAAAATCAATCAATTTGAATCCTGTTTTTGGGTTGAATCTTTTGGATTTCCAAACTGAAATTTACAGGAATGATTTGTTATTGATCAATAACAAACTATTCCTGTAAATTTTAGTTCATAAATCATACGTACATTTGGCAAAGGATTTACTATTTCCCTAAAATTGATTTTACAATAAGTTTTTGAATAAATCAAAAACTACAATTATTTAAATAATGAAAATCATGATATAATTAGATAAGAATACGATTGAATAAATGACATATAATTTATTTTTGTATAACTTATCAATCGTTAGTTATTAAAGCTTGAATATAACCTAAAATTTTTCAGTTTTTGATTAATAACTCAAGAATCGTACCAATTTAAAATTTAAAACTTTTCAGATTTATAGAATAAATGATTTCTGATTGTTTAAAACCATAATCAACTTGATGCGATTTATATTTCTTGAGTTACATGCCTATTTGTAATTTTATTGACATTGTGTGTTTAGACTTGAATAACTTGAAAACGGTAATGAATTAAATTGTGAAATTTGGCACAATATTAGATAATTAATTGCATTAAAAAATGATATATAATTTAATTTTGTGAAGTACATTATTTGTAAGTTATGAATTTTTAAAGTTGACCTAAATTTGAATGCTTTTTTAGTTAAAAACTGTTATAACTCAAGAATGACAAATTACACAATATTTATTAAAAATCTATTCAATCAAGAATTAATTGATCTATTATTGTGCCAAGTTTTAAAATTTTATCGTCAATGGTTCTTGAGTTATCAATTTGTAAACAAATAGTGAACAAAAAACCATAAAAACGCATATAACTCAAGAATGATAAATTGTACAAAATTGATTATAATCTCAATCGATTAGAAATTGTCAAATCTATAAGTTTAGAAAGTTTTAAAATTTAATTCTGTACGATTCTTGAGTTATTGATTAAAAACTAAAAATATTTAAGTCAACTTTAAACATTGATAACTAGTGATTGATAAGCCGTACAAAAATAAACTATATGTTATTTTATAGATCATTATTTTATCTATGAATGTCAAAAGTTTTAAAATTTAATTCATTGTAGTTTTTGAGATAATTGATTCTAAACAAAGCATGTTTAATGAAAAAACATAAAACGAAAAACGCAGATAACTCAAGATTGATAAGATCTACAAAATTGATAATAAGATCATTCGATCAAGCATCTCAAAATCTATAAATGTGCCAAGTTTCAGAATCTAATTCTGTACCATTCTTGAGAAATTCCAGTTTTTCAGTTTTGAAAACCAAAATTTTAGTGATTTTGTGTGTATAGTTTGAGTTCAGTTTGAGAATACATTGAATTCCCTATTCAAAAAGTGGAATCGGCTAAAAAGGTCACTTTTTTGCAAATTTTAGTTCTATTGAAATTCCGCAAGGTGGCGTTACCCCATAAATGATCTTTCACCTCAAATATCTCAAAAACCGTACATCGTACAAACTCGAAAATGGCTTTAATCGTCTCAGAATCACAAAATCTATTAGAATCGATACCAAAATAATCAAAATCGGTCAATAGCAATAGATTGTTGTAGATCCCATAGGATTGCATTACATTTGCCCAATGTACGTATATATGCTATTGAAATTCCGGTTTTGGGTAGAATCCTTTGAATTTATGAACAGAAATTTACAGGAATAGTTTGTTATTAATCATTAAACCATTCCTGAAAATTTCATTCAGATCCAAGCAACCTATTTTCACCAATTGTTAATTTAATGCTATTTAAACCGATCATTTAACCAACAATGACTGATGTCTACATAGAGTTAATGTTTACCCTAAAGTGTATTGGGAATATGAAATTATCAAAGTTTAAACTCGTGTGCCTAACGTTTCGTGTTCAAATCATGATACAAATGATTCATATTGTTAGCCTTCTTCTTTCACTGTACAACTAATGATTAGCTCTCTTCACTCATCTGTCCTTATACATGATTTGACATAGAGTTCATGTTTACCCTATAGTGTATTAGCAACATAAAATTATCAAAGTTTAAACTTGTGCGCCTAACGTTTCGTGTACTACTGTTCAATCAAAGTTTAAACTGAAATGATTAACTCTAACTCTACATACCACATTGAACACGAGCAAATGTGTGGCTGAAGTAGCGTAAAATTTGTATATAAGCTTAAGCAAATAACCAAATAGATCATCAATCCTCAATCGTTTCTTGGCTTTCACTTGGGATGATCAACCAACATTCTCTCAATTAACTCTTTTCGTTTTGGCTGAAGCTGATGGTCCTCAACTATTCGAAGTATCAACTTGGCCACCGATCATTGGGAAGACTTTCTCGAACATCAGTTTGGCCGCCGATCATTGGGAAGATACTCTCGAACATCAACTTGGCCGCCGATTATTGGAATCACACTCGCAAACATCAACTTGGCCGCCGATCATTAGGACGACATTTTCGATCATCAACGTTTTGTCTCCGTTTAATATTCATATAAGTTAAATATTTTTTAAAACTAATTGCTTTAATCATTCACTAACATTTTTTTCATTTTCTTAATTAAATATCTTTGAATGGCACTGGTGGTGGCGTCGCTGTTCCCAGTTCAATTGTATCGATCAATGAATCAATTGTATTGCCAAATCTTCAACGTATTGAATCTCGTTTCGCCATGCCTTCGGCAATGATGACAATTGTGACGAAACTGGTGGCGATGAATCGGAAAATAATCATCGATCGACCAATTTATATACAGTGTGCTGTGACCTATGGAACAAAGTTCAATCATTGATTCAAAAATTGTTGGATTATTATTTGAATTCATCAAACATTGGATCGTTGCCATTGAATCCAAATCTGGCTTGTTAATCAATCTATTGTTTCCTAACCTATCGGTTAATCTTGCTCATTCGGTTACAAGTGGTGGCGTCAATTCCACAAATCCACAAATGGTTTGGCCAACTCTACATCATCGTATGATTATGGCCATAAAAATAGTTCGTTTGGATAGACCGATAAACGTGTTATATCGGCTAATTGGGCCAAAGTTGAAGATATTAGTCGTCTATTAAAATCATTACCCAATTGGCTTTCATTGCGTGAACATCATCGATATTGTGGCGAATTTGTAACTCGTGGTGAACCATTATCAAGTGTCAATGTTGGCGGAAGTGGTGGTGGTGATGAATCATCCATACCATCAGTAACTATTGGAATCCATCCGAATCGTTGCCATTTGATCAACCATCAAATATCATTCGATGGATCGCCAGAAGAGGTTCATCTTCGCAACATGCGTGAAACGGGAATTTTCTCCACCAATCTTAACAAGGTGATACTATTGTGGCAGAGTGGACAACTTGAACAATTGGCTCGTGGTGATCATCTTGTATCATCAATCGTATCAATGCGTGAACATGATATTGCCAACATCATGTTGAGTGGAAACAATGTCGATCTATCGATTGGAATGGAATCGTATCGCAATTTACCTGAAGTTTACATCGTCACTCATAGCTCATGCTCACTCACTCACTCACATTGGCAAAAGATTTCTCCTATATGGCCGAAATGTGCCATTTGCTGCCTTAACGATCTTGAAGTACGAATTCATCGTTTCTATCATCTTCAAACATTGGATGAATCATTCTTTACTACATACCTTGATTCTTCATCATCAGATCAACGTGTCCATGCACTAGCAGGCTTATTCCATTATGTCATTCCATTATTGGACGATCTGCACAAACAATTACGTTGAAACCATACAAGATGGTGTTTGGTGGCTATCATCGATCTTTATCAACTCGATGTCGGCTGTGCTTCGCATCCAACCGAACGGTATCAAACGATCATGTCGTGCAATCTATGATATTCAACGACGTCTAGCTGCCATTACCCGTACCAGAAAATTAACACATGTTGACATTTGATAGATCAATTTCTTATCTATTATCATCAAAAATTTCAAAACTAAAATCAATGTATTATTTGAGATAATGTATTTCACCATTCCCATTATTTCCCATTGATATACATTAGTATTACTTATTTTTATGGTCATTTCCATAGGATTGCATTGCATTTGCCAGATGTACGTTTGAATGCCTTTTAAACCCCCGTTTTGGGTAGAATCCTTTGTATTTATGAACTGAAATTTTGAGGAATAGTTTGTTATTAATCAATAAACCATCCCTAAAAATTTCATTAGAATCCAAACAACTTAAATTTTTGCTCGATTTTCATCAAAAATGAAGGCTTTAGCCTTTGCGTTTTTTCAATTTTTGAGAAAAAATTAAAGTTGCTTGGATATTAATGAAATTTTCAGGAATAGTTTATTGATTATTAACAAATCATTTCTGTAAATTTCAGCTTAAAAATCCAAAGGATTCCACCCAAAACAGGATTCAAATTGATTGATAAAAAATCGACATGACACCAAAAAACCAAACAATTTGAACCTTGTTTTTGGTAGAATCCTTTAGATTTGCGAACTGAAATTTTCAGGAATGATTTGTTGTTGATCAATAAACCATCCCTAAAAATTTCATTAGAATTCAAACAACTTTAATTTTTGCTCGATTTTCATCAAAAATGAAGGCTTTAGCCTTTGCGTTTTTTCAATTTTTGAGAAAAAATTAAAGTTGCTTGGATACTAATGAAATTTTCAGGAATAGTTTATTGATCGATAACAAATCATTTCTATGAATTTCAGTTCAAAAATACAAAGGATTCTAACCAAAAATAGGATTTAAATTGAATGATTAAAAATCGTACAATTGGCAAATGCAATGCAATGCATAAGGAATGGCCATAAGAATGCATATCTCTTTTCTCACCTTCATTGTCATTGATGAGTTATAGCGTCTTAAAGTCCATATATGATCAAACTTAAGCCCAAATTTATAACTAATAAACAATTAGTGATACAAAATTAAATTAAAATATATTTGATTTAGCGGTTATTGATCTATCATTGTGGCTGATTTTAATATTTAATTCTTAACGGTTTTTGAGTTATTCAATTTTGACCCCATAATGTATATCCACAATGACCAATATTGTCAAGTAACTTGATTCTCAATACATTATATACATTGAATTACGGGTCATTCATAAACTTTTGTGTTGGTGCGTTTCTTTTCGTTCCTATACACCATTATATGATCGTTTCCAATATATATCATTTTAATCATTGTTTTTTTAATATTATTTCCATTTCTGGTACCTATTTCAATATTGATGACTATTTTAATGTTGATTGCGATAGACCACATGTTTATGTTAATGTTTATGTTTATTGTTATAATGCCAAACTTTGCCGATATAGCACTAGCTTCGATGAAGTTTCTAGACTCATGATGATACATTTGACTCGAATCGATGAACGTATTTCATCGTCGTTTTTATCATATTGATTCATATTTTTGGCCTTCTTCTTTCACTGTACATTTAATGATTAGCTCCCCCACTCATCTATGTTGTATATGATTTGGCATAGAGTTCATGTTTACCCTATAATGTATTGGCAACATGAAATTATCAAAGTTTAAACTTGTGCGCCTAACGTTTCGTGTACTACTGTTCAATTCAAGTTTAAACTGAAATGACTAATTTTAACCTTACATACCACAATGAACAGCTAGCAAATGTGTGGCTGAAGTAGCATAAAATTTGTATATAAACTCAAGCAAAGACCGAGTAGATCATCAAACGTTTCTTGGCTTTCACTTGTGATGATCAACTATTTTCTTATCAAGCAACTCTCTTCGTTTTGGCTGAAGCTGATGGTCATCAACTTGGCCGCCGATTATTGGGAAGACTTTCTCGAACATCAACTTGGCCGCCGATCATTGGGAAGACTTTCTCGATTATCCATTTGGCCACCGATCATTGGGAAGACTTTCTCCAACATCAACTTGGGCACCGATCATTGGGAAGACTTACTCGTTCATCAATTAGGCCACCGATCATTGGGAAGACTTTCTCGAACATCAACTTGGCTGCCGATCATTGGAACCACACTTATTTATTTATTTTCTTTATGTGGCTGGTCTTCCACGCTGATGACACTAGATATTTGTTCGTAACTATTTTCATGATGTGTATTGAAGATTTAGCTGTATTTTTACTTATGGTCATTATCAACTATATTTTAGCTTATGATCCTCAACTATGCTTTCAAAATTACCACCGTTTTTACCCGGGATTGACCAAAACCATATAAGTATTCTTTAAAATTAATTGCTTTGATCATTCACTAAAATTTTTTATTTTTCCATTACAATATCTTTGGATGGCATTGGTGGTGGCGTGAATGTGGCAATCATATTGAACCTTTTAAGCAAGTATTGGTGGCGTCTTTGTACTAAATAATTTCCGTGGCGCATTTGGTTGTCGAGTTCAAACTATATAAACTAGGCAATTTCTGGCTAAATGATCAATTTAATTTAAGCTATTATTGAAGACAATATTATTTGCTTGCAACTTTGTTAACTTTTATGATCAGCAACCATCTTTTCTTGTTTTTGACGATGTTCATTATGGTGGCCCATATTCCAATTTCCTGTTATTTGGCCATCAACTTGGCCGCCGATCATTGGGACGACATTCTCGAACATCAAATTGGCCGCCGATCACCGGGACGACACTCTGGAACATCAACTTGGTCGCCGATCATTGAAAAATGATTCTAGAACATCAACTTGGCTGAAATCATTGGGCGAAACTCTGGAACATCATTTGGCAGCCGAGCATTAAGAAGTCATTTTCGAACCTAAACTTGGTCCCCGATCATTGGGAAATGATTCTCGAACATCAACTTAGCTGAAATCATTGAGACGATACTCTAAATTACTCTTTCGACGCAGATCATTGAGACGATACTCTCTAACATCTAATCAAATTGGCCGCTGATCATCGGGACGACACTCTGAAATCAAATTGGCAGTTGATCATCGGGACGACGCTCTGGAACATAAATTTGGCTGTAAATCAATGGGAAGACACAATCATTTAATCTCAATTTTGGGGAGGATTTTTTAGAATAAACGAATTTAAATGTGGTATGCCTTAGACGATCACAATGGTTGACACATTCGTCATCTGGAACATCAACTTGGTCGCCTATCATTTAGACGATATGTATTAACATCAAATTAAACGCAGATTATTGAGACGATACTCTAATTTTTTACCATAACCTCTTTGTATAATTGAAATTTATAAGAATCATTTGTTAGTGGTTAAATTAATTCTTCCCTGAAAATTTCATTTTAATCCAAACAATTATTATTTTTGGTTAATTTTTACAAAATTGTATTATTTTGAATATTGATCAAACAATTCCATATTCAACAATGTTGAAACGTTTTTAAAAATTTTATTTTATGGAAAAAATTGATTTTTGTTTCTTATTGTCAAAAAAGAAAGAATCCACTGTTTTATTTCGATTTTTGTACCAATTGATTTTTTAAAAGGTTAATTGATGAAAATTTTCACAATAAATGGATATGTGGCGCCATCTATTGATAAATAAAATAAATTATTTTAGAATTATTGATAATGAATAATGGAATTTAATTAAATTGAAATTTTAATAGTAATTAATTGTTAGGTGACTATAGGTCGCCGAAGATAACAAGCGGAAACATATATAGGATTTTATCATATGGCTTTTACGAGGCCGGCATAGGATGTCGAGGCAAGTAATATGCGAGGCGATCTAAGGTATTCGAGTGGGGGTTTACACATGGCAAGGGTAACGAACTATCTTCATTGTGAGGCGACCGTAGGTCGCCGAACATAACAAGCGGAAAAATATATAGGATTGTATATTTGGCTTTTGCGAGGCGGCCGTAGGCCGCCGAGCTAGGTATTATGCGAGGCGACCGAAGGTCGCCGAGTGATTCTTAATGCGAGGCGACCGCAGGTCGCCGAGCGGGGGCAGTGTCGTGAATCGAGTCTAGCGGAGCGAGGGGAGCTAACTCCTTGTGAGGCGACCGCAGGTCGCCGAACATAATAAGCGGAAACATATATAGGGAAGTATCATAAGGCTTTTGCGAGGCGGCCGTAGGCCGCCGAGCCAAGTATTATGCGAGGCGACCGAAGGTCGCCGAGTGATACTTAATGCGAGGCGACCGCAGGTCGCCGAGCGGGGGGAGCAGGGTGAATTCGAGTCGAGCGGAGCGAGACGAACCAAGTATCATGCGAACCGAGCGAAGCGAGGGGAGCTAGTATCTTGATGTAGCGATGTCGACAAATTTGCACATATTTGTTAGAAAAAATCCACGGGCAACCCTTATATACAACAAAGTGTGACTTGTGTATATTTTTAAATACAATGTGAGGCGACCGCAGGTCGCCGAACAAATAAACATGGGACAAGTGGCGTTAATAGCAATGTGAGCCGAGCGTAGCGCATATATATGTACAGCAGGGAGCAACATAAGATAGGAGGTCGGGACGGTCCGCCGAGCGAAGCGAGGCGCCATCGCGAGCGAAGCGAGCGACCGCGCGAGCGAAGCGAGTGCTACCGCCGAGCGAAGCGAGGCGGCAAAATTTTCCCCCCTTTTCTGTTTTTTATTTTATATTTTCTATTTTAAAGTTTTAAGTTTTAAGTTTTAAGTTTTAAGTTTTAAGTTTTAAGTTTTAAGTTTTAAGTTTTAAGTTTTAAGTTTTAAGTTTTAAGTTTTAAGTTTTAAGTTTTAAGAGTTTTAAGCTAAGCCGAGCGAAGCGAGGCGTTTTAAGTTTTAAGCAAAATTTTAAGTTTTTTTTAAGTTTTAAGTTTTAAGTTTTAAGTTTTATTTTATATTTTTTAGTTTTAAGTTTTAAGTTTTAAGTTTTAAGTTTTAAGTTTTAAGTTTTAAGTTTTAAGTATTAGTATTAATAATAATAAAAAAAGAATAAGTTTTAAAAAAAAGTTTTAAAAAAAAAAGAAAGTTTTAAGTTTTAAAAGAAAGAAAGAAAGAAAGAAGAAGAAAGAAGAAAGAAGAAGAAAGAAAGGAGAAAGGAGGAAAAACTTACATTGAAGATGAAGTTGAAGTGTTGAAGTTGAGTTGGTGATGTTGGAGTTGAGTTGGTGATGTTGGAGTTGAGTTGGTGATGTTGAAGTTGAGTTGGTGATGTTGAAGTTTGGTTTGTGGTGGTAAAGTTGAGTTTGTGGTGGTTAAGTTGGGTTTGTGGTCGTAAAATTGGGTTTGTGGTAATAAAGTTAGGTTTGGTGTTTGGTAGTAAAGTATGGTTGAGAAGATTGTATTTACCGGTGGATTAGTTAGAATAAAAACGAATAATGTTGATGACAATTTAAATTTGTTGATGAAGATCAAAAAGTATTGATGAAAGTCATAGTTGATGGTAAAGTTGGTGGTTCAGTTGATTATCACTAGTTAAAATTGTGATGTTGATTGCATAGTTAAAGTATATTTGACTAAACTCACAAAATAAAAAGATTGATGATTGGTGGTAACGTTGAGGATGATTGATGTTGAGCTAAAAAGGATAAAAGTTAATAGAATGAACAACACGGGTTTTAAAATATTTCTTTTTCATAAAATGATTCAATTTAAAATAAATAATATCGTCAGGCCAAGTGACGATCGGCCACCATCAAAGGATACCGCCATGAAATCGGTCTGGAATTCGGATTGGAAACAGGACCAGTGCCATAGCCATCAAGGATTGAACAGGATATAGGATTAGGGAAAAAATTATAAGTTAAAGTATATTATAAGTTAAACAACATATTTGATGAAACTCACTTTTTTTTCATAAAACAAAATACATAATATCACCAGGCCAGAGCGACGATCGGCCACCATCAGAAAATAGCACCAGGAAGATAGCACCACGAAGATGATCTGAAAATCGAATTGGAAATAATACCATTGCCATAGCCAACAAGGATTGAATAAGTTTTAAGTGTGAAATTCAGCAAAATCTTCAATCAAGGGAAAATAGACATCTAGAAAATAGCCAATGTTGTGAGTGAATAGAAGTGTCTTGAATAATGCCATAATATAAACTGATCATTTAGCCAGAAAATGACGAGCTTATATTGCTTGAAATCGGCGATCAAAAGCGCCACCACAAATATTTGAGAACATAGACGCCACCACCATTTGCTTCAAAAGTTCAATATGATTGAACCTATTGACCATCAACAGCGCCACCGCCATTTGTTTCAAAAGTTTGATGAGATTGGCCATCAAGAACGCCACCACCGCCATTGTCATCTAACTAAATTGAAATGTGAAAAAAAATGTTAGTGAAATATCAAAGCAATTAGTTTTAGGGAATACTTAACTTAAATGAATATTTAACAGGAAAAAAACGGAACTGGAACAACGGCCATTATAATGAATTGAAGCATACAAAGATGGAAAAAACAAAGTTAAAATTGTTATAGAAAAATGAATGAATTGATACTAAATTGAAGTCGAACATCGGCAAAAGCAGGAAAAGAAGGTTAAGCCAAATATTTGATGAATGATCCCAATTATCAGCGGCCAAGTAGATGTTCTAGATTATGATCCCAATGATCAGCCGCCAAGTTGATGTATGAGAGTGTTGGTTGGTTGTTGGTTGGTTGGTTGGTTGTTGGTTGATGAAAGCCAAGAAACGATTGATGATCTACTCGGTCTTTGCTTGAGTTTATATACAAATTTTATGCTACTTCAACAACACAATTGCTATGTTCATTGTGGTATGTAGGGTTGAAGTTAGTCATTTCAGTTTAAACTTTGATTAAACAGTAGTACACGAAACGTTGTGCGCACGAGTTTAAACTTTGATAATTTAATGTTGCCAATACACCATAAGGTGAACATGAACTTCATGTCGAAGCATGTACAGATACGATACAGTACAGTGCGATAGATGAATTGGGGGCCAATCATCAGTTGTACAGTGAAAGAAGGAGCAAAACACAATGAACGATGAACAACATGAACTAGTAGAATACACAAACGTTAAGCATACGAGTTTAAACTTTGATAACTTCATTTTGCCAATACATGGTAGGTTAAACATGAACTTCATGTCAAAGCATGTACAACGATAGATGAGTGGGGGAGGCCAATCATTAGTTGTACAGTGAAAGAAGAAGTCCAACAATATGAATCATTTGTATCATGATTTTGGCAAATTTTGGCACTAAAACAATAAACATAAACAAATACATGTGGTCTACCGCAATTAGTGTCGAAATAGCAATTAACGTCGAAATAGCAATTAGCGTCGAAATAGCAATTAGCGTCGAAATAGCAATTAGCGTCGAAATAGCAATTAGCGTCGAAATAGCAATTAACATCGAAATAGACATAAAAATTTTCATTATTGATTTTATTCCATTTTGATTATAGAGAATAACCAAACAAAGATAAATTAGTATTGATATTTTATTAATCATAAATATGGATAATTTACATAACTTTTATATAATATTAATTTTGTGGTAACGGTACAATATCAATTGTTTATTGTGTATATATGTAGTTATTGTGTTTTATTATATATTAGAAAAGTACATAACAGTTTTACATTAGTTTTTATTGGGTGCTGTGTAACAATTATATTTGGGGTAATTGGTAATGGAGATGAAACAAAAAGAATAAGGTATTAGTTAATTGTCGAGATATTTAATTGTATGGAAAATTTTTTTCAAATGATTTCATTGGTAACAAATGGTTTCAATTCGTTTGAAATACAACTGGTTATCCATTCTTCAATTTGATACTAGGGAAACAATTGGATGCAAAAGAAACAACTGGATGCAAAAGAAACAATTGGATGCAAAAGAAACAACTGGATGCAAAAGAAACAACTGGATGCAAAAGAAACAACTGGTTACCAAAGGTTTCAACTGAATGCCGAATGAATAAATGAAACCCAAATTACCACTTAGTTGCCAAGGATACAATGAATGACCAAAAGGTTTCAAATGAATGTCAATAAAACAATAAGCCTACTACGGTGAGTTTCCAGACGTTAACAAGAAAACAAATCAACAATTACCGGCGATGGAAACAAATTTTCACCTTCGGCAATACGCATCAACAAAATCCAACCCAAAAAAAATTATTGATCGGCCGCGGGAAAGTTCGATAAAAACCAGATCAGCAACAGAGATGTTGAAATTGATCTTTTTCCAAGATAGCAATAGTGAAATCCAAATCAGCAAATGATTCAACATTAAGAACAGGATTCCAAGATTCACAGAAGCCAAAGACATTTTGACATAACCGCCATAACGAATATCAGCATCGTGAATGGTATTCAGCAAAAAGACTTAGCCAAAAAACAAAGAACCCCCACCGTCATTGCCATCTAACGATATTGACATGTGAAAATAGCAGAAAAATGTCAGTGAATTATCAAAGTAATTAGTTTCAAAGTATACTTAACTTTGATGAATATTCAACAATGGCAAAATCAAGAAACTGGAACATCGACCATTATAATGTTTTGCAGCATAATGACACCAAAAGACAGACCAACATTAATCGGCTACGAGAAATGACACTTGATCCTTATCCAAAAGAAAGTTTGGTGAAATTCAGCTCAGCAAAAGTTTGATCTGCTTTGGAGAGTAACAAGAACAAAAAACGCCACCGCCATTGCCATCAAACGATAATGACTTGTAAAAATAACAAAAAAATGTCAATGATTTATCTGAAGATATTAGTTTTAAAGAATACTTAACTTAAATAAATCATCACCAACGGCAAAAGTAGGAAATAGGAAGATCGGCCATCATAATGATCTCCTGGATAGACATTAAATAAAAATCAAAGTTAAAATTGATATATACAAACAAATCAAATGATACATAATTTAACTTAAACGAACATGGGCAAAAACTGGAAAAGATGATTGATGAACAAAAGGTTATGTTAAGGGATCGGCGGCCAAGTTGATGTTCGAGAATGCCGTCCCAATGATCGGCGGCCAAGTTGATGTTCGAGAATGTCATCCCAATGATAGGCGGCCAAGTTGATGTTCGAGAATGTCGTCCCAATGATCGGCGGCCAAGTTGATGTTCGAGAATGTCGTCCCAATGATCGGCGGCCAAGTTGATGTTCGAGAATGTCGTCCCAATGATCGGCGGCCAAGTTGATGTTCGAGAATGTCGTCCCAATGATCGGCGGCCAAGTTGATGTTCGAGAATGTCGTCCCAATGATCGGCGGCCAAGTTGATGTTCGAGAATGTCGTCCCAATGATCGGCGGCCAAGTTGATGTTCCAAAGTGTCGTCCCAATGATCGGTGGCCACCATTACCATTGCCATTCATATATATTGAAATGTGATAATAAAATAAATGTTAGTAAATGATCAAAGCAATTAGTTTTAAAAAATACTTAACTTGAATAAATATCGGAACTTAAACTTTGAACAAAAATAAAAGTCAGAAAGCATCTTCAGTTGTAACGAACACGATCAACGTCGGCAAAAGAACGGGACCATCAGCTTCAGCCAAAACAAAGAGAGTTGGTTGATCATCACAAGTGAAAGCCAAGAAACGATTGATGAACTACTCGGCTCTTTTCTTGAGCTTATATACAAATTTTACGCTACTTCAGCCACACATTTGCTAGCTGTTCATTGTGGTATGTAAGATTAAAATTAGTCATTTCGGTTTATACTTTGATTGAACAGTAGTACACGAAACGTTAGGCGCACGAGTTTAAACTTTGACAATTTCATGTTGTAAATACACTATAGGGTAAACATGAACTCTATGTCAAATCATGTACAACGATAGATGAGTGGGGGAGCTAATCATTAGTTGTACAGTGAAAGACGAAGACCAACAATATGAATCAATATGATTAAAACGACGATGAAATACGTTCATAGATTCGAGTCAAATGTATCATCATGAGTCTATAAGTTTCATCGAAGCTAGTGCTATATCGGCAAAGTTTGGCATTAAAACAATAAACATAAACAATAACATAAACATGTGGTCTATTGCAATCAACATTAAAATAGTCATCAATATTGAAATAGGTACCAGAAATGGAAATAATATTAAAAAAACAATGATTAAAATGATATATATTGGAAACGATCATATAATGGTGTATAGGAACGAAAAGAAACGCACCAACACAAAAGTTTATGAATGACCCGTAATTCAATGTATATAATGTATTGAGAATCAAGTTACTTGACAACATTGGTCATTGTGGATGTACATTATGCGGTCAAAATAGAATAACTCAAAAACCGTTAAGAATTAAATATTCTAAATCTGCCACAATGACGATAGGATTCAAATTGGTTGATCAAAAATCAAAAAAAAGCAAAGCCTATAGCCTTCATTTTTGATGAAAATCGAGCAAAAATTAAAGTTGCTTGGATCGGGATGAAATTTTCAGGGATGATTAATTGATCAATTATAAATCATTTCTGAAAATTTCAGTTCATAAATCTAAAGGATTCTATCCAAAAACAGGATTCAAATTGAATGATATACATTTTCATATAGGAAATAGCTGGACGTGTTCCAACCAGTAAACCAGTAAATGGAGCAACAATCACTTGCTACGGAAATGGTTCATTTGGATGCCAAGTAAACGATTGGTTGAGGATGGTTGATGTGTGAGCTCAAGGCAAAAACCTGATCAATGATCTGTTTGGTTTTTGACTGAGTTTATATACAAATTTATATTCTATACAATAAACATTAGCGCCACCTCAAATAACACTATTAAAATAGCCACCAATGATGTCATTAATTAATTAAAATTAATTATGAAAAAATGCTTTTAACATCCCATCTTTTATTTCGTTCCAGTTCCAGTTCCACTTTAGATATAGAGAAAATCAAACGATGTTCTGTTTTGGTTTTTGTAATGATAAATAGTGATAATTAATAATTTCTTCATTCTTTTTTTTTTTTTGGTATTGGTATTGAATGATTCAATTATCATAATATGTTTAACAATAAATTATGTTTTGGTGTGTCGAAGTTTTTGGAAATTGTGTTTGGAAATTTAATCGTAAATTGCATTAATGGAAACATATTTAGATTTCCATAATTATGTGAATTGATTTTCTCTTTTCTCTTGTATTTTGTTTAATGGGGGAATTGATTGATTGCGTTTGATTCTTATATGTTTGGCATTAATGTCTCTAATGATGATATAATGTATGATGTCAAGGAGTGAAATAAAATAGAACAACAATGGAAAACAACAAACATGATTACTACTAATAAAAGTATTATAATACCAAATATGATAACATTGAAACATTTCAAAAAATCGATGAATTAGTTTGACATCGATTTAGGCTAACATAAACAAACAAACAAACAAACAAACAAACACACACACACACTCACATACAAACAAACAAACAAACAAAAACAACAATTAATAAAAAAAATTGGAACTTCAATCATGATGATGATAATAAAATCAAAAATAGAATCAATTCTTTAGTGATATGATGATTGAACGATTAGATTCAACTAAACTAGATTGTGTGCATCAAAACTTGCTAAACACACTAGGATCATTAACATTTGATCATATGATTGATTAATTGATAAAACTTGAAACATTGAACGATATCGATAAAGACTAAACTATATGCTTTCAACTAAATTCATTGTTAAGTTCAAACAATGATATTATCTAATGCCATTTGGAAGCATCATGGAATTTGTTTCGTTTACTTGACGATTTTCTAAACTAACAGTTATGTTTATATTTTGATATTATCAATATATATGGAATAAGATGATAAATAATTAATGTTGTTGATATTTTTTTTTTCAATGAATTTTTGGCTTAATATATGAAATATTTGGTTAATTATTATGTATCTTTTGAATTGGTATGCCAAATTGCCACCCATCAGAGAAAAATCAGAGAAGGCAAGAGAAGAAAAAGAGAGAGAGAGAGAGAGAGAGAGAGAGAGAGATGAATGAGAAGAAAAAAAAATAGATAATTGTGTAGGAGTTATATTTTGAATAGAAAAGTACAAGGTTTCAATGGAGTTTTCATCGTTTTTGTTTTCTGAATTTAAAAATTCGAGCTATAAAACAAAAAAAAGATAAAACAGTAGTATTAAACAAAAAAGTCTTACCGATAAACCAACGAAATGTTTCGTGTGTCAAATTGACTTTCGTTTCGTACTTTCGGTTTATTCGTTCAAGTATCATTTAAAATTGATACCATTTTTTGTCACGATATTTAAGCATAACGGCATGTGCTGCACTACTAAAAACTTCGGCTTCATTTTGCATACGAGCCGTACTATCCTCCAATTTACCCAAACGTTCGCCACGTTCATTGAATCCCTGAAATGTAAAAAAAATATATTAAAATTTAAAATTAAATAGAAAGAAAAAGTCAAATATTGAAATCCAAAATTAATCCACCTCTCTCAATTTGGCAAATTCTCCACCAATGGCCGATGTATGAGCTTTTGCATGATCGATCGAACCGGGAATCAAACGTGCGGTAGTCTTCGACGCCTTACCGGACGATGCCTCGCCAAACAACTCTTCACGATCCAATGGCGTCGGTGCACCACCAAACAAGCCCTTTAGGAATGATTGTTTCGGCTGTTCCGGCAATGGTTTCGATTCGGTAAATGCCGATTCAGTCATCTCCGACAATGTTTCCATGATTGAACTGGAGATCGTAAATTTGGTCACCTCCGATGGCGATGACATGTACATTGCATGACCATTGGCGCTGAAGAAAATTGTGCGTGCAATACTAAAAACAAATATAAATTATTAAATGATATTTAAAATATAAAAATAAAAACAAAGACGTTACCGAACATCGGTCAATGGAACAAAATCGACATCGATCAATTGACGAAGTGATGGCAAACTGTATACCACAATGTTACCAGTTCCGAGATAGCATGCCAAACAGAGTGCAGCTGAAATGAACACAAAACAAAAATTAAAATGTGTCTATTAATAAAAATAAACATAAAAATATACTTTGATCACGCGATTCGCCTTGATTCTTCATATAAACCACATCAGCACGAACAGCGAACGATGTTTCAGTGATTGTCGCCTTTTGTACACAAACTTGCAATGGTAATGCAATCAAACGAATCTGCTTTTCCGATGTGATCACCACCAAATGTGAATCACGAAAATCCGACGACGATGTGGTTGGCGATATTTTCGATATCTTTCCAGAATTGGAATTGGAACCGGATGCACCACCACCGCTGCCGCTTCCACCAACACCATCACCACTGGTCGATGATTTAAGGTTCGATGAACCAGAATTGTTGGAAAATGATCCTACGCCAGTACCACCACCGGCTGATGCCGAACCGGATCGTGTGATTGATAATGATGTTTGCCGTTTACCATCCGATGTTGGTGTTGAACTATCAGCCCGTGTCTGATCTTTCCAATGATCAGGTTTCAATGATAATTGTTGTCCGAATGAATCGAGAAAGCCAATGTTCAAGATTGAACCTTTCAAACGATAAATTGATGCTAAATTTACAAAAAAAATGAGAACATGATTATTTAAAAGTTAATTAAACAATTGTTACAAAATTGTTTACGTGTTGGCGTAGCAAGTACGGTTTGCAAGCAAAGCACACGATTGTCCACATTGTCCGGCATTGTCAATGCGATAACGATTACCGAACCACAGCTGGTTCCAACCCAAACTGTCGGATTTGGATTGGTATCTATATAATAAATTAAAAAAATAAATATATTTTAATATAAAATCAAATTCATTGAAACCAATTCTTACCATTCTTGGCAATAAAAGTGTTGGCAAATGCAATGAAAAGGATCGATTCATTGCCGACGTTCTCCAAACTTGACATTGACGACGATCGAGATCGAGCAAAGCTATCCAATTTGTCTTCAAAGTTTTGTGGAGCCAAAATCAAAGTTAAAATGAAAATAAAAATAAGAATAAAATTAGTAAGAATCAATTTCATTGAATGGATAGATTTTTTTTTTGGTTTGGCGTGGAATAATAGAATATTAGTATTAGTAATGGTTAGTGAAGTAAAATGGATTGATTCAAATATTGGACGGAGATTGGAAATGGGAAATGAAGCGATTGGAATAATAATTGGAAAAGTACAAGTTAAATCATGCACAAACAAAGGGGAGAGGGAACACACCCACACACTTTCACAAATAGATTTCAAGATAATAGCAAACAATAATTGGATGCAAACAATGATAAACACACACGGAAACAATCAAAACAAATCAAGCACAATCATATGGTTGAAAAAATTGCTAAGAAAATACAAATACGTGCAAATTGTATCATTGGAAATGTTTCATTCAAATCCATGCAATGTATTCCATTGTTTCTGTATGTTTGTTTGTGTTTATGTTTCGCTGCATTTTTTTTTTTTTTTTGAGGAATATTAAATTCAATTTTCACATTTAGTTTAGGAGTAAATGAATGATGATGTTTTGAAATTGATATTTTTTTTTTGGTTAGTTCGGTTGAAGAAAACAACTGAAAAGAATTCAATCAAGCATTATCACTATATATATATATAGACAACGAGCATGCATTTGAAGAAGATGAGAGAAGAAGGAGAAGAAAGTTAAATCTTTGATCTTGAGAGCAAACAATATGCATGAAAACATGATCAAACAAATAAGTTAGATTCAAAGATCTTTCTTCTCATGATTCATGAGGCAAAAATCCAAAAAAAAACGAATAACACACGATCACGACACACGACACACCCACACAAAAAATAGTAACAACAAAAAAAGTTTGGATTCAAATAGGAAAGGATCACACACGCCCACACACACAAACACACACACACAGACAGACACACAAGCGCGCGTATTAAAATATAATTGGAAAGGATAAAGAATTAATATCCAATTGTCATCGTCATCATTCATCTTGGTTTGCCATTAAAATTTTCAATTTTTCTTCAATACAAAGTTCGTTGTTTTCATATAAATTGATGAATTGCCATCAAATAGTTTCTTCATTCTTGATTCAAATCAGGAAGATATAATATAATAATCAAACATAATAGCTAAAATTCTCTATCTCATAGCATAGATAGATAAACACATTCGCTCATCTTCTTCTTGTGTTCGAAAATAAAAATTATCATCATCAATCATCATTTATGGTCGATTAAAAAATGTTTATGTGTATATGTGTGTGTGTGTGCATGTATGTGTGCAACTTTTTATGCATCCTAAAAAAGAGATAACTCTATACTCTATCATTATTAATACGAAATAATTTGTTTGAAAAGAATATTCATCTAGCAAAATATGGGAAAAATGAGATTGGTTGCGATTATTAGCGTTAGATCAACACTTAAGGATACATACTGAGAGAAGGTGGACATAGATTAAATTGGACTACTAAATTCTAGAAGATCGGGAGAGAAAGAGAAAGAGAGAGAGAGAGAGAGAGAGAGAGAGAGAGGATCGATCTCAAAAGCTATATAAAGTGTCTAGCAAATTGGTTTCGAGCATAAATTAATTTCGAGAGGAATAATGGATTTGTGTCGAGCATTGAATCGAAGAATGTTTTGTTATGGGTTAGAATGGATAGAACTGAAAATAAAAAAAAGAGAAAGATGAAAAATATATATCTATTCAAGATATGAAATAATTGTATCCCGTAATAAACTAGAAAAAAAATTGATCTAAAAAACTTAATGGAATTTGCTACTACAAAAAAAAGAATATGGAAAAAAACTGATGAAGATTGGGCATTGTTTTTTTTTGTTCATTTGCTTTCATACTGTGATAATGATGTAACCCATAATGGTTAAGAATGCTATCCCTCGATTGGTTGGTGATGATTGTGCTATGATGTTGCTGATGTTGTGGATGATGATGATGATGATGATGTTGTGGTATGTTCGGCAAACGTTCAGGCGAATGGTCGACCGATGCATTAGACGATGACATTGAATTAGAGGACATGCCGGTTGTATTGGCCGAATAGGACATTGACATCATCGATTGATGAATGGTGTGCATCATCTGTAATTTGCGTGTACCTTGCGAACGTGAACGTTTCATGTCGATACTGCCCGAACCGGATGTCATCGATTGGCCACCGCCGCCACCTGAAGCAGCTGCAATCGATGACGATGCTCCAGAACCGGCGGCATTGGTGCCAATAATTCCCGATGATGTCGACGAGGAGCCGATTGTCGCTTGTGAGATTCGTCCCGATGATGTTGGACTCATACAAACACCATTCACCTTTTTTTTGTTGATTTGGTTAGTAGTTTTTTGTTTTGGCAAGAATAAGTGGAAAGATAGAATTGTGAAAGATAGAAATAATTAGGATTAATAATAGAATTGATAAATCAATTGTAGATGATTAATGCATTACTCTTCTTCTCACACATTAAATGCTAGTTGAATTTGATTTTCAAAGCAAAAAGTTTGGTTAGGTTAGAAGAGATTAAATGATAAACAAATGATAAAGGGGATTTTGACTCACTGAATAATTTTCCAACCACCGTTGGTGATACCAGTTCTGATTGTTGATCATCATTTCTTAAATCGATAAATTTACGTTTGATTGTTCGGAAACGTTCATCACCAACCATGTTACCAATTGTTTGTGATTGATCACTATCTTTTCGTATCGTTGGTGGTTGATGATCTTGATGTGAGACCACAATATTATCACATGTTTCTTTTTCCAAACATTGGTTACGTTCTAAACGTTCCATTGCAACATCGATCGGATCCATGATTGCGGTTGATTGCTTCAAATCATTATCAGTTTTCGTTTCGAGATCATTTTGTGATGATATAGATGAATTATCAGTCATATTAGACGTTAAACTTTCATTTGAATTTATATGTTCAGTATCTAATGTCTTAACTATCACATTAACCTTGGTACGACGTTTGGTTCGTGGCGGTGGTATCGGTCTTGAATCACAATTACTATCAGTATCATTATTATAATCAATAATATCGGAAATAGGTATCACATTTGAATGATCGTCATTATCTTCGGAATTCAATCGATATTCAGCCAAATCTGATTGCAATGAATCGATTATATCTTGTATGGTCGAATCTGATCCATCAGAATTGTTCTATTTACAATTTGTTCAGTCGATAATAAATTAGTACAACTAATATGGGCAACTCTCGTTCACCAAACAACAACAACAACAACAGATAATAAAAAGAAAAGGTAAACCAATGACTTACGCTTTCGGTAACTGGCGATCGACATCGATCAACATCGCAACTATCCAATTCTTTGGAATAAGGACCAGCCGATGTACATCGTTTGGTTGGTTTGGCTGAAATTCGTTGATAAGGATCCGAAGGGCCTTGAATCAAAGTAAAGTAAAGAAAAAACATTTAAGTGGATAATAAAAATAATAATACAAACAATAGAATACCATAAAGTGATGAAGTTGGAACATTCAAGACGATACTTTTTGAATCAGATCGATAATCACCATACTGTTCTCCGTACCATAAGCAAGGCTACAAGGATGTAAACAAATAGAAAATAGAAATTAGAAATAGAACAATGATCCATTCAAATAATACGTACAGATTAGCATGAACATTGTGCGTCATCGATGTAATACGATACGGTGGCGTACGCCGATCGATCCATGGTGAAATGCATACCAATTCTGGTTGAAAACCGGCAATACGTTTATGGTGTCCCATTTTAACTCGTAATGCAATTGCCGATGTATCCTGTGGATCCGGTGGTTGATTCAACAATGATTGCATACCAGATTGTATCTCCAAATCTGATTGTGATGTTGGATCAAAATCATCATAATTCATCGGTACGACCAGAACATTCAATTCGGTTGATGTTTCAGTCTTAACAAAACGGAATGTAATCACTTGCGATGATGCACCGGCTAAGCATAACGAACGTGTTTCCGGTACGAAGCAAATATATTCAATTGCAAATAGATCTTCAAATGTTTCCATAGCATTACTCATCGATGCCGATTGTTGTGACAATTTTGGCTTTTCAAACAATTTAGCCGTCTTCATACGATACAATACTTGAAGATTGACACCGGTTGCATCCCAAAACTTAACCGAACCATCAGCATGACCGGTAATAATAATTTCCGGATACGATACAGCAAAATTGCCCCATTCACCGCCATTGATTGGCCATTCACGTTCGGAGAAGCCGGAACGTTTCGTTTGTTTGTGTCCCACCATAAAGAATGCCCGAATCAGATCCGGTGGACAATTAGCCAAATAATAACAATAGGTAACGGGCGATTCGTGCAAATCCATTGGATACGGGTTTTGAAAACATGGATAGCCAGGTGTTTGAAGATCGACCACCACCAAATCATTATCAAGCAATACGACAATGGCATACGGATCAGAATAATCAGCTTCATACGGTGAATCGCACAATGTTATAAAATCGACAATATCATGTTCCATCTCCAATACGGTAGTCGATTTGCCATGTATGACGGTTAACATTTGCAATGAATTGTTTCCATTCGATTCCATCGGCATTCCACCGGAAAAGATGATATATGCATCGCTGTTACGTACGGTACGCCATTCTACCTTTGGAATTGGATTGCACGGTTCCGGACGATGATCGGTTGCAATCATTTTTGCTATAAACAAGAATAGATAGATACAATGTTAGAATATATATATATATATAAATCATCATAATCGGAACAATAACGTACAATGTGGATAAATGGTCGACGGTTTGGTGCCGGCCTTTACGTTCCATGTGCTGATACTGCCATCATTGTGGCTACAAATGAATTGTCGCCCTTCCGAATGCCATGACATCGATTGTATGCCTTCGGTATATGCATAACGAAAATCGGCACATTTATTACGTAGATCCCAAAGGACGATACTTCCACTCTCGTAACCGATCAACAACTATAACAACGATAATGAGAAGAAAAAAAAAACATAATGATAAATGAGATGTTCGAGCATAATAAATAAAGATAAATAGCTAATGTTACCTTGTTTGAATCGATGGGACAATCGCTCAAATGGAAAATGCATCCCGGATGGGTTTTACGTGATCTGAAAGTGCAAAAGAATATTAAAAAACAATGATAAAAATGATATATATTTGAAAACGATCATATAATGGTACATAGAAACGAAAAGTTAAAAAAATTGGAAAAATTTCCGAAAACGAAAAAATTTTCCGTAAAGAAACGCACCAACACAAAAGTTTATGAATGACCCGTAATTCAATGTGTATAATGTATTGAGAAGCAAATTGCTTGACAACATTGGCCCAATGCGTTCAATGCTTTGAGTGTCTATGTCTATGTGTGTGTTCTATTTGGCTAGTACAGTAGTATAGGCAATCCACCGTATAGATTGGAAAACCATTGATTTCATAGGCATTCATATGTACAATTGGCAAATGCAATGCAATCCAATAGGAATGGCCATAAGAATATTGAATACTAATGTATTTCAATGGGAAAGCATGGGAAAAACGGCAAATTTACGGATTTTGTTGATTTTACATGTATTAAAAATTTAATTTCTCAAAAACTACAACGATTTAAAATTTTAAATTCACGATCTTAATAGATAAGAAAATGATTGATCAAATGAAATATTGATCACATTTGTACATCTTATCAATCGTTAGTTATAAATTTTCAAAGTTGACCTAAATTTGTTCAGTTTTTTATCAATAACTTCCGAATCGTACAAAATTGAATTCTGAAACTCACTAGACTCATTGGTATAAAGATTTCAAATCGATTGAGACTATAATCAACATTGTAAAACTTATCATTCATAAGTTATTTGCATATTTGTGGTTTTAGATACATTTAATACTTGTACAATAGCTATTTGTACAATAACTTTGCTGATTTAATAATTTAAATATATGCGAGTAAAAAATTACCAAGAAAAAAGAACTGATCTAATAATAACTATCGGTTTTGTAACCGAAACTAGGAAAAAAAACCAATAGATAATAACAAGAATTAATTGGAAAATCGTTACTTAACCGGATCGTTATTGTGAACCATTGTTCTTGAAATATCGATTCGTACAACAACGAAAAAAAAAATTCTGCGATGCCCATTTACATATCAAACGAAAAAAAAAGGAAAAGGAAAGAATCGATATATAGATACATCGAATGCCTTTGTGTACATGACAAAAGTCAATTTAAGGAATAAGAATCCATTGGCACGACCGACACACAAAAATAATCAATTCAATTGCATCTATGGTCAATCTATGGGAGTGGTGATCGTCTCCTTCTTCTTCTTGTTCATCATCATCGTCTTGGTCGTCGTCGTCGTCGTCGTCATCGACGTCGTTGTTTGTACCAAATTGATGGACATGAATGGAAAGTGAGGCAACTAACCAAATGATGGAATGGAATGATCGAATCCATTTACGGAGTGAGAGTCAAAATGAAAAAAAAACCGAAGATGAAAGGAAAGAAAGAGATGCGGCAATAAACTGAATCGAATATTGCCGATTGCCGTTTTTTTTTCTTCTTCTTCTTTCGTTGAAACGTGAGCAAATCCATTTGCAGTTCATTTGCCACCAAGCATTATATATAATAATAATAATAATAATATAAAATTGTGTATATAAACATTCCATTCGTGAATTTGTGTGTATTCTTATTCATTTGCCTGTGTGTGTGTGTGTGTTTGATCATATAAATGGAATGGAATTCACAGCTATCGTCCCTTTTCAAATGTTTTTGGGGTAATCAAATGCAACAACGTCGTCGTCGTCGTCGTCGACAACAACAACAACAACAACACCAAAAACGATAGCAACTGAATCGAGCCTGAGAATCATTAGGCAAATCAGATTAGTGTTTGGGTGAACACACACACACACACAGAAATTTAGTCCAAATTGAAGTTGGAATTGGACACAAACAAATAATAATAATAATAATAAAAATTAGATAATAAACGAGAATTTGCTTGCAAATGGTTTTTCGGTTTAGTTAGATTGGTCAATAATATTGACCCAAAGCAGCAAGAACCAAAATATATCAAATTGCAGCGCTAAATAATTTAAATTGTACACTAAAATGATATTCAAATTAAATTCAATGAGAAATATAAAAATATAATATCTAATATAAATCGATGGCAAACGCATGAACTACATATTAATCATATCAATATTCTAATTAAATTAATAATTAAAAAAAATATATCAAAGTTGAATTATGATTAATTAGATGTGGAATAATATTAAAATACAAAAAAAAGAATAAGATATTCAACTATTTAAGGAACAAAAGGGAAAATTTCCTATTAATAATAATGTTCCTTAAATTAAGGTTTGAATAATGCGGGGAACTAACATAAGAACAATAAGAAAAGGAAAACGAAAAAAAAATTATAATCAAAATGAATTGAGCAAAAACCAATTTCAGAATGAACCAATTGATGTGTTCAATGGGTACAAACACACACAAAGAAAATCGTTCAATTTTTTAGTACCAAACACTTTCGATTATTCATCATCATCATAGACAATCGATTCATGAAAGTACATTCATTTGTTCATCAATGTCGCCCACTCACTCAAATACTTTTGGCTTATTATCATCATCATCATCATCATTTTGGTACATCAAGTACATCATCATCATCATCATCATCATCATTATTTGGATCAAGTGTCTAATTGTACTAGTACTTTGCCATTGGTTCAAGTACATGTTAATGGCAATTTGAGTATCATCAGACGAACGAACGAACGGAACGAACGGAGGAATAGAATGGTGACGATCAAATGAACAAAACAAAAAAATAATAATAAAAATAAAAAAAGCCAGACATATAATGTGAGTGAAGACTGAATTAATTAAGGTAACATTACCCTCATTAAATACGGGAAAATAAAATTAAATAGAAATAATAATAATAATATGAACGACACTAAAATCGTCCTTGTCCGTGAAACGAGACAACAACAATGGAATTTGTCAATTGATAAACGTGAAAATTCAATCAAGATACCATATAATACTAATAATAATAAAAAACAATAAAGCGCAAATATCAAAAGGAATTTGTGCTTTGAAAAAAAAAAAAAATGAAAGAAAGAAAGAAAGAAAATGACTTACAGTTCGATAGCCTTGTTCCAATTGATTACATAACCGGACAATGAGAATGTATCAATATTAACCACATAGGTGTTGCCACGTTCGGTTCCCAAATAAAGCCATTTCGATTGGAATGATAGATGACAATAGGTGATACGTTCTTTCGTAAATTTTAGTGTTTGTTGAATTTCCAATTTTTTCGAACGTAAATTCCACATATGTATCGAATCATCGGCACAAATCGTTATCAATTGGCCCTATATAAATATACAAATTTAACATTAAAAATTAGATTTAATATATTGATCAATAATTGTGGATCATTGAACCTCATTGATAATGAATGCAATTTGTATGACGGCAAACTCGGTTACATGTCGAACGCTTATGTCCACACCGGGACGACCAAGTCTATATAAACAATAAAAATCAAAATGAAATGATATTAATAGATATTAATGGATCAAATAAAAATATAAATTCATTAAAGACACATACATTCGTAAGGAACCATTTTTGGTTCCAATTGCGATCAATCGTTGTACGGGATCGAATGCAATTGCCGTCGGTTGATATGGAAAGCCATGACGAACGACCTATATAAACGAGAACGAACGAAAAGACAAAAATAAATTATTATTATTATTAATTCATCATCATCATCATCATCATCAAACCAAATATATACATAGATAATTAAGCAATAATAAATGTTAGTTGATAAGATATGGATTGTGTGATGAATAATTATTGTCAAATATATTTCTAAGTGTAAAAAAAAGTATATAAAAGAGACAATAGACATAAAATGAAGACAATGAAAACAATAAAAAGTACGATTATAAATAATTGGTCACGAATGAAACACCAAACCAAACCAAACTAAACCAAAACAAGAGAAAACAGCTGAGCCAAAAGTTTCCGTAAACTTTTCCACACCAATTCAACAGGCAAAACACTAATATAAAGTTGCCATCAATCAATCAATGGATTATGATTGCTTTTGTGTAAATATAAATAAATAATAATAATAAAAAAGCTAAATATATAATATAATAATGCTCATATAAAATTAAATTCATTTTTAAAATTAAAAAGAAAATTCCAAATAGCAGAGAACATTTTTTGTAGCCATATTTCATGGTTTTTTTTCTTTTTGGTTCACATCAATAATGATGTATATAAAAATTTAATTCAATTTTCAAATAAGAAAATTAGTCCTTTGAGTATCGTTTTTGATATATAAAAAAAAGTTTGATTACATTTCTATTTAATTTAATTGACGTCAAACAAAACAAAAGGCAAACAATTCAACCGACCAACAAACAATGGAAACGCAATGGTCAAAAGAATTTTGTTTCCTACAATTCTTAAAGTAAATATCATGGAAAATTTATGTTTCATTATCTAATGTTTACTTTTGTTTGCAAGAGTACCAACCAAAAAAAAAAAATGAAACAAAAATTACGATGAGAAGACGAGAATTCATCATCAAAGGAGACTTCCCTGCAACACTTTATTTTGAAAAGTTTATTATCCAAAATACAAGAATATTATAAAAATCGAACCATAGGAACTATTGTTCAATTAAAATAGTTCTCATTCATTGTTTAAACATTTCAATGTTCATCAAACTCAAAAAAAAGTTTTAGTTTAAAATTCAGTAAATTTATGTATGAGTGAAAGTGTGTGAGTGACATTTGCTCATCAAAATTGAAATTGTTTTACCCTTCATTTCATCCAATTCGACTAGAGTATAGAACTGGATGGATAAATCAAATTAAAACTTGACTTTTTCCAATAAATTCAACATCACAAGAGTTTAATAGAGAGAGAGAAAGCATTTTGAGAATGAAGAAGAGTCAAACCATTGATCAATTTGCATTGTGTGTGTGAGTGTGTTTGTGTGACTGGAAAAAGATGGAATAACTGGAAACTTTGTATTTGTGAACGTTGACGAACGACCAATAGAATCCATTTGCATAAAATGCATTAAGGACTCCTCGTCGTCGTTTGGAAATGGCCGCCGTTACCAAACATCAAATGTGTCAACTTCAAATTGACATCCTTCAGAATAAATAGAAGAAGAAGAAGAAAGAAAACTAACCAAATAAAAAAAATAAATGTACATTTGGAAATCAAGGTGTTAAGGTAGATTTTGAACTACCATTTTCATTAAAATAATTTCCATCAAAACTAATTCATATTGCAAAGACAAAAACAAAAATAAAGATAAAAATTGTACGAATACTTTTCCATGTGTATCATTGAGTGTATCATTTCCAAACGTTTTTTTTTATCTTGTTTCCTTTGGTAATGATATAGGCAACCAACACCACCAGCATCAATGAACATCAATTGCAATAGGCAATCATCATCATCACAGTCATTATATCCATTATATATTAACACAGAAAATGTCGTTTACATTACATCTACAACTTAGTTTGTAATTCTTCCTATCATGTATAGGTAAAGATATTTTGCCAAACCAAACTTATGAATTCTTTGCCTAATAGATTGGTGAGAAACACACATAGAGAGATTTTCAAACATTAATTCTCAAACAATTCATTCTAAAGGCTTTACCAACATTTTCAAAACCACTGATCTAAGAATACACAAAAAAATCGAATAAGACTTCTAAAAAGAATAAAAAAAAAATATGACAAATATTAAATGAGAAGATGATGATGGAGAAAATGTTTTATTTTTTTTCTGGTTCTCACCGATTCAAGTACGGAATATTTAAAGGAATGACAAAATCAATTTGACAGTTTTGGCGGTTTGTGTTTGTGTGTTCTTCCACTCCCCCTTATTCTCCCAAGCTCTAGAATCCAAGAATGTGAAGCAATTTGCATCTGTATTCTCATCTAAATTGAAATTCTTTCAAATGGTTTGGTTGTGGAATGGGAAATTCTCAATATTCTCAACATTGAGAAAAAATAGAATAGAATAGTTTCGTGTATTCCGTGGAACAAAATTAACCATAACTAAATTTGCCAATTTTTTCACTATATTCTTTTGTTTCATTATATACTAAACTGAAAAAAAATAATTTGCCACCCAAAAAATAGAAAGAATGACAAAAAGGAACAAGAAAGAAGCAAACCAATCATCAAAGATCACGAATGATGATGATGATGAGTATATGAAACTAATTTAGATAATAGACTTTAGTTTAACAAAAATTTTCGAGATCCTTTCCCCCTTTCAAAGAAAAGTGGAATCGACAAAACCCAATATTCCACATGTTTGCATAGGAAAAATCAGAACGATTTTTTTATATAAAAGACAGAATGGGTAAAAGTTAAAATATATTATAATAATATTAAATTAAAAAAAGTAAGTAGCTTCTTGACTCTATTATTTTATTAAATAGATAAAATGAATTAAAGTGGATAACTCTTTCCCATTGAACCTATAGTTTGGAGAAAGAAAGAATATTCTTATTATTCATAGCTTTTCATTCCCGTATGTTCGACCTTTTATTATTATAAGAATTTTTTTTACTTTTTGGTTGAGAGTAACAAAAAGAATATTTATATAAGAACATTATTAATAATAAATATAAAAGAAAACCTCAAAACATACAATTTGGTAAGTGAGATTGTGAGATTATATATATTTTATTTTTTATTAAATAAATAACTAAAGGTTATTTGAATAATATTTTATTCTAACAACATTAGATTTAGCTGGAAATCCTCTTGAAAGTATATTAAATTTAATTTTTCAAAATGTGAAATTCTTAAATGTAATAAAGACTTTAGACTGTAACTTTACGTAACCGCATCGTAAGAAAAAAGAAGAAGAAGAAAACATCTTATATAAAAAAAATTTGAAACTTCTAATAAATTTTTTTCCAAGGGTAAATAAATTTCATAAAGCAATAATATATTAAATGAAATGAAAGGAAACTGAATAAAGTTTTATAATTTAATATATTAATATATAACGTTTCTTTACCAAAATATACCAGAAATAATATTTCATATATGTTTCCTTTGCAAAGAATCCTAATGGCGCCTTAGTCTCAATTCGTCATCATCCACACACCACAAATATATTTAATATAAAAAACATGAATGATTAATAAGTTTTAAATTTAATTTTGCTTGTCTAAATTCGATGTTTGTGTGAATTATTATTGGGAAACGAAGCTGGGAAACAATTCTGAAGTTTCTTTGTCACTATTCTATATTTAAGAAATATATATAAAACTTTTGAATTTAATAAGCATAGCTTTAAGCTAAAATGTTATTATGTAATAATAATAATAATAATAAATATAAAAAAGTGGAATTCAATGTGAAATTTAGCGAAAAGAATTTTAGTTAAAGTAAAATTTTTTTATTCTGACATTTTACTCAAACACTCGAACACAACACAACCCACACACAAGGCTCAATTCAAATATATCTTTGACAATTTAACTATTTAAACAGAGAAATGATATTTCAAATTGTTGTGCATTAAGCAAATTAAATTTTAATGTACATTAAAAAACTATTCAAAAAATGTGAAGGAATATTAGAGAACACCAAAAAAAAAACGAAACAAAAATTAGATAGAAAGTATTTAATTCGGTTCAAATTGAATTAACCATAAAAATAAAATATATATCAAATTGTTGTACTCATAAATGAGTGGTTAAATTGAAAATGAAATGACACAACACACACATTTATACAACGAGCAAAAAAAAATTAGCGTGAAACATGTTTTCCAAATTGTAGACAAATTTTAATTATTCTCAAATTTTTAAAAATTCATTTAATTATACCAGAAAAGGTTAACCAGATGATTAGGGTTATGAATGGAAACGGGAGAACGAAAAGTGCGAATATATATTTAAAATATAGAAAACTAAAACATCAAGTTCAAAAATGTTCAATAACTCGAACATAAAAAACTTTAATATTAAAAAACTTTAAACACAAGAGAGAGAATAGGGCAAAACATTCAAAATCGATTAGAATCAATCAAACCCAAAAACCCGACAACACATAAATAGTGGAAAACAATTTGATGCAAAGTTTTTCTTCGTTCTGGTTCTTCGGTTCTGGGTGCGTGTGTGTATGTGTCAAATGGATCAAAGTCACCAAACCATCATCATCATCAATCAAATAATAAAAATGGTTGATGTGTAAGTGTCAACACATTTCAACGATATTAACATTTTTTTTAGGTCAAATGTGTCAAAAGCAAACGACGAAGAAACGGCGAATAGAAATAATGCATCTTTTGATCATTGGAATCGATCGAACCAGAACTTAGAATCTCTTACAACGATAGTCTTACAACAATATATATATATATATAAATAAAAAAACATTAAACCAGAAAGAAACATTGACGACCAATTATCAGTCTGGTGACGATGGTGATGATGCTCCACCACCATCACCACCACAACCCAAAAATGTCACCAAATTGACATTGGATGAGAAAGGCAAAACGACGAACATGAATCTGACAACAATGGGAAAACTAACCAAAGAGATAGATAGAGTAAAAAACAACAATCCCCATGGATTCTCAATCAAACAATCGAAGCAAACATTAATTGGCACCCATCCGATCAAATGAAAAGAATCCAAAAGAACCCAAAAGAAGAAATAAAAAACTCAATCTATTGTCAAACAATCCGGATATAACGACAACGAAGAAGAAGAAGAAGAACAAGCAATGGAATAAAATGAAAAAAAAAGTATTAAAGAAATAAATCAAACCAAAGAAGAAGAAAAGATCGAAAGTGGCATCCATCAGTTTAAGAAATAGAGAGATATATATCAATTTACCCAAAAAAAAAACCCAAAACCAATCAATCGATAGATTTGAGGAGCCAAGTTTTTACTATATATATATTGAATCAAAAACCAGAAAAAAAGTTCCAAAAATATATTCGGTTTTTAAACGTACACAACTCTTCAATCAATTGATTGTTATGATGATGATGATGAAGTGGAATATATAAAAGTCAAATTAAAATCAAATCATTTCATCTTACACTCAATTGCTAAAGCTCAAATAATTATATAATACAATTTTTACGAAATGATAACAATAATTATAAATTGAAACGTACGATTCAATTAAGTGTTTGAGTGTGTGTGGCAAACCACTTTAATTTATTTTAAAAAGTGATCTAAAGAGGAAATATATAAAAAAGAATGGAAACTTTTCAATTGTTGTACAAGATACAAATTCAATCAATGTATAAAGGTTGTGTATTGATACATTGTGCGACAAATGTGAAGAGTGAATGAAATAAAGAAAAAGAAATATCGCAATCGAATTGAATTGAATTGAATGGACAATGCAACAACGAAAACACATAATCGATTTGGCTAAGAAGTGAAACCTAAACATACACAGAAACCAGGATAAAAAAAAATTTGGTTTGTCTTTCACCGAAATCACATTCAATTGAATCGTAATGTGGATTCTGCCGTTCTTCTTTTTATGATAAAGGAAGAATAGAGTCCATTTTCTTCCCCCCATTACCAGAAAAAAAAGACAACGAAAAATAAAACTAACTAACGTGAATGAATGAATGAATGAATGAATGGAAGAAAAAAAAAGATCTGCGTTGAATTGTGTGTGTGTGTGTGTGTGTGTGTTCACCGAATATAGTAATAATAAAATTGTTGGAACAATTGAATCAAATAAACCACAAAATGAGTTTGGTACGAGAGATGAAATAAGAAGAAGAAAATAAAAATAGCAAAGTAAAGAAAAAAATATAGATCGAAATAAATTTTATATTATTCTATTATTTAAAAAAAATATAATTATAATAATTTTCTTCCCATTCAATTATTGAATCGATTCACAATTGCATTGGTATTGTATAGAAGTCCCTATGTAATGCATTGGGAACGCATTGAAATGCATTGAGTTTCCTATGTTGAAACAGTGAATTCCCATTGAATCTTATGTGTTTCTATCTGTTGGCCTATCTCAATCTCTTTCTCTATCTCCATTCAATGGTAAGAAGGCAATGCAATGCAATGCTATGGGGATAAGTGCTATGGGAGAATTTAAAGGGAAATGCATTCAAACACATAGAACATCGAACATAACGCATAGAGAATACATTACGGGGTCCATTCATAAAGCGCTCGCTAATAGTAACTATTTTCGGAAAAATTTCTCGTTTGGGAAACTTTTTGAAATTTTTTGAAATTTTGTCTAATTTGATTATTTATCGTATCTAATGTTATTTTTAGGTTGATTTCAATTAAAATACGATACATTTTGATTCATTTTTGGTAAACTTAACAAAACAATAGGATATCAAAGTGGGATTATACTTGTAGATTGTTAATATCGTTAAAAAAAATAAGTGATCTAATGAAAATAAATTGCCTTTCAAAATCAAAATATATATATAGATAGATAGATCAAATGAAGATAGATCCATTCCACAAGCTTTTCAAATTAAGGATAACAATGATAATAAAATAAAAAATAATAAAAAGGAATAAGATGTACATTGAGAACAACATCAACAACAAAGACGACGACAAGTTTGATTATTATGAACCAAAGTGAGAGGTGAACCATTAGTACAAAATGGGCAACAATAATGTTTGATGGCATTCTTCAACTTCGTTTTTCTTTTTTATCTATCATCAAGTTGATCGTTAATGATATATTAAATAATAAATAAAAATATCCCAACATCCCCATAATATGATGAAGCTAATGTACCGAATCGAATGCCGCAACCAACAAGGCAAAACAACACAAAACACAAAACAAAAATAAAATAAAATAAAATAAAAAGCTCAATTTAACGATGTTAACCGAAAATCGGGAGAATCGGAACAGAAGAGAGCAAAAGAGAGAATGGGAAATAACATTATCATAATTAGTTGAAATTAAAGTTTAAGAGAACCGAAATAAAACAAAAACAATTCGAATAATAAAATTCGGCAATGTTTACTTGTGTGTGTGTGTGTGTGTGAAATTCGCATGTTTTTTTGTTGTTATTCAGTTGCCATAAATATAGTTAAAATAAAACTAGAATAAAATAACACAATTCATGGGTGCAATGAGCTTAATCGTTTTAAATCAAATTAACTCAATTCAATGCTTTGTTATGGGGAAGCAAAGAATGATGTACCAACATCCAAACCAAACAACAAAACAAAAAAACAAAAATTGAGTCGTGTTTTGGGTACACAAAAAAACGGGAACGAATTAATCCTTGGATAAAAATGGACAAGAGTGGCACAAATGAATGGATGGATGAATGAATATAAATACATTCACCGATGGGTGAGCCGAAAAACAAATTATATAATTTTTAGTTAAGGCCAATGTTTATTTGCTTCAAGAGATTTCAAAAGAATTATTGCGTAAATTATTGGTGTGAAAATGAGTGCTTTTTTTTTATTTGTTGAAGTCCCTAAACAACAACAACAATAACAAGACAAATTATTTATTTCATCTTTCTCTCACACTCAAAAACGAAAGAGCTATGAGCCGAGATATGAATACTAATCAGCAGCAATTCAGTTAAGGCAATTGCAATTGAACATACAATCGATTGAATTGAATTGCAATCATCAAATGAGATTGATGATTTGACGATTGTGTTGTTCACAAAACATTTTCTTCTTCTTCTTCTTATCCCCAATGTTCGAGTAATCTAACATTAACATTAAATGTGGGTAAAGAAAGAGTGATTCGTTATTGGGCAAGTTAGAGTGAATGAACGAACGAAGATGAATTCAATTTCAAATGCTTCAAGCAATTTTTTTATTTGCTGTCTTTGATAAAGCTTTATGAAAAGATATAATAGGCAAGTGAATGGAAGCAAACAAATGTCTAAAGTGATCAATCGATGCAAAATTGTAAACAATATTGAACGTTTGTTGTTGTTGTTGTCTATCTTTTTTTCTATTTGAACATGACCAACACTGAGAAAATGGATCACTATAAATCAATGGATAGATGAACATGTACCATATTTTCCTTTTGGTTTAGCTTAGATCAAAGTTTTTTTGTTGTTGTTGCTGTTAGAAAGTGAGAATTGTTCGCCTTGTTCTCCCTCACATTAATGGAGACATGAGAAGCAGCAAAATGGAAGAAAGTGAAAGGCAATTGTGTTTGCTAAATGAATTGAATACGATCGAATTGAATTCGTTGTCGACAAATCTATTCAACACAAACAGATATCTCAATGGGAAATGAGTGACCAATTTGGTCGTGACAATATATTTAGGCCCCAGAGATTGAGACGTGATTCACTTGTGTGAACATAGTAAAGGGAGAATAACCCAAAGAATCATACAAATAAAATATGAGAATTGTTTTGGAATAATAAACAACAAAAACAATAATAGAAACTTATGATTTTTTCTTCGTTTGACTTTTGAAACATTTGAAAAGAAGAAGATTGTTTCATTTAAGTGAAAATCTCCCCAATTTTTTCTTTTTCTTAAATTGTAAAAACGTAAAAGCATCTTATGATGTAGAATAATCAAATTGTACATGACACAAATTGGTGGATAGGCGAAAAGTAATCATAATTTGACATCGAAAGATAAAACAAAACAAAAAAAAAAGATCTTGTGAGCTCTGGAAAAATCGATCGAATTCCCGAATGGAATAAAGAGAAAGCAATGGAGACGATGGACAAATATTGAAGTATAAAATTTGGTTAAAATTGTAGCCAATTGCTAGAATATCACAAGAGAGACAATTTTGTATTTTTTTTTCTTTGGTTGATGCAAGTTGTAATATAGTTGATTTGGTCATAAGGCATCAAACCATAATGTAAACAGACACTCGATTCAACATATGCACTTTATGTACATTTTGTGAGTAGACAAATTGACTAAAACCAAATATGAAATAATATAAAATGGAATATGGTTCGTTCGCCCATAGTTCTCTTCCATTCTTTGGTCCCGAGAGTCGATCTCTATCTCTCACTTTCAATGATAGGCTCTTGTGTCTTGCATATTGACACAAATCTCGACCACACACTCACACAATATGCCAACAAATGTTTCAGTGAGAGAGAGAGAGAGAGAGAGAGAGAGAGAGAGAGAGAGAGAGAGAGAGTAAATGCATTTGCCATGCAGAATGATGAAGACACACCAACCAACCAACCAAATACAGTAATAATAAGAAGTCTTAAATTCGATCAAGACATAAATGAAAGTGGCAATAAAAGTTATAATGACATTATACCCAAAGGAATAGATTGAAGCATTCCCCGAAATTCAACAACAAAAAATGTGTGTTGAGTTCAACAAACAAGATTCAAAAAAAAGAAGAAAGGAAATTTGATATAGTACAGTGAATACAATTTCAAATGAATACAAGACAACAACAGCAGCAACAACAGTATCATGTATAAATAAACTTTAGCATAATATTAATTCTTATTATTATAATTTATGTGATTATAGTACACGCAAACACACACACACACAAATAAATAAACAAACAAACAAACAACAAAAAAATGAAATAAAGATATATAATAGATAAATAATTAATTAAAAGAATAATAATATGCAAGTTCACGTGCAAATGGTTTGTATTATATTCAATGGAAACCTACACCACACAAGTATAGGAAAAACAGGTAGGCAAGCAATATGAAAGTGTGTAATGGCAATCTATCATAAGATGAAAGAATATAAATGCAAAGCGGAGAAGTGGTCATTGAAGGTGAAGATGACAAAAGACAATGGCATAGGTATAGGAAACATACATTGACCACAAAGCCATAAAATGTCAAACAATAAACTTAACAAAAAAAAATATATTTTGGCCCTTTCATTTCACCTTCGTTTTTTTCTGGTTGGTATCTAGGATCCCAAGTGAATTCGGTGTATAGGTTTAACTGAATTTATTCCTTCAAACCGTATTTGTTTATTACACATTCTTCATCATCGTCATCGTCATCGCCATCATCTCAAGCCTTATAAGACTATACAAGAATGGTATGAGAAGTATGCAAACTCATCCATTCATACGTAAAGCTTATTCAGGTAATTCAAATGAATTTCTCCCGAGTGGTGCTCCATCTTCCACCACAATACACTTTCCATCATCATCATTTCCAAACTCTCCATCTCGTTAATAGAATATAGAATTTGTTATTTTTATAACAATATATTTATGTGCGAGTGTGTGTGTGTGAATTGAAGCAACAAACAAAAAACTAAGAGAATAAAAAAATATAAATATAATAAAAGAAATGGATCAAATCGGTAAATATATATATCGATCTCAAGATTGATTTCAATTATCCTACTATATATATATATAAAGAAATATAAAATAAAATATATCAAATATAATTTAACTATCAGTTCATCATAATTTTTTTCTATTTAATGTTAGAAACGACGAGAGCAAATAAAGAGAATAAAGAAATCAACTCAATGGCTCGTTACCTATGTTTGACGAGACTGAAATATATAAAAAATATAAAAAAATTAGCTCAAAGAATTCACTAAACGTTTTTTTGTTCGTTGTTGGCTCGGTGTGCGTGCTCAAGCACATTTAATATCAAACAAATTGCTGCCTTTATATTTATTATATGAGTTTTGAGCTAATTTACAAACAACAACAACAAAAAACCGGCAGCAGCAGCAAAACCAAGTTCTAGACTCTCATCATTGTACCACTTAAATTTACAAAAACTCTTGGTGTTGTATTCAAGTAAAATAATACAACAACAACAACAAAAATAGGTAACCAAAATTAAAGTGTGTAAATCTGAGCCATGAAATAATAATAATAAAAAAAACAAACGAAAAAAAATGTCAAGTTTGAAAACGGAAACAAGAACAAGAAAAGGAAGGAGAAGAAGAAGAAGAAGAAAAAAACTGGAAAATATAATAATATAAAATCATTTGAGTATAAATGAGATCTTGACTTTTTTTCTGGATTTTTTTACTCATTCTCATGCTTGTCGCATAGAATACTAATTAGATTAACAAACGAATACTCATATATATATAGATATATAATCATGGCTTTGGGACTAAAAGTAAAAGTAAAAGTAAATGGTGTTTGTGAGATTCACGAATGTTAAAATCGAAAACCAAAAAAAAGGCAATAGAGAAAAATCGAAATAATAAAAAGAAGAAGGAGAAAATCGAGATAAAACGCCCACAGCAACAACTGGAAAAAAACCAACTTTCAAGTCTTCAAACTATTTTTGGTCTATAATTTGATTAGTCGTACAAGAAGAGGCGAGTTGCATCATCAAATTAGCCAATTAATTTGTCAACTATAAGCAAACAAACCAAGAGAACCAAGAGAATAGGAACAATTCTAATCAAACATTTCAAAACAAGACAAGTGAATAAAGAAGAAAGAAGGACAAACAAACAAAAAAAAGGAGAAAAAATAATCAACAAAATCAAGGAATCACAAATGAGAATGTCACGAGGCGTTGTCGAAACGAATTTACCCAAAAAACGATTTCAATGTGCGGGTCTTTAATTATTCTAACGACAACGACAACAAGAAGATTCTAGTAAATTTATTCCTAATAAAATATAATCGTATCGATATCTATCTATATTAATTGAATAATTAAGGCATCGAAAACATCATTGAGCTTTACGGAAATGTACCGAAAAAAGAAGAAGAAGAAGAAGAAGAAAAGATATGTTACCAATTAATTTAGTATAATAATAATAATAATGATTCGATCCAATCGGAACTAAGCATATAAGAGCGAATAAAATAAATAAATCAATATATATTTTCAGTATATTTCACCGATTCCGTTAGAGAAGTAAATAAATAATTTATTTGAACCTATTTATCTAAATATACAAGTCCCAAACACTTTAATCTGTAATGATTAGATGTTTTGAAAATGTTATTCCCTCACACAAAATGACAGGCGACCCAAAATGATCAAATGATCGGATAGGAGAAAGGACAGAAAGAAAGAAAAATATATAAGACTTAAGAATTGCCACCAGCATGCAATAAATGTTGAAATGTTTGGCGTTCAATGAAAATAAGAAATGAATTGAATTGAATTGAATTGATCGAAATTAGCATTGTCAATTGCCAATTCCGTCCATGAGTGAAATGTATGTGTGACTCAAGTGGCTCAGTGACTTGTACTTGGGTGTGTGAGGTGCTAATTAAAGTCCCACAAAAAGTAGAAATGTTAGACCCAGAATTCAACTTGTCAACCAACCAACCAAAAAGTAACCAACAGAAAAAAGTCGACATTCATGTCGAAATGTCACATCAATCGACATTTACGATTGAGCTAATTGAATCATAGAAATGAAGCAAGAGTAGATGGAAGGAAAGGGAGGGAGGGAGAGAGGGAGGGAAGCAAATAATAATAATAATAATAATAATATTGAATAACATTTGAAACGATCGAAAGCAATGGGAAATATATATATAATTCAAAATTCTCAATACCAAAAGAAAGAAAAACATTTGGTGGTAAGAGACGAAAAATTTTGTCAATCAAACAAATGAAATTAATTAATTTTAAGAAGGGAAAAATCAAATAGTAACTTTTTGACACTTGGATTCATTCGATCAATCATTTTTTCATTCCCATTTTTCAATTTCAATTTCAAAGCACACAGACATATAATTAGGAACAGAAGAAAAAGTATAAAGAATTGTTATTATTATTTTATAAAAGTCTAATAACATGTACACATCAAAAAAAGTTACTAATGGTTGAGTTTAGAAAAAAATTAAAAATTAAAAATTCACAAAGGTACATTGTGGGAACAAAAAGTTTAAGGTCGAATCAATTTCGTAACAAGAGAATAACAATTGAAAAAAAAATTCAAGAGAAGTCAAACATTGAAGAGTTTGAACCACTGATACAAGGGCAAGAAAAAAATGAGAATCCAACATAAATGATACACGCAAAACTAATTTCAATTTAAATTATACTCTCTCATTTTAGCATAGTAAAAAAATTTAATCCAAGTGAAAATGGCAATTGCCAAGAAGCAAAACAAAAAAAAACTTCTGGGCTGATTCCAATGATAAATTGTTCGTCGACACATGCAGAAGAGAGAAGTCGACGGACATTTAATTGTAAAATCGATAACATCATTCCTTTTAATGGAAGAATAATTTAAAGATAAAGAAAAACTAACAAGAATAATAACAAGAACAAGAATAACAAAAACAACAACGGATAAATTATGGTATTTAATAATAGTAATAAAAGTTCGTAAAGTTTATGGGATAGAAAATAAATGGCCGCAAGGGCAAACCAATGAAAATGGGAAAGGATCATTGATTCATTTTTGGTTGTCAACCAGACTGGAACCAAACCAAGCAACAGAGAAAGCAAAATAAGTAAAAGTAAAATCGATCTATAGTTTGAATTGAATTCAAAGAAGTCAAGTGTTAAAAACAAAGGTCAAAGAAGGTCTGAAGGCCAATTGAAGCATGGATCATGAAATGAATCTTTGGTAATCAAGACCAAAATTCAATGAAAGAGCAAGAGGGCGTAAAAATAATCTACAATAGGTAATTATGTGGGCATACATATATATATATATTACAACAATCAAGGGAAAAGTCAATTGGAAAATGTGAGCGGAGAAGAAGAGGGAGAAGTTGAGGGAGAAGAGATTCACGTAAATCATTTTTTTTTGGGGTTTCCTAAGTTTCAAGCTTCACTAAAAATAGTGGCTTCGACCAAATAGTTTGTTAATAATAATAATAATGAATTAAAGTTAATGATTACAATTCAAATATGGCTATCGGTTTGAAAAGGAAATTGGAGAAGGATAGAAGAAGAAGAGAGAATTCGATCCAAATTTCCAAATGAAGGGTCTTATTAGCTAAAAAAAAGTTAGATCGCTTTTACATTTACATTTACAATCAAATCATCTTTTCATGTCTCTTTCTATCTACACACTTTATTGCCAAATGTAAAGTACAATTCCATCTTAAATGTACGTTAAGTGAAAGTCACTTTAAATTCACCGATGGGGATTTGCAAAAAGCAAGCAGAACCAAAAAAAACGTTTGGTCGTCGAAATACTAAAATGTTAATACTGTCAAATGTCACATATATAGATATATACATTTTTGATACCATAAGATAATCAAATAAATATTCAATATACAACAACAACATAAAACACAAAACAATATAAATAAAAAAAAGTTAATAGGTAAAAAGTGTACGATTTGTACTCTAGGTGGTAGGCGAACCACCAATAGAAGCAACAACAAGCAGCAGCAGCAGCAGCAGCAAACAAGCAAAACCAGAACCGGAACAGCAAAGAATAGCAATTTATTCTTTTAGTACATTTGTGATTTGTGAGAAAAAGATAGAAGAAACAATCTAGCCGAACACGATTTATGGTAATATAATCAATCAATCGGTAATACAACAAGATTTATATACTTTAACTAATGGAAGATTGACATTGGTGAATGAATTGGTGGCGATTTATAGATTAAAATGCAATAAATTGTAACGCCAAAAAATCAGTGGGATAATCATTTTCATTCACCAAACACCATTTGGAATGGAACGAAACGGAATTCATGAATTGTTCATTACCTATTGATGAGATGGTAAACTCATTTGCCGGACTTTGCTCCCGACACTAACACACACACACTAACACACCAAAATGTGTGATAGATTCCTATGTGTGTGTGTGTGTGTGTGGAATGAAAGGAAATGAAGGAAATGAACAAAATACAAAAAAAAACTTGTTGTTGGTTGGTTGTAATAGGTTCATCCCACAGGAACACAGTATGGAATCGAAGCTAGTAATCATTTGGAATCATTAAAATAAGTATATATATTTGGCCTCTTTGAATTTGTTTGTGCAAGTTTCACAATTTTCATTCCAACACGACAGACGTGTGTGTGTGTGGAAAGAAGATCAATGGTTTAGAACGGAATGAATGAAAGGAATATAATTTATATAATGAAGGAGTAAAGAAAAAATATCCACAAAAACATCAACATCAAACAGCAAACAAGAAAAAAAGAAGCAACAAAATTTATTACTATTATAAACACCACCTCTTTCACCTTAACGAATCAGTGTAAGTGAGTGAGTGTATCATAAATTAAGTTAAAGGAAAAGATTATTTGCCCATTAATAGATGGAGAAAATCAGGTAAATCAACCAAGAAAACGAAAAAGAAGAAGAAAATGAAAGTGAAAGGTGCAAAATAAATGAATGGGTGGAATATAGATTAGAAATTTATATTAAGAGTTGTGTCAAGAAAGAATGAAAAAAAAACCGATTCTAAAGAGAGAATTTTGCCTTGGTCTTTGGTCTTGGTCTTGGTCGACCAATAAATTGTGTATTTGTGTGTGTTTGGCCAGTCAAATACAAATAAACAAACAGATAGGGAAAAAAACGTTATATGATAGAGAAGAAGAAGATGAAAAATGGGTGAAGCTTACAAACCAAAACCTTTAAAAGAAAAATATTGACGTTATGAGATGGGTGAACGTCAAAAGCCAATGAACAAATAATATTAAATAAATAAAAAAAGTAAGTCAACATTATTCAGTGAATAAAGCTTTCACAAGCAACCAAATATAACGACGACGACAACGACGACCACAGGCAAAATGAAGGGAAACATAAGAAAAGTGAATATTCTATCATTATCGAACGATCAAACAAGCAATAAATAATAAGCAAAAAAAGCAGAGAAGAAGAAGAAGAAAAATGTAAAATGCATAATTGGAAAATGTGTTATTGAAACATGATATTGCAAATCATTTGTGTGGCAACCAAATCATTGGAGCCAAATCAAGCATGTGGTAAATCAAACTAAAAATCAAATCAAGCAATAGTTTGTGTAATCAAATTTTAACGTAAAGGAGAAAATTGTATCTTATTATAATTATTAGGTAGATTGTTGTTGTTGTTGAAAGATGAAACCTTCCCAAATAATGTATGAAGAATCAAATTATATGGGAAAAGAACGAAAGCAAGAAAGGAAAAAAAGAAAGAATGGCGACAAAACGACAGGAAAATCTTGTAACCAAAAATAAAAATACAAAAACGAAGTAACAAAATGGAATAAAAATGATGTCGTTAATTAAGAATTACGTCAACCAATTTTCTTTTCTTTTTCATCAACAACGAACTACAACAACAACGAACATTTTGTGGTTAAACTCCATAGAGTCATAAGTTTAGTTACAATGTTCATTTGTTTGTACTAATACGAAACAAGGGGAAATAGACGACAAAGTTTATTAGTGCATCATCATTAACACAAGGGAAATGGAACACGACAAGTTGGAATAGTTTAGTTTAGTTTAGTCTAACCAAACAGCGAACCAAAAAAAAAAAAGAAAGTAAAGATTTATTTGTTATGGATCACCTCTTACCACATAGGCTTAAAGATCAAATGAATGACAACAACAACAACAACATAAAAAATGGTTTGGTTGTGCAAAGAGCAAAAACAAAAATAAAAGCAAATAGTGATAATTGAATCCATCCATTGAGTAGGATGGAGAAATAGATTGTTGCCTAACGTAAAGGTGGCATCCAATTCATCAGAGCACCAGAAATGGATGAAGATTGGCAAATTGTGTGATTGGTCATTTGGGAATTATGCCAAAAAAGAGAGAGAGAGCAACGATAATGACGATGATGAAGTATTCTTACTCTCTTCATTCATTCGCCTTGCTACAATTTGTACATTTTGTGTTGGTGGTGAAGCAAACAACAACAACAACAACAGCAGCAGCAGCAATGAGGGCACAAACGAATAAAGATAAACGATCGAAATTGATTGAGTCGCAATCGCGGGAGAAAAACAAATGTGGGCGAAAATTGATAAAAGTGAATTGGGCAAGAATCGAGAGACCAATGTACACCTTAATGTTTGCATCCAATTTACTATCGACTTATCGATTCCATTTATACGGGAGACCCATTTTGCCAATAAACAAATGAATGGATGTATATGTTTGGCTTATGTAATCACCATCACCATCACCATCACCATCATCATCATCATCATCTAAGATGTTTACCCAAATCTCAATTGTGTATATTGGTATTCGACCATTGTGTTATACACACACACATTGATTGAGTGAACGAGAGAGGGGGAAACTAGAGTCTGGCAACAAAGCATGGAAATGTTCATTCATTATTGAACATATACAACGCGAACATCATCATCATCATAGAACATATAGGGGAACATTGATGGCGCGCATTGATTTGAGGGAGAGGAAAAAACATTCAGCAAATAGCAAAAAAAAAAATGATGCATTGCAAATTGCTAACTCAGCAAATTTGTTAGCAGGCAAACTTAAAGCAATAATCTAGACACAAATTAAACATTTGTTGCACAGACATCAGAGAAATTAAAACGCAATAGCAAATGCAATGATGGAGTAAAAAAAGATTCCACCTACCGTTTTAACAGTAAAATTCGATGGCTTCAACAATTCTTCAACCTCTGCATCAAGAATCGCTTTCACACCGGCAGCAGTCGATGGTTGACCAACGGTCGATCGAAGACCATCCAACATTCCACGAAAGAAACCAGATTTCTTCCCCTTCTCTGAACGTTTCGGTTCGACCATCTTCTCAGCCTTGGTCGGTTGCGTATCCTTTCGGATTATACGTGGAAAAGGCCTAGAGAAAGACAGAGGAGGAAAAAAATGAAATACGATACGATGATTAATATTGGTTTGAAAGCATAATTTTTAAATAACTAATAATATAATAAAAAAATGAGAACTATACAAGCAGATTGCGTTAGCATCATCAACAGCAGCAGCAGCCATACATTGTGTATAAAGGCAATTAATTACCCAAAAAAAAAATGTTTCATATAAGTATGGAATATCAAATGGAGATGACAAGCAAACTGTCAACATAACCAAACGCTTCCCAAGAAAAAAAGACTAATGGTCTTCGACGCTTAGATTCTCGATTCATTCATTTATTCTTTTCTTTTATATACTTAAGAAGACCAGAGAATGTTTGCTGCTGCTGCTCAACAACGACGCGACATCAACTTCAAATGTGGGAGAAGAGCCCAACAACAAATACAAACAATGTCAAGTGTACAAATGGGAAGAACATTAAGAACAATTCTTAAAATAAGAATTTTGGTTGGTTGGTTGGTTGGTGGTTCATCACTAAAGTGTCAAGTATATGAACTGTGTGAAAAGCAAAACACAACCAAATTGAATGAAGGCTTGATCAAATGATTGAGCCTTGAGCGTCATAGGAAACAACAAAAAAAAATGAAGAGAACCAAGACCAAGACCAAAAAGTAATAATAATTCATTAGATGATTTAATAAAAGTAAAATCGATAACGGAAAACAAAAGTAATATCAACATGCAATAATGACAAATCAAATGTGTACTCGACCAATTTTCAATTATTATTAATTTTCTCCAATATTTTTTTTTTTTTTTGGCTACCGAATACACACAAATTTCCTAATCAAATTAAGGATTCACAATTCATAACATAGGAAAACATAATTAAACATTATTTTCTAGAAATTGGAGAATGCAATTCATATCATAAGGAGTATAACACAAAAAACAAAACATTGTTGCAAACAAGGGAGAGAGAGAGAGAGAGAGAGAGAGAGAGAGAGAGAGAGAGAGAGAGAAAGAAATGAAGCAAACAAACCAATACATAGATGAAAGGTTAGCACTTATTTATCATTTGTGACAAAAATGAACATTTAATTGAGACAAATGTGATATTGCCTGTTGTCGTCGGCGTTGTCGTGTTGCTGGTTCAAATGTCAGTGAATGACTGGTTTGGATGCTGGTTAGGAGACGGATGCGGACACCACTCGAACATGTAACAAGAACATTCATGCGAAAAAGAGCGAAAAGAGAGAGAGAGAGAGAGAGAGAGAGAGAGAGAGAGAGAGAGAGAGAGACAGAATTGGGCAAGGTTAAAATAGTACTAATGGAATCCCACACAATAGTCTCTCTCTTATTTCCCAATAAATATTATGAAACAGAGAACCAACCAGGTTTCAGGTTTACAATCAAACACCAAAAAAAAGCCGAGCGAGACATCAAACATACAAATTTGTGAGAGGCAAATACGAAGAAATTGCATTAGAAGTCAAAGCAATGCAACACACAAATTTCAATTGAATGCATCTGTGTATGTGGGTCTGTATGTTTTTTAGGTACAAAATAACAAATGAAAAATGTGAACGAACAATGTAAAATGAAAGTGCAAATGTAAAGTTGATTAAATTGTAAAGATGAGATTTTAGGGATTCTCAAGTTCACATGAAATTGGTGTACAAACTAATTTGGATATAAAACATACTAACATTTATATAATAGATGGGGAAAAGAGAAGCAAATTTGTAATTCACGGTCGACGAGATTCGGCAATCTCCACGCTGGAGACCATCAACACCTTTGCTTTTATACACCGACACACACACACAAGACATAAGACAGGACAAATTCTAGGAATCTGGTTGCCAAATCAAAAGGACACCAAAAAAAAAAAACGGTAAACTGAAAGGGGAAATCACCAAGAAAGAGAAACATTTTTCCCCGGTGTAAACCGCCCTTTTCCCAAAAATGGGTGAGAACCCAATTCCATTTGGACACAAGACGCATCAATTTAATTTATATACTTGTAAGTTATGGATGCAAAATAGACCCAAGACGTCACTGAGAATAAAGTGAGAAAAGAGAGAGAGACAAGACAAAATCGACCAAATAGATGACATCTCAAAGTTAATCTACTAAATTGGTTAACCAAAAAAAAAAAAAAAAAACCAGAGAGCCAAATAACTGGTAAAAACAGACTTGCATATTACATAATGTTTTAAGAAATACATACATACGCAATCATGAATCAAAAGGAAAATTATTGCTATTGTACAATTATGAATCTAATAATCAAGAATAGAAAGAATGAAAAATTATTTAATAAATAAATGGATTATAAAATATTAGCTATATAAATAATAATGGAATATTATAGTATAATTCGTACGTGTGTGTGAGTGTGTGGGTATGTATGAATAACGATTGCGGTTCTGCAATTGGGCCCCTTTTCAAGAGAATAAATCAAATAATAAAATGAGGCAACCAAGAACAGGACACAAGAACAACAAAAAACAACAGAAAACAACAACCAAAGTCAAGAATGATTTCAATGATTCTTGAAGTTCTTAATTGGCCAGGGACATAGGCAAACATTACAAACAGGCTCAGATCAGTTGAGTCAACTTTTTCTTCCATCACAACGAGAATGTCATGATCTCATTGTCATTGTATACTAAAATAAAAAAACGAAAGATCGAGAGCGAAAGAAAGGTCTAATCAAGCGATAAATTGTGCCAATTCAACACAAATAATAAAAAAGACAAAAGAAACACACAAAAAAATACAATTCTGGTCTGGTCTGGTTATATATATATATATATATGGTTACCTTCTAGACAATCAAAAGAAAGAGAATTGTGTTCACTTCTTCTTCTTCCTCTTCTTCTTCTTATTCTTATTCACTAGAATTCAAATCAAATCAAACCAAATCAACAATGAAATATATGATAACAATAAAGTATATGGAATGCAACATCTGAGACAACATCTGTGCATCACAAAACATTGAACATGAATGTCGCAATAATAGTGGAAAAGTGTATTCATTCAAAATGTCAAGTCTACCAAATATAAGTTATGGATCGATCCAAGTTTGGATCATCATCGAAAATAAATATTAAGAAAAATGTTATTCCCACACGTACAATGTTAGTGTCATATGAAAAGTTTATGCAAAGTATAGTAGAGCAATAAAATAAAATATTCAATTCGACAATATTAAACAACATTTTCTCATATTTAAATCTAAATTATGTTCAAAATAACAATAACAATAATAATAATAATAAACAAATATAAGTGAGAGAAACGATTGAAAGAAAATTAAATTCTATGTTCGCCCTATAGGGCCAATGCATTGGAAAAATCATTACAGTGAAGCCAACATTTATGTCTGATGTCTGGCATTCCTATCCCCGGAAAAAAAACGAAGTCAATTTATTGGTCTGTCTGGAAACTATAAAATTAAATTATGATTGAAATGGCATGACCTTTTGACAAACAATGTGTCGACCTTCAATGATCATCATCATCGTCATCATCATTAAATGGAATATTTTTAATTGAATCAGAGTATTAATAATCGCCTACGAATATATAAATTAAATTAAACAGCCTAAATAAAATCACCGTTTTCAGTTGAATCGCTGTCATATTCATCTCCATTTATCTTCTATTCAAGATTTATTTTAACAATGCAAACAAACACGCAAACAAATATGTTTTAATGGCAAACAAATGAAAAGCTAATTCACATTGATGATTAGATTAGAATTTCAAAAGAGAAAGAAAGAAGAAAAATTATTTTGAATTCATCATCATGATTGGCAAACATAATTCGATTAATGGGAAAATTTAAATGATATTTCTATTGAAATTCCCATATAAACAATAATAATAATCAGAATAAATAGGAATGAACATCGGAATTTGAAATAAATTCAAATTTGTCTAGTGTGAATTGAATGCAAATTAAATTTGTACCAAAACGAATAAAGTGAAAGACAAATATAAATTAGTGTCGTATGATTGCATCTCAGCTTCTCATCTCATATAATAATAATAATAATAATAATAATAAATTGAAAACAAGAGGCCATAGGAACGACATTTTCAAGTACAAGATAGGAACAGCAAACATTTAGTCCGAAATAAAAAAAAAACGAAAGTACGCCTCGGCAATAAGAGTTGTAAGGCCAAACTTCTCAATAAGTTGGCAATGAATTTTTTGTCCGAACATAGGCCATGGCCGTTCCTATTCATCAATCTATCTATTCATTCATTCGTTCATCCATTCATCCATAGAATTCAATGTTTACGCAATTGAATTGAATGAGTTGAATCCTATGGAATGAATGAAAAAAAAGGGAAAGCAAAAGCGAGAAAGAGAATAAAGATTGCCGTTTTCAATTGGATCGGCAATAGAGAAATTGTGTATGTGTGAGAATAATGCGTGACAACTAAACAATTTACACAGACGAATTGGATTAAACACAGTCGGAGGTTTTTATTATTAATAATATAATATAAAACACATATAAATGAATGAATGGAATGGAATGGTTTCCCAGCCGAACAAAAGATTGGAGGTCAAGGTTAACGAATGGAATTGGTGTGAGAAAGTGATCAAGTATAAACGGCAACAAACAACGACAAATAAAAAGGTAAAGATGAGACAGGTGTCGAATGAATGAATGGAATGGAATGGAAGGAAGAAAGAAAGGAAAGGAAGGAACTGAAAAGATGATTGAGACCAATCACGAATCAGTGCAATGATTGAATGGCAGGTGAGAATATTGATCGATAAAAAAAAGAATATTATGTACATTCAATCACAACGCATGGGAATATTAAAAAACAACAAAAATCTCAGGCAAAACAAAAACAATCAAATTAACGTAACGCCGGAATAAAAGTATGAACAAAATGTAATATAAAAAATAAATATAATAATAGTGCAACATAGGGTGAACATTGATTGTATATTTATGCAAGTGGAATATACAACAAAAAGGAAAATTGAACCTAAAGCAAAGATCCAAAGAGTAAGAATCAACGACTACAACGACGATGACGACGACGACAAACAAATACAAATTTGAAATGCATTTCCATTAAATAATGGAAACAAAAGAAGAAAAAAAAAGAACAATGTTAATACCAGAAAAGTAAATTTGCCGGCCAACACACACAAGGAAACGGGCCGGTTATATATTTGGATATAAATCCGAACAAGAGGTACGACTAATGTCAAAACGATTTCAGTGAAAACAACAAAGCACAATAATAATGCAAATTTGACATAGGAAAAAGAAAGAGAGAAAGAGAGAGAAAATTGTTCTATATTATTATAATATGAGTAGGCTTGTAGCAAATTGTAACAAATTAACCCAAATAAGAGTATAATAATAAGCGTATATATATATCGTATATAACATAATACGCCAATGTCAACTAATGTTCAAGTGAAGATGATTGGAGTAGGGGACGACGACGACGACGAAGCCGAGACGACGACGCCATTACATTTGCCATCGGCTCAAAGTGGAAAGCGAGAAGTGATTTTGTGTGTGTGTGTGTGTGTGTGTGTGTGTGTGTATTGTGTTCCAAATGTTACCAAACCATTCGGTGTATTACATAACGGCGTTCAATGTGACAAACAATGTGACAGATTGACATTAGAACTAAGAGTGTATGTTGTTGTCGTTGTCGTTGTTGTTGTTGGAACACATTTTTTGAAGCTCATTCCAAACAAAGCGACTCAATTTGGTTTGGCTCGGTGTTATATGCCTAATGGTTAAAGAAGAATAATAATAATAATAATCCCCATTGATTCGTTAAAAGGGAGCCGAGGGGATGAACAATTTACAAAGTAAGGCCCCTGAAACCGAACCAAAGAAAAAAAAATCTACATGTCAAATATTATCCATTGTTTTCCCTACAAACAAACAAAAAAATGAGTGAATGTGCAAACACTTTTTTGACACATTAGCAAGAGTCATTTTTTTTTGGAAGGTTTGATTTGCTTTGAATTGACTATATTAAATTTCATCATCATCATCATCATCATCATCATCAATATCATCACAAAGTCTCATGAAAAAATAGGAACCTAAAACCGGAGAACGGCAAACGCAAAAAAAAAACAATGGAAGTATTGTTTGATACGGGGTTTTGTGTTGTTGGAACATCAAGAAAAACAAAACGAAAAAAACCTCAAACCTAAAGAATGAGAAACGAATCAAACGAAAATGTATATAAAAAATTTATTGGCATAAAGGAACAATAGAAATAAAGAAGAAGAAGAAAAAAACGACGCAAAATAAAAAAAATCCTATCAATCACTGTTAGATTGAATCTTTTTTTATTCTGTTCATCAATGATGAACAACAAAGTGAACGGTTAGTATATATGGTTTGAGATAGATGTTGTGTTTACTCTGATTACGAACAAAAGAAAGGAAGTTGAGGAATAAAAAAAAAATAAAAAAAAAAGATTCAAACGAAGACGACACAACGACAATGATGACGATGAATCGAAAAGAATGCAAAAAGTATAGTAGTGTTACATAGTTTTCGTCTTTGAAAAATTTAAATTTTAAATTTTCAATAATTTATATAAAGTGTAGAAATGGTATCATTGGTGTAAATGGATCGACGTGTCCGTACATGTTGGACCACACACACACATTTGAGCAACGAAGAAGAAGAAGAAGAAAATGAAGAAGAGAATCAATTGGGGAATAGAGCTTAAAGTGAAACATGGAAACACAAAGTAAAATTTGAACATGAAAAACCTTTAGAAAGAATTGAAAAGATTCTAAACTAGACAAGAATAAACGACCTTCCCATAGATTAGAGAATATAGAGACCAAACACACACACAAACACACAAACACATAGGAGAATAAGTGAGAGGAAATGTAAGAATATAACGATGATTCTATATAAATTCTTTTCACGGGATAAGAACTGAACCAAAGAAAAAAAACGAAAAAAATAAAATTATATATTTTTCTGGTGGATAACAAAACAAAAGACATAATCGAATTAAGGACCGATTCCATTGTCAGCGAAATAGATCGAGGTCATTGGGATGGTCAAAATCACGACAGTATTTGGAAAGATATTAAATACATCAATAGATAAATTGAGCGAATAAGAAGAAGACGAGAAAGAAAAAAAAACTATAAGAAGATATATATAAAAACTAAATATACAAGGATGGCATCGATGATTAACTCACGTTTGTTATCGTTTGCCATAAAATGTTACGAAATAAATGAATGAATGAATGAATGAATGAAAGTAAGGATTTCGTTCTCACGAACATATAGTGAAAGAATATTTCCTCACCCTCGGAATCAAATAATGAAAAAAAAAAGAAAAGGAAAGGAAAGGAAAGAAGAAAGCAAATTAAATAGGTTATAAAATGGAATCGAATCACGTTTCCGTTATTGTTTGGAAAAGGAAAGATGTCAAGAGACGAATATATCAAACGTCACTTATACTAAATTCTTATTTATTCAGTATAATACACACACACACAAAAGGCACGAACTTCGTTCTCCCCATTTAACGGTTCCACAATTAATTGGAGGTCGCAAATTCACAATTTAATTAGTCACGAACCGAAATTTTGGTGCAAGTGAAACGGCCAATGTAAACATTGGGGAAATGAATGGTGAAAGTATAATGGATATGGGAAAACAAAACAAGAACAAAAAAAAACGAGAACAAGAACGAGAACGAAAAGGAGAAAAAAAAAGGAAAAAAGCAAAGGAAAGCAAGAAACTTTCCAATCTCGGTTACCAATTGTACTCGAGAGTCGAATGAAGCGAGAACCAGGGGAAAAAAATAAGATATTTGCAAGTTCATTCGACGTAGACAAATACAAACAACAAAAAAAATGTATTTGATGAAAAAAAAATCAAATAATAAGCACGAAATGGAATCCAAACGAAACGATGAAGAAGGAGAGATGGGTGGGAAACATTCATCATTCAGTGTTTGCGATCAGTGGAAAAGTAAGAAAATCCGATTTGTACACTCGAATTTTCTTTCTCAAGTTAACAACCAGAAATTCTTTTCCTTTCATTCAAACAAAGAAAAAGAGAACGAGAACAAGAAAGAAAAAATGGATCATGTTAGAAAACAACGAACATTGAAAACGGTAAAAATGCAATTATGTCAAATGAATCCAATTCAACGAAAGAAATTATATAAATGAATGAAGAAAGCCCCATTTCAAATGAATGGAATATTTTGCCTTTCAGACGTCCATTCATTCAAACATAGAGAGAATAATGGGATGCAACGGATTGCGTGTTCAGTTTTGGATCAGTAGAAGATGTGTGTACTGAACGAAAAGTTGGGAAACCTTTTTTTTGAGCACAAGCAAAAAAAAAATTGAGCAAGTTGCCAACATGGAACATAAGGCCACTATTTGCCATCATAGTGCACTTGACGACCGATGGGAACATAAAAAAAAAAAAATAAAAAAAAAGTTGACGGTACACGACGAAACAACAAAGAACAACAACAACAACTATGATAGAAGTATAACGTGAATAAACATTAACACTTGAATTATATATGGTGGTACAAAATGGTTCGTCAAAAGAATAGGATTGAACAAGAATTGAATGCACCCAATGTTTGTCCCTATAACCAAGAAAAAAAAACGATGAGTGGATGGGGAGGAGGACACAAAAGCCAAGAAGAATTTCTTTGCTCAACACTCTTTATTCTTTAAACGTTTGCCTAGTGAATTGAAATGGGAAGACCTTAGAAGTCGAACGATGGCAACCAACAAGAAAAAAAAATGATGATGATAATTTAAATAGACATATGGAGATGACGAGAAAGTGTGCGTTGAGCATGAATCATAAGAATAAAGAGGGGGGAGGGGAGAAGAAAAAAGGATCCACGTCAACATTAAAGATTCGTCGATTGACTTTGTGAGCAAATAACAGGAAGAAGAAAAAATCTTAAACAAACATAAGTGAAATGAGGGGTGTTACACAGACACATACCTCAATTTACCCGATAAAGAAAAAACCGGGCCCCACACACAAAGCCAAAATGAATAGGGGCAAATGGATCAAACCAAAGGAAATCACCAACAAAATAAGAGCGAAAAAAAAAATGAACAGCATTACATACAAACTACTTTACATTATCACTCTTTACAAAATCAAAAAAAAAAAGTTCTTTAACGTAAAAAAACCACCAGGATCTCAAATGCAATGAAGCAACAAAACGGAATCGATAGATTTGCCTTCAAAAGAAAAGAAAAAACCGATCGACACATATATGAGAAGGGGACATTAGTAAACCGATCACACATATATACAAACACACAGTGGGAAACATGCAAATCATAGATCGAATGAAATGATGAAAGAAAGAACCAAAGAAAAAAAATGAAATTGAATTCATTGGTATGAAAGGAAAGCTCAAAATATGTATATGTGTGTGTGTGTGTGTGTGTGTGTGTGGTAATGTATAATGAAACAAAATGCGTTGCATAGAAGCAAACCGATAGGAGAAGATCCGGGCATAAACTTACAAACACACAATGATAGTTGATGATGGCATGTTTGACATCATATGGAGGCGATGTGCGTGTTTGTATGTGTGTGTGTGTGTGTGTTTTGTCCTCACTCTTTTAGCTTGCAAGTATATAAACGAAGCTAATGAGGCAGATCGATTCCGAATCTGGCAACGAAGAGATAAAAATTAGGGTTCAACTCTCGTCTCGTTTTTGTCTGCCATGTCTATGTTTTCTAAAATGGATATATGTATGTACGTGAGTAGATACATGAGTGGGGGACATAGTACAACCGAATAGAATCAAATAAAAAATTTAGATTGGCAAGAGATGACGAGAAGAAGAGAGATGGAAGGAACAAAGTATAAAACAAAGCGGAAAATAGGTAAGATCTTTAATGAATGATATTTAGTATTAAAAATAAAGTAGAAGAAGAAGAAGATAAAAAAATAATTAAGAGCATCAATGTGGAGTGAATGTAACCGATAGATGCCTATTAGTGGCATTGGCACGTTTATCCATAAACGAATGATGAAAAACGGGAAAATAAAAACGGAGAAGATTATGGATTGCAAATGGTTCTTAGGGAGAACCATTGATAGGGCCATTAGTTCAATATTAGATCAATTGAAACAACTCGTGACAATCACACATTGAAAGTGTTGGCGAAAAAGTTTTCTTCATCAACCATGAAAACAACGTCACATTGACTTTTATACGGAAAGGGACAACGAGTGGACAACGATAATAATAATAATAATAATAATAATAATAAAAGAATAGGAGCAGGATACTTAGTCAATGATTGTGTTCTGGCAATAAAGTGCCAAACTACCATTTCCAAAATAGGAAGAGCGAACGAATGGAATCTACCATTTGAATTGCTTGTTTGAGAATGTCTTTTTAGTTTGTTCCTTCTCCTCAATACAAAGTTTGATCCGTTGTCCGTTATTTTTGGGGGTGTTCAAGCGAACAAATTCTGGATTCTAGCACAAATCGATTCCCCAGTTGTTGTACAAATACTCCATTCGAGTAAAGAGCAAACTTTCAACAATGATGATGAATACGAGACAGAATGAAGGACAAAACAAAGAACAAAACATAAAAAAAAAGATTGGAACAAACTTTTTCGTCGTACATCTCGTGACATCTCCATTGGAACATGAGATGTACAATTTAGTTTAATGAACAAAAGATATCAACAAACAGAAGAAAAAAAATTGTATTAAAACTAAACTTGAAGAACAATTTATTTAAAGTAGTGAGATAAAGAAAGAGAATGAAAGTGGAACAGAGCATATAATTAATCGGATTAGAATCGGAATACAATTCCCGGAAACATGAATGAAATAAGATTACCGGAAAAAAAGAGGGTTTGCGATTCAAATGTAAGATACTTTGCATTTTATGACCGAATGGATGAATGATTGAATGAATAAAATGATGACGACAAAAACAAAAATAAAAAAAAACAATCGTGCCTAGAGAGGCAAGAGAATAAAGACAAAAGAAAGAAAAACGGAACCGGACGGATACAAATAAATCAGTGGGAAACAAGTAAAATCAATTAGGAAATAAAATGCCAAGAGAGAGAGAGAAAAAAAATTGAAACAAGAATAAAACTGACGGGCTATTGGGCGCAAACGACCCATTAGTCATATGGGTGAATGCATTGTATTATAATACAAATAATACAAGAAGAATGACAATAACAACAACAACAACGACGACGACATGACACTCATTGGGGTTTTTAGTTGCACACCCAAAAAAAATGTTAATGATTGTCATGTTTAGGATGCTATACTCTCTACCATCAAGTTTGTCTCTTGTTTTTAGGATTTGCCGGTTCATCTGGCGGAGAGGACACTTCTCAAACATTTGGACCGAATGAGTGAATACGAGTGTGTGTGTGTGTGTGTGTGTGTGTGTATACATTATATACATAAATACATACACAAGAGACATAGAATAGGATAAAGAGAGAAAGAAAGCGAATAAAAAAAGAATGAAAAAACAATTTCCGACAATTTTGTTCGGTGGTTATGGGACCGTAGTTATGGCCATACAAGTACAAAACAACATACATTGTACAGAAGAGACTGCTGTTGCTGTTGTTGTCGGTGTTGTTGTGTTTTCGGGTGTGAGAGTGTGTGTGTGTGTGAGAGTGTGTGTGTGTGTATAAGCTTTTGTACAAGTTGTGGTTGCCATCAATACGGGGAGATATGGTTCATTGTATACACGTACAAGCCAACTGGCTAAGCCTCCCAACAAAAAAAAAATAAACGCCATACGAAACAACAAACTAATGATGCGAACAGATGCGTAAATATAATAGAAAACAACCAAGCGAAAGTGAATGGGAATTGTTGTCAAGAATGGATATGATCCATGTCGTATGATCAATGCATGCACATATCTATCTATCTATCTATCTATCTATCTATCTATCTAATATTTGGCTATATTATAAATTAAAATATTATAAATCTTGTCTAATATAAATTAAAAATGGCATATAAAAAATGAAATAGGTTCATTTTCGATAGCAGACATGAAAAAAATAAAGAATAGAATCGATTAAATAGGAAACGATCAAGTGGGAGGAAGAAGCAAGAAAAGTACTTGCGTCCAATGACACCCGATTATATCGTAAATGAAGAAGTGGAGAAATAGGGAGAGAGAGAGAGAGCGAGCAAAAAGGGACCATACGAAAGATGATCATTAATCATTGGAATCACCCCGAAGAGCCAACGACAACAAGATGGACGTACAAATAAGAGATCATGCGAAATAAACAATTGTAGTATATCGATCCGAGATCAAGATTGAAATTGTGGTCAAGTTTGTTTGGTCAAAATTGAACCACGACATAAAAAAATTGAATGCGCGCAAATATAAAGAGGAAGAAAAAAATGAAACCTACCTTTGGTTGAAGTTAAAGCCAATTTAATTCTGCAATTCTGCAAAGTAGATTCTTCAAAAATCTTGCCACCTTGAACTACTTTCAATTCAATGTTTGTTCAATATTTTTTTCTCGATTGGTTATGTTGAATAACGATAATAATGGTGCTGACATTGTTGAAACATGACTGATGATAATGTTATTATTGCAATTGAAACACTTTGATTCGTCATTGTTGGCATATCACTCTTTAAATAGTATCACGATTATTAAAATTATTGCACAAAAATGATTGTTATGTCACTATGAATTAATTTCAGTCGATGTTGTCGATGAAGTAGATGATTGTTCAATACTGTTGATCATATTTGATGAATCAATGTCACTAATAGATGAATATGTTGAATTGAATAATGAATTATAGCCGGATGTAATTGAACCAGATTGCAATAGACGTTGTTGATCTAAATTTTGTTGTTGCTGTTTTGGTGATTGTGGCCAAACACCAGCGTGATCCAATAACGATTGATGCAATGGTCCACGAGATCGACCAACCAGTGTCAAACTTTGTTTCCAATCAACTAATTTGGCACGTTCAATTTCATTCGATCGATAGGTACAAGCCGATCGGCCATGCAATTGTGATTTGAATAGATTACCACCAGAATGAAATGAATTGGATGATTGAAATCGATAAAAACGATGATTCGGATTTGATAACGATAATGATGATGATGAAGAAGAATTTGGTGTACGATAGTATGGTAGTTGACCACTACTGCCAGTGGCAAACCAGAACACCATCGATTGATAGAGCGAATGATTGTTCGATTTGGCTCAATTCGTTTTCGATTCAATTTGCCGCCATCAATATGAAACGGGGAAAAAAACAACTGGTTGATGGTTTAACACACTGGATCACGTTGTTCGTTTTTTGGATTCTGTTTTCTGGTTCAAATTGCGCCCAACGTTTGAATGAATTCCAAATGGATCGGTAGTATACTTTTATATCTATCTGTACGAAACAACAACAGCAAATAGAAATAGAAATTAGAAATGAGAAGCAGTGGCTCAATGGGAAAGGACAATATGGCTAGTGGAATGATGCGCAGTGCGTCAAAACTAATACAACACAATGGATTAGAGTGGCGCCAGAAGTGCGCGCCACTTTCATGTGGCATGTTCTAGAAGACCACTACCATTGTACACAACTACAATAGGATTCTACATGCAGCTGTTCATAAATGACGATAATATACAATAGATATTCTATTCTATACTATACTATTCTTTGTTTTGTTTGAAACACTTTGTGTCATATTTTATATTCGTTCATATATTTGATGATCCTATTCCTTTTTAAATAATGTACCGAATGAATCAGAACCTAATGTGAATAAAGAGAATAAAAGTGGATGATGTCGAAAACGTAAAGCAAAAAAAAAAAAAAAAATGGAATGGAAAAATGGAAATGAAAATAAATTGAAATTTACAATAGAGGTATCGTCACATTCAACTCACTAATGTGTTCTCTATTCTTTGGCAAGAATTACCATTCTGGTTCTTACTATATTCACATATATACTGGAAAAAGAAATATATAAAATAACAATAAAAGACAAGAAAATTCCTTTCTATCTTATATATATGTGTGTTTGGAAAATATATACAAAATTATCATCAGAATCTACAGTGAATTTACATATTGAAGAGGGAATATAGAAATATATAGAGAACAAGAATGCAAGCAATAATAAAAAAGTTGATAAAAGTAAATAAAATAAATATTAAAATTTTGGTAGAGTATTGAATGTGCTGGAGGGCACACAAATTATTGCATTCTCAATCTCGATCCTAACATTGGGCGTCAACATCCGCCATCAATACTCAATCATGATGAAAATGTAAGGATGGATAGATAGATAGATAGATAGATAGATACGTCAACATATATATAAACATATAATAGGAGAATGAACACTAGAGAATTGGATGGGCAAGAATGGATGAATGAATGAATGAATGAATGATTGTGATGATGTTGGTGGTGATGGTGATGGTGATGATGGTACACAAAATTCGCATCAAACCGAGACCTTAATTGTCGTCGGCGTTGTCGTGTACCCATTAAAAATAAAGGCAAACCCTCTCGGTCCCTTCAAATTCTCTCCTGTCGTGTTCGTCGTTCTCATCACACAATAGAATGTGTGCTCAACCAACAATGTTTTCACTCATCACTAATTTAACTTTATAGACTTTTATTCAATGCAAGTAACAAAGCCATTAATAGACTGGGCACATTAATTTAAAAGTTGTCCTCAACTTTATCGAATAGATAATTGCAATAGTGTTTTTGTGGGGAAGAACCACAATTGAAAGCACATAGGACATTTCATTGGTGGAAAGAATGGCCCACAAACCATTGATGCATCAATGGAAATAATATTAATTCTAATTTATGGAATATAGAATTTTGGCAATATATAGAATGAATATTGCGAACCACAGAAATGGCGAATAATATTCCAAAATGCGATTATGGCTTTAAATGTCACATTAACAGGAACCTAAATTTTATTTATTTTATTTCATTTTAAATGTAATCTAATTATAAAATAAAATTAACTATAATTTAAAGCAATTTATGTGCGTGTGTGTGTGTGTGAATAAATACACAAAACGATTCATTACCGTAACAATTCAATGGAACTTAATTCCAAAGACCTAAAATTATTGCCTTTGTTTGCGTTCGTTATATTTAAATTAGTATAGAATAAAATAATATATTAAATTTGTTAGTTATAAAGGCAAAAAAAACAAAAATTTGAGGATGAAACCCTAATTAAGAATGAAGGGAAATTTAAATTGGATTTCATGCTAAATGCACACACACGCATAGGAGCACAAAGAATAATATCATTTAAATATTCTATCCTATTGTAATAATATAAATAAATTTATGTATTATTGAAATATAAAGCGATTAAACTGAATTTTTAAATAAAAAAATCCAAACCAAACAAAGGTGTCGATATAAGCTTTCAAGCAGAAATAAGCTGGATAAAAACAATTAAAATGTATGTGCTAAAAACAAATACATCAATTCAATTGAATTAAATTGTTTTGGATTATAAAGATGAAATTTAGTACTCAACATTAATTAAACTTGAGCCGTAGTTCAAGTACTTTGAATTATGAAATTTCAAGTACAGAAACAAAGGAATTCATTTAGGAAAAAAATTGCTCAACTATATATATAATAATGAATATTTGAACTAGGCAATGATAAAATAAAAGAAAGGGTGAAACCAAAGAGAATGGAAAGAGAAAAAGAATAGATTCCATTTCTTGTTTCATCAGCAAATGAGACATAACGAACCATAGAGTATAATAATAAAAAGAAATAAAACAGATAAGAATTAAAGGAAAGCAAATCAAGATTAGAATCCTGAAATTGACAGTGTAACACATAAAAAAAAGCAAATAACATAACAAAAGAGGAAAAAGAATATGGAATCTAGTGAAAAACTGATGTACAAGAGTGTACAAACGAGTCCGGAACCTAGATTTTGTGTTCACTAGATGGTTATGTTTGCTTATTACATATTTTCAAAAGAAACAATAATAAAAAAGGAATAATAAACATTGAAAAAACAGTATCAACATACCTCAAAAACATTGAGCATAGATGCATGGATGGAAGATCATTGAGAAATCGGAAGAACAATATGTTTTTGGCAGTTCATTACAATTTTTCCATTAGAAAGAGGATTAGTCGCGTTTATATCGATTTAATACGATTAGGTTGCCAATTTGATTGCACACGGAAAGAATACGGGATTTATAATCCTTTAGTATACCAGAAAAAAAATGTTTGCATAAAAAGAGAGAGTGAAAGAGGTAGCGTTTCCCAAAATGAAAGGGTTGGTTGCATTGTTTGTATAAACTTTGAGCATCAATTCGATAGCGAACGAATAATTGAAAATGGTTAATTGATTTCCATCAAAACGAAATTAAAAGGCAATAATGTGCAAACAAATTTTCATTATAGTTTCGGGTTTTTTCATTCGACTTGTTTGTACTAAAGAGAATAGTAAAAAAAAGTATTATTAAAATGAACAAAATAATAACATTGATTGATAAAGCAAAAAGCAAACCAAAAGGCTTCCAGTCAATTGTTATTGCTGAATTGCTGTTGTGCTTCAGGTCTTCTAGAATGTGGTTGATGATATTTAAATCGTAATAATGATGATGAACAATATTGTTGATGGTAACTTGAGAATAGATGAGAAAGTTGAGCAGAAAATGGAGGGAGTTTTCACACAAAGAGAGTCACAATGACGCGCCAAAAAAAAGGCGTAATGAAAAGCCAAAACGAAAGACAAAGAAAACGGAATAGCCAGAAACAAAAACAAAGAGGTGGAAGATGAGAACTTGATGATTGAAGAAAAAGAAGTGATGATCAACCGAAAGTGAGCTTGGTCTTTAAATACAAAAACGAGAACAAAAGAAAACTAATGTTTGACCAATCATTTTGGACGTCATTGTACGATTTCAATGTATCCTCGTCATGGTTTCAATGTGAATGTCAAATAATCATCAGAATCACTCATCGGTCGAAAATTAAAATCTGGTTTACTAAATGAAAGATAAAAAAAAGAAGATAAAAGTATAGTTCAAGTTATTTAGTTTGAAATGTGAAATAGAACTTACCAAAATAGATGAGTGGAATAGAACATTTGACGAAGTAGAACACTGGTTATTGCCGTCATTGTACAGTCAATTTGAACTAAATCAAACATGAAATTGATGAACATAAAGTGATAGAACACAAATTAAACTTAAACTTTGAATTTAGAGTTGAAAAAAAATGGGTGAGGGAGCGATAGGAAACAAGGATGGGAATGGAAATGTGAGCACTAGCCAAGGCAACCAACTTATGAGTTGTGTGTTAGTCTCACCCATACCATCACATTCACCGCCAAATCAAAACAAAGCCGATAGCGCCAACTGTTGAGCGAAACAGAAAGCTGTCCCATTCAAAACATACGTATATGATGGATCTAAACTTATTTGAATTCAACAATATTCTTACGGCCATTCCCATAGGATAATGCATTGCATTTGCCAATTATATGATCGTTTCCAATATATATCATTCAAATCATTGTTTTTTTATATTATTTCCATTTTCAGGTTACGTAAGATCCATCTGAGATGTATCTTTCATTTGAACGATTGTTGAACGATTAGTGGAAATGTATTAAACAAATTATAATTAAACAATAAAGTGTTCAATGGTACAACATTGGTTGATGACCTTTTGTGTAGGTGATTATCTTTTTTAACAAACAATTTGTGGTATAAGAAGTAATAGTATTAACATGGAAACTGAAATCATATAAACTAATAGAACAAAAACAAACATAATGAATAGCAAAAGTGTATCTGTTACAAAAGAAGGTTTAGAAGGAAGATGCCAATGATCGGCGAACCGATTCAAATTTATCATTGACATTGTAACTCATCACAGTGATCAAGCTACCGGCGGCAATCAAACCGCCAGTTAAGCCAAAACCGATACGTTTCAAACGAAGTTGCTTCAATGCAGCACCTATTGATTGAATAAGATGAATAATATTTAATGATAAATAAGAATAAATCAAATATAATCGTTACCTTTAAGACTATTATATGCTTTAACATGACTAACGGCGCCATAGATTGCACCGGTTGAAGTGGCAGCAATGAACGTATTTGCTTCATCGTTGGAATCCTGAATAAAGCTAAGACCAACGCCAATTGCCGAATAAAGCAATGCGATTGTACCGAATGAATTGGCAACATTTGCCCCATTACGAACAATATGATTCAACATTTGGGTACGTTTCAATCCAATTGTTTCGTTTGGCATGTTATGATAGATATCATTAATACCTATGTTTATATAATATAAATAAAATTAACTAAATAACAAACTATAGAGATAATGGTACTTACCTCGAAAGAATCCCATTGTACCACCGATACCACCGCCAATTATAACTGAACTACCAATTTGTACAAATGCAAGCTCGAATCGACCACGCGATGGTTTGTGACCATCAAGAAGAATAAACTCATTGGACAAAACCGATGGAGACGATTTTGATTGAAGGATCGATGGATCCACTTGAAGAAAGGGTGATGAAAGGCGACCAGCATTTTGCAAATTGCTCAATGGATTATCGATCATTTTGGAACTATCCATTCTGATGGTAGTAAGTATTTGAGATCTAAATAGTAAAAAAGAATATTGGTAATTTTCAATCAATTGCAAAACAAAAACAAAACAACATACCTTAAAAAAGAATTGTAATGGCTAAGTGAAATGATCTTGTTAATGTTTTTGGTTTTGAATTTTTGTTCGTTATTTGGTGACAATTATCAATAACATACAAGAAGAGAAGATAGAGAAATGTGATCGGATCGGTGTCCTCAACAACTGAAATAGAAATAGAACCAATGCCTTCAAGCATGAACAAGCGTGTGGCGTGAGTTTCTGATGCAATGTCACATTGGGCGGGACATAGCTATCGTTGGTGGTATGGGATTGTTCTATTCACAAACAGGACGCCAAGTGAAGGAGCCATCAAGACGGGTGCAGGAAAGCTCTGTCTTTGGCTACGTATTCAGAAAAAATGCAATGTACGGTTTTTAACCAAACACACTTTGGACTTTATATACAGTGTAACCAGCATTTGTACAGGAAACAAATTTTCTTCAAAAAAAATAGTTCCGGTAAAGAATTGTTCTGAAAACCCAATTTTCATTGAATAGAATAGTTTCAACAACGACTAAAAACCGTGTAGGCCTCAAAGTACAAAAACTAAAAACAGTGTGGTGAAATGTTCCGGAAACGAATTTCGTTTTCGAGAAAATAGTTTTCAAACAAATTTTTAAATTTGGCCATTTTGAGTATTAATTTGGGAAATTAAACATTACTTTAACCATCTAAAAGGATGGATTGAATTAATTCATCAAAATCGTTTCGTAATGAATCGATAATCATTGATTGATCAAATTTAAGAGCGGTAGACATCGATGATGATGATGATCGTTTATGATTTGTTTTGCTTGATCGAGATGAATCGAGACGGAATGATAATCGTCCAAACGATGACCATCTATTATTGTTTGATTCTTTTGATTCAGTTGTTGATAATCGACGATTACGGTACGATGATTCATTCAAGATGTTTCGATTGATTCCATTCGGTGTCAACTTGTAACATGCATAAAATTCATCACCAATCGTATAGGTATCGTTCACCAAACGAATATAACAACGTCCAATTAAATATATTTGATACGAAACAATTAATGATGAATTGAAACCAATTGGTAGAATACCATTTCCCGTATTTGCATCATAGGATAGATCGACAATATCACCATTAGTTATAAAATCGCGTTGATTACGATGAAATCTTGATGGTGTACGTTCAATATCATTACGTCGACGACATTCATGTTTGGTTTGTTGATGCAACTCCCGGCGAACTATCATTATATGTTCAATGATATCGCCAATTAGATTGGACATCAATGTCGATGTGCATTGATCAATTGAACATTGTTTCATGATTGAATGATCAAATATTGGTCCATATAATTGTTCAATATTGGAACGTATTAAAAGATATGACATCAATGGATGTTCACGTTGAATCAAACGACATTCAGTTCGTATTGTTGGTCCTGTTGATGATATTGTTCCATTCAATTCATCCATTGTTGTTGTTCCAGAATCGTCCGTTCCACAACTTGATGTCAATGAATAATGGTCATCACAATCGCATGTTTCCGAACATGTTTCCGATGCCGTTGATGAATGGGTTAAAATTGAGGAACAATTTGTATTAGAATTGATTGATGATAAAGAATCATAGATCGATTGTGATTGTTCATTTAGATTTGATGGTGTTGACAATTGATTCAAACGAAGAATCGATTCTGGATTCGATTCTAAACGATTACGTCCAATTGATGATCGTCTATCAAAGATAAAACTGAATGGTCGTTGTTTTGGTTTTGTTTCAACAATATTCTTTTCCTTTCTCAATTTTTGTTCCTTCTTTTTCGTTTTCTTTGGTTTATCTTTTTTCTTTTCATTATTATTATTGGCAACATTGATTGTTTGATCCAAGTTAAGATCGAATAATAGATTCCATTGTAAAAATGATGATGATAGGTAAAGTGTTTCAATCAATTCGGTAATTGATTGCATCGAAATATTATCGTTAACAATAGTGGAACATGTTTTGATTGGCGATTCTGGTTCATTCAATGTTTGGCATATAAAACGAAATGATTCTTTGATAAAAACATAAAATGCGAATGGTGATGGCGATATTGGTTCACGATTCTGTTCAATTGATCGATGATTATCAATATTATAGACATGTATGATGGAACAGTGTAAAAAGTGACCATCACCAATAATTAACAAATAAATATGGGTTCCTAAATAAAGAAAAATCTATTAGATAAATAGTAAAATAATTATACAATGGTGAACCTTGTGGTTTGTCGATACCAAACATTTGTCCAATAGATGATTTTGTACGTGTAAAATAGCACAAATTGTATCGACGATTCTTGAACAATGTCAACAATGAATTTGAATATAATTGTGGAATAATGACATTGCTGATAATCTCATTCGATAGATTCGATTGAAGTAGTTGACCACGAAAGAATAAGGTTGATCCAAGAACGACAAATGTTGACAATTCCAATTCTAATAGATCGAATGATGGTTTCAATGTAATCGATGATTGATCATCTTTATCCGATCCATCGACCATCAATTGTGTTGGAATGCTTCCATGAATTCCACCATTTGGTTGGTTTGAATCCCATTGTAGGCAACGGACAAAATGTTCACTTAATGCATTTTCTAAATCGAATCCTGATTCAGGATTTGTTCTTGAATAGAATCTGGTTATCGATTCATCTAACCAATCCAATGAATCATAATAGTTCAGCAATTTTACAATCTGTGTTTGCAATTGTGGTGAAAGGCACAAACGTTGAATTGGAAGATGAAGACGATCATCGATTGATGGTTGAAATTGGAAATTGATCAATGTACCATGCATCAATAATTCAAATTGATATCTATTTGAAGATGGCGATGAACGAATCGATTGAGGCATCGATTGATGTGGAATACTAATCAATAGATCAAGTGTTTGGAATAGATGATCTAATCGTTTGGTATCGATCGATCGATATAGTTCATGTAATGGTCCAAATCGTTGTTCAATTAAATTCGATGCTAAACGTGCAATCGATTGGCATCGATCATCACACCATTGATCATTGTCTGGTATTCCAATTAACATTAGGATAGTCTTTGAACGATTGCTTCTGGAACGACTTGGAACAATTGTGAAACGATAATAACATTTCAAATGATTTTTCGCTTTCATAATAATACGAAATGTTTGCATTGTTGTTGATGGTATAAATTGATTATTGGTTTCCGTATCATTCCGGTATTTGGTACGATTCGATCCATTTTCCATTGTAAGCAAATTATCAAATATATCGGATAAGGTAATAAACATTCCACCCAATTTGAGTATGGAATCGGTTTCATTCGATCGATTACTTGATTTGATTGGATATTGATATAATAATGGATCATGATTCAATTTTTCATTCGGTTCCGTTACGATTAAACAAATCAATTGCGTATCAATATTGGTTTCAGTTAATTGATAATTGTTTCCATTGGTTAATTGTTCCAATTGATCAATACGACAATCTAACCATTGATATCGTTTGTTGATCGATGGTTCTTTCGTTTCATTCTTACATTTTGATTTCAATTTCGTTTGTTGTGGTTCAATTGGTTTTGGCAATTCTATTGATTCCAATGGATCATCTTGTCGTTTCAAGAATAATAGTTGATCACTTGTATCATCGGTTGTTTTGTTGATCAATGTATTGAGACGTTTAAAGTTTTGTTGAAATTGACTCTCCAACCAATGTTCACCAATGAGATCAATATTGTTTCCATCATTTTCATTTGATGGTATAAATGAATCGGTATCAATCGGTTCCAAATGTTGTGATGCAAACTTTCCATAATGTGTATCAATCAATTTTGGTTTTATCATCGATGAAATTGTGATCGTTTCATTGGTATTTTCCACATTGGTCGCAATCGTTGTCTTGTACATTGTGATGATTGGCACACAAATGAAAACTAAACATTAGGAAAATTTTGGAAACGAACGAACACGACCACAAATAGAGGCAATCATTGTTTGCATTGATAACGACAACGATTAATCAAAATTTGAATGATAATGATGACACATTCGATTGATTGAAATGGGAAATAAACCTACAACAAATAAAGAAAAAAAGGGTGAATATAGATTGATGAAAGCAAAGTCTATTGATTGTTTGGTTGGTTGGTTTGTTGAACCAAATGATGATAGATACCTCAACCTCAGAATGTAATGAGGTTAAACTGTCGATTTGCTGTTCTTATAGTTGCTGTTGTTCTCGATGCTTTTGATCGTCATCGTCGAATGACTGAAATGGATGTTGTTGTTGTTATTACATTTGCGTGGGGCCATCATCATCATCAAATATATATATAACGACCATCAGGTCGTGGACTATCAATCAACCAAAGTTCGGCATAAGAGAGCAAATTCGACCACTACCTAAAAAAGAAAAAAAACGATAAGTGGACAAGGAAAAAACCAGTTCCTTTTGTTCTTGTTCCCAATATATATATATATGTTCCCGTTCTCCTACTCACCTTCTCTCATCAAAACTTCTGTCCATTCGTGATCATCACCAACAAGATGTATACGACACAATACAAACTAGAACAACTAATCAAAGTAAAAAGAAAACATAAATAGATGGAAATAGATTATAAGCACAATAATTATACCAGCTTGAGGATGAGTGGAAGGATGAAGTGAATGTACATCAAAGTGGAAGGAAATCCTGACAACAACAAAACCAATAACAATTGGTTGAGCGTAACGACCTCTATGGTGAAACTTCGGAAGCGCATTATAGGATTCATTGGATCTAATGTTGAATTCAAACAAACAAACAAAAAAATGATTAGTTCAAGTCAAAATGAATAATGGTGTAGGTTTCGGATCAAAATTAATTAAAACCTTACCCGAAATAGTGTGTAATCGTCCCGTTAATCGGTCGGTTCATATAATCGGGGGTTTCGGAGTCCCGCGTCACTCTCGATTGGTTACGCTCAACTACTCACACTCAATGGTCAATTGAATTGGTTGCACGTGCAAATGTGTGGGCAAAGAGCAAGCTTCAGATGTAATTGAATTGAATGTGCACGTGGCTTCTCAATATATTGCTTAGGCAACCAATACCAATGACACACATATATTACATGATTGTGATGATGGTGATGATGATGATGAATATAATAAGTGTTCATTGCCTTCCTCCCATTTGAATGAATTGGAACGGGAAAAAACGGGACACAATTTCACGGTAAACTTGTTCCATCATCGAAGCGAATATAATTTTATCAATATTTTCCTATTCTAATAACGCATTTTGAACATATTGTTTACTCCAATTGATTCAAATAATTGTTCCAATTGATGCGTGCATGATTAGGCCTTCATCATATATATAAGCCAGATATAAAAAACATAAGTTTCGCATCTTTGCACCTGCATTTTGTACGTGCACCTGCATCAATTGATTTGTTTCCTCAACATAACCGATTCGTTCCAGTTCGGAATAGTGATATATAGTGTTAGATACCAAAAAATATTCTCCTCAATTCATGTTCGGACGGGAATAGGCAATTTACACTGTTAATTAAACGATTAATGTCACTAAGGACTAAATGGTGGCACGTGATTCTTGGCAATTCTATGGTTACTCATGTGTTGGCACGTGTTTGGCCATATCCTTTGAATAGTAATAATCAATCAAATGGGCGTGCTGTTTCAATAGATAATATTAAATTATTATTTATTTTGCATTACAATGAAAATGATTACTATGGTACTACTTACTTATGGTATACTACTTCAAACTACTTAGCAAAGTACATTGAATAAAGCGAACAAGACTAGAATTAATATTGAACTATCCGATAAAATTAGATGACCGATGATGCTGATGCTACAACCGGATTCATTGATCCATGAGAATGATGATGATGGTGAAGATGGCCATGATGATGATGATGATTTCCTACGTTACCAATGTTATGGCTAGTGATAACAGCATCTTGATAGCTTCGTACGGCAGCTGCTACTGCAATAAATGGACTGCTACTACTATTACCATTGACCGATGAGGTCAAAGGTAAATCGGCTGTCGTTGTTGTCGTTGTATTTGTTTCTGGAACAGCAGCAGCCGCAGCCGCGGCAGCAGCAGCAGCGGCAGCGGCCGCCGCCGCTTGATATGATCCAAGTTCATTAAAATAGGATTCAGTTGAAGTGGAAATAGATGCAACTGTCGATGGTTCATCCATGGATGATGTAACTGATACGTTGTTGCCACCATACGTTCCATTACTTGGACCATATCGATGATGATGATGGTGGTGGTGGTGTGCCATCATCATTTGTTGAAATGAACCAGCATAGTTTGCTGCTTGATGTTGTCCATGTGGATAGGATCTGGTCCACGATGAAGTCGATGTCGTCATTTCCGATGGTGTACTCCCACCCGATGACATATAATGATAGCAAGAAGATGTGGTCGTCGTCGTTGTAGATGACGATGATGTAGACGATGATGATGATGATGATGATGATGATGATGATGATGAGATTGGTGGTGTTGTTGTAGTTGGAATAGATGGATTGGCGCCAAATTTGTTTGCATATTGATGATAATATGGATGATGATGATGAGGATATGGTTCCGCATGAGGTTGATGATGCAACGATGATTGAAGAAGACCAAAATAACTGGAATGATGCGGTGTTGGTGCTGCCGCTGTACTTTGTGAATGATGATTACGATATGTGCCATGAGAACCACCAGAACCAGTACCACCAGCAATCATTGTTTCATTGTTTCGATGATGTTGTCCATTATGTGAATGTCCATTATACGAATTTGAATTGGCACCAGTGCCCAATGCCAATGCTGATGGACTTATATGCATCGATATATCCAATGTTAAATCATTGTTCAATGTTGCCAATGCGGCAGCCGCGGCCGCAGCTGCTGCTGATGTTGTCGAAGATGAGGACAATGATGATGAAGATTGTTGACCATTACCACCGCCACCACCACCACCGTTTCCATTCAATGTTGAACCAATTGGGCCACCAATAGTTGATATACTGGTTGCCGATGTAATAGAACTGGTAACCGATGATGAAGGTGAACATGTTATAGGCGTACGGCCAGAATTGCCTAATCCACTTCCAATTGTCATCGATACTGATAACGATAATGGTGTACGATGTGAATGATAATTGTTCGTTTGTGTTGAATGATACTGTTGATGTGATTGTGGATTCTGGTTTGGTAAAATTGGTTGGGAATGTTGTATGTTTTGTTGTGGCTGCTGATGCTGCTCGACTGAACCATACACAATGGGAACCGCCAAATCTTGATTTGTTTGTTCTATTTGTCTGTTCAAATATGTTGTACTCGGCTGATATGATGATACCATACCAGAATGATATGGTTGATATGCGCTTTGCCCATAAGTGGTAAATGTTGATCGATTTAGATAGGGCGTTTGTCCATTTGATCCATTGCAATTGATACCAACGCCACCACCGCCACCAGTATTAAGTGAATTGGAAGAAGAACCAGTGCCAGTACAATATGGATTGGAACCAAATTCGGTTGCATAATAGCATGAGAAACGAGCGGAAAATTTCCAAAATGATATCGGCAACTTTCGACGAAACATTGGTGTATGCATCAATGTTAAACGTTTAAGATTACGACGTCGACGTCGTTCATATCGTCGATGATATTGTTGTGAACGAACATTTTGATGTTGAACATATGAACCAGATTCTGGTATGATCGATGATTGTTCCAATTTTAAATTGACTGCAGATTCCTTTGTATTTTGCGATTCGGAAATTGCGTTCTTCGATTGATTGGTTGACGATGACGATGTTCGTCTTGTTCGATTTCGATTGATTGAATTGTTTGATGATTCTTCAACATTATTTTCATCAATTGTTGGCGATTTCGAACCATTTTGTTGTGGTTGACCATTTTCGTTATCAGACGACGAATTACGAGACGACGATAATGGAATTGTCTGCTGCTGTTGAGATCTTGAAGTCGTTTCATTGTCTGCTGTTTGTGGTGTTTGGGCTTCCGATGATTCACTTTGATGCACATCTGCTCAACCAAAACGTGATATTGAAAACAAACAAACAAACATGCAAAAAAAAGAACAAAACGGTTAGAATGGAATATGATAAGATAACCGGAACAAAACGTGACATCGGACAATAATTAATTCAAATATACATGTTCCGGGAATTACCAGAGTCATCGGCACTAACACTTTATAGGTTCAACTTTTATTTCTGGTTGGCTCCATCCCAAAATGTGGATTGTGCGCGGTTCAAATAGGAAATTCTGGTCTCTGGCCCTTTCCACTCTTTTTTATACGCATGGTTCCCACATTCCTGATCTCAATCGAACCAATTCTGGGATGGGCGAGAGAGTCAGAGAGAATGATTCTAGAATTTATCTCATTTCGTTACGACGGGAACATAGATTACCGAACATTCCAAACGTTATGAGACATTCCCTTTCACTACATCATATTGGAATGTCAATGTCCACATCTCATTTCATCCATCCATTCATCCATTCATTCATTCATTCCAATGATACCATTAATATAAAGTTACTGGTGAACTGTCAAAGTTATTTGAACATTCCAGCAAACATCATGCATTCTTGTGGAATAGATTTTGACGACAACTAATAAAAGTAAAAAAAACGAAAATAATAATCGTTGTAATATATAAATACCTTTATAATTGCATCCATCTTCGTCATCATCACCATCATATGTTGACCATTGACGATTGGTTCCACTTGAAGACCCGCCGACACGTTCTTGATTTGGTTGTTCCCATGAATTACGTTGCTGCATATGGGTTTGAAACAGCATGGCAAACGATTTCTTAAAATGTTCATTAACAGCATCGATTGTATCATTGGTACCAATGTATGAATAAAGGATACAATTAGGAGAAACATAGATTGCGGTTTTTTGATTGATTGTTCCCAATTCATCATGTTCAAAATCGTCATCTTCGCCGAGGCCAGCCTTCTCGTCGTCATCGTCATCGTCCTCATCCTCATCCTCATCTTCATTATTATCAAACATATCATTAGAATGGCAAACTAGGTTCGATTTAATTGAATTCACAACATCATCAGCAATAATTGTAGCCATATCAGATGGTAACTTACTGGCAACTGAACTTACTGATTCTTCCATATCAGCATCGGATTCCTTTTTCATATGATTGGTTGATGATCCATTTGGTGGCGAGGAGACAATAATCTCATTCAATGGTGAGCTATGATGTTGAATTTGTTGAACATTATGATGTAAATGTGGCTGTGAATGATGATGAGAATGATTGGGATTATTGTTATTGTATTCATTAAAGTGATGTTGATAGGTTGATTGTTCATTATTAGCTGCTGCAGATGCTATTGGTGTTGATGAACCAATTGAATTGTAATCATATTGTAAACCATAATTATTTGAATAGATTGATGCATTCAGATACTCTGCGGTCATAGTTCCATTCCCGCTCGTTTGTTGTTGTTGTGACTGCTGCTGTTGTTGCTGTTGTTGCTGCTGGTGATGGTGGTGGTGATAACGCGCGTAATAATCGAAAGGAACCATCGACGTTGATATAGCCGCAGTTGCCATCGGCGGCGATGATGTCGATACATTTGAATTAGATGTCGAATTTGAACTCATAATTTTAAATGTTCGAATGATCTAGTTCGCTCAAAGTTTCGATCGTAACTAATCCTCATATGCTATCGAACATTCTTCTAATATTTACCCTTACGCTAAAACATTGAATTGTTCGGAACATTATTGTGTTTTTTTGCCCTCTCACCAGTTTTGTTCACATCATCACCATTTGTAGTAGATTAGAATGGGGTACCATTACCCATTAACCGACACTTGATATGGTAACACCCACACTAATACAATCCATGTTCCATGTCACAATCCTACATTTGCATGGATATACAAGGATTCACTATCCTGATTGGTTGAATCCGTTTCAGAATGGGTGGGAACAGTCGCATGCGGCTAAATGCACACACCCGTACCAGTATCAAATCAGTGGTTTGCTTTCTGACTCCCGTTTGACTCCCGTTTTTTTTTTGCAAAAAAAATATAATTCAATTTAGTTACAACATCGTAAAAAAGACGAATCATCATTGGATTTCCTTTTTTTATAATTTAAAATTATAAAATTTTAATTAGATTAAAATGGCGGTAATAACAATTAATAACAATGAAGAGCCTAATTGATATCAATTAAAAACTATTGTAGAATAATATTTTCAAACGGAAATAAATTGATTATTTTAAGATGTTTACTATAAATAATTTCCATTAGAAATATGTTAATAAAATCCCAAAGTTTATCAGATTAAAATAGACAAAACGATCGAAAATAAATCGTAAAATTGAAAACCTATTTTAACTCAAAGTGGTTTGAGCGCAAAAATGGCTTGGGTAGATGACGCCGTCTACTGTTTACATTGTTAGTATCCTCTCTTGGATTCTATTTGCTCATTCGTATGTGTGGATTGTTGCTATATATCCTGGCAATCATATCTTGTGAAATGGTACGTAGTTACTGTTATTATTATTGTTATCTTTTCCTCCCTTTCTCGTTTTAATTATATCGTTTGTCATTTTCACTTTTCATAGCTATTTGTGGCAATTTGATGCAATGATTAGGTTGCCGTCGCAATAAACCACTGAAAAAACGGGAGAAACAAAAAAAAGTCGTCTATCTTCTTTAAATGAATCATTACAATCCTCATCAACAACATCATTCGTAACTGTTGACACTAAATTAGACTCTGATTGCAATCCGATCTGATCATCTTCATTAGTGGGTTGCCAACGTGGGGAGAACTACGACGACGACAACAACAACAAAGGAATACAGAAATCATTCATTAGCAGTCATAATTCACCTTGAATCATAATTCAATAATAATAACAAGAGTTAAAGTAAAATTGGAAATATTTTTTCACGATCAAAATGGAAAGTAGGTGTCGCTTTTCTTGATTTCAATACAATTAATATAATATTTTCATTCATAGAACATCTATTCAACCTAAAGATTGCTGCTAAAGAATTGGAACGTAATTCAAAGAAATGTGTCAAAGAGGAGGGAGTTGAAAAATTGAAATGTAAACGTTCTATTCAGAAAGGTATCTGTCATTTCAATTTAAAACACATCAATTAATCTATTTTAAAAACTTGTTTGATTGATTGATTGATAGGAAATCTTGAAGGTGGTCGAATTCATGCAGAGAATGCAATTCGACAAAAGAATAATGCCTTAAACTATTTACGAATGTCGGCTCGTGTGGATGCGGTTGCATCGAGAGTACAAACGGCGATGACAACCAAAAAGATTACCCAATCGATTGGTGGCGTAACCAAGGCAATGGAATCGGCAATGAGATCAATGAATTTGGAAAAGATTAGTCAAATAATGGATAAGTTTGAACAACAATTTGAAGATTTAGATGTACAATCGAAAACAATGGAATCGGCAATGAATAGTACGACCACTATTTCGACACCCGAACATCAAGTCGATGGTTTGATGCAACAGGTTGCTGAAGAAGCTGGCCTTGAATTGAACATGGAACTTCCATCGGGAGTCAATTCAACAATTGGTACGAAGACATCGACGGCAGCAAACGATTCGGTACAAGATGACCTTTCCAAACGTTTGGCACAACTTCGTCAGATGTAGATATTTACGTTCCATTTGATTAATGTCACAAAATTGCGATAAAAAAATCATGTTTAAAAAGTAATTCACGGACCATTAATATAGTAAATTATAATTGGTAAGAATTTAAATGTCAATTTGATTTAATATATTTTTAAAAAAATATATAAATCAAAATACCAATGTTTAAATAATATTTTTTTCTCTAATTTATCTATAGTTATATAAATATTAAATTTTTGGGAAAAAATATTAATTATCATGGTAAATTTGCACCAAATGGCCATAACATTGGCCATAATCACCAGTTTATACTTGTTCCTATTAGTTTATAAAAAAACGACGATGTTGTACACAAGACAAAATGGAATGGAATGCATGTTTACATGTAACATTTGCCATTTTCCCTCTTCTAACTCTCCCACTCGATCGCTAACGTTCATTATATCCATACACTATCTATCTCTCTGGCAAAAACTATTCCATCATTAAATGTTGAAGTGGCTTAAACATCGACGTGATTGTATAAAGTGTATAAATTGTACGCTTCAAGATTGAAGAAGAGAGGATGAGGATGGCGACCGAACGGGAAACTCCTTTCCAATTGAGTAAGTGCGTAAGGCAGGTTTTATACTATTTAGCTTTTTTTCTATTTTTTTTATTATACTTCATTTACTTCTTCTTTTTTTTTCTTTTTATTTAGATGTTGATGATTATGATGTTCAACTTGTTGTTGTATATTGTGGAAGAGGAATGTGATGATGACGATGATGGTGGTGGTGGTGGTGGTGGTGACCGTTCCGATTGTTGTTACATTTTGCTGTTATTCACATTCATGTTGACGACTAAACACGCTTGAAAAGCACAACATCATCTCCTTCATCCGGTTATCGTCATCCTCATCATCCTCATCATCATCATCCAACACCATCAACAACGGCAATATCAGCATCATTATTCATTCAAAAAGTCGACGACGACGACGACGATGATGTTGATGATGAAGATGAAGATGAAGATGGAATACTCAATGTGACGAGAAGGAATCTTTCCTTCTTCCCTCTCTTTCTCTCTCTCTCCCACTTTCCACTTCCATTTCGTTTGCCTTGTATATGCAAGTGAAGAATGTAAAAACTTAGTATTGCATCTGTAACCAGACATTTGTGCCAACAATTGAAAAGCAACCAATAAAGAAGCAAAAAAACTAACAACAATCAACCGTGTGTTAAACCGTAACAACACACAAACATACGAAGAATAAAGAGAAGAAAAAAACGGGCAAAAGTTTTAAAAACATTAATCCAAACATGAACAACGAGTTAGTCATTCTTTAGTTTTATTCAAGAATAATGCCAACAAGAGAATAATTCACACAAACAAACATTGTGCATTGTTCTCATTATCATTCAATTGTTTATATCTATTTATATATATAATAGGCGCCAAAAAGCATAAATCGGATAAATAGATCATCATGTCTCGACAAACGCCATCACCATCAGATGTACCCAATTATCATTATTATTATCAAGGATCATCAACATCAACATCAACATTGTCGTCATCGTCGTCCAATCATCCTTCACTTCTTCATCTAATGGACAATAGTAACAACAAACCGAATACGAAGTCAAAATCGGTATCATCATCATCGAATTTGTTATCATACAACAATCATCATTCATATGTACAACAGCCACATTTGATGAATTCCTCAATGTTAAATGATAAATCATATACAAGAAATGCATTACAACAGATTCGTAATTCATTGCAACCATTTGCAACAACACGAACATCATCAACGTCAACATCAACTTCAACTATTTCAACATCATCATTGTTCAATGTTCATATGGATCATCGTCCATCTTCAGCTGCATCATCAAGTAATGCTAGTTCAACATCGTCATCATCATCATCAATTCCATCATCATATAATCGATGTATAAATGCAAACAAATATTGTGATCAACAACAACAACAACAACAACACCATCAATCACAAATACAAGCACAAGTAATCAAACAATTGAGAGAGAAAGGATTACCAAAGGTAATAAATTTAGATTTTAGTATTAAAATTCTATAATTAGATTTATAATTTATCAATAGGAAACATTAAATATGTTAAATAATAATGGTCTATCAATAATTGTCGATAAACTTATGAATGAGCAATCAAAGATGCCAATTAATCAGCGTACAACAACGGCTAATCCAATCTATGGTTTAAATCGATCACAAATGGAAATGAAAACAACAAATAAATCAATTGATAATGGCAATTCATCCTCATCAACATCATCATCAAATAGAAATGTAAATGGTCAAATGCCAATTATAATGCAATTGGTACGATCACAAAAAGTATCGAAGCCAATACTTCAAACGGCATCGGTTCCTTCCATAGATAATCTAAAATGTAATGATGATCAATATAATAAATTACCTAACCATTTCATCTATGGGAATAATGTTGGAAAATTTCCCATCATCATCGTCGTCGTCGTCGACCATATTACCGCCACCGCCTCCATACCATTCCCATCGGATTCAATGTCATGGCGTTGGTGAAAATGTGAACAACAAGGCGTCACCATCACCAATACAATCGGCGATAAAGTATTCGACGCCAACGATTCCACGCACTGAGCCGCCAAGTTATGAATCATCGATGGCAGCATTGGCAATTCAACGTCAAGCATCGGCAAATAAGAATGTACGAGCTGCAACAACTACTAGCTCAACAACAACAACAAGATCTGTACAGCAACAGAAGCAGCAACAGGAAAAATGTTTTGAACAATTTCCAAGTACAATTGTGGAAGAAACGAATCAATTATCATCAGATGAGAATGATGGTAAAGAACGGCATCAATCACCAATACCATATCGACGTTCATTACCGAAATCGATTCAAAAGGAACGTAATGAATTTACAATTAAAAACTATTCGCCAGCTGCATTTAAATTCTATATGGAACAACATGTGGAAAATTTAATTAAATCACAAAAACAACGTGAACATCGACGAGAACAATTGGAATCGGAAATGGCTAAGTTGAACCTATCCGATGCTGATCAATGTGAAATGAGACGAATGTTACGTCAAAAGGAATCGAATTATATCCGATTGAAACGTGCTAAAATGGATCGGTCAATGTTTACGAAGATTCGTACCATCGGCGTCGGAGCATTTGGTGAAGTGTCATTGGTTCGAAAGATCGATGTCAATCAATTGTATGCAATGAAAACGTTACGAAAGGTTGACGTACTTAAACGTAATCAAATAGCACATGTTAAAGCCGAACGCGATATACTAGCTGAAGCTGATAATGAATGGGTAGTTAAACTATACTATTCATTTCAAGATGAATATAATCTATACTTTGTTATGGATTACATACCCGGTGGTGATCTGATGTCGTTGCTCATCAAGTACAATGTCTTCCATGAAGATTTGGCAAGGTTTGTTTCCATTGACATCGGCATTTGGCACCAATCCATTGTTAAAACAGTTTTGCAATGTGTGTTGAAGAAGTTGAGAGTTGAGTTGGTAGACAAAGGCATGATGATGGTGGAAACGATGTTGAACAAGTTGTGACTTTGGTTGGTAAAACGAATGAGCTTAAATACTGATCGAGGTTTACATTGTCCTATAGACATAGGGCGCCATGGTGTTGATAAGTTCAGTTATGATCGATGATAAAGTCATGGTTTGATTGAACAATGTCTTTAGCTAGAGGGAGTGACAATCTTCATTGAATTATCCATTAGATTTGAATACTAATTTTTGTTTTTCTTCATTTAGATTCTATATAGCCGAATTGGTATTGGCAGTTGAAAGTGTTCATAAGATGGGATTCATCCATCGTGACATCAAACCGGATAATCTATTGATCGATCGTGATGGACATATTAAGTTAACCGATTTTGGGCTATGTACCGGATTTCGTTGGACCCATGATTCAAAATATTACAATTATTATAATAATAATAATGAAAACATTGATGCAGAAGGTGGACATGGGCGTATGGATTCAATCGATTGGAATGGATCGATGAGCATTTGTAATTGTGGATACGACGATCAAGTGGCAAATAGTAATCATCTTCATTATCAATTAAATCAAAAACCATTGGAACGTCGACGACATCGGCGTGAACATCAACGATGTTTGGCACATTCATTGGTGGGAACACCCAATTACATTGCACCAGAAGTCTTGAATCGATCCGGTTATACGCAATTGTGTGATTGGTGGTCAGTTGGCGTCATACTTTATGAGATGGTCATCGGCTCGCCGCCATTCTATGCCAGTACACCTGAAGAAACACAATTTAAGGTACGAATTAATATTTGAGTTCTAAACTAAATCAAACTTACCAATTTTCATTATGTAGGTGATCAATTGGCGTACGACATTAAAGATACCAATACAAGCATCGTATCTATCAGTGGAAACAATCGATCTAATCAAACGTTTATGTTGTAATGCTGAAGTAAGAATCGGCTCAAACAATGGTGCAGATGAAATCAAACAACATCCATTCTTTGCTTCAATTGATTTTGCATCTGGTTTACGTAATCAAACGGCACCATACATACCAGAGATTAAACATCCAATGGATACATCGAATTTCGATCCAATCGATACATTGGAATCGATGATGAAAACAATGTCAACATCAACGAATAATAATGATTGTAAATGGACAAATGAACAATATCAACAACACCAACAGGAGCAGCAACAGCAGCAACAACACCAACAACAACAACAACAACAGAAACAACATGCATTCTTTGAATTTACGTTTCGCCGTTTCTTCGACAATAGTGGACAACCATACCCCATTCGATTGAATGATTTGATCTCCAATTCAAGTTCACCATCAAATGAATGTGAGAGCAACAGCATCAGCAGCAGCAATCATGTTCGTCCATTATCAATCTCATCGACCTCATCATCATCATCATCATTGACAACGATTGCAACCAATGGCTCGACAACGCCATCATCAACCTCATCATCATCATCGTCATATTCATTGTCCGATATTGGTAATAAACGAATAGATGGACGTAAAACGAAAAGTGATCTAGTTTATATTTGAGATAGGATCTAATTTTTAAATTTAATAATAATAACTATTATAACATTAATTATTATTATTACTAGTGTAACACATCAACACATTCCGATCTCATCTTATTATACGATATACTTATATAAATAAAACCTGTTAAAATGTTTGAACATTTAGATGTCTTAAATGTTCATTTTATAATGGTTTAAATATATACTATTGCTAACTATAGTGTTATAATTGATCGAAATGCAAAGTTTGAAAAAATCGAAAATTTTCCGGCAACGGAGAATTAATATACAATTAATTTCACAATAATTCATTTTATTTTTAATGAATTAATTTGAAATGGGTAAACAATTAATATAATTTAAGAAACTAAAAAATTAAATTTGTGAAATCATATTTGAAATATAACAACAATCAATGATTTAAACTTATAATGTTATCAACACATTATATATCCAACTAAAAGGCTAGTGGATCGATAGATTCTATATGTATTACACATTTAAATTTTGTTTTTTGATCTATCTGAATTGAAGGTGTAGTTTATAAAATTGAGTTCATCATATTAAACAGATTTTATGATAAATATCAAATTTTAATTGAGATGCAAATGATTCGACTTACTTGATGGTGATGAAGAGGAAGAAGTAGAATTGGTGGCTGCTGCTTTCGTATTGTTTGATACCGATGCCAATGTCGTATTCAATTGTTCATCACTGGTATTTGAGGATTGTGATGATTGATAATGGCTGGACATTGAATACGGTTTCGGCATCGTTGGATATGGACTGGATACGACCAACACCACCGATTCGGTTACTGAGGATGATTCGGATGCATTCAATGTTGTAGATGATGATTCCTGATCATTATAAATTTTTGGTGATGATATTTGTTCGATTGGTTGTGATAGATCAATGAAATCGATTATTGAAAGAAGATCAATGGAAGATGACTTGTTTTGCTGCTGCTGTTGTTGCTGTTTAAATGAATCAATTCCATCAAGACATTCATTTGAATACTCGGTCGTACTGTATTTTTGATCATTGACATCAACATAATCGGTATTGATCAACATCCATGAATCTTTTCGATGTTCAATCGATGTTGTCCGCATCGGTACACTTCTCATTTGACGTACATCATTATGATTGAGGTATTCGGATGATGACGATGATATCATTAGATGATTGTCATCCATAATATCATAATGATTGATCAATTGTGGTACAGTATTGTTACCAATGTCAATATTCAATTGATCGTATGGATGATGTTGTGAGAAATTATCATCAGCATTCATCTCATAGTTAGTAAAGGTATTTCCATAGTTGTTGTAATAGGAATGATGTTGATTTGTTCCACCATTATTGATGCTATTGTTTCTGTTTGAATTGTTGTTGTGGTTGATATTGTTTGAATTGATGTTGTTGTTGATAATGCCATTGTTATTGGTAGCCATCATGTTCATCTTTGCTCTTATATCATAATTCATTGGATACATTCGACTTTGACTTATCGATCCATGTGTCGTACCATTCATCACAATTGCCGAAGATTCCACTGATCGAGGTAAATGGTCATTTTCTTCTTCTTCGTCTTCATCTTCGTCTTCATCTTCCTCTCCCTCCTCATCTTCATCATCATCGTCGTCCAACTCATTCGGTACGGATTGATTGTTACCATTTTCAACAATATTAGGAACAATAACTTCTTCTTCTCCGGCTTCAATCACTTGTGGAACATTTCTACCATAAAGATCAATATAATTTGGTCGATTCATATAATTAATCGACAATGATGGTGATGATGTAATCGATGATGTCGATGATGATGGCGATGGTGATTCAATTGGTTGTATTGAATTGGTCGATGATGATTTGTTTGTCGATGATAAGCTAGGATAATGGATCGGTGGTTCAGTGATCAATGGTAAGGTGGTTTCCGTTGAAGACGTCATCTTAATGTTTGTTGACATTGCATTCGTAGGAACTATAAAATTGTAATATAAATATTTGAAAATTGAACAAAACAGTTTCAAAAATAAACTTACCTGTTTGGAAGTCATAACTCGTTTCAGCATTAGAATCATTCAAAACATCATTCGGTGATTAGGTTGAATTCGTATCCATACCATCCACATAATGTACATGATGATGATGGTGATGATGATGATGATATTGTTGTTGATTCTGTTGCTGTTGTGGTTGTTGACGAATCTCGTTTATTGTTGATATTGCACTCTTTTCCGCCAATCGATCAAGCAATTAGCAAACTAATATGGGTATTCCTATGAAGCGACGTCAACCAACTATCCAACCAACAAACAACAAGAAGAGTTACAGTGATGATGATGGTGGATGGCATTGATGTCGATGACCGTTTTATTTGCATCACATACTCGCACATACACACACACATGCACACGCACATATAGGCTTTCATTTCCACTATATTGGAAACAACAACAAAAAAATTGGATGAAAATGTAGAAGGGAATTAAGATATTTGAACATAAATTAGATTTATACAAAGTAATTGTACATATTTATGGTAACTACATCTAATAATAAATTGTCTATTGATCGAATTATTGATGATGACATTCATAAAGTACGAGACATATGTGGATTCATATGTAAAACAATAGGAATTCAATTTGTGATTTGAGGACACACACCGATTCCATAGGAAATGGTGAAAAGATCCTTGAACAAGTTAAACTCATACACTTTGAGTACAACCTAATGTGTTGTAATGCTTTTTTTGTTTGTGTTTACAATGGGGAGGGCAATACTGCGAACTGTAAGCAATTTTTTTGTTTTGTTTTGTTTGTTTACCAATGTTTGTTTGTTTATACCATTTAGATTGAAAGTTAGGTTTAGACACATTTAATTTGTGTGTTGCACGTTTTGGTGCGAGTGTGATGATGGTGTCGATGTCGATGTCAATGATGAAATGGGAATGGAATGATATATTAGGGAATCGGTTGGGCGTGAATGATTCGAATGAACGTCATTCGGTTAGGAAACATTGACAACAACGGCAAGAACAGGATCACTGTACGGACGGAAAGAGTTGAACGAAGAAATGTAAGGACTAAATCGTAAATTTGATCGCATAGCAACATAGTACATTGTGATTAGACCACTCTTTGTGGTAATGATGGTGGTGGCAGTGGCGAGACATTAGACAAGTAACACAGAAAGAAACTTACCAAACCGATCTAACCAGAAATTAAAGTTAATGGATGTTGATGATGATGATGATGATGATGATGATTGTAGGCGAATACAGCAACAGATCGTTAATGTTCTTTGCCATGCATCAGAAAGCACAATGATTTAATTGCAACAATGCCATTATGATTTAAATGTACAATAACGAATGACTCTCATGACACCTTACGGTTTGATTAGAAAGTGTAACGCCAAGATGGGTAAAAATAGGCAAGATCATAGGGATTTAACATCAAAGGTCATAGGTATACGATCATGGATTAAACTATAAAAAACAAAAAAAAAACAATTATAAATATTGTAAATGATATGAAAAGAACAAGAAACTAAAGATTGACTATATTCGTTGTATAATATTCCACCGTTTTGTTTTGTTTTTTTTTTCAATAATAGTTAGTAATGTTTGAGGTACTTTTCACCGGACACATAAGAGGAGATAGTTTCAATGGTAGTTTCAATGGTAATAAAAGGCAAAATTTGATTAGCAGTTTAGGTTTAAATAGCTTTAAGTAAGAATACGGCATCGATCAACCAAAAATAGGTGAGATCCAAGTTTCCTTCACATAGATATGGTAATTTGGTCCATTTGATCAATTCAAATCCAGCTGGTTGAAGAACGTTTCCATAGAATGAGCTAACTTGATGCTCAAATGTTGCACCATCAATTTCCAATGTTTGCGATGGAAGATGATCAGAATTATATTCCACATATTGATACAATGGAAACACCACCGCCAATAGGAATAGACCATTGCTTTGTTTCAATGAACAATGAATATCGGCCAACATATTTAATGGTTCACTACATCTAAATGATAAAAAAAACAAAGATTAATAATTGCTACACACAGATCCAGAAATAGAACAACAAACCGATCCAAAACGTTAAGCAAACATATCAGATCATATGATTGAATCGATGTTGAACTTTGCCAATCTTTTGCATCCAAAAGATGATAACCACGTGAACGTAAACGTGATTGCATAAATCGTGACATTTCGGTAACATAAGTTCGATTGAAATATGGTGCCATCACCGATGTTACATTACCATCGCCGGCACCGAGATCAAGTATGGCATCAAATTTTGGTATTGTATCATCATCACCGAAACCATTTGCCGGCTCCAATAGATCATCAATCTCCAAACATTGACCAAAATTGATTTGTTTCATTTCATTATTCGTTTGATGATGTTGATTATAACGATGATGTCGATATTTGAACAATGTATCGATAACAAATGTTTTAAATTGATCATTGGACAATACGAACATTGATCCACGTCCAAGAAAGCCACAAACGGAAGTAGAGCTCATAAATAGACCAAGAATGGTACGGGCAAATGCATAGAAAAATGTGGTAACAATTGAATTAGCTTTTGTATAACAATTGGATATAAATTGATCAGTTCCACTATCATATGATAATTGATGAAATGTTGCACTCAATGTCGATGATAGGCATGCATTGTTTATGGTGTACCACCGAGTTTTGTCCACACTTTTCAATTCATTTTCACGTTTTAAACGTTCAATTAAATAACCATTTAATGATCGGCGATACATTCTTCGATGTTGATGGTAATTGGTACTTCTTCAAATCGGTTGATTGGAACTTTGGAGCCAAGCATATGGACGGTTTGCTGATGTGTGTGTGTGTGTGTGTGTGTGTGTGTGTGTGTGTGTATGTAGGGCGCGAGCAGACAACACAACCCAATGTGTGTATGTGTGTGTGGTAGCAGCAATGTGTGGTATTTGCGCCCAAACAATCGATACTATCGAACTGTTTTGACCGAATTGAATTGAATTGATACTTCAACCTAATTAGTATAGGAAAAAAATAATTACCATTTTATTTATCGATTCAATAATCGATGTCGATATATTCGTACAATGGCAACAATGGTCAACAATAGGATCCAATCATACAAGTTGATTGTAATATGAACTATATGAAACATTGGTTCATAGAGGCCAACAAATATTTTGTATATGTTAATACGGGAAAATAGGAGATAATTTTTATCAAACGTAGTAGTCGTTGTGGTTATCGGTGTTGTTGTTGATGTTGATATGTTCGATGATTGACCATTTGTAAATAATGAATAAATCATATTATCAAATGGTCCATCATCGATCATTGTTCTGATGCGACTGGAACGTGTCGCACAGATCCAATATTCAATTAAACCAACTATAACTGTGGACGATGTTATCAACCAACTGATAACTGCTAATACAAAATTATATTCATACTGTCGTATGATATCTAATAACATTTGAGTTAAAATCGATAAACGTTCGGTTTCTTGATTAATGTTCAATATTGTCAATGGTTTCGATGTTCGTCGATATTGATTGGACACTTGACGATTATTTGCCATCGATCTATTCGTTTGATTCAATCTTGGATCAATACTTGATGTACGATGTTGAATCTAATTATAACAATAAAAAAAGAATTAGAGTAGAATCAATTATGGCTATTTCAACCACTACCTCTTCAAATAATTGAACACACTTGAAAATAATGGTCAATGTCAATGAGAAGAAGAAGGTCTTCATCATAATGTAGACAATAAACATGTAGGTTCTTAGGATAAGATCAATTGAATAGATCCAAATCGATATCATTAATAATGATGATGGTTCTTCATTATCGATTCGTCGCCTTTTATCTTGATCATCATTATCCAATGTTTCCATTGTTGTTTCCGGTAAAATTGATCCCGATGGTAACCAATATGTTTCATATCGATGCCAATTAGATAGAATCATTGTTCGATTTCTCACATTTCTTGATTGAAATTGTACAATGGTAACAATTGAACCAATTCGATCATAGATAATGAAACAGATCCAAATAAATAGATAGATCGTTGGTAACCATCGCACCATGAAACGTTTATTACGATCGAATGGCTTCAAGAATGATGCCGAACTGATCAATTGATCTTCAATCGTATTCTTTCGTGCAATCAGATGGATGATTGTCAATGTTATCACAAATATCTCCAATGTTGATATGATCAATGGACACCATTGAAGATGAATGGACCGAGAATGTGTAAATAGGACGATTGCTATTGTAAATAATAAATAATAAATAAATAAATATTCTTTATAAAACAATAACAAACCAGTTTGAGTGATATATCGTCCCATAAGTATCATTAAGAATGTTATCATCAATATTGAATGAGGCGTAAACCAACGTTGATCATCGTTCAAATGAATCGATCCATTTAAACTTTCAACATCTTCATCTATATCATCGTTAACGTTTTGTTGATCATTGGTTTCATTCGATTGCATTAAAACGGATGTTGGTACCGAAAGAAATTGTCTTGATAGTTCAACGTTATCGGTTTCCTTAATATTCGATGATACATTGGTAAATGGGACAACAGCTGATCGACTCGATTTGATCGAACATTGTTTTGATATTGTTTCCAATATCGATGGCGTCGGTTGTGTTGGTGGAACTCTTTGATCTAATTGTTGTTGTTGATGTCCACCATCACCACCATTAGCATTTCGAAGTGTTGTCAATGGTGTTGTACGACAATATGGGACAATTGATAATCTCCATCGATCATAAAGCCATGTTGACCATGAACGATTGTTTACACGATCAATATCATCCTCTTCATTGTTTGAACATTGTTGTACAATAGCACTTACGTCATGTACGGAACCAAAGATAAAATGTTCAGTTGATGGTAGATAAAATTTTGGTATAAAGATAACAAATCTATTGATTAGCCATATGATCCATGAATGTAAGTTGATATCGCACATAATTGAGAATGTATCGGTGTGAACAATGGTTGGATCAAGTTGTTGTTGTTGATGTCGTTGATGATGATGATCGGTACACCAAACAATTGATTCAATTGAACGTGAATTAGTTTGGTTCGAATTAACCGAATTTGGTGATTGATGATGATCACCACCATTGTCTCCAATTGTTGAAACGCGATTATTTCCCAAACGAAATGTATTGGCAACATTGATTGCCGTACGTATATGATTAGGAAATTTTCTTCTGATTGGATACTCACGTTCAAGTCGTACGCCACCAGGATTTGTGGTCGGCTTTATACGTTTACGTAGTCTTTTATGTCTTTGATGCTGACCATTTGAATCATATGTTCTTATAGTAGCCTTTTGTTGGTGTCGTAATCGTCGCCTTTGTTGACGTTGTTCGTCTGTTCCATTGGATCGAAATAGCCATCTATAGAATCTATTGAAATTTAATTGAATACGATCAACATTATCTTGATCAATTCTTGTTCGAATAAAATTCATTTTAAAATAATTTGATTATAGAATTAAGATGAGGTAAAGATTAAATGAGGTAGTTGGGAAAAAAAAGAATTTCAAAATGAAATGGACCAGATTGTAGACAATTGGATTCGGGTGATCCCTTTATATATGTTACACACTCATACACATACACTAGGAGTAGGCCGAATGTCATCTATATATATATATATAAAGTATATGTCCAATATCCATTAACGTCGTTTGTTGTCGCTAATGTAATTAACCTAATTATACCTAAAGCTAATTTAACTCTCCGGTTCATCATCATCATCAATTCATTTTTTTGTGTTGTCACATTGTGCTAAAATTTATGTTCCAGTTGTAGTAGTAGTGTTGGCGGTTGTGGAACATTTGACAAAACCGTTCAATTATCCCGAACTCGTGTGTGAATGGTTAATGAGACCTTGGGCGTCATTGTCGGTTTCGGACGCCCAATCGAATTTTGTTACGGTACCTGGTACGGCCAATAATGGACTTCAGGTACATGAGAATGAATGTCAGAATATCAATTGACAAGAATGAATAAATGGAATTTTATTTTATTACTATATAACAATTCTTCAATCGATTTGATCCAAGTCTATGTCTATGTGCGTCGTTTTACCACCGATAACAAATGATATGAAAAATTCAATTTGATTCAAATATTATAATTAAATATGATATACGAAAAATTTGGCATACTAACTAACTAATTATATAAATGAACTAATTATAGATAACACTAATTATGTTTCCAAGGCACATTTGTCATCAATTTGGACCATTCACATTTGTTTTGTTTTTCTAAGAACTGGACCTTGACATATGTAATAGTTGATTGTATGCTTCTGATTAATTAAATGTTTTTTTAATTATTATTATTCAAAACCATTAAAAATGTAATCTATTACATAAAAATAAAGATTATGTTTAAGATTATATTAATTAATCAACATTTTGTGTGTATGTGCGTCAAAACTTTACCAAGGTTTCAATTGAATTAGCTGCCAATTGTGTTTGTGTGTGTGTGGTTTTTGGGTTTTCAAGAATCTTCGGGTTTCATCAACACACGTGTACTCTACACGTACGTCGTCGTTGTCCCAAATTTGTCCAAATTTAGTATCATCATTAATATTATCTAATATTTTTTCCCATTAAACTTGGCACTCTTCTTCTTTTCAATGTGCAATTCTTTTTGTATCATAATATGTTCAGGGGCATCGGGCGTTGGAAACATGGTTGTGGTTTCATCATCGGTTGGTGGATTGATTCGCATCTATTGATAATAATAAAATATATTAGTCAATTATAGATTAGATCCAGATTGTAGATATATAATTATTTGTTTACATACGACAATACGTTGCTTTTCGGCACATGCATACTCTGATTCATCAACATCATTGTAACAATCGGATTTAGCGCCTTTTGGCATTCCACTTGTGCCATATTCACATAAACGATCCAATGGAATAGCTTTTACGATCATCTTACTCATATCAACGGGTTTATTTTGTGGACAATAGAATACTTTCGGTGTCTTCGAATCGAATACGATTGATTTACGCATCATATCGGTGGATACGAGTCCAATGGTAATCAATATGATCACCAACAATGATAATATACGGAACATGATCGATTTTAGTTAGCTATCAATTGGTTTTGTAGTATAGAATGAATCTTAAACAAAAAAATAATAAAATTAATATGATTTGGTTTTGATTTGTTTGTACAAACGACGTAGTACTTTACACAGATGATGATGAAGATGAAGAATGGTGCAAGTGTCGTGCACTTGTAAGGCAAGGCGGCAACGTAAATCGTTTCGAGGTAAATCAGGATGAACATAAATGGAAAACTAGAGAAGTAAAACTTGTTTGTCCACTATATATGGTGAGCAGATGTCTTTAGTTTTTTGTTTCTTCTCCATCATCTATCTTCAATTGTTGTTCTTCTTGGCCATCAATCCGGTTTGTATTGGTTGAACTTGTACAGTAAACAACTCATCAAACAGAGAACGCCACCTATTGACAGCGTTTAATAATAAAAACAAAAACCAAATTCATTTACCTTAAAATTGGGTTAAATTAAATTATTTAATTAAAATAGATAAAAAGAATAAATAGGGAATTGAATTGAGGAAATAATAAATAAGATAAAATTAATGGCATTGAACATGAAACGGGAATAAGGTTGATTAATATGAATAGATAAATAGAATAGACCGGGGAATATATATGGATTGATATTGTAATGGGTTTTTAGGGTATGGGACTTTATATGTGTTGACATGATTAAAGGTGTGAAATGGACAATTGTTGAATGAGACCAAACAATGAGAGGACAAAGGACAATAGGTGAATGTGTCAAAGTTCAATATAGACAATTAACAACAGAAAAAAAAGTTGACGGATAACATTGAATAAGTTGGCATTGAACAAAAAAAATATATAAAAAAAAGGTTAAGGAATTAAATGTTTTTTTTGGGGAGGTTGGCTAACATCGTTCAACGATGAATCAAAATACTATTTGGGATCATCCTTAAGTTTAATATCCAATGAAAGTATTGATTGTGGATCACAATCATTTGGTAATTGATCCATCACCTTAAGAACCAGTTCAGGATCAAATACCTTTGATAGATGATAGATCATCTTTTCCCGATTTACATTCGATGTTTGACTTGATGATGAGGTCGATGATGATGATGATGATTGTGTACTATTGTTATGATCCAATGGTATCGATTTGTTACATGATATTTGATTTTGATGATGATGTTGTTGTTGTTGTTGTTGTTGTTGTTGATAGTGTTGATAAGTTTGACTATTGATAATTCCCTTTTTGGCACTGTGTGTATCCAATGGATCCGATGAATTGCGTACAATGTTTGCATGATGAACATTATGTAGATTCAATGAACGATTCTGTGATGTCGATGGCAATGGTGATAATGATAATGGGGATGATGATGATGGCATCGATTTGTGACTAATTTGATGACTCTTTGTTGCATATATCTTTCCATGTTGTGGGTGTGGTTGAAGTTGATAATTCTTATTAGTTGAAAGCATTGGTTGTTGTTGTTGACATTGATTGTTAACAACAACAACAGGTCTTGGCTGATATGATGGACCAGAACTGGACAATGATTTTTGCAATCCAGGATGAATAATCGGTTTCAGATTTATATTATTTATATTATTAATGATATTTATATTCGGTTGCCTATTTGTGGATGCAGCAATTTTTGCTGATGCATTAATGGTATCTACCATAAAACGTTGATATCGTTGATATTCTTGTTGTTGTATTAGTGGATGTGCAAATGGTATACTAATTGGCGTCAATTGATATGCTGGTCGACAATTATTGTTTAAAATTGGCGCTGTTGCTGCTGCTGCTATTGGTGGTGATTGTTGTCTTGGTATTGGTCCAATAAATGGTAAGGTCATCGATAATGATTGACCCAATGGTACTTTGTTTGGATTTCCAATTATTCCCGATTGATTTATTGCAATATCATTTACCAATACAATTGGCGGAGATTGTTGTTGTTGTTGCTGCTGCTGCTGCTGTTGTTGTTGTTGTTGATTGATGATCAACGTTTCCGTTAAATTTCTTGACGATTTTGAGAATGGACGACATTGTAATGTCTCAAAACATTGACCAGTACTTGAATTGCCCCAACTTTTGGTTTGTATGACACGTTCCTTTCCATTACGATTGAATGTTGTTGTTGATGTTGCTGCTGCTGCTGCTGCTGTTGTTGTGGCTGTTGGCTCCATCAATATCGGTGTTAAGGATAATGATGGAATTACATTTGGTACGGTTAGATTATTTGTATTCAACGTACAATTATTACTCTTCAATTGCATTTGATGTAATCGTGGATCAGAATCGGGATGTAATGATAATTGTCGTTCCAATTTACGATGAAATTGTTTCTTCCCATCAACATTTTTGATTGGTTCATTTATTGTTTCATTATTTGTTGATGTGGTGGGAACAATCGATTTAGTTCGACATAATGGAATACGTTTTTGTTGTTGCGGTTTGATCAAATTAGGCAATGTTGTTGATGATGTTGATGTTGATGAATCGATTTGTGGAAAATTTGGCGGTAAACTATTGATCGGTTTCAATTTATTCTTTACCGACGATGATGGATTGATAATTGTGGAATATTGTGGTGATAATATCTTCGATTCACGAATATTTTGTTTCGCTTTCTCCGACAATTGTTCCACAACGGATTTTTGTGGCATTTGCCGATCGGGATGAAGATATTTACATTTATTTCCGTATGTACATTTCTTCGCATACGGACATGGTAAATTGATTCGCGTTTTATTTATTGAAAATGATGATGATGATGTTTCACCATTTGATTGATTACCAATTGAAACTTCATTCGGAATCGATGGTTTGATCATTAAAAATTGATCCAACTTAATACCGCCACGACCATTAGGATCATCCGGTGGCATAAATGTATCCTTTACAAATGTATACATCAATAGACGTTCATCCACAATTTTCCGATACTTTTCACCATTTTCACCATCTTCTCGACATAGGTCACGATAACAATCATTGGATACAACCACACCATCATTAATTGATGCCATGTTAAGAATATATCGATCGTCATATGATGCTAAACGTTTTCCCGATGTTAAACTTTGTCTTGATGGTGTAAATTTTACAATATTTTCCGATTCCAATTGTAATAAAATATCTAAATCTATAATGGATATAAATAAAATGAATAATTAATAATCTATTTATGAAAAGGTTTTACGTTACCTTTGGTTGGTAGATCAAACTTTTGTGTTGCCTGTTTCCGCCACATTGGCACAAATACCGTTATATCTTGATGACCCCGATCACGAAACCAATCGACACAAATTTGAATGCCACGACACGAAAAGTATTCCTTATTTCCATGACTTTAAATAACAAAAAAAAATAGTTAGAGAAGAAAACTAAAAAATTGGATACAAGCAAATAATAAACCTTAATGCACTCATCAATTTTTAAGCAAATAAGAGTACATCACCAATCAAAATTGATTGATCACCAATGGTGACGCACTCAAAATATTGATGATAAATTGAAAGACTAGTAGTATATTTACTAATACATACATATTATATATATAATGTCTACATATGTAATCAAATGACAACTAATAATAATAATAATAAAAATAAATCCTCAATAAAAATGAATGTGTTTCACAATGTGACGACAAGACCGGATACAAGACCCGGATCTTTAAGTTCAAAAGAAAAGAAAGAAATAAGAAAATGGTTACATACCTGATTGCCAAATTGGAACCATCAATCACAATGGGACGAAGCATAGGTGCAGTATCGACCATCACCGATGGGACAATCGTATTGTTATGATTGACGTTTGATAAACATTTTGGGACATTCGGGGGTGTGACAACCCTTGCCGGCATTTCATGATCATTGATTGTGGATTTAAGAATACATTGTTGACTAGATGCATCAGAAATGGTTGTCGTTTGCTCATTCGTGGTCGATGTTTCACCCATTTCCGAATTGATTTGTATCAATTCAGCTAAAAGATCATTTTGTTGTACATGGATTCCCAAACGTGTAAATGCAATGCGAACTTGTTCCTCCGTATAGCCCAAACGGATTGCCTTCTCTAAACGTTGCTTAAAGATTGCATCGTTCGATGCTAAATGTTGTAATTGATCATATTCATTCATTGATAATGTTTCCAACTCGATCGTACCAGTTTCAATACAATGTGGTAACGATGTAACACATTCATTGTCTTCATCATCAACGTCGTCATCATCATCATCGTCGTCGTCGTCGTCATCGTCATCATCAGGATTGATATCAATTTCAAATTGTAGATCAGTTTTAGGTTGAACGGCTATTTGTTGTATTGGTTCCATCGTACACATTTGTGACGTATTCCATTCCGAATATTCTTGTATTAAGGTTTCCGATGCTGTACGATTGACATCTTCATGTTGTAAAAGGTTTACATTTTGTAAATCATGTTCCTGTTCTAAACCATCAATATCATCATCGTCATCATCATCATCGGGCGTCACTGAATTAGCTGATGAATCAAGTATATCGCCAACCAATTTTTGCATTGCATCATTATTGGCACAACAATCACCATCAGAATCATAACTTGAATCAGCTGATGAATATTGTCGATTCGATAATGTTATGGTATCATTGGTAAATGTTGATGCCGTTGAATTTGATGTTGTAGTATTTGTTGACCATATTCCATGATGATGATGATTATGATCGATCAACATTGTTGACAATGAATCAAGATTCCATGTTTGATCATGATGATTCTCATCACAATCCATATTACATTTATATGTTGAAACCATATTTTGTTCGATCGATTGTTGTTGTTGATGTTGTTGATGTTGTTGATGTTGTTGATGTTCACCAATATTATTATCATCGGTTGAAGTTGTACATTTATGTTTGATTGAACTATGTGGCTCATCGTTGAACTGTTCATGACCAACCACACCATCACCAACGATCATGTTGAGTGCATCATGTTGTTGTTCATCATCATCATCAACATCCTCACGTATTGTCATTACATCCGGATCGTAATCAACATCATCCCGGTAATGATTGTTACACCGGTTCGTACCGTATGATAAGATGTTTGTAGACATACGATTCAATTGTATCTTTGTTGGCCGTCGTACCATTGATTGGTGGCGTCGGTTACCATCGAAATAATCATCAATTTGTGTTTGCTGCTGATGTTGATGCTGATGCTGTTGTCGTTGTTGGTGTTGGTGTTGGTGTTGGTGTTGGTGTTCAATGCCTGTTGCCGTGCTTGATAATAAAATGTTGAACCTTCCAACATCGTCATCAACACCGGCAAACTCATTGATCGATAATTGGCAACAATGAACTTGATTCTCATCATCATTATCGGTATTGATTGAGGTTGACAACATTTGTTGATAGCAAATATCGATTGATTGCGAACGTTCGTCTTCTTCTTCTTCTTCTTTTGTATTATTATTCGTATCCAATGATTTAATACTTAGATTTGTATCCATTGGTAGATAGAGTTCAATCGATCGATCATCATATTGTATCGAATCAATCTCATTTTCGGTGGTTGTCATTTCTATTCGATTATTAGTTCCATCATCGTAATTATCGATTCCATCGTATTCGTATTTTGTTTGAAATGACCTAAATTAATGATAGAAAGATTATTAGTTATGTAATAGAGTATAATTGTACATATAAAATGATTGAAACTAGTATATATATCCACGGAACTAGATATGGCATAAGGTGATCATAATTAAACCTTCACAAAACCAAAAAAAATATTATTAAGATCATAAATTACAAGAATGTTTGTTGTCATAGTAATTTTAAGCATATCCAGTTTTCTAATATCGTTTCAGATAATTTTCCTTTCTACTTTGTCAATCTATTTATGAAATAAATCATTTTTAAAAATGAAAACATAAAAAACTCAAACGTTGAAACATTCATAAAAAATTTGTAAAATAAACATTTAACCATGTTAATACGTTATTGTCATCAATGTAAACACAGTTGTAAACACAGTGAATACTTTGGTGTTCTTTGGAGTGGAAATAGTAACATTTATTGATATTAACCGATTTTTGCAACAATTCTTATCAGTCTATTTAAGCTGTTTGAGTTTATAAAATAGCATCTACTATTTTGATAATTTTAGTATCGATTCTTATAGATTTTGTGATTCTGAGACGATTAAAGCTATTTGCGAGTTTGTACGATGTACGGTTTTTGAGATATTTGAGGTGAAAGATCATTTATGGGGTAACGCCACCTTGCGGAATTTCAATGGAACTAAATTTTGCAAAAAAGTGACCTTTTTAGGCCGATTCCACTTTTTGAATAGGGAATTCAATGTATTCTCAAACTGAACTCAAACTATACACACAAAATCACTAAAATCTTCGTTTTGGCAAAAACCAATGGACTTTTAAATTTAACAAATTTTGCAAATTAATCATTCAATTTTGACCCTGTTTTGGGTAAATTTGGATTTACGAACTGAAATTTTCAGGAATGATTTTTTATTAATCAATAAACCATCCCTGAAAATTTCATTAGAATCCAAACAACTTTAATTTTTACTCGATTTTCAAAATCGGTTAATAGCATTACATTGAATTCCCTATTCAAAAGTTGGAATCACAAAACCTACTCAACCCTAATTATAACATGAAGTCAAAAAGTTTACTGAATCAGAATAATCTATGAAATGGGAATCAGATTTTCATATAAAATCTATTTAAAATTAATTTTAATAACTCTAATGTTCATATTGAACTGAGTTGTGTTTGTATTAAATTTTTATCAAAAATGAGATTGAATATAATAATACAAATGAAGAGAAGAGAGCCCAAAACTCAAATTGTTTAACAAAAAAAAAAAACTTAAATTTACAATTGATTTTAATCCAATTTGTCTATGTTTGTCATTGGGCAGCATATGAGAGTACCACATTTGCATTGACGTAAATGTTACACTTGCATGCACAAATATAATGAAAAAGACAGAATTAAAATGATAAAAAGTCCCGTTTATCATGATTACAAAATTGTAAAAATATTTAAAAAATCCAGTTTCCATTTGTCGTATGCAATTTGGCTGAATAAAAATTTCATTTACCATTATAAAAAGCCAATTATGTTTTGGGGTTGGGACCCCAGCATTCGTGTGAGTGTTTTGATGTTGATATCGGAAGGTTAATAGCATTACATTGAATTCCCTATTCAAAAGTTGGAATCACAAAACCTACTCAATCCTAATTATAACATGAAGTCAAATAGTTTACTGACAGAATAATCTATGAAATGGGAATCAGATTTTCATATAAAATCTATTTAAAATTAATTTTAATAACTCTAATGTTCATATTGAACTGAGTTGTGTTTGTATTAAATTTTTATCAAAAATGAGAAAAAAGAAAGATTAAAAAGAATTAAAATGAAGAGAGAAGACGAGAGAGAGAGAGAGAGAGAGAGAGAGAGAGAGAGAGAGAGAGAGAGAGAGAGAGAGAGAGAGAGAGAGAGAGAGAGAGAGAGAGAGAGAGAGAGAGAGAGAGAGAGAGAGAACAAAAATTTGTTGAGTAAACTAAAATATATATATAAAAATCAAATTGATATAGAATGGCAAATGAGGGAAATGTCATTTCGCAATTGGCCAAAGCAAGAAAAAAAAAGATTGTGTAAATAAATTTTCCTCGTCCCTTATCTTTCAATGGTGAATTGAATCAAGGCATTTTCAGAATGTTAAAATGACATTAAAACATTCCAAACTTTAAATTGATTGCCAACAACATTTAAAACTTGAAATTGTACCCTCAACATCAATAGTTGTTATACTGTGGTATAGAGTGAAAGCCATTAAAACGTATTGATCATAATCGGAGAACATGAACCTTTTATCTATTAAGTTTAAATTAATTTATTCTTAATTAAAAACCTAAAAATCTGGAATGGTAATCGAAAGTATATATAGAAATAATGGGAGACACACATTTTAGTTTACATTAGAACAAGATGTTGAAGAAATGGATTCCATCATTGATCATCATCACATTGACAATCCTACCAATATCAATTGGTCGTCGATTGTACAATTCGTCCAATGAATCGAGCTTCGATTGGATCGACGACGATGATGAAGATGATCGAATGTTGGATCAATGTGCAAATATTTATCCTAAACATGATAAAGCTGACATCTTAACATTGATAAATGTAATTGCAATCATTCGACCTGGAACGCAAGCAAAAACCAATGATACGAATAATAGCAGACCAAGATTAACTCGTAAAGGAATAAAACAAATTCATCGATTAGGTTCGTTGCTTAACCGTCGTTATGGATTATTTCTCAACAACAACAACAATCTATCACGTGAATCGATTAATATCCGATCAATCCTACAATTACCGGCATTAGATACGGTAAATATTCTAACCGAACGACTTTGGAATCCAATACTTCATCCATTCAATCGTATTTTAATCAATACGATACCAAATGTAATCGATTCCGTTCTATCAAGTGCATCTTTATGTCCAAATCGTGATCAAGAAGTGTTAAACAATCTTAAAACGGATCAAGCATTACAATTGATCAATCTACCAGCAGTTTCGGTAAGTTAAATTCTACATATATATATATGTGGAATTTTATAATTAAAAATTATTTTTTGATTAAGAATCTATTAGATACCGTGGTAACCAATACCGGTTTGGATCGAACGTTAAATAGTTTGATTGTTACAATAAATTCATTGCTCAATCTGGAGGCTGCCGGTCTTCCATTACCCGAATGGGCTACGATCAATGATACAATGGATCAATTGATGAAAACGGTTACGGAAATAGTAAAACTTTTACTTTCAAGTGAAAAAAGTTTACAATTAATTGTTGGACCATTGTTAGATGAAGTGGTTCAACTACTAAATGCAACATTGATGGCAACGTCAAGTGAACGTTCCTCATCCTTGCCGAAGATATCGATTTTGGTTGCCGTAAGTTTGTTATATAACCAAAATTAATATTAAATTAAATTTTTCGCAAAATAGGATGAAATTAAATTAGATTCATTATTAATGGTATTGGGTGAAACATTGACCCAATTGTCACCGCCTGGTTCAACAACTGGCCCTATTAGAGGTTCATGTTAATGGAAATAATTCAAATGAATTATATTTAAAAGTATTCTATATTGGTCAAACATCAAATCTTCCATTCAATATTCGTCAACTTCGACTTTCCCCGTGTTTAACCGATCCAACACAAAGTAAATGTTTGTTACGAAACCTATTTTCCATATTACAACCATTGTTAAATGTTAATTGGCTATTACAATGTGGATTTGATTCAACATTCAACCTAATTCAAGTGGTTGAAGATAGTTTAGATAGATTACTTTTTTAATTTACAAAATAATCATAAATTTTATAATAAATTAAATAAATAAATAATAAAATAAAATAAAAATGACCAACATCTTAAATCTTAGATCAAATTGAATCAATATTGAATGGCAAATGAACGAAATGTCATTTCGCAATTAGCCTCACTGAAAGAAAAAAATTGTGTAAATAATCTTCACTTTCTCTTATCATTTTAAATGTCAGTGGAATCATGGAATGTTAAAATCACATTAAAATGATTGGCAAACATTAGAAAATCTACAAAAACCTGAAATTGTACTAGTTTGATGGTTAAGGTTAACATTGATATAAAGCAAACGAATCGTTTGATGATCGTAATCGGACATTGAACCATTCATTCGTTATCTTTATAAAATTAAAATTAATTTATTCATCAACTAGCTTTATGTCTAAAATGGCGGGGAAAAAGGAAAGACGACAATTTATATAAAAAGGTGAACAAATGAAGCTTCGAGCGACAGATAGGATTTTGCATTAAACCAACAACAACAACAGCAGCAACAACATGAAGATGTTGCCAAAGCAATGGATTCCATTGATCTCATTGATCCTTACATTGACAATCATTCCCGTATCAATTGGTCGAATGTACAACCTAGCCGTTGATTCGAATTGGATGGAATTGGATGAAGAAGATCGAATGTTGAATCAATGTGCTGAAATCTACTCAAAACATGATAAAGCTAATCTAACAACATTGGTAAGTGTTATTGCAATCATTCGTCCGGGAGCGGAAACATCGGACAATAGTTCTTCGAGATATTCATTATCGACGAAGAATAGTCATGCAAAACGACAATCGAAACTGACCCGTCGAGGAATACAACAAATGCAACGTGTAGGATCAATGATTAGTCGTCGTTATGGATCATTCTTGAAAAATCTACCACGTGATGATATCAATGTACGATCATTAGCTAAAGTATCGGCAGTTGATTCCGCAAATGTTCTGGTCGACAAGGTTTTCCATTCATCATCCTATACACCAGCAAATCGTATCATAATCAACACATTACCCGATATAGTCGATACTGTTCTATCAAGTGATGCACTATGTCCAAATCGTATACAAGAATTGTTGAATAATTTAAATACGGATCAAGTGTTACAATTTATCAATCTACCTGCAGTTTCGGTAAGTTGATCAAATAAATAAATAACAAAACCCATCACGCATGCGTACCTGAGTCTTGCTAATTAAAAAGAAATATTTAAATTCTTGTTCTGGCATAGGATCTATTGGATACGGTGGTAACCAATACCGGATTAGATCGAACCTTAAATAGTTTGGTTGAAACATTGAATGATTTGCTTGGCTTGGAGGCTGCCGGTATTCCATTACCCGATTGGGCAACGATCAATGATACATTAGATCAATTAACGAAAACGGTTACGGAAATTGTTAAATTTCTTCTAACAACACCATTGAGTTTACAATTAAACGTTGGTCCATTGTTGGATGAGATTGTACAAATCCTAAATATGGCAAATTCAAATGATCAAGATTCAATGGCGAAGATATCGATCTATATTGCCGTAAGTTGTGGGAGATTTGCTCTAATTTATCAATTTCATGTAATAATTAATTATATTAAAAACAACAAAAATAGGATGAAATGAAATTAGAAGCCTTGCTAAAGGTATTAGGTGAAACATTGGACGATCTGGTTCCACCGGCTGGAACAATCCTAATTGAGGCTCATGAAAATCAAAGAATAAAGGTATTCTACCTTGGCGATACGTCACATCCTCCATTCAATGTTCGCAAATTACGTTTGGTACCATTCTTAACTGATCCAACCAAAACCAGAGTCTATCTACCAAATCTACTTAAAGTATTGGAACCATTGTTGAATATCAATTGGCTATTAACATGTGGAGTCGATCCGGCATTTGATCTTATTAAAGCAATTGAAGAAACATTGGATGGACTTGTATCATCACTTGGTGGCAAACAGATTAATTAATTAACCACATTTATTTTTTGGTTCAAACAAACAAACAAACAATAAACACAAGTTTTCAAAGCTTACTTCTGATTTGATTAATAAAAAAACAATTATAAAAATAGAGAAAATTTGTTGATCAACAACATAAATATATAATTCCATTTAATGGTGAATGAAAGAAATGTCATTTCACAATTAGCTGACAGAAATCAAAAATTCACTTTCCCTTATCATCTAAATATTAAGATTAAGAAATTCTTCAATGTTAAAATTGACATTAAAAGTGATTGAGAAACATTAAAATCAAAACCTGAAATTGCACATCAATTTTTTAGGTTTCCGAATAGATCCTAATCGCGGACATTGAACTATTCTCTCTCTCTCTCTCTCTCTCTCTCTTTTTATATCTTTGTCAATTTAAAGTTAATTTATTCTTAGATTAATGTCTAAAAGTTGTGGGAATGGCCAAAAACAAAAAACGAGATCATATCAAAAGGCAAACCAAATAAGCAAAAGCGACAGAAACAATCTTGCATTGTAACCAACAACAACAATCTCATCATAAAGATGTGGAAGAAGCAATGAATTCCAATGATCATTACATTGATCATTGGTCAATTATCGGCTGAATCAAATCAAAATTTGATGGATCTAGACGATGAAGATGATCAAATGTTGGATCAATATGCAAACATGTACAAGAAAGCTGATACCGACACAATGGTAGGTTTAATGATGATCCTTCGACCAGGCGCTCAAACGCCTGGTGAAAACTTCTACAGAAAAAGTTCCAAACAAGAACAACAACCGGAACTGACTAAAGAAGGACGAAAACAGATGGGTCGTTTAGGTTCAATGCTTAAAAAACGTTATGGATCATATTTGAAAGATCAAACACGATCACAAATCAATGTACGATCCGTATTCGATTTACCAGCATTGGATTCAGCAAACATTCTAACCGATCAAATATGGCATTCAACATTTGGTACAGCAAATCGTCTTGTAGTGAAAACCTTACCAAATGCCATCGATTCGGTTCTATCAGATAAATCATTATGTCCAAATCGTGATCAATCATTTTTCCGAAATCTAAACACCAATTCAACGTTTCAACAATTCGTTAACCAACCGTCAATTCAGGTAAGTTATATTGTGAAAATAAATACAAATTGATATCAGAAAAACCAAAAAATTGTGATTCCGATTATAGAATCTATTGGATACGATAACAAACAATACGGGAATTGATCGAAATTTGAATAGTTTGGTTGATGTAACCAATTCATTGCTCGATATGAAAGCAGCCGGTCTTCCATTACCCGAATGGGCAAACACTAATGATACATTGGATCAATTGACCAAAACCGCAATAGAAACAATCAGATATCGTCAAACAATTATAGATACTGTAAGCTTTACAGTTGGACCATTGTTAAGTGGTTTAAGAACATATGTTCAAACTATATTGAGTGACCAAGGTGGAGTTGTAGCTGCCACTAAACAAGCCGCATCCTTACTCATTGCCGTAAGTTGTTCCATTAGATATTGAACAATACTAAATTAATTAATTTTTATTTTTATTTATTTATTTATTTATTTGTTAAATTGTATTTGCTCTACACATTTTAAAACCTAGGATCAATCAAAGATAACTGGATTATTGGGTGCATTGGGTGAAACGGTAAGTGAATTAGTACCACCGGCTGGAACCGTCTTAGCGGAGGTTCATTCAACTGTAAATCGGAAGGATTCTCAATCTGGTCGTCAAAATGATCTTTCCGATCTAATTATGAAAGTATTCTACATTGATCAAACAGCACAATTACCATTCAACATTCGTCAATTACCATTGACATCATGTTTAATCGATCCATCACTAGGTGAATGTTTAGTATCAAATCTATTGGATACATTGAAACCATTGTTAAATGTCGATTGGTTGCTACAATGTGGAATTGATCCATTGGTTACCAATCTAATTCAAGTAGCTGAAGATGGTTTAAATGAAATATTTTCCGGATTAACACAAGAAATCAATTGATTATAAAACAAAGAGAGCGAAAAAAGACATTCAAAACTTTCGGAACAATTTCAGGGAAACCAAAATCTAACCCACACAATGGAAATGTTCAAATGACATTTATCAAACTGTATGACCTATTTGTGGAATGGTATTTTGACATTTAAATAAAATTAATCTACGTCTCCGGTTTTTGGGTATAAATTAATATCGATTTCATTTGAAATCTCAAATCTATTTATATATAAAAATATAGAATCAAAATAAACTTTCCAACAACAAAAAAGTGGATGAGATTAGTTACCAACGTCAACCAATGGCATTTCAATTAGTTTTTTACTTTTTTTTCTATCTTTATTTCTGGACTAAAATGGATTCCTAGATTATTAGCCTCATTGGCAAACAAACAAGTGCAATATATATATCAAACACAACAGCAAAAGTTGTACAAACATCATAGATCATAGATTGAAAGCTTTTTTGTCAAAATCGGAACCAAAAAATAAAATTGGGGGAAGAAATGAAATAGGAAAAACCTACGCCTAGTTAAAAGCAATGAAGTGAACCAGAAAAATCAAAAAAAATCAAAATAAAATAAAATAAAACGTTAATGGACTCAAATTATTGAAGCAAACTTCTCAAAAGCCAAGCAAACATGTTTTGCCATCATCAAAGCTCAAATAGGAGAGATTTTATATATTTTATATAAATATAATATTATAAATAAATGATTAATCAAAAATGAAAACAAATATACAAATATAATGAATGAAAAATAAAAACAGAAAAACAAATGAGATTGATTTAAACTTTAAATTCGAACCAAAACAACGAAAAAAATGGTTAAAAGTAAATCCTAAAATCCCCAACTAATATAATGAGTAATGAATTTAAAAATAATCGATATAAAATAAATGGAAATGTTGAAGAATAATAATAATAATAAATAACAAAAAAATCAGAAAAAGACATGGAAATTTACTTAGCTAATGTGTACATGAAATGAATTGTAATGAAATGTAAATTGAGTATTAGCCAAACATAACAAACAAACCAAACTAAACCAGAAAAAAAAACAAAATAAAATATTCAATAAAAGCATTATAGTAAAAAAATCTTTTAATCAAATAAATGAAGTAAAGTGGAAAATATGATCGACAAAAGAGAGAGAGAAATAGAATAGATGAATGAAACGGATATATATAAAACTTGATTGGCCTCCAACACACACACACACCTCTTGGTCTAGATTTGACCTTTTCGGTAAAGAATAAGGGCGAGGTCACCCAAAGGGAGGAAAATGAGACGAAAAGAATGAACCCAATGATTATGAAACACACACAGACACAATGGAACACACCCCTCTCTCAATTATTAGTCTAATGATCATCTAGAATGATCGTCTCACAACATTGTGTGGCACCTTGGCCACCGCCTTGATCGTCGGACACGGATCATTGAATAAATAAATGCAACAACAAAAAAAAGTCTTGGTTCATTGTCCTAGGGTCCATGATGAAAACGGAACCTAACATCAAACCCACACCTAGAATTGGTAACGTAAATATAGATCATCAAAAATGAAAAAATTCTATTAATGGAATTAGGAAATTACCATTGAAAAAAAAAACAGAAACAAAATCAAACAAAAGAATAAAATTAAATTAAAAGTAAACACGCCACCAACACACACAAATATAAAAAATTAATATTTGATGAAAAGAATTAATATAAAAAAATTCATTTAGATTCATTTTGATTGATTCAATTCAAACAGAGTGAGTTTTTGAATTGAATTGAATTTAAATTGTACATTTTTATTCTTTACAAAAGAAAACTAATGTAAACAACATATGTTTGAAAAAATAAATAATTGATTTCATAATTTAAATTGTAAAATAGATATATCTAATAAAAACTCCCACATTCGCAAACATCACACACACACCTAATAATAGATTGGCCTGAATAAATAAAAGAATAATTTATATTCCTATTATTATTAAAAATTTACATCTATATATCTAAATGTAAAATGTGTAAAATGTAAAATTGAAATCAATTCAAAAATGAAAAGAATACAATAGAAAAAAAGAGAGATTCTATAGTTGTTTGATATAGATAATATTCCATTGGGAATTTTCAATGACGGAACTAACCAATCCAAAAAAAGTAGAGCAAATATAATAATAATAATAATATAAAAGGTAAATGTCTAGTAATAGACGTCATACAATATGATTGAGTTTGAAAATTCAAAAAGTAGAGGAAGAAGAGGATAAAAAGGTGAAAAAAATATTTTTGTGTGGAAACTATTCAATCATTTTCCCCGTTGAACCAGGGGGTGTTTGGGTGTTTGAGCTAAACTCAAGAGACCAGAATCAGAATCCTCTTCAATATCTATATATACAAATTTATAAATATAATATAATAATAATAATAAAATATAAATGCACACACAATATACAAGATTTTCTTCTCTAAGTGCTAATGTTTTTCTATGTGTAGGTTGCATTCAAAAAGCTTTACTTTTGTTTTTGGTGTCTAACCGATCAAATTGAAAAAAATAGATTAAATCTATAAGCTTCTTCTATTATATCAAAAATGCATTATTTAGAAATTATGGAACTATTTTAACACACACGAATAAACAAGAATAAAGTGAATAAAATAATAATAATAATAATAATAATAATAAAATGTTGCTTGCGTCACCTACCTTGTTTGTTGTTTGTTTCACTTTGTTTCCGTTTATTTCAGTTCAATACATTTGGGAATATCTTCTCATTCACTCACTCAAATTCACGAATTCAAAAAAAAAAAACTTTAGGCCTTTGATTCAATTTAAAGAGTGTGCTTTGGTTTTCCACCTTTCTTTTTTTATATAAACGAAATATTTATAACTCAATTTGGCCAAACTTTGTGATGATTCAATTTATTTGGTTTGACGAAGACGACGATTCGGTTGGTCTCGAGGCGCCATGAACCAAGAAGGCAAAATAATATTTGGTTGGTTTAGGTTTTCTCATCTCTTTTATTTCTCATCAATAATTGATTAGAAAAAAAAATTTGTAAACATTCGGATTCATAATAAAACTATTATTGGGAAACGACAATTGGGTTCATCTGTTTTTCATTTTCATTTCATCTCGTTTCGTTTTTTTTTTTTTGGAATAAATTAATAAATCTGAAAGAAAAGAGAGAAAATTTCAATTAAATTGTGAATGAATAGCAAATAAATGAATATAAATGAATTATTTCATTATATTACACACACACAAACACAAAAGTGATGGATTTATAATGAAATTTGTTCCATACGATCTAATTCTATTCAATTGATAAATTGATTTAGCATAAAATCAAATAAAATAAAAAAAGAAGAAGAGAGAATGTTTACAAATCAAAACATTGTTTGCTCACTTTTCAACAATTCAAAGTTGACAATAATAGACGATCAAATAACTGACGCTAACTAATCTAAGCTAAATCAAGAAGAAGAAGATGAAGAAGAAGAATAAACCAAAAAACAAATAATATAAAAGGAAAGAATTTCATTCTATTGTATTTGTGTGGGTGTTTCAACTGATTGGTAGTGAATGACAACGACAACAACGACAACAACAATTCCTACATTATTAAAAGTGCCAAAATGATTTAGTAGATTGGCAAATATAGACCAAAATCAAACAAAAAAAAACAAAACAAAAGGGAAAAACCGATCGACACCACCAAAAACACTGAAAAGAGAGCAAATAATATAATATATAAATAAAAAAAATTGGATGAAAACTAAATGAGAATAGATGAACGGAAATAGAAGAACAACAACAAAAAATCAACAAGCCTATATAATCAATTTTTTTTTCGGGACAAAAATGAGATCAACCAAAGAGATTCATCCTAATGAAAAAAAAACTAAAAACAGAATTAAATACTAAAAATTTCCGTTCGGTTGAATTCCATTCGGTTTTTGCCAATTTCAAAGTTAAATTCACATGAGAATATCAAATTCAATGATTTTTTTTCGGGGGAAATTTCATTTGACTTGCGTAGGCTTAACTCAATTCAAATGATCGATTTTGAATTGAATTAATTAAATCAAAATAGGTTTCATAATAAAAGAAATAAATAAATAGAATCAATCAGTTGATTGATATTTAAATTGAACTGGAAAGGTAAATTATTCCATGCATATATCGACAACAAACAAACAAACAAACAAAAACAAAGAGAATAAATCGATTACAATACTAATAAATAAATAAATAAAATAATAATAAAAATTTGTTATAATAAAATAAAAACATACCAAAAACCAAAGTAGTGCGACAAAGGTTTCAGGAGAACAATTGAGGACAACAATAGTTCAACAGCTAGAAAAACTGTTTGAAATTTAAATTGAAATTTAAAAGGGATGATGGTGAAACAAATCATCAAACAATAATAATAACAAAACAACAGACACATTCAAGTTGAACATGTTGAGAGCCAAATGGCACGTTGTGTAGCCGAATTATGAATAGAGAGTGGCTTGAGAATGTTTTGTGTCTTCAACGTCGTCGTCGTCGTCGTCGTCGTTGTTGTTGTCGTTGTTGTCGTTACACACACAAAATGTGGGCATGGTCTTCACCCAACCACCGCCACCGCCACCAAGTTCAATTTTTTTTTCTTGGTTTACATTGGTAGTGGTCGAAGTTCACGTTTTGTTGGATAGATTCGATTCGTTTCCTATGGTGTTGGCGCGTCTGTGTTCAGGCCAAATGTGCTTGCACCACTACCACCATATGGGAAAAACAATTGAGAGAATAGCATGAACAAGGAACATATACATTGAATATAATTCCTATATTTGAAGTTTGGTTCAAGAATCTTGTGTTAGATATTATACTAATTAAATTACAATTAATTAATAATTAATCTAATTTTAAGAAAAATAATAATTGATTATTAATTTTTAATTATTTGTGCAAACATTAAATGTGTGTGTGTGTGGATCAAACGATGTAATAGTTTTCTATTCTGTAAAAGTTGGCTTTCCTGCATTCATTTTTCTTTGTAATAGAATAGGGAAGCTTGAAGAAGGCAGGAATAGCATTGGAGTGTATGGGAAGGAAAGGAAATTGGGCTAGCATAGAATAGCATAGAACTCTGCTTCAACATACAGAATGATGGGTCATTCATAGACATTCTTCTTGATACGTTTTTGATATTATGATTTTAAAATTTTAAATATGTTTGTTAAAAGTTTTTTTTTGTGGGTGAACCTGGGAACTTGGGTCATAGGTTAAATCGTGAATCGTTTCTTTTTTTTTCTTATTTAGTGCTACTGGATCACTGTTGGGGGTTGTCTTTTTTTATTCTTTCACTATGCCAATTTTCAATCACGATTATTTGGACTCAATTCGGGAGCGGTTTAAAAGTGACTTGATTAGAATTCATCTTTCATTATTATAACATCACAATGATTCATCCGCAACCAAACTGGTTCTCACTTTCTCTCTCTCTCTCTCTCTCTCTCTCTCTCTCTCTCTCTCTCTCTCTCTCTCTCTCTCTCTCTCTCTCTCTCTTCTTCGAATCCGAAACGAATCTCGCTTTCAATCGTTAAAGTTCAATTCAGTCACGAACGAATCAATTGGGGCACCAAGCAACAACAACAACAACAATCAACCAAAAAAACCTGTAGAAAGTAAAAAGAAAGGCGTGGTAATGTTTCAATCATTAATAAATCATTGGTGGTGCTACCGTGCAAAAGTATGAGTGGAAACTTTCATTTGTTCACCAGAAGATGAAGAAGAATCATTTGCCACAACAACATGATCAATCTTTTCTCATATTTTTGGTAAACGAACCCCTTTCGGAAAGGTATGTAGATCTATTTGGGGAGAAAGAAAAACAATTGGAATTGTTAGTTAGTTGATTAACTAGTATTTAAAAGTAACGAAATACGAAAAGAAGAAGATCTTTGAATATATTGAAGACGACAACGGCGCCAAATGATTAGTGTTGATCATTTGCCATTTGCCGTCATCGTCTTCAAGTCAAGGTTTAGATCCGGTTTCTCGCCTCTCGTCAATTGATTATTCTATTGATCATTTATAGCCTGAAGCAACAACATAGGTAAAAGCAATCGTCTTCGTCGTCTAGGACAATAATTATCCACCACAGGCAGTGAAGGCAGGAACCACGCGACTCAAAACAAGGTCAAAGTTCGACTCTTCTTTATGACCCATACTGTGTGGTAAGTTTGATTCATTCACTCTCGTTCGCTTGCTCGCTCGCTCGCTCATGACCCTGGCCAATGCAAGGACCCTGCGGGCAATGTGGAACAATTTTTCTTAACAAAACAAAACAGGATGATGACCAAACACAAAACATCAACCTGATCGACCTGTTTTTCATCTTTTTTTTATGTTGTTATTGTCTGTAAGAATCTTTTTTGTTTCTGTTAAATCATCATTTATTGAATAACAAAATTGTATTGCAGAATTGTGTGGTTAAAAAATAGGGTAATTTTGGCATATAATAGATATTGTTTCCTTTCCTTTTCAATTTTCCTATTATGAATATGGATAAATAAATATAAAACAAAATAAAAAGAAAAAAAATTCCATTAGTGTAAATTAAATAAATAAATTTCATTGATATACAAACCGGAAAAACAAAGTAAACACATTTGTTTCATCTCTCGCCTTCTTCCCCTATTAACGTGGGCACATAGCGTGTCGGCCACCATCAATTGGCATCGTTATGCCCGTAACGAATGATGCCGAATCCGATGCCAGAAACGTAATCACCTTCGCAACTTCGCCCACCTCACCGACACGTCCCAATGCATGGGTCGTTTTGGAATGTTCCATAAAATTCGCATATTGTTCATCGGTAAGGCCGCCTCGTTGTTGGATTCCAGTGTTGATGACGCCCGGATTAACCGCATTCACCCGTATACCTTTCGATGCCAATTCCAATGCCGTACATGCGGTCAATTGATCCAATGCAGATTTTGAAATGTTATACGCCAAAACATTGGGAAAGCTACGTATTCCATTAACCGAACTAACATTAATTACGTTTCCTACAAACAGAAAAAACAAACAATTATAATAATTGAACAATTGTACAAAATGAACAAACAAACCTTTAGTCTTAGCCAATGATGGTACAGTTAACATCATCATATGATAAACTGAACGTAGATTAGTATTCATAACACGATCATATTGTTCCAAGCTGGTATTCTCAATTGTTCCATATTCTAAGGTTCCGGCATTGTTCACCAATACATCCAAACGTCCATCGAATGTGGTCAAGGTTTGTTCCACCATACTCTTAACATCATTATCATTTGTCATGTCACATTGTATTCGTATGATCTGTTGTGTATTCTCAATACGTTCTTTGGTACATTCTTCATATGCACGATCCAACCGTTCCTTATTACGCCCACACATACTTATATGGGCGCCTAGACGTGCAAATTGGATTGCCGTCTCCAGGCCGATTCCACTACTGGCACCGGTAATCAGTACCACTTTCTTCATAAAGTTTGATTCAATCAATAAACGGGACATCGTTGGTAATTGTTCCAGTAACTGTAACTTGTAAATAGCAATGTAAATTGATGATTGGGGTGTTATACCTATACCAATAATTAAATCAATGAAACGATCAATACAATGTACATACATTTATATATCAATCAAAAAAATACTTACAAGCAATTAAAATTTAAAGAGGACAAAATGTGTTCAAGGACAAAATCGTTATTATCGATGATAATAATTTGTTACCAATATATATATATATATGTTCGTTTGTATATATCATCAATACAATGGAGCTATTGATTAATGTTGTACAAAATAGAACTAGCCGTATTCAACTATTTGCACCGAATCCAGTTGTTTACATTGGAAATTGGGATTGTATGGGATAATGAAGTGACGCTAGTGTCGACTATCTGCACCCAATGAGCCAACAGTTAGTGAGTGAGTTCTGCGAACTATGCACAGTGCGCTTGTTCCACAGCATAGTATCCTCTCCGCCCACCTATAGCTTCCGTATAGCTTTTTGCCGTATACCACATGTCATGCGTCGTCGTGGGTTTGCAGTATCCATCCACTCAATTTGTTTTGTTTCCTCTATCTTTCTCTCCTATTCGTTCTGGCTCTCTCTCTCTCTCTCATTCTTTGGCTCCTTTCGTTTTTTTCTGGTTCGTCTCAACTTTCGTCGCTTAGAATCCTTTTTTTTTTTGCCAACTATATAGGAATGGGTGCGCGATTCATTTGGTTGATCCAACAATAGAATCAATTCTGATCGTACACCGTATGCATCCGGTCGGCTTTCTCAAAATTGACCAAACAACTTCGTTTCATATTGTTGTTTTTGTTCTTTGAATTGAAGCCATCACCACCACCATCATCATCATTGATTATATCCTGTTAAATCATATTACAGTTATTTCCTGATTCGATCATTTCAACAGTATTGTGAGTGAGTGAGTGAGTGAGTGAGTGAGTGAGAGAGAAAGTGAGAATAAAAGGAAGAAAAGCCGAAACGTCAAAACGACAATATTGTTTTATCTTCTTTCCTTTTGTTTGTTCAATCAAAATGATAACTTAAACTTTTAATTAGATAAAACTAAATATCAATCAACGAACTAGTCAATCAATGCAAATGATAAAACTTTTATCATGTGTTTTAACACATTTCAAACATAATATTGCTACCATATGGCAACTTGAAAATGTCATTAAAGTATCATCAACAACATAAAAATAGGAAAAAATTGAAACAACAAAATAGAAAACAGCAGCAGCAGCAGCAACAACAACAAGAAAAACAGAATCGGTCAGATTCTTCAACGAACATAGTCCAAACTGATCAAGTTGAGAACGACGAAAACGCCATGGCGCCGCCAATACATTTAATACAGTCAACATCTGCCGGTCCAGAGGCAGCTCCAAAGGCAGGTCCAGCTCCGCTGGGTTCACAACATGCAAAAGCTGCAGAACCACCACAATTCAATGAAGATGGTGAATATTAAAAGATCTAATATAAACCTAAATCTAATAATATAATCCTTTTGTAGGTGATTTATTGATTACTGGCTTACGTGGATTGAACAATATGGGTAATACATGTTTCATGAATGCAGCCCTTCAAGCATTAGCCCATATACGTCCATTACGAATGTTTTTCACGCAATCCTATTTCCGTCGTATTCGTACACAATCGGATGCTACCATTGATACTGTTTTCGAGAATTTCGTACGATCAAAATGGACACCAAAAACGAGTCCAATCTGTCAAATTTTGGAACCATATGGTTTAACCATTGATCTCGTATCACCAATAGTTACTAAAAGTTTAAACGCATGCATTTGGAAAACGTTTCCATTTCTTCGTCCCGGTGAGCAACATGATGCACAAGAGTTTATACGTTGCTTTTTGAATGAATTGCATGATGCATTAAAATTTGTGGATCATTTGGGAACACGAAATACAACCGGAAAGTTGTTTAAAGGTGGAATGCGTTTGCCACCACCACGATCCGATGACGACGATGATGATGATGATAATTCAAATGGTTCAGACAATCGTATGGCTCGAATTAAACGATTATCATTTGAATTACTTGGTAAGTGGTTGCAGTATCATATAATTGCATCAGAATCAAAAAAGTTTTATATATAACTCAATTAAATTATATAGAGATGGCATTGAATGACGTTCAACGAGAATCGAATGAGTATGCGCAAATGCTTGAAGAGTATGTTCAATTGACAGTCAATATTGGCAGTGAATTAAATATTGATGATAATGACGATGATGATGGTGATGATGATGGTGATGGTGATGGTGATAGTGGTGGTGGTGGTGTTGATGAAGATCAAATGATGAGATCATCAACATCATTGGATGAATTGGATGATCATGTTTCAGATGGTACCGATATCTTTGAACAAATTCAATCGAATGCTACAACTACTACTACTACTAGTCCGGAAACTGGTGCCAATGACCAAGCGAATGTCAATGTTTCAAAACAACCATCACAATCGTCGTCATCATCCTCAAAATCCAGTATCAACGTAAAAGAATCGAAACAAAATCCACAACCACAACCACAACCATCGAATAACATTTTCAATCAATCACGTTCGATCATATCGGATATCTTTAATGGATTGTTGGAGAGTACGATACGTTGTACATCATGCAATCATGTTTCAGTTCATTATGAAATCTTTCAAGATCTATCCATTCCAGTAACAATCCTCGATAAAGCAACTCAAACGAAAACTAATAGTCTAAGTATATTGGATTTTTGATCTATTTTATTAATTATTTATTCTTAGGGAGAAATCTGTTTATTTTAAATCTAAATGATGATACTATTAATGATACTATTATGGCAACAGCATCAGCGACAACAGTGGTGGCGACAAGGTCATCATCGCGAATCAGATCACGATCATCCTCGGCAGCATCATCATCGAAGGCGTCATCGTCGGCGGCAGCAGCAAGTACGTCAAGTACTTCAGCGAGTACCGTTTCCGGTCGATCAGCAAACCCATTGGCGGAACAGCACGATTCGGACAATGCACTAACACTGAATCAAGGTAACAGCCGTTATCAACGATCAAATTATTTTTTCCTTCCGGAAATATGGCCATTTGAGTTCGGTTCTTCATTGATACGTTACTATTATGATTATTTTATTACATGGTTCGAATGGTTTGGCTCATTCATGTCAACACCAACAGTGGACTTGAAGGAATGTCTGGAAATGTTCTTCAACCCAGAACTGCTTAAAGATGATAACCAATATTCATGTGACAATTGTAAAACGTTATCAAATGGATTGAAAACGATACGAATACATCGATTACCGGATACGTTGATGATCCACTTGAATCGTTATCAAACATATGGACATACATTGAGGAAGATAACGACATATCTCGATTTTCCCTACGTTGATTTGGATGTATCGAAATATCTATCGGATACGTGTATCAATGAAACCAATGATCCATTGAATCAATTTGCTCGTTATGAATTGAATGTAATCATTTGTCATCAAGGCAACCAGATCAATAGTGGACATTATACATGTTATGCATTGAATGATACAAATTTTGAATGGTACGAATACGATGATTGCCGAGTGAAATGTCTTACACATGCACAGATGATGGAAGAAACCGGACCCAATGCATATATTCTATTCTATCAACGAATCGGTTCAACGGTCAACCGTAAGGATGCGGCCATGAACGTATGTCACGATCTTGAACAAGTATGGCTTGAACAGGTTGGAAATCATCTTGGTCCACAATGTGACCTGTCAATGGATTATACCTTCATTACCAAATATCAAGATGGATCGTTTCCACGTGATGCCCTGGTGAATGGATCACCGTATTCCAACTTTACCCGTGCAACGTTGAATAATCACAGCGTTATCGTATCGAAATATTGGTTGAATCTGTTCGTTTATATGGCAGAACCGGGACCAATCGATAATAATGATATCTTCTGTATTCATGGACGTATTCGACCAACCGAATGGATGTATTTCAATACAATGGCTTCACCAATGATTGAACCGGTTGGAACATTCTTGAAGATGCTCTATGGTGGTGGACCAATGTTCGTACCGTTGGATAATCCAAATGATCCACCAATTTGTGAATGTTGTGTCATTCAATTGGATTCACTTCGTATTCGACGTGCCAGTGAAATTAGCTATTTCAAGATATTGCAAACATATAATAGTTTATTGTTTAAGTTGGTCAAGTTGCGTAAATCGGAATCCAGTATACATTTTGAGATGATCGAACCGAATCTTATGGATGATTTGGATGAACCGGTAAACAATGATGGAAACAATTCATTGGATTGTATGGATTCATTGGAGGATAATGATTTGAATCCTGAATTGAACTATTCAACACCGATTCGTACCGATTTGATGGAACCGGAAGCTAATCGTCCAGCATCTCCGGCTACTTTGGCGACTGCTGCTGCTGCTGCAGCTGTTGGTGATCTACATTATATTCCGAATCAAATTGAGGTTGTACATCCATCCGATTTGGGACAATCCAACATATACGACATATATCCGGTGGAGAATGTATCCGATTATTTCATTATCTCAGCTGAATGGTTCGATCGATGGTTCATGTTTGTCAATGTGGATTTTGGCGATAGAACTCCATCACGTAATCGACAATTGGCGGCAATCTATGAAAAGTTATCACGAACGAATGTTCCAACATCGTATTCACCATATCATCAGACATTGCAACGTTCAATTCCACCAAATATCATATTCGGCTCTAAAGGCTTAAAATCGGTTGAACATCCACCATTTACGCCGATGATGAAAACGCAACCATCATCCATAATTCTAAGTGAACAATTGATAAATCAAATCGATTTAAATCTTCACACAATTACGCCACCGGGTCCAATCGATAATTGGTCATTGTTTGGAATGAAACATAAGATCTTGAAAGAATTGAAGAAACGCAACAACAATAATAGTTCAGTATTGGCAAACAATTATAATGAATTGGTAAATATATTGGCAAAATGTTTGTTGGATGCCGATGGTCAAGATGATGAACCAATCCCGATGGAACAATTGAATGAATCGAATGATACAATTAGATATCGATTTAAGTTTGAAACCAGACTTCATGGTGGTATTATGGACCAAAATCGTATGTGTAAATTTTATTTGATATCAGCCGATTATTGGAACTATTTCCATTCGATCTATGGTGGTGGACCGGTGATGACCTATGATTATCAATCATCGGAACAAATATTTAATATTCGTATTAGAGTTTCCGATGTTGAACAATTCATACGTGACCATTATAAGGGTGTGAAATTGTTTTCCAATCAAAATTTTGAACGTAACATTAGGGCTTATCAACAACCACAAGTTTATTATGAGAGTATCATTAATCAATCGTTGGCTGATTCAATTTCTGATCAAATGATTGAAGTAGAAATTGTCTACCAAGACGATTACGATTCGCCGCCACCATTGGTTATTGATGAAAATGCTGAAAATGATGAAGATGCTACAACAACATCAACAACTACAACTATTACTACTACTTCTACTGCTACTGATGTTGCTGTAACTAATTCTTATGTTGTTGGTAATGTTAACATTGAAGAAAATGTTATCGATTCCGGAGACATTGTTGACCATCACCAAGACATTGTTGTCCATCACGAAGACATTGTTGACGAACACGAAGACATTGTTGACGAACACGAAAACATTGTTGACGAACACGAAGACATTGTTGATAATAATGATTTAATTGATCGCGATCATCGAGACAATGTTAACATTTATTTGAATGATGGCGATCTTGGATTCAATTTCGACGACGACGATTACATCGATCATGATGATAAAGAAAATGTACCACTTATTAAACGATAAGGTTTCATCGTGGTATGTCAATTATCAATTATTCAATTATCAATTATCAATTATTCAAGTATATCTTTGATTCACACACACAACCACACCCACACACACACACCCATGCAAGTATCTTCTTTTAAGTTTTTATTTTTGTTTGATTGATTTTCTATTATTATTATTATTTCAATATTAAGATGAATATGATTTGTGCACTACACTGCTTCACCTACACACACACACACACATACACATATATATCTTGGAAACTGCTATTATGGATCCCGGTTATTGATACAGGGTGGATCCAAGATCTTCTGGACCCTTCTCTTCTCTTTGAAAGTATCAAATTTCAAATATTGAATTGCACTTAATTCACGCACGCACGCAAACACAATTTCATGAATGATTCTTGAAGTCATAATTTTTTTTCTATTATTATTATTATTATTTTCAAACAATCCAATTCATTTCAACGCATTGTCTGCGATATCTATTTTTAATTTATGAATATTTTTATTATTATTATGATTATTTTGAAAGTACCATTCTTTTTTGTACTATTTTAATTGTTTATGCATCTGCTAATCATAATAAATTCAATCTTCAATTTGTTCAATTGAACAAATTTTCAAGAAGTTCAATTCGTTTTTTATATTACGTTTTAAATCGTGATAAAATTGTGTGTGTGTTCGCAATGTGTTAATGGTGTTTATGTGGTTCACTCTCCGTTTTCCCCTTGTTTGATGTCACCGATTTATCCAAAATCACATTGCCGCTTAATATTACAGATAATGGACAATGATTGTTTGAGCGGATAAATGGACGACGACGACGAAGAAGAAGAAGGAAGACACGATCTAAGAGAGAGAGAGAGAGAGAGAGAGAGTTGAACAATTGTATGATGTTTAAACCCCGAAATGCTCGAAATAGCAAATGTTTGATTGATGATGAGAGATGTTCATACGCCGGCATTTGACGTTCGTTTTTATTTTACCTTTTTTTCGTTAGTTGTTGTCGTTGTATGAATTGTTGAATTGTGGTAACTCGATTGGCTATGGCCACTTGTCTCTCAATCATCATCATCATCATCATCATTTGTGATGCAATCACCGTTCACTTTAATCGATTGTACTCGAGATGATGCCTTCTCCTTCTTCTTCTTCTCCTTCACAATCCCTTGTCTTCATCTTCCCAATTTTTTTTTCGGTGGCAATTTGCTCAATATTGTTTCGAATCGTGCACACATACACATTAGATAATAGTATTGGCCACACACATTGTCGTGTTTGGTGGGAGACCAAAAAGTTTGAAGGGTTCAAACAAACGTCAAAACATTATATAAATATATAGGTTTTTTTATAAATCAAATCAAAAAGGAAACAAAAACAATCATTCCTAAACATTTCATTCGACACATTACAATCAAATGGAATTGAATGAACAGTGTTCTCCCTTTTTTCTCACACACACACACACACACAAATAAATAAAAAATCAAAATATATAGATAAAAAAGGTTTTCATACCATTGGTAAAGAGGAATGTTTCCAAATACGGTTGAACGAGAATCGTGTACTTTGATTCGATACAGTCAAGAGATTTGAAGCACGTAACAATCGATATTGTTCGATCAATCAATCAATTGAATTATTACAATTGATCGATCGGACATTGAGTTTTGAAATGGAATAATGACAATTTATCATTAGAAAAATATTCAAACAAACAAACACACAAACAAACAAAAAACATTAATGAAATGAACAAATATAGCCTAATAGAAAACAATAACAAAAGAAACAGAAATTAGAAATTGGGGAAACTATTCCTACTCTTATCGTTCCATTTCCCGTTCATAAACAATGTATAACCCAAAAACAAAACCATAACACACATTCCCGCTCAACCTTCTTTACTCAAACTCATTATGTAAACAAATCACAATCAAATTCTTGGATTTCATTGTCGATTGATCAATATCATCACAGATCATCATCATCCTTAACCTCCTACTTCTTTTTTTTTGTGTGTGTGAGTGTATGTGTCCATCCATTTTCAACCAAAACAACATCACCAAATATAGATCCGATCGCCTTTTTACTTGCCATATTTTCTCCCATATCTTTCTTTCAACATTAGTAATCGAATCACAAACACCATGCACCACCATCACCAACCAAATATTGTTGACTGGTGGACATATTTAGACACGAACAGTTTAGATGCTTGAGTCTGGAGTGCATCAATGGCAAACAACAATGGATAAATGTTTGAATGGTTCAAACAAGAAGGGCAAGAAGTAAACGAAGCAGCAGCAGCAGAACAAGAAGAAGAAGATGCAACCCAATGCAATGGAATGTCGACCTAAATGATCAAGTCCATGTGAGTGATGCACATTTTTTTTCTTCTTTTGCAACCATTATTGTCTATCTTTCGCCTTTTTTTATCTTATATAAGTTCTTGTCGTCATTCAACCGATCCCCTTGTCAGCAATAGTTTGTTTCGAGGGAAAACAAAACAAAATTGGTCAATATTTTTTTGGTGAAGTGAAGGGAAAAGCAAATCGAATGAAAAGAAAAGAATGTTGCAGCAATGTGTCACTCGAACACACACATACATATTGTACCGTATTGTTATTATGGTATTTGTAGTGAAGATATCGTGAGAACGTTGAGAGAGAGAGAGAGAGAGAGAGAGAGAGAGAGAGAGAGAGAGAGAGAGAGAGAGCAAGAAAAAATCTAAGAGGATCAATAATAAGACTAAATATATGTAAAGTGGTCACCCGATATATTGATGACAATGGCACACATAGATCAGCAATGATGATGATGGTCATATGTCAAAATGGTCATCATCGTTCGAGGTAGAAACCTTTAATAGTCTCAACTTTCAAAAAAAAAAAACGATAACGGTCAACTGATCACCCCTTCAAAAAGATGTTATATGATATATAATATGATTTGATGATGATGATGATGGACATCTTTAAAGTATTCAACATCGTTTTTTTTTATATTTTGTCGGTTAAACTGGGAGGGGAAATTATCTTCTGGTACCTTTTGTGTGGTATCGATACATAACATTAGGTTGAATTGGGGGTCGACACACACCTGAACAGTAAATCTATTTTTTCTATTTCCACCTTCTTTTCCCTTCTTCTTCTTCTTCTTCTTCACCGTTCACTGAGCATATAACATATTTTTTTCTAGTAATAATAAGATAACAAAAGTGCCAAATAAATGGTTGGAAATGTTGTTTGAAATATATGGGTTAAACAACACATCAATGGAAATGGAAAGACTTAACTTTAAAATTTTTATTATTATTTTATTTTATTTTATTATCTTTCTCTCCCTTTCTTTTTTTTCAATTTCATTCTTCTTTCTGGTTGAATGAACATCATAATGTTTAAGTAAATGAATATTTATAGATTTTCATTTTCAATGTTCTTTCCCCTCTCTCTTTCTCTATATATTTTACTTTTCTTTTCTTTTCTTTTCATCGTTTTGTTTTGTAAGTGCTAATGTAATTGTTGTGATCTTTGGTTTTATATAATCTGGTAGGTCATATCATACATTTGAAAGGGGGGAGGGAAACGTATATATCGTTGTTCGTCATTTCACCTCTATTTATAAACATTCAAATCTTTAAATCTTTCTGGGTCTTTCCATTTACCAAATGTGAAACGATTTGGTGACGAACGACGACGACGACGACGACGACAATGATGATGACCAAAAAAACCGAATCGTTCACGATCGTGAACATCATTTTGTGAAAGAAGTTAAAGGGAAAGAGAGAGAGAGCGAAAAAAAAACATTATCATTAGAATAGTCATATAATAATAATAATAATATTAAAAGAGGGGATGGAATTTCGACACATGAATCAAATAAGCGTAACACTTCCGATTCACATCGGTCATTTCGTGATAAAATAATAAAAATTAAACAAAATTTCCCATTGCATCCTATCTTTATCTTTATGATTATTATTATTATTATTATTATTATTATTATTATTCGATACAAATGCTATTATTTATATGTGATGATGAGCTTCTTCATTTTCATCATCATTCTATTGATTATTCATTCAAATCAATCAATATGTTGTTGACATGTTGAATGATTTTTTTGTTCCATTCAATTTTATATTTTAGAACATTTCAATCGATTTGTATCGTGTTATGGTTCAATATGTTTAGGTGCAAATAGCCGAAAGGTTTGTTTGTTCTATTTGTTTATGGTTTGTGATGGTGAAAGATTGATTCTCAAATTCATCAATCATTGATTGACAAATTGGCATCATTCAATCCTACAATCTGTCTGTTTTGTATTATATTTGGTGTTGATGGTTGTGATGATGGCGATGATGATGATGAACCTAATTCTCAATGTTGTTGTTGAAGATCCAAAACATATTTCCATCAAAATCGTTTCAATTGTTATCGTTGTTGTACTTGTATGGTTTTCAATTGTATGGATAATTATCACTTTGCAACAAATTGATCTAGATTGTTGTCATAGAAGATGATGCAATGGACAAAAAAAACGGCGATAAAGTCATTGATGATGGTTGAAGAATGAACGGGAACATGATTGACGTACATGGTTTGTAATAACAACACTCGATTATCCGTTATATATCTCATATATGTTATTATATATCTATTATATACATGTTTTAATAGAAGTATTTTCTTTTTTTTCTAATAGTATCGAACAAATGAAAACGAAACCGTGACTTCGATTTAGATTGACCGATTGGTTTTGGTATTTCCCATTCTTTTCAACCGTTTTTTTTCGAACATCGCACGTCGTTCGGACGTAAACAATCGGGGAGAAAAACGATCGATACGAATTCCAAGCAAACACAACACATTCATACATGTCGTTATGTGAGCATTCGATTGATGGCCAAACATTAATATTTGGAGAATGTGTCCATCATAACAATTGAATCGTGTCAACAAAAAAAATTGTGGATGATTTTATTTCAATCATACACTTATGTTACATTTGAATCATCCAAAACATCAAACAACCATCTCCACCATACATATTATTAGAATTCTTCATAGCAAAAGACGTACTTGGACCGCATTGTTCTGATCATATTTCAAATCAAATCATCATGTATCATACTGTCCATCACCAAATAGACATTCCCTTTCAAGTCTTCACTTTATTTCATTCCACTATTTACCATCATCTCTGTCCTCGTTTTTTCTCCTTCTTCTTCTTCATCTTTTTTAACCAAACCAAATCAAACTGAACCAAACGTCAAAAAAGTACATTATTATCTTGTGCTAGACGAACACGAGCATTACCCCGTACCAAAAAAGTATTGATTGTCGCCATCGTTGATGATGATCGTCCATTTTATCTTTTATTTTTTTTGGTGTACTTATGTTTTCTTTTTTCTTTTCTTTCTAGTTGAACAACAATCGTTCACATCGTGTATATATAATGTTATAAACTTGAATTAGTTGTTCAATGAAGAGAACAACAATAACAACAACAAGAAAAAACGGGGAAAAAAATGGACTTTTACAACACGATCATCATAAAAAGAAAAGATGAAAAGGTGAAGGGGTGATGACAACAATAGGTGAGTCAAGAGGAAGGTGGAGATTGGCATTATCATCCACCATATTCTGCCGCATCGGTTGATCGGTTGGTGGAAAACAGCGTAAATGGTGAGTACAATTTTTTTTTTTCGTTTTGTTTCTTTTGGTTGTGAGTTCAACCTCTTCTTCTCTATCTCTGTTCATTCTTTCCTTCTTTCTCTCTTCAATCTCTTTTTAACTTTCTAACCATCTCTTTCAATAGGAAACACACCTACCGAATTACCTATGTAGAATGGTGTCGATGTCGATGATCATAAAGTAGCATCGAAGCAATACTTTATGATGGCATCACATTGCATCGGTTTGCATCAATCAATCGGTGTTCGTCGATGAAGTAACATCACTTCTCAACCATTACTGTGATCATTCATTTTTTTCCTATAATCAAAAAACTTATGTATCAATCAAGATGAATTTGGAAATGTTTTTCAATCTTATCCGTTGGTTAATGTGGTATGTTATCATCATTGCAACTATTGTAGTAGTTGTCGATTCTGTTGAACATGAACGAAGTTTACATCTAATTTCACCATCAACATCGCTTGCCTATCGACGATTGTTGGAGGATGATCTATTGAAGAATCATCGACATCATAATAATCATCATATGATTCATGATAATGGTGATGATGATGATGATGATACATTGAAACAATCTATACAACAACAACAACAACGTCAACAACAGCAAAAATCGGAACCAATTGATGATGGTGATGATGATTATTCAAGTGATGAAGAAGAGGAAGGTGATGATGGTGATGAGAATGAAGAATTGGATAATGAAAATCAATTGGAAAATGATAAACAATCGACAATTGATCCAAATACCGTACAAATATTACGTCCCATTGGTAATAATCATATTGAGAATGGTAACAATTCAATCAATACATTATCGACAATAATGGAACATTTATCGAATCATCAAAATCAATATCAATCACAAATTCAAACGGCAGAATCCTCTAATGCATTACAATATGACAATCATCGTCATCGTGTTGATTCATTTGGCGATTATATGGATAAATATAATCGATATCAAATGGATAATGGAAATCGATCGAATCGACCATTGAAGACAACATCGACAACCTCGACGACATCGATTGGAACAAATAATAATAAGAAACCAATTACGAAACATAAAAAGTTACAAATTGTTTATATCAAGGTATGTAATAAGCAAAAAATTTCTATACATATTTTCCATTGTAGCCATACATAGCCATACATTTACATAGCGCACATAGATTTCCATTGCATGTCTATGTCTATGAAAGAATTTATATTTTATGTTATTACAGGTTCCATTATTGAATCTATTGGATAATCGTGGTAAATTGGCATCGGTTGGAACCGATGTTTCAACAATTTTAGATGATCATGATGAATATGAATCTGGTGAAACAATTGGCAGTGGTGGTGGTGAAGTTGGTGCCATTGCTACCATTGATGATGAACCAATTGCAGCAAGTTCAACCGAAAGTAGTTCCGTATTAAGATTGGCAAAATCTACGACCACCACCACGACACCATCACCACCATCGCCACCACCATCAAGTACAACGACGATTTCACCAAAAATTGTCAAACAATCGAATTGGTCTTATCCATCCAATAATAATAACAATCAAACGATCAGAATCAATCAACAACCATTGGGAAGTAGTTCAAATCATTTGCCAACGATTGTGGATCTACAAAAGTCAAATTCGATTTCATCATCACCACCACGGCAACATATCTATCAACCAGAGATACATGGATCATTTAGTTCAATAATGTTTGATCATCAAGAATCGTCTCAACATAATCAATATCAATTGAAAGATCAACAAGCCACAGAATCTACACCAAAGAAAGGTGGAATGGGATTAGGCATCTTGCCAATCGTTATTCAAATTGATAGTAAAGCTTTGAAAGCAAATCAACAACAGAAACAGCAACAACAACAACAAGAATCCTATAATCAATTGAATCAACTTCATCTTCATCAACAACAAATAGCAAATTCTAACAACAACAACAACAATCGTCCTTCAATGTTGAATCATGCATTTCAATTATTACCAAATCAATTCAATACAATTGAAACAGTAGCCGCATGGACACCGACGGCAATGTTTACCGAAAATGGTACAACAACCGTAATGTACAACAATAACAATCGATTTAATACTCAACATCAACATCATCCACAACAACAACAGCAGCAGCAACAACAACAATTTGGTAAAAACAATCAATGGCCATCGACAAAGATGGAAATGTACAATGGAAAACCATTTCAAATGCCACGAAATGGTAAATCAACATCATCATGGTCAGCAGCTGCAGGAAATAATAAGAATGGAAATGATAAATATCGTTCCAAACCATTCAATGAATTTATGTACCAGTCTCCATCAAGTAATTCAATCGTATCGATTCAATCAAACAATAATCGTTTAATCAATAACAACAACAATAACAATAATAATGTGCCATCTTCATCCTCATCCTCATCCATATCTTCATCATTGAATAATCAATACAATGGTAAATATCATAATATTCCAAGTAGTTTAAATCTAAATCATGGTATCGATTTTGATGATATTTATTATCGATATTTATCAAACCATAATGTTCATCATCAATCACAACCAACAAATGAAGTTAAACAACCACAACAACAACAACAACAACAACAAAATCAATTGAATCGTCGTCCAATGAAAGGTAAATGTGCTCCATCGATCAATCCATTCCGTTGTCCAAAATCGATCTTCAGTCGACATTTGGCACGACATCAATATCGACGACGAAAGAATCGTCTTTCATCATTGATTAGTAATGCATCATCATCATCATCGTCAATGTTAACCAATGCAATTGCCGGTTCTGGTCTATTATTCGGTCCACCGGTAATGTATGGTAGTCAACAGCATAAAGATCTATTAGCATTAGCATCGGAACCAGTTTTTGCTGTTGCCGGTCCACCAATAACCATGGAACAATTTATGAAACAACATGGTAAAGCATTGCAAGCATTAACGCCATCTTCATCATCAACATCGACCTCAATGACCCAATCAAATAGTAAACAATCAGCTACCAGTTTTTTAGCCAGTAAACTTCGTCCACAATTTCGTTTATGGTCACCATTTTCATCTTCATCTTCACCATCATCATCATCATCGTCAGCAATTGCACCTTTTTCAGCATCATCAACCTTATCAACCATTGTTTCAACATGATCAAAGTCAACCAAAAAACGCTAAATACAAATGCATTTAACTCAAAATTTATCAAACAACAACATCAACATCAACAACAACAACAACATCAATTTATATATTTTAAAACATTTTTTATATATTTTATTATATTTTATATATCAATTGATTAATAATAATAATAATAATAATTAATAAAATCAACAATATATAGCAATAATGATATTTCAATTCACATTAATATAGTTCAATTAATTATTTCAATAATTAATAATTGTTGTTGTTGTTGTACATAAAAACAAATTTTAAATCCTTTTCTTTTATTAATTTTTCACTATTATTAGAAGAAAGGAGGGAGATTAGTTTTTTTTTTTGTTTTGTTTTGTTTTGTTTTGTTGAATGAAAGAGATGATGGGCGTTGATCGTTGTTTTCAGATTCAGTTTTTTTGTTGTTGTAATGAAAATGTAGATAATAATAATGATTAATTTGTTCATTTTAAAAATATAGATTTATATTTAGGTTCCCTCTTGTGTTTTGTTCGATGATTTCTTATTTTTTTATTTTATTTTGTACTTTGTGTTGTGTGATTGTGTTCGGTATTTGAAGAAGAATTGAAGCAAAAAAGAAGCAAACAAACAAACGTATAAATTTGGCATTCCATTAGAATTAGGAAATATAATTATAGTATATCAGAATCAATTTGTATGTATGGAACGGAATAAATCTGATCATTGCATTTGTGGATGGAATCGAAAACATAGATAATCAAAATAGTCGATTTGGATTTAGAAATGTTAAAATAGTTAATAGAAATTGAGTTGTTCTATTTTGTCAAGTCATTGTTTATGTTTGTTTGGTCATGAGATGTGCATCATCCACCAATCATGAACCTCATTCACCAACATTTGTGCTCGAAGAAGATGCATCTTTTTACTAGTTATTTCATCATTTTCCTCTTGTTCTTCTTCTTCATCATCTTGATCATCAAATTGTTCACCTTTCTTTAATTTGTGTCTATCTTTAATCGTATCACTCTTTTTACCATCACCAATTAATTTCTTTTCATCATGTTCTATTTCATCATCCTCTTCCTCATCTTCATCGTCATCGCTTGATGATGAATCGTCATCATCATCATCGTCATCATCATCCTCAGATGATGATGATGATGATTCTTCAACCTTTGCTTTGGTAAGCACTTTTTGTTGTTGTGCCCTCAACTTTGATTCAACATTTGCTTTAATACGTTTTTTGATCGTAGTTTGAAGTCTTGTCTGTAACATTGCTGATGGTGGCATAGCTCGTTGTTTAATCACTGTCACCTCAGTTCCATCAGGACGAAGTGTCTTCAATTGTGAACTATATGGAACTCGTGTTTTATTGGAGTTCGATTGAAATGTTGGCTTTGGAGCAATCTTTGGTTTTACCATAACACTTGGATTCGGGGACATCGTTACCTTCTTAACGGTAGGTTCATTTTCCTTCTTTTGTCTTGTTTGACTTGACACTGAACCGGTGTCATTGTTGGATACACCACTTGATGATGCACTATGTAATGAAGAAGATATTCTTCGATTACCTTTACTTGTTGATGCTATTTTAGTTCGCGTTTCAATATCTTCAATTTCAGCTTTAAATGTTGTTCGTTTAGGAATCTTTACTGGCGGTGGCATCGATGGATCATTATCCTGTGATTGTGATGTTCGTAATGCTGATGCTTTTCGAGTTGTTTTGATTGATTGAGCTTGTTGCTGCTGTTGCTGCTGCTGTTGTTGCTGTCTCATAATTGTCATACTATTACGACGTATTTGTTCTGCTTCATAATCTTCTCTAGTTTTAGGACGTCGTTCCGGTTCTGGTTTAAATTCTACACGTTTCGTTGTTGGAATCGATTGTGCCGCTGATGTTTGTGATACTATTTCCGTAGTCGTTGTAGTTGCTGTAGTTGCTGTTGGTGGTGGTTGTGATGGTGGTAAAGTTTCTGGAACTAAACTTGAAGTAACTTTACTTGTTACTGATAGATCAGTTTCCATCAATATCGTTCGTGCTTGCACTGATGGTATTGTCGTTGATGATATTGTCGTTGATGTTGATGATGATGTTGATGATGGTATTGCCACCTCACCATCCGATGATGATAATGGACTTTGTATCGTTGCCGTACTTCGACGACGTTTTGGTACATCATCCAATTTAATTGGTACAATTGTTTGTTGCTCTTTGGTGATCGGTATTATTGATGATGATGTTGCTGTTGCTGTTGTGGTGGTGGTCGATGTCGTCATCGATGTTGTTGATGAATCACTTATCGTTGATACCAATTGAATCGTTGGCGATGTTGTTGCCGATGTTGTTGAAATAGTTCCCGTTGTAGTTGTGGTGATGTTCGTTGTTGTTGTCGTTGATGTAGCAATTGTCGATTGAATTGTAGCGGATCCATCAAATTGGAATGCAAGATCAGTTCCATCTGCACGTGGACCGCCAAAGAATGCAGTCGCACCACCACTACTTGTTACATTTGTAGCCGATGGAACCGTTGTAGCAGTTTGCGGTTCATTTGTAGCTCTTAACGAATGGATCAATGATTGATGCTGTTTCTCCCGTTTGATACGTCGTAAACACTTATCTAACCAAGCGCGAATCGTTGCTTTTGCAACCTCTTCTTCAATCAAAAACTCTAACTCTTCACGTGCTAACAATTCTTCCAATTGTAACGATTTTCGTATATCAACTGACCGATACGATAGCATATTCAACACATCATGAAACGTAACATCTTCACCATTGTGTAATCGTTCCATTTCATGACACATATGTTTAAATAGGAGACGATCCTTATTTGGATCAACCTCCAATCGTCCCTTTAAAAGACGTAGTACAAACTTAACACGTGAAACTGGTATCATTCCACGTTGTTGAATATCAACCAAATTCCATGTATTTTGAAAATTTCTTATATCAGCATACGATAATAGGGCATCCTCCTCATTCGAGTAGAATAAACTGAAATTCTCCATGATAATAGCCACCAAAAGGTTTAAGACGATATAGGTGATACAAACATAGAATGAACAGAAGAATGTCATTGCTGCATAATAGTTTCCACAATCGGTTGACCAGAAATTTTCCGATGGCGTACAATATGGTGGACCAATCATTGCATCGTGCATCAATTTATTCCAATCTTCACCGGTAACGATACGAAACAAGGTGATCACTCCCAATGGTGCACTCCTACCAAACAAAACACGAATGGTTTACTTTGAATTATATCCTATCAAAAACTGATCAAAACGTACCTAAAGTTTGCATGTCTCGACATATTCTCACCATACTTAACCGAACCGAAAAGTATGACACCGGCCAATGCATAGCAAAGGATAAGAAGAAACATTCCCATAATAATGAAGAATGATTTATAAACGGAAACGGCAACAGTCAACATCAACATCTTCAATGTTGCATGTTTTCCGGTGATTGTGAAAAATCGAAGTATTACAACAATAAAACCAAATGCATTCGACGTGTGGTTCATCAACGTAAAATGAAGACAAAGCCATAGAACGCCCATAACCGTAACGAAAAGATCATAACGATTACGTCGAGATTGCCAATAACCACGTGGAGTAAAGGCGATCATCTTCATCAATACCTTAATTAAAGAAATAAATTAATCAAAATAAAAATTCAAAAGTTCATATATACCTCAAACACGAAAACGCATGTGAAACCAGCGGATACATTTGCAAGATTATGTGAAAGTTGATATTTCCGATAATCGACCGAATTCTTATAATCCCATGAAACGCATAGAAGTGAACTATTGGCCAATACCATAATTGCAATCGTACGTTTAAATGCAATATGTTGGGTGATATCATAGATGATGGCACGTGCACGTAGATGATCCGGTCGTGGTGGAAGATGTAATGGTTGAGCAATCTTTAAACGTTTCTTCAAATCACACCAACGACGTTGATCGACGGTTAACAATGCCGTTCCCTTATTTTCGCCATAGTTTGCAATGACAACGCCCACGAATAGGGTCAAACCGATCATTGAGCCCAAGAATACGAAAACATGAATATAGATTCCATCCAACTGAAGCATAGGGAAAATGTTATAAGTTTTTTTTTAGTTGTCCATTTTTAAGGATCAAATTAAGCTTTCAATCATTCATGCAAACATTCAAATAGAATAGAGAATGAGAAAAGGAGAAAAATTTAAATTAAATTCTGTCATTGCTACTATGAAGTCTATCGTAGTAATACAATCATCGATCAAAGCATACACACAAGCAAAGCACTAGAATCTAAAGAATAAAGTAAATAAAATAAATTGAAAAAAGAAGAAGAAGAAGAAGAAGAATTGTATTTACAGGCGTTAGACGTGATAGGATAACATCGCGAATGTCAAGCCATCCTTTGAATGAAAGAACCTCAAACAAAGCGAGTATTCCATTGCCCAATGTGTCAAAGTTGAAACGACGTGGATTGGCCCTGAATTTTTTAGTTTAGTTTAGTTTTGTTTTGTTTGATTTGTCCAAACATCAGCACCAAAGAACCATTTGATTGAAGCATTGAAACATTTGCATTTTAAATATATAAACAAACACACACACAAAGAGATAGATTGATAGGATAGGAAAGAGAGAAGAAAAATAGAGTAAAAAAAATAGATTATTATAATAGAATAAAGACAGGAAATAATGTAAATTGATTGATTGGGTTAGTAACAAAGACAATTAAAAGAAGAAGAAGAATAAGAATTGAGGAAATATGTTAGTTTGAATTTGATTTTGAAAAAACATTTATAATTTCAACTTGTTCCAATTAATCTTTTTGGTAGATTTTTTATTTACTCACTTTAGCATCGAGCATTATATCTCGTACATCATTATAACCTTCCAGGGAGAGGACCTCGAATAAGGCCAAAAATGCGGCGCTTAATGAATCGAAATTTACATTCCGTGGATTGGACCTGATTTTATTTTTGGGTTCAATTTGACGGTTGATTGGTTGATTGGTTGGTTGGTTGGTTGGTTGGTTGGTTGGTTGGTGGGTTAATTGTCCAGTTGGATTCGGGTTGTCAGGATTGAATTTAGGTTGATCATGATTGATTGGGATTATTCGATTAATTGTCTTTGTCACTTTTTGTTTGTTTTGGGATTGTGTGTTGCAATTTAGTTTGGAATTTGGGAATTGAACTTTTTTTTGGGGGGTTTAGAGCGGAAGAATCCACATCCAGAGAAAAAAATTTGTCGGAAAAAACTTACCAAACACGTGGAACCAACATTTGTGGCATACGTTCACCTTGACTTTCAAATTTCATTCTGGTTACATGAACTTGTCGCATGAAAACGCCCACACAATCTTCCTGTTAATATATATTTAAAAATTTCATCAATTGAATGAATAAATAAATTTTCAATCAATCAATCGAAAATTCCATACCCGTTTGGTGATACATGGATCATTGCAACGTGCCAAACGTCCACCGAACATGTGAACGCCCACCGATGCAAATACGAATAGAAGAACGATCAAAAGGACGGATACAAGTGCAATCTCCTTGAAACCGCGACACAATTCATAAACCACTTTACGCATATGTGGAACCAATGAGAAGATACGTAACGGACGAACACATCGTAGCACCATCAATGTTTGTTGCCATGAACCAGGTGGAACCTCTTCCGGTAAGGCGGCCAAGAATAGGACGGAAACGGCAAAAATGGAAAAATCCATTATACCAGAAACGTTGGCTAAGAATGCATTCGGCGTAAAGAGAAGACCATCGGCCAATGTTTTCAATGTTAACTCTAATGCCATTGCAATGATGAACGTATACTCAGCAATCACCAACCATGGCGTATTCGATGCTCTCAATTGTCCGGTTTCACACATCATCGATGCACAACTGAATGTGGTAACCAAGATCATGATCCAATCACAATATGGTACCAAACCCAGCAATTCATGTGCACCTTTATACCGTATCTTACGTTCTTTACCAGTAATTGGATCACGAACATGTGGATCATATTTAGCTCCAACCATCGATTGACATATGAAACGGAAACGTGATTCACGTCCAACAATCAATAATGGCGTATCGAAGAATGGATGATTCTCCCTGAGATCCGATTCACGTTGTGTACGACGCATTTCCGCTTGTTGTCGTTTACGTTGTAACATTTTAAAATCAAAATCAGTTCCACGTACGTTTGGACCGTTTGGACCACCGGTTCCACCAGCACCAGCTGCAGCGCTGGCAATCGTTTCATCAATTATGACATCATCTTTCAATTGTCCACGAACTGAACGACGAATTGCCGTACGTGAAGCCATTGATCCTGCTGTTGCACTTGCACCACCATTACTGGTTCCACCGCCAGTACCGGAAATCAATCCACCGGTAACCGAACGAGAATATGATCCCGGTCCACCAGCACCGGCACCGGTTCCAATCGTTCCGCCACCAACACCACCCGTACTCTGATCACCCAACAATAATCGTTGATTATTTGAATCGGAAACAATGCAAGCAACTTGAATTCGTCGTAACAATGGCGATGCATGACGTCCTTTAGCAATTGCATTCAATAATTTGATTGGCGGTTGATTATGATGACCATGAGTTTGCATCATCTTGATACGACTTGCCAATGCAATCAATGATGATGATGGAAATTGATTTCCCATTGCTGTACCATTCGATGTTGTTGTGGTTGTTGTTGGAAATGGAAATGGACCAAAATTGGGAAATGTGGTCATCGTTGCCAATGAAGCAATATTATTCGTTGACGTATTGGTGGTCATCGGTCCCGGTGTGGTTGGCGTCGGTAATCCAAGACCCGGTGAGGTGGTTGATGATGTTGTTCCATTGGCGCCGCCGTTTCCACCGATTCCACCGAAACCGGCAGCAGCTGCCGCAGCTGTAAGATATCCATTATAGAATTGCCAATGTCGTGCCGTAATGTTGGTCCCAAGCCCAGCCAATGTTCCCGTATTGGATGAACCAAACGTTGAACTTGAAGCGGAAAAATGATAAGTTCCAACAAATGGTCCCATTTGTCCACCTAATGCATTAAGATTTGATCCAATACCAGCACCGAATAGATTTGTTCCACCCAATAACGTGGATCCCATTGCAAGTGTTCCACCAGTTCCAGCTGTAAGACCACCACCACCACCACCACTAAGACCACCACCAACGCCTCCACCAATGCCTCCTCCAATGCCACTTCCGGCAATTGTATTGGTTGATGCGGCAATCTTACCATTATTTGCAATACTATTCGTTGTCGTATTCGTTGTCGGTGCATCAATGAATGATCTCATAAATGAATCACGAACTTTTGGTACCACAAATTCATTTGCCGATTTATGTAAACGTGTCATTTGTGGTGAATCGGGAAATGATTCAAACAAACGTAAACGTAATGGAAGTTCTTCATTGAAACCGGCCGATTGTTCGCGTACCTTCAATTGTTTTACCTTTTTAACATCTTCATCCAACTCAAGATTATCAAGAATGACGGCAACGAATAGGGAAAGCACAATCTTGATTTTTATGGTTAGAGAATTGAAAAATGTAAAGCCAAATAAAAACCGAAAAATGTCAACTTACCAATGAAACAAAAAGATGATAAAGTATGAAATAGATTGCAACAGCAGGACCCATATTACGTCCGGAACGAAGAATGGTTTCATTCATCACCTCGGTCCAGCCTTCTTGGGTTAAGATTTGAAACATTGACATAAAAGCCTACATTACAAAACAAAAAACAACAAGAAACAAAGATGAAAATTCAATCAATCAATAAAATAAATGAATGACCCAAACTCAAACTTACATCAGGAAAGCTTTGAAACTTTTGATAACCTTCAAATGAGCAAAAAAGTTGCATCGAAATGGATGAGGTAACGATCAGCAGGCACATTGTGAATATGATCAATGAGCCCAACTTTTTACCGGGACCAAAGATCTTATAAACGAAATCTTCAAGAACGGGCGATGCCTTAATCAATCGTACAATACGAAGCACTTGAAAGTATACCAAGGGTGGATACATATACAATGGTGGTATAATGTGAATGCTCGATCCAATTGAAAGTAGCAGTTCCAATTTATGTAGGGAACGTTTAATGTAGGCACGATAGCCATAACACCAAATCTGAACCGATAAATCAAAATAATTAAAATTGGTAAATAAATCAACACAATCCAATTCAATACCTTAAGAACAACTTCAACATCGAAGAAAACGGTAAAGAAGACCTCAATTGGATAAATATGCGTATAGAATTGATGTCGAGGCCGTTCCGAATGATCAAATTGAACGCTGGCATTGATCATTGCATTGATAACAATCATCAACATAACAAAGATTTGAAACGATGCGGACGGAAGTATTTTTCGTATAAAATATGGTGCCTTCGTTCCCGTATCAGTATCGGTTAATTGTACCAAACGCCATTGATCATCGCCAACCAAGATCGATGGAATCGTTTCCGCTGTAATCTTAGCACGTTCACCCCACATTTGTTGAAATTGTACACGAATTTCATTGAACGTTTCCGTAATAACAGCAATAAATACATTCTTAACCAACCACGCCAAGAAGAAGATTAAATTAACGAAATAGAATGCAGCACGAAAGATATCCATCGAATCCATTGCTTGATACATGACATGATACCAACCTTCTTGTGATGAACTATGATATACTGTGAATAGGGCGTGAGCAAGATTATCAAAACCGGAATAGCCGGTTGCATTGGAGATCTCTCGACACATCATCGTTGGTGGACATTGATGACCAATCGTATTGATCGGTGAACAATAGGTATCAGGAATTGCTAGATGATGGATCGTAGGCTCAAATGTTTCCGTATAATTATCCACCAGTACACAATGATGATGTAAACGGGAGAAGAATTGTACGCCCAATAAACCGAATAATGACATAAAGAATAGGAAGAATAGTGTTACATTGTAGATCTGTTGCGATGAACGAAGAAAGATTTGTGTGATACGTGCACGTGGCATTGAAAATGAAAGAAACACTCGAACCAAACGTATCATGATCAATGGTCTCGGTGCACGAATGATTGATAATGGAGAAAATTTTGGCACATAATCTATAATTTGTATTATTTTAATTTCAAGATTTATATATCCAAACCAAACAAAAATAAATCGCAAACACAAACTTACCAATAATTTCAAAGACATGTAAGATGAGCGATAATAGAAGACATAGTAACATTATCATATCGAATTGTGCCCATCGATCATGTACGTATACATAGGATCCACGTATTCTGATCTTTGATATCAATTCAATGGTAAATACGATTGCAACCGAAGCGTCGATTATGAATGTTATGTAGATTAATTCACGATAGTTCTTATACGTATATGATGTATTCAATGATACGGAAACGAGGGATAGAAGTGCACATAGGCGCATAAACCATCGGACGGCTTCGGATTCCCACCATAGGGTCCGAGCACGGATCACTTCATCCAATTCGAAGGCACCGATACCTAATCCGACGGCTGAGGTTGGATCAATCAAACTGGTGGTGTTGGCAGCCGCTGCCGCTGCTGCTGCCGTTGCTGACGGACCACCAGGCGGTGTCGATGTAACCATATAGGAGGATGGTGATGGTCCAGACATTGTGGCTGTGGCCGTTGTGATCGTTGTCGTCGTTCCACCATCGCCCAATACATTTTGCATTGTAATCGAATAGGAATTGTTTCCATATGTTAGACTTGTCTGATCCAATTGATCATCGATATTGATTGCAGTTGAATTGGCTAATAGATTCGTTGTACTTCCATTGGTTTCCATTGGTTCCATATTATTGTTGTTGTTGTTGTTGTTGTTGTTGTTGATGGTCGATGTCGTCGGAGCTGTTGGTGGTGGTGGTGGATCCGGTGGATTGCCTTGTACACCGCCACATGGCGATGTTGCAGCGGCAATCAATCCGGATGCGGCCAAACTTGCCGTTACCGTATGCCTTAACGATGATCGTCGTCCCAACATATTGTTGTAATAATAATATATTTGCCGTACTTTTCAATAATTTTATTTATTTTCGATGGAAAACATCACCACACAATCGTATCATACCTATTAATATGTTAAAAATTAAATTTTAATAAAATTAAAAAAAAATTTTGGAAAAGTTTTCGAATGAGGAAATTTCCCCGAAATGTAGTCGTTTTGAAAGTTGTCTATGAATGATCCCATAGTTTCGTGCTTTATTCCCTATATTCTATTTACCTATGGATGCGTGGGAGACTGGACTTATACAATGGAAACGGGCTTACGCTTCTATTATGTTCTATGTTCTCTCATTGCTTTATATACAAACCCATTGAAATGTATTATGTACAATACATGTAATGTACATTGTCATTGGAAATATTCAATGTATTCAATATGCATTGAAAATATGCATTGAAAATATGCATTGAAAATACATTAGCAATGTATTACAATGCAGTGATGTATGCTTACCAAATATCGACATTTTCCCATCAATTCAATGCAAACTTTAACAAAAACGTTGACCACAATTAATTTTATGTTTATTGTGAATAAAATAAAATAAAAATGCAATTCATTAAAGCTTATTTTGTGAGGAGGAAGAGGAGGATGCCATAAATATTGTTGTCAACATTATTTGAACGATATATATCTATATACAAATTGTAATTTTCATTGTATTCTTGCATTCACCATCAATAACAACAACAACAAAAAAAATAATCACCATTTTCTAGCGTGCGTGTACACTCATTACGATTACGATTACAATGAAATTGTGGATGTGAAGAGAGATGGAGAGGGAAGAGGGGAGGAAACTAAATAGCAACACACACAAAATAATCAGAAACCTAAAAGTGACATACAACTTTGGAACAAAAATAGTTGAAATTCCAAATTTCAACACTCAACTAGATGAAACCAAAAAAAAAAAAAACAGCAAGAGAACAAAAGTATTTTACATTTGAATGTCTTTTGTATTCACAAAATAGTAGCATCATTGTATTCAAAATGGCTCATTTCAAATGAAACATTGTATATAAAATGTATAAATGAACTACCCTTCCCTTCCCTTCCCTTCCCTCCCACCCTCCGCCCCTTTTCGATTCCATTTTATTCTTTGTATATATTTTGTGTCTGTTTTCTCTATGGCGTAATGTTCATTTCATCATCAATCATCAAATGAACATTCAATTTCTTATTTATTTATATATATTTATATAAAATGGGGGTTGAATACGATTTTTTGTTGTTGTCGTTGTTGTTGTTGTTGTTGTTGTTGGATCGTATCCGTTATTATAAAAGGTAATTTTGTTTTCTCGGTCCCATTAGAACAGATGGTGTTTTGAGTGTGTCTATGTCTATGTCTCTGTCTATGTGTTTGTCCAATCTATCTATAAAATGAACAAAGATAGATAGTAAAAGTGAGAAAACGTATTTGTATGCAAATGGTGTGTGTGATGGCACAAAATGTCGCATAGCCTAAATTTGGTGTGTGTTGGTGGGGGCCCCAAGTTGCAATCATTCATCATCATCCTAAAAACATTCTCATTGCCATTCTCTTCTTTGTCGTTTTTTTTCCTTCGTTTCCATTGACATTAAACAGTGTGGCCCATCTTCCCTATGTGTGTGTGTGTGTGTGTGTGTGAGTGTCTGAAGAATTGTCGTATCGATCAAACTCATTCTCTCATTCATTCTCATTACCGAATTTTCCTCATTTTAAATGTGTTAGCCCATAGAAAGCAAACGAAAGATAGAGAAGAGAGTGGCAACTGACCAACTTGACAATCGAATCACTACTTGCGACTTATTCTTCCCTTTTGTTGTTGTTGTTGTTGATGATGATGATGATGATGATAATAAGTAGGTTAGCATAGGCATTGATCGGTTTTTTTTTCTTTCTCTGGCTGTTCTTTGTTTGGTGCGTCTCGGCTAACATTGACAGTTTATTCCATTCTCAAGTGTACACTTTATTGTCATAGAGAACACACTGATTTGAAATGAAAGTTAGAGAGAGAGGAAGAATAGATCCCTATGGCCAAAACTTGCTTCATTCACTTCCTTTCCTCTTTTCCCATTTGCCTTTCATTTTTTTTTTTTTTTTTTTTTTTTTTGATACATTGTATTACGCTTTTTGGTACAATCTGGTACAAAAAGTGTGTGTCCTCACATCTCTCTCTCGTTTTGCTATTTGGATTTTTGGTTGGGCAAAACGAAAACTAAACTAACGACAACTAGAATTAGATGATGGCAATAATGTCGAACTCAAATGAAATGAGGGGGATGGGGTGGGGGGAGGAACGGGAGATCAAAATGGGAAAGGGAGAAGACTTGAATTTATGAACCAAGAATGATGCAGAAAGGGGGAGTGAAAGAATTGTGATCCAAAATGGTGTTCAATGAACAATACACACACATACATACATACTAAAATGTGTCTTTGGCCAAAAGTTTAATTAAAAGAGTTTTAGTTATATCCCGGCTCTGTGTGTATGTTGTACATTATAAATATAAATGAAAATGATTTGTCTTTCTTTCTCTTTCTCTTTTTTTTTTTTTGATTTCGAGGTGTAAATGGATGAACTAAATTACAATAATCGAAATAATAGGGAATAAAAAATTACATTCTTTCATTCAGTTTCATTGCCTAATTTTATTCCCATCAATTCATTCATGAGAGAGAGAGAGAGTCAAATAGTGTGAGAAAGTGAATGAGAGTTTTTTTTTGTTCGTTATTACTTGATAAACTCTTAAGTGCAATTTGATTTCTCTCTTCTTCTTCTTCTTTTATACCAATTCAACTTGGAATTTTGTATAAAAGTTGCCATTGACAACGGCAACGACGGCAACGACGACGGCGACGAATGTTTCCTTCCGATTTCAATGAATTTGCATAATTAATGAACAAATTCCAATGTAAAGTGCGTTAGGAGTCTAGATGAAATGATTGGAACAAACCAATTTTGGTTGAACGATCTGTTGTGGTCCATTTGATTTGTCATTCAAATTACATTTGCCATCTATATACACACACAGACAATTTGGAACAAAGTTTTTAGTATCTCAAACCTAGATCGACCACAGGAAACATCAACAACAACAATTCTAACATTTGAAATACCAAAATTCGGAATAGAAGAAGGAGGATAGGAGAAGAATTGCATCCATTTGGAGTAAAGAACTTTTTTGAGAAAGGGAAAATTGATTGAATGCTTCTACACCAAGAAGAAGAAGAAGAAAAACAAATGAAAAAGGAAGTAACCATTGAAACACAAAATGAACAATTGATGTGTCTCGATCAATTGGAAACAACGAAACAAGACAAGACAAGTTCAAGTCACAAACACACACACAAAATGGGATGAAAGTGAATTGACTGACAATTGACTAAAACATTTTTTTTGCTGTTGCTGCTGTTGTAACCATTTCCGCCCCCAATTTTTCCCACATTCAATTCCATCAGAAGAATAAAAAAACATTGATAAAGTTAACTTTTTACTCTTTTTATCCCATCTCCATTCGTCATCAATTGGGTTCATCCCTTCCGTTCTCAAAATGTTCCGTTCACATTCAATGTTAAGTGGTTTCCTTTCGATTAAAGGCTAACATTTATTTGTTATATTATTATATTATTAAATTGTACCAAGTTTGTTATGTTTTTTATTTATTTATATATTTGAATTGGATCTAACACTAGAATTTATTTATTTTCTTTATTTTCTTTCTTGTTGTTGGTACGACAAGAATTCACATTACTTTCCTGGTTATCTACATCGTTTTACTCATATTCTATATTAATGAGACAATTTGATAAGAATTGATTATGATTAAGCAATAGAGGGTGAGAGAGGGTGAGGAAACAAAATTCTGGTGAAATGGATGGAAAGTTAGCGAGTAAATAAAACCTTTACGTGTCGAATATAATGAATAATGAATGGATTCTGGTGGTGTTCAATGTGGAAAATGATTTATAGACTTTGGATAACTACTTTCAGAATTTTTTTTCTGGTATATTCTATAGTTTTAGTTATTGTTCATTTATTCTCATTCTCCTATTTGAAAGTTTTGGTTCGTTCGATCCCTTTCGTTCCAACCTTTTTTTTTTATTTATTCTTTTTTTTCCATTTTTGGGTTAACATTACCCATATTGGAACGTCATTCGCAGTTTTATTCTTGTTGTTGTATATTTTGATATTATTTATTGTGTGTGAATGAATGTTAAGAAATTTTTTTCTTCTTCTTTTTCATCATTCTTTTGTGTTATTACACATTCGATGATGATCGATTGCACTTTCAAAACCAACCTAGAAGTTGAGTTGAGCCACTTTTTCCTTTTCCTTCTTTACTTTTCTTATTCTTTTCTTGTTCTTTTGGAAAAATTTTCCTTCTTCTTCTTTTCTCAACTCAAATGGCAACATCTATTGTAATTTCAAACCATGACAATGGTTTGAATACTCCATTTTTGTGGGTATTTTTGGAATATAAATTTTTTTCCCCGTTTTTGGGTTATGAAATGTTGACAATATTAACATTTTCATCTTTTTCAAGGGGTGTGTTTGATGTAAATACCCTCTTCTCTTTTTACAAAACACTTTTATATTAAATGGAAAACGCTTTTTATTGTTTTCAAGTGGCAATTGGCAATTGGTTCTTCTCACAAATCGATCTAACACAAAACCTAAACCTGTCTTTCAAAAAAAAAATAAATAAATGTTTTTCTTTTATTTGAAGAATAAAAAACAAAACGGATGTTGCCTGTCCTCATCTATCTATCTATTGTTGATGATATCAAGATCCTGAATCCACCTCTAAACACAACAACAACAACAACAAATAAGAAAACGATGAAATCGATTGAATTCGATCGATTGGAATTTTTGTTTTTCTTCTTCTTCTTCTTCTTCTACTTCTTTTATTCTTGCTAGTCTTGATGGTGTCCATTGCCATTGTTCCATTTATATTTAATTCAATGGTATAGAGATGGCTCACTTTAGTATTTTTCTTCATTTACTTCAATGTTGGCTTTCCTGTAATGCTTTTTCATTGTCTCTGCTCTGTTCTGTTCTGTGTTGATGTTTGGCAATTTCATTTCATCGATCAATGTTATCATCGACACACACCAAAAAAAAAAGAAAAAAAAGACGGGAAATTGGTAACAATTGATCATCCAATTTTTTCCCTTCATTTCAACCAAAAAATAAAGTTAGATTAAACATTGAAATGGGCGTTTCAAATATCTCTAGATATATATATGTGTCAATGAAAATTGTCATATAAAGTTTTTTCTTCCTATTAAATCGAAGTTTGTCTTGAAACATACACACACAAATATCGATTTGATACGTTTTTTTCCTGCTGATGATGATGATGATGATGATGATGACGAACAAATCGATTAAATACACTTCCACTTTTTTTCCAATGAACAAAACAATATAAAAAACACGATTCATACAATCGTTATTTGAATTATTTTAACTTTGAAATATTGAAAAAAATATTTTTTTCATTATTATAGAAAGACAAATGGAAACTTTATGGGTGATAGGAAACATCGCATAAATTGTCGATTTATAAATTTGTACAAAATGAAAACCAATTTAAAATATTTTAATAACATCATTAAATTAATTGGAATTTAGTGAATTTAAATGTATAAAAACCTGCACATATCAAACAAATTCCATTTCTTGTATTATTGTTTGACAAAAAATTAAATCAAATGGTAAATTGATGTAAATCTTGTTACGAATTGTTAATCTCAATTCTTAACAATTTAAATCTTGTGTGAACAAGTTTTAAGTGAAAAGAACGAATTTATTAGAACAAATTTATTATTATTAATAGAAATAAATATTATTTTTATATTATATTAATTCGATTAAATGCAAAAGTTTAGATTAATGATGTCAATTAGTGGATTCGGGTTTTATGGGTTTTCCGTTGAACGCGGGAGCCTTGTCCAAACACATTCAAACGATGAGGATCTTGTCTACCAATTAAATGTCAATGATTGATCGTACACAACTTGAACTACACCAGTTCAAATGAGATTCTCTCTCTCCTTCTCTCTCTCATCTCTGGATTCTGGTATTTAACGTTTGCCATAGATAAAATGGCTGTTGTCGACTATTTAAATTGTAATTTGCTTTACATTTTTTTATGCTCGTGTTTTGCCGTTTTTTTTGGTGCACCAAATTTAATGTGTCCTTTTCCAATTTTTGTTTTTTTGTGCTTTTTGAAGATGGCAATTTAAGCTATACGATTGATGGGGACACACATCGATTGATAGATTGAAAATGCTATGAAATGAATGTTCGGCACGCACGACACGCACCAACAACGGAATAGACAAGAAATATTCCTAGAAATATTATATTTTATATATAAATATATATATATATTTATACTCTCAATTGTTTAATATAAAAAGAGAGATTTTATTTGGATTTATTTTTGTTGTTGTCGTTGTTTTCCATATTCTTTTACTAGATTTCTACTTATCTTTTGGGTACTAGATTATTTACAAAACATATTAAATAATTTTGTTATTAGATTATAATGTTTTTTGCCTATATTTGCTTCTCCTCTATTTATCCATCTTCTATCATGTTCAACCAAATTCATTTCCAGACAGAACAATATTCTCATTAGAAATGATTATACTTCTTTTTGTGTGTGTGTCTATACCAATTTCATTTAAATATGATGACGAGATTGCTTTAATCAAAACTCTCTCTTTTTCGTATTCTCATTATTATGTAAATAAATTAGTTGTGCAAACAAACATTATAAATGGCAAATGTTAACGAAAATGGAATTGAGGATGAAAATGGTAAATGGAAAGTTCATTACATTTACATTTACATTTCAATCGTCCAATCTAATATTTTTATTCTTTTTTATTTTTTTGATAATTTATCGTTTTCATTTTAATTTAATTTACCCTTCTTTTTCTTCATCTTTTTTTTTGTTGATGATTAATCTTTCATTTCATACATAATTTTTTCTGGTATTTTAATTTTAAATTAAATTAATGGATAAATGACAAAACCAAAACTTGTGTGTTTTTGGTACGGGAATTTCTCCCATTTCCATTTCTAAGCCAAATTTCCCTTTCTCTTTCATTAAATCACTAAAAATATTTTTTTTTTAATTTAACTTATGTAAACAAATCATTGTTTTTCTTTTTTCGTTTCCTCAATTTAATTTAAACCTCTTTGTAATGAATTAATTCTATTCAATGAGAACAAAAATTGATTTTTGATTGCCCACTTTTGGGTTGCTATTGTCTCTAAAAGTGACGGAAGTGTCGGCTATATCAGAATCAATGTGAAACCGCAACTTCTCATCCGATTGGCGTTCAAACGCACTCAAACCAAAATTTTTTTTTGATGTATAATAAAATAAAATAGAATAAAAAGATAATAATCCTAAAGGAAATACATGCAAAATTCCTGCACTAACACACACGCACTAACACACACACGCACTAACACACACACACACACGCACAAGCACAAGCAATTTAATATTCTATTATATTCCCGTAAACTGATTCTATACTTTTAGTTTATTCTGTATATTATATTCTTTATAATATAATATACCCAAAATCGATGAATACAATCTATATTATTTATTGTTTTTTTTTTCTAAGTTTCCTTTGTCTTCAATAACGTTTGTTCCGTTTTCTGATTGATATAATAAACTTGAAATGAGATTGTGGTTGATCCTTCCCAATTTAATTTGCTTTCAATACTTTATTTTATTTTATTTTATTATATATTTATATATAGATATACTCTTTTGTACTTGAAATGTCAAACTGACCAAATTCTTGTTTCATCTATTCATTACATTATATGTAGAAATGGTTGAGGAAAGAAAACATTTTCTTCTTTAAATTTTCAATTGACTATTATTATTAAATTTGATATGAAATCTTATTTCAATTTTGTCCGTCCTTCTTTCCATTTCTGTTCTTCACAATTGAATAAATTTAATTTATGATTTGATTGCTTTTGGGTGCCTTTTTAACCTCTCTCTCTCTCTTTTTGAAAACACATTTCATCTTTCAATTCATAGACTGTTTTCATTTGATATATTTGTACATTTAAATTGAACCAACAAAAAAAACTATTTCTACACAAAAGGGTCACTCAAAATTTTCTATTCGCCTATACTTTTTTCTCGAACATAAATAAATATGAAATTTGATAATCGTGTCCATCCATAGTGATGGATTCAATCAACCCGAAATCGAATTCGTGTTGAACAAATATATATAATTGAAAGAAAGATGTAATGCGGAACAAACATTGCAACAACAAAAAAATACATTTGATGCTTCCATTTTTTATTTTATTCCATTATTGTACTCAAATTTAGTTAGCAAACAAAACCAAAAAAAAAAATTGTAACTTTAAATGCCTTTCTGACCGTTCGAGATAACTGATGGACACTTTGGCTTGTGTACCAAAAGGAAAACTATATTTTTTATAGCCAATATAAACATTTTATTATAAATTATAATGTTTGATGATGATGATATATATATAAAATAAAAGTTTTTCATGTTCTTCTCGTTACTCTTCTTGTGTCACTATGGTGATGATGATGATGATGACGATGTTGATCAACATCATCAACATCATCATCATCATTCGATGGATGCGTTGAGAATTTCCGGCTAATTCACTTGTGTACATTAATGATGGTTTCCACTTGATTCAACCAATTCGTTTCTTGTTTAAGCTACTTTTAACAAGGCATCAAACTAATAATTAGTGTTCCATGCTGTTGTTGATGTGTTGATGATGGAACCAATTTTTGTTTCCTTTTTCTTCTTCTTAATCTTTACATTTTATCTCATTCACTGATAGATTACAAAACTAACATTGAACTCTTTTATTTGCTTTCACTAATAATTAATTTTTTCAGCAAATGAAAGTATTTACATTGTACTATTTATAGTCATTATATCACAATCATTCTTTGACTATACACATCTGACATCCACGGACAGAATGTATCGGCTAGTTTAATATGGTTTTTGTGTGTATAAAATAGCTATTGAACGATTTTGATAATTTTGGTACCGATTCCTATAGATTTTGTGATTTTGAGACGATTAAAGCTATTCTCGAGTTTGTACGATGTACGGTTTTTGAGATATTTGAGGTGAAAGATCATTTATGGGGTAACGCCACCTTGCGGAATTTCAATGGAACTAAAATTTGCAAAAAAGTGACCTTTTTAGGCCGATTCTACATTTTGAATAGGAAATTCAATGTATTCTCAAACTGAACTCAAACTCTACACACAAAATCGCTAAAATTTTGGTTTTCAAAACTGAAAAACTAAAATTTCTCAAGAATGCTACAGAATTAGATTCTGAAACTTTGCACACTTATAGATTTTGAGATGCTTAATCAAATGAACCTATTGTCAATTTTCTAGATCTTATCAATCTTGAGATATCTGCGTTTTTTGTTCAATATTTTTTTGCTATACAAGCTTTGTTCAAAATTTAATGTCTCAAAAACTACAATGAATTATATTTTGAAATTTATGATATTAATAGATAAGATAATAATCTATCAAATAAAATATAATTTATTTTTGCACAGCTTATCAATCGTTAGTTATCAATGCTTAAAGTTGACTTAAATTTTTCTAGTTTTTAATTAATAACTCAAGAATCGTAAAGAATTGAATTTTAAAACTTTCTAAACTTATAGATTTGACAATTTCTGATCGATTAAAACTATAATCAACTTTGTACGATTTATCGTTCTTGAGTTATACGCGTTTTTATGGTTTTTTGTTTACTATTTGTTTACAAATTGATAACTCAAGAACGGTTGACGATAAAATTTTGAAACTTGGCACAATAATAGATCAATAAATTCTCAATTAAAAACGTTTTTGAAAAATATTGTGTGATTTGTCATTCTTGAGTTATAACGGTTTTTAACTAAAAAAGCATTTAAATTTATGTCAACTTTAAAAATTCAAAACTAACGATTGATGTATTTTACAAAATCATTTTATATATCATTTTATAAAGCAATTAATGATCTAATATTGTACTGAGTTTTAAAATTTAATTCTTTACCGTTTTTAAGTTATTTGAGTTTAAACACACAATGTCAATAAAATTACAAATATGCAAATAACTTACAAATGATAAGTTATATTAAATTGATTATAGTTTCAATCAATCAGAAATTATTCAATCTATAAATCTGGAAAGTTTCAAATTTTAAAATTGTATAATTTTTGAGTTATTGATTAAAAACTAGAAATTTTTAGGCCATATTCAAGCTTTTATAACAAACGAATGATAAGTTGTACAAAAATAAACTATATGTCATTTAATAAATTGTTTTCTTATCTATTGATATCATAAATTTTATAATTTAAATCATTGCAGTTTTTGAAATATAAAATTTTTAAAACATATTGTAAAATCAATAAAATTCAAAGTTTCACCGTTTTTCTCATGCTTTCCCATTGAAATACATTACTATTCAATATTCTTATGGCCATCCCCATAGGATTGCATTGCATTTGCCAATTGTATGTATGAATACCGAAAATTTTCTCAAATTTATTTTACTTTTTGTTCCTATGCATCATTATATGATCGTTTCCAATATATATCATTCTAATCATTGTTTTTTAATATTATTTCCATTTTCGATGCCTATTTCAATGTTGATTGCTATGGACCACATGTTTATGTTTATGTTTATTGTTTTAGTGTCAAACTTTGTCGATATAGTCTATATATGTCTGTATATACTCAATCATCTGTTTTCTGTTGTTTTAGCGGGATTTAATAACAATAGTACATTGGCGACACCTGTATCACGCCACACCAATAGTCAATGGTCAATTAATCGGTTAAAAATTCAACTTTTACAACTTGAACTCAACTTACGGTGAAAGATTGACCGAACCGATATCATTTAATTGATGTTGATGACTACAATTGGCGCTTCTGTCCATAGGCTAATGCATTGATTGATTAGTATATAAGACCAACCGTTTTGGTTAGTCAAACCATCAGAACAATTTGTGTTCTTATTGGTTCAACAACTTCATGGCTCTTCTCAACTATGGTCATCATCATCATCATCATCGATCTTCAACCAAACTTCGAACATCCTGGTTGGCTTGGCTTGGCGGTCATCATCGATCTTCAATCAATCTTTGAACATCTTGCTTGGCTTGGCTTGTTGATCACCATCCACTGAAGTCTTTCCTTGGTTTTGGCCAAATCCGTCTTGGTTCTTGAAGCCGATCGTCTCGAATGGCCTTGGTCAAAGGTTTGTTTGTTTTTTTTTTGTATTTTTTCACACATATGTTTCCAACCCTATGTTTATGTTTATGTGATTCCATTTTAACCTTTCGGTGTATGCTTTCATTTGGTTTGGTTAAACCAATCTTTTGGTTTGTTCTCTCTCTATATCAACCTCTTACCATACACCCAAATGATTCTAAACATATTATTATTTCTATTAACATTATTCGCTTGTCCTTCTCGAATCTTAATTAGCTTTAATTAGTATTTGTTAATGAGTTTGTATATAGTTTTTGTCATTAGTAGATGAAAATGTCTATACAACGTCAAGCTGAGAACAATTCGTTTCTTCATTTAGTATAGGGATTCACAAACTTTGGAAAATTTTGATGATCTATATTTTGTGTGTATAGACGAATAGATTTAATTTTGTACTATTCATCTATTTTTTTTGTTCTGCTGCCAAGCTGCAGGCAATTTTGGGTGAGAAATAAAAATTGCATTATCAAGCAAAATATTTAATTATAATTATTCTGTCAATTTCCTTTTTCTCAATTTTCTTCACCACTTTAACCAATTTCCATACAATCTCTTGTTCAAATATCGTTTGATATTTGTATGTATAGACACCAATATTTGTACAACTTTGATTGATTGACGATTGTGTCAATGATTATTTGGTTTGGCTCGTCACTTTTTCCCCTTAAAAATATAACATTAAAATGCACAAACACACACGCTTTAGCCATAGACATTTGATGGAATTCAATTTATGTATGTAAACATTGGAATTTTTCAATTACAAATTAATTATTATCCCATACTGTTCATTGGTTTACAAGTCTCTTGTCCCAATTGAACGTCAATTTTCATAGCATAGAATCAGAATTCTCTGTTTGGTTTAGTGTCTTGTTGCTTGTTTTTCCCTTTTTCTTCTTCTTCTTCGTCTTCTAGTGTCGTGTGTGTTAATTAATAAATAAATAAATAATTATATTGTCTGCGTGTCTGTGGTTGAATAATTTATAATTCTCACTTTAGTCTCGTTTGTGTGTTACAAGCAATTCAAGTTAACTAGAATATAATATAATAATAATAATAATAGTAGAATATAAAACGTTTAGATCTCAAATACCGAAATTCCGTTAGGTACTTACCGCCTGGAAAAGCTCACGCACATTTTAATAATTGACAAATCAATTTCATTCATTCTTCCATTATATTGATCCAATTATTGTTTTCATCTTTTTATTATTATTATTATTATTAATGTCATTCTCATAATAATTGGCTATATTGTGTGTGTTCTCTTAACACAATTCAATTTGTGTCAAATCTATTGCTCTATATCTATATAAATAAATGATTTAATCCAAATAATTGGTTACAAATTGTTTCCTATTTATTTACACAATGAATAAGTAAATTTATGGTTTCATATTTACATTTTACAATTATTTGCCTTTACACACACATTCAAAACAATGGGAAATGCATGTTTATTATCTCTATTATCTTTCTCTATTTCTATGGATAATAATGCATAAATTTTATTTATCGTTTCCCATTATTGCTACTAAATTTAAATTGTATTTTCAATTCGATTCTTTACATTTTGTGGAACGTCTATTCTCCACGTTAATATTTGTAAAGCTTTTAGCTCTTTCTAATAGATGCAATAGAATTTTTTTTAGAATTTTTTTTCTTGCACTCAATGAAACAAACTATTGATGATTGTCGTGAGAACGATGAAAGGAGAATAGAAGAAGAAGAAGAAAACGAATAAACAAATTTAAAATGTGTGATCCAATTTAGCCTCAATTTTTTCTTTCTTTGACTAGACATAAGAAAGTAGATCGAAATTCTTTGAATTGAACGTGTAATAACACATCAATGAATAGTTTCACTAAATGATCGAACCAAATTTGTTTCAATTTTTTATTTTTCGTCTTTTCTTTATTTGCTATTTGCAGCTTGCAATATTTTAGCTAATTCTTTGTAAATTCGTCTCGTTCTTCTTATTATTCTTCTTCTTTTCTTTCTTTTTTGTCAGTTGTTTGCATCTTTCATTTTCATATCTAACGATTCGTCACGTCAACGGCTAGAATGGAATGAAAAAAGTTTTCTTGGGCGTTCTTTCTTCTTCTTGCTTCTTCTCTTTCTGGTATTTGTTTGTATTTATGTTTCGGATCATGGAAGAAAGGCGAAACCCAAATGTTTTAGGTTGTGTGGTTTTAGTGTTTGCTATTTTGTTGATGTTTGATGTTTGGGTGATTATTCTCATATGGTTAGTTTGTAGCAGAGCTTAATTTTCTTTCGTTTCCTTTCTCTCTCTTTCTCTCTCTCTCCCCACAAAATGTTTCCATTCTCAACTCATTTAGACTTTATTTTGTTCTTATTCTACTACCCCGAAAAAAAATTTCTAATGGAAACAACACACACACACACAAAAATGGAAACGTCTTGCATCGATTTATAGACAATTTCAATGTACAACATTGAACTCGAACAAAACCAGAAAGAAGAAGAAAAAGAAGAAGAAATAACAGAATCGAGAATAAATGTATTCACTTTTTCCATATTATTAGATATAAACACGCAATTCATTATCCATTCATTCATTCATTCATTTCTTTCATTCTTTCATTCATTTCTTCTCATATGCCTTTAGATTGTGATATTTTATTATTTATATGAATGAAATGAATGATTATGATGATGATTAAGGCGCACATCAATTCAATTCTTCTCTTTTTATTCATCTCATTCACCAAGAGCATGAAAAAAAAGTAAAAAAAACACAACACACGTATTATATTAGATTAATATTCTTGTTACATCATCATCATCATCATCATCATCAAACATTATTCGATTAATAGTTGCTTTTCTTTATTTTATTTTTATTTTTGTATGAGGAATGTTTGCATCAATTCTGTCAATGATCACTGGAATTAGATTCCACAAAACTCTGTAGCTTTAGTACTTCTTTTATTTATATATTTAAGTCTACTTCTTCTTCTTCTTTATACTCTATCTTTATTTGATCATTATTCAATAGAGAAGAAAGCAAAATTCTTAGTTCTTTACCGCTCTGGTTGACTTATCGTTCTTTTATATATTTAAATAAATATAAATTCTTTAGCCCACACAATATGTGGGACACTAATACCTGTTCATGGTAATCTTTTATTTATTATCGGTTTTTTTCTTCTTTTTTCTGGTATTTATTTTTGGTTTCATCTATTTATTCTCTTCCTCTCTTTCTTTCTCACTCTGGCTCTTTTCTCTATTCCGTTTCTTCGGGTTCATGTTTGTTGACAATAAATATATATTGGTACAGGTAAAGAGAGTGTGAGAGAGAAAGAGAGTGTGATAGAGAGAGAGAGAGAGTGTGATAGAGAGAGAATGTGATAGAGAGTGTGAGAGAGAGAAAAACGTGGGAAGCACGTGATCAATTCTGGTTAATTTGTTTTGGGTTTTTGGGTTAACCAAGAATAAAATAAAATAAAAATTCTTACCTTTTACTTGGTTGTTTATTTATTTTTATTTTATTATTATTTCCGTTTAATTTTATTATTATTATTATTATTCTGTTTTGAATATTAAAATTCATATAAAACACTTGGCACTTTTTATTATTTTGAGTTACGTTTATTATTTTTCTTTTAAATGAAATTTTTATTTTGTTGACTTGACTAGAATTTTAATAATGAATCTTGTTTATTTATTAAATATTCTTTTTTTTATGGAAGAGAGTTATAGTTTATTTAGCACACGAATTGGAAGAATTTATTTCTTAATGTTGAGAATATTTTTTGAAATATTATTTTTATATGTGGCCTTGTTTCTTTTGATTTTTATTTTTTATCTTCTTGCTTTTATATTCTCAGAAACAAATTAAGGGTTAAGGCCGCTTAATAGTTGTAGAATGATAATAATTATCAAAGAATCAAGAATCAAACAAACAAAAAATCAAATGATAAAAAAGGACGGGAAATTTTATTTTATTTTATTCTTCATTTTCTTATTGGGAATATATATTGGCCATTTTAAATCAATTGAACAATAACAAACACAACACAACAAAAACCAACTGAGGAGAGGGGGAAATGTTTTGGCAATAAAGTAAAACAAATAGAATAAGGAGAAAAAACAAAATCAAATATAAAATAAATGGAAAATGTAGTTTTTAAAATTTGTAGTTTCGTATTCGATCTTCGATATAGAAAGAATTCTCTTTGCCGTTTTATTTTATTTTTTTGATGAATGAATGAAAGATCGCCGTTGTGTGTCAATATAATATTAAATAAAAAAAACAACAAAGTATAGAATGGTGAGAATTTTTGTGAATGAAAAACGTTTTTTTTTTTTTTTTTTTTTGGTTTTGGTTTTTTGTTCTTTTGGTTTCGTTCGTACAAGACGCAATTGTTTATGGTCTATGGCGCGACTTGGACGGCATCGCCGCTAAACGCCGACTGACTAGACTAGACTACAATTGGTGTGAGATCCAAACGATTGTGTGGAGTAATGTTTTGGAGAACTATTTGGGTTCTCTCTCTCAGTCTCTCTCTTTCATTCTGGTTTCTCGTCGCCGTCGTCGTCGTCGTATCCATTCGCGAGACCCAATGGTGGGAAGTGCATTTCACACAAGCCTCAAATGTGTCTGTATGTGTTTCACCCATAGAGAAAGACAAGGAGAAAGAAGGAGAAACCCATTTGGAGTCGGCGTCATCGATTCCCATCATCAAGCCTCATCAAATGGCGTTAAAGCCCGGCAAGACTTCTTCTTCTTCTTGGCGAGACTTTCTTATTCTTAGTCCTAAAAATTTCTAGACCCCAACATCAAATGTTGGAAGCAAAGGGTCTTTTCCCTTTCCTTTCCCTTTCTCGCTCTCTCTCTCATTCTCTCCCTCCTATTGTACTATTGAAACATTAGGGCAATGAGAACTTAACACACTCATTCATTGTAAAGATCTCTAAATTGAACCAGAAACAGACCCAGTCTAATATAATATATGTATTCTATGATATATATATATGGGAACCAGCAAAAGAATTATTCTCCAAAAACGATCTATTCTTACAATAGGAACTAAGTCTACATTTCTGGTCATAGATAAGCAAACTCTTTCTTTTTGATTTTCTCCTTTTCCCATCATTTCTGGTTCACCTCGATATGAGAAAGTGGCCCTCGTATTAAAGAATTATGATTGTGAATTGTTTTGACAGGAAAATTTTGTTTTTTTCTTTTCGTTGCTCTCTTTTCGCACCGATAGCATTTATGAATGAATTTTTCTTTATTTCGTTCTTTGGTTGAACCATCGAAACCAAATATTTGGCGCCAAACCCAAATATAGTTAGGGCCCTTGTACAACAAATCAGACTGACTCAGCACAAATCTCAAATATTCTTTGTCAATTGTATTCTTTGCCATATTTTTGTTTGGTGATGTTGGTGCCATTCATTCATTTCATTTCATCTAATTCATTCATTCATTCATTTCATTCCTTTCGTTCAATCCATCCAATTCCTAGTACACATTTGCCATTTTGTGATAGTGAGCTTTAGTTTTTTATTCTTATTCTTCGTTTTTTTTTTTGATTTTACTACTTGGGATAGAATCTGGCCTCTATTGCATCTAATCGATTCTCCCATTCTCTTGTATCCCATTTTCGTTGTCGTCAATTTCAAAGTAGTGGTCTAAACCATTGTCTGGTGTACTACCAGGCTAAAATCCTGGTCGCCCTCAACCAACACATCAACATCAGCAGCAGCAGTCAACTATTACTAACCAAATGGGAGAAAAAACCAAAAGCAAACCATCATTTCTTGGTCTTTTACTTTTTTATTCCTCTTCTGGTTCTCGTTCTCGTTTTTCCCATTTCCTTTTCTTGTTCAACCCAATCTACCATTAAAATATATATATTGGGTCATCATCATACAATTTTTACAATTTCAATGATGATGATGATGATGATGATTGTTCAAACCCCTTACCCAAGAAAAAAAATGTTAAGAAATAATGTTTGAATACAATAAAAGAAAAAGAGTTCGGAAATCAACTTTGGAAACAATTACACAATAGAGAAAATGCAAATTTTCCCATTTTTTTTCAATTTAACATTTCATTTACTATTTCAAAACTTTATTCAAAATTTTATTCATTTATTCATTTTATATAATAACTTTAGAATATTATTATTATTATTCACACATTTTTATTATATTTGTACCAATTCTAATTATTACACCTAAACTTAATTGGTTAAAGTTAACAAGATTCAATTGAAACCAGGAGGGAGGGAAAGAGAGGGAGAGAACGAAAAAAAATGTAATTTAATTTAAACAACGTTTAACCCATATTTTTAATAATTACAAAATTATTTTACGAATTATAATTAATTAATTAATTAATTATTATATAAGAAATAATTACTCAACACACACCCACACACAAAAAAATGTAAAATGAAACCAGATGTTCTGTTTTGGGGAGGAGAAGGAGAAAAATGTAGCAAATATCTGGTTTTGAGTTTATGGATCTTTTCCTATTTCCAATTCACCTAAACTTGCAACTCAAAACTTGTTCCACACAATTAATTAGTTTTTTTTTGTTGAAATGAGAAAATTATTAATATATGAAAAGTCAAAGGATAATTTCATGTTAATTTATATGGAATAATATATTCTCATCATATATATCTCAAATTTGTTTCTAGTAAAATAATAATAATCTGTTTGCAATGTTGTGGCCAATGTTTTTGTTGTTGTACAATAAATAAATCTAGAATATTCTCACATGATCGTGAATCATGATGCAATGACACGAAATTGTGTTTAACTTTGTTAAATAAATTTTTTTTTTGCAATATTATTTCATCATTTATTTATTTAATATGATTAACTTTAAGCATTAGTTTTATTTTATATTCTATTAGCTCGTACAATTCAATTGAACGTCCTGAATGTTTGCTTCCCTGTAATGTATTTTGAATATTCCCATTGATCCTATCAACATACAAATTCATTCTAATTATAAATGTTTTTTTTTATTTTTTGGTTGCTGTTTGAGACTTGTTGCAAACATAAATTTAATTTTACTATTATTGAATATAAATATAAATGTATATACCAATTTAGTTAAATTGTTTTATATTAAAATTTGGGGTATATAAATTGAATTTATTTTATGTATATTTTGTATAGATAGAGATAGATAGATATATCAATTGTACAATATATATTCTTCTTTTCCTTTCAATTCACTTTATCTCATTGCAACGGAAACGATGATGATATTTATTTCGACCATTCGTTTGGGGAATTCTACCAATGTCACATAAACGGAATTTGCTTCCGCTTGTATACCAATTGTTCTTTTACATTATTTGAAGGCAATTCAACTATTCTGGAGATAGGATTCTTCCCTGAATTCGATTGCCAATTGCTAGTTGATCAATCCCATTTGCTTATCGTCGTCGTCGTCGTTCTTGTTTTTTTGTTAATTTTATTCTCTTGATGGACATTCTTCTACTTTGTGTTGGTCGATTCTCTATGCTATTCTTCTTTCTTTTTACAATTTTTCAGTTCCGTCCATTTAGTTAATTGCAAACGGAAGAAGGCAGATAGACATTTCATAGGCAATAGAACTTTTACCATTTTTGACAACTTGCCGTTTTGCTGATTCCGTCATTGGATTCAATTCCACTGATGAGGAAGAATGGACATAACTTGGTAGCTTTTTGGCCTTTTGAATTTTCATTTTTTTCTTCTTCTTCATCTTCTGGCATCAATCTTATGTTGACGCTACAAGAAAAATATTCTTGATTCAAGATGCTACTTTTCTGGTGTGGATTCTTTAACCATTTCATTCTTTTATTTTTATTTTTATTTTTTTGTTTTGTGTGTGTGGTTTTCGTTCCATACCATCCATGTCATTGCGGAAAATTGCCGTCTTTTATTTCATTTGTGTGTGTCTACACAGTTTGTCTTTCCGTCCTTTTTTTTTTCTTCTTCTTCTTCATCGTCGTCTTCGGTTTGTTTGTTGTGGTTGCCACATTTATTCTTCTTATTATTATTCTTGTTGTTTGTTCAAATCATTCAATTTGCCTCAATAGAGTTTGCTTCAGCTTTTCTTCTTTTCCCCTCTCTTTATTATTATAACACCAAACAAAACCAGGAATCGTTGAATTAAAGAATTTTTTTTCGGTACTAGTTTTTTTACCTAAATATTCCTTAAAGATCATAGAATTTTATTTACGTAAAAAATTTTTAGTTTTAACAACCAAAGTATTTTTAAAAAATTGTTAAAAACTTTGTCATATATGGATTGTGTGTATGAGAATATACATTGTACAATGTATTTTCAATGGGAAAATGTTCTATCGATCTTTCAATGCGCATTCATATGTTCTATGCTAAACTTGCTTTGCAATGCATTACATAGGAATACATAGGAATAAGCTTTCACATTGAGGACATCGAATGGCACGAAGCGCTTGCCATAGGAATGCATTATACATTGAGGGCCATTCGTAAACGTGTCTCCAAACACATTTATTTTCGGAAATTTTCTCAAATGGGAAAGTTTTCAGGAATTTTTTTCGATTTTCGTATTTGAACTTTTTAAACATATTTAACACTATTTTGACTATCATTGATCTATTTTATTGCTTCAATCTATATAAAAATTGTTTTTATCATTCTTCTAACTATTATTCATTTCATTTTCAGCTGCTAAACGACAAGTGGGTCAATTTGTTGAAACCTGAAATCATCTTTGGTTAAAAAGGTAGGTTCCAATTTTTTCTACGCATTTTATCTGCTGCAATCTTATCCAATATATTCTAATGGAAAAATGAAACCATTGCAACTAGGATCATGTTCCATTCATTTTGAATATTGTTTTTGTGATGTTTCACATTTTCATCATCTATTTATTTTTGTTTTTATTAATATTTATCATCACAAAATGTGAAATATTTGCTAACAAAAGTCCATCTCTTTTCTTTTGTTTTATATTTGTATTAGCCAACACATTTCATCCACCAATGCTTAGAATATTTTGGTGTGTGTCAAAAAAAAAAATTTAACGTTGTACAAACTTGCTTGTACAGCAAATTTTATTCTTCTCCGATTCTATCTAATAATTCACCAACAACAGAAAAGTGTATAGAGCAAAGCCTAAGCTTGAAAATCCTGGTGTCCATTGTATCCAGAATTTTTTTCCCTCTCTTCTGTCTTCTTCTTCTGCTTCCAATGGTCACATTGATGCTGTTGGTCACTCCATTTTTACACTAGAATAAATTTGTGTGTTCCAGAAAAAAAATGTTACCCTATTGTCAAACATATATATAGGCTAAATATGATTCAACTTGAAACCCATTTTGTGACTGTTCAACAACAAAGTATTATTTCTTCCATTTTTCCCTATTTAGTATCTTGACGCTTGTTAGTGTGCGGTTTGTTAGTTGTTTGCTAATTGAATTAATGTTGAAAATGGTGTGAAGTGATGCGATCATCTTTCTCCGCACACACACCATTCGATTTCCACCCCCTTTTCTCTCCCTTTCCCTCTCTCTCTCTCTCTAAATTTACTATGAAACGATCCAAAACCAAACTGAGAGAAAGAATAAAGCAAGCAAGCGAGCAAGCCAAAGTAGTTGTAGTAGTATTAGTGGTTTTTGGATCGTAAACTGAATAATATTATTTTGCATTCAACTCACATCAAAGTCTCAAATTTTTCTTTTCCCTTTTCTTTCGTTTCGTTTCCTTTCTTTGTTGGTAACGTATTAAAGCAATACCAAATTATTATTATTATTACTGAAAAGAAAATTGATGCTAAGAAACGATGACGACGACAACGACGACGATGATGACGACGTCGGCCAATTTCTTAACGCCCTCAATTCTCGATCAATGAAAGCCAATTTGAGGTCATTGTCGAGTTTAGCTCAATCTTTTTTGTTTTGTTTTAAGTTTATGGAAATTGGATTCAAGAATAATACAAAAAAAATATAGACAACGAATCAAGTATTGGTCGATTGTTTCTTCGCGACCATAGATCAATGTTATTTTTTTCGCTTTGAAAACAACAAAAAATTTGGTTCATTTCTCACCTTCATTTCCTTCCGAATCCATTTCCGTTCCATTTGCGTGTCGTCGTCGTTTCCATCATTTTGTCCGTCTACTCATCATCATCTACCTCCCCCACAAAACGTTCTTTTTGGTTTTTGGTGAATTGCATTGCATTTATTTCTCATCCTCACTTCAATAATGTATATACATTTTCCCATTGCACCAAATCCCAAATGTATTCTTTCGATGATGAGAACGACGACGACGACCATGATTCGTTCCAAATTTACTCTCTCTCTCTCTCTCTCTCTCTCTCTCTCTCTCTCTCTATGTGTGTGTATGTCCAATCTATATTAGCTTTTGAATCAAGGAATCATGAAGGAATTTAAATGAAGGGATCTTCATTTATTCTGATTCAATTTCTGATTTTTCCATCTTGATTCACAGTATGTTCCTTCTATCATTCCCGATGTCCACCATCATCAATAAACAATGGGACTTTTACGTTGGATCTGTTTTTCCCTAGCTCTCTCTCTCTCTCTCTCTCTCTCTCTCTCTCTCTCTCTCTCTCTCCCTCTCTCTCTCTCGATTGATGATTGTGAAATTTCCTATACACACTTCACCTTCTTCTTTTAGTTAATTCAGTCGACAATCTCTCATTTCTCACCCCCCTCATTCGTTCATCTATCCAAGTGTAATTCACATAAATTATCTCACTTTCCTATACATTCAATTTCAATTCATCTTCTTCCGGTGTGTTATTCAATTTTCAGGCTACGTTTCTAAGCTCAGGAGAACAATGAATCTTCTTTCTTTCATATTATTAGCCAACGATTGTTAACACAAACAACGACGACGAATGGAAAACCAAAAGGGAAAGAAATAAACAGATAGATAGACAGACAGACAGACGAGATTGGTTGTCGCTTCTAATTAATTAATTAATTTTGATTAACATTACTTGACGTGTGTGTGTGTGTGTGCATGTTGGTGTCATTGATCCAAAACTGTTCAATGACATTTTATTCTCTTTTTTTTTCGTTCTTGTTGTTGTTGTTGTCTCGGCAATGGAAAGTTTACCAACAAGAATATTTCATTTAATGAAAGAGTCAAACATCAATCTATTTAGGAATTGTTTTTATTTATGATTTTTATTTTTTTTTCTCTTCTATCTATGTTTTGTGTACGAATTAGATTCGTTACGTGTTTCCGGTCATCATTCATGACGAGGGTCATTCAAATATAAAATGTTTTGTTAGTTTGAATCGGTTGGTTAGTTCGAATCATCAATTTCGTTTCAATTTTCAGATTCTCCTTCTTCATTTTGATTTATTCTTCATTCTTATTTTATTATTCTTTTTAAAGACAAGCAAAAGCACTTTATTCCATAGTTTCTTTCTTTCTTTTTTTTTGAAAGAGTGAACGTGAACAAATCGAGAATCAAATTATTTTTTCCCCGATTTTATTTTATTATATATTTCAACTACATCATCTTTTTTTTCTTTGGTAGATTTAATTTAATTTAAGAACTAAATTGTCGCAACTTTGTTCTCTTGATTTTTTTCTTGGTTGTTGAGAATTTTTTCCCCTCTCTGTTTGAGAAACCTAAAATGTAAAAAGATTTAAGATTCTTCAATTCAATGTTTTTTTTTTCTAAATTCTTTGAACTTTCATAAATGTTGAAAAGAATTTTTTTTCTATGTGTGTGTTCCATAGCTTTGCTGTAATTCAACTTTCCCATTTTGGTTTGCTTTCTCTCTCTATTGACAAACTTAAACTTCTATTGAACCGCACATATATAAATGTACTTATACTTTCAATCAAATTTATTTGATTTATATTTTATTAATATATAAAAAAATAAAAAGATAAATACTGTTGGTTAAAGATTGAGGCTAAATCAATCGATGATACTAGATCATCAAAAATGGATGCAAATCAAATCAGTCTTGATTTATTCATCTTATGAGCGCACCCAGACATGATAAGATTGGAAAGAATAATTCTGGTTTTTTGTTCTTGTTTCATTGATGGTTGGTTGGTTGGTTAAAGTAGATAAAGTCTTCTAAAAGCCATAAATGGGTGGCTATTAATTTGGGGCGTTAGTGGAACACAAAACAACAAGAACAAAAACAAAAACATGGAAATTTATTCTATTCATTAAATGCCTTTAATGCCATCATCTTGCAACCATTTTTTTATATATTATATATATAATGGATTATTATTATTATTATAAACATCTACGAGATGGTCTCGAGTCTACTTCTTCATTTGTTTGCCTTTATTATTATTAAAATTTATATTCTTTATATATATTAAACATTGCAAAATGCCATTAGACATAATACATAAATATAAAAAGGTGAATAAGTTGAATGAGAATGGTTCGTTCCATTCTATGGCGCCCCATTAACCATTAAACAATTTTGTTTTTTTTGTTTGTTTCTTGGTTATGTTTTGTTTTGTTTTGTTTTTATATTCTTTCGTTCTTGCTCTGTTTCCCTCTCTAATGGATGCGAATGGCCATCAATTTATTATTATTATTATCATCAAATTATTTAAATTATTAGTTCTTTCTTTAATGTTTACTTAAACTGTAAAACCAAAATGGGAGAAAAATTTATCAAGAATTTTTCTGTTTGTTTGAACCTGAACCTATTTTTTTCCCATTGGATAAACATTGTCAGCGTCTTATCAACGGTTTGACTTCATTTTTGTGTGTTATTATTTTATTATTATTTTTTTATATTATGTTCATTTAAGCTTCTTGACTTTTTGTTGAAGAATTCTTGTTGCAATCCTCTCAATCATCATTCTTCATTCGGTTCGTTGATTCACTTTTTTTTTGGTTGCTCAACAACCAAACAAAATCAATTACCATTTTTCCCTATTTATTTATTTTTCCCTCTTCTTCTTCTTCATTCATTCATCTTTGATTCATATTTGACTTTTTTGTTGTGATTTTTTCTTTCCATAAATTCGTCTTCTTCAAAACTACTTTGCAATTCTTTATACTATTTGTATTAAATATTTCTGTGTGTGTGCGTTCTTTCATTCGTTTCATTTTTTTTAACATTTTATTTTCCATCGATCATCGATTGAGCCTGAAGCTGTTGCCAATTTGGTTTTCTTATATTTTTTATTTTACATTTTTTTCTCCTATTTATTCATTTCAATTGTTAATATTTCTCCAATTTGTGTGTTAGAGAGTGTGTGTTAGAGTGTATGTGTGTGTGTGTGTGTGTTAGAGTAAAAATTTAATTTTTCTATATTTCTCAATTGCAAAATTTATCAATTTGTTTTTTTCAAAATTTTTTTTTTGGATTGCGGCGTTTGTCCCTTCTGCTTCTTGATTTTCAATGCTTTTGCTCTTGCTGTCAGCTTGAATGATGGAAAGCAGACTTTAACTTTTATTTTCTGGGACAATCAAACAAACGTTAAAGTGAAATGGAGACTGGCAGGCAACAACTTTAACTTCCTGACTCCCAGAAGTAATAAAGGGAAAAAAATAATTTCAGAATTATTTTGCATGTGAAAACTTTATTGATGTGTTGGTGTGTCACCAATATTCTCCTTCTTCTTTTTTTTCAATAAACTTCTCATCACAAGTGGCCTACTTGAATGAGAGAGAGAGAGAGAAATGCCTCAAAAACACCCAAAATCAGAAAACTCGTTGATCTTCATCTCTATTGTGCATATTTTCTTCACTCCAAACCGTATTCCTTAATTCTAGATGCCGATTCTAGATGTCCAATGCTTGTCACTTTTTGCCAACCGATTTCGTTTGCGTTTTTCTTTTTTTTTTTTTGTTTGTTTGTTCGTTGAGTTGACTTGTTTGTTGAGTGGAAAGCTTTTTTCCATTTGTGTGTGTGTTTGTGTGTGTGAATATCTATGAGACACATTGAAATAGTATTCTTATATTTCCGAAAAAAAAAGAATAAACGAAATCAAAATGAAAACCAAAAGAATGGAAAACAATGTCAATTTCATTCGTTTTTCACCATTCCCCAACAAAAACTAGATTATATTCTCTTTTAGGGGATGGGAAAATATTTATTCAATTTTGAGGTTTGTGGATTGCTAGAATTTTTTTTTCCAATTTTGATTTTGTTTTTTGCGTGTCGATGGCAATTATTGTTGATTTTCTTCTTTTGTTTTATTGGTTTAATTGTCAGTTATAATGACACACACACACACACAAAAAGTATTTTTTTTGAACCAAAACCAGATCCACAAAATGATGAAATAAATTCGTTTTATATTTTTTATGTTTGTTGGGTAGCCAAATCATCAAAAGAAATGATATTATATTTTTTTCTTTTGCTTCCTTTCGATCAATAAAGTTACAGGAAACTAAATTTTTCTTCTATTATTTTATTGTTTTATAGTTCTTTGTTTTACTTTTTGTTTCTGTTATTTGAAATTGATCGTGAATTGAAATTGTCTTTGTTTTTTTTGTATTCTTCGATCGTGAACTGGATATATAACCAATAGATATATATATACCTTTATGTATTATATATCTAAAACTTAAAGAAAAACAATTCTTGGTCGATCTCTTTCTTGATCAATTCTCATTTATTATCAATTGTTTTAATACTTTTCTTAGAAGTCTAGTCCATTCGTCTTAAAATAAAATAAACTCGACTGCGTCTTATCTTTTTGGTTAAAAAAATAAGAAAATTCATCAGAAATAATTTATCTTTCTTTCATAAACCGACACTAAATGAACTTTTGCCATTTAAAATATTTTTTAATTTAAAAGAATTGTAGTTTTGCAATACACAAATTTAACTAGAATCATTAATTTTTAACAATTTTTATATTATTCTTGCATCTCTTTCTCTCTATCTTATTTTATCTTATTTTATTTTATTTTATTTCATTTTATTTTTGTTGTTTTTTATTCTCATTATAAGTTCCGGTTGAGATGTTAAATTTTGAATTGTAAATTCTGAGAAATTTCAAACACTTTTACTTGGGTCGATTCTTGTGTTGGTCGATTCGTTGTATAAGTTGACTTTCCCTCATTACATTTCGGTTCACACGCACACAGCACATAAAAGAAGAAATTTAAATTCCATTCTCGTTTCAAGTTCTCTCAATTTTCTTCTTCTCTCTCTCTCTCTCTCTCTCTCTCTCTCTCTCTCTCTCTCTCTCTCTCTCTCTCTCTCTCTCTCTCTCCCATGAAATTCTTTCAATTCGTGTTCGTGTTGGCGACTAATTCTAAAGTTTTAAATTTGTATTTCTTTTTTTTTCTCTCACTCTATCATTCTACAAAGTGAAACATTGAATTTAAAAGGAAAGAGAAGAAGAAAAAGAAAAAGATGCAATAATGGTACAATACTTTGATTCTTTCATCCTTATTTTATTTTTATTTATGATGAGAATAGTTTTAGGATATTTTGTCTTAAAGATTTTTCATTTTCTGTTTAAATTGAGATGTATAATAATAATATATATTTTAAGGACATTTATATTTTGGTTCGTTGTCGTCTTCGTCGTTTTCGTTGTCGTTTCACTTACAATTTGTACTTTTTGTTCGTCTAAAGAATATAATGGACTAGATGATGATGATGATGGAAAAGACGAAGAAGTAGAATGCTTAAGGCCATTGAGTTTGCTTTCTTGTTGTTGTTGGATTTACAACTTCTTCAGTTCATCATCATCATCATCATCAATTGATGACAATTGCAAAAGAATTTTCTTTTTTTTTTTTTTTTTTTTTTTGGTTGCTGCCTTTCCGATTGATGGCGGCGTTCACCCATACAATCGTATTCGGGTTTTCATTCTTTCTTTCTTTATTTCTTTGGTTCATCTACTTATTCTTGTATGTCGGTTGGCGTCAAACTATTACTCGATCTTCTTCTTCTTCTTCTTGACTTCTTTACTTGAATTCTTATTCTTTTTTTTGTGCTTTGATTGTGTGTGTGTTAGTCTGTCTGTTGGGGCTATGTGTGTGTGTTCATTCGGTCCTCGGTTACATTGTGTGCTAATTGAAGCGTCCCAAAAGCAAGTAAAGCCTAAATTGTCTCCACATTTTTCTTCTTTTTCATCATTTTTTTTATTCTCTGCTTTAGTCTTCTATCTTTTATATTCGTTCATCTTCAAACACAAAATGGGCATTAGATTGTTTGCAAACATAGATATATATACACACACACACACAGAGAGAAAAAGCAAAAGAGACAAACACAAAATGATGCTTCACTTTTACTCGTTAAACCTTGAGAATAGGGGAAAAAATATTCTAGAAGTGTTTCAAGACCAAATTTTAGTTGAAATTGTTGAGAAAAATGATTATTAAATATATATATAAAAAAGAGAATAGATGTAATGTTTAAATCAAATATATCAAAAAAAAAAAATCTTCAAGTGCCACTAACCAGAATTTCTCACACACACACACACATTTTATTTTGATGATTTATTCCAGATTTTCCTTTCATTCTTTTTTGATAGATTCCAAATACTTTTGTGTACACAGATTCACTTTAATTTTCTTTTTTCCTGTCTTGATTTCTTTTTTTTTGGTTGGTTGGTTGGTTGGTTGGTTAGTTAGTTCATTCTTTATCTTTTATTTTGTATTTGTCTGTGTGTCATATCAATCATGTACAAATTAATTAAGAAGTTATATCTCCGATGTCAATGTCAAATTTTTTTTCTCCTATTGTTCTATTGCTATTTCCAATTTTTTTGATTAAAGGATTTTCATATTTATTTATATTTATAATTTATTGGAAATTCATTAGACACATTTGCCGTTTTAATCATTTTGTGTGTGTGCGATTCTTGCTTTTTCTTTAATATTTTTTTTGTTTCTTGGTTTCGTCTCGTTGTCACACTCAATCTCAATCAAGTTTGACAATTTATTGTCTTAGTAATTTGTCTTGTTCACAAATCAATAAAGTCTTAACCTAATTCTGGTAGCTGCGACGGAGACGACGGCGGTGGTGATGGTGGTGGTTGTGCTCCAAACACTCTAATGGATCAGCAGGAATAATATTCTTTTGGTTAAATCAGGCCAAATTCTTTATTCGTTTCGGTTCATTTCACACAAATCTTGGACCCTATGTTGTTGTTGTTGTTTTTTTCTTATTCTTCCATTAAGTCCTAGATTGATGATGCTTGTTGATATTTATTTTCACATATGGATAAATGTTTGGCCACAATAACAACCAATAAAATTGCCTTTCTCCCCTCCGCCACCCCTCCTACTGCTCTTAAAACCTATTGAATCCATTTCGAGGGAAGAATCTGACAATTTCTCACTTCTACTTTGGTTGCCTCCACAATCCATTTGCCGAGCCAATTCACTCGGGTGTGATTGGCAAGAAAATGACATTATAATTTTTGCAATCGTTTTGTTTTTCAATTTTTTTTATGCTCAAGGTATCAAGGGGTTGCTGCTGGTTGTTTGATTGTGTATTTCGTTCTTTTTCTCTCTCTCTCTCTCTCTCTCTCCTTTCTTTTTCCTGTGTGCGTAGGTGATCAATGTTGTCATCTAGGGATTCGTATAGTTTGGTACCGCATGAGCCTTAAAACTAATGCACAAGTGAGATTCGTCTTATTTTTCTTCCCAATTCTCAAATGGATTTTGGAATTTAACTCAATCCTAGCGCCGATTCTAGAATTTGGAACAGTTTTTAGAGTAAATTTTGGAATTTGAAATTTGGCACGGCTCGCCACGACACGCCACGCCACGGCAAGCCCGGCACGACACGGCACGCCACGCCACGGTACGGCACGGTACGACACGACACGACACGACACGACACGGCACGGCACAGCACGGCACGACACGGCACGACACGCCACGCCACGCCACGGTACGGCACGGTACGACACGACACGACACGACACGACACGGCACGGCACAGCACGGCACGGCACGACTCGCCACGGCACGGCACGACTCGCCACGGCAAGCACGGTACGGCACGACACGCCACGACACGCCACGACACGCCACGGTACGGCACGGTACGGCACGGTACGGCACGGTACGGCACGACTCGCCACGGCACGGCACGACTCGCCACGACTCGGCACGCCACGCCACGGCAAGCACGGTACGGCACGGTACGGCACGGCACGACACGCCACGACACGGCACGCCACGGCACGGCACGGCACGCCACGGCACGGCACGACTCGCCACGACACGCCACGGTACGGCGCGCCACGCCACGGCACAGCACGGCACGGTACGACACGGCACGACACGCCACGGTACGGCACGGTACGGCACGGTACGGCACGGTACGGCACGACTCGCCACGGCACGGCACGACTCGCCACGACTCGGCACGCCACGCCACGGCAAGCACGGTACGGCACGGTACGGCACGGTACGACACGCCACGCCACGGCACAGCACGGCACGGTACGACACGGCACGACACGCCACGGTACGGCACGGTACGGCACGGTACGGCACGGTACGGCACGACTCGCCACGGCACGGCACGACTCGCCACGACTCGGCACGCCACGCCACGGCAAGCACGGTACGGCACGGTACGGCACGGTACGACACGCCACGACACGGCACGCCACGGCACGGCACGACTCGCCACGACACGCCACGGTACGGCGCGCCACGCCACGGCACAGCACGGCACGGTACGACACGGCACGACACGACACGGCACGGTACGGCTCGCCACGGTACGGCACAAAGAATTGTTTTGTTTGCCTCAAATTCAAAACCATTTTACTTTAAATTTATTTTTGCTGTTTGAAACATCTTTTGTCTACTTTTTTCTTTTTTTAGTTCAAAACAAAGACGATGATGTTCAATTTATACTCGACAATTATTCTACTTTTATGTGCTTTTAATAAACGATTAGGTTCTTGTTTATAAAAAAAAATATCTGCTATTATTTTGAGTGTTTGTTCACTAATGAACCTCATATTCTGACGAATTGATTGACGCCAATTTTGTTTGGTTTTTTTTCATGTTATTGGCTTCCAAGAATATATCAATTTGTTTGCCAAACTATTTCACATCATTAACGCTTAATCTATCAATACTTTGTTATCAGATAAAACTGAATTAAACGAGAATTCATTTACTATTATTGTTATTATTCACTATAATTAATAGATGAAGAAAACATCCAAGAAAAAAAACTAATTGAAAGAAACATTAATAATTCTTTAATAATCGTTTATTATAAATTTGAAATTGAGTTTTTTTTGTTATAAAAATTTAATTCTCATCTTCTATTATTTTATGATCTATATATTTATTTAGTTTTTCTTTTTCCTCTTGTATACTCTTTGGATTTGAGATTTTCTGATGAAATTCAATATTTTTATTATATTGTTTAAAAAAAATGTTGAAAAGGCTTTCCACTTTCCACACAAATGATTCTGTTGTCAAGATAAATATTCTTTCAATTCAACACTCTCGATTCTCATTCTACAACTTTCATCACTATTCTTTCCAGTTCGTTACGATCGAAGAATAAAATTGGTGAAGCTTGCGATCATTATTCTGTTAATAATTAGGATTTGATAAATTTACACTAACTTCAAATAGGATAAACTTTTTTTTGTGTATATACTCTTGCTTGCTTTGCGTCCATTCTTTTGTTTTCATTGAATTTCCCATTGTATATATTTCGAAAAACCATTATTCACCTTTTTGAAAATATAATTTGAAATAGATGGAACTTTTTTTATTATAATTATTATTATCTATATATATATAATAATAATTTGGTTTTACATTTTCAATTCTCATTTAATTATATTCTTCCTATTTTAATTATGAATCATTATTATTATATTTTATTGTCATCGTATTCTTTAATGATGTCGACACATACACACACACACACATACACACAATCACGATTGAAATGTCATTTATGTAGGGGACACGTTTTATCTGTGTGTGTGTGTGTCTATTTCTACCCCTCTTGCCCATATAATTGAATTCTTGTTCAATTCTGATGAAATTTTGTCCCACTTTTTTCTTTCGTTCGTTGTCCTTTTTGTCTTCCAATTATAGTTGAATTGTCATCGCCATTTGCCATTGGATTTTCATTCACTCATTCACTCACTTTTATCATCATCATCAACAATTTGGCGTGTTTGTGCAAATTATAACGCCTATAAGTGCCAATGTGACAAATTGAGTTTCAATTGAGAATCTAATTCGAGTAACAACAACAACAACAACAACAAACCGAAAACACAACATCTTCTTAAGCTTTGATTCTATTTCCTTCCACTCTAATTTGTTTTTCCTATTTCTCACATTCAATTGTTGTGTCTAATTCTAATTTTCCGTTTCTTCTTCTTCTTCTTCTTTATCTTTTTTCTTATTTTTATGTTGTTAACGTAAAGCAAAGCAATCTGTTTGTTATGGTAACATTCAATACGGCACAAAAAAGCGGATTCTTGTTGTGATTGCAAGTATTCGTTTCCTTTTAATTCTACAAATTAGAATTTCAGAATAAACCCAATAGCCAATAGGTCAATTCATTCTTAATATGATCATCTTTTATTCTCAATTCATTCTCAAACTCTATGTCTATGTGAGTGTGTATATAGTTCAAGTACACAAAAATCGAGAATCGAGAGAAACACATTTTATGGCAACATTTGGTACACCCAATCTTTACTTACATACATTTAATAATTTTCGAGATTTGTTTTCCAATCTTTTGCTTTCAGTTCTTTGCTTTCATTTTCTCTTATTCCATTTTGATATTATTTCGAGCATAAAAGGGACCCGTTCCATTCAATGTCCATTTCGGCTATTTCTTCTGGCTTAGTTGTTTGTTTGCTTGTTTACTTACTTAGGTCAGTTTTTTCCCTTTCTTTCATTTTCCTCTTTTTTTTTTTCTTGGATACAATTTCATCTACTAACACATTGCAAAAAAATAATCGTAAGTTTTGTATTTGGAAAGATAAAGAAAGAAAGAGAGAGAATGCTTGTTCTTGTATATTCCAATATACAATTTGATACAATTCCATTGTGAATGGATCGGTTCGTTTGACATCTCTTTCTATTTGATCCAACTTTTTTATGTTATTATTATTATTATTATTATTATTACTATTGATCAAAACCAAAGATTCTTTTCATTGAGAAATGAGCGGAAATTGTTTATATATGTATTTATATATAAAAGAAAGAGAAAAGGATATGTCAATTTTAATTAATTACTCATCATTTGACTTCAAATTGATGATTGACTTTAGTTTTTTTATTATTTGTTTTATTTCTGTTTGATTAAGTGGAAATAGTCGCCATCGTGTGTAGGCCATTTTAGTGTCCATGTTTTATTATTATTATCCATTTAGATTGATGCTATCATCTTTTTCTTTTTGTTGGTCAGTTTTTTGTTTGTACTTTTTGTTGGTTACATTATCCCCCACTATAGAAAAAAAACATTTTATCGCCAAATGCAAACATGCAATTCAGTGTCTATGTCTGTGTGTGTGTTCATTTGCCAAAACATTTTCTTCAATCTATCTTGTATTGAAGGCTATCATCATCATCATCATCATCATTGAATGCCATCGTTCACCCATTTGAACATCATCAACAGCAACTAACATTTGCAATTGTAAGCTATGGAAGAGTACATTATGTACATTGTCACCTTCTCGACAACTACTAAAATGTACATTTTGGGTATCCTCTCTCTCTCTCTCTCTCTCTCTCTTCTCTCTCTCTCTCTCTCTCTCTCTCTCTCTCTCTCTCTCTCTCTCTCTCTCTCTCTCTCTCTCTCTCTCTCTCTCTCCCGACACACAAAAAAAACTAATGCATCTTTTTGCTTTCTTCCATTGTTGTTGTTGTTGTTGCTTCATCTTGACCATTTCCATTGATGGATCAATGATTTAGTTTTAGTTTAGCTTATAGACACTGTGTGACCAATGGTTCTCAATGGTATGCATTGAGCCGTATGCAATTCTAAATGCATTTGAAAAAAACAATGCAGTGAAGCACACACACACACTTTTTTTCCGTTTTACTTTGAATAAATAAATATCTATCAATATATATATATAACAGACTGTAGGACAAAAACAAAAAAAAATCATTGGTTTATTGGACCTCTAGTTTAGCAGGTCATCAGCAACCAATGGGTCGAATATAAAGTGAGAAAGTTAGTGATTCATTCAATCGATATCATTAAGGTTGTTCTGGTTGTTCTTCCTCTCGTTTCCTCCCCTCGTTTTCATCATCTCCCTCTATCAATTGTCGATTATATTCCATTCATCCATCCATTACTGTACATTTCAGTTCATTTCATTCTATTTGCAATTGAATGGATAGAATATAAAATAAATAAAAAAAATGGTCATTGTCTCCGGTTGTTATGGATATATACTGTTGTTGTTGTTGCTGTTGTTGTTTTGTTACCAAAGAACGAGAGAATGAATGAATGAATGAATGATAAAAAAATTCTCGACCATTCGATTGACTAAAATGTCCATTTGGGAGACAATAATAAAGATGGACTAATAATGAGTAACAGAATGAATTGAATTGAATGAATCCGAGATTCCAGTTCATTCACATAGAAAAATTTTGATTCTTTTCTATCTCTTTTTTTTGTTTGTTTGTTTTTCCATTATTTTCAATTCTATATTGTATATCAACGAATCAATATATGAAAAAAATGAGCAGCTGTACAATTTGAATTTTTTTATTGTTTTTTGTTTCAAAATTTCTCAGATTCTTCATCGTTGGCGCCTGCGACGATGGCGGCGGCGGCTTTTTCTTCCTCTATATGTGTACTTTATAGCATCTGTTTTACTGTTTCAATTATTATTATTATTATTTTATTTTTTTATATTTTGTATTTTGTTTAGACTATGAAAAATGTGTATTGTTTAACTTCGCTTTTTTCCCATTCTATGTTGGTTAATAGAACAGAATAGCAAAGGAAATATAGTCGAAAATCTTCTAAAGAAAAACGACAACAATGTACATTTTGTCGGCGTTCATATATCAACACATGCAAAGCATTAGTATTAAAAAAAAAGTAAAAGGCAAGCGACCATATCGAATAGCATTTATAAGTCCACATGAAAATGGGATTCTCCTTAAATCAAAGTGAATAGAGCAAAAGCCTTAAATTTGAGAAATTGCCATTGTCAAATTTCATCTTGTATAATAGGGAAAATTCTGTTCCACAATAGAATATCTATGTATAGCCTTAAAGTATGGTGTAAGGTGGAAATAGTCGTTTCGTTCCATTCATTCTTTCTTTCTTTCTTTCTCTTTGTTACAATATCCTATTACTATTATATACCAATAGAATTTTTATAATAAAATTCAATGGTAATGTTCCTTACATATATTTATGTTATATTATTATTATTATTATTATTATATGCTCTAGGATTAATGGATTCACAATCTCATATATATATATTGTAATAATAAATTAAGTAAATGAGTTGCCACATTATGTGAACGTTGTCTCCATTTTTTTTCTTTTCTTTTTTTTCTGGCTTATACAAAGAATATTTTACTATAGTCAATGTCTAGAACTAGAAGTAATAAAATAATAAAAAAAGAAGAAAAATCGTTTCCTCTAGTCTCTCTTCAATCTTTCTTCCAATTTTCATCGAACAATTAACCCAAAATGGTCATTATATATCATTGAGACACATAGGAGTAAAGAAAGAAGAAAAAAAATAATAACATTGAATCAAAAGCTTCCCTTCAATACTTTTCTTGTGTCTTCAAATAATCTATTATGTGATAATTACTATTTGACATTATTTTCATCTATTATTATTTTTATATTGTGATTCTTCTGTGCAAATCACACAAGAATTTATATTCTTGAACACATTACAACTAATGATCAAGCTAAGGTATTATACTAGATTGTTTGATATTAAAGCTGATAATGTTTAAAATAATGCAAAATCATTAGAAAAATTTGTGAGTTTCAAAACACAAACCTTTTTTTGTTGTTGAATTTTGTTTGATGATACACAAAACATTGTTGCTGATTGCATTTTTGCAAGAAAAAAACGATAAAATCAAAGGGGAGGAAAGTATATAATTCCATTAGAACCCAAATAAAAAAATGAAATATTTCTAGAATAGACAAGCTTGAAAGGAATTTATTAAAGCCAAAAAAATAAAAACGGAACCATTTGCGGCTCGTCAATAAGTGTCAAATACAGATAAGCAGAATGTGTACTAGCCAAAATAAAATAAAAAAAATGGAATTGTGCTACAACATTGATGATTTTATAGAATAATAATAATAATAATAATAAAAAGATATTCGGAAAATATTTTTTGCGTTCGCCAAAACGAATAGGACAAAGCAAACATGTCAATTTAGTTTTCCATTCAATCAATACATATTTTTAAATTTAAAAATTTATTATTATTTGAAGAAATATCAATTTTTTACTTGTACAAATGTACTATTTGAAAATATTTTCAATTTGAAGGATATCCTTCAATTTTAAATTGATGATTTATGTATTGATCAATTTAAACAATTTTATTTATCCACATATCATCATGTAACAACAATTTAGCCTTCAATGTTAAATATTCCTAATTTTTTTCATCATATATAAATCAACATTCGTTTCATTATCATCAACATTCAACATTCAATAAAAATGGATTCAATTTCATCTGAACCAAACGTTGATACCGGAAGACAATTCCATCATTTTAAATTGGCATTCTTGATTCCATTCTCTGGAACGGTAAAAGATTTTCCCCGTTTTTGGTGTCAATTCAGTACAATTGTGGATCATACGAATGCAACGGATGCAGAAAAGTTATCAGCATTACGTGAAAATATTCCATTGGATATAAAGGAAAAATTTTTCGACAATACTTCACCGCATCAATATGAGGAAGCAAAATCTAAATTTTTAAATTATTTTATGTTCAATCAATGTTGTGTGGAAAATATTGATAAATGTCCTAATTCGGCAATTGATTCGGAAAAATTCTATGATTTAGAGGATTCAAATAAGGTAATGAAAACGGAATTTGATCTATATCAAAAATTGAAGAATGAAATATTTGATATGGAGGAAAGATTGTTTCGTACTTGTATCACGGGAAAACGGATCGATGATGATGTTATACATTTCTTTGTTTATCGTATTGAAATCTTTATGTGGTGTTTGCAAAAATCGATGGATGATGAATGTCGATTCAAGTTTGAACGAATCAAAAACTATTCACAATATATGATTCAATCGGCTAAACAAAAGAAGTCGATGAAATGGCCAAATCTATCTTGTTTCTAACACATTTATTCTTGGTAAACAATATGAAATTGAAGCATTTATCTAAAATTTTATTTATTTTTTAAAATACAAATCAAAATCAATCAATTAATTGAATTTAAATTTATCTATATATATATTTAATGACATTCAAATGGTATTAATGATTTAATGTTATGAAAATAGAAGAAATGAATAAAGAATAATAAAAATCAATTTAACCAAGATTATGTTTCAGATCGAATTGAATTGGACGAAATTTCATCATTACATATCTTAATTCTCTGATTTGACCATTACCATTAAACCAATTTGACCAAAACATTTTCCCATGAATATCTCCATTTGTTGATGATTTTGTTTGTAAATTATCAAATGATGATCTAAATATTCGTTTCGTTCCAATATCATGATATTGTCTTCCCTTACGATTATGGTGAACATGATTACGGTGATGATGTCCACCGGAACGATGTTTCCGATGATTTTGATGATAATTATGTATGGAATTTAATTGTGTCATAAATTGAAATCCATTAGATTGTTGACATATTTCTGGTATTGTTGTTGTTGTGGTAAAGTTTTTCATCTCAACCGTTGTTCGTGTTAGTCCATACCACCAGCCTGATTGATAATATTGTGCACAATTTGCTACGAATTCATATTCATTAGTCTTATCAATGTCATGAATCAAACGTGCTCGATCGGCGGTAATGAAACGTGTCCCATTGTGTCGAAATAGTTGCGATGCTAATGTACGATAATGTTCCAATGATAATGGATGATGATCATCAACATTTGGATAACGAATTGAATCAAACTGAATATAATTGAATTCAATCAATCAATTATCAAAAAGATTTTGCATCAAACCAAATTTAATAATTCAACTTACATAGAAACGGAAATCATCTTTGGATGAACCAATTCGAAAACCATCAAATTGAAAGAAGATATATTCACCATCAAGATCTTCCATATCGATTTGTAACATGTACGGTCCATTGGTATTGGTCAACATACTGATCGTTTCCAATCCAAGAAAGAATTCACCATGGGCAAAGTCACCAAAACCGGAACGATAATCAAGATAGGTGTGATCGAATGTAATGATCTTATTATCATTCAACGTACCACGTCTTAACATAACCTTAAAATTTAGATCAAAAATTAGTTTTCACATGGAAAATTGGATAAAAGGTGAACTTACGGTCCAACCACCGCCCATATGACTTTGATCACAGAACAAATGTTTTATCATAAATGTATCCATTACAATCGTATACATTCCGTCACATGTGACACCATTTAAACGTAATTGATCACACGATTTGGGAAATGGTATCTGATGTGATCGTGAACATTGATCATGATTTACCAATGGTTTAAATTGTGGGCGTATCGATGATGATGATGATTTTCTTGCAACAATCTTTGTTGTCCGTATGCTTCCATCGATTTCTGGTGTTGATCTTTGTTGTTGTTGTTGTTGATCATTGAATTCATCTATTTTAACCATTCTTGATTGATCCATTTCTTTTCGATTATTATTATTTTTACTTTTATTCGACAATGATTCTATGGTTGAATCAGCCATTATTGTTATATATTGTTGTTTATTATTTTGGATTGGATTCTTCCATACCATTTTTATCGTATCTTGATCATTGTTGGTTAAGTTTGACTGATTCTGTTTGTCATTTGTTTTTGATACATTTTGATATATTTGTATCCATTCTGTTACATTTTGATGTAATCGTTTAAATTGTTGATCAATTAATTTAGTTAGATTTATTTTTTCATTATAACAAGAATTGGATACATTTTTTGTTGTTGTTGTTGTTGTTCATTCTTAATTTGTAACATCTTATTCAATCTCATCTCAACCGATTCCATCAATGTTTGCTCTTCACGAATTTGATCTTTCAATTCAAATATATTGGTCGTTATCTGTTCATTAGCATCCAATAGATGTTTCGATATTCGTGCAACTTTACCAAAATATTCTTCAGTTTGATCGAAACGTTCCCGAACCTGAAAACCGTACACATTGAACTCTTCCGCCATCTTGCGTTCAATTTGATTAGAAAATTTTTCCAATGTATAGTTTGCTATCGTTTCAATGACGGTTAACATTGCCCGTTGTTCCGCTTCCATATCAATGGCGTTTGTTACATTATCATTCGTTTGTCGATGTTTCATTGTTCGTTGATGATAGATTGATGATGATGACGTAATCCGATTTTGTGATCGTGTCGTTGCCGTTGAACCATTTTCCACAATAATCTGTTCGGTATCAAATGGTGGCGGTTCATTGTTACGTTTCAATGATGATGATGATGATGATGAACTTGATGCATCTGATCCAGTATTCGGTGGTATCAATGGTTTGAATGCAGCAGCAAATGCATTAGCTAAACGATTGGTTCCAATTGTCGATTCGTCTTGTTCCATTGTTTGACCAAAATTTTGATTATGAATCAATGATTCTTTACATATTCGATAAACTTCCGTATTGATGTTAAATAGTTTTTGTATTCGATCACCATTTGGTTTGATTCGATTTAATTTTCTACAAAATAAACATTTTTAAATAATTATTTTTTAAAAAATGTCAAAAAAAACAAATAGATTGACATACTCTTCAAAATGTACCAAAACTTGTTCATATCGAGACATTTTGGTTTCGATCGATTCCAATCGATGACCAATTCGTCCAAATGCTGATTCCATTAGTTTAAACATTGATTCCAATTTCATATTCAGTTCAATAATTGCATGAACCGTTTGAATGGTTTCCGATGATTGTTGTGTGGTGGGTGTGTCCGTCGGATAATGTCCGTCCGAATAGTTTTGTATCATTTTTGATGCCACATTTCCATGTTCAATCATAATCGATGATTGTGGATATAACATTCGACGATAACGATGATCTTCATTATCATCATTATCTTCAGAATATTTGCTACTATTTACCAATTTAATGGAAACATTGTTACAAAATAATGTAGCAATTATGATTAAAGAATAAAATTGATATTTTTCCATTATTCTTTTTCAACTTTTTTCAAAAGATACTTTTTTGTTGTCGTCGTCGTTGTCGTGGTTTAAACTGAATCGTCTTTTCATTTGACTCTAATCAAATTAAGTTTCGTTTCTGGTTGTGGTAGTGGTGGTGGTGATGGTGGTAATGATGGTGATATTGCCTCAATTATTTTTCTCAGTTCGTTTACTGAATTTTTCGTTTTCTCTCAGTTTGTTCCGGTAGTGTTTATGTTTAATGTTCGGTGATGGTAGCAAACCAGGCAAATGAGGCATCACAAACGGCAAAGACGACGACGACAACAACTGATTTGTCTTGTCTCAACGAATCTTGTCGTTTGTGATAATAGTAAAACATGTACATCATGCTTAGATGTTGACAGCATGTTTTTTATATTATTTATTTATAAACCTTGAAGTGAAATGCTACAATTTTTTTTTTGAATGTAATGTTATCATCATCGTTCTTTTTCCATCATCAAGAAGAAGAAGAAGGGAAAAATGTTGGCAACATTTGATGGGATCTATTTTTATAACGTCAATTTTCCAAGTAAACCACAGTTAAAAAAATTCGTTAGTAAAATGAGAAATATATCATCGAAATCAGAATATAAGAAAAACACAATTCTTAATTCTAATTGTTTTGGTTTATTTCCATTTAATTTACACTATCAAATCAAATGTCGTTGTCTTCTTGCTCGATTCTATGCTATTTTATTCAAGTTTAATGTACGAATCATCAATGTCAATGAACTTTCAATTTGAATCAAATGTCATCATGATACATCTCAACTTAGTTAGCAACGGTTGATATTTGCAAAAAAAGTGACCTTTTTACGGAAATTCCAACTTTTGAATAGGGGATTCAATGTATTCTCAAACTGAACTCAAACTATACACCCAAATCACTAAAATTTTTGTTTTTAAAACTGAAAAACTGGAATTTCTCAATAATGGAACAGAATTAGATTCTGAAACTTGGCAAATTTATAGATTTTAAGATGCTTAATCGAATGAAACCATTATCAATTTTCTAGATCTTATCAATCTTTAGTTATCTGCGTTTTTTTTTCAATATTTTTTGTTATACATGCTTTGTTTCAAATTTGATAACTCAAAAACTACAATGAATTAAATTTTGAAACTTGTGAATTCAATAGATAAGATAATGATCTATTAAATGACATATTGTTTATTTTTGTACAACTTATCAATCGTTAGTTATCAATGCTTAAAGTTGACACAAATTTTTTCAATTTTTGATTAATAACTCAAGAATCGTACAGAATTCATTTTTAAAACTTTTTAAACTTATAGATTTAACAATTTCTGATCGATTGAAACTATAATCAACTTTGTACAATTTATCATTCTTGAGTTATATGCGTTTTTATGATTTTTTGTTTACTATTTGTTCACAAATTGATAACTCAAGGACCGTTTAAGATAAAATTTTGAAACTTGGCACAATAATAGATCAATAAATTGTTAATTGAATAAATTTTTAATAAACGTTGTGTGATTTGTCATTCTTGAGTTATAACGGCTTTTAACTGAGTAAACATTCAAACTTGGGTCAACTTTAAATATTCAAAACTAACAATTGATAAGCTCAACATTTATAAATGGTATATCAATTAATTAAGCATTTTATGATTAATTATTGTGCTATATTTCAAAATTTAATTCTTTATTGTTTTTGAGTTATTTAAGTTTGAACACACAATGTAAATAAAATCACAAAAACGCATATAACTCAAGAATGATAAATCGGATCAAGTTGATTATAATTTCAATCGATTAGAAATTGTTGAATCTATAAGTTTAGAAAGTTTCAAAATTTAATTTTGTTCGATTCTTGAGTTATTTATTAAAAACTGAAAAAATTTAGGTCAACTTTGAAAATTAATAACTAACAATTGATAAATTATAAAAATGTAAACTATATGCCATTTGATAGATCATTATTTTATCTATTATTATCATTAGTTTCAAAATAAAAATCCTTTTAGTTTTTGAGATATTGAATTTTTAAAACATATTGTAAAATTAACAAAATTAAAAATTTTACCGTTTTTCCCATGTATTCCCATTGAAATACATTAATATTCAATATTCTTATGGCCATTTTCTTAAGATTGCATTGCATTTGTCAATTGTACGTATGAATGCCTATGGAATCAATGGTTTTCCAAACTATACGGTGTATTGCCTATACTACTGTACCAACCAAAGAAAACATAGACACCCACACATAGACAAAGAGACAGACACTTAAAGCATTGAACTCAATGGACCAATGTTGTCAAGTAACTTGATTCTCAATACATTATATACATTGAATTACGGGTCATTCATAAACTTTTGTGTTGGTGCGTTTCATTCCGAAAAATTTTTTTATTTCCGAAAATTTTTTCAATTTTTTTTTAGTTTATGTTCCTATACACCATTATATGATCGTTTCTAATATATTTCATTCTAATCATTGTTATTATTTTATATTTTATATGTTATTCTAACCATATTTTAGTACCAGTTTTTTTCAAGAGATGGCGCCTAAAAGTTTAAAAAATACAGGACAAGTAACTTGTTTATGCAACAATAGATGGCGGAACTATTATCCAAGTTTGCCTTAAATGTAAACAAACTTTGCCGATATAGCACTTGCTTCTAGAATCTTGATGATACATTTGACTCGAATCGATGAACGTATTTCATCGTCGTTTTTATCATATTGATTCATATTGTTGGCCTTCTTTTTTCACTGTACATTTAATGAGTTGGCCGCAACTCATCTTTTCTTATACATGATTTGACATGAAGTTCATGTTTATCCTATGCTATATTGTCAACATGAAACTATCAAAGTTTAAAATAGTATGTATGTTATCGTTTGTTTTATATATTACTAATCCATCGTTGGCCCCTTTCTTTCACTTTACAATTAATGAGGTTGGCCGCAATTCATTCTTCGATTATCATGCGTCGACATGAAGTTCATGTTTACTCTTTGCCGTATTGGCAAAACAAAATTATCAAAGTTTAAATTCGTATGCCAAACGTTTCGTGTACTACTGGTTTGTTAAAGTTTAAACTGAGATGACAATTCATCGCTTATAGCAGTGACCACATCTATAGCTGAAAGTAACATCATGTTTGTATATAAACTCAAACAAAATCTAAGCAAACCATCAATCGTGTCTTGGCTCTCACTTGTGATGATCAACCAACTTTCTATCAAGCAATTCTCTTCGTTTTGGCCGAAGCTGATGGTCCTGTTCGATGTTTCTTTTGCTGACGTTTATCCTGTTCGTTTTTTCCATGTTCGTTACAACTGAAGATGCTTCTATTTGACCTCTATTTTTATGGCTGGTTATTTATGCTGATGACGATATTTTGGATGTTCTATTTTGATGATGGCCTGGTTAACTTCTGGTAACTTCCTCTTAGCCGATTAATTGTTTCTTTGGCATTAAATTGAAACCAAAAGTTCTTGTATTCCATTTCTAATTTTTTTAAATTCAAGTATCATTTTATTTAATTGTCTATTATAATTTTAACATATTTTTATTTATTTTAGGTCTTTGGCTATGACCTTATGCTGAATACCATTCACGATGCCGATTCGAGGATCAAGTTGAACTTTGTTGCCGATCAATCGTTTGCTGATTTAGATTTCACATAACTTACTTTTGGGCGATGATCAAGTTTAATTTTCCTCAGAGGAGGATTGTTGTTCTATTAACTGGCTTACATTTAGCAACTTCCAGTGTTTGATTAATCGTTTCCTTGGCATCCAATTGTTACCTTGGCTTCAAATTGAAAAAGAAAATTTAAACGAAAAATGGAATTGATTGGCCATTCACTCAATTTGATCGATGTCAATGTTGATCCCATTTACCATTTACCATCACCATAGACATTTTAGCTGTTCATGATTGACATTGTTTTAATCAAAGCTAAGTATATTTGAAAACTATAATCTTGATAACTTATTAACAATGTTTTTCAATTTACAAATTTCCTTTCAAACTACTTAAACTACTGGTGGCTACAGCGATGGTCATTCCTGTTTTGGCAATGGTCATTTCTTTTTCAGAAATGTCGTTTGTCGTGGCGCTCTTGATGGTGGCCGATACACATTATTTTAAATATTATGATTTTAAATTATAAAAGAAATATTTATTCTTTTGTGCTCCTTTATTTCAATAACTTTTTTCCCTTTAAGCATCATTATCATCATCATTGACGACCATTTTCAACGTTGTCAACTTTAATGTTTCACTTGTGATCATCTTCATTATAAATGACATCAACATAATCTTATTTAACTTGTGCTAAACATCTATCCCATCATCCATTCATCATCGACGATCATCAATTAATTGTTTAATATACATCATGAACGACAATTTATCATTCAATTTTGTTCATTTTAAAATATTGACTATATTCAACATATCATCGACATCCAGCAATTGATCAACATGTCATTCGGTGTGATAACAATCAACAGCAGCAGTCAACAAAATCAACATTGGTTTCAATAATCACTAATCAATCATGCATCATATTCTTGACTATTTAGATCTATCTAACTTCGATGCATCTAATTGCTGACTATTTAGATCTATCTAACTTCGACGCATCTATATTCTTGACTATTTTGATCTATCTAACTTCGATGCATCTATTACTTGACTATTTAGATCTATCTAACTTCGATACATCATATTCTTGACTATTTAGATCTATCTAACTTCGATGCATCTATTACTTGACTATTTAGATCTATCTAACTTCGATGCATCTATATTCTTGACTATTTTGATCTATCTAACTTCGATGAATCTATATTCTTGACTATTTAGATCTATCTAACTTCGATGCATTTAATTGCGGACTATTTAGATCTATCTAACTTCGATGCATCTATATTCTTGACTATTTAGATCTATCTAACTTCGATGCATCTATTACTTGACTATTTAGATCTATCTAACTTCGATGCATCTATATTCTTGACTATTTAGATCTATCTAACTTCGATGCATCTATTACTTGACTATTTAGATCTATCTAACTTCGATGCATCTATATTCTTGACTATTTAGATCTATCTAACTTCGATGCATCTATATTCTTGACTATTTAGATCTATCTAACTTCGATGCCTCTATTACTTGACTATTTTGCTTCGATCATATTCTTGACTATTTGATCTATCTAACTTCGATGCATCTATATTCTTGACTATTTAGATCTATCTAACTTCGATGCATCTATTACTTGACTATTTAGATCTATCTAACTTCGATGCATCTATATTCTTGACTATTTAGATCTATCTAACTTCGATGCATCTATATTCTTGATCATCTTTAGATCTATAACTTCGATGCATCTATTCTTGACTATTTGACTATTTAGATCTATCTAATCTTCGATGCATCTATATTCTTGACTATTTAGATCTATCTAACTTCGATGCATCTATATTCTTGACTATTTAGATCTATCTAACTTCGATGCATCTATATTCTTGACTATTTAGATCTATCTAACTTCGATGCATCTATATTCTTGACTATTTTGATCTATCTAACTTCGATGCATCTATATTCTTGACTATTTTGATCTATCTAACTTCGATGCATCTATTCTTGACTATTTTGATCTATCTAACTTCGATGCATCTATATTCTTGACTATTTTGATCTATCTAACTTCGATGCATCTATATTCTTGACTATTTAGATCTATCTAACTTCGATGCATCTATATTCTTGACTATTTAGATCTATCTAACTTCGATGCATCTATATTCTTGACTATTTGATCTATCTAACTTCGATCTAACTTGACTATTTGATCTATCTAACTTCATCTATAACTTCGATTCTTGACTATTTAGATCTATCTAACTTCGATGCATCTATATTCTTGACTATTTGATCTATCTAACTTCGATGCATCTATATTCTGACTATTTGACTATTTAGATCTATCTAACTTCGATGCATCTATATTCTTGACTATTTTGATCTATCTAACTTCGATGCATCTATTCTTGACTATTTAGATCTATCTAACTTCGATGCATCTATATTCTTGACTATTTTGATCTATCTAACTTCGATACATCATATTCTTGACTATTTAGATCTATCTAACTTCGATGCATCTATATTCTTGACTATTTAGATCTATCTAACTTCGATGCATCTATTACTTGACTATTTCGATGATCTATCTAACTTCGATGCATCTCTCGATTACTTGACTATTTTGATCTATCTAACTTCGATGCATCTAATATTGCATCTTGACTATTTAGATCTATCTAACTTCGATGCATCTATATTCTTGACTATTTAGATCTATCTAACTTCGATGCATCTATATTCTTGACTATTTAGATCTATCTAACTTCGATGCATCTAATTGTTTACTATTTAGATCTATCTAACTTCGATGCATCTATATTCTTGACTATTTAGATCTATCTAACTTCGATGCATCTATATACTTGACTATTTTGATCTATCTAACTTCGATGCATCTATATTCTTGACTATTTTGATCTATCTAACTTCGATGCATCTATTACTTGACTATTTAGATCTATCTAACTTCGATGCATCTATTATTCTTGACTATTTAGATCTATCTAACTTCGATGCATCTATTACTTGACTATTTAGATCTATCTAACTTCGATGCATGACTATTTATCTATTAACTTTGACTACTATTTAGATCTATCTAACTTCGATGCATCTCTATTACTTGACTATTTTGATCTATCTAACTTCGATGCATCTATATTGACTTGACTATTTTGATCTATCTAACTTCGATGCATCTGATATTCTTGACTATTTTGATCTATCTAACTTCGATGCCTCTATTACTTGACTATTTTGATCTATCTAACTTCGATGCATCTATATTCTTGACTATTTTGATCTATCTAACTTCGATGCATCTATTACTTGACTATTTAGATCTATCTAACTTCGATGCATCTATATTCTTGACTATTTAGATCTATCTAACTTCGATGCATCTATATTCTTGACTATTTAGATCTATCTAACTTCGATGCATCTATTATTCTTGACTATTTAGATCTATCTAACTTCGATGCATCTATATTCTTGACTATTTAGATCTATCTAACTTCGATGCATCTATATTCTTGACTATTTAGATCTATCTAACTTCGATGCATCTATTACTTGACTATTTTGATCTATCTAACTTCGATGCATCTATATTCTTGACTATTTTGATCTATCTAACTTCGATGCATCTATATTCTTGACTATTTTGATCTATCTAACTTCGATGCATCATATTCTTGACTATTTAGATCTATCTAACTTCGATGCCTCTATTACTTGACTATTTTGATCTATCTAACTTCGATGCATCTATTACTTGACTATTTAGATCTATCTAACTTCGATGCATCTATTACTTGACTATTTAGATCTATCTAACTTCGATGCATCTATTACTTGACTATTTAGATCTATCTAACTTCGATGCATCTATTACTTGACTATTTTGATCTATCTAACTTCGATGCATCTATATTCTTGACTATTTAGATCTATCTAACTTCGATGCATCTATATTCTTGACTATTTTGATCTATCTAACTTCGATGCATCTATATTCTTGACTATTTTGATCTATCTAACTTCGATGCATCTATATTCTTGACTATTTTGATCTATCTAACTTCGATGCATCTATTACTTGACTATTTAGATCTATCTAACTTCGATGCCTCTATTCTTGACATCTTGACATATTTTGATCTATCTAACTTCGATGACTTGATTTAGATCTATCTAACTTCGATGCATCTATATTCTTGACTATTTAGATCTATCTAACTTCGATGCATCTATTACTTGACTATAACTTCGATGATCTATCTAACTATCGATGCATCTATATTCTTGACTATTTAGATCTATCTAACTTCGATGCATCTATATTACTTGACTATTTTGACTATCTTTTATATTCTTGACTATTTTGATCTATCTAACTTCGATGCATCTATATTCTTGACTATTTTGATCTATCTAACTTCGATGCATCTATATTCTTGACTATTTTGATCTATCTAACTTCGATGCATCTATATTCTTGACTATTTTGATCTATCTAACTTCGATGCATCTATATTCTTGACTATTTTGATCTATCTAACTTCGATGCATCTATATTCTTGACTATTTTGATCTATCTAACTTCGATGCATCTATATTCTTGACTATTTAGATCTATCTAACTTCGATGCATCTATATTCTTGACTATTTAGATCTATCTAACTTCGATGCATCTATATTCTTGACTATTTAGATCTATCTAACTTCGATGCATCTATATTCTTGACTATTTTGATCTATCTAACTTCGATGCATCTATTCTTGACTATTTGATCTATCTAACTTCGATGCATCTATATTCTTGACTATTTTGATCTATCTAACTTCGATGCATCTATATTCTTGACTATTTTGATCTATCTCACTTCGATGCATCTATTACTTGACTATTTTGATCTAACTAACTTCGATGCATCTATATTCTTGACTATTTAGATCTATCTAACTTCGATGCATCTATATTCTTGACTATTGAATAGGGAATTCAATGTATTCTCAAACTGAACTCAAACTTTACACACAAAATCACTAAAATTTTGGTTTTCAAAACTGAAAAACTGAAATTTCTCAAGAATGATACAGAACTAAATTCTGAAACTTTGCACACTTATAGATTTTATAATGATTGATCGAATAGACTTATTATCAATTGAAATTGAAATACTTTCCCATTGAAATACATTAAATTCAATATTCTTATGGCCATTTCCATAGGATTGCATTGCATTTGCCAAATGTACGTATGACAGCTTTTAAAATTCCGGTTTTGAGTAGAATCCTTTGGATTTACAAACTGAAATTTTCAGGAATATTTTGTTATTGATCAATAAATCATTCCTGAAAATATCATTCTAATCCAAGCAACTTTAATTTTTGCTCGATTTTCATCAAAAATGAAGGCTTTAGCCTTTGCTTTTTTTCAATTTTTCAGAAAAATTAAAGTTGCTTGGATTCTGATGAAATTTTCAGGAATGATTTATTGATCAATAACAAACTATTCCTGAAAATTTCAGTTCAAAAATCCAAAGAATTCTACTCATTACCAAAGACTATTTAGATCCATCTAACTTTGGTGTATAATATAGTGTATTCAATATATTACAATAATACAATATTACTTATTTCAATATTGATGACTATTTTAATGCTGATTGCAATGGACCATATGTATATGTTTATGTTTATTGTTTTAATGCCAAACTTTGTCGATATAGCGCTAGCTTCGATGAAGCTTCTAGACTCATGATGATACATTTGACTCCAATCGATGAACGTATTTCATTTTCCTGTTTTATCATATTGATTCATATTGTTGGCCTTCTTCTTTCATTGTACATTTAATTATTAGCTCCCCCACTCATCTATGTTGTATATGATTTGACATAGAGTTCATGTTTATCCTATAGTGTATTGGCAACATGAAATTATCAAAGTTTAAACTATTGCGCCTAACTTTTCGTGTACTACTGTTCAATCAAAGTTTAAACCGAAATGACTAACTTTAACCCTACATACCACATTGAACGGCTAGCAAATGTGTGGCTGAAGTAGGGTAAAATTTGTATATAAGCTCAAGCAAAGACCGAGTAGTTCATCAATCGTTTCTTGGTTTTCACTTGTGATGATCAACCACCTTTCTCTCAAGCAACTCTCTTTGTTTTGGCTGAAGCTGATGGTCCTGAACTATACTGTAGTATGATATCAACTTGGCCGCTGATCATTGGGAAGATATTCTTGATCATCAACGTATTGTTGCCGTAACGTAATGTATCAACTAATTGCTTTGATCATTCACTAATATTTTTCTTTATTTTTTTATTTCAATTTCGTTGTATGGCAATGGTGGTGGCATGCTTGAGGCAATCACTATGTTTGAAACTAATGTCATGTCGAATTCAAACTATATAAGCTAGGCAATTTCTGACTAAATGACCAATTTAATTTATGCCATTTTTGAAGCCAATTTTATATGCTTGCAACTTTGTCAACTTTTATGATCATCAACCATCTTTTCTTGTTTTTGTCGATGTTTATTATGATGGCCCATATTCCAATTTCCTGCTTTTGTTGAATTTTCATCTAAGTTAAGTACTCTTTTAATAGCTTTGATCATTCACTAATATTTTTATATTTTTTTATTCCAATTTCGTTGGATCGCTATGGTGGTGGCATGCTTGAGGCAATCACAATGTTTGAAACTAATGTCATGTCATGTGCCAATCATTGGGCAAAACTCTGGAACATCAATAGGCCGTAAATCATTGAGGCGATACTCTCAAACATCAACTTGGCTGTAAATCATTGTGACGATGTTCTCTAACATTTGATTAACCGCAGATTATTGAGACGATACTCTCATTTTTACCATAACCCATGGAACCTCTTTGTATAACTTTGATTTTTGATCATTCAATTTGAATCTTAATTTCGCGTAGAATCCTTTGGTTTAACGAACTGAAATTTACAGGAATGATTTGTTCGTGATTAATGTATTCTTCCTGAAAAATTCATTTAGAGAAAACCTGTCGAAACCCTAGACGGAGATCAAGTTTAATTTCCTTTAAGTTATTCTGGTTTCTGGTTAACATCTGGCAACTTCTCGTGGCCGTTGAATTGTTTCTTTGAAATCCAATTGAAAGTTTTGGTTACCAATTTAGTTATATACAGTTTTCATTAAAGTTAAGTATTCTGACAAACAATAACATTGATAACTCATTAACATTTGTTTTATTTATTCGTCTATCAATCTAGATGAATCTTTAATGGCTATAACAATGACCATTTTTGTTTCCTGTAATTTCTTTCTGAGTTGGCGATGACCATTTTGGTTCCAAAAATGCCGTTGTTTGTCTTGGAGCTCGTGATGGTTGCTGATTGACTTTATTTTAAATATTTTACTTTTAGCTTATTAAAAACATATTTTTTGTCTTGTCTTCCTTTATTTCACTAACTTTTTTGATCCTTTAGGCTCAATCATCATCATCAACGGCGATCATTTCCAACGTTACCAACTTCAATGTTTTTTTATCATTAGTATAAATGACATCAACATAATCTACTTTAACTTGTGCGAAACATCTTTTCCATTGATCATTTAAAATCATCTTCAAAGTTATGAGCTTTAATTTTTTAATTGTGATCATCCTAATCATCATTATAAACGACAACATCGTAATTTATTTAAACTTGTGCCAAACATAAATCATATTACCAATCTTCAATGCTATACATCAAACTACAAATCTCGAATGTTGAGTCTAGACTTGTGATGAAAAACAATGGCAAAAATATCCTTTGGTATGTTATGCTCATTTCTTTGCATCATGTTTACATTTTGAACATTGCCATTTAGTTAATATACAAGCCTAACAATACTTCTGTTCTTATCAGTTAGTCTATTTAAGCTTTTTGTGTGTATAAAATAGTATCTATTGCTGTTGACCGATTTTGATAATTTTGGTATCGATTCTTATAGATTTAGTGATTCCGAGACGATTAAAGCTATTTTCGAGTTTGTACGATGTACAGTTTTTGAGATATTTGAGGTGAAAGATCATTTATGGGGTAACGCCACCTTGCGGAATTTCAATGGAACTAATATTTGCAAAAAAGTGACCTTTTTAGACCGATTCCACTTTTTGAATAGGGAATTCAATGTATTCTCAAACTGAACTCAAACTGTACACACCAAATCACTAAAATTTTGGTTTTCAAAACTGAAAAACTGGAATTTCTTGTGAATGGTACAGAATTAGATACTGAAACTTGGCACACTTGAAGATTTTGAGATGCTTGATCGAATAGACCTATTATCAATTTTGTAGATCTTATCAATCTTGAGTTATCTGCGTTTTTGGTTTCATGTTTTTTCATTAAACATGTTTTGTTTTAATCTAATTATCTCTAAAATTACAATGATATAAATTTTAAAACTTTTGACATTTATTGATAAGATAATGATCTATAAAATGACATATTGTTTATATTTGTACAGCTCATCAATCTTTAGTTATCAAGCTTTAAAGTTAACTCAAATTTTTTTAATTTTTATACAATAACTCGAAAATCGTAAAGAAATAAACTTTGAAACTTGGCACATTTATAGATTTTGGGATGCTTGATCGAATAGACCTATTATCAATTTTGTAGATCTTATCAATCTTGAGTTATCTGCGTTTTTGGTTTCATGTTTTTTCATTAAACATGTTTTGTTTTAATCTAATTATCTCTAAAATTACAATGATATAAATTTTAAAACTTTTGACATTTATTGATAAGATAATGATCTATAAAATGACATATTGTTTATATTTGTACGGCTCATCAATCTTTAGTTATCAAGCTTTAAAGTTAACTCAAATTTTTTTAATTTTTATACAATAACTCGAAAATCGTAAAGAAATAAACTTTGAAACTTGGCACATTTATAGATTTTGGGATGCTTAATCGAATGAACTTATTATCAATTTTCTAGATCTTATCAATCTTGAGTTATCTGCGTTTTTTGTTTCATGTTTTTTCATTAAACATCTTTTGTTTTACTTTAATTATCTCTAAAACTACCATGATTTAAATTTTGAAACTTTAGACATTTATAGAAAAGATAATGATCTATAAAATAACATATTTTTTATTTTTGTACAGTTTATCAGTCGTTAGTTATCAAAGCCCAAAGTTGACTTAAATTTTTTTAGTTTTTCATAAATAACTCAAGAATCGTAAAGAATTCAATTCTAAAACTTTTTAAAACTTATAGATTTAACAATTTCTGATCAATTGAGACTATAATTAACTTTGTACAATTTATCGTTTTAAAGTTATATGCGTTTTTGTGATTTTTGTTTTTTATTTGTTTACAAATTGATAACTCAAGAACCGTTGATGATAAAATTTTGAAACTTGGCACAATAATAGATCAATAAATTCTCAATCAAATAAGTTTTTAATAAATATTGTGTGATTTGTCATTCTTGAGTTATTACGGTTTCTAACTAAAAAAGCATTCAAATTTAGGTCAACTTTAAAAATTTATAACTTTCAAATGATGTACTTTAAAAAATTAAACTATATATCATTTTATAAAGCAATTAATGATCTAATATCGTGCTAAGTTTCACAACTTAATTCATTGCCATTTTCAAGTTATTCGAGTTTAAACACACAATGTCAATAAAATTACAAATATGCATATAACTCAAGAAATATAAATCGTATCAAGTTGATTATAGTCTTAAACGATCAGAAATTATTCAATCTATAAATTAGGAAAGTTTCAAATTTCAAATTTGTATCATTCCTGAGTTATTAATCAAAAACTGAAAAATTTTAGGTCATATTCAAGCTTTAATAACTAACGATTGATACATTGTACAAAAATAAACTTTATGTCATTTGATAGATCATTTTCTTATCTGTTATTATTATAAGTAACATAATTTAAATCACTGTAGTTTTTGAAATATTAAATTTTTAAAACATATTGTAAAATCAACAAATTTTCAAATTTCACCAATTTTCCTATAATTTCCCATTGAAATACATTATATTCAATATTCTTATGGCCATTTTCATAGGATTGCATTGCATTTGTCAAATGTACGTATAAATGCCTTTTAAATTCTGGTTTTTGGTAGAATCCTTTGGATTTACGAACTGAAATTTTCAGGAATGATTTGTTATTGATTAATAAACCATCCCTAAAAATTTCATTGGAATCCAAACAACTTTAATTTTTGCTCGATTTTCAATTTAGCCTTTGCTTTTTTTCAATTTTTGAGAAAAAATTAAAGTTGCTTGGATTTGAATGAAATTTTCAGGTATGATTTATTGATCAATAACAAACTATTCCTGAAAATTTTAGTTTGGAAATCCAAAGGATTCTACCCAAAAACAGCATTCAAATTGACCACAAAATTTGAGATTTCACCTATATATATATTTGTTATATTGTTATAGAAAATAAATAGTTGAAAGGGAAAAAACGAAGAAAAAATTAAAGTTTCTTGGATTTAAATGAAATTTTTTAGGAATAGTTAATTGATTATTAACAAACTATTCCTGTGAATTTCGGTTTATAAATCCAAAGAATTCTACCCAAAAAACAGGATTTAAATTGATTGATTTTTTTTCCTTACTTTCTTATTGAAATACATAAGTATTCAATATTTTTATGGCTATTTCTATAAGATTGCATTGCAAATTGATAATTCAATTTGAATCCTGTTTTCGGGTAGAATTCTTTGGATTTACGAATTGAATTTCACAGGAATGATTTGTTATTGATTAATAAACTATTCCTGAAAATTTCATTGGAATCCAAACAACTTTAATTTTTTTTTCGTTTTTGAAAAAACCCATGGACTAACCCCTTTGTGTTTTTTCAATTTTTGAAAAAAAATTAAAGTTGTTTGGATCTGAATAAAATATTCAGGAATGATCTATTGATCAATAACAAACTATTCCTGTAAATTTTAGTTCATAAATCCAAAGGATTCTACCCAAAACCGGAATTTTAAAAGCTGTCATACATACATTTGGCAAATGCAATGCAATCCTATGAGAATGACTATAAGAATATTGAATCCTAATGTATTTCAATGGGAAAATATAGAAAAAACGGGGAAATTTCTAATTTAATTGATTTTACAATATGTTTTTGAAACTAATTATCTCAAAAACTACAATTATTTAAATAATGAAAATCATGATATAATTAGATATGAATACGATTGAAAAAATGACATATAATTTATTTTTGTACAACTTATCAATCGTTAGTTATTAAAGCTTGAAAATGAGCTAAAATTTTTTAGTTTTAGATTGATAACTCAAGAATAATACAAATTTGAAATTTGAAACTTTTTTAATTTATAGATTAGATAATTTCTGATCGTTTGAGACTATAATCAACTTGATGCAATTTATATTTCTTGAGTTATATGCATATTTGTAATTTTATTAACATTGTGTGTTTAAACTTCAATAACTTAAAAACGGTAATGAATTAAACTGTGAAACTTAGCACAATATTAGATAATTAATTGCATTATAAAATGATATATAATTTAATTTTGTGAAGTACATCATTTGTAAGTTATGAATTTTTAAAGTTGACCTAAATTTGAATGCTTTTTTAGTTAAAAACTGTTATAACTCAAGAATGACAAATTACACAATATTTATTAAAAACTTATTCAATCAAGAATTAATTGATCTATTATTGTACCAAGTTTTAAAATTTTATCGTCAACGGTTCTTGAGTTATCAATTTGTAAACAAATAGTGAACAAAAAACCATAAAAACGCATATAACTCAAGAATGATAAATTGTACAAAGTTGATTATAGTCTCAATTGATCAGAAATTGTCAAATCTATAAGTTTAGAAAGTTTTAAAATTTAATTCTGTACAATTCTTAAGTTATTAATTAAAAACTAAAAAAATTAAGTCAACTTTAAACACTGATAACTAACGATTGATAACCTGTACAAAAATAAACAATATGTCATTTTAGAGAACATAATCTTGTCTATTAATGTCAAAAGTTTTAAAATTTAAATCATAATAGTTTTAGAGATAATTAATTCAAAACAAAGCATGTTTAATGAAAAAACATAAAACGAAAAACGCAGATAACTCAATATTGATAAGATCTATAAAATTGATAATGGGTTAATTCGATTAAGCATCTCAAAATATATAGATGTGCCAAGTTTCAAAATTTAATTCTGTACGATTCTTGAGTTATTGATTAAAATTTAAAAAAATTTAAGTCAACTTTAATCATTGATAACTAACGATTGATAAGTTGTACAAAAATAAACTTTATGTTATTTGATAGATCATTTTTTTATCTATTAATGTCAAAAGTTTCAACTTTAAAATCATTGTAGTTTTAGAGATAATGAGTTTCAAAAACATATTGTAAAATCAACAAAATTTCAAATTTCACCGATTTTCCTATCTTTTCCCATTGAAATACATTATATTCAATATTCTTATGGCCATTTCCATAGGATTGCATTGCATTTGCCAAATGTACGTATGAATGTATTTTAAATTCTGGTTTTGGGTAGAATCCTTTAGATTTTCGAACTGAAATTTTTAGGAATAGTTTCTTATTAATATATAAATCATTCCTTAAAATTTCATTCAGATCCAAGCAACTTTAATTTTTTTCTCAAAAATTGAAAAAACGCAAAGGGGTTAGTCCATGGGTTTTTTCAAAAACGAAAAAAAAATTAAAGTTGATTGGATTGGAATGAAATTTTCAGAAATAGTTCATTAATCAATAACAAATCAATCCTGTGAATTTCAGTATGTAAATCCAAAGAATTATACCCAAATTCGAGATTTCACCTATATATATATTTGTTATATGAATCAAATTGTTTGTTAAACACAATAAACCTATTTTCACCAATTGTTAATTTAATGCTATTTAAACCGATCATTCAACCAACAATGACTGATGTCTACATAGAGTTAATGTTTACCCTAAAGTGTATTTAGAATATGATATTATCAAAGTTTAAACTCGTGTGCCTAATGTTTCGTGTTCAAATCATGATACAAATGATTCATATTGTTAGCCTTCTTCTTTCACTGTACAACTAATGATTAGCTCCCTTCACTCATCTGTCTTTATATATGATTTGACATAGAGTTCATGTTTACCCTATAGTGTATTAGCAACATAAAATTATCAAAGTTTAAACTTGTGCGCCTAACGTTTCATGTACTACTATCAAAGTTTAAATTGAAATGACTAACTTTAACCTTACATACCACATTAAACAGCTAGCAAATGTGTGGCTGAAGTAGGGTAAAATTTGTATATAAGCTCAAGCAAATAGCCAAGTAGTTCATCAATCGTTTCTTGGTTTTCACTGATCAACCACCTTTCTATCAAGCAACTCTCTTCGTTTTGGCTGAAGCTGACCACCGATCAATTGGGAAGACATTCTCAAACATCAACTTGGCCACTGATCATTGGGAAGACATTCTCAATCATCAACTTGGCGACCGATCATTGGCAAGACATTCTCAATCATCAACTTGGCGACCGATCATTGGGAAGACATTCTCAATCATCAACTTGGCGACCGATCATTGGCAAGACATTCTCAATCATCAACTTGGCGACCGATCATTGGGAAGACATTCTCAATCATCAACTTGGCGACCGATCATTGGCAAGACATTCTCAATCATCAACTTGGCGACCGATCATTGGCAAGACATTCTCAATCATCAACTTGGCCGCCGATCATTGGCAAGACATTCTCAATCATCAACTTGGCCACCGATCATTGGGAAGACACTTTCGAACATCAACTTGGCCGCCGATCATTGGAAAGACAATCTCGAACATCAATTTGGCCGCCGATCATTGGCGAATTCGAATCGGTGGCGATGTGACTTCTGGTGATTATTAAGATTTTCATAATGTTTATTGAAGATTTAGCTGTATTTTTACTTATGGTCATCATCAACTATATTTTAGCTTATAATCCTCAACTATGCCTTCAAAGTTACCACCGTTTTCCCCGAGATTGACCAAAACCATGTTAGTATTCTTTAAAACTAATTGCTTTGATCATCACTGAAATTTTTTTATTTTTTCATATTAATATCTTTGGATGGCATTGGTGGTGGCGTGCTTGTCGCAATTATATTGAACCTTATAAGCAAGCAGTTTTGGCGTCATTCTTCCAAATAATGTCGATATTTTCCGTCGCGCTCTTGATGGTTAAATTCAAACTATATAAGCTAGGCAATTTCTGGCTAGATGATCAATTTAATTTATGCCATTAATGAAGACACTTCTATTTGCTCGCCACTTTGTCAACTTTTATTATCATCAATCATTTTTTTTTTGTTTTCATCTAAGTTAAGTACTCTTTAAAATTTATAGCGTTGATCATCCACTGGAACATCAACTTGGCCGCCGATCATTGGGAAGTGATTTTCGAACCTTAAATTGGTCGCCGATCATTGGGAAGTGATTTTCGAACCTTAAATTGGTCGCCGATCATTGGGAAGTGATTTTCGAACCTTAAATTGGTCGCCGATCATTGGGAAGTGATTTTCGAACCTTAAATTGGTCGCCGATCATTGGGAAGTGATTTTCGAACCTTAAATTGGTCGCCCATCATTGGGAAGTGATTTTCGAACCTAAACTTGGCTGCCGATCATTGAAACGATACTCTAACATCAACTTGGTAGCTGATAATTGAAACTATATTCTTTAACATCAACTTGGCCGTAAATCATTGAGACGATACTCTAACATCAACTTGGCCGTAAATCATTGAAACGATACTCTAACAGCAACTTGGTCGCTGCTCATTGACACAATATTTTTAACATCAACTTGGTCGCCGATTATTAGACGATATTCTCTAACGTCAACTTGGCTGTAAATCATTGAAACGATACTCTCTAAGAATAACCCCAGATTATTGCTACGATACTCTCATTTGTATCATTAACCTTTTTGTATAATATTGATGTATGATTACTCAATTTGAATCTTAATTTTGGGTAAGAAAATTTTGGTTTAAATTAATTCAATTTAAGCTTTGCTTTGTTTCGATTTTTGAAAATTCAATCGAATTTTAGTTTATAGGAATCCTGAAAAATTCATTTTAATTTTAGGTTCGAAAGATCCAAAAACCGTTAAATTGTATGTGTATTGTTGCCGCAATTAAATGTATATGTGGCGCCATCTATTGATAAATAAAGTAAATTAGTGATAAATAGTTTATTGAAAAATTATAAATAAAGAATTATAAGTAAATCAATTATATTGAAATTTGGAATAGGAATTAATTATTGAAAATCATTAAAAATATCTATTGATAGAATTGTATTAATTGTCAAATACTTGTGAGGCGATTGAGGGTTGCCGAACATAACAAGCGGAAACATATATTGGAATGTATCATATGGATTTTGGGAAGCGGTTTTAGGCCGAGGAGAAAGGTATTATTCGATGCGACCGAATATCGTCGAGATGGGCATTACGACGTTTGAGTAGAGCTAAACGCGAAGAGTCAACTTCATTGTGAGGCGACTGCAGGTCTTTGAACAAACTAAGCGGAAATATATATAGGAATGTATCATATGGGTCATGCCAGGCGGCGGTAGGGCGGCGAGGCAAGTATCATTCGCAGCGAACGGAGGGTGTTTAGCCGGGCCTTCGACGTGCGATGGAGACGAACTAACGTAATTGTGAGGCGACCGGAGGTCGCCGAACATAACAAGCGGAAACATATATAGGATTGTATATTTGGCTTTTGCGAGGCGGCCGTAGGCCGCCGAGCCAAGTATTATGCGAGGCGACCGCAGGTCGCCGAGCGAGGGTAATGGTGTGAATGCGAGTCGAGCGGAGCGAGACCATCCAAGTATCATGCGAGGCGAACTTAGGTTGCCGATCGTGTGCTTCCACGTCCTAAGCGAAACGAACTATATTCATTGTGAGGCGACCGTAGGTCGCCGAACAAAACAAGCGGGAACATATATAGGAATTTATCTTATGGCTTTTGCGAGGCGGCCGTAGGCCGCCGAGCCAAGTATTATGCGAGGCGACCGAAGGTCGCCGAGTGATTCTTAATGCGAGGCGACCGCAGGTCGCCGAGCGGGGGCAGTGGCGTGAATCGAGTCTAGCGGGGCGAGGAGAGCTAACTCCTTGTGAGGCGACCGCAGGTCGCCGAACATAACAAGCGGAAACATATATAGGGAAGTATCATAAAGCTTTTGCGAGGCGGCCGTAGGCCGCCGAGCCAGGTATTATGCGAGGCGACCGAAGGTCGCCGAGTGATACTTAATGCGAGGCGACCGCAGGTCGCCGAGGGGGGAGCGGGGTTAATTCGAGTCGAGCGGAGCGAGACGAACCAAGTATCATGCGACCCGAGCGAAGCGAGGGGAGCTAGTATCTTGATGTAGCGATGGCGACAAATTTGCTTATATTGATTAGAAAAAATCCACGGGCAACCCTTATATACAACCAATTGTGACTTGTGTTTATTTTTAAACACAATGTGAGGCGACCGCAGGTCGCCGAACAAATAAACATGGGACAAGTGTTGGTGTAGTGTTGCATGCGTTAATAGCAATGTGAGCCGAGCGTAGCGAGGCGAACATATATGTATAGCAGGGAGCAAAATATGATGGGAGGTCGGGACGGTGCGCCGAGCGTAGCGAGGCGCCATCGCGAGCGAAGCGAGCGACTGCGCGAGCGAAGCGAGCGCTACCGCCGAGCGAAGCGAGGCGGCAAAATTTTCCCCCCTTTTCTGTTTTTTATTTTATATTTTCTATTTTAAAGTTTTAAGTTTTAAGTTTTAAGTTTTAAGTTTTAAGTATTAGTATTAATAATAATAAAAAAAGAATAAAAAAAAAGAAAAAAGAAAGAAAGAAAGAAGAAAGAAAGAAAGAAGAAAAGAAGAAAGAAGAAGAAAGAAAGGAGAAAGGAGGAAAAACTTACATTGAAGATGAAGTTGAAGTGTTGAAGTTGAGTTGGTGATGTTGGAGTTGAGTTGGTGATGTTGAAGTTGAGTTGGTGATGTTGAAGTTGAGTTGGTGATGTTGAAGTTGGGTTTGTGATGTTGAAGTTGGGTTTGTGGTGGTAAAGTTGAGTTTGTGGTGGTTAAGTTGGGTTTGTGGAAGTAAAGTTGAGTTTGTGGAGGTTAAGTTGGGTTTGTGGTCGTAAAATTGGGTTTGTGGTAATAAAGTTGGGTTTGGTGTTTGGTAGTAAAGTTTGGTTGAGAAGATTGTATTTACCGGTTGATTGGTTAGAATATGTTGATGGCATAAATTTAAAATTGTTGATGAGGATCAAAAAGTATTGATGAAAGTTACGTTGTATAATAAGTTAAAGTCATAGTTGATGGTAAAGTTGGTGGTTTAGTTGATTATCACTAGTTTAAATTGTGATGTTGATGGCATAGTTAAAGAATATTTGATTAAACTCACAAATTAAAAAGATTGATGATTGGTGGTAACGTTGAGGATGATTGATGTTGAGCTAAAAAGGATAAAAGTTAATAGAATGAACAACACGGGTTTTAAAATATTTCTTTTTCATAAAATAATTCAATTTAAAATAAATAATATCGTCAGGCCAAGTGACGATCGGCCACCATCAAAGGATACCGCCATGAAATCGGTCTGGAATTCGGATTGGAAACAGGACCATTGCCATAGCCATCAAGGATTGAACAGGATATTGGATAAGGGAAAAAATAATAAGTTAAAGTATATTATAAGTTAAACAACATATTTGATAAAACTCACTTTTTTTCATAAAATGAAATAAATAATATCGTCAGGCCAAGTGACGATCGGCCACCATCAGAGAATACCGCCAGAAAATCGGTCTGGAAATAAGATAGGAAACAGGACCAGTGCCATAGCCAACAAGGATTGAACAGGATATAGGATAAGGGAAAAAATCGTTAATTTTTAAGAATACTTATATGGTTTTGGTTTATATGAAATCGCCAGGCCAGATTGACGATCGGCCACCATCAGAAAATAGCACCACGAAGATGATCTGAATATCGAATTGGAAATACCATTGCCATAGCCAACAAGGATTAAATAAGTTTTAAGTGTGAAATTCAGCAAAATCTTCAATCAAGGGAAAATAGACATCTAGAAAATAGCCAATGTTGAGTGAATAGAAGTGTCTTGAATAATGCCAAAATATAAACTGATCATTTAGCCAGAAAATGACGAGCTTATATTGCTTGAAATCGGCGATCAAAAGCGCCACCACAAATATTTGAGAACATAGACGCCACCACAATTTGCTTCAAAAGTTCAATATGATTGAACCTATTGACCATCAACAGCGCCACCGCCATTTGTTTCAAAAGTTTGATGAGATTGGCCATCAAGAACGCCACCACCACCATTGCAATCTAACTAAATTGAAATGTGAAATTAAAAAAAAATGTTAGTGAAATATCAAAGCAATAAGTTTTAGGAAATACTTAACTTGAATGAATATTTAACAGGGAAAACGAAACTGGAACAACGGCCATTATAATGAATTGAAGCATAGAAAGATTGAAAAAACAAAGTTAAAATTGGTATAGAAAAATGAATCAATTGATACTAAATTGAAGTCGAACATCGGCAAAAGCAGGAATAGAAGGTTAAGCCAAATAGTTGATGAATGATCCCAATTATCAGCGGCCAAGTTGATGTTCGAGAGTATGATCCCAATGATCGGCAGCCAAGTTGGTGTTTGAGAGTGTTGGTTGTTGGTTGGTTGTTGGTTGTTGATTGATGAAAGCCAAGAAATGATTGATGATCTACTTGGTGTTCGGCTGAGTTTATATACAAATTTTATGCTACTTCAGCAACACATTTGTTAGTGTTCAATGTGGTGTGTTCAAGTCATCCTAGTTCAAACAGTGCTTTCAGCAACACAATTGCTATGTTCAATGTGGTATGTAGGGTTAAAGTTAGTCATTTCAGTTGATAATTTCATGTTGCCAATACACCATAAGGTGAATATGAACTTTATGTCGAAGCATGTACACCGATAAATAAATCGGGGGCCAATCATTAGTTGTACAGTGAAAGAAGGAGACAAACACAATGAACGATGAACAACATGAACTAGTAGAATACACAAACGTTAAGCATACGAGTTGCAAACTTTGATAACTTCATATTGCCAATACATGGTAGGTTAAACATGAACTTCATGTCAAAGCATGTACAACGATAGATGAGTGGGGGAGGCCAATCATTAGTTGTACAGTGAAAGAAGAAGTCCAACAATATGAATCATTTGTATCATGATTAGAACGATGAAATAGGTTCATCAAATCGAGTCAAATGTATCATCAGAAGTCGAGATGCTTCATCGAAGCTAGTGCTATATCGGCAAATTTTGGCACTAAAACAATAAATATAAACAAATACATGTGGTCCACCGCAATTAGAGTCGAAATAGCAATTAACATCAAAATAAACATAAAAATTTTCATTTTTGATTTTATTCCAATTTGAATATAGAGAAAAACCAAATAAAGATAAATTAATTTTATTATTGGTATTTTATTAATCATAAATATGGATAATTTACATAACTTTTATATAATATTAATTTTGTGGTAACGGTACAATATCAATTGTTTTTTGTGTATATATATAGTTAATGTGTTTTATTATATATTAGAAAAATACATTTAAACAGTTTTACAATAGTTTTTATTTGGTGCTGTGTGACAATTATATTTGTGATAATTGGATAAAATTACAAAAAAATAAGGTATTAGTTAATTGCCGAGTGAATAAATGAAACCCGAATTATTGCAGAAAACAAACCAACAGTTATCGGCAATGGAAATGGTTTCAATTTGAAGCCAAGAAAACAATTGGTTACTGATGGACTCAATTGAATGTTGAGGAAACAATTGGATGCAAATGGTTTCAAAGGAGTATAATGTAAATGATGTTTTTCTTCTGATAAAATTCGGCAATTCGCATCAATAAAATCCAAACCAATAAAAAATATGATTGATCGGCCGCGAGAAAGTTTGATAAAACCCAGATCAGCAAGCAAATGATCAGCACCAGAGAAGTTGAAATTGATTTTTTTCCAAGATAGCAATAGTGAAATCCAAATCAGCAAATGATTGATCAGCAACGGGAAAATCTAAAATTGATCTTCGATCGAGATATAGTTTAATAGATACCAAACCAGCAAACGATTGAACGATAACGGAGAACTTCAAAGTGATTTGGATTACCATTGACATGAATCAACATTAAGATTAGAAATCCAGGATTCACAGGAATCAAAGAGATTTTGACATAACAGCCATCATGATGATCTCCCGGATAGAGATAATACAAAAATCAAAATTAAAATTGGTATAAACAAATGAATCAAATGATACTTAATAAAAGCCAAATAGAAACAACATCAGTTGTAACAAACAAGATCAACGTCGGCAAAAGAACAGGACCATCACCTTCAGCCAAAATGAAGAGAGTTGCTTGATATATAGGTGGTTGATCATCACAAGTGAAAGCCAAAAAACGATTGATGATCTACTCGGTCTTTGATCGAGTTTATATACAAATTTAACGCTACTTCAGCCACACATTTGCTAGCTGTTTAATGTGGCATGTAGGGTTAAAGATAGTCATTTCAGTTTAAACTTTGATTGAACAGTAGTACATGAAACGTTTGAACTTTGATAATTTCATGTTGCCAATACACTATAGGGTAAACATGAACTCTATGTCAAATCATGTACAACATAGATGAGTGAGGGAGCTAATCATTAAATGTACAGTAAAAGAAGGAGGCCAACAATATGAATCAATGTGATAAAAACGACGATAAAATACGTTCATCAGTCATCAATCAGTATAAATGAATAGGCGTTTATACGTACAATTGGCAAAGGCAATGCAATCCTATGGGAATGACCATAAGAATATTGAATACTAATGTATCTCAATGAGGAAATATGAAAAAAAAATCAATCAATTTTCGGGTAGAATCCTTTGAAATTTTAAACTGAAATTTACAGAAATGATTTGTTATTAATCAATAAACCATTCCTGGAAATTTCATTAGAATCTAAGCAACTTTAATTTTTTCTCAAAAATTGAAAAAAGCAAAGGCTAAAGCCTTCATTTTTGATAAAAATCGAGCAAAAGATAAAGTTGCTTGGATCGGGATGAAATTTGCAGGGATGAATAAATGATCAATAACAAATCATTCTTGAAAATTTCAGTTCGCAAATCTAAAGGATTCTACCAAAAACAGGATTCAAATTGATTCATTTTTTGGTGTCGTGTCGATTTTTTATCAAACAATTTACATCCTGTTTTGGGTAGAATCCTTTAAAGTTTCAAGCTGAAATTCACAGAATTGATTTGTTATTAATTGATAAACCATTCTTGAAAATTTTATTAGAATCCAAGCAACTTAAATTTTTTCTCAAAAATTGAAAAAAAGCAAAGGCTAAAGCCTTCATTTTTGATAAAAATCGAGCAAAAATTAAAGTTGCTTGGATCGGGATGAAATTTTCAGGGATAATTAATTGATGAATTTTAAATCATTCCTGAAAATTTCAGTTTGAAAATTTAAAGGATTCTACCAAAAACAGGATTCAAATTGATTCATTTTTTGGTGTCGTGTCGATTTTTGATCAATCAATTTGCATCCTGTTTTGGGTAGAATCCTTTAGAATTTCAAGCTGAAATTCACAGAAATGATTTGTTATTAATCAATAAACCATTCCTGAAAATTTTTTTAGAATCCAAGCAACTTTAATTTTTTCTTAAAAATTGAAAAAAGCAAAGGCTAAAGCCTTCATTTTTGATAAAAATCGAGCAAAAATTAAAGTTGCTTGGATTCTAATGAAATTTTTAGGGATGATTAATTGATTAATTATAAATCATTCCTGAAAATTTCAGTTTGAAAATCTAAAGGATTCTACCAAAAACAGGATTCAAATTGATTGATAAAAAATCGACTAGACACCAAAAGATGAATCAATTTGTACCGTGTTTTTGGTAGAATCCTTTGGAATTTCAACCTGAATTTTTTAAGAATGATTTATGATTGATCAAACAATCATCCCTGAAAATTTCATTAGAATCCAAGCAACTTTAATTTTTTTTTAAAATTGAAAAAAAGCAAAGGCTAAAGCCTTCATTTTTGATAAAAATCGAGCAAAAATTAAAGTTGCTTGGATCGGGATGAAATTTTTAGGGATGGTTTATTGATCAATAACAAATCATTCCTAAAAATTTCAGCTTGTAAATCCAAAGAATTCTACCCAAAACCAAAATTTAAAAGGCATTTATACGTACATTTGGCAAATGCAATGCAATCCTATGGAAATTGCCATAAGAATATTGAATATAATGTATTTCAATGGGAAGTATAGGAAAACCGGTGAAATTTTTAATTTGATTGATTTTACAATATGTTTTTAAAACTCATTATCTCTATAACTACAATGATTTAAATAATGAAACTTATGATATAAATAGATAAAAAAACGATTAATCAAATGACATAAAGTTTATTTTTGTACAATGTATCAATCGTTAGTTATTAAAGCTTAAATATGACCTAAAATTTTTCATATTTTGATTAATAACTCAAGAATGATACAAATTTAAAATTTGAAACTTTCTTTATTTATAGATTGAATAATTTCTGATCGTTTGAGACTATAATCAACTTGATGCGATTTATATTTCTTGAGTTATATGCATATTTGTAATTTTATTGACATTGTGTGTTTAAACTCAAATAACTTGAAAACGGTAATGAATTAAATTGTTAAACTTAACACAATATTAGATCATTAACTGCTTTATAAAATGATATATAGTTTAATTTTGTAAAGTAAATCATTCGTAAGTAAAGAATTTTTAAAGTTGACCTAAATTTGAATGTTTTTTAAGTTAAAAACCGTTATAACTCAAGAATGACAAATTACACAATATTTATTTAAAACTTATTTAATTAAAAATTAATTGATCTATTATTGTGCCAAGTTTCAAATTTTTATCGTTAAGGGTTCTTGAGTTATCAATTTGTAAACAAATAATAAACAAAAACCACAAAAACGCATATAACTTGAAAACGATAAATTGTACAAAGTTGATTATAGTTTCAATTGATTAGAAATTGTTAAATTTATAAGTTTAGAAAGTTTTAAAATTTAATTCTGTACGATTCTTGAGTTATTAATTAAAAACTAAAAAAATTTGAGTCAACTTTAAGCATTGATAACTAACGATTGATGAGCCGTACAAAATTAAACAATACGTTATTTTATAGATCATTATCTTATCTATAAATTTCAAAAGTTTCAAAATTTAAATCATTGTAGTTTTAGAGATAATTAATTCAAGACAAAGCATGTTTAATGAAAAAACATAATACGAAAAATGCAGATAACTCAAAATTGATAAGATCTACAAAAATGATATTAAGCTCATTCGATTAAGCATCTCAAAATCTATAAATGTGCTAAGTTTCAAAATTTAATTCTGTACGATTCTTGAGTTATTAATTAAAATTTAAAAAAATTTTAGTCAACTTTAAGCATTGATAACTAACGATTGATAAGTTGTACAAAAATAAACTTTATGTTATTTGATAGATCATTTTTTTATCTATTAATGTCAAAAGTTTCAACTTTAAAATCATTGTAGTTTTAGAGATAATGAGTTTCAAAAACATATTGTAAAATCAACAAAATTTCAAATTTCACTGATTTTCCTATCCTTTCCCATTGATATACATTATATTCAATATTCTTATGGCCATTTCCATAGGATTGCATTGCATTTGCCAAATGTACGTATAAATGCCTTTTAAATTTTGGTATTGGGTAGAATCCTTTGGATTTACTTTTAGTCAAATAACTTTTAGTCAAAAAAAAGTTGATAAACAAGTATATTTTTAGTCGAAAAAAAACAGTTGATAAACAAGTATATTTTTAGTCGAAAAAAAACAGTTGATAAACAAGTATATTTTTAGTCGAAAATAAACAGTTGATAAACAAGTATATTTTTAGTCGAAAAAAAACAGTTGATAAACAAGTATATTTTTAGTCGAAAATAAACAGTTGATAAACAAGTATATTTTAAGTCGAAAAAAACAGTTGATAAACAAGTATATTTTTAGTCGAAAATAAACAGTTGATAAACAAGTATATTTTTAGTCGAAAAAAAACAGTTGATAAACAAGTATATTTTTAGTCGAAAATAAACAGTTGATATACAAGTATATTTTTAGTCGAAAAAAACAGTTGATAAACAAGTATATTTTTAGTCGAAAAAAAAACAGTTGATAAACAAGTATATTTTTAGTCGAAAAAAAAACAGTGGAAAAATCAATTTGAATCCTGTTTTCCGGGTAGAATTTTGGATTTTAGAACAAAAATTGCAGTTGATAAACAAGTATATTTTTAGTCGAAAATAAACAGTTGATATACAAGTATATTTTTAGTCGAAAAAAACAGTTGATAAACAAGTATATTTTTAGTCGAAAAAAAAACAGTTGATAAACAAGTATATTTTTAGTCGAAAAAAAACAGTTGATAAACAAGTATATTTTTAGTCGAAAATAAACAGTTGATAAACAAGTATATTTTTAGTCGAAAATAAACAGTTGATATACAATGTATTTCAATGGGGAATTGTGGAAAAAAATCAATCAATTTGAATCCTGTTTTTGGGTTGAATCTTTTGGATTTCAAAACTGAAATTCACAGGAATGATTTGTTATTGATCAATAAATTATTCCTGAAAATTTCATTGCAATCCAAGCAACTTTAATTTTTTTTTCGTTTTTGAAAAAAACCCATGGACTAACCCCTTTGCGTTTTTTCAATTTTTGAGAAAAAATTAAAGTTGCTTGGATCTGAATGAAATTTTCAGGAATGATTTATTGATCAATAAAAAACTATTCCTGTGAAGTTCAGTTCATAAATCCAAAGGATTCTACCCAAAATCGGACTTTTAAAAGCTGTCATACGTATATTTGGCAAATGCAATGCATTCCTATAAAAATGGCCATAAGAATATTGAATATAATGTATTTCAATGGGAAGTATAGGAAAACCGGTGAAATTTTTAATTTGATTGATTTTACAATATGTTTTTAAAACTCATTATCTCTATAACTACAATGATTTAAATAATGAAACTTATGATATAAATAGATAAAAAAACGATTAATCAAATGACATAAAGTTTATTTTTGTACAACTTATCAATCGTTAGTTATTAAAGCTTGAATATGACCTAAAATTTTTCAGTTTTTGATCAATAACTCAAGAATCGTACAAACTTAAAATTTGAAACTTTTCAAACTTATAGATTAAATGATTTCTAATCGTTTGAAACTATAATCAACTTGATGCAATTTATATTTCTTGAGTTAAATGCATATTTGTAATTTTATTGAAGTTGTGTGTATAAACTCAAATAACTTAAAAACGGTAATGAATTAAATTGTTAAACTTAACACGATATTAGATAATTAATTGCATTATAAAATGATATATAGTTTTATTTTGTAAATTACACCATTCGTAAGTTATGAATTTTTAAAGTTGACCTAAATTTGAATGCTTTTTTAATTAAAAATTGTTATAACTCAAGAATGACAAGTCACACAATATTTATTAAAAACTTATTAAATTGAGAATTAATTGATCTATTATTGTGCCAAGTTTCAAACTTTTATCGTCAACGGTTCTTGAGTTATAAATTTGTAAACAAGTAAAAAACAAAAACCACAAAAACGCATATAACTTAAAAACGATAAGTTGTACAAAGTTGATTATAGTCTCAATCGATTAGAAATTGTTAAATCTATAAGTTTAGAGAGTTTTAAAATTTAATTCTGTACGATTCTTGAGTAATTGATTAAAATCTAAAAAAATTTAAGTCAAATTCAAGCATTGATAACTAACGATTGATAAGTTGTACTAAAATAAACAATATGTCATTATATAGATCATTATCTTATCTATAAATGTCAAAAGTTTTAAAATTTAAATCATTGTAGTTTTAGAGATAATTAATGTAAAACAAAACATGTTTAATTAAAAAACATGAAACGAAAAACGCAGATAACTCAAAATTGATAAGACCTACAAAATTGATAATAGGCTTATTCGATTAAGCATCCTAAAACCTATAAGTGTGCCAAGTTTCAGAATTTAATTCTGTACGATTCTTGAGTTATTGATTAAAAACTAAAAATATTCAAGTCAACTTTAAGCATTGATAACTAACGATTGATAAGTTGTACAAAAATAAACAATATGTCATTTTATAGATCATTATCTTATCTATTAATGTCAAAAGTTTTTAAATATAATTCATTGTAGTTTTAGAGTTAATTAATTCAAAACAAAGCATGTTTAATGAAAAAACATGAAACGAAAAACGCAGATAACTCAAGATTGATAAGATCTACAAAATTGATAATAGGCTTATTCGATTAAGCATCTCAAAATCTATAGGTTTGCAAAGTTTCAGAATCTGGTTCTGTAGCATTCTTGAGAAATTTCAGTTTTTCAGTTTTGAAAACCAAAATTTTAGTGATTTTGTGTGTAAAGTTTGAGTTCAGTTTGAGAATACATTGAATTCCCTATTCAAAAAGTGGAATCGGCCTAAAAAGGTCACTTTTTTGCAAATATTAGTTTTATTGAAATTCCGCAAGGTGGCGTTACCCCATAAATGATCTTTCACCTCAAATATCTCAAAAACTGTACATCGTACAAACTCGAAAATAGCTTTAATCGTCTCAGAATCACTAAATCTATAAGAATCGATACCAAAATTATCAAAATCGGTCAATAGCAATAGATGCTATTTTATACATTCAAAAGGCTTAAATAGACTAACTGATAAGAACAGAAGTATTGTTGAGCTTGTATATTAACTAACTAATGTTCAAAATGTAAACATGATGCAAAGAAATGTAATAACATACCAAAGGATTTTGCCATTGTTTTTCATCACAAGTTTAGACTTAACATTTGAGATTTGTCGATTGTTATAGATCATTGTAGATTGGTAATTGGCATTGATGCACGTTTTGAAGTAAATAAACAATGTATGACATTCAACGTTTGTTGGTGCTATGGATGTTTAGCACAAGTTGAAATAAATTATGGTGATGATGAAAACATGACGATGATCCCAAATTAAAAGTTAAAGTTGATAACTGAGAAGATGATCGTCGATGATGAATGGATGATGGGATAGATGTTTAGCACAAGTTAAATAAAATTATGTTGATGTCATTTATAATGAGGATGATCACAAGTTTAACATTAAAGTTGACAATGTTGACAATTGGTCGTCAATGATGATTATAATGGTGCTTAAAGGTAAAAAAGTTAATAAAATAAAGGAACACAAAACAAAAAATCATTTTTTTATAAGTTAAAACCAAATTATTTAAAATAAAGTCAATCAAAAACCATCACGAGCTCTTAGACAAACAACGACATTTCTGGAACCGGAATGACCATCGCCAACACAAGAATTAATTACAGGAAACAGGAATGGTTATCGCTATAGCCATCAAAGATACAATTAGATTGATAGACGAATAAATAAATCAAATGTTAATGAGTTATCAATGTTGTTGTTTTTCAGAATACTTAACTTTGATGAAAAGTGTCTATAACTAAATTGACCACCATAGGTTTCAATTGGATTCCATAGCAACAACTTAACGGTCACGGAAAGTTGCAGACGTTAACCAGAAACCAGAATAACAATTATCGGCCAAAGGAATTAAAACTTGATCCCCGTTTAAGACAAGGTTTGATAAATTCCAGATCAGCAAACGATTAATCAGCCAGTTAGAAGAAGTTACCAGACGTTAACAAGACGTTACCAGGTTGATAGACCATAAATAGGAAATGAAAAACAAAAACTTGCTTACGGAAATATTTTCAATTTGATGCCAAAGAAATAATTAATTGGTTACGAGGAAGTTACCAGAAGTTAACCAGACCATCATCAAAATAGACCATCCGAAATACCGTCATCAGCATAAATGACCAGCCACCATAATAAAAGTCATATAGAAGCATCTTCAGTTGTACCGAACATGGACAAAACGAACAGGATCAACTTGGAACAGGACAATCAGCTTTAGCCAAAACGAAGAGAGTTGCTTGATAGAAAGTTGGTTGATCATCACAAGTGAAAGCCAAGAAACGATTGATGATCTACTCGGTCTTTGCTTGAGTTTATATACAAATTTTACGCTATTTTAACCACACATTTGCTAGTGTTCAATGTGGTATGCAGGGTCGTTTAGTTAGTCATTTCAGTTTAAACTTCGATTGAAGAGTAGTACACGAAACGTTAGGCGCACGAGTTTAAACTTTGATAATTTCATGTTGCCAATACACTATAGGGTAAACATGAACTCTATGTCAAATCATGTACAACGATAGATGAGTGGTGGAAGCTAGTCATTAGTTGTACAGTGAAAGAAGAAGGTCAACAATATGAATCAATATGATAAAAACGACGATGAAATACGTTCATCGATTCGAGTCAAATGTATTATCATGATTCTAGAAGCTTCATCGAAGCTAGTGCTATATCGGCAAAGTTTGGCATTACAACAATAAACATAAACATAAACATATGGTTCATCGCTATCAACATTAAAATCGTCATCAATGTTGAAATAGGTACCAGAAATGGAAATAATATTAAAATCAACCACAATGATAGATCAATAACCGCTCAATCAAATACATTTTAATTTGATTTTGTATCACTAAATGTTTATTAGTTATAAATTTTTAAATTTGGGTTTAAGTTTGATCATATATGTACTTTAAGACGCTATAACTCATCAATGACAAATGAAGATGAGAAAAGAGATAAAATGTTTCATAGATTATACATAAATTATAAAACTCAATCAAAATTCATTAGGGATTCAAACTGTTAACTTTAGACTGTTGATTTGTGAATGTGATCATTGATTAATTGTAAAATGATAAATTGTGAAATATTTTTAAAGTTCTGAATCAATGTCGTGTAAGTTCACTAGAAAATAATTATAATAATAAAAATTTGTTAATTAAAAACAATTGAAAAAAACATTTAATTTTTATGTTAACATACTTTTATATGCCACAGGACGATTTACGTAACAAAGATCCTTACTATAGCCATATGATTGCGATGACGATTCTTCACTTGACGATTGATCAATATTATACTGATAATAAAAATATGGTTAATTAAACTTAGAAATAAAAATTGCAATAATCAAATTTACCTTAAAATGGTTTGCTCCCATCATCATCATCTGTTCTTGTTGATCATTGACAATATTTGATCGAATCGTTCGTAGATTTAATTCTTGAATTGGCCTAAAATTATCCTGATGTCCATCGCCCTTCAACGACGTACGTAATAGATGAAATTGTTGTGCGTTCATATAGATCGGCCGATTTAGGATGATCCATTGAACCGTTTCGAAACATGCCGGTTGGGTCAATGATCCATCATACGTAACATAATGTCGTATGCTGGGTAAAAGGTCACGAACCATGATCGAACGAATCTCTTGAACGTCACCTATATATAATGTTATGTTATATTCAATATATAAATTAATTGTTTCGATTCTCGTTCACTAGGTGGCAATAGTGTGCATGGGTGAATGTTTGTACAATCAAGGAAGATTCGATTATTGTATTATATTATTATTATTATATTTTTTCCCGTTTTCACATTGTTCGTGTTCAAGTTTCCTGTTTGAATTGTGAATGTGTGTGTACATCCTGTCAAATGTCGAATTAGATTAATTTGAACTATTGTTGTCCAAATGTTCAGATCATGTTCATCTTCACACATTATTATTAAATTTATATATGTTATATATTCGTTTTCCCTATTCTTGTTCATGTTATGATTTACATACAACACCGTTTGTGGTCAGTTTATTTTATTTATTTATTTATTTTTTGGTTTGGTTTGGTTTGATGTAAAGTGAATGTACTCAAGATGTGGTTATGCTATTGGCTTACGAGTCACATCTCGTCTTTTTTGAAATATGAACATATACAGGATTCATGTCAAATTAGATTTGGTTGTTCAACATTACATGAATGTGCCATGAAAGAATATTATTATAATAATAATAATGTTGACTAGATTCGATTCTCCGTGTTATGCCTTATAGATTTATATATATTTTCATATATATATTTCTTTTACTAACTTTCAATGTTTGTGTGTTCCCATATGGCATCGAGTCTACCAAATATTAGTCTTCTTTTGTTCTCAAGAATCGAGAAAAAGAAGAAGAAGACTAGGGTTAGGTGGCTAACTTCCTTCCATTCAGAATTCTGATTTACTTTCAATGCCGTAATTAAGTGAAGCAATATTAATTACCAGAAACACTCTCTATCTCACATTCATTGTCATTGTCAATTGACTTTCAACTATCCCAGAAAAATTAACCCCGCGACTTCTATGTGGAGAGGAGGGGGAAAAGCAATGAAAGAGAATCATTTTCCTAATGAAAAATATTTCTATTCTTCAATGAGAGAGTGTCAAATACGCTTTTTGCTGTGTTGGTTAAGTATCGAAACATTGTCTTAATTAATTAAGCGCCATTTAACGTCTTACTGATGTGGCAGATGTTTTATAATCGACCCGAAAAAAAGAAAGAAAGAAATCACATATGTGACACACCTACCTCGATTAGTAATATTCTTCAATGAATTGATGATATGTTTCAATTGTGAATTATTGTTCATCGTACCCTTTCCATTGTTGTTGTTGCCACCAATTGAAGTTGTTGCAGAATTTTTTGCTAAACGAACCAATGCCGAGATTGCTGCCAAACCATTTGGTGCACGTTTTGCATCAGACCAATTGGAATATAGTTGTCCATTGTATGCATATAATTGTAATTCTCCAGCAAATTGTTGTCCATTGATCGTATGCTCAGAGCCACGATTATTCTCTCGTCCAAAATGTAATGTTATATTGGATAATGTATATTGATAACTTAATGGTCCGCCACTGATCAGAACCGATTTATCGCCATTGATTGTCATACTGATCGATCGACCTGTATTGATCAATTCACCATCCAACTGTTTTTGGGTAATGAATTAAAAAATAAACAATTTTTTATGCTTTAAAAAAAAGCTTCAACTTACTTGATCACCTTTGATATTGATTTCAGGTAAATATGGATCATAGATTATACGTTCCGTATCGATATTGATTGGTGATTGTCGACGTCCCTTACTACAATGGGACCATTTTGGATTTAATCGACCCCAAAAGTCTGGTCCTAATTGTTTGATAGGGGGAGAGGAAAGGGGAGGGGAAGGGATGTTAAAATATATTGAAATTTAATGTGTGTGTGTTTGTATAAACAATTATAAACCTAAATCTATTATTATTATGTACAAACATGTTCAATTTAACCTTTTCTACTCACTATAATTAAATTATAATTTTTTTTAAAGTTTGTATTATATACTTTAAATGTTTAACTTTTTTTTTTGTTCTCGTTCTTTGGTTCGATACGATTATTTCGTTTAACTTAAAGACTAAAGACTTTTTTGTTTTATAGTTTGAACAATTAATTCACTTTCACTTTTGCAACTATTCACTTCCCATGGGACATTTGTGTCGATTGGCAATAATCATCACCACCCAAATACACATTACACTGTCAACTTTAATTAAACTGGACTTTTAGTTGTTGTTTACGATTAAATCGCAACTTGCCATCATTAACAACAAATGGTTGGCAACATTAATTTCCAATTGTCCTCCCGTGAAAATGGAGAAAAAGAAGAAGAAGATGACCATTGTTGTGATAATTACCGAACAATAACCAAAAAAGCAAAAAAAAAACTAATTTGTATCATGAACTGTTCAATTGTCTTCTCATTCAATGTCTCAATTGTCGATTATTCTTGCATTTTTGTGTTTTGTGAATGTGATCTCTCTCTCTCTCTCTCTCTCTCTCTCTCTCTCCTGGTTGACATTAGGTCGCAACGATTATTATCCAAACCCACTTTTGTTCTCATCATTTGGTCTAAATTGTTTTTTTTTATGTTCAGTTATTTGCACTATTTAGATTCTTTTGTTTGTGTACTAAAATATGGTTTTACGTTTGTGTGTGTTTGTGTTTGGTAACATTTAATTCCAAAACCTAAAAGTTACATACCTGAAATTCCTTCATAGGTCCACCATGAATCCCAATCGGCATTGACCATCATCAATGGATTGTTGAACAATGTTATCAATGATAAGAATAGAAATAATCGAAACCAATTGATACAATGGAAATGATGATGATGATGATATCGTTTCCAATCATTGTCATCGTTGTTGTCGTTCCAACAAATTAATCGATTTTGATTAACCATTTTTGTTGTCAATTTGCCTTTTCGCACCATTGAATACGAACAATTTTTTTTATTTAGTTTGATTCTGATTGCGTACTAAATTCTAGATCGAAGAGAAAAAAAATTCTTATTTTATTCTTCTCGTCCCGGCGGCAATGTTCTTGACAGCTATCCTAACGGGCACCTGACCACTTACTTACTTACTTTTTGGGAATAAAGAATTCAATTGTTATTTGGTCAATTCGTGAAAATTTTCGGTAATCGATTCCAATTTTGCTTTATATTACTTTCAATAACATTTTTCCCTCATCCATTCTCTTGTTAAATAAACTCTATCAAAAAAAAAGATTGTCTGATTCGTTTCGAATATTCGTTATCAATTTAGGTTTCTTTGTTCGGTTCGATTCATTGTTGCCAAACAAATGCAATTAATACAAAATAATAAGAATAAGAATATAGATATCTAAGAAATGTATATAAGAATTGCTATTTTTATATTTAGGAAAATTGATGATATCACAAAGTCAAATGAACACTTTTTGTATTATTATTGTATCAATTTGTAGCAAAAAAAAAAATAAATGTTTTTAGGGCATTTCGATTGCTTTCAATCGATTGAGTGTTACAATCAAATTTTCTATTTGCTAATTTATTCTCTATTTGCGCTTAGACTTAAGACTTAACTTGACTTAAATTCTTTCTATTCTAATACTTAAACCTTTTAAAAAACTTAAATATTCTAATCTTTTTTTTTAAAATTAAATTCAAATTAAACCAAATATTTACTAATTTTTTTTATGTTAAAAATATAATTGTTTAAAATTATAAATTAAAACTAAAAAAATTAACTTACCTTTGTGATGAAACGATAACTTGCATAGATAAATTGAAATTGGTACAAATATTCTTCCATACAAGTGCACTCGAACTTTGTTTTTGTTTGTGGTTGATATGATTATTGTTGTAAACTCAATGAAGTTCAAATGTTGAATTAGCAATCAGAAAAATGTTGAAGAATACATTCGAAACACAAAGATATCGTTAGAATTCATCATCTTTTGAAGAAGAAGAAGAAGAAGAAGAAGGAAAAGTTGCTTCCCGTTACAAATCTTGACTTGACGCATGTTCAATTCCATTCGAACCGAAAATTCTTTAACGTGATTGGCTATTTAAACCATAAGATGGGTTGTCGTTCCATTCTTCCCGGGAATTCTATGTCGAGAATCGTTCCACAATTCATTTATAATGCTTCTATCACAATTCCTTTCTCTAATACCAATGGCAATATTCATCAAAAAAAAAAACTTGTGGCTTGTTATTATTTTCAATGATGGAAACACACAACTATTTGAATTATGAACACAACAACAAAAAAAATAAATTGCAGACATTGACCATAGTAATCGTTGAATGCAATTGAATGATTAGATTTGATCACAATAAATTTAGACTTGTTCATTTGGTCACAAATTTGTTTATGTACCTTTTCTTCATCCTCCTCTTCTTGTTCCACTCTCCCTCGGAATGGATCGTGTCAAATGTTTATTATTTGCCGATCGTAATTCACCCAACAACTATTTTCCTAGTGATTTGAATGCATAATGCGACCGAGAACGAAACAAAACGAGAAACGACGATGAACGAGCTTGGCCAATATGAACAATCTGCTTTTGATTGAATTGATGCGTCTTGGTTTGCGTTTGAATTTATATTTATATATATAAAACATTGGAAAATGGTTCCATATAGGATTAGCTTGTCTCGCATTTTGTGTGTGTGTGTTTTCCACTTGCCAATTGGTCACGATCTATTCATTTATATTATGGTTCCGAGGTTGCTTTGTGCAAACAATCCCACCCGATTGTGTCACACACACACAGACAATTGCAACACGCAATCTTTGTTTGGCTTCCCCAAGAATAAAACTACAATTAACCAATAGTACTTCTTCGTTATTTTTATTTTTCTTCTTTTTTGGTTGGTTGTTTTACAACATTTTTTGATTGGCAACAATTCAATTTAATTAAACAAAAAATCTTCTAATCAGAATATTTCTTCTCTTCTCGATTCCTCTTCCTCCTCTTCCATAAACGTCGACTCTTCTTCAAATTTAGAATCATATTCTATCGATTATGTTGTTATATTGGAAATTAACTTTGTTCATTTTGTTCTACATTTGGATCTTGATTTCAAATTGAGTCAATCATATTTTCCCTGAGTTTTTCTTATTCTTGCACTATTTAATCTAATACGATTGTTTCGATTTTGATTTTGATTTTTTTTTCGTTTCGTTTCGTTTAATCAAACTTTGATCGATTTTATCTTTTTCAATTCACATATAATAGCAAATATTCGAACAATCTTTTGTTATCTGGTTTTGGAAAATGTTGATGATGATGATGATGATGACGAACGTAATTATGGAATGATGCGGTTCAAAACGACAATAGAGTCTCATGAACCATGAAGTTTCGATTGTATTCTCTCTCTCTCTCTCTCTCTCTCTCTCTCTCTCTCTCTCTCTCTCTCTCTCTCTCTCTCTCTCTCTCTCTCTCTCTCTCTCTCTCTCTCTCTCTCTCTCTCTCTCTCTCTCTCTCTCTCTCTCTCTCTCTCTCTCTCTCTCTCTCTCTCTCTCTCTCTCTCTCTCTCTCTCTCTCTCTCTCTCTCTCTCTCTCTCTCTTTAATTCTCTAATTCTCTATTCTTGATCGTCACACATTGACAACATTATATTATAATAACACTAATATGGCAGGATTCTCCTTGGGATTCTCATCCAAATTTTTTCCCTTCTTTTTTTGTTGCTTCTCTATTCCAATTGGTAACATATGGACGACGACAACGATGATGATGAACTTGCACATTGAATTCTATAGAATTGCATACTTTTATTCTCAAACAACAACAACAACAAAATCTAACTTTATTCCATCGCTCAATCCCTCTACAAATGGTAACATTTTGACTATTTTGTGTGTGTGTGTATAAATATATACCTTGTGACTGTTTGTGTGATTAATATAATATTTTTTTTCTGTATATTTGGTTATATAATATACCTTTATTCAATGCATACAAAGTTTGTGATGTAAATTTGTTAGTTTTTTTCACATATTATATCTATCATATCACAAAAATATACAAGAAAAATCAAAAAAAAAAAAAAAACACAAGGATCAATTGGTAAAGACACAACAATTTAGTATCCCGCGAAAAACAAATTAGATTGTAAAAGAATCAACGTTTACTATTTGGGAATGAGAATCCTGGTGACTTTATCTTTCTTTTTTTGGTAATTGAGATGTTTTGTCCAATCGGAAGAGGAAAACTTATTTTTTGCTGTTGTTGTTGTATTTCTAGCTCAATCTTGATAGTCACTTTTTGTTTTGTGTTTGGTTCCATTCTTAAAAATCCAATTCTTGTTCTAATGTTCACTGATTCGTATCACTTGACTTGTGCGTGTCTGCGCGTAATTGCATTTGATTTTATTTTTCTATATATATGTTGGGAAACAAACAAATAAACTCACTAAACGCATCTTTTGTCCGTTTTATTCTTCTTCTTTTTTTTGTGATTTAAATTTGCACACAATTACCGATTGATGCAAATCGCACATTCGTTTCATTCGTTTTTCCCCTTTTCCCTTTCCTATCATCTTGAACACTTGAAACGAAGTTTTCATTTGAATGAAATTGGTGAGTATACAAAACACAAGCCGGCACTACTACACACTTCAATTCCGATTGAACGATTGATCAGCAAAATTTATTTTATTTTATTTTTGGCTTTTGATATCTATTCTATTCTATTCTCTCTTCAATATTCCTCTTGACTTGTGCCATATGTGCATTTAAATATATAAAAAAAAAAGAATGATTAGCATGGATCAAAGAATTCAAAATGCCTCAAGCTGATTTCATTTCCCAAGTGTGTGTGTTGCAAAATTTTTCTAACGCACGCATTTGTCTTAAATATTTTATAATTTAAAAATTTAAATTCAATATATATACGCAACTTTTATATGTTTGTTAGTTTACAGTTGATCATACAGTGGAAATCAGAAAAAATAAACAAATGAACAAGTTCATGGTTGGTTCATGATTCAATGATTTTTGTATTCTGTCAAAATAGTATTCTGTCAAAATAGAACAACAACAAAAAAGTGAAAGTTTGTATCTAGCTTCGATAAAAAGTAAACAATTTTTTTCTATTTTGCTACATTTTTTTTCACTTAAGTTTGCATAATTTACTTACAATACGTCTCTACACATATTCACTCTAGTGTTTCTTTCTTTGGGTTAGTGTTGAATCAATTCAAATGTACGAATGAGAAGTGTGTGTGTGTGTGTGTGTGTGTATTTGACGTGAAATGTTCATTGGACCGAAACTTATATGAAAAAAAAAAGAATTCGGCTCATTTGAGCAACGATCGACGGTTCGATGAATCGCCTAACAGTGGAACTTAACTTTTTTCATTTTTTTTGATAAGCAAAAAAAATTATTTTTTAATAATATTTAAATTAAAAAATAAAATAAAAATTAATATTTCTTTTGTTTTATCAAAGGCAAGTGATCTATTCTAATGCTTACTGTTGATTGATCGATTAAATTATATTTTTTTAATTCTCTCATGTTTGTCAATGTGTTGTTGGCCTTGTCAATTTAGGTATTGTCATATATAGATTTGATAATTTTCTAGCACATTAATACTACGATTTAATATGTATGTCTGTGTCTATGTGAGTAATTGTGTATTAGTTAGTAGATCAACCTTAAATATAAAAAAATAAAATGAATAGAGGTTTCAATGCTCAAATATGATAAAACCATTGGTATCCCGGTTTTCAATATGATAATTAAATTAAGCAATAAAGTCATATGACATTGTTGCTGTTCATATTACATTCTCTCTCTCTCTCTCTCTCTCTCTCTCTCTCTCTCTCCCTAACATTGTCAAACCGTTATTTTATGTTTTTTTCCTATTAACTTGTTATCTCGATCCAAGCCACTTGCTCGCTCATCACCAAGGTGTACGTTTTGGTATAAACCGTCGTTTTGATATTAGTTGTTGGTGGTCTCAACAGCGATTATCCATCTTTTCACTTTTCCTTTTTTTTATTGACAATTGTGGTTGTTGCTGTTTATACTATCCTATCCCAAGTAAAGTCGTTTAATTTTTTTCATTAGTTTTACGTTTGTTAATCATTTTTTGCTAATAACATTCTCTAAAGGAACAAATCAATTGTTGTTGTTGGTGGTGTTTGGAAATCAAATAAAAAAAAATGGAGATGATCGAAACCAATGTATCAATTGAACAGTTGATGGCACATTTGATACAATTGGAACGTGAACGAGATCATCTATCGACTGAGTTACATATGACACAACTATTGTTTCGTCAAATGAAACATGATCGTAATCGTATTGCACGACAATTGGCTACAACACAACGTGATTTGGAACATTTGAAACGTTCACAAGCTACGTTTAAAGCATTGGGACATCATGATTATGATTCGTTTCGACGTAGACAAAAACGATATAATCGTTGGATATCGAAACAATCATTGAATGGTTCATCGGAATTAATAATCGGTCATAAAAAAAGTAGCAAACGAAAGAAGAAACGTAAAAACAATTCCATAAATAATGGAATTGTATCAAATGATTACAATTGTTTACCGTTGCCGATACGTTCATCATATCAACAATTCGATACATTGAATTATCCGCAAATGTCTACAAATGATACAATTTATGAAAATGTATCAAATGTATTAAATGAACATTTGCAACAACAACAGCAACAACATGAATTGTTACCATCAACAAGTGAATGTAAACTTCGTTATAATAATTCATTACGACAATGTATCGAATTTTCACGTTCATTATTGGATTTAACTAAAATTGATCAAAATGATAATGAAATCTCTAATCAAGATAAACAATTAAACATTTCATTAATTAATGAAGATGATCAAATGATTCCAATTGAATTGAATACAGAAGAAGAATGTAGCAAAGTTCGTATAATTCAATTACAGAATAAACCAAAAGATTTTCTTGGAATATTCTTCGACACTTCATTAGTGGATGAAGTTATCGTACATAAGGTGATAACAAATTCAATTGCCGATCGTTCAGGAATTATGCCTGGTGATCGTCTATTGGAAATTTGTGGAATCAATGTTCGTAAAGTTAATTATCGATTAGCTAATCGTATCATAGAGGATTGTGAAACTGATTTAATTGAATTTAAATTGATATCATCAACATCAACAACAACAACAGATCAACAAGACACATCTATTGTTGAGATAAATTCAAATGAAAATATAATAAAACGTAAATCGACACTTACCCGTCGGGCAGCATTTAAATCCAAGGCACGACTTCATTCATATTTGGAACGTAAACGATCAAATGAATCAATGTTATATCAAACATCACATCTAACCGTAACATTGCCGAGACGAATTGCTATCAATCAACCATTAGCAAAAATTAAGCTGATGGGCGGAAATGCGGTTGGAATATTTGTCCATTCAATTGGTGATGATTTCCTGGCAAACCTTCTTCAAACCGGTGATCAATTGTTGGAATATAATAATTTTGATCTAACAAAAGCGACGGCGGAAGATGCGGCAATCGAGTTGGCTAAACCGGCACGAAATGGTATATTGGTTGCCATGTTCAACATGGAAAGTAAGTTTAAAGTTAAACATTGTGTTACTTCAATTGTGTTTGATGACCAATTGTGAACAGCTGTTGTACACAATTGTTGTACTTTTATACAAAAGACAGTACATTGTTTATGGATAATCCCTTTTTAAACCTACCTCTTTTTTCCAGCGTATAATCAAATACAACAACGCTCAATGGGAGATTCATTCTACATTCGGACGGAATTTAGTCGTCAATCGATTAATAAATCATTGGAATTTAAGAAAGGTGATATACTTTACGTTGATAATACATTGTATGATGGTAAACCAGGATTTTGGCGAGCGTGGAAGGTGGATGAACGTACGGGACAACGTACGATGGCGTGTGGAATCATTCCAAGTAAATATAATGCTCAATGTGAATTGTTGAAACAGATTCAACGTTCAAATCAACATAATGTTTCTAAAAATTATAATGGAAAACATTCTCGTCAATCATCACGATGGACACGTTTTCGTTTCATTCTTTTTTGGAGATCATCATTGAATAAAAATAAACAAACATCCTCATCATCAATCTTATCATCATCGTCGTGTGTTAAACAAAGAACAAAATCCAATGAAGATAATGATCAAACAACGATGTCAACAATGTCCAATTCACGAATCTTGGCAAGTTGCCGTATATCCTATACACAATTATCCAATGATGATGATCATGAAAATCATAATCAAATTGAAGAAATTATTGAACATGGATTCAACGATATGGAAACGGAAGATGATGATAATGCAAAATCATATCAATTGGTAAATATGATTCCGTTACGTAAACCAAGATTGATCCTATTATTTGGTCCATTTGCCGATCTTGTGGCTCAACGTATGGAAATGGAATTTGCTCATCAATATCGTTCATTGATAATTGCTGATAGCTCGAAAATCAATCAAATAATTGATGATGGTCGACATCCAATTATAACAATATTAAATAATAATAATTTAAATATTATTGAACAATATGAATCGAATCAATGGTTTCCCATAATGGTTTCAATACGTTTCCGTTCACCTAAACATTTAAAGGATACGGTAAATAAATGGAAGATGATCAATCAGAAGACATTCAATGATAACAACAACAATTATCAATTGAAAGGGTCAAATGACGTTCGCCGATCATCAACAATTGGCTTTAAGATGGCAAAAACATTTTACAATCATATGATTGATATGGAACAACGTTTCAATGAACGTAATCGTCGTTTTCATATTCGTATCGTTGGAAATAATCTAACATTTATGTGTACACAATTGAAGGATCGTATCGATGATGAACAGAATAAGGTTCTGTGGACTGAAGCCAAACAATTGGCTAAATGTGATCCAGTTTCAGAGTAGCAAATTGTATCGAAAATTGTTCGAAATAGTCGCACGGTCAAAGATTAAAAATTGAAATTAATAAATTTGGCCGTGCGACCTATGATTTAAATAAAATTTTATTTGATTCTCTTTGTAATTCAATTGTATTAATATTAAAATATGGTCAATGACAATGATGGTGATGATGTTGATGATGATTGATGATTGGAACCAAAAAACCTATTATATAATATTAATGTTTAAAAAATAAATAAAATATCTATCATTTGTATGAGATGAAATGTGATAATGGAAAGAGATGATATCATGAATCAATTGGATTAAAGTGTTTCTGTGGATTTGCATGAAAGGGGAGTGAACATTTGAGAATTTGAGTATTTGAGAATCAATTTATGCTTGATTATGATTTTTATGTAAATTTTTTGCCATCTCTTCATCAAACGATTGTGAATAGTTTGATTTTCCAGCCAATGAACGCATCGATCGATTATGGATTTTAGTTGTTGGAGCGGCGGCAACGACAATCATCGATTTGTTGTTGGTTGATGGTTCGTTGATAATCAAATCGGAACAACTATTCGATTGGGCGGTGGGCGTTGTCGATACGCACGGAACCGTACGAATTTGATCTGCCACAACATTCAATCGTACACGTGATCCATTGGTACGAGCCGAATTTCCACCGCCACCACCACCATTTAAGCCTAATGCTTGACACAAACTATTCGATGATACACTTGTAGCTTGATTCGATTTAGCCAAACGTTGACCAATTCGTTGTTGAGATAAATTGCTACATTGTTTTGGTTGCATTTGTTTCAAACTCGATTTCGTATTCGATACAATTCCCAATGATGACGACGGTGCTGAAGCTGACGATTGTTTTCCATTGTTTCGATTGATCGTACCAGTTAGATTATTGTTACTTGTCTTTAACAATGCACAATTCTCCAAATGATGTTGATGTGAATGATAATGATGTTGCTGATGTTGATGTTGATGTTGATGTTGCTGTTGCTGCTGTTGCTGCTGTTGTTGATGATGTTGATGTTGTTGATGATACAATGGAACACGTGCCGTACGATATTTTGCTTGTGAACGATTAGGTGTGTTGAGAACCCAACCAATTGGTCTCGAATTGGTTGATGAACGATAATGTTGCCGCGAATTGTTATTGTACGATTGTTGTTGTTGTTGTGATAAACGTTGATGTTGGTGTTGATGTTGTTGTTGTCCATTTGGTGGTTGATGTGACTGAAGAATGTGCGATGCAGGACCATAATATCCATCGGAATGATGTGACATTGGCGACGATGATGAATTCGGTGGAACATGATGATGCCGATTTACGAATTTCGATGAACTTTGACACATTAATGCAAATTTAAGGTCGTCGATCATCTCTTCAAAGATCGATTTCTGTAAATTAATTAATTAATAAATAAATTATAAATATAATTATCTATAGTCACATACATGTTTAAGGCCACTTTTCGATTTGACAACAAACTCGAGAATGGCGACAGCCAACGAAATGGTAAGACCACCCAACAGTACCACAAATACGCCTCCAACATTGTCGATCTTCAACGGAGTCACCGAACCGGATCCTTTCTTTGAATCATCGATACATTGACCGCCACCTTTACGTTGTTTCCACCAACGTTCCTTAAGTATCAATAATTCACCCGATTCTTGAAGTTTAAGTATAGCCTCCGATAATGGCATACGATAGGGAGAATCTAGTGAAACAGAAATTTAATTAATTAATATTGCAGTTAAATATTTAAAATTAAATGTAACCTTTAGCCGTAGCAACACCGTAACCTTTAGAATCCAGAAGACCTCCAATTTGAGTTAAGTTACAATTACGTTCAACAATATATTCGATTGAAGCCGATTCCATTAGATAAGCATAGGATCCATCACCCTTTTCCACTGCTTTACGACCTTCATCATTGGATTTCTTGAAAACATCTTTGTGCTTGGACATAAATTCCCACATTCGTTTATATGTGGTAATGTTGGATTCCTATTTACATCAAAATAAAACAAAAATTATTTCAATCACAAAACAAAAAATGAAATATACAGCAAAAAATGAAGCAGTCGATCCGGATCCCAGGCAACCATAAGCAATCTTCTCCTGTGCTGAAAGACCTTCAGCATTTTCAATTGGATACACAATCTTCTCAACGGTAAGAAATGCAGCTAAATTAGCGGTATAGGATGCAATCATGATCAACGTAAAGAAGTACCAAATTGCAGCAATGGTTCTGGTTGACATTGCTCTACAAATATAAGAAAAAATTAATAAAATCAAATAAATCAAATACAACGTACTTTGGTGTCAAATCCGATGCTTGTTGCATCAATGATCCAATTGTAAACCAAAAACTATTGGATAAACTGAAACCATTCTCCAATACTTGTTCATCTTGTCGACATGGATGAGGATTCTCCCATTCGTATGGTGAGAGGCGTCCAACCAGGAACAACATCGACGAAACGCCGATATAAGCACATAGGACATAGATCCAAACGACGTTTGAAAATGGTGATAGGAATGAGAATAATGATGTAACCTTTTTAGTCGGTTTCTTGAATAGGATACTAATTCCCGTATTCATAAATGGGTGTGTAAAATCTACCGCTTCTTCACGTTTCGATGTAATGGTTAAATCGGCAACAGCTAGATCGGCTTCACCACGAATCAGCTCGCCCATCATTCCACTCCAAATACCATTCTTATCCGGCCGGCCATAGGCGCTGTCCTTTACCAATCGAAATTCATATTTAAAATGTAACAATTTAGCTAATTCAGCAATCAAATCAATAGCATAGCCTTCAAATTGATCATTTCCGGTACGTTTAAATGATGAATCTTTAATCATCGTATATGGATCATTCAAGACCGTTGTAATAATCAATGTCTTATTCTGTAATGCCGATGTTGAGTAATGATCATTCCAATCGTGACTTATATTCAAACGCTGATGTGGCAACAATGATTCGGTCCATGTTCCAATTGGTTCCAAGCCATCGGGTGTTACGGTAACAATACCCAACGTAATACTTGATCTAAATCCAAGATCATTGAATCGTACTAAACCGGTAATTCCACGAAATTGTATCTGTAATAATCATAAAATTTAAATCATAATTATTCTTTTTTTCTGGTAATTAATTACAAACCGGTCTCATATAATTAATTAATGAACTTCCATGAGCCCATGGTGTTGCCGTTTCACATGAAACTGGATGTATTTCAATCGATTGTGATTGATCTAGATCTTGTATTGCCGTTGCCAATAATCGTACGGCATCATACAATAATGCTGAATCAGTCTAGAAACAAATTGATACATTTAGATACATTTTTAACCAAAATGTTTCAAGATCTACGATTGATACAATACTTACAGCAATATGACCGGTATACTCTTTTGGATAATATTGTTTCCAATCATTCATCAACATTCGATGTTCTTCCGTATTGTTATCAATCAATGTAAAAGCTGATATCTTAGTCTTTCCAAACTTGAAATCCTCTAAATCAATTGTATGCAAATCCTAGAGTACCAAAAACCAAATAATTAATTATAATAATCAAAAAACAAATCATCAAATTTACCAATTGAGTTATCAAATAACTATGCGATTCGGTAATCAATCCAACTTGTTGTGCATGTTTAAGTGCTTGAAAGATATTCTCATTCTTAACATCTAATATGATATTATGTTCACCATCATCCTTAATCTTCCAAAATGTTTCACGATATGGTTGTCCCTTATCAAACCGATGTAACTTAATTCTCCAATTATGTTGTTGTGCTTCTTTGAAAAAATCTTGCAACCGAAATAGACCTTCATTCTCCTCATAAACGATAACGAATTGTTCCCAATTCCATGCTTTTACAATCTCAACATAGGCACGTGCCAACACTAATGGACGTGGATATAGATTGATTGATAGATCATTTTTCTTTAATTTAAAATCCCATCTCGTAACGATATGTGGAATGTCCATTGCATCACATATCGATTGTAGATGATGGGATACGTGTCCATTGATTGGATCGAAGATTGCAACCACTCCCGTACGTAATAGGCCGCATACCTTCTTGTCGGCATGGAAACTATCATTCGGCTCAATTTCTTCAATTTTCGGTATCAAACGCGTGTTTGGTAGGATTACACGGTCAGCATTGATACGTTTAATTGCCAATTGGAATGCAATCTCATGATCACGTCGATGGTTGGGAAAGATGGCACCTAAATGTCGATGCATCCAAAAAGGAGGAAAAAGAAAAAGATAGAATAAAATATAAATTAAATCTATATTAAATTGTGATTTCGATATTTCACATACCAACGTTGATTGATTCCGGCAAAGCATCGATTGGAATGATGATATTAAATGATAATGAAAATAAGGATAATAATAATAGAGGCAAGAATAGGATTGAAATGATTGTATACATTGATAATCCTATTATTATATTGATAATATCGTTGACAATGATTTTTTGTTGTTGTTGTTGCTGTTGCTGCTGCTGTTGCTCTTATTGTTGTTGTTGATTTTTTGTTGGCACTTGTGAGCTCGAACGATCACGTTTAATATTCAATTTGTAGCCACAATAAATTGATACAATTGGTTTGTCGATAACATTCTTGATTATAGCATAACATTGCTACAATTTAAAAGATGACGATAGATTGGCTACAAATTGAAAAAAGAAATAATTTTAATTAAATATTTGATATTTATTTTTTTTGTTGTTGTTGCTCAATCATTTTAAAATGTCATTTTAATTTAAATGTTAATTAAATGTCACACATTCAAAAAAAAAAAAAAACGTAAATGGAAAACTTTGAAGTTAATTTAGCTAATAGATACATTTTTTAACATTTATTATTATTAAATTAAAAGTCAAAGTTCATTCAAATGTGTAAATGTAACTGTGGTAATAAGAATTATTTTGTATTCCAATTTACAGGATTGTAACTTTATTTTAAACCAATCAACTTTAATTTTGTTGCAATTGCTTTTTCCCAATTTAAATTGACATAGAAAATGTGATTTTGGTCTTGTTTGAATAGCTTTACATTTATTGACGCCATTTACTACATTTAATAAGGATCAGGAATAGTTTATTGATTAATAACAAATTATTTCTGGAAAATTTCAGTTCGTAAATCCAAAGGATTTTACCCAAAAACATGATTCAAATTGAATGATCAATTTGCAATGCAATCCTATGGAAATGGCTATAAGAATATTGAATATTAATGTATTTCAATGGGAAAGTATGGGGAAAACAACTTTGTTGATTTTACAATTTTTCTATAATTCCCTATTCTATACCCCATTTTCATTTTCAATTTTGCTTCAAAGAACACCTTTCAAATGCAGAACGTTTTTGAATAAAGAAAAAAATTGTTGTTGTAAAGGTTCAATTGATGTTGAAATGAACACAAACTCAAACGATCTTTAAGTGAAATGGATGGATTGATGAAACTCTTTTCGAGAACATAAAAATTTAATCGACACTTGAAAAAAATGAGATAGAAATTGTAGACAAGAACTCTAGAGAACTCTTCAAAATGTCAATTTCCTCCTCCAATTTTGCTACAATTGATTGTGTAACAATAGATGAACGTTTGAATTTGTATCAAAAGGTATAAAGTGTTTCTTCAAGTGATAGATTGTGTCTGTTTTTTTTTGTTTTAGTACATTATTTATTAACAAACAAACAAACAAACAAAAAGGTTTCAATCAATACTTTTAGGTGTTAATCCACACTCAAACACTAGAAAGAATCGAGTGGATCAATTTTCCAAAGTACCAAAGACCCGAGATTTCAAATTTGGAGTCCACACTTAGTGTCAATGTGAATCAATGTCAAATCCCGTTGCTGATTTGGTAAGTCTCAACTTGAGTCTCTTAGTTTTTGTATTCACAAAACATAATATACAAGATGGAAAAAATTAGGAATAGAAGAAAAATCGGCAATATCTAATAAGGAATTGTATCAATATAATGGCAATAAACATGACACGTTTGCTAAGTTATGATGATATCAATTTTCTTCCTTTTGTTTTTGTTTATCTTTGTTAAAAATTGAGGAAAAGGGAGAGGTAAAGATTCAAAATCGAGTACAATATCGATTGGTCAAGAAATGGTCTGGATTTTTTAAAGAATTCTAATAGAAAAAGAGAATAGGAAAAAAGAACAAAAAATCAATTCCGTTTTCCTTCTGTTTCAACTTCGCATTGCATTCTGTTCGCTTCTCAATTTCATCACTTTCTTTTATTTTTTTCAGTACAAATGTACAAACTAAGTTTAGTTAATGGAAACTAGTAAAGAAGAAGAAGAAGAAGTAAAACATAAGTTCAATTCAATCAGATCCACAAAAAACATATTGGGATTCACTAGATTCACTTATTTTTTTATTATTTGCTCAATTCTTGGTAATTGATTACCAATTAGACAGGATCAATGTTTCAATTGCAATTTATCAATGTTTACACAAACTAAATGAAAGAGAAATTGAAAAATAGTTTGAGAAATTTCCCACATAAAAATTTTCCTATTAAAAATTGTATAATAATAATAATATAACGTCAAATGTCTAATTTCATGTTTCAATTTAAATTAAATATAAGAAAAACTTTTCAATTAACTATCACAATGAAATTAATGTGGAAAAATATTATTATTATTATTACTATAAATAAGAAGAATAAAATGAAACATTTAAATGACGTAACATCAAAGTCAAACATATGTTTGGTTTTTGATGATTTGTTAACACACATTTTGTTGAATTGAATCTCGTGTTCACAAATTTGCACTTTCACTTTTCATTCTATATGTTTTGGTTTTTGATTTTTCCCTTTCCTTCTCTTTTATCTATTATATGTTAAATGTCTCATCAGTGTTGAGACCGACATTTACACGATTTGAACAAAAGGAATGGGAAAATTGTCAAAATGGGAGAGGCAGAAAAAGTGCAATTTAAAAAAAATGGGAAAGTAAAGAAAACGAAAAAGCAACTAAAGAACTAAAAAAAAATTAAGTAAATTTGCATTTTAAATATTGCCAATAATGGAAATAAGAGTAAAGAATTGCTTCTTTTTTTTGAGTGACGAGCGATGACTTTTGCGCTTGTCGACTATGTCGACACAATGAACATTACTAAAGATAACAAAAATAAAAAAAATTTGTTTCTAGATCTGTTTTGTGGTGTCTGGGTATCTCTTTTTTGTTTTTATTATTTTTCGCTCTCAATTCTTGGATCTGGTTTTACAAGTAAATTGGCCCAAATTGAATGGAACAAAAAGAATCAGCAAAATTGGGCTACAATCTCTAACTACATTTATTTGTTTCTATTCATTCATCATATATGGAACCATCACCATTCGACCCCTTCAAAAAAAATTATATTTTATGAAGAATTCGAGAAAATAACCAAAAGAAAGAACTAAAAACATTCATCCACTTCATTCCCAATGGTTTCCTAATCTTCTTATCATGACCATTTCAAAGAGTGGCATCCATTTTTTTTGGTTTTGTTTGGTTTGTGGCTTTTCCCATATTCCACTTTTAGCAACAAATAAAATAATAAAACAAAAAATGGCAACCCAATCTAATCTAATTTGACGCATGTTTGCTGTTAAGTAAAAGCTCTTATATTTTTATATCATTTCATATTGTTCTTTAGATGATGATGATCAACATTTAATACAAAAAAATATGAGAATAATAAAACATTGAAAGTGTGAAAGAGTGTTGCGTTATAATGTCAATATTGATTGGAATGTGTCAAAATGGATCAATCAAAAGTGATGTGCGACCGTTTGCTACATAGTTGGATACATTTAAAATGGTTACACAAGAAACAAATGTCAACATAAAAACAAACAATTGAATGGTCAACTATAAACATATGTGAGATTGTTGAACCAATAAAACATTAAAATGCTTGTTGTTGTTGTCTGGTCTAATCGATTGGATCGATTGGTCAAATCGATCTATGTTTGAAAGCTTACTAATTTTTTAACCCAAGTTTTCTCTCCCTCATACAATCCACCCCTTTTGTTAAATGCTCAATTACATGTTTTGGGAAGGAATAAAAGAATAATAATAATAATAAAAACACCAACACAAACAACAACAATGCAAACAATGGGAAAAGACTGAAATTGATTTTTGTATCTTTCAAATGTTTTTCTTTCTTTCTCTTGTTTATGACTTTTATATGTTTGTATTTTTGGGTCGATATAACCGTATAGCTATAACATAACAGTATATAATCCAAAAACAAAACCAACAAAAAACAAAAGTTAGGGTCAAGTTTCACACTTATTGATATTAGATATTGATTTGTAATGATCGTACCCAAACCAAAGAAAACAAAAACATTGTACGGTAAAGTGTTTTCATACAAATACAAATATATATATCAATTTAACAACAATAAATCTATAAAATAATATTAAAAGAAAAGAAAAAACAAAGGTTTACGCCTACAAAAGAGAAACCAAAAATAAAAAAACGAGTCAATTCCCTTTTGGTTCAATATTTCATGTTTGTAAATTGGTGTTGGCAATTTGTTTGATTTGTGTGATGCCAAGAGATCGTTCCGATTCCTTTAACCTCTCAATCGATCATCATCATCATCATCATCATCATCATCGTCGTCATTGTTTTACGTCTCTATTATTGTAAAACATAAAATGAAATAACTATAAAATAAAATCTAAATTGACCACCACATAGAATAACAAAAAAAAAACCGAAAAAAAGAAAGAAAAAACTAGAAATCGATATTGATTGGTGTGTAGGCGATTATACGCACCAATAGTCAATGGAAAATGCCAACACCAATAGAATGACCGGACGTGTTTGGATCAAGCAAACCAAACCAAACGAACCAAACCAAACCTAAAATGAAACAAGTATCGATTTGGCTAATTGTATCCTATTGATATACCCCACAAACAAACAAACAAAAAAACAAACAAAAAAACACATTAAGTGTTTTTGCGGTTGTTTCCTTTCACCTATTTTATTTTTGTTTATTTTAATTTATTTTATTGGAAAAGATCAACAGCAAAAATCCTATTCCAAAAAATATTGTTTCAGAGTATATTTCAACTTACTTTAATACTAATTTAAGACTTGAATGAACTAGATAGTTTGCTGTTTTTATACAACAATAATAATAATAATTATTATAAAAGACCCAAAAAACTAACAGTATCTAATGATGGACAACTATAAAACCATCATCAATGAACAATGAGGCAATGGAAAACAAAATAAAATAATAATAATAAAAGAATAGTTGTCGGAAATGTTTATTCACAAACACAAGCACAACGCAAGAAATATTTTTCCGTTTGTATTGTTCAACAACAACAACATATAAACAGTAACATATGTTTTATATATAAATAATAATAATAATAATAATAAATGTTTATCGTTTTATGGTTGTTGCGGTTTTTTGTTTGTGTGGGAATTGGTTTCGCATATATAAACCGAATAAAGAGTGAAAATAGACAAATAAATAAATAATAAAATGAACAAACTTACTTTTTCAATAGAGTTTAATAGGCCAAGATGTTGATGATTGTTGTTGTCCATTTATGTAGTGCAACCGTTTCTCATAAAACACAAAACAAAAACGGCTTCAATGATTTCCCATTCAATTGATGGAAGATAATTGTCGACAATTTTCCACACACAAACACATACACAAAACGAATTAAACGATAAAGATGGTGACGATAATATATAAGAAAGGACGAAAAAAACCAAAAAACAGAACAAAAAAAAGATAAATAAAAAAGACAATGGAAGATAGATGATTGTAGTGATATAACGGATGAAGAAGTTGAACATAACAATAGCAAAAATAGAAAAATAATATAAAAAACGAAAGGAAAAAAATATAAAGTAAGATCGGCATTTGCAATTGATGAACTACTTTTCTATCTAGTTGTTGCAGTGATATATGTTGTTTTTTTTTTGGTTCAAATAAAATGATGCTAACAATTTATATAAATGCAGATAACTATCGTTATCAGAACATTTGGTGGCATCAATGTGTAATAGGGTGAAAATGAAAATGAGTATCAAACCAAAAAAAAAAAAAAAAAATAGTGGATGAGAATGAGGGAGAGAGAGAGAGAAAAAAAGTCAAATGACGGTAAGAAGATGGACCATTTGCTCGTCTACACCACATGGGAAATGAGAGACCGATTCTCTCGATGAGATGGAACCTGATACGAATTTTCGATGAGCTTCACAATGTGATATGTTTGAGAGAACGATCAAAGCGATTTGAGTCTAACAACAACGACAACGACAACAACAAAATAGCAACTATTGTCAATGTGTGATGTGCGACAAAAATACGAAACAACAAAATGAAAATAGTTACATATATACAGAAGAAGAAGAAGAAAAAATTTTAGGCCATTCAAATACAATTGAACAGATTTTTAAATGTTCAACGATTTAAATATGTTTTGGGAAAAATGCAATGCAGTGAAGCACACAACCTGCGATCAATGTATGCTTACGAATAAGTAATCTTCAACCAATATTGTCAACGATATTTATATACAATCCAAATATATATATTTTTTCTATGTTTCACATTTTTTTCTTTTCACTATAATTTTTTTTGTTTCCTTTTCCTCTTCAACTTAATCTTCTTCTTGTTCTTGTTCTTGTTCTTGTTCAATCATTCTTTCATTTCATCAAATTGTTAGTTACGAAACATTAGAAACAATGTATCGATCAATTGAATTCCAATGGGTGGTAAGCTTTTTTGTTTCATGTTTTCAAGTACAAAAGTGCTACTTGAGTAAACTTGGATTGTGTTGTTGTTGTTGTTGTTGTCCATGGTGAAATTGAGTGTATTCGATCATAGAGATTGAGAGTAACGGAATTTTAGGTTTTCACTTCTTCTTCTTCTTCTTCTTCTTCTTCTTTTGGTTTAGTTGGATACAATAAAGCAGTAGTGTGAAATTAGATTCCAAATTACCATTGACAATGTGATGGTAGTGTTATGGAACAAGTGGATCAAACACGCTAAAGTGTTCTCCCCTCCCCCTTCCTCCCCTCCCCCTTCCCCAAGATCGAATGTGCGAAATTGTTCTCCTAATCTTAACAATAGATTGCCATTGTATTTGGACACTATCTTTATTCAAGTATTTGCATAATTTAGTAATTCTTGTCAATATCAGAAAAACGACGATTTCAAGTTGATGTCTACATCAAGAGTCCATTATTGTGTTATGAATAAATATTATCGACTACATTATAAATATATAATATTGAATTTTTAATCAAAGTTTCACAATAGAGACAAGAAGAAGAAAAAAACAATTGATGAACAACAAAACATATTTGCTGTTGTTGTTGTTGTTATTGTTCAACTAAAGTGGATTGATGTTTCAATTAGTTGTGAAACGTTACCAAGAAGAAAAAACTGTTAATGATTTTAGACGACGACATGAACACTACATTTACACAAAACAAAATTGTGCTTGTCACATGGAACAATGGTCAATGGAACGATGATTGGATGGAAAATGGATGAAAGCGGGCATGAAACAAAATGGAAAGTTGGCAAAAAAATGTTTGTGTGATCAAAAAGTGTGGACGATGGAAACGAAAAAACAAAAACCAAGAAAATAAAACAACCAAAATTAGTGTAACATTCTTTGGCAATCTTTTTTTGTGTTTATTTTCTCCATTCTTTTAGTTGGTAACAAGCAGCAAAAGTAGCAAATCATGATCAATTGATAGTCAATTGACATCTTTTTTTCCCTATGTTACCATTTGTACAAAGTGTTTCATAGAGTAATCGTACAAGACAGTAAAGTGTTTATATGTCTATACTATGAAAGAGTACATTTACCAATCTTTTATTGGTAAATTAACTATATCAAACATTTATTGGTTGAATATATATTTGAAAACAAAAAATAATAAAGTATAAAATGATAGAAGAAAAAATGTTTGGAAAGAATATTTTTGGTCCATTAACAAACTATGGCAATGCGTAAATCATATATAAGTTTTCAATGGTCGATTGGCATAGAATATTGAAGATTCCTATAGCAAGTCAAGCGCAGCAATAGGTTTCCATTATGGACTGCTACTATACACATTGCTTGTATGGGAATTGGAGAATACGTGAATGTACGGTTCAGGTAGGCCAACATAGAAACTCGCTTCTCAACACAGAATGAAAGGGTCATTCGTAAACTTCTTTCTCGATGCGTTTCTTCCCGAAAAATTTCTTCGTTACCGAAAAATTTCTCATTTTTTCAATTTTCGTTTCTGAGGCAAACAAATGTGAATGATGGGTTATACTAACACTAAAATGAAGTGATAAAGTAAACTTAATTACAATTATGATGATGATCTTCATTGTTCACATCTTCACATCTTCACACACACAAAAGTGAATGTTCATTGTTTTCAAATTAACTTTTTTGAATTGCTCATTTGAACAGGCTCAATGTATAATAATAATAATAATAAATGAATGGATTGAATAAACTTAAATTATTGTTGTGAAAGAACAGAATCAAAATCTCACTCTCGACGACCGAACAAAGACCACAAGAATATTATTATTATTATTATTAAACAATGGATTAATCTATCTAATTTAAGGAAAATATATTACAATAGTAGAATAGATGAATAGTCAAGTTAAACTTGTTGTGCACTAATGAATGAATGAATGAATGGATAGAATAGAGAAGCAAAAATGAAGGAAAAGTTGTTCAAGATTATTCAACAAATGAATGAACATTAAATAAAAGTTATCCAATGTCTTTTGTGATGGGAAAAATGATTTTTCCTATATAAATATATAATATATATATTAATATCAATATATGCAAATTGAAGAAATATTCTTTTGTATTGTATTGACAATGGCATTTATCATAGACATTTGTGCCATTTGTTCTCAATCCGTTTTGATTGTGTCGACGTTTGCAACTTTTCCGATGATACGTTAACTGTAAAGATCGAGTTTCCAAATAGTAGTAAACGGGGAGGAAAATGGAAAATGTGGAAAACTTTTCCACAATTCAACATTGAGAACACGTAATTGTGGTATCAAAGAATCAAAAAATGAAAAAAAAATTCTTCAATTCCTCCCGGCAGAGTTACCATTGTCTTCACCGATATACTTTATTTTCTCTCTCTCTCTCTCTCTCTCTCTCTCTCTCTCTCTCTCTCTCTCTCTCTCTCTCTCTCTCTCTCTCTCTCTCTCAATCTATTCCCATGACATAAAAGGTTTACCAAGAATATTTAATATGAAAAAATATATAAAATAAAATAACAATAGAGAAAAAAGGAAACAACATAGATCGTTTACAAGAAATCCACATTGAACACATGTGGATACACAAGACTTGATAAATTGATATTACACATTTGAAAATAGAGAGTGAAAAGTGGACAACAACAACAACAACAACAAAATTAAAAAGATTTCCTTTAAAATTTGATACAACAATAATTGTGAAAGAAACTTGAAAGAAATCAATTTGACAAGTATTTGTCGCAATTGAAATCATTGATTGTGAATATCATCTCTATTGTTGATTGTTGTAGATAAAAATTTAACAAAATATATCTATATATATATTGTCAAGTATATATATACTTCTCAATACATTCGAACCGGCATTTATTGTATGAACAGACAATTCAATTTAATTTAATTCGTTTCACACATGTACGCACTGATGGACATTTGAAAATGAATTGATGCGAACTAGAAACCAGAACAAATAATAAAAAAAAATAAATTTGAAGAACAAGAAGACATTGAAAAGAAAAAAAAGTAAAGGAAATAACGATAAATTACAATTTACAACTCGAATGATTACCAAAATGTTGATTGGCATTGAAAATAAAGAAAAAAAGAAAAAATCTCGATTAGATCAAGAGAAGTGGAAAGTGAAAATGAGAGAGATTGAAACACACAAACCAATTCATTGGAAGAACCAGCTGCCAAAACCATTCATTCATTCATTGAGAATGGGTCATTCACCAAATATAACCAGAAAAAAATCAAAAAAACAATGAAACATTCTCATTTGTCATTACCTTGTGTGTTTGCATAAAGAAGAAAAGCGATTTTTGTTTGGCGAATATATAAAAGCAAAAATTAAATGGAAAGTGGAATGCATAAACAAGGGAATTTGTAATCGGATAAAACACAAAAGAATTCTAATGAAACAATGGTGAAATATTGAAACAAAAACAAACCAAAAAAATCAATAAATTAACTCAAACGTACATCATTTACCAAATCATTAAATCAAAAAAAAAAATTTGTATTTGTTCTCTATTTATTGATTTAATTGTAATTAACAATAGCCTTTCATCACACCCTAAAATAAAAATAGATTTTGTTTGGAATAAATGTCACAATTCAATCACAATGAGATTTTCATTCTCCTTGATCCTGTCGTTTGATATTTGCCTTTATTTTTTGGTTTTTTGGTTTATTCAACTTTGATCTATAAAACATTTGACATTGAATGATGATTTTGAATATAGCTTTTCTTTTTCTAGCTGTTGGCGTTTGGCCTTTTCACTCATTGCCATTTCCTATTTTTTCATCGTTTCCTATTAACAATATTTATTTTTTTTTTATATTTTACTTTCGTGCATTATTATTAGAAAGAATATGGTTCGTCTCTAAGAGAACTAACCAAATAGGGAAAACAAAATAAGGGAACTTTCCTCCATTTATATTAGAATATAGATAGATCAAAGTTTAAGCTTGGATTAATCTATAGCAATTTTGGGTTTGACGTTTTCACGTTTTGATGCAACAATTTTGTATTATTATTATTATTATTCGGTAAATGTGAATATAGGTTTTCCATTGCTCTTCAATCGTACAAATTTGAAACCAACAAACTATTAGATTACATTTTCATATTATATTAATATTTATATATTTTTTGTTTGTTTGTTTGTGAATTTGAACAATCTTTTATTGTCTATTCTTTCCCTATCATCATCATCATCATAATCATCATTTCCCAATATTTGAATGTTTCATTTAGTTTCATTTTTATCGTTTAAATAAAAAAAACAAATAAATGATGATGTGAATATTCAGCAATATTCAACTTTTATATAAACGCACGTTTTAATGCCGTTTTATCACTATAATATATTTAGTTTTTTCTTATTTCCCTGCAACACTAACATTCTGGCTGCTGTTGACGCCGATATTGTTGTTGATTGTCAAAGTTTGTGTTGTTGGTACACTCAAAACAAGAAAGAGGGAAAAGAAAAGAAATGAAATGAACAACAAAAAAAAGAATGAACGAACGAAAAATCCCATTACAAATCAAATAGCGTAAAAATGGCATTGAACATGTGAATATAACACAGTGAATTGGTGAATGAACAAATTGCAAATAATCGAAACGAATATAGCAGAAGTTATGTGTGTGTGTGTAAGATGGTTATATGGAAAACATTTCGACAACAGAATAAATATATTCAATATATATTCTTTAGTAACCAACCAACAACAACTGTGCAAGAGAGAGAGAGAGAGAGAGAGAGAGAGAGAGAGAGAGAGAGAGAGAGAGAGAGAGAGAGAGAGAGAGAGAGAAGAATAGGAATGGAATCCTAAATGGCAAACGGAACATTGGAAGCAACAAACAATCGTCACCCAAAGCAACAACAAGAATGAGGATAATAACAAACCAGAAAAAAAATTGTTACTCAAAAAAAACCTTTTGGCTACAGTTTCCATTCAAGCGTTTCGATGTATTCATTCACTGTTTACAACAATATATATAAAATGTTGAGATAATAATTGCCAATATAAATAACGAAATCGGAGAGAGAGAGAGAGAGATTTCGATCTCTAAATCGTTCAACCATTTAATGGTCTCTCTCATTTTACATGATTGTCATCATTATTTGATATATATATCAAACATACACTATATCTCTATAAATGTTTTGATGTTTAAACTCGATAAATTGTTTTAATATATATTTAAATATGTTGCATGTTCAATAATGTTGTTTCGGTAATTTAATGCGGGCCATTAATGAAATGACCAATTGATTACCGGAACCAGTCAAAAAGATAAAAAAAATTTAAATCAATTTAAATTGAATTACAAAAAAAAATTCCTATTATAATTTGTTGAACATTTGATCATTTGAAATGCTATTCATTTCTATTACGTTACTCTTACAATACAAACGTTTGATAAGAATTAATTGATAAGATATGATAAATGATTTGATTAAATTAGATAAAATTCTTTGATATGATTAGATCCTTTGATTAGATAACAAGTTTTTACAAAATTAATAAGGTTATAAATAACTTTGAAAGTTTTTCTATCAAAATATACTTATAAAATAATAATTATCAACATACAATTATAAAACTTAAATTTAATTAACTAAGAGTTTCATATTACACGTAAACATATACAACTTACTTTCTTCCTTTCCTTTCATTTCTAAATTAATAATTATTCTCAATAATATGATATTGCAATCAATGCTTAATGATTAAAACTTTATATTATTACAAAACAACAACAACAACAACGATAATTATAACTCTATATTCTTTATAGTTGAACTGTATGTTCAGATTGTTCGGGTTTGTGTGGTTTATGTTACAAATGGGAATTTGCTTTACGTCGATTAAACTTTTTGGGGATTTTGAATCCTATTAAAATTTACTATCAAATTTCACCTAAATATAAAAACCTAATTTTCCTAAAGGTCCAATTACAAATTATTATTATTATTATTATTATTATTATTATCTATATAAGGTTTGTCCTTATTGAAAATTCCATAGGAAAATACGCTCAAGGGAAAGCTAAAAGCCGGTTCGGCATTAAAACATAATTCTTTAGAAAAGTTTCCCATTGGAGAAATATGCTACCAACACAAACGAAAGTTAACAATATTGTCACAAAAGACAAACATCAATATAATATATAAATAAAAGCTCAAGAAATGGGAAGCTTGACATAAAGAACGGGAATTGGGCTAAACAATGGATGGTAATTATCGCACAAAGAAGACAGACAAACAAAACAAAACAAAAAAAAAATGTTTGAAATTAATTTGACCTGTACAAACAAAAGTGAACGTGCATTGAAATGAATAGAAGAGATTTATATTATTATTATTATTATTATTATTAAATTTTATCATTATTCTCCAAGCAAACAAATAAACAAACAAACATCAACCAGAAACTCTTCTCAATTGTTGGTGACAGTTGTCAACAACTAGGAAAATAAAATAATAAAAATATTCAAGAAACGAAACTTGAGCACATAACCAGAAACAAAAAAAACAAAAAATTTATGTGTGGATTAATTTCTATTTAATTTTATTTAATTTTGTATATATAATTCTTGCTTTTATATATGATTTTGTTGATTAAATTCAACAAACCATTGTTACTCGGAAAAAAATGGATTTTCAAAGAATTTCATTTCACCAATTGTCACATATACTCAACAACTATATCTCAACAATAATAGGATGCATAATTTAGTTCACAAGAGTGTGCAAGACAAAATAAAATAAAATGAAATAAAATAAACTAAAAACGCAATCCAACAAAAGTGTGGGAAGAAACTTTGGTATATAATAATATAAATGATATAATCCTGAAACAACATTTTGGATCATATTATGGTAAACTAAAATAAATGCTTTTTAATATAAAAGTTTACTATTTTTCATGTGTGTGTGTGTTAGTGTGTTAGTATAAATATAATCAAAATAAAATAAATCACAATTCAAACTTTCAATTGGGTTTTCCAACAAACAACAAAACAGCAAGAGTCCGAAAAGCATTGGAAATTAAACATTTTCATATATTCAATCAACAAGACAGAAGTTGAATGAAATTATAAATTGATTTGGAAAAGTTGTATTCAAACCCTTTTTTCCCCAAGAATCAATATGTTTATTTTATTTTTTTTCTATGATGTCTGTGCAAACTCATTTGCAATTGGAAACAATTGTCATTGGACAAACAAATCCATATTAGACAATGGACAGATAGATAGATACATTGTACAAACTTTGATTGTTGCAAATGTATAACTTTGGATCATAGACACAACAGATTTATTTATTCATTCATTCATTCATTGGCTCCTCAAATATAATAATATATTATTATTATTATTCTTATTATATTTATTAAGTTCCGTTCCAATGTTTCATTTGTATGTATGTCATATTAATATAAATTATTATTATGTTTACAATTCTAGCTTTTTGCCTTTCTCTCTTCCTCCCCCTCCCCCCTCCTCTCTATTCTGTCTGATATAAAGGTTCACATTAATTACTTGAACTAAATATCTGTGGCTCTGTCCACATCAACCCATACACATTGAATATAAAAATCTGTTTTCATTTATTCAAAATTATTATTATTATTATTATTTTTTGTTTCTCATTGTGACCTTAGCTTAAGCCACTAAGCCGCAATATGAAACAAATTTAAGCCCGACTTATATAAAAGATCATTGAAAATGAACTTACCCCCTTCAAACAAAGAATGTCTTGCGGTAATATATTTCAGCTCAGGCAAGAAAAAAAATTGTTTCTTATTATTCTTCTTCTTCAAATAATTGGTTTTTCATCATTTATATTCTTCTCAATTTATTCATCAATGTTTTTTAAAGAAAACCGATAAAAAAAAGAATAATTGAAAGATAAAACCCATAAAATGGAGAAGAATAAAGGAATAAAGTGTCAACATTTGGCAACTATAAGTATCTATGATAATTAATCGAAATTTAATAGATTAATCGTATATATAATTAATTCAGTCATTCGTCGTCTTTGTCTTTGTCGTTGTCGTTTTTGTTATAACAATTCAATGACGCATACATTGATTATGATTTTGATTTGATGTGATGAAATATGAAAGAATAAAATAATAAAAAAAAATAGGAAATGATAGAAAGTAAGAATATAACACTTCTTCCCTATATTTTGTTTTAATTATTATTATTAATACATTTAAAGACAAAGATAGTTAGAGAATTGAAGATTGATTGATTGAATATTATTATTATTATTGTAGATTAAATAAAAAAGCACAAGGTGTATGAATTATTTTTCAATTATTTCAGTTGATGCTAATAAAATGAAAGGAAAAGAAAGAAAAGAAGAAATAAATTTGATAAAATGTTCCAAGTGTTTTTGGCAAGTGTCTTACTCACATTTCAAAATCCATTTTGTTTTATTCTGTTGGACAACTTGGTTCTTTCAAGAATTGCGCGCTCTTTCAAATATTCGAAATTTGTTTCATTCTATCTTCAAAAAACTGTATGTTTCACGTCTACACTCAATGCCAGACTGAAGCCAAATGAGCCAACTGATTGACTACATTTACCATTGGATCTTCCTCTCTCTCTCTCTCTCTCTCTTTTAACCAGAAAATCTTTCTCTCTCTCTCTCTCTCTCTCTCTCTCTCTCTCATTCACTCATCTACTTTTCATGGTACTCCTCTAAAGTACTCAGCCTCAGAATTCTTGTATACCCAATTGAATGTGTTAGCCATCCCTCCCCCATCCCACATATGTGAATGGTGTTTGAACGTTCCAAAATCTCTCACTGCCTGACAACTTCCCTGCATTGGTTTTTGGTGAGTATATACAAAATATATATACATATTGTACAATGGAAAAATATCATTGAAAAGTGAATGTTTCATCAGTATCGTGTGTTATACACCCTAACACTCCCATTTTGTTATTGTTGTTGGTTTTTATTATGTATAAAAAATAAGAAATGAAAGAAAAAAAATTGGTTTAATACAAGTGGAAGTTCTGTTCCAAGGTTGAAGCAATCATTGAACCAAAATTGAGGTAAAGCTCTTTCTCACTTAAATCTTAGCATAAGTGTGTGTGTGTGTGTGTGTGTGCGTAAACGCCCATTCACTTTTTCCAATTTATCAATGTAGACGTACAGGTAAGAATAGAATAGATTGAAGCACAAAAAATAAAATAAAATTATATAAGCCTAGCCTTAACTTTACGGAAAAAAAAGTTTATAACAAATTGACAGATTATTTCAAATAAACACAAAATAGTAGTTGCTTGTACTGACAACCATTTTCAATAGACTTTTTTTCCCTTGTACAATACATTTCACACAAAATATTTTGATAGGTAAAATGAGATTCAAGCCTAGAAAAATAAACGAACCAAGCTGAGATTGATTGCGATCAACCTTATCAATTTTGCCTTTTCTCTCTCTATCCCAATTGTCTGGATTCTGTGTTCACATCATCAAATCTGGTAACCCATTCTATGTAATACATGTAGAATATATATAAATAATATAGATTTACTTTCCAATAGCAACAATATAATAATATAATAATAATAATAAAAAAAAATATAATACATTTGTCAATTAATAATATTTATTGAAATTAATCGAGAAATGAACCGAACAAACATGGAAAATAAATATATAGAATTTTCTATTATTTGGATAACAATGAAGCAACCAAGTAAAATAAAAATATGTTCAAATATAAAAGCAAATATCTTTCTTTTTTTTCTGGTTCCTGGTGTTTGGTGTTATAGTGTAAGCAAACACGATTCAAGCAAATATGATGGGGGGCGTTTTCCCTGCTCACAACGCTCTCATGACGAACGTGACCCGATTGAACCAGAAAGAAAAACATTTACGTTTTATGACTACAATATATACTTGAAACTTACTTAAACGAGAATAAACATTAGTTCACCTTAACACTGGTATAAATGATATAATATTGAAAGTCTTTTTTTTTATTTTATTCTTTGGGTGAGGAGAGGGAGGGAGGGAGAGAGAGAGTGTCCGCCCAATCTCAGTGACCATAAATTTTGATTGCACAAACAAATTGACAATAATTTGAAATATATTTTATTATTATTATTATATATGAAAGTGGAAAAAAAACTGGACCAAACTTAATGGTTGGTGTACGGGAGGTAAACTTAGAATCTATTGCAAAAATCCGATACATCTATTGCATGAAGCGGCAATCAAATTGATCAAATACATATTTATATTAATATAATAGATAAAATATATTTTAAATTGCTTTACAAACACAAAAAAATTGATGCAATAAAATTAAATTTGTTATAGAGATGCAATGACAGAATCAGCGGGGAAAGGTAAAATAAAGAATGAATATCTATCTATCTATCTAAGATGGGTTTGAATAAAGTTTTTTTCTTGCTATGAATTGTTCTTTACTATATCATCATACAATTGTATGGCAATATTTTTTCTTCTTTATATAAAACCGTTAAATTTAGATTGATAGATAGATGGATAGACCAGAAATTTTGCCTTTAGGTATCCAAAACACAAAATTGGGTGTTGAAGTGTTTTATTTTATTTTTTTGTGGTAGCCACAACTTCGATTTGATCAAAAAAAAATGTTTAGATCGATAATAATCGATATGCCACAATGATGATTCATTTGGAACATTGTTCGAAACATTCAATATCGTTCAAAATAAGTGGGTGATGATCAATCTTGCCTTTAGGCAATCTAGAGTACCAGCAAAATAAAAAAATTTGTAAGGTTAAATTTTACACCAAAAAAATCTTGATTGAATACATTGGTAAACGTTTTGCGTTTGTTATACAACAATTTTAGTGGAAAAAAATGAACAAATAACAAAATAGAAATTGAATAATCAATCAGTCACGTCCTATATGAATGGATGGATGAATAAATACATTTTAAATACTTTTTTTTGGTAAACCCGATAAATCGATGTGGAACACTATCATCACCCATTTTTTTATATTAATATCAATATTATATTACAAAAAAAATGGACAAAACTATACAACAAAAAAAGATGGACAGGAAATTCATTTATATTATCAAGTGCATGAAGATTGTTTGCATCATTGAAAGGAGCCGAAACAATTCAATTGAAGACGAAGAATAAGAACGAAAGATGATAAAGTATTAGGAAATAAGTAAGTGACCGGACCAAACAAAACAAAACCGCTGATTTTAAGTAATAATGGGAAACCATTAAGTGGAACACAAGATGACAAAAGGATCCCATTTGTAATACTTGGTGATGTTTGGTGATGTCCACCACCATCACCACCAATACCACAAAATATTCTTCCATTTTTTTGCTGTTTTGTTATACATTTTATCCACATCCTTGTCGATTAGCAGCGGCGAACACAACAACAACAAAAAAAAACTCGAATAAATGAAGAGAATGAGAAGACAAAAAGACAAGAATAAAATAAGAAGGTAACGATTTTCTTTGAAGAATAAATATAATAATAAAAAATTGGATATATAAAATAATATTGTTAATAATAGAATTGTTCCAAAGCAGTAAATCGGTGGATCACCACCATCACCACCACCACCACCATCACCACCATCACCACCACCACCATCACCACCAGAACCAGCAACAAAAAAAGTGAAAATGAACAAACAATGTGAAAGAAACGAAACATGAGTGCAAATAGGAAAAAAAATTAACAATAACATGTCTATTATTGATTTAAGAATAATAGACATTCAAGAAAAAATATTTTGTGATTGAAATGAATAAGAAGAACTTGAAAGATTTGAGCAAGACTTAGATTGAGACTTAAATAAAGGTGTGTGTGTGTGTGTGTGTGTGTAATAGAATTTTACATTTATTTGAGAATTTAGATCTCAATTCAATGAGAGATATATATATCAATTCGATTAGATAGCAATAAGTTATAAAATGTATTTGAGAAAAAAAATGTACTAACTTTGGTTCTCACTAAGTAATCCTAGTATATCGTTCTTAATTCGTCAGTGAACCTTAACACCACTTCAAATAAAAAAATAAAACGACCAATATCAATGTGAAGTCATCATCATTTAAAGCCATTAACATCAATGTGGTTTGTCTCTCTCTCTCACTTCACTTGCAATTGAATTGATTGTAATGTGCAAGACTTTGTCTTCTTTGAGAGAGAGAGAGAGAGAGAGAGAGAGAGAGAGAGAGAGAGAATCCCCATTGATCGGAGAAAGGGGACCAAAATACACTAAAGGAAGCCATTTGGCTGCACTGAAATCGAAAGTAACTTCATTGAATTTTAAAATTGTTTGAAAACCAAAAAAAAAAATCTATTCTCATTTTATTTTTCACATTTAAGTTCCATTTTAAGAAAGTATAAGAGAGAAAGAGAGAGAAAGACTAATTCAAGACAAGCAAGCAAGCGAATATCAAAATCAAATGTGAGACATTATTTTATATATTTGGTGAACGTTGAATGAATGGAATATTACCGTGTGTCCAAAATTTGAAACAAAATTGGGTTTGTAGTCTAATGTACAACATGTTAGACGGAAAAGATCCAAGAAGGATTTCCTCTCCCTCTCTCTCCTACTCTTCCTCTCAATGCTTGGCCTGAGGTTTCATCCATGATCGGACTTGTTTTTGTCGTTTTATTTTTTGATCAAATGTTTACTGATTTATCGAATGAATGCCTATTTTGTCGGTGTATATATATATATATATATTGCCATTGCCGTAAACCGCCATCATCATAAATTGGCTATCATATAAAATGTTTGGCCACAATCGAGTCCATAAATTGATGATCCCACGATTGCATTGACGTGGATCATCGAGATCTCCGGTATGATGGTGGTGGTGTTGGTGGTGATGGTGTTGGTGGTGTCTATACACTTTATGAATGGCATGTTTGATGATGACCATGGAAATTCATTGAGTTTCCATTGATACCAACCAACACACACACACAAGCAAAAAATAGATTGAAAAACTTGATTTAGTACTTTCCCCAAACATTTCAATGATCGTAAATGACATATAGATTGAGTGTAAGCCATTAACGATTAAAAGTATGGACACAAACACACAACAAAACGGAACTTAATCGTCGAAACCTTCAAATCGATTTCCGATTCAATGGAAAACTCCATTGTAACAAGAATAAAGAAAAAATTCAGCTGAATTTTCAGGTTTACAATTTTTAAATCAATTAATTCAACAAATATTTGAAATTAATTTTATCAATAATGTTATAGTAAATGAATGGAATCAATGTCCGTTTGGGTTGAATGTATAGTTCTTATCAGAATCACATTTAGGTTGTTGAATTCTTTGATTTTTTTTCTTTTTATTTACAAATCATTGAAAACAAATTGCTATTCCTTTAATTTCTATGGTTAACATATAAAAACAAAACAACAACAAAATCTAATGAACAATCTTTAAATGAATGACATCGATAGGAATTGAAAGCCCCCAAGCTCATTAAACCAAAACAAAAAATAAAATAGGATCGGAAATTGTAATTGAATATAATTAAACAATGAATCGAATTATTTTTCTCCAATTTCAATCAAATCAAATTCAAGTTGAAACCAAAATATCCGATTTAATAAATATTTGAGCACACAAAATGCAAGCGAGATATTCAAATATTTAAATAGACACACAAAAAAATATGTAAACAACAATTCCTGCTTCTATCTCTATTATATCAATGTTTCAAATTTTTTATTCTTTGATTTTGATTTAGTAAAATTTTTTTTATAATATTTTATCAGAATGTTATTGATCGGAATCGATATCGTAAATTTACTCGCCAAATTTTTCTATTCTCTATTCTCTCCCGCGCCAAATGTTGCGAACACAAATGTTATTTGACAGTTTTTCTCACGAAACTATTGTCCCTTTTCCTCCTCTTTTTATTTTTTATTTTGTAAAAGAAATTCCAATTAAGGTTACAATTCAAATAATAAAATAAAAATGTTGCCATCTTTGCACCAGAATATCAAAAAAAAAAAAATGTTTGCCAAACTGAAAATGGGAAAAAACCTGAATCGAATTTTATTTTTTCTATATCAATTGACCAATAAAAAAAATGAAATGAGAATTATATTCAAAAGCGAGAAAAAAAAGAAAATAATGTGTGGATCAAAATGTGGAAAAGTTTTGATGATTGTAAATAATGGAATCTATAAAATTGAAATATACTTTATATAAAAAAAAATATTGTTTGGACAAAATATAAATTTTTTTTACATATATTTTGCAAACGTAAGATAGTTATATTTTGGATTTTCCCTATAATCGAATCGGAACTTGAATTGAATTGAATGATGAGAGTAAAATCGGGTAAATTCCATTTTGAACTTCTCACAAGTACAAATATAATAATAATAATAAATAAATAAATAAAAATGAACAACTAAAATCAGATCATAATCGTAAAAATATGAAAATTGAGTATTGCAAATAGTTTATTTTCCGGTATAAACATTTTACCTATCTAAGCATATTGTGTGTGGGCGTGTGAGAGATGTAATAATCGATAAAGATCTAATACTATCTCAAAAAAAAGGTTAAATATACTTAAGAATTTGATCAAAAATTCTTAAATAAAATTCTCAAAATAAAATATTTAAAAATGTACTTTATTTATGCATAGATTCACTTTCATCATAATGGGAAATCATTATGGGAAAAAAACGGACAAAACTAAAAAGGATAAAAATAAATAATAATAATTCAAGCACTTTTGTCTTGTAAAACGAAAGTTTTTCCCTTTACTTTCTCATTTTTCTTATTTTTCTTTCCAATTGAATACTATTCTTAGTGTTTGCATAAACAATTTAGAAGAATAAAAAAGCAAAAATACAAAAATACAAAATTGTTTCGACGAATTCTCTCACACCAAATTGGTTTCGTCTTGTTTCGTTCCATCATCATCATCATCATCAACAACATTTTTCCGAACAATAATCAAACCGAATGAACATAATGGCATTGAATACAATTTGTACAATGAACAATTTTGAGGTTTGGTTCTATTCGTTAGAATTGAACAACAAAAAACAAAAAAAAAATCGAAACCAAACCTCCAACAAGAAAAAGTTAAAATGATTCAATTCAATCTTCATATATGAATATATTCATTCATTCATTCACCAAAAACCATTATATTGTTGTTTGATTATATTTATTCAAATAATAATGTTTCCACCACTTTACTGTAAAGTAATCATCGACCACAAAACACAAAATAAAATATTAGAATTTAGTTTTGGCATTTAAACAAAATTTCCTTGCTTTGTTACACCAAAATATTCAAAAACAAAAACAATTATCAACTAAAGAAAAAAATATGTTTCCGGAAAAATACGTGAGAAAAAACAAGGAAATGCGATATGCAAACTCAATTAATTGATGTTTACCGCCTTCGGAAATTTTTTTCCTCCTTTTTTTGGTGTCAATATCAAATTGAATTCATACAAATTGATCTCTGTCTAGTTAGACATTGAATGATACAAATAAATAATAATAATAATAAAAAGAAGATGAAGAACTAGAAGTTAAAAATAAAAAAAAACAAGATATAAACTAATATTAATAGTTGCATTTGATGTTGAATGTGAAAAGCTTAGAAACATTTCTCTTGATGTGAAAGTGCATTTTCAAATTGAATGTATTGACTACACACAGACACAAACAAATTGAATGATAGAGAAAAGAGTTAGATAATAATTCATTCAAATTGCACACAATATTGTAGATTGCAATTAGAGAACGCTTGAGTTTGTGAATGAATGAATGAAAGGTTTTTGTGGGTGTAGGGGAGGAAACGACTATAGAGAAAGAAAAAAACGTTTCAATTAAATTGCATTTGTACTTGATGAATATTTTTGTTTTTGTTGTAGTTGAATAACATCACAAATCCTATTTACCAATTAGATGTTTGAGTATTCAATTTCATTCTATAAATAATTATTTTTCCAATTAGAATAAAAAGGTTTCCAAATGGCATAGATCAATAGGGTCAATATGATTTTCAACGGAAAAATATAAATAAAAAAAAGATTGTTCAAAAAATCATCAATTCAATAAATAAAGATTTAGTTTTACAAACTCTAACAAAATAAAATTATGTTTATGTTTATTTGCTCTATTTCAAATTGATAGTTGATGAGAATTTATGATTACAACACAAAAGACATAGCACAATAAGAAGATTTAGTCTATTTTCAATCGCAATGTTTGTGAAAAAATATTTTCCCATTGGGACACATATGGAAACAATGAGAGAGGAAACAAATAAATATATAAATAAATAAATAAAAAAGTAAAAATTCAGTAACTTACCCAAATGAAAAAAAAATTATAGCAAATATTCAATAAGAATGAAAATCAGGCAAGTCAAATCAATTTAACTCATTCCATTAATCATTGTCTCATCTTCTATTTCAATTTATTCATCATTTATTCTTCTAAATTATAAAGATCAGCATTGTTTACTAGTTGGTTTTGCAATGATTCACGATGTTGACCTTGAAGATGAAGATGAAAAGCAAATTAATAGTATTGAAACCCTTAATTTGAGGAGATGAATAAACACAACAACATGAAAATCAAAAGAAAAAAATTAGAAAAGCAAATGTCTTTTGTCTGAATTTGTCTGGTTGTATTTATACTAACTCAATGTTTATTAAAATGCTATCTTGATGCGTTAAATTAATGGTTAAAGTGAACAAAAAAAAAAAAAAACAAATAGAAAAGTTAAACTTTAAGAAGCAACATACAAAGGACGTACAGATGAAGTAGTCGTCTATGTACGATCCTTATGGTTTTTCCACAAAATAAAAATGAAAAAAAAACTTATTCCAATTAATATGATCCATGTTTTATGATCGTCAATCATTATAAAGTAGATTTAAAATTTTTTTTGGTTAAACACACGAAGATTAATTAAGGTAAACGGACAATGTCAGTGAATCGTACATTTGATTGTTAATTGATATTTGGATTCCACACATATATGTGGTTGAGATTATCGGTCAAACACATATAGCATTAAATATAGAATGATAAATGAACGTTACGGAAATGCAAATAAATTAAATTTCCTATTTAGATATGTTTTGGGTCAGTTTTTCCAGTTGATATGAATTTTTATGATTTATTTGACACCATCATCACAACCATAAATGAATTGTTAATGAATGGCACGAGACTTGAGAATAAAAATGTTTGACCGATTACAATTGAATTATTATTATTATTATTCTTTTTTTGTGTTTGTTGAAAAATAGTGGAAATTGGTGTCGACATTTTGGAATATACCAAGAACCCAAAGGGTATCGAAAAGAAAAGAATAAAAAAAAATCTCGTGTTTTGGAAAACAAATGAAACAAGAAAAAGAAGAACAGGAAAACGAAGAAGAAGAAGAAGAATAAGTGATCCATCATAATCATTGAAAATGATGAACGCAAAAATGTATTAAGAACTTTTTTGGGTTGTACTTGAAGGTAATGGCGTAAATGGATCTAAATCTATTTGAATAGATTTGAATTTCCACTCTTCAAGTGGATCTTCAAGCAAATATGCAATTGCATGTTTATGCAATTTTTTGTTTTTCTGGTTCTTTTCTCAATGGATCATCATCGTCCATCATGAAAATGTTTGCTTTTTTCATTTTTTTATTTTTGCGTTACACACAAAAACGATCAACTGACACACACACACACAAAATGAGCTGAGTTTTGATCTTTCACTCTTTTTGTTTTTGTTTCATTTGGTTCAACATAATTCAATCAGACACGCATCTAAACATTTTTGGTTGATTTGATGAATCTAAGTAACGGAAACAACAACAAAAAATTGTGCGCACAATATTTAAACATGTAAACTAGATAGATTGAATCCTGCAAAAATAAAAGTAAGCTTGTGTAGCTAGCAATATAGAGAAAATGTAAATTTTTTTTTTGGTTTGGCTTGGCTTGGTACCAAGTTGGAAATTTTAGGAAAGTAAATTTAAATTTTTGCAAATTCTAAATTTACGTACACTAACACATTAGAAAGGAATGGAATATATTTATAAAATGGAAAAACAAGAATCGTAGACCTTAATTTCATTATTGAGTACATTGAATATGGAGATGGAATAGAATGAATAAAGATAAACGATGTAAATGAAGATGAAACAGTCTAAATAAATAAATAAATAAATAAATAAATGAACAGCAATAACAAACTGTTATTATAGTAAAGGAATATTATTAGTTTATTTTTTTCCTGGTTAAATATATAAAGTAATTTTAAAAAATAAAAATAAAATAAATTCCACTACGTGTCAAAGTTGAATTACGTGAACAATATGGAATATAGTCGATTGGTGTTTGTTTAATAGCAGCAACATAAATATGGTTTTTGCTTTCTTGACTGTCAAATTGATACAAAAGTATAAATAAAAATCAGTTTCAATATTACAAATTGAAAATTGTAGCCAATTGAAAGTGAAGTGTTTCGTTTCATATAATGGATACTTCAAATACACAAAAAAATAAATAAAAATTTCCCATTTAATAATAAAAAAATTGATGCAAATCAATTTCAAAAACAAAAAACTAATATTATTTTATTTTGTTTTCAATTGATAATCATGAACAATTCTATGTTCAATGATCATCAATTTAACTTGACTTGATGTGGTGAAATGTTTTTTATTTTTGTGTAGTTGAATATTCTTCAAATTAAATTTCTTGTTCTTGTTCAATTCACTTTTGTCTATATATATTTCCCATTTTTCCATTGTATTTGAAATGGTCAATTTGGAGTGTGTGTGTGAAGAAAAACATAAATCATCATCACAATTCTGGAACAGTCAAATATAATTTGGTAATCAATGTTCATCATCATCATCATCATCATCATTTCTTATATATATGAAAGAATGAAAATGGAAAAAAATTAGGAAGACAAATGAAATAATGTTGTGTACAATTTCTCCATCATTTAGCAGTGTAGGGTCGATATAGCAGTTCACCAATTTAAGATTGAAAGAGTGGAAATAGAGAAATAGATAAAAAATTATTTATTTTTGGTGCACAATCAATTGAATTTTATGTGTTTCCCCAATTAATATCAAGCAAAATGATTATTTGCAATCAAATTTTCCATAGTTTTACCTTTTACATTGATTTCTTTCATTTTTTTCTTTGGTTCTATAACCATATTTCAATTCAATATCATTAATTTGTCCTATATATATTGAGCAATGAGAAAAAATATATATTCACTTCATCATTTAGCCAATTTTTTGGTATTTTTGGTCTACGCACCAATTGAACCTTGAAATAAAAAAACCTTTATTCATGTGTTTAATGTTCAAATATTTAATGTAATCTAATTAAAAAAACTATCATTCATTTTCCTATTTGGGTATAAATGTCATTCAAATGGTTGACAAAACCAAAAAAGGAAAAAAAAGTAAAAAAATTAATTAAACATTTAGGTAAACAAGATGTGAAACATTTGACATTTTCTTTAAAGTAAAATTAAAATTAGTTTAATAACAAACATAGGTATACATAAAATAATTATTTAATGGAAAATTGAGTTCAATTAATTCAACTTAAGTTAAGTCAATAATTAATATCTTATATAGAAAGAAATAAAATATTAGCTTTCATCATATTATTAGCCTATATATTAATCAATAAGAATCGATAATATTTTTGTTTTTATTGTTCGTTTTGGTTTATTTGTGTCACACACTCAATCTCAAATCCTTCATCATCATCGATGTTGATCATTTCATTTTGTGATATATTCTCTCCGATCGAATAAGAGAAAGAAAGAGTAAAAATTGTCAACGATAGAAAACAAAGCAAAAAATACAATAGACAATATCGATCTTCTTCTTCTTTTCTTTGTGTTTTCTTTGATTTAGATTGATATGCCAATATTATTCTATATATATATACATAGATAGATAAATCCACTTGAATCAATTTGTTAATGTGTCTCACGTGTGTGTGTGTGTGTGTGTCTATGTTGAATGCATTTAAGAATCTAGGCTCGTGCCCGGCACAATCAACTCAATGAGTATTAGATTCTCTCGATTCTTCTTCTTCTTCTTATTCTTTTGTGTGTATGAGTGTCTCATTTACTCTCTCTCCCTCTCTCCCTCTCTTACATACACAAAACACATTACAATATAGCTGAATTGAGACTGAATTTTTTTTCTTTGCTTGGTTTTCAAAGCTAATGGCTTCTGTAACTAATAGTGTTTGTACAAACACACACACAAACACACACACACACAATGCTTGTTCACTTTGTGTGTGGCTCATTCTTTTCAATTACTAACGAGGTAATTTACGTGTCTCATCATTATTATCATCATCAACGACGACAACAAGAACGACAATAACAACAAGAACAAACAAACAGACAACAACAAGAGAATAATATTTTATGGTTAAAAAAAAAGAAAGAAAGAAAGAGTAAAATAAACAAGGGAAAAAATCGATCACAATCTAAGAATTTGTTTCTTTCCCGAAAAACCAATTGTTTGTCCTATTCCGTTAATAAAAACTGATTCTTTATTTTAATTTTATAAAAATAGATTAAAATAAAGAAAAAAATATGATAGTTTTGTTGTTTGGTTAGAAGTTTATAAAAATTTTTAGTTAGAGTTTTAGGTTGTCAACCAATGTTTTCAATGTATTTTTTTCTGGTTTATACGGCAAACTATTTTGTATCAAACAACTATGGCAACAACAATAGAATGGATACAATGTGACAAGCGATCGATCATCAAAAAAAAAAAAAAAACAGAATATAAATAACAACAAAAATTGTAATAGAAGTAAATAAATATAAATAAATATAAAAGAATGGAAAAAATAATTCATGTAAAAATATGTTTCAGGTCATGTCATGTCATAGTTGTTGGATGAGATCGATGCCTTTCACCAATTTTCCCATTCTTTCTTTACATTCATATATTTTGTTAAGTTTGGTTTCCCTTTTCCATCGTATACTCAGGTCAACAACAATAGCAACAATGACTCAAAATCGATGGAATCGGAAATTGGATGATGAAAAGAATTATTATTCACAAAATAAGAATATTATATATATTTATATAATATAATAGTTATATATAATATATAAATGAATAAGGAAACTTTCAAATAAAAGACGAAGAGAACAAAACAAAACAAAACAAAACAAAACAAAACGAAAGAAAGGAAGAAAGAAAGGTGACCATCGGAAACTTGTGGGATAGTTAATCTAATTGAATCAAATGTCAATTTAAAGATAAAGTAAAAGAATAAAGAGCACTCAAAGATTCAACAACTTTTCCATTCAATTCTTCTTCTTCTTCTTATTCTTCTTACTCTTTACCTGTCTATAAAATTGGTTTGCAACTTTGTTCTCGAAACGAGTTTAATCCAATCGATTTTGTTTTGTTTTATTTGTATTTTCATTTACTTTACTCTATATATTCGTTTGGCCACCACTGATTCCATTCTCATCCATCATTTGGGAAAGAGGATGGATGAAATAAAAACAACAACAAAAAGAGTAAAAAGTGTATAATAAATTATACCCATCAAACATATAACATTAAATTGAATCTAGACACACAGAAAAAAAAGTGTCTCGTGAAAAGGTAATGAGAAAATAAGAGAAACAATTTCAAAACAACAAAAGTGCACTATTTTGTGGGACTTGATGGATTGAAAACTATAACGACAAATAACTTTAACATCATCATCAACAACAACAACAATAAACTGATTTAAAGTTTGATTTCAAAATTATTATTGTTGTTGTTTCATGGATAGATAACTTAACATTTGACCAAAGAGAGACCATTGAGATCTAATTGTTCCATTTTCAATGATATCATACAATTTAATTTGATGTGTCAACGCAAAGTACACAAAACCTACCACACGTTTCATTTCGTTTCATCAAAACTAATTTTCTGAGAATTTTTTGGGAGAATAGAGGGTGGAAAAGAAGAAGAAGAAGAGAAAGAATGTTTCACATTTAACACAAAAAAACACTCAAACTAAATATAACAATAATGATAATAATAATAAACATTTTCGTCCATTGTCGTCGTATATGTTTCATAAAGTGTTCCATTCTTATTTTGGACATATTTTGGTTGTTGATGTTGTTGTTGTTGTTGTTGTTGTTGTTGTTGGGTAACTATCACTTTCTATTTCTATTTCTATTTCTACCCTGAAAATAAAATCATTCGATTCATTAGTTGAAAATAGATTTTTGTGTATGTTGTTGTTGGTGTTGGTCATCGTTTGACCAAAACTAAGAAAAAAACGTAAACATTCCAATGTGAACTCCCCAGAGAAGTGTAGAATATCTATATCAATCTATTTGACAATAGCAAATAATAAGTAACAGGGGCTATGGTAACATTCAAACTTTTTTTTTGTTGTTGTGTATTACTTTGGTTTGGTTATGGAAAATTGAAATTAAATTGTTCCCTCAAATAGAATTGAATGATAATAAAAGTAAGTAAAAAACGTAGGACACGGTCATAGACCATACATACTAATGGTATCAAATTGACAAGCATAGTATTCAACTCAAGTGTTCTTCAATTGTCACCCAGAAAAAATATTTAAAATAATAACCAAAATAAACCCAAAGAGAGAGAAGCCTAAACAAAACTATCGAATAGAAAACGAAGACATTTTATTTGCAAGTAAACATCAAAATGAATCCAGGAATTTTCTTGAATCTTATTCTATTCCTCGTTTCACTGACTAAACTTTAAACTAACCAACAACAATGCAATGGTCGAATAAACCAAACAACCAAAGCAGCAACAGTCCAAATGCAATGTTGAATGGAAACTTTTTTCAGTTCATCATTATTCTGGCCAAAATAATGAAGTAATGAAGTACAAGAATGAATGTTTCATTCTTTCCATTATTTAAGAAATATTATTATTAGTTAAATAGATCTAAAGAATATGGATGAAACGAGAATAAAGATTTATCTATTATTAATTTGCATTATGTTTGTTTAGAGTAAGAAAAGAGAGGGAGAAAAAAATTGTCATCCACAATAGACTACTCCCACAAGAACAAAAACAATTATTTTTTTATTATTACAATAATTGTAATTACTTACATGTTAGAAGGAAAGTAGTTGCCCAACGCATTAGTTTCAAATTAAATGTTGGAATATAAAAACATAATAGAATGACTTTATCATTTTAATATAAAAGTTGTGACAATAGTAACAAACAACAACAACAACAGCAAAAAAATCTTGAAAGCAATTTAAACTATTTTAACCAATATAGAAAGCAATTTAAACTATTTTAACTTATATATAGAGACTACTAGAAACCACAATAGAAAAGTCCAATTCAAATAAGAGGAAAGGTATAATATAAGAATATAAATGCAAATGATTAATGTGAAGTGATTAAAGTGTTATTTTTTTCTGGTTCCTATTATTTTTTTGCCTCTTTGCTCTTTGCTCAAGTTTTTTTTCTGGTTCATCAAGTGAATTAATTAAAATAGATTGATAGATATTTTCCCTTTGTTTTAGTACCACACCAAACAAATACAAGGGAAAAGTGGTAATTTGATGGCACACACAATGAACGAGAAAGAGACAAATAGTTTCAATAGAAGAAGAAGAAGAAGAAGAAGAATCTAATAAAACCCAAAATGAAACCACATTGGTCAATGGAAGACTAATTAGTTTGTCACATACACTCAATGAGACAAAACAATAGTTCTCTCTCTCTCTTTCTTGTCCTAATGTACAAGTTGTGTTTGCTCTATGGGAATGGAAACAAAACAAAATACAAATAGATCAAATGAAATTGCAAAAAAAATAAAATAAAAGTTACAAGTAATAGTACGAGAAAGAAAGAGAATAAAAGTACAACAAAATAAATTTAAGAATAATGACGTAATTCTAATCATCAATTTAAATTACAATTTCGACCTCGACCTCGAATTAAGTTCAGTTATGCAAACAAAACATTTGTCTAGACAATATACACATTGGAAATATACATTGATAATGATTACATTGTACATTGCATTGTACAATCAGATGATTTGAATGCAAAAAAATTTTGTTCAAAAAAATTTTAGCCGAAAAAAAAAATTTGAGTACCTTATTCCACATAAGAAAAATGGGAAAGGTCAAACTTTAATTATTGACTATAATAATAAAATAAGAAAATTAAGTTATCACATCAATGACTTATCATCATCATCATGTTCTTAATGTACTTTTTATTGTGTTGTTGAAGACACACAATCTATTTGGGTAAGCTGATCAACATTTAATATGTTCATGCATCAAGGAGTACACCGTTAGATTGAATCACGAAAATTGTTGCCCAAACACACACACACACACACACACACAACAACACAAAATACAAAACAGAAATGAATTGTTGATGGAAAGCAGAATTTCGCACGAATAAAATAGAGAGAGAGAGAGAGAGAGAGAGAGAGAGAGAGAGATAAATCGTAATATGGTTTCGGGTACATTTTTGGATAAAAGGTTTTTTTTTCGTTCCTTTTTGTGCATCGAATACAAACCTTACGGCCATAATAATAATAAGGTTTATGTAAGCAAGGTTAAGAACCAAGCAACCAACAACAATAACAGAACTAAATATAAAAAGGTGAGAAGAATTATTCTTACCTAATATGTAAAAGTTGTTGTAGCGTAAAATGTACAATTTCAATCCAATTTTGTGTGTGTTCCTTTGGTTCTAATTGTATCTCTCTCTCTCTCTCTCTCTCTCTCTCTCTCTCTCTCTCTCTCTCTCTCTCTCTCTCTCTCTCTCTCTCTCTCTCTTGCCGTCTTTGTTCTTGTTTCATATTTAATTATTTTTTTCAGTATATTTTTATATATATATAAATTGAAAACAATTGATTCGTAAAAAACATAAATTAATTCACAATTCAAGGTACCTTTAGAGCTTCTAAGGAAGATGTTCTTATTTTTTCCTATTTTAATTCTTTTTTCCCCATTTGTGTGGCTTGCTTCTTATACCTATTTTATTATTATTATTTTCAGGTTATTTTATTTCTACTGAACATTGCAAATTTTTCGCCGATTCCATTAAAGAATAAGTTCTTCATCTTTTCCGTTTTTCTCTCTCTCTCTCTCTCTCTCTCTCTCTCTCTCTCTCTCTCTCTCTCTCTCTCTCTCTCTCTCTCTCTCTCTCATCGATCTATTCGAGTTCATTCATTTATAATTGTATTTGTATTGATTGTTTGTGAGAAGCAAATGAATCGATGTGTTCGGTTACAAAATCTATTACCAAAAATTTACTTTTTTTTCCACACGTAAGCATAAAATATATATGAATTGTGCAATGAAACGTTTTGTAGATGATTAGCTCAACATACAAACACACAAATCTAGATCAAATAAAATACAAGAGAAAAAAAAAATTTGCAATCGTTGCGACATATTATGGCAATCAATAATGTCCGATAAGTGGATTCCCTCAAATACCAAAAACCAAATTGAACATGATTTGAATTGGAAATGTTTTTTTTATCTTGCCACAAATTATTTCTGTTTATATAAGTTATTAATTATTATTATCTATGTATTTCAGGTTTACCAATGGTTTTGGGTTTTAATTTTCTAGCACAATGTTTAAGAATTAAGTTTATTTAATTAATTTTAAGAAAATTTATTTGGCAATTTATTTTTTTTTCGTTTTTGTTGAAATAATGAATCAAATTAGATTTTAATTAAATTTTTTTCCCATACATAAATCACAATAAAAAAACTAAAAACAATGATCGTTTACCCAAAAATTGTAGCGCAAATTTGTTTTCAATCTTAACTTTCAACATGGGAATTCTTTCATTTAGATAAAATTAGATTCTTCTACTTAACTTATTTTTTAAACTTTTTTTAAGTTAAAACTCAAGTAATTTGCTTGTCCAACTTGAAAATTTATGCTAGTTTTAAATGTGTGTGTGAAAGACGATTCCAAATACAAAGAAAACTTTACTTGTCAATTCAACCACAACATTATGGAAAAAAAAGTTAATAATGGTAAGTGAAATAAAAGGGAAAAGAAGAAGAAGAAGAAGAAGAAGAAGAAGAAGAAAAAATCAATTTAACAATAGGAAATAGTGAAAATGAAGATCTTGACGAATAATAATCGGTGAACCTTTTGGAACAGGAAGATTCTTCTTCTTTTTTTATCTTTGGTTTTGATAAAGCACCTTTAGATTGTTTATGTGAATCGAAAGTTGTTCGATTTGAAAATGATCATCATTTATTATAATAATGTAAAATGGAAACACATCGTTATAATAAGGAAAAAAAAATGTTTCGATTTATATATATATATATATTTGCTCAAACCAAACATGATTAGGCCGGAAATGTAAGTAAGAATTGTGTATTGTGGAAAGTAAAAAAGTTGTGAAATGGAACGCTAAGAAACGGATATGAACTTTGGTGAATTCTTCAATTCTCATCCTAAAATCTGGTTTCTTTTCCTTTTTTTTTTTTTTGATCTAGTAATCGAGTATAAATTTTGTCTTTTATCAACACCGTTATCTATGACGAAAGAATTATTGAAATGTTTTTATTGGAAATTCATGTTTGAGCTTTCAACTTATTTATATACAATAGTATAAGATGATCATATCAATTGAAGATTGTCTTTCTTTCGTTTATTTGTGATTGTAAATCACAAAAAAAAACTTGCAAACTTAGTCCCAAAACTTAAAAAGCCTTTTCTTCTTCTTTTTCTCAAAAATTCTTTTCCTATCTTCTGGGTACATTAAGGAATCATTTCACTCTGTTTGTCAAACATATTTTATCTATTTGTTTGTTTGTTTATTTGTTTATATTCATCTGTTTGTTCATTCGTTTGTACAACAACTTCGTTTAACCTTTATACACATACATACTTTCAAAATTCAAACATTTCCAACAACAAATATTGACTTTATAATAAGTGAATTTCGTTTTATTTATGTATATGTTTCTGGGGGAAACGGAAGAAAAATAAACAAAAATCCATTTGCATTTCAAAAGTCAACTTTCCACGGGAAAACGAGTTTGTTGACTTTTACTTTTAAAAACGAAGTCACCTTGGCAACTAATTAACTGTTAAAATATTTTCCAAGCCTTTATCTATTTAACTATCATTCAATCAATGTTTTTTCCATTTTAAATTTCATTATTTTTTTTAAATAATTTTTAAAATAGTATCCTATTAAAATTCCGAACCTTAGCATATATTATCAAGGAAATTCATTATTTTTCTCAGTTTTCGTTTCGTTATAACCAAAATTCTCTCACATAAAAATGTCAAGAGATCTAAATCAAACAACAAACAACAAACAACAACAAAAATTAATTTAGCTTATATAGTTTGCTCTTTTCATATTTTTATTCAAACAATAGAAAAAGGCAAACAAAACCATTGTTTAATATAATCGGTAAATTATATTCAAAAAAATAAATATAAAATAAAGGGTTAAAATACAATGTATAAAAAAATTAGAGCAAGAAAAAGGTTAAGAAACGTTAATGTCATTATACATAAAACATTTTTGGTTTTGGTTCTGGTTTGAAGCAAGCCAAGCCTTTTATGTTTTCTGGTTGTCTTCCATATTTCTGCATGACAAACTAATTGAATATGAAACGAACACATGCAAAATGTGATAGAGCAAGATAAATTGCAATTGATAACACCAGAAAAAGATGGAAAGAAAGAAAAGATTTAAGTAATAATCATGATCAATGTAGACAGCAACAAGATTCCATATTGTAGAATTACCGTACCAAAGACATTTGACAATTATAAATTCTTTTTTTTTGTTTGAATGAATATAACTTTTCAATTTATATTCATTTATAGAATAAAATAATTCCATTGGTTAAAAATGGATAAAAAAAATAAGGAAAATATTTTGAAGCTTGGAACAAAATTATAATCTTTACTTGACTTACGCGAAATTGCGCAAAATAATTCTTCTACTCAACTTGAAGGACGAATTAAAGCTAAAAATAAAAAAATATTTTCAATTGAAAGATTATTTAATTCTGTTTTTCCTAAGAATTATTAGTAAATTTTATATTACGATACATTTGTTAGTGAAACAATTACGAAATAAAGATTAATTCTTCATCGTCCAATTCTCAATTCAATTCGTTTAGATTTTTATCATGAAAAATTATTATCTATCAATCGAATTGAGTGATCTATCTATCGTACAAGAAGAAGATTTCACTTTAATTCGGTCTAATAGCCTATGGATTTGATGCCAACAACAACAACAACAACGATTGCAAAAGTAAAGTCCATTTACCATTGCAAGTGAAGAATTTGGTTTCAAAACATTTGGTTCATCATCGTCAAATTAGCTATAATTGCAATCCTCAATTCGTTCACTCATTTCAAGGGTTTATATTGATGCAAAATAACAAAAATAAAAAATAAAAAATAAATGCATTGCATAGGTGATATACAAAAGCTAAGCATCTAAAGTGAGTGCAACTCATTAACAGAGAAATCTTTTTCTCTCTCATCATCATCGTTGTGCCAAAAGCTTAACGATTTTAACGATTCGGTGAATGTGATCCTATAGGATTAGATTCTTTCTTCTCTATACATTTTATTATTATTATTATTATTATTCATTCTTATCACAATAACAACAACAACAACAACATCAACTACAACGATTAAATTATATTCGTTTGCACGCGCGTGCAAATAGGCGACACATTTCCATTGAAAGAAGACCAATCAAAAGAAGAAGAAGATGATGATGATCTAAAGTAAGATGAATGGCAATGGAAATACCGAAAATAAAGGCAAATGAAGAATAGCATATGTTTTAATGGATGGAATTTTTTTCCTTTCCCCTATTCCATTATAGTAAACATTTTTTGAAATGAAGAATAAGGTTGTAATCAACATCGAAATAGGCAACAAAAAAATGGGAATAATATTTATATAATTCAATATTTAATATTTTAATTATTATATTGAGTCATATTTGGTAATAGTTTAATTGGTCATTTGCACAAAATCAAATGATTTTTGTTGTATGTGTGATGGGAAATACCCCAATCAATCAATTGATTTAAGTGCATTTATCAAACACATACAAACTCATGTCTAATGTCGGTCGAATTGTTGGTAATCAGAAATGAAAAAAAAAAATTAATAAATTACAACAATTCGTTTGCCCAATCAATTGATTGATTGATTGATTGATTGATCAATCTGAATTTGATGAAATCAAATCAATTTTTTTTTGAAGGGGAGGTGACAAGGGGAAGACAAAAGTTGACATTCTATTTATTGCACATATACGATTACATTGCCATCATTGATTATCATCCAAGAAAAAGAAGAAGAAAACGAAAAAAATTGATTGTATTTAACTCTAATCTTGTATTTCTTCTCTCTCTCTCTCTCTCTCTCTCTCTCTCTCTCTCTCTCTCTCTCTCTCTCTCTCTCTCTCTCACCTAATCACTAAAGGTCCAAAATTCGTTCATTGATTGGCACAATAAATGTGTGCTATTATAAAAAATAGGAAAAAAAAGATGTGGTAAGTGGATGGATGTACATCAAATGTGCATTTGGATAGTGTCGGATTGTACCAGAACACAGACAAAAAAAGGCGATACACAATTTTAAATGTATGGATCATCATTATCACATATTTTTGGATGGCAATCAATAGCATAAATAATTATTTATTCACATTTTTGGATCATTTACCAAATTTTAACCATCAATCTAATCAATATGTCTTCAATGAGACAATACATCCTTCTTCCATGCTTTGTTCTCGTTGTTGTGTTTTGTTACAATGTTCAACCAACATATCAAACAATCTCAAACCGAACCTTGTTAAGATCATCGGGAATAAAAACAACAACAACAACAACGTCAAAATCGTCTCGACGATCATTGGGTATGGATGAATGGCAAATGCCAACATGTCCAACATCAGATGAATTGATTCATCCTTGTGTTTGTAATTCATCGAAATCGGAAATTATATGTCGTGGAACATATTCTACGTCGTCTATATCCACCCAATCATCATCACCCTTATCGTCGTCGGCTATATCGACATCAGAATCCGATTCGATCGATCACATACTTCATCGAGTGTTTCGTGTCTTCTCCAAACACGTACCAAATCAACAATATAATTCATTGTCAATCAATCTACGTAACCTAAATCGATTGGAAGCAAATCTATTTGATGGAGTACGTTTTCGTACCATCCTATTACGTGGAAATAATCTTTCCTATATCAATTGTGCTGCATTCAATGGTACGGAACATGCCATACGTTCATTATATATCTATAAGACACGTTTAACCAATCAAGAACCGAAATATGATTTCTTCTGTGCAATACGATCATTGTACAACTTACAAAAGTTAACCATCAATGGAAATAATTTAATCGATATTCCCGATAGAGCATTCTCCTATTCAAACAATGAGAATGGAATATTTATCAAAAATCCATCATTACAAGAGATTGTAATTAGTACGGGAACGATTACCACAATTGGTTCGGATGCATTTGCAAATTTAACCTATCTAAATAATATAATGTTAAATAAGAATCATATTCAACGAATTAAATCCTATGCATTTCGTACCAATTACCGTTCAAATATAACGTTATTGATTGATTTAACCGATAACCTATTGGAACCAAATAGTTTTGAACATGGTTCATTGATTGGTTCTCAACGACCGATCCGATTGAACTTTGGTCTCGGTGGATGTAATCCACGATTAATATATCTACCAAATGATATCTTTCAACCATTTTTCGATGAAAATGAACTTAATTCAATTGATATTGGTCGTGATTGTTATAATATCGATTGTAATGATTGCCGGTCGGCGTGGATCATGGATCCACGTTATCAGTATAGGGTGAAGAATGTTCGTTGTATACATAATGGTGTGAATGTACCATATCGTGAATACATAAAAATGGCAAATTGTTCCAAAAATGTTGTGGAAAATGATCAAACACAAGCATCTACAAATCAAAACAATAGTCAAAGGTATTATAAGTTTATACTTGATTAGATAATAAATTAAATTAAAATTATTTCATTAAAGTGAATCCAACCAATCAATCGTACGGATAGATGGCGGGATAGATCCGTTAACAGAATCGTCAACAACATCAATCAACGAACGTCAACAACAACAACAAAAACAACAAGAACAACAGAAAGTCAACGATAATAACAACAACAACAACAAATCAACACAAATAAATTCTAATAATGAATATTGTCAAAATAAAAAATGTTTAAAACAAAGTTCAGAGATGAATGGCTATCTAAATCGAAGCATTAATCCGTGTGATAGTTTCTATGATTTTGCATGTAATGGATGGGAGAATAATCACCTACTTGATTATCTTCTACAAATGTTATCCAACGGTGGTTCGGAATATGATAATTTTGTTAAGGCACGAGTTCGGATTGAAGACAATCTTGATCGTTTGTTGACAACCGACATTAATCAACATCAACAATCTTCTCCTATTTCATCATTATATCCATCATTATCGGCAGCGGTGGCTGAAAATCAACAACAACGAGGCGAAGATGTCGAGTCGCACAATAAGTTAATCAACAACAACATACAACAACATCAACAACATCAACAACAACAACAATTAACAATTCAACCATATCTCAATGCAAAACAAATGTATGGACAGTGCTTATCAATGGGAAAACAACAACATGCAAATTTAGATGCTTTACATTTCATATTGGGTGATATTGGTGGTTGGCCATTGTTAACCAAACAATTCAAACCAGAAACCTATCAATGGGAACATTATTTTCCAATAATACTTAACCGGTATAAGGATAATGTATTTATCGAATTGGATACGATCATTGATGATGAAGCAATCAAACATCTATTGGTAAATAATTGAATTTTTAGTTTAAATTTTATTAATAATTAAATATTTTAGATTAAAAGTGGAACATTTATTGTATCGAAACGTAAACTATTATCAGTAAAATTGAATCGACTAGATAATTATGCCAATTATATGTTAAATGTTGCTACACATTTTGGTGCATCAAATTATCAAAATGAAACATTGAATGAAGTATGGAATGTAATTAAATTTGAGAAACAAATTGCAAATGTAAGTTTTTTTGATACAATTTGAATCAATTAATTTAATTTAAATGTTATAGATTGCAAAGAAAAGTCATGGAACAGATAATATGATTGAACGAAACCTAGAAACGATTGGTTGCCTAATACCAGAGATCAATTGGCTTCAAATCTTTTCCAATGTTTTAAGTTCACATAATGATAAACAACAAACAAACAGAATTATGAATGAATCAGAATTTATTCAAACACGAGCTTCATATGACGTTCATTATCTAATCAATCTTTCACGTCTATTATCACAAACTGATCGACGTACAATTGCAAACTATCTTGGTTGGCGTGTCGTGGAATCATATGGTTTCTTGATTGGTGGCAATCCATTTATTGGTATTGATGTTTTTTAATCTATTTTATTTATTAATTTTAATTTATTCATCCAATTTATTGTAGAAATACAACAAAACTTTTACAGTACCGAATCGAAAGAAGGAACAAAATCGATACGAAAACAATGTATGGAACCATTGACACGTTCCATTCCATATCTATTGGCACGTATCTATATGGACCGATATCTCCCGTTACAAACACGATCGAATGCAAGAACAATTGTTGAACATGTTCGTGAATCATTTATTGAATCGATGTACAGTAAAACATGGATCGATGAAAGTAAACATTCATTGATTGAACGTGTACGAAACATATCGATCAATATTGCCTATCCTGATTGGATATTGGATGATCGTAATTTAATTAACTATTATTCCATATTGGTATGTTTTGATTGTTTTCTATTTTTATTTAACTATTTAAATTATTAATATTTGAAAAAACAACTAGAATTATACAATCAAAATGAATGAGTCTTCATCATCATCATCATCATCATCATCATCATCATCGTCCAATTCAATACCTGAAATCATTGTAAATGGTTCACCTTCACCAACGATTCTATCGGATTCTACAACAACAATTTCAATGATAAATGTTGTAGAATTGATACGTTTCTATAATCGATTACAAGAGACTCGAATACGACATCTATTGACGGAACTTGGCGTTCGCGTTAATAAGACCCATTATTGGGATCCATTACCATTGAATGTTGGCGCATCGTTTGATATTGTTGATAATATTATCTCAATACCGATGGGATTGTTACAAGCACCATTCTATGAAGATGATCGACCATCATATCTAAACTATGCATCATTAGGATCCTTTTTTGGTCATGAATTATCCCATTCGGTAACGCCAAGATATGCTGAATTTGAACGATTGATGCCACCATGGAATGAACATTTTGTTAAAGAATATCTAAATAAGGCACAATGTTTCGTATCACAATATACTGGCTATTTTGATAAAACAGCTGAACAACATGTAAGTATTGTTGTTGTTGAATTGATGATTGTAAATTTTAATTTTTGTACTTTGTTTATATAGTTGGATGGAATGAGAACATTTGAGGAAGATATGTCCGATTTGGCTGGAATTCAAGCAGCATTCAATGCCTATCATCGAACACAAATGAATTCAACCGTTCCACAACTTCGTTTGCAAGAGTTACCCGATTTCTCAACCGATATGCTTTTCTTTCTTTCATTTGCACAAAAATGGTGTCGATCTAATTCGGGAATTCAGACACGTTTAAAAATATCGAAATCGGTTCACAGTCCGGAAAAGTATCGAGTTAATGGTGCATTAAGTAATTTAGATGCATTTGCAATTGCATTTAATTGTTCAGCTGGTTCGAACATGAATCCATTGAAACGATGTGAAAGTTGGTGAAATGATAAATTTAATTATGCAGGGAACAATGTTTCCGTACCTCTGGTTTAATAATCAATAACTAATACATCCAATCAATAATTTAATGGAATAGAAATTTTATTTAACTTTTAATAAATTTATTTTTGTTTTCAAAAACGTTAAATAAAGATTATGAATGTTGTTGCCGTCGTCGTTGTTGTCGTTGTTGCTGTTGTTGGATTCTTGTATGTAAAATAAGGAATGATCAAATAATATAGTTGGACCATTGGATTCGTTGTTGTTGTTGTTTTTTTGGGGATTTTTATCCCAAATTTTTAAGTAATTGGATTGGATACTGAAAATTTTAGAATTAGTTAAGATTAAATCTCAATTAAATAATCAAAAAAATGTAAACAAATGAAAAAAGAACAACAAAAATAAATAAATAAAATATGAATCGCTGATAAACTTGGTTGTTGTTGACGAATGGTTCGTTTGGTTTGTATCCATTGGACAATGCAATAGATCATGATTAGATTCAACCATCGGTTCCATAGGATTCTTTTCCGATGAAACCATCTTATTATTTGATGAACATTTCTCACGAAATGTATCAAATGAAAGTATGGTCTGATTACAATTGCTCGATTCAATCAATGATTGATATGTCAATGTTGAATTAAACATTGAACAATAACGTCCACGTAACATCCATCCCATTTCACAATGGCTACAATCTAAATCATTTCCATAAAGGAATAGTTTCATAAACTTAGAAAACATTGGCCGATAGATGGATTCGGGAAGATAATGGATCGAATTATTCGATAGATTCAATTCCGTTGAACAATTGGTTAAAATCGAATTGGAATCCGCAATCGAATGTGATTGTAAACGATTATTTGATAAATCGATAAAATAATAGATCTTTTCATAATTAAAATTAGGCGTACAATGATCGGTATCCAATTTGATTGCATTCGGTTCAATTGTATCCAATTCATTATTGTTCAAAATCAATAAACGTAATGATGGAAGATGTCCAACAAATGCATGTGAATGGATTGTTTGAATACGATTTCCAATCAATGAAATGCGTCGCAATTTTCTTAAAGACACTTGAAGCCCACCAAATGCATTGGCAGGAATATGTGTCAATGCACATCGATGAATTAATAAGGTTTCCAAATTAGTAAATGTTCGAATTACATTAAACAATGATTCAATTGATTCCCCGTCGGATCCAAGCTTATGATTGGAATCAAATTTCAGCAATGTGGTGACACTGTTCGATGGTACAAATGCATTCAATTCAATCTTTGTTAAGTAATAATGTTGACGTATGGTGATAACCAAAAATGTAAAATATTCAAATGTTCCATTGGCAATCGTTTCAATCGGTGTATCTTGTAATATCAAATGTGAATAATGGTAATAGTTACGTTTGGTTTCAATTGGACCTTGACTGTTGTGATTGTTCTTCACCACAACGTTTCTTACATTATCATCATCTTGATGTTCATTTGGACTAGCATCACGAAAGATATATCGCAATGTATTCGATGATGATATATCACCGCCACCACAAATAATCTCATGAGACATTGAACGACATTTACATGGAACGATCGATTCCTCTTTTGGACATTTGTCAAACAATAGTTCAAATGGATTTTCCATGCCATCCACAAATAGATAATGGTTCACATGGAACATGAATAAGATGAATAGAATCAAATGTTGAGGTCGAAGGATTTCCATCTTTTATTTTCAATGGTTGTTGTTGTGTATGTTAAGCTTCAAATGTTATGATTAGATTGGTTGTGAATGTTGAATGATGATGATGGGATTGGTTGGTTTAGTTGATTGCGTTGTGATTGGTTAATGATCAATGGCTAAATGAATGATAAGTCTCAAATTTCAGTTGTTTAAGTTCTCTCAAATGAGGAATGAATTAGCTTTAATTTCGTAAATAAAGGTTTCGTATTTCCGTTCTTTTATTTCTTCTTTGAAGAATAAAATCGGTTGTTTTTCCTCGTTCTTTGGAATAACAACCCAAAATGTAATCCAATAAGATGATTTTTGGCCACTTTGAACAATAAGTTAATTATATAAGGAAATTCATGTTTGGTTTTTTGGTTTAGATGCCAATAATGGCTATGAAGGAGGAAGATGCAATGTAAATTAATTCGTTTCAATCGATTCAATTGGTAAATGAAGAGGAAAAAACAGAGATTGATGTTCTTAAAATAGAATTGATGAAACAAGATTCCTTGTTGATAAAATGAATATTGTCGGTTTTGAAGGAAAATCCGTTCATCACTTAATTGACATTAATTAACAATAAATTGTGAAGATCTTGCATTTTGTTTCCTTTTTGTCGGACACTTCACCATCTTTGCCATTATCATCATCATTATTATTAAATGCATAATCAATATATAGATATAATTTCCGTTCAATCAAACTTAAAACAATATTCTTCCTTTTCCATTCATTCTACAACTACTTGCTTGTCAAATATGTGTTGTGTGTTATACTTTGTCGTCGTATTGTTTCCGTTGTAGAAGGAAAATTTTCCATATATGAACGCAATTGAAAGTCTAAATATAAATACAAAAGAAAAAAAATCAAAATGAATGGAAAAGTACAAATATGCACACACAAAAGACAGAATAGACGAGATGGAACGAAAACAAATTGATGGATAGGAATATTGTTTTTGTAATGTTTTTTTAAACTTCAATCAAGCACAAGATCTTCATTTAAAATGAATAATGGTGATGACATGTTGAAGAATGGTTCATATCAATCGATTACATTGAAATGGATGACATTAAACAAGAGTTGAATTGAATTGAATTAAATTAAATGTGTGAGAGCGACTTTCTCTCATTTGAATCTCCAATATCTCCACTACGACGCATCATATTCAGTAGCGCTTGTGTGTTGTGGGAAAATCAAAAGCAAAGCAAAGAACAACATTGGATTGGATCGTGTGGATTGTGCGCCGGCGCGCTCTTTTCATTCATCCATTTCCCTCCCTCTCTCACGCTCTCTCCATATGGATCTCTCGTGCGTTCCACTCTGTTGTCAATGGCGCTTCAATGATTCAAGTCAATGGGAATGAATGAAGTAGATGTACAATCTATATAATATTCGTGATCGATATGGTAACATCGACATAGATGGATGAATGCATAGCTTATTGTAATGATACACCTCTACCTTTTTTTATTAAATCGTTGACATTTAATAATAGGATAGGATTCAAATTTGTGAATCCGCCAAAAATCAAATTAACCGCACGACATTCGCCATCTAGCGGCTATGATACAAACTAATTAATAATAACAAACCAATGCATGTAGAATGTGTGGATACATGTTGGTGTACATGTACAAAGCATCATCAAGTGTATCCTCTCTTTTATCAACTAAGTCATTTTGAGTTCGCATCCCAATATAATCATCAACAACATCATCAACTCTCAATGTAAAGTTTCATTTTTTTTATATTGTGGAGAACAAATCAAGTGTACGCCAAATCTAATCGATCAATTGGGTAGACTTCCATTTCTTGTCACATCTTACATTGTTGATCCATCAGAGAAAATTGTATTGCCAAACATTTGATGTAAGATTGAGTTTGAAAATTGAACATATATAAATAAATGTTGTACCTATCATATATACCAATTTATTAATTCAATAATAATTAATTAATTTTAATTTTATATATCCACAGAAACCACTTCTGGTTTAATGATCGATATTAAAGATGAAACGGTGGTTCAATAATAATGTAAACATCTTTTACCATCATTTCTGTAAGGTACGTGTGTACTTGAATATTATTTTGATTTTTTTTTACTATTAATGAATATTTTATTTATTATAATTAGAAAGTGGATCCAAATGATAAACGTCATGGTGGTGAATTGGTTGCTTCGGTATTGAAGGCTCAAGGTGTGCAACATATCTTTACGTTATCTGGTGGACATATTGCACCAGTTTTAACCGGTGCCGAGAAATTGGGTATTCGGATTGTTGATACACGTCACGAGGTGACGACCGTATTTGCTGCCGATGCATCGGCTCGTCTTTCGGGTATTCCAGGAATTGCTGTGGTAACCGCTGGTCCTGGTGTTACCAATACGATTACAGCTGTAAAGAATGCACAAATGGCTGAATCCCCGATCATTCTAATGGGCGGCGCCGCAGCTGGAATCCTTAAAGGCCGTGGAGCTCTTCAAGATATTGAACAAGCGTAATTATCATATCACAATGTTATTAATAACAAGTAATCAATCAATTTTATTTTAGGCAATTATTCAAGACAATCACAAAGAAACAATTTATTGTGGAAAAGGTTCGAGACATCGTTCCAATGATGAAAGAAGCATTCCAATTGGCACAAAGTGGAACACCCGGACCTGTTTATGTTGAATTGCCGATCGATATCCTTTATCCGTATAATATCATTGCCAAAGAGTTTGTCTCACAAACCAGTTCGAAGACTATGCAAGGAAAATTTGTTAATTGGTATTTGGAAAATTATTTGAAGAATCTATTTGCTGGTGCATGGGATGGTGAACTTGATCTAAAACCATTACCGGTTGATATTCCATATCCAACTGAAAGTGATATCAGCAAGGCAATCGATCTATTACGTGAAGCAAAACGACCGTTAGTTATTCTTGGTTCACAATCGGTTTTACCACCGGTTGGTGCCGATAACCTACGTAAAGCTGTTGAAGAGCTCGGAATTCCATGTTATCTAGGCGGAATGTCTCGTGGTTTACTTGGACGCAATTCACCGATCAATATGAGACAAGCACGTCGTGATGCATTACGTGATGCCGATCTGGTTATCCTAGGTGGATCAGTTGCCGATTTTCGTCTTTCCTATGGTCGAGTGTTTTCCAAAAAATCGAAAATTATTGCAATCAACCGTAATAAGGAACAGTTGTATAAAAATGCAGGAATATTTTGGCAACCATCGTTAGCCATACAAGGTGATCCGGCAAAATTTTTCGTTCAAATTGTTGATAAATTTAGATCAACAAACAAATACAATGTCGATACGGAATGGGTTAAGATGTTACGTGATCGTGATCAAGAGAAAGAATCGAAAGCAATGCAAATGGCAAGTGGTAAAACCGATCAACACTTGAATCCATTAAAGGTTCGTTTGATAATTTGGTTTTTGTTATTTGATTTTGAATATTGTTTTTTACTTAGGTCCTTAGTACGTTGGATGAAACGTTTGATGAGAAAACGGTTCTAGTTGCTGATGGTGGAGACTTTGTCGGCTCAGCCGCTTATATTCTTCGACCACGAGGTCCATTGACATGGTTGGATCCTGGTGCATTCGGTACATTGGGCGTTGGTGCTGGATTTGCAATTGGCGCTAAACTATGTCGACCTGATCATGATGTTGTTGTTATCTTTGGTGATGGTTCATTGGGTTATTCATTGGCTGAATTCGATACAATGGTACGACATAATCTACCAATCATGGCTGTGGTGGGAAACGATGCTTGTTGGACACAGATTGCACGAGAACAAATTCCAATGCTTGGCTCCGATGTTTCATGTAATTTAGCATTTTGCAACTATGAGAATGCTGTCGAAGGTTTGGGTGCATCGGGAATTAAGTTAGATGCCAATGAGAATGATAAATTGAAAGAAATGTTTCAAGAAGCACAAAAACGTGTACGCGATGGTAAACCAGTGTTGGTTAATGTTTTAATTGGTAAATCTAAGTTCCGTGAAGGAAGTATTTCCGTTTAAAGTCAATAAATCATGTTTCTTGTTATATCTGATTATCGTATCTTGGTCCATCAACTCTTCAATACGATCCAATTACCTAACGTTCTTTAGTTATTTGCATTTGTAAACCAAAGTCTTTAAGAATCTCATGGAATCTCAATTCTTTGACTGCCGCCCATAACTCAAGCCTGTTTGTACTGTGAAGAGTTAAACCAATAAATGATCATTGCGCATGCTTCAAAATGAGCTAATGTTTTGGTTTCTTATTTTGTCAATCTTATATAGAACCTAATCTCTTAATCGTCATTTGGGTAACCTTTATTTATCATTTTTGATCAAATAATTTATGTTATAGCATGAAACTATTACAAATTGGTCGATCGTTGTTGTTGTCGTCGTCGTCGAATTCAAGAATAACGCAACAACGACAATATGAATTGTTCGTATCAAGACGTACATTGGTATCCAATACCGATTATAAACGTTTTCTAATTGAGAATGCATATATTGGTGGTGAATGGCGTCCATCAATTAGCGGGAAACAATTCGATGTGTTCAATCCGGCAAATAATGAATTGATTGGTAATGTTACCGAATGTAATCGTCAAGATGCAATCGATGCAGTTAATGCAGCCAAAGAAGCATTCCGTACATGGAGTTCGACGACAGCAAAAGAACGTGCACAATTATTGCAAAAATTGTATCAATCACAAATGGAACATTCCGAACAATTAGCACAATTGATTACAATTGAAATGGGTAAACCGATACGTGAAGCACGTGGTGAAATTGTTTATGGTGCTTCATTTTTGGAATGGTTCGCCGAAGAAGCAAGACGGGTCAATGGTGCAATTCTACAAAGTCCATGGAAAGATAAACAATTGACCTATCGTCGAGAACCGTGTGGAGTGGTTGGAATCATCACACCGGTATGTTATTGATTTATTTCACAAATTTTTATTGTAATTTTATCTATAACTACCTATAGTGGAACTTTCCCAATGCAATGATTACCAGAAAATTGGCAGCAGCATTGGCAGTTGGTTGTACGGTTGTGATCAAACCGGCCGAAGATACACCATATTCAGCATTGGCATTAGCTGATTTAGCCGAAAAGGTCGGCTTTCCACCTGGTGTTATCAATATCTTACCAACATCACGTACGATGACACCAGAAATTGGAAATTATCTTTGCGATACACCCGATATATCGGTTATCTCATTTACCGGATCAACGGAAGTTGGAAAATATTTACTAAAACGTGGATCGGATACGGTTAAACGTATTGTTATGGAATTGGGTGGCGATGCACCATTTATCGTTTTCAATTCTGCCGATATTGCCAAAGCTGTCGATGGATTAATTGTAGCCAAATTTCGTAATGCTGGTCAAACGTGTGTTTGTGCCAATCGAATCTTTGTTCAAGATGGTATTCACGATCAATTCGTTACCGAACTATCCAATCGTATGAAGAATGAACTGATTATTGGCAATGGAATGGATGATCGTACAACCATTGGTCCATTGATCAATGATCGTGCTATTGCAAAGGTTCGATCACATATCGATGATGCATTGGCAAATGGCGCCCAATTGGTACAAGGTGGAAAGAAGGTGAATCCCGATGATGATCGATGTTATTTCTACGAGCCAACATTGTTAACCGGTGTCAATGAATCGATGATCATCTCAAAAGAGGAAACATTTGGTCCAGTTGCTGCTATCCTTAAATTTAAGAATGAGGATGATGTACTTCAAATGGCTAACAATTGTCGTCGAGGACTAGCCGGCTATTTCTACTCTCGTAATTATGCTCAAATTGATCGTATCTCTCGACGATTAGAGGTTGGAATGGTGGGAATCAATGATGGACTACTTTCAACGTGTGAAGCACCATTTGGGGGTGTCAAAGAATCTGGTCTTGGACGGGAAGGTTCACACTTTGGTGTCGATGAATTTGTCAATGTTAAATATGTTTGTCTCGGCGGTCTTCAACCATAGGTTACTGTTTAGTGATAAACTAATCTCATATCACATTGCCAAACAAAACAAAAAACAATGCAATTAATGTTATTCCATATATCACTTTTATTAATTATGTTATTTTTTTCCCGTTTTTTTTTTAGTTGTTCAAAGAGGTTTACAAACTCTATCGTTTACTCATGAAACCTTTTCCGCCTAATATTTGTAGGCAATAAACAATAATGGTTTATCAATAGTGGTTTAATATTTGCAAGTTTATTACTATTATACTACCAATGTTTACGTATATTAATACTTTTTTATGTTTTTTAAATCAAGATCAATTGGAACAAAAATTCAAAAATCAAAATAATCGGTTCAGATAAATGGTTATTTATGGATATATAAAATTAATTTCAATTGAAACTTCAATCTTCATATTCAATGGCAACATCAGTCAAAATATTTCAGCAAAATAGTTAATCCAAACTTCAATCTTCTTTCACTTCTTCTTTAACTTCTTTAATTTCATTACCAATAGGATTACGTTGATTATCATCGCCATCGCCATCGCCATCGCCATCTTTTTCTTCATCTTCATCTTCATAAACATAATAATCGTCGTCATCGTCATCATCATCCTCATCATTTTTTTGATAAAATTCATAGATACATTGCCAAAAACGTACAACCGAATGACGTTGTTTGATTCTTTCCTCATTCGTTATTTCCGTTGGAATCTCATATAGAAACAATTCATTATTAGCACAAACCTTTTCCTTATCAATAATCCACATGTCGGTATTGCAGCAAGTAATCAAGAACATTGCATAACGGCAATAACTCAAACGCATCAAACTTGCATTGATTGGATGTAACAATGGCATAATCATCAATCTTGTACGTTTCATTAGATTTTCCTTCTGTTCCAATGATAGTTCACAGATACGTTTAAATGCATCTAAACTGATAATACAATGAACTTGTTTAACATCTTCCACGGGAATTACGGTAATAGCCTCATCATTTTGGTTATTCTTCTCCTGCTTAACACCAAAAACATTTTCCTTACGCTTATTCTCATAGCCGGCAATATAAACCAATTCAGCTGGATCAAGATCGCCATCGCGTCGATATTGATATAAACAAATTTCATCGATAATATATTTATCGGTCAAGAATTGATGCGGCTCCACCATCTTACGTGAACCATCGAAACTGATCGATAAAATATAATTGAAATTTCGTTCCTCTTCCAATTGGAAATGTTCCGAATAATCGGGAAGATAGACATCATGAAAGCCATACTTGATCCGATCATATGTTGTTTGTTTACTAACCCATTGTAAACGTTCAAGTTGAAGCAACTTAACATAATCATATTCATTATCCATTGGAAGATGGTTGGCGTGCAATGCAAAATTTTGAATGTAAAATGGTATAAATCGGTTTCGGTCACGCCCAACCAAACGATCATACAAAACCATACGAATCTGTCTTGGTGCCAAATAGTAATGTTCATATTCATCTTGATATATTGGACTGTTGTACACGATTCCACGATTCAGGTCCAAATAATGTTCATTGATATTTTCAACCGTATTTGAATAAAAGATATTGGTCATAAATGGTACAAGATGACGAATGAATCGTGTCAAACGGCGATATTTACGAAAATCTCGTAAACCATCAAGGTATCGTTTAAAATCGTTAATCAATGTATCGTTTACAAATTGAAGCATGTTCAAACCAAAGATTCGACTCATCGAATAACGTTTCAATGTAGAACATTCACGTGGAATCTTACAATAGATCAACCAAAGATGATAGAACGTACAATAGAGACGATAGTTTGGTATCAAGCTGATATTGATTGTACCAAATGGAAGTTCAAATTTATCGTTCATAAATTCGATAAAATCCTTGATCGATTTAATTTTCTCCGCCTCATGAGCACTATAGTAATCGGTATCATATTTCCAACTGTACAGGAACTGTAATAGAAAACAACTTAATTAATTACTAATTATTTTCTAGTTTCTAATTTCAGAAAAAAAAACGATTCTATTTGTTTTACATATTCGATCGATGGATGTTCAAATGGTGGACGACGATAATTGTGACCAAATGAATATTGAAATTGTTGATGATCACGACCAACAATATTGATAAAATGTTTAGAATGATACAAGGACAATAGATGTTGGTGTACATCCTTAAGTACCAACTTGGTTACCGGTTGTGGATATTGATCCACCATCTCACCAATGATCATAATGTCTTTGGTGAACAAAATTGTTTCCAAACATTGGCAAATGCTATACCATTTCCGTTTCATCGAATGTGTACCTTTGTTTGTAATGTACCAGAAAACAAAATTATCATTGGAAGAATTTACAATTAGATCAAACATACCAATATCATGGTTACATTCGGTACAATTGTATCCACTCAGATGATCATAGACCATTGACCACACCTTCTGAACTGGCGTATTCTCCTCAATGGCTTGATTTGCAAAATTGGTAAGCATTGCATTAATTGTTTCCTCAATTTGTTCGGGCATTTTAAAGGAAACACATTCACATTTTGGCTCGACACTGGAACATGGCAAATGGTTCTTGATCATATCAATGATATCGATGATGAATAGTTTTTGAAAATCTTCATGTTTCACCGCTTGATAATGAAATGCATGCAAACGAATCATCATCATGTAACGTATTTCACTTGTCCAAAATTCATTTTCATCTTCAAACAAATTTTTTGGACATAAACTTCGCGATTCCGATGGTAATTCATTACGAAATAGATCGAAACGGAACAATTGATTAAAATCGATTGGATTATAATTCGATAGTGTTCCAGAACCGCCCCCACCATTACCACTACCAGCACCAGTATCATCAATATCATCTTTAACCACGATATGCTTCAACATATCCATCATTTAGTGTTGTACAAAATGACGAACAATCGTTGTTAAAATGATAACACAAAACTGATTTGATCAAATGATGTTTATGGGTTTAACTTCAATCAGAAAATGATGATCTTGCTTCTTGTATAGATAAATTTAAATTCAAATTTCAAATGTCAATTTGGTTAATTATAGTAATACGTAACAGGCCGTGGCAGAAGCATTCATATGGCAGAGCGAAAAAGAGGAAGATGTGAAGAAGAACATGGGCGAACACCAAATGATTGAAAGCTTAACATTTTATGATTTCACATTACGTGAACCGAGTTACACAAAAATGAATATATTGGTTAAACAAACAAAACCAATTAACCAACCAAATAGACTTTGTCTCTCTCTCTCTCTCTCTCTCTCTCTCTCTCTCTCTTTCCCTCTCTACCTCCCTCTCTTTCTATATGTTTTTACAGTTTTGTCTCTTTTGACTTCTTTCCTTTCCCTCCCATAATTCTCCATCTATTTTTCCTTCATCATCACTCTATTACCCATCTTCTCTCATTTCAATCTATCTTTCTCCCTCTTTATCTCTATCTCTCTCTTTCATTTCCCTTTCACCATTATTGTATTCTAGGAAATCTGTGTACTAATAACCAAAAACTAGGGTAGTCATTTGTAAATTTTGATTGCTATCCGATTGCATCAAATTACAATGGAATAGATTCAAAACATAATACATTACGGTCTTGGAACAATGATATTATTATAATTAATATTTATAAATAGAACAAATTAATTGGTTTACGTTCACTATATGTGTGTCTCACCACTAGATGGTGCTTAAGGTATGATGTTGTACTATTATTATTATTGATATTGATAAAATAGTAATTAATTGAATTGAATTGATTTTGATTGAAAAACAATTGGATTTCATTGAAATTTGATTCAACCAAACAGTATTGTTATGGTTATTCAATGATTCCATTCGATTGATCATCGTTGGTGAATTTTGATCGTCTGGATCCGGTTCCACTTGTATCGTACATTGATTGTTGAACGTATAGGTTAAACAATGTTCCGTTAAAAGACGATTGGACATTTGACGAACATATTTGCGGAAAAATTCAATGCCATTTGGACATGATTGGCTTATATGAACGATTTGACAATCGACAGCTTCCTGAAATGAACTTCACAAGAAGGGTATAAGGATAAATAATTGATATAATTGAATATGCAAATTTACCAACAAAAATGTTTCAATGATTGTTCCTTATCGATAGATTGTTGTTCATTAATCATCATCAATTTCCCTAATGATTGTATAACGGAAAGACATTCGGACATGATCGTTTCACGATAACATTCAGCATTTTGAAGATATCCTTAAAACCCAACAAAAATAGAAGAAATGGTTTTATATCCTTGAATTGATAAAACTTAAAAATTGAATTACGATTTTGAAGTGGTCCTGGTTCACATATTTCTTCCATCATCATATCAGTTCCATTGACAATATCACCAAACATTGAATGTTGATCATGTTTGGCACAATTAACCATAAATTGTTCCGTACATTGGCCACTCTGTTGTACGATTCTAGATGTAAGAGAAAACAAAATGATTTTTATTAATTAAAAATATAATTAAATACTTTATTATTATAGTTATTTACTTGCAAGTTTCATTCAATTCATCGAATGAGATGGGAAATGACATCTCAATTGACAATTCATTAAATGGACTAAGACATTGATTCAATGTATTTTGAGAACAATCGATTATTGGTTTCGGTTGAACATTGATTATCATCATTATCATTAGCCATAATAATAATAATGGATTAAACATTATCTTAAGTCTTTTGTTATTGTTCAATTTGATCTTTACAAAAGCAAAAATTGTTCAAATACGATTCGATTTAACGCTTGATGTTGAAATGGTTCATCTTTACAATGTTCCCATTGGTTTTATATCCAAAAAAATATAAAAACAAACATAGGAAGAGAAAAACGGAATACAAATTCAATGGCAGATGTGTCCTCGGTTAACTCCTTAAGTGATGAATACGAAAGTAGGAAAGAAGATGAAATGGGACACGACCAGAATAAATTGATAAAGTTACACTTCGATCGTTAAGGTTTCAGGAATGGATCATATACCGTTCCTAGTTTTATAGTAAATCAAATTATTCCACCATTTGTTTGTCACACACCAAATTGAAGACCCAATTCCCTATCAATGACAAGAACTTTGTTTCATCTCTTTTGGTCCAATAATTAGTTTGTCTCTAACTTTCTAAAGTGTCTATTGTATTAAGGTCAAAATCGAATAGAATTGTATCTTTCATATGTTTCGTTTGACCAATTACATTTGTACCCTTAATTGATCAATTGAAAAATTGGTGACAATTGAATGTTTTTTCTTCTTGTCTTGTTCCTAAATTCAATTTATCTATTAGCCTTCTTTGTTTTATATATGTCACATTTTAGTTTTTCATCGATAAATTCCTCTCTGTTTGTTTGTTTGTTTGTTTGTTTTTGAGTAAGCAATTCTTTACTTGAATCATGTCATAAGGAACAATATTCTCAACCGGAAAGCTTATTAGCATATATGCAAATTATTCTCATATGAAATATGAGTACGTGACACTTGAACAATTTTTTTTTCGTTCTTCAAGTTTGAACTAGATTTCTTCCAATTAGTTCAACAATACTATAGTATCGCTCTCTATTGGTATAATGTGATAAATGTTTTCCTGCTGATTTCAGTTTATAGCTTACATTCATTCATCGTTTACTATTGTCAAGCACACACGAATGATTGTTATGGTGCTAAATTTTATATCTTTATCTTTTGTCTTCAATAAAGAATGAATAATAGCCAATCGACTGGATGATTTTAAATTAACGTCGCCAACGTTTAAATGCCTTTTAAATTTTGGTTTTGGCTAGAATCCTTTGGATTTACGAACTGAAATTTACAGGAATGATTTGTTATTGATCAATAAACCATCCCTGAAAATTTCATTGGAATCCAAACAAATTTAATTTTTGTGTAATATTTTTCTGACTATATTGAACTTTGCCATATTTTTTTCTTCTCATTCTTCTTTTATGTCAAAGTCCATAAAGATGAAATGATTCTGATGATGATCATATTTGGAAACATTGTAAGAGTGAAAATTGTTACCATAATCTATGCATGTGAATGAATGTATTTATATGTTTAATGTGTGTGTGTTTGTGTGTGTTTGTCCAATTTGCCTTCACACATCACAACACTTGGCTTGATCAACTTGATCATCGCCATCATCATCATCATGGTCTCTCATCATTACCCATCTTACTCTCTCTCTCTCTCTCTCTCTCTCTCTCTCTCTCTCTCTCTCTCTCTCTCTCTCTCTCTCTCTCTCTCTCTCTCTCTCTCTCTCTCTCCCTATGTGACGAATACGTTTATTTGGCTCGTTGTGTTTCGGATCTCACGGTCGGGTCGCTTCGTTTCGTTACGTTTGCGTTCACTTCATTTCATTTCGTTTCTCACGCTCTCACATTTGGCATCGAAAGAAAAAAAAAGTTCAGTATAAGGTTCACATTTGAATTGGCCTATTCGACAGGGCAAATGCGTTATAACAGCAACAATATTACCGACCAAACAGGCCATAGTGCAATTCAATGAGAGAGAGAGAGAGAGAGAGAGGGAAAGACTCTCGCTCTCGGCTCGTAATGTGACCTCGTCCGGAGCATGACAAACCCACCGACATTGGTCATATCGGCTAATAGGACTCTAGTGTGTGTATGTGTTCCGTGTTTTACATTTATGCCCTTCTTTCACCTTAACACCACACAATCCAGACCATTGACCAGATGTCGTCCACAATAGGCCTATCGCCTCTGAAGCCACTTGACTATCGCTTTTTTTGCCTCTTGATAGTGGAAAATGTCCAACACGTCCCTTCGATCACCACTAGTACCCTCCATATATAATAAATATATATATATATATTCTCGTGCTCTCATTTCTAATATCTTTAAAATATAAGAACACACACACACACACACACACACACACATTCCAATCACACATCTGCCTTATGCACAGCTGCACAATTGTAGTGTAATGTATTGTAACGCAAGTCATCAATAGGTTAAAGGTCAACATGAAAACAAAAATGATTTCCTTTTCTTTTATAGTTAATATATAAGGTATCTATTTAATATGGGACATGATGCGCCATTCATTGATAACGAATTCGAAATTCGATGGGTTATTCTTTTTCTTTCCAATACAATCGATAGTTGCAATGTATTAGCGGGAAAGTGTGTTCCCGCTCATACCGACCGACTCATGGCCATACAAGTGGTGGTCGGTCTTGCCCCGAAGCGGCTTCCCACGATCAGTTTGGAGGAAGTAGAATAAAGCAAACAATGACGACCATTGTGGTAGTAGCACTACTATTCGACTAGTTCATTTATCCCAAAACGGTGTTGAAACGACTCGATCGACTAGTGTTGAACAGTACCACTAGCATCAAGTAGAAATAGAACATTCAATGAAAGAGAGTGTGGAACATGAGATGGACAACCTCGCGAAGCAAAGTATCCCGCAACATTTTTGCGCGTTTCGATTTAGTTCATTTCGATCTTCATTGGTGGTCGGAACCCAAACAATCTCTTTGACCATCTTTCGATGTATCTTTTACTTCGTGTTTGTGTTTGTGTTTGTGTGGTGTGTGCTAAGCTTAACTGAAACTTGCTCATTCAATTCGTTCAACACAATCAACACGTGTCTGTCTCCAAACAATATTATCCAATTTGACTGATCATCATCATCATCATTATTAAATTGATACTTTGTACTTCTCAAACGATTGAAGAACGAACAAGTGTGTACGTGAACAAATTAATAACAAACAACAACAAAAAAAAGAAGTCTTCAATCAATGATTGAGAAATACACTGGACTCTCATTCATTTCACACTTGTGATGATAACAACCAAGATGTTAAATCAATGATTGATGTTTGCTGCTCCTTTTATCGTGCTCTCCTTTTTTTTTGCGGCATTTCATCTAAAAAACTGTCTGCTACATTGATAATCTAGTGTGTGAATCAATGTTCAAATGAAATCGAATGTTAACTATGATTTGATAAAGTGTTTTTTTTATTTCAACTTATTTATGCCTTAGTGCGTTCCGTTCGTCCATCCGTTTTGGTTGTTTTGTATGTTTTCGATCAAATATTTCGAGCATCAATTCACATTAAGATTGTGTCATGTTCTAAACTGGACTCATCAAATATTTATCCATTTTTCTTCCTATTTTTTTCATCAATAATAATCTAAACATACCGAAGAAGAAATTGACGAAACCCAAACAACTTTTTTTAGTGATGAGGTGATCATCAAAGTTTCATCCTTTCATCATCCTTTTCCCCATCACCATCATCATCATCATGTTCCATCCGAACCTTTTATCGTTCCATGATGGACGAATCCATCGTCTAATATTCTATGCCTTTATCATTGGAACAATACTATTAAACTCAATTTCATCGATTGAAACATTTCGTTCCGATTCTTATTCTTATTCGATCTCAAACCAAACATGTAAGTAATATTTTTTTCTCTCTCTCATGTTTTGCAAAGACACCACAGGTACAAATCAATGTTAGTTTAATCTGATGATTCAATTATTGAATTTTGGAATTCCGATTAGATCCGGTTGAATAGTTCAATCATAATTTGTTTGCAAATCCCTGTTTCGTTTATGTCCCGTCGTGTTTCCAATACATTTTGCCGTACGATCCACTTGGGACCAATGTTATATGTCCCGTTTCCAATTGAACGATTCGTTTCACAATCACATTCACACATAGTCCTCGAAACGTTAATTAAGGTTTATCTTACCACCCGGTACGACCAAACATTTATGTCACAAGACGACGATGACGACGTCAATCAATTTTGAGTGCGTTTTTTTGCACTAATTACTTTAACATTCCATACTATGATTCCATGTCCCTTGTCCCTTCGGCTTCTCAAATACATTTGCCATACGATCCATTTGGGATCAATCGTTTGTACCGTTTCCAATTGAACGTTTCGTTTCACGCATAGCTTACGAGTCGGTAATTAAGGCTTATTTTACCCCCCGGTACGACCAAACACTTGTGTCACCGAACACATTGTCATCTATGACAAAGAAGAAGAAGAAGAAGAAGAAGAAGAAGAAGACGTCAATCAATTTGAGTATGTCTTTGCGCTAATTACTTCAACATTCCATACCATAATTCGATAAGCATTTAGTCTTCTTCTTCTTCTTCACTCTTATCCTTTTGTTTGTTCAATCAGTCAATCCATGTTTTGATCATAAAACTTTCCCGCATATATTTGTCTATTTCTCCTTTATTTTTTTGTTAAACGCACGCGTTCACGCATGCATAAAGGCGGAAACCTTAGATCTCTATTGTTATAATAGGGTCGGTCGGTCGGTCGACAACAACGAATTATCGTTATGTTCCCAACTGTCATTTGTGACCGTTGACTTTGTTGCTGTTGATCTTTGATCCCCTCCCCTTCTTTACAATTGCAATACTATTGCAATATGTTGTTAAAGGTCTAGAATACAATTCACCAAACAACGACACCATCAATCAAACAATAGTCCATTTAATCTGGTCTTTGGTGCCACTGAACAAAAAAACCGTTATCAATATCTCTGTTTTGTCTTTGCTCACATCACGAATTAATCATTATGAATCATTATTATTTACTAATCAACATCTTTTTAATCTTTATCAATCAATTTATAGTAAGCAATCAACTATCAAATTCATTCATTGGTGGAAGATGTATGCCAAATTCATGTGAAAATGATGGAAAATGTCTATACAACGATCTTGGTCAACCATATTGTCGGTATGTATCATTATTATCATTTAATGTTTAAGTTTTGATTAACCTCGGAACATTTTGTCTATTTTTAATTTATTTATTTAAAACAAAAATAGATGTGCTGCAAAATATGCTGGCCGACATTGTCAATATTTGAATCCATGCTATGGTTCGAATCGATGTTTCAATGGTGGAACATGTCAAACCGTCAGTCCACCGAATCAAACACCAACGATTAAGTGCCTTTGTCCATTGGGATTCTCCGCCACACTATGTGAGGTTGAAGATGCAAACGTTTGTCGAGATACGCGTCCATGTGCAAATGGTGGTAAATGTGTGTTGAAGGGTAACCTAACCACCTATGAATGTATTTGTGCATTGGGATGGCGTGGACCCAATTGTCAACAACCGGATAATTGTGCTACACAACCATGTCGTAATGGTGCAACATGTCATTCAACATCGAACGGTTATCAATGTCATTGTGCACCGGGCTTTACCGGTACCACATGTTCCGATGATGTGAACGAATGTCACGAAATTGGTCATCAACGTGCATGTAACCATAAGGGCGTATGTATTAACACCTTTGGATCGTATCGATGTAATTGTGAACCAGATTTTACCGGACAACATTGTGAAACACGTTATGTACCGTGTGAAACGAATCCATGTGAAAATGGTGGAAATTGTGTACCAAACTATCAATCATTATCATACAATTGTACGTGTAAGGCTGGTTTCATTGGACACAATTGTGAGGTGAATATTGATGATTGTGGTGGTCATCTATGTCAAAATGGTGGAACATGTATCGATGGTGTCAACAAATATACGTGCTCATGTCCAACTAATTTTACCGGACCATTTTGTGCTCAAGATGTTGATGAATGTTCCATACGGCCTCATGTTTGTCAAAATGGTGCAACTTGTGCTAATACACATGGATCGTTTAGTTGCATTTGCGTTAATGGATGGACCGGTGCTACATGTTCGGAGAATATCAACGATTGTGTCGACATTCCATGTTTCAATGGTGCAACATGCCATGATCGTGTCGGATCATTCTATTGTCAATGTCCACCGGGAAAGACTGGTCTTCTTTGTCATCTTGAAGATGCGTGCGCCTCCAATCCATGTCAAGGTATGTGGTGTGATCTTTTTTTAACATTTCAATCATTCTTTGATTACATTTTGTTAGTAATTTTCCATTCAATATGCATTTGTATGCGTAGATAGTACAATTAATCAATTTGCTAGCTTTTTTCATTATTCAAGTTCAGTTCAATAGTGATTGATTGATCGATCAAATGTGGACGTCATTCTTTTATTCTTATTCTTCTTTTTTTTTGTTTGAAACATATTTCTTTTAATATTTGATCGATCGTTTTTGATTGACGCTACCGTTCAAAGTGTTTGAACTTGGCAACATATTAGCTCACATTTAACTTGGCACACAAATCGATTATAATCGACATTGGTGTGTGTGTGTCTATGCATGTTTCTTGCCTTCATTATTCTATTGCGTGATAATTACTTGACGTCCACTAATTTGATACTAATTTTCACCGAACCCAACTTTGGGTAATCTAACTATGGTGATATAGGTGAGGCAACGAAAAACCCCCTTCGTTTTTCCCATGAGACTATACGTTCCCAGTGTTCTTCATCTAATAATTGTGGTCACACTGATTGGTTGTGCTATTACCATTTTTAGCTGAAAAACGAAATTATGATTAGCTCAATATGCCAATGTTCCCATCATCATTGAATTGAATTGAATGATGATTTTGTATTGAAAGGGGAATTTATTCTATTTATTTATTCAAATGCCAACTTTTTATGTGCATTTTTTCCCCTAACTGTATAAGTTGACAGATGTTTGACCGTTTGGCCCACATTTGGCCCGATTCTCATCCACATCAGCAACATTCTAAATCTATTATTAATATATTATATTCTAGTATGATTTGCCATAGGGTATCGTTTGTCGGATTCAATTGTTTCCAATTCCTTCTCTCTTATTCCTATTTGGTTAGCTAAATTTTGGTTACCCAAATCTAAAAACCATCATTCACACACACACATCTGTTACCTTCTAATTTTTTTTTTGGTTGTTGCTATTAATATTTCACAATTGGATAACCTTTTTTGTGCGCCCTCTCGTTCGCTCTATGATTTGATTTGATTAGTTAGAACGAAAAATTGATAAGCTAAACCTAACACAATCAAGTTCATTAGCCGATCGTTTGGTAGTCTATTGTTGCCTTCGTTAGCAATGCCTAGCAGTGTTAGACCCTGCGGTCCCAAATCGATGTGTGTGTGTGTGAGAGAGCTCTCATTTGAACAATGGCACGTGAACAGTAGCAATTCATCCATCGATTTTTGTTGTCCCATCACTCTACTAAAGGCAAATGATTTTCATTCATTTGTCAAACATAAATTGCCAATCTCATTCGCTCTCTCCAGAGAGGGAAACAAATTTATTTATATTTGATGGGATGTATTTAATAACACAACAATAGGATTAGAATTTACTTTTATTTCACTTGAATCCTGTAATATGATTCTATAATCTAATATAATTTTTTTTTTCTGTTATCTATATTTACAGCTGGAGCCGTTTGCGATACATCACCAGTGGATGGAACCTACATCTGTTCATGTCCATCAGGTTTTAAAGGAATCGATTGTACCGAAGATATTGATGAATGTCACGATAGTGGATCACCTTGTGAACATGGCGGAACTTGTGTCAACATTCCTGGTTCATTCCGGTGCGATTGTGCCGTCGGTTTTGCTGGCGCCCGGTGTGAGGTGAACATTAACGAATGTGATTCGAATCCATGTCAAAATGATGGTACATGTTTGGATGAACGTGGATCATATCGATGCGTCTGTATGCCTGGTAAGTGATGCATTTTATTTCTTTAATTTTATTTTACGAACCAAAGAACTCAACAAACGATCACAATTGATGAAAAACAGATTAGAATTAGAGTGATGCTTAGAGAAGTGTAACAAATCATGAAATGTGAACTTGCGTTCATGATTTGAATCTTCTATGCCATTTAGATTTGAGTTATCAATTTGTCAATTGTATTGTTCCGTTTTCGTTGATGTTTCTTTGGGTTTTTCATTTATTTATATTATTATTATTTACTATTTACACTGTTCAGTGGTCATCAATCTAATCAGTTTTGCATGTTGTACCCGTGTTCTCTTATCCCATACATAAGGTGTTCCATTGTTTATTTATGTTTGTCTTTGACAACTTTGTTTATTTTTTGTTTTACTTTGAACAATCACACACATAGGATTGTTTGATTGCCTTCTTGCAAACCACCAAAATTCATGTTTTAGCTATTTGTCTTTCATTTTCGTGTCGCCATCATCTATTTGTATAATTTAGTATTTATCTTTCTCTTACCACACTCACCCGTCGAGCGAGAGAGTTAGCTGCACTTGAAGTTTCATTTACCTCCTCTTGTCTCACATCGTCTTTACCATTTCAAACAAAAATGGTTTGGTCGAACATCTTGACCATTCATTTGTCTTTGTGCTTCACTGATTTACTTGATCATATTTGCATATAACAGCAACAACACACAAAATGCCATTGGCATTGCCACAAGACGATTAGAGTTCAAGAATCATGTTCGCCACTCTCTTGTACATGATTCTTGTTATCGAATATGTGGAGCATATTATACGAAACATTCTTGTTAATGAAATGAATGAATCCATACATAGTTTGTATATGTATGGACCATTGATTAGGGAAATGCATTTACATTCTTGTGTCGTGTTTATATTATATTAACATCGATTTTGAACATTGAACCCATCAAATGTTGCTATGATCAAATGGCTTCATGTTCTGCAAGCAAGCAAGTTACCTGCTTGACTAGTCGTTCCCTATAAAGTTTTAACGCATCTTCATTCCTCTCTCTTTCTCTCTCTTTCTTCATTTATCAGAACTTCATTCTACCTTACCTATCGAATAGGTTACCCAACCGAAAGGTCATAATTCTTCTTTTTTTTTGCCATCTAAGCATCATCAATGTCTTTCTCCCTCTTACCCTAAAGCTTGTTCCTTCTCTCTCTCTCTCTCTCTCTCTCTCTCTCTCTCTCTCTTTCTTTGCATCATTTTTGTGGTGTTCGTACGTTTCAGTCGTACTCAAATCTTATTAATACATTTTGTGAACATAAAAAAAACTGAAACGAAAAGAAGTTTAGTTAAAGATTGTTTGCCTTTAAATTATCTTCATTTTTCCTGTCCCGCTTAAATAGGAAAAAACCGACACACACACACACGCAAAACACCTTTAACCTGTTCGTTAGTTTTCTTCTATGATAATTCTTTTCCAATTATTATTATTCGTTTTGTGTATAGTTAAATTACGTTTTTTTTCTCTTTAAACGTTAAAATTGTGTAATCATAAATAATCTTTAGTCTCTTATTATTATTTTACGATTGTTTTTGATGATGATGATGATAATCGATAAAAAGAATAAGAAAGGGTAGATTCTTGTGTTCTAGTATTTAAATTGATATAGTCTTCTTTTTGTTTTAATGCGATTTGGTGTGTATTCCATCAAACCATTAATAGGGGGGTAAACCATACCTTTTGTTCACTTCCCTGCATTTATTTAAATTTAAAATATTTTAATTCATCTCTCTTTCTTTCTCCTGTTTGCCATTATGTTTTTTAAATGTCTTTCCCCTTATTGGTGTGTGGACCTAAATGGACTAGCACGAACCGATATCAGTCAGTCAGTCAGCCAGTCAGTCAAATCAATGTGTTCGTGTCTGGCGCACCCAATTGGCCTATTGGCCTTTTCCCATTCCTTGAATTCATTGCTTCAATCACAACCACCACCACCAGCCAGCCATTCATTGGCTATTGTGGCCAATAATAATGGCAAACCTTACCTTAACTGTCTAGCTATCACCATTTGATCACATTTTTTTTGTTGTTGCACTAGTCGACTGGCTAGTCTTTCCCCTCTCCACCAATTTGGTCTCGCTTTTATGGTGTCCTTGTTTCGTGTCTATTGCTCCTCTCTTCCACTAGATCCCCAATATGTGAATGTGAAGCCATTAACCTTTTTCCCTCTATGTCCTCTCAGTCCTAATGTTGTTTGATCGGGCAGATGTTTGCCATTATGGCCCCAGGGATCAAATGGTACATAGGAGCACGAACATTTTTCTCCCTCTCTTTCGTTGTTGCTGTTGATGATGAACACAATTACACAGCGAACAACCCAGTGGACCAAATGATATATTAATTGTAACTTTGTCCACCACCACCACCACTTTCCCATGATGGCGATAATAGGTCTTCTCACTTGATCTTTCTCTTCATGTAATTCTTTCTCTCTTTCCATTGACATTGAGAATTCTTATGGACGATGATGATGATGATCATCATCATCAAGTGGTCGTTATCGTCTCCTTTTAATCATTTCCCCTACATTCACATTTGGTAACAGACCTGACTGCCTTACTGACCGTGTCCGTCTCCATTCTGTATTTTGTTTTTTTTCTCTTGTTGTTATTGTTGTGGCGGATGTAAGTTCTCCTTCTTCGTGTGTGCTGCTTGAAGCATTCAACCATTGAATCAAGAAATAGGGAGAGAGGGAGAATGGCAAAGACTTTTGTCGACTTCCTTTCAATTTCCACAAGTGAGAGTTTAAGTTTTATGTATACTCGATAAGGGCAACCACCAAACACACACACACACACAAGAGAATGGACAAGACCGACCTCGACCGTGTCCGTTCGTCATCTTTTGACTAACAAAGAAATTTGGTGAGGGAGAATGAAGGGACTTTCATATAATAATACAACAAAAAAACAACCTTTGACCTCGATCGATCTGAGGACGAATAGAGTTCATACACACACACACAGAAAGAGAGGCCATAGAGACCCAGACCTAAGAAGCAGATGTTTTTCCTTACTTTTTTTTAAAGGCCATGTGTGCCCCAATGAATGTTCAGATCCAATTTCAATTGGAATGTGTCAACTTATATAGATTTATTATTATTATATGTCCACAATACTATGGTGTGGGAATGGTGTCGCCAAATCTTAGACGAATTTTACTGATTTTTATAATATTTATTTCCCTTTCTAAGTAAAACATTAATTGAGAATTCTCTAAGACTAATTTGCCAATCTTCTTCACCTTAAAGGTGGGAAATAGACGTTTGGGTAATTTAGGGTTCCTTAACACACATTACCTTAGCTTCTGTTGTCTTATATTTGCACTTTCCATTGTCTAATATGACAAGCATCGTTCATTATTTTTTCTTATATTTGATGCGTTTGTATGTGTGCATCACATGCTGTGCTTAAAGTATCGGAATTGAACAATCTTTATGATTGAAAGAAGAGAGAAGAGGGTCGGCAAAATGTATTCAATGAATTGTTGTTGAATTATTGCAATTGAATGGAAGAATGGTTCGATTACAATCTCCCTGTGTGTGTGTTTGATATATCATTCCATCATCATCATCATCATTCTTTACCAACATTGTGAGACAGGATGCAATGCATCGATACGAACCACATTTACAAACGTTACATCAAGGTTGCCAGTTTTGGCCATGGGAAATGACGGTGGTGGTCCTTCTTCTTCTTCTTCTGTCTTTATCATCTAATTGCGAGACTAAAAATTAATGAAAACAAAACAAAAACAGAGAGACATCATTCGTTCAAAGGTTAATCGATTCTACCTTTGTGTTTCTCCTATTTGTAAATTTGTTCTCTGAATCAAATCGTTCGTATTGCATTACTACATTCAATGAACTAATGGAACAATTGAATTGAGATTTACGGTTCTAAACTATTAGTTCACCTTTACCCCTCACACACATTCCAAAACAGTTGACCTTTTAGTATCAAAAGCTTTAAATACTATATCAAATCGATACCAGCTGTCCACACTTATTTTTAAGGTAGACATTTTTAAGACAAGGTGAAGGTAAGAACCCTTTTTTGAACCATTTCCTGTGTCGTCGCCTCCCTCTTTACTGATTTGCGCTTCGCAATTGAGTCTTTCATGTTACCTTGTCTTCCAATCAACATTCAAATATACTAATAATGTGAGTCAACCTCAGGGCTTCTTCATGTCGCCTTCCTTTCCCTCACCATTTAGTTTACCTTTTTATTATTATTATTATTTGATAGCTGCAAACTTGCTGATGCTTTGTGCAGACAGCGAGAAGGTGACTCGATCAAAGGTGCATATAGCTATAGGACGACGACGACGACTGGCGACATCATCTTGGTCGTCGTCCTTTTTCTTTCTGCTTCTTCTTCTTCATCCTCATCATCATCTCCTTTGCTTGCATGCTTTCTCTCGGTCGCTCGATCGTGGGAACCGATTTTCGGCGCCTCTCCCCGAGCACATACTCTACTTGCCACTTGCAAATGCAAACGTCTTCCAGCAATATAGGGTGGGATGGGGGAGAGAGAGAGAGAGAGAGAGAGAGAAAGAAAGATCCATCGAAACTCAATGTTAAGGGGAGAGATTGCACACATTTGAGTCTTGTATGTTTGCATAAGCATTATTTGTTGCTGCATCAAATCAAAAGAAATCTTTCTTCCTTTCTTCTTTTTTTTTAGTATTTGGTCAATCTTGATAGGATCACCGTCAGTCATCAGATTTTGATCGTTTGTTCGGTGTCGAAGTCAGCACATCTTCGACGATCAAAAACCGACGACACGAAAATAAGTTTAGTCCTCGTCTTCATAATCTTTAGATAGTTAAGATTGAACCCAAAATGATGGTGGTTTCTCCCCCTCCCCTTTCCTCCATCATGTCATGTCAATGGGAAAACGTCAACTAGAAGTCTGTAAATGAATGTCTAATTAGTAATAGATGATGTGAACGGATGATCAATTGACTAATTGGGGTTACCTAGTAACGTAGCCTTCAATGGCTTCCTTTTTATTTTTATATATTGAACTTTGACTCCATTTTTGATGTTAATTTGTGAAATATACAGTCAATGGCCTTTTTTGTGTTAGTGATATTGAATGAATAACTCTAAATCTTATCATATTGTTTATGGTAAATGTCTTTGATTGATCAAATTCAAATATAGATAGAAAAAGTTATGTCATCTTCTTCTATCTCTATATCCTTATGTGTTGACAATAAGAGTCAATAGCGGGATCCATGTGGATCCATCCGTATTCATGGGAAAGTAAATAAAATGGCGATGATGATTCAACGGTCTTTCTCACTTATCTAACCAAAACAAAATCAAAATTATCACCTTTGACAGGTGTGTGTGTTTGTATGTTTGTCTTTGAGAGTTTTGTTTGCAAATGTATCGTTGTCCATTGTTCCACTTTTCCACTGTTCTTATAACAAATTGATGTCATCATTATCATCATGTTTTTTTGAGGATTTAATCTTATCCATTTTACGGTATTTATTTATTTATACATACATTTCCGTTAGTTGTACGTTTCTTTATTTATTTTGGAGTATTATCTCTCCAGATTTTACATTAGAAAGGTGACGAAATATGACAATATATTGATTTATTGATATTGACAACAACAATGATGAAGAACAAATTATCGATTGTCTTCACTTAATCGACAATTTACATTTAATGAGGCAATTGTTTTATTCAGCTTCTTCTTCTTCTTCGTCTTTTTATCACATTGCCCTTAAATCGTTTGAAGAAGGATTATGAATGAACGAATGAATGAATCAAGTGTAGGACATTAGTTTACCATTTGATGATGATGATGATGGTCTATAAGTAGAGTGAGAGATGAAGGAGAAAATTGCTCAACTCTACAAGTTCAATTGATTGACTTTGGTGTGATTAGTCCTTCTTATAATGTTTTATATTATTATTATTATTATTATAAACCAATTATCGTTCATTCAAGTTCGACTCAACATGATAGCAAATTTGCTACCAAAACATTTAATGATGATCGACATTGCATTGATCGTCGTCATTTATGCCAATCTTCTGCTCTTCCAAACTCATCTATCTATAATTACCTGCCCATTACTGTCTGGACATTATTATTCATAATTTAGTCTATTATTTATTAGAAAAAACATTATTATTTACTAATATCTTTTATTTCAAAACCAAAAACAGGCTACACTGGAATACATTGTGAAACAAATATCGATGAATGTCAATCGAATCCATGCCAGAACAATGCCCTTTGTACCGATCTGATCAATGGTTACCGATGTCTTTGTATGCACAGTTTTGAGGGATCCAATTGTGAAAAGTTGGTCGATCAATGTTATAATAATCCATGCCGTAATGGTGGAACATGTCACAATGAATTTCAAACCTATGGTTGCGCGTGTCCCGATGGTTTTACCGGAAGAAATTGTGAGATCAATGTTAACGATTGTGAATCGAATCCATGTTTGAATAATGGTAAATGTATTGACATGATCAATTCATTTCAATGTGTATGCAAAGCCGGTTATACAGGTATGTCACTAGGTTTTTCTTAATTTCGGGAAAACGATTTGCTAATATTACTTTTCTTCTATTCAATAGGTTTAATGTGTCAAAATCAAATCAATGAATGCTTATCGATGCCATGTTTATATGGTGGAACTTGTATCGACATTCCCGGTGCCGGTTATCGTTGCCGTTGTCCCAATGGAACCGAAGGATACAATTGTGGAATCAATGAAAATGAATGTTGGTCAAATCCATGTTATAATGGTGGAACGTGTCATGATCAAATTGGCCGATATAAATGTCAATGTCCAGCTGGATTCGTGGTGATCAATGTGAAATTGATATCGATGAATGTCAATCGAATCCATGTGCCAATGGTGCTACATGTTATAATATGCCTAATGCATTTAAATGTGTATGTCCCAAAGGATTCTTTGGTTCACGTTGTCTTTCCGATGTTGATGAGTGTGCTTCGAATCCATGTTTCAATGGTGGAACTTGTGAAGATGATGTCAACAAATATGTTTGCCATTGTGTTCGAGGTTATACCGGTCGACGGTGTGAAGCCAACATAGATGAATGCGCATCGAATCCTTGTCTCAATGGTGGTTTATGTTATGATCATATTGGAAATTTTACATGCAAATGTCAACCTGGTATGTTGTTGGGATACAACTTTGATGTTTTTTGATTTAATTTTTATTTATTTTTCAGGTTTTATGGGATCATTGTGTGAGGTGAACATCAATGAATGTGCACCAAATCCATGTTTGAATAATGGTCGATGTATCGATATGATCAATGGATTCCGTTGTAGTTGTACTTCTGGTATGTTCCTCCTATTGTATTAGATTTTATTTTTTAATTTAATTTTATTTTATTTTACAGGATTTACTGGTAACTATTGTGAGAACGATGTTGACGAATGTGCTACAAATCCATGTGCAAACGGTGCCGTATGTGAAGATCGACCAAATGGTTTCCATTGTACATGTATGAATGGATTCTATGGACCAACATGTCAATCAACGGTTAATGAATGGGAAAATGATTCATCATCAACGAATGAGAATGGTGATCATCGAATTCGTTTACATAAGAATCCATGGAAGAATTGTCCGAAAGCGGAATATTGTTATAAACGTTTCCGTAATGGAAGATGTGATCCCGAATGTAATATACGTGAATGTTTCTTCGATGATTTTGAGTGTAACAACTTCAACAACAACAACAACAATCATAACATCAATCATCCTGGACGACCAATTGGAACATGTAATGAACAATTTGATTCATATTGTTCAAACAATTATGGAAATGGATTTTGCGATTATGGATGTAACAATGCCGAATGTGGTTGGGACGGTTTGGATTGTGAGAAAGATCCACCAGGAACAAATGAAGATCTAAATGGTGACCTATTGGTTGATATCGATATGCCAATTACCCAATTGAACAATTCAGGAAATGAACCACCAAAATTGAAACTATTCTTACGTGCATTGTTTGCTGCAACCGGTTCCGTATTTCGTGTAAAGGAAATTCGTTCCGATGGTTATGGTTCATCATTGGTGATCAATGTTGATAATCGGAAATGTTCCGATCAATGTTTCGAAAATCCACAACAAATTGCCGACTTTTTACGTGCATCAAAAGAACGTGGACACTCAGAACTAGATTCAATGATGGAAGAATGGGGTGCATCATATAATGCAAAAGCAAGAGAAAAAGGAAGAATCGGTCCCGAGAATAGTGTTCAAAGTTTTACCTATGCCGTATTAATCCTGTTCTCCCTATTATTCATTGGAATATTATTGGGCGTCTTGTATAGTACATCAGGACGGAAGAAGGTTGCACGTGGTATTACGTGGTTTCCTGAAGGATTCTTCGCTCATCAAATCATACCAGGCAGTGGTGGTAGTTCACGTTCCGGTCATCATCATCGGTCAAGTGAGGTGGCAAGTGCCGCTGGTGGACAATTCAACTCACGACATGGTCGTCGTAATAATGAACGTGGAATTCATCATTCCAATTCAATACGATCCGGATGTCCCGACGGACAAGAGATGTTACAATTTAAATCACGTGAAGATCTCCTGTTGAATGATGATAAAGCAAATTGTGCTGCAATCTATGAAGAACCGTATGAGAATCGTCATTGGACCAATGCACATTATGATGCATTTCAACAACCACACGATTCGATGACACCACCATTACCGGCAAATCATTCATCGATCGATGTTCCCGGTCCAAATGGTATGACACCATTGATGACAATGGTTAGTACGATGGCAAATTCACATTCGCAACAACAACAACAACAACAATATCCGTTGAATGATAATCCCGAGCTGGTACCCGATAATAAGATTGTATTGGACTTGTTGAACAATGGTGCTAACCCGAACCTAACGTGCGATAAGACGGCTGAAACATCACTTCATTTGGCAGCACGTTATGCACGTGCCGATGCAGCTAAACGTTTGATTGAAGGTGGCGCCGATTGTAATGCTCAAGATGCAACCGGACGAACACCACTTCACACGGCAATTGCTGCCGATGCTCGTGGAGTGTTTGAAATCTTATTACGTAATCGTACGGCAAATCTTAATTCACGTACCAATGATGGAACGACACCATTGATACTATCAGCTCGTATGGCTAATGAAGGAATGGTTGAACAATTGGTAACACATGAATGCGATCTGAATGGTGCGGATGATTCCGGTAAAACGGCCTTACATTGGGCCGCATCGGTGAACAATCTAGATGCCGTAAGAGTGTTGCTTCAACATGGCGCCGATCGTGATGCAAAGAATAACAAAGAGGAAACGCCATTGTTCTTGGCTGCACGTGAAGGAGCCTATGCTTGTGCTAAACTATTGTTAGATTTTCATGCAAATCGTGACATTACCGATCATATGGATCGTTTACCACGTGACGTTGCATTGGAACGTATGCATACCGATATTGTAACATTGTTGGATGAATATGAACCACAATCACCACAACTACATTCACAATTATCATCTGGTTCATCATCGAACAATGTTCTCTCGCCACAATCATCATCATCATCAAATTGGAATGGTACGTTAGGTCGAACGGGAACTGGAGCCACAGCCGCAGCCAATACAACATTATCAAGAAGACGTACTAATGCTGCCAATACTAATACAATGACATCGTCTTCAAACAATAATAACAATGGATCGAACACGAATACGATGCATCATCATCTTCATCATCAACAACACCTTCAACAACAACATCATCAACATCAATCATCAATCTTATCAACCACATCAACTGAATTGACCACTGCATCGATCCAATCGACTGGTACGTTGAAGAAACATCAACAACAACATTCAGCACAACAACCGCCACCACCACCACCACCAAGAAATGGTGTATCATTATATAGTACATGTGCGATGGCTGCACAACAATTATCACCACATCAAGCACAACCAATGTTACTGTTGGGATCCGGTGCACCAGATAATGGTGAAATGATTGGAACAACAACCGCAGCTCAATCATTACGTTGGCCATTGGCTAATCTGAATATGACGAACAACAACAACAATGGCATTGTTGGTGGAAATTGTTCCACAATGTACACAAGCCATCAACAACAAAGGCCAATTGATTCATATCCAACGCCAAGTCCCGATTCTTGGGGTTCATCATTAACATCAACATCATCAGCGATGATCTCACCACCATCACGTCCACCACCGCCATATGAAGATTGTTTTACGCAACAACAATCGATTGCGGTTGCACCACGTCATGTAATGACCAATAGTCAACCGGCAACACCCACCGCCACAACGGCACCAAATTTAAATAATAATTATGGTGTACAGAATGGAGGTGTTCCCGGTGGTGCTGCCATCGTATCATCAGCTACGGCAGCTCAATCATTACGATGGCCATTGGCTAATCTCAATACGACTAATGGTAACAATGGCGGTGGCAATGGAAATTGTACCACAATGTTTACCAGTCATCAACAACAAAGACCAACGGATTCATATCCAACGCCGAGTCCTGATTCTTGGGGATCATTATCAACTTCATCACCATTATCGGCACATGAATGGAATGCATCAAATACGATTGATGGTATGACCAATATGTCAGCTGGAACCACCAATCTAAATCAAACTAATGGGAATACGATGATGATGATGTTACCAGGACAAACCATGTCACCAACTGGTGGTGGTGTGCTGCTGCTGCTGCTGGTGTCACCAATCCACGCTTTCAACCATCATCAACTCAACAAGCCGTCTTTATCTGATCATTCAATCAATAGATTCTTATAATTCTTTGATTGATCGAATCGGAATATTTCAACACATATCGTTCAACCATAAGATTTTGGGTGTAAATAGTTATCTTATTTGCCTTACTTTTTTTATTTACCATATATTTTCCTCAACTTCATTTAGGATCTATTTTCCTATTGTGACAAAAGGAAATTTTGACAAAAGAATCGATTTCCAAATGTCGATTCAATGTCAAATGTAATATTTATCCTGTCTTCCATTAGAATTTTCAATGTCCTCATTCAAGGACAAACGAATAGATAAACTTAATTCAATTCAATTCAGTTTTGTTGATTGAATTTTCAGTTTTACACCATCATTGCATGTCTTCTACTATATTCTGTGTAATTATATTCTGTATTATTAATCGTCACAACTTATTTTGCTCAAATAAAGCATATTTGCTTACAATTAAAGTTTACAAAAGGAAACTTTTGTGTGCCAAGTTGAATAAACCTTCAACAAGTTTCAATAGAATGAAATTCTAGATAATTTTCCTTAAAAACCGACATTGCACAAGGAAAATGGAAAAATTCTTACTAATTTGAATCGTATGATTTTCATTTGTACAATTTAAAGATTAATTTTCCGTATAGAACGACAATTACAAAACTTATTCTGAACAATTTAGATTAAATAAATCAATAAGTTTCAATAGAATGAAATTCTAGATAATTTTCCTCAAAAACCGACGTTGCACAAGGAAAATGGAAGAAGTCTTACTAATTTTAATCGTATGATTTTCATTAGTACAATTTAAAGATTAATTTTCGTATAGAACGACAATTACAAAACTTATTCTGAACAATTTAGTTTAAATAAATCAATAAGTTTCAATAGAATGAAATTCTAGATAATTTTCCTTAAAAACCGACGTTGCACAAGGAAAATGGAAGAATTCTTACTAATTTTAATCGTATGATTATCATTTGTACAATTTGAAGATTAATTTCCTTGTAGATCAACAATTACAATTTTTTTTAAACAATTTAGATTAAATAAATCAATTAAATACATTTTATAATAGAATATATCATAGAAACGCAAAAATAAAAAAAAATGGGAAAAAGTTTTGATAACGGCGAAAACTTAGAAACGTATCGAGAAAAAAGTTTATGAATGGCCCCTACATTCAATGTATGTAAATACAAGTGTTAGTGCTGTGTTCCAATATGTTCAACCTATACACATAGGCACACAATGGAAATCTTCAATGCATTATACTATGTCAATGAGAATTTCCAATGCATTACACTATGTCAATGAGAATTTCCAATGCATTACACTATGTCTATGAGACTTTCTAATGCATTACACTATGCCTATGAGAATTTCCAATGCTGTACTATGGCTATGGCCTATCGTTGTTGTTGCTCTATGTATGATTATCATTGAAGGTTAAAGTTTGAAGTTTGGTGTCTAGACTTTGGATAACAAACCATGTTAAACACCAATTGTAAATTGATGGAAGCAATTTTCGGTAGACCACAAATTTTGAACGCATTACGTTCTCCACCACTGGCAAAAGTCATTAAAGCATTATTTGACAAATGGACGATAACAGTTCGGTTCGTATTCAATTCAATCCATGACGTACATTATATAAACAATGATTTATTTATCTATGTTTTAGTATGGATAGTTGTTCCATAATACCAAACACAAGACAAATGGCTAAACTCGACAATCCGTTCTGGTCAATGGCAACTGCAACAATTAAAAGCATCATAATTGAACCAATCTTATATTATGGAACAAACCCATAAAAGATGATTTATATGAATTATTCAAATGAAATGAACCTATCTCACAGTGAAGTTTTGAACATGGCACATTCTTGTGGAAGATGAACATTTTGATTTGTGGTTTTAGTGCCCACAATTTAAAGGTCCAAACAGATAGGTAGGTAGGTAGAACTAACAAATGCCAAAATTGAACTTTAAACTAATCTACACTATTCTTTAGATGCATTATAGATGGAAAAATGGATCTATGGACCTAAAATGGTGAACACAACAAACAATTTCCATTTAAAATTATTTTGGTAGCCATGACACCGAGACGAAACTAATTAGTTCATCATTATTTATTAGTTCATCTATTATCGTTGTTGTTGTTGTTCAACAACAGTTCATTGTTTGTTTTATCCTTTTAACTTGCATTCTATTGATGCCACAAACAAAAAATGTGATGGGTAAATGAAAATGAAATATTGGTTCGTCGACCACTATAATGGTTGGCTCAATCATTGAACCATTCACTTTTCCAATGTTCAACCAAAAAAAAAACGTAGATGCATATTCCAATGATAAGTTCACGATCGTTTCATCCATATGGTTAGTTGGGATTTCATAGGAGTTACCCTCTAGTCTACCAAACAATTATAGCGTATCGTTTTTAACGTATGGCCCCATTGGTTTTGTGTTGCCTATATAAAAGTGAAACGTAAAAAACAGATTCGTTCATTTCAAATGTGGTCCTCACCATTGAAACATTAACTTTTCCATTTTGAAATCTAATTTTCATTTTTTATTTGAAAACATTTCATTTGGTTTCACATTTCCATATATATTGTGAGCTGATTGAAACGATTTCTTCATTCAATTTCTTCCATCATCTTCTAGAACAAGTAAGTTTTTTGATATTAATCTTGATATAGCCTTATTTGGTATTTTCGATAAAATATTCCTCATTTACCGGATTTGATTCAATATAATTCGGCCTTGTAATTTGATTTCATTTAAAATTGTACAATAGACAATTGATTGAATTGTACAATAGTTTATCCTTATTCGCTTACGCACATCCTTTTGTACAATCTAATTATAGAATCGATTTCCGTTCTATCAACATCCTCAATCTAGACTATTTAAGCACGACCAGATTCTTCATCAGATCATCATTCAATTGATTTAAAAATCTATTTTTCAAATCAAAAATAATTCCGAAACCAACTAACAACCAAAATGAGGGTGGTATTATTATTTATTGTTTGGGCCGTAGTTGCACTGAACATTGGCATCACTATATTCATTTTTAGTTCGGAACTTTACCGTCTTGTATCTTGGATGTTTGTATCGGGTAAGTATTAATCTTTTTTAATTAATTATTAATTATTGATTATTAATTAATTTATTTTCTTTTTAAATAGACAATGTGCACACTAAACGAAGTGTTACTGTTCCACCGTTTCCCGACTATTATTCGGCTCGAATCAGACGTGATATGATGCCGGTTTGGATCGAAAACGAAAACAGAATCAAATTGGAAATAAATGAAACAATTGATGAAGAAATTGGGGAAAAACAAGGCGATTTCAATCAATTGAATCAATTAAAAACTGAACTTGACCATAATTTGACCGAACAAATTAGGGACATGTTATTTGATGGTGTCGATGAACGGGATATGGAAATATTCAATGACACATCATTGTCATCTCAAACAATTGATGATGATGGAAATGTCATTATTTCAAGCGAAACCGACGATCAAACACTTACGGAAATGGTTGAAACGACCACAATTGGCTCGGTTCAAACTGTAACCGATGTAAATGAAAAGGTATTTAAATTATTTTAAATTTATTTTACATCTAAATGTTTTTTTTTAATTTTTGTTAAAGGAAAACCCCAAAACGACAATGGATTCAATACAATTATACAATAATCATTTTGAGCCAAAATCAATGAATGGCACATATATAACGTTTATATTCCAATTGGAGAAAGCGGATTCACCATTGCCAGATTCGTTTAGGTCATCAATCAATGCAACCCGTGAGGTTGTATGTCGAACATTATGTACATCAAGATGCCATTGGGAGAATATTCAACATCTACATCCATTCGTTCAAACCTATGGTGACAAATTGTTCTTCAATTTGGTTCTCATTGATAATCAACTATGTCCCGATGAACGACCAATTGGCGATGAGAATATTCAAAAACTATTGATACATCATCAATTTGTATATCGAATAACCAACTTGGTTTGTCTCAACTTACCTTTGTTGTAAATTTAATATTAATTTTTGTTTTTAATTGCGTTTCCATAGACATCATTACATTTGGTTGGCATTTATGCATCACGTTCAATGCATTTCATTGATCAAACAATTGATATTGCAATGCATTTTGATCATGAATCCGATCTATACTATTTTTTAAATGGATCACTTTTGGCACTTCAACTAACAATATTGATCATCAATATTTTTATCTATCACACAATATGGAATATTCGAATTGATCAAGTTAGTATTTAATAACATTTTTATAATCAATGAAGATTTGTTAATTCTTTTTCTTTCTTTTTTTTTATTTAATTTTAGTCAATCACGTTTGGAAACATAATTGTTCAGAGTATTCATATTTCCCGATGGAGACCAATTGCCCGATGGTTCCAACGAAATATTCGATTATTTCATTCGAATCGTTCGGTAGATCTCAATACACCATTGAACAATCTACAAGAACAATGGCAAGGAATGATTCCGTCTACGCCAAACAATCAAAGGAGGCGAGTGTTTTTTGAATCACAACAACCACTACGGCACCAACAATATGATATTGAACGACAACAAACAGTATCGTTCAATCATTATCCGATGTCGCCTATTGTTAGGTTACCAAGACCTACAAATACTCGACCGGAATCCATACAGTTAGCGGTAGCTGAAATTGGCATTACCAAATTTGAACATATCGGTCCTGACAACCGGGAAATTGTTGTCAACCGTGATTCGGATCAAAGTGATCAATTGTACTCCAATCGGGTTACACCAATTGTTCACAATGATTCCGGTGATGTTCGAATTGTGGTTGATGATTCTACTCAGTATTGAGAAAATTGAATCATTCCACATTTTATTTATGTTTATCCCCTAAAATATGTTATTACTAATTACTTATAAATTTATTAAGATTATTTTGTAAGATAAAAATCGAAATCTTATAATAATCTATTCAATAATAAATTTAATTAATCGTAACTGTATTTGTGTACGTGTGTGTTTCTATCAGGTCGATTGAGTTTTAAGTTTGCGCATACTCAAACTGGACATCAATGTTTGGTTTCTTGGATTTGTTCTATTTCTATTTCATCGCCAGTTCAAACCGTTACATGTCAAAAGTTTTGTTTCATTGTTTTGTTCACAAAAGTAAACATTCCAACAACAATCATTCTTCAAAGTTTATAAAAGAAATAATTAATCATCAATTATGGCAGAAATTACTAAATTTTATACCACGATTCGTGGTACGAAGTTGGCCAAACAGATTGTCGCCAAATCGTCGTTTGGTAATTTTCAATCTTTACCAAACGAAATGTTTGTAGAAATTCTTCGTCATCTTTCGATTGATGATTTAGGAATACTTTCAATGACTAGTTCAAAGATACGTGCCTTTATCATTTCAACATTTATTTTATCTCCAAATGGGATTAGAAAATTGAATAATTATCAATGTTTGAATTTGAAAACTTTGTCGATTAACTACATTAGTATCATTTTTGATAAACTTGTAAACGAAATTCCACAATCCATTGGTATGTTATTCTAATTTTTTAAATTTGAAATCTATTTTCTAATTATACTCTTAATTAGGATACTTTTTAAAACGTTGTACATTTGTACTACCAACTAAAATACGTATTCACCTTTTGGAGCACATTTTTGAACAAACATTTGGAGCACCGATGCTTAAAGTGTTCGAAAATTTCAACTACCCCGTTGCTCGATTAGTATTTAAATCTTATAGCAAAATAATCAATTGTTTTGTTAGTGGTTGGTGTGATTTTGAAATTTATAAAGTTTACGATTTCTTATATGGTATGGAATTTGTTTATATTTTTTATTTATTATTAACTAATTATTATTTGTTATAGAAATTTGTGCGATAAATCGATTAATTGAAACTGTACACGTTTTTACAGTGGCATCATTTGGCAAATTAAAACTTGAAATCTATATCCGTTCATTTTTTCGTATGATATTCAATCAGTTACCAGAATCTGGTATTACAATACAAGAAAAGTTGAAATGGCTATTGACAAAATTGAATACTTTTACACGTAAACAATGGGCTAAAGTTTTGATGCTCATTTTTGGACCATTAAAGGAAATGGGCAATAACCCAATAACTTGCCATTACATTCCTTGGATTGAATTGGCTGATCAAAGCTTTATCAATAATGGTCTTGAAGATTTAGGTTCTATTGTTTCAACGCTTTATCATTATAACGATTACCTAAACATTGATCGACAAGGTGAATTTTAATTAATAACTTATAGTTTGATTATTTATTAATTTTTATTTTCATTATTTTTAGATGTTTTCAAAATATTTAAAGAAATAATTATCATTGATTTTCCATGGCTTCGTAGAAACATTGCCGCCTTGTTAGTTAATTCTGGAACAATTTTTTCCAATGCTTTTCTTCGTTATAAATTTCAAGGTATTTTTTTTTGTTTAAACAATTAAAAAAATGTTATATTTTAAATTTTAAATTCATTTTAGAATCGACATACGAAGTTTGTACATATCTTATTTATATGAACATAATATCATCTAAACTAGATCGTAATTTTGATCAAGTTGTTCAAATGACTAATGAATTGTTGATAGATTTAGGTGAAATTTTTGTTGAAATACATTGTCAAACGCTCTCAAATATGATTTTTGATCAATTTTTTGACATTGTAAACTTTGATGATGAAGATTTTGAAATTTTTGATTTCATTAATCCTCACATACATTTGTTAAGATTGTCATTTAATCTTGTTACCGATGATGATGATGGTGATCAAGAGAATCCTTAATTTGTTTCTTTGGTTTAATATGATGTCAACTTCAATCTTCAAATTATCAAATTATCAATTTCACATTTGTTATCCTTAAATTAAATAAATAATTAATTTATGATTTTCTAATTATAGATGGCGCATCGATGAATCTCAATCTAATTTTTTCTCGTTTGGTCTCAAATAGGACTCTCAATTCACCGACACACATTCCAACAATATATGTTCAACTATGAAACAGGTCGCTGTGTTGTCGTCATTGTTAAGCGTTAACGTTAGCCGCATGAATATAACACTCCTCTTTGGTTGGTTCACTCCACCTTTCCTTTCTTTCAATTTAGTTCTTGCTATGTCAAGATTTGTTGTCCACTATGAACTTCTCTCGTCGTTGGTTCATTCATTCATTCATTCATTCATTCATTCATTCATCTCATTTCAGTCAGTTTGTGTTCAACAACCGAACAGGTCGGATCACGTTGAAGAATTTTATTTTTGTTCTCGTTCCCACACACACCATTGAACATTGGTTAAATTTGGAACAATATTGAACAGAAGTTGTCAACACGTGTGTTCTAATATAAATTAATTAACAACAATCATTAATCAACAACAACGAATATCATTTTCAATGGTATGTACATTTTTATTATTATTTAATTTAATATTTAATTATAATTTGTTTATAATTTAATTTCAAACCAAAAACGTAAACTTAATCGCATTATTCAAACTTGAATCAATGATGATTGACGATTGACGAAGCCATTAACTTAAGTCAAATGCGTATTCCCATATCTAATCGGTTTCAAATGCATGCATCAGCTACATTGAATTTGGTAGAAACGATACGATTTGATTGAACAATTATCGAGTGTTGATTTGATTGTGTGTTGTGACTTCGGCCAATTTGTTGTTTTGCATCTTAAACGACAACATGATCGCAAACAGTCACACATTATCATCAGCCAATTGTAAATGTATGTGGCGTCCTCAAGTTTCACTTCACTTTTTTTGTCACATAGTTTTTTTTTTTGGTAATTTTTTTCCGTTTTAAATATTTTAAACAAGTCGTTGTTTGCAAATACAACACATTGTTTAATTTGGGCGTTGAAATGGCAAACATCGTCAATCGCACTCAACTCAATCAATTTTTGTTTAAATTCAAATTGACATTTTCATTTGAAGTTGTATGATCCACATAATTCACATCCTTGTTTTGATATTATTATTTTTTTATTATATGAAAAAATGAATATACACACACAACATATACAAATACCCATCACCTCCTTGATAAGGATAGATCATTGAAGACATCATCATCAACTTCGACATTGATTGAATAGTGACATCAACATTTGAAACCATTGTAATACGATATATAAGAGAGAAAAAAAGATTGATTTGAGTCTGAAACATTTGCGATCTATCCATTCAATTCATTTAATCGATCAAATTAATGATCAAACATTGACACTCATCAAAACCAATCGTTTCATTGACATCCAATTAACTTATTTGAACATTACTAATTAATTTACTTTGTTCTTTATTTAGATTTCAATCAGTGTTCTATACCTCAATGAAATGATTGACATGGAATAACAATTTTGCTATTTTAAACCAAAAAAATAAAAGTGATGAAGAAGAAATATCAACAAGAAAGCATGATATATTCCAATTCATTGCTGAAACCATTGCTAGTCGACCAACACCACCAAAACCAACGAATACGATCAAAAATGTCGACATTATCGATCAAACGATTATCTTTATTATCATTATCATCTACCACAATTGTTCTTCTATATCTACAATGTTCATCATTATTACTATTATCATCATCAACAACGATGGCAATGGAATCGATCATTCCAAATGATTTAATCGTAACAAGATGTAAACAAAATTGTCCACAACAATTGGTAAGTTATCTTTCTTTCATTCTTTCTTTCTTTAAAAAAGCGCACGCAATTCTTATAAATTTAGTATCAACCAAATCGTTTTCTATCTAACAAAAACAAATTAATGTCACCATTTAAACTTGAATTGTTGGAAATCTTTATTTTTTATATATATAGTACATTTCTATACATTCCCATATCTTTGAACGATTAAACCATTCTTTTGATCTAATGGTTCATTCAAATTTGGGTACACAACAAAAACCATACAAATGCTTTTTGCCTAGACCATATCAAGACATTGTACCAGTCCAGTCAGTTACCATTGTCCCCGTAATCGAAAGTTTAGGATTTAAATTGTTATTATTATCGGGAAAAGGATTATGATCGAGAGGAAAACTAAAAAGACCATTTTCCATTCATAAAATTTCATTCATTTAACTCATTTCATAATCGGCGTCTTCCTTTTTCATTCTGCTGGTTACACCTGAGTGATGATGTGCCAATCATCTTGTCTTATCATCATAACTCATTGTGAGGTTGTCTTTATGGTCACTTTATTTTACCTTCTTTTTTTTAATTTTAAACGGACATGTTGCATATTTTGGAGAAAAGGTACAATGACATTTGTAATTTAATAGGATAGAGTTTGTGTCTTGTATGCAATGACACTTTGATCTCTTGTCCACCTGTTGACCACCACCATCACCACAACCCAACCGGTCAAAATAGGAGACGTCGATCGTCTTTGTGGATAAATACATGTCGCACATGGCTAGTCATGCATCTCCTTCTCTCTATTCTTCAATTCAATTCTCACGTTTTCCCTTTTCAATCTATTTTTTTTTCTTTCAGTCTAGTCTTGCTTTATAAATACAACATAGAACGTTCTTACACATACAAATTTATTCATTTTCAATCTTATTCTTGAACTCATTCTTTATCTCCTGTTCACTTGATGACAATCCCCATTCGTCCTCTTGTATCACCTGTCCAGTTTTGCTTGATCATCGATGACACATTCTTTAGTGTCCTATCGTGATCGTCATCATTTCAGTCGGTTTCGTCGTCGTCGGTCGACGGTCAAAATTGGCGGTGATAGAATTTTGATTCATTCAAGTTACCCTTAACTTGACGGCAACAAACTAACCTTTGACATTTGACCTTACACACACACACACACGGGACACAACCCGACGGACGTCGATGACGACCGAAATAGATAGAGACAAATAAAGAGAGTATAGGGGGACAATAATGACCAACAATGATGATGATGATAATTAAATAAATGAAAGTATAGAATAAAATACAGGAAACACAATCAAATTCAATTCAATTCATTCTTAACATTGAATCTATGTTTTAAAAAATCTATTCTTTACATAAAAGGTGTAAAAATATTCGTTTTTATGGGTATAAGTCAAATAAAATATAATAATTTATCGATATGCAAAATTGGAAAAAATTGGAAAAGTTTTTGGGAGCAGCGAAAATTTTCCAGAAAGAAATGCGTCTAGAAAGAAGTTTACGAATGGCCCCTCCATTCAATGTGTATATATAAGGGTTCTATTCCCATTCCCATTGCATTGTACGGTTCTATACACTTTCTGTTCGATTCCACAGGCAAACAATGTGTTGCAGGAAAGTGTCCCGCTAAGGACTATTCAATTGAATTGTACTTGACATTCACCCATTCAAATTCAATGGGAATTTTCAATGTCGTACTATGCCTATAGCCAATTGTATGTATGTGTTTGCCTTATACAAAATTGTATTTGTTTTATTGGTTGTCCATTTCAAACACCCGAAAAACACACACACACACTTTGATTGACTTGGTTTATTTGTACAAATATTTGTCTATATACTTCGTTCTTTTTATTTTATTTTATTTTTTTATTTTTTCATATATGTCTCAAGTGGTCGATCGGCTGATCAAACATAGACACATACATACATACATACACAGCAACAACACACTTATGAAAGCATGTAAAATTGGGCCAGGAAACGAAATTGAACGTGTTGACTTGAACACAGGGGAGAGAGAATGAGAGTGAGGGAGGGAAAGATGATTGAAATGACCATTTTTGGTTCTTCAAGAATGAACTTCACGGTTCATTGCAATGGGAGAGGGAGAGAGAGAGAGGGACACATCCGTTTTACCTAGATGATTATTGTGGTTAGTTGCTGTTGGTGGCCTTTTGATCGTCTTTCTTTCTTTTAGGCTCATTTTGTTTTGATTCATTTCCGATTGTATCCACCTATGTTTGTAATAAAATAGACCAAAAACAGGCAATAGTAGACGGCGTCGATTAGCCGTAGCACATCAATTTGACTGAATGAACTTTCTTCTCATTCTTCTTCTTCTTCTTCTAGTACTCCAATTTCTTTGCCAATCTAATGTATGAGTACGATTGAATTTTGATCTCTCACACCTCACACAGGCAAACACAAACACAAACACTACCCTCCCTCACTTTCATCTTGTACATAGCAATCATTGAACTTATTGGCCCATGACCCGGGACAACAAGAACAAGAATAGGGGAACAAAAAGAAGAACAAGATCAATAATTGAGAATAGATCAGTAATCAAAACTATTGATTGGGTAAACTTTGTACCATAAACTTTGTACTATATCAATACTTTGAACCAACACAATAACTAAAAAAATAATAATGAAAAAACAAAAATCATTTTTGTGTACACAAGCGCACCCTTAATTTCATACAATCTATAGATTAAACTTTAAATTTGTACTATATACACACTCTCTCTTACCATTAGATCAATAATCATTATTACTTTCAATATTGACATCAAACAAAAGATGTGGACCAAGCCCATGTTAAACCACTTTTACAGAAAAAAAATTGTATCAAACTGTAAACGAAAATCTTATGAATGAAAACTGTTTGTAAAGATCGTGATCCACATGAGATGATGCTTTTTTTCATTTGATGGTGGGAAACAGGAAACTGTAGGAAGACTAGGGCCACACATTTTCCTATTGGGTTCAACTTTCTCACCAAATTTTCCAATAGACTGAAAAAACCGTTCATTCCAAAGACGACAATCTATAAGTTGGGTGGTGTTCATTCGACCCATTCACAAAATGGGAATGAAAAACGGCAGCTGACAATTTTTTTTTTTGGTGATGGTGCGTGCTTGCTGCGTAGCACGGTATCTTCTAGGTCCCCTCTCGGCGTGTGTGTTTGTCACATATTTCCCTTGTGTGATTGTTAAGAAACAAATGTCCCGCATATAGTCGTCTGGCTTTCAAGGTGGAACGGTAGCCAATTTATATATATTCTCTCTATCATACACTTGATCCAATAGACATTTTTTTCCACTACTGTTGTTTTGGGTGAATGTCATGTCTTGCACGTTATCACCCTACAAAGAGCACGTGTTCCTTGAGCTAAGTATTTTTTGTTTTGTTTTGTGCCTTTGAGATTTAAATCTAGACCCACACAAACACAAGAACCGAAATGGTGGAACGTGTTTCACCATCTGCCGTCTTCCGTCTCTCTCTCTCTCTCTCTCTCTCTCTTTCTTTCGGTCTATCATTATTACTTTCCAAATTTAGGGGAAACTTTGGCCCTTAGCGTAGGTCACACTTGTCTTGGCCCTCACACACACACTTCTGGGTCTGCCGATTTGCCTTAGGCCTTCTTCTTCTTTTCCACCATACGTCTTGATTTGCACCTTGTTATGTTCATTTTTGGTCAAAGAATTATTGAAGAACATATGGCCAACACACAAGCATATTCAACTTGATTGTCTGTCGGTCAACTAAAGAGAGTGAGAGAGAGAGAAAAAAGGTCAAGAACGTTGACCAATCGATCGTTATTTTCTTCTCATTATTGAAATGTACGTGTGTCAGTATTAAGGGAACTGTTTCCGATCTTATGTCCTTTACCTGTAAAGAAGTAAAATAAGTGAATGTTCATCCATGCATCGATGGGTTTGGGAAGGTAGGGGAAATGGGGGTGAACCATCAAACATTTTTTGTGTGTGTGTAATGGTAACCTATCGGTGACCGTCAATCGACCTATTGAAAGACGAAAACCGTAGATCTTCATGCTTCAACAATCCAATGCTTTTGGAGAGTCTTGTAATCCTTAAACTCTACATAGACACACACACACTCGCACCCACACTTTGTTGTTTAGTCTAATGTCCATTTTGTGCCGTTCATTTTCATCATCATTTTCTTCTTCTTCTTCTTCTTTTTTATTATCGTTAAGTGAGAGGGATGGTTTGTGTCGGCTTCGGCTTGAACACATCTGCCTTTGCCAGTTTGATCATTTCATCTTGTTTGAAGCAAATTGTACCTGGCAAATCACTTACACAAATCGGAATTTGGCCAATATCTTCTCATATATCATAAAAGAAAAAGGAAAAGGAAAATAGTATTCTTCATATGTTTGTGTGGAAACAATTCATGCGAAACATGACTTTGCCCATTTATGTTTAGGTTTAAGTTTTTTTTGTTGTTTCCTTCATTCATTCTTCATATTGTGGTCAGTCTCACAGAGTAAAGGTTCATTTGCATCACAAATGTTCGTTAACTTTCCCACCGAATTTCTTCATTTTACATTTTTTTTATTATTTCTTACCGTAAAAGATTATTATTAAACCAAAAACGCATGTTACCGTCTCGCCTCATTACGTCTAACAACCAAAAAAACAAAAGTACATTCGCCTACGTTAAATAATTCTTAACAAACGGTTTATTTCACATTTTTATATTTTAGATTTGTCATTTATTTTACGTTTATTTGATTTTCAAACCAATTACTTACTTCTTTTTGGTTTTTGTTTCAAACACTTCATTTATATAACAATGTGTTTGACAAACCAAGACAAACCAAAGAAAAACTGAGGTAGGATAATTCTTGGAATAACGTTTTGAACTCCCACGACGATTTTTAGCTTGGATGGTTGGAAAGCCAACCAACCTTTAATTGATCTTCAGTTTTTTTCAAACTGAATATTATGCTTGTTTGTTTGAATTTTTTTCCCTTGAAACACCAATGTTCTTGTTCTAGTTCATTTGTGTAAATTATTATAGTTTCAGTTTTGTGTGCCCATTGTTAACCATTGTGAATTTATGGTTTTGTGTCTTTTGGTTATGTCATTAACTTGTGTGGTTTTGCATTTGCCCAATAATTCACACTTCAATT